>CM073472.1:45600170-46910170 GCA_037074535.1 Gleditsia sinensis | reverse complement strand
GTGGGGAGAAAACAGAAGAGGGGTGAGATTACCACATCTCAGTGAATGGATAAATCATACTATAACAGAAACAGGGCAAACTAAGCACGAGTGTTTCGCAATGAATTAAATAATTGAAATCAAGGTATAGAAAACATTAAACATCTAATCATAATTTATTGAAAGAATGCTAAACAGTTCACATGATAAAACAGAATTAAATCAATAACTGTAAGCAAATCAATTATGCATGGTAAATAATAAATGAAGATATTTATGCAATAACAATGATGCATGTGGTATTTTAAAAATATTTAATCTTTAAGAAAAATGCACTAATTTATTGGAGGTCTTTCCTAACAGATCTATCATCTCCCCCAAGCACACAGCAAGGGTAGGGTAATCACTGTAGGCGTAGACATAAGTCCACCCTAAATTTTATGTCTTAGGCAGTCATATGCCCATCACAATATCCTAGGCCGAAGCCGTAACATGATCAAGGTGCACCAGGACTAGCACTACCTGCGGCTAGCTAACAGTGATCTAAAAGGGTCCCTCCAATAGAAAACATTTGAAATATGCTATTCAGAGAGTTTAAAGTAAAACATTTCAATAACTTTACAATAAAGCTATAATTCTCCATCTAGCTCTTTTCATGCATAAAATCTCGTTCTAAAACATATCTCATCCATGAATTCCCATGGAGACCTTTACAATCATAAATTTTCCCTTTTAAACATAGATCGTCCGTAGACGTCACATAGATGCTCATCATGCATTAAATCCTTTCATGGCTAACTTAGTTCATTTTTATGACTAAGTTCGCATTTCTATAAATCTAGCTCAAATGGAGAATTAATAGTCTAGATGCTTGCCCTGCATACCTAGGGTTCAACTAGGATTAAAATTTACAATTTCTAACATGGTTGGAACATATTGGTTTTCAAAGCAGTAAAACAATTTAACATACATTCCAACTAGTGAGAGTTATAAATCAAATTCCTAAAACATGCGCTATAGTATGAAAAACCCACTCACCGTACTAGAAGTCCAACAACGAGAATTTCACCTCGTAGTGGCTCAATAACCTAGAAAACATAGACATAGCATGAAAATTAGAAAATTCTAAAGTCACTATTCACGCCGAAAAACACTATTCACTCGCCGAAAAATACTATTCATGCTGAAACCTTAAAACCCCATATTCAATTCTAAAGCTATCTACGGGAAGAATTTCGGTAAAAACGAAGACTAAAACGCAATTGGACGAAGTTTTACCTTTGGAGGTACTATTCACGCGATTTTCCGGCGACCTTCCGGCGACTTTCCGGTGAAATTGATCGGTGGGTTTTGAAGTACTCGTTGCCACGAGTCCAATGGTCCTGACGGTTCGTCAATCAGAGGTCCGTAGCTCCAGATACGAGGGTTTGAAATTTGAAGGAGAAAAGGGAAAAATGGGGGGGGGGGGCTGCGGGTTTTTCTGCTCTCTGCCTGGTATCCGTATGCACATATATGTGCTTATGTTACAGTAAAAAAAATATTTTTTTTTTTAAATAATTATTAAATAATTAATAATAAGATTTTCTTTATAAAATTCATTTAAATTCCGTTTTTCATCATAAAATATCCTAAAAATTTCTAAAAATTTCCTTTCTCATAAATCTTTAGTTAAACTCTCACATCATAATTTTTCTTGATAAAAATAGTAATAAAACAAATTTCTAAACAAATATCTTTATTTATATTAAAAGAAAGAGTATTTCTAAAAATACCATAAAAATTCAATAGAAGCCGGTATAATTATTTTAAGCAACACAATACTTCTTTTACTTAAAAATCTACTTATTTTTAACAAATCATAATTATTTCTACATAATAAAAATATATTTGCTTATAGCGCGCCAAAACACAACTTCTAATATGTTTTTTTTTCTATGTAATAAATATACATATTTTCTACGGTTCTTATCTCTATTGTCAAAATTCTCTCTTTTATTTTAAATTTCCTTTTCATTAAATTTTACGGTTATTACATTCTTCCCCCCTTAAAGAAATTCGGTCCCCGAATTTTACAAAAACTAATAACATGAAAACATTTGACTACTCTTGAAACAGCTGAGGATACTTCTCTCTCATGAGATCCTCTACTTCCCACGTAGCTTCCTCCTTGGAATGATTCTGCCAAATCACCTTCACTGTAGGGATATCCTTAGATCTCAACTTTTTCACTTGTCTATCAACAATGGCCACGGGTTTCTCTTCGTAGGCCAACTTGTCATCTAAAAGGATTTCCTGCGGTTGAATCACATGAGATGGGTCGGGTAGATATTCCTCAACATCGAGACATGAAAGACTGGATGCACTTCACTCAACCCAGGTGGTAGGGCTAGGCGGTATGCCACTGCTCCTACCCTATCCAGAATTTCAAAAGGTCCAATATACCTCGGGCTTAACTTCCCTTTCCTACCAAACCGCATGATTCCCTTCATAGGTGAAACTCTGAGGAACACATGATCGCCTAGAGAAAACTCTAACTCCCGACGCCTATGGTCCACATAAGACTTCTGACGACTTTGTGCAGTTAAAAGCCGTTCCCTTATCAGCTTAACCTTCTCTATGGCATCTTGCACCAAGTCTGGCCCTAGCAGCTTGACTTCTCCAACTTCAAACCATCCAACGGGAGATCGGCATCTTCTCCCATAAAGAGCTTCAAAAGGTGCCATCTGAATACTGGCTTGATAACTGTTGTTGTATGCAAACTCAGCTAATGGCAGGTATCCTTCCCAACTGCCACCAAAATCCAATATATATGCTCTAAGCATATCCTCCAGAATTTGAATCGTGCGTTCTGACTGGCCATCTGTTTGAGGATGAAAAGCGGTGCTTAGATCTAACCTCGTCCCCAAAGCTTCTTGAAAAGCTTTCCAAAACCTTGCCGTAAACTGTGGACCTCGGTCAGATATGATGGATACAGGGACTCCATGTAATCTGACGATCTCATTCAGATACAGGTTTGCATACTGAGCCACATTAAAGGTAGTCTTCACTGGTAAGAAGTGGGATGACTTGGTCATTCGATCCACTATCACCCATACTGAGTCATAACCCTTAGGGGTCCTCGGTAATCCTGTAACGAAGTCCATAGTAATCCTTTCCCACTTCCACTCTGGTATCTCAATCTGCTGGTGCAAACCGGCAGGCTTCTGGTGTTCAGCTTTCACCTGTTGACAAACCAAGCATTGAGCCACAAAGTTTGCTACATCCTTTTTCATCCCATTCCACCAATACAAGTCCTTGAGGTCACTGTACATCTTATTTGTTCCTGGGTGGATAGTATAGGCTGATTGATGTGCCTCCTCCAAAATCTGCTTCCTCAAGCCATCCACATCGGGTACACACAAGCGCTTCCCATATCTTAACACTCCTTCAGCATCCACGCTGAATTCAGAAGTCTGATTATTCCTGGATTCATCCTTGAGCTTGCACAGCTTGGCATCCTTGTCCTGATCTGCCTTAATCTGCTCAACCAGTGGAGAGTGTAGTTGCATGTGGGCTAACAACACCCCTGGCTCCTTCACTTCAAAACGCATCCCCTCACCTTCTAGCCGATGAATATCCCTTACCAACGGCCTCCGGAGTAGGGTAATATGGGCTAGACTCCCCATTGACTTCCTGCTCAAAGCATCTGCTACCACATTGGCCTTGCCTGGGTGGTACAAGATAGTGCAGTCATAGTCTTTCACCAACTCCATCCACCTTCTCTGTCTCAAGTTAAGATCTCTTTGTTGAAAGATGTACTTGAGACTCTTGTGGTCCGTGTAAATCTCACAGGGTTCACCATAGAGATAGTGCCTCCAAATCTTCAAGGCAAAGACCACTGCCGCCATCTCTAGATCATGTGTAGGATAGTTCTGTTCGTGCTTTCTGAGCTGCCTAGATGCGTAGGCTACAACATGACCATTCTGCATTAACACACAACCCAAGCCCACCCTTGAGGCGTCACAGTATACTGAGTATCCTCCAGTGCCCGTTGGGATAGTTAGAACTGGGGCTGTGGTTAGACACTTCTTCAAGGTCTGGAAACTTTCTTCGCATACATCCGACCACTCAAACTTAACTCCCTTCCTGGTTAATCTGGTCAAAGGAGCAGCAATTCTGGAGAAATCCTTGATGAACCTCCGGTAATACCCTGCTAGACCCAAGAAACTTTGGATCTCCGTCACACTAGCTGGGCGAGGCCACTGCTGTACTGCCTCTACCTTCTCGGGGTCTACTTGAATGCCGTCCTTCGTGACTACATGCCCCAGAAACATAACACTGTCCAACCAGAACTCACACTTAGAGAGCTTGGCATACAACTGCTGATCCCTCAAAATCTGCAGAATGACCCGTAGGTGTTGTTCATGCTCCTCATGGTCTTTAGAATAAACCAAGATGTCATCAATGAACACAATGACAAACTGATCTAAGAATGGCTTGAACACCCTGTTCATCAAGTCCATAAAAGCAGCTGGTGCATTAGTTAGTCCAAAAGACATAACTAAAAACTCATAATGACCATTACGGGTCCTAAAAGCCGTCTTAGAAATATCTTCCTTCTTGATTCTCAACTGATGATACCCTGACCTCAGATCAATCTTGGAGAAACATTTCGCTCCTTGAAGTTGATCGAACAGATCATCAATCCTGGGTAAAGGGTAGTTGTTGCGCACTGTTAGCTTATTCAGTTGCCGATAGTCAATGCAAAGACGCAAAGACCCATCTTTCTTCTTCACAAAAAGAACTGGAGCACCCCATGGAGAAGTACTCGGCCTGATGAAGCCCTTATCTAACAAATCCTGCAACTGACTCTTTAGCTCTTTAAGCTCTGTAGGTGCCATCCTGTAAGGCGGTATAGAAATTGGTCGAGCCTCTGGAATAAGGTCGATACCAAACTCTATCTCCCGTTCAGGAGGTAATCCTGGCAACTCTTCTGGAAAGACATCCAGGAATTCTCTTACCACTGCCATCTTGTCTACATCCGGTACCTTCCCATCCATATCTCTAACATATGCCAAATATCCCTGGCATCCCTTCTTCAACATCTTCTGAGCACCCAAGACTGATATCAGGTTACTTGGAGCTTTACTTCGATCACACTGGAACCGGAAAGGAACTTCATTTGGAAAGTTAAACTTGATTGCCTTCTCATAGCAATCCAAGGTAGCATAGCATGCTGCCAACCAATCCATTCCTAGGATTACATCAAAGTCGACCATGTCTAGGATGATCAAATCAGCAGATGTCTCCCTATCACCCACTGACACTTTACATGATTTGCATACATGCTCTACTGGCAAATAATCACCGACCGGGGTGGTTACAAAGAAAGGGGCATCCATCCTAATCGGATCTTTACCCAAACTCTTAGCAAAACTAGGGGAAACATAGGAATATGTAGACTCGGGGTCAAACAAAACATATGCTTCATGTAGGCAAACTGAAAGAGTACCTGTCATGACCGCATTTGAAGCTTGTGCATCCTGCCTGGTAAGAGCAAAAATCCTCGGTTCACCTCGGCCTGCTTGGTTTTGACCTCGGCCCATCATCCCTCTACCAGTACCTCTGCTACTTACTTGGCCCGGTATAGTCCTTAGAGGCTGAGCTGCCACTGGGGTTGGTAGCAAAGCTGGTCGAGTTGGCCCTTGGCTTGAGCTATACAACTGAGGACATTCCCTCTTCATGTGTCCAGATTGGTGGCAATGATAGCAAACAATCATCTCCCTGCGGCACTGACCAAAATGATGGTTGCCACAAATAGGGCATTGTGGCCTGTTCTGCTGAATGGCTCTTGGTCCCGGTTGTCCTGGATACCTGGTGTTTCCTTGGCTAAGACCTAGCCTACCACTTGCATCTGGTCTCTGGTTGGGGTTTCCAACATTCTGTGGTGCTGGGCGCTGCTGGCTCTGGAATCGGGGTCCTTGGGAATGAGAACTTTGCCCTCCTTTGGAGCTCCCGTCTCTATCTCTCTTCCTCAGCTTGGCACTCTCGACATCGGCCAAATGCCTAGTCTCCATCATTCTTGCACAATCTACAGCCTCTGCATAGTTCGGGAATTGCTTCATCTGGGGTGCCACTGATTTAAACAATGCTGGCACCAACCCCTGGATAAATTTCCTGATCATGTCCCTTTCAGTAGGGACCATGTGCGGTGCATACGGCATCAGCTGTGTGAAGCGGTAGTCATACTCTGTGACTGACATACCAGGAGTCTGCTTCAACTCCACAAATTCCTGACACTTGGCATCTCGTATACTCTGAGGCACAAACCTCTCCATGAAAACTTCCTTGAACTCTGGCCATCTCAAAGGTGGCGCTGTAGCTCCTCTTCCGCGCATCATGGTCTTGAACCATACCTGCGCTACGCCAGACAACTGGAAGGCTGCCAATTCTACTGAGCGAATCTCTGGACATTTAAGAACCTCGCAGATCTTCTCAGTAGCCTCTATAAACTCCTGGGGATCTTCACTGGCCAACAACCCCTTAAAAGTTGGCGGTTTCAGCTTCAGGAACTCAGATAGTTCCACTTCCCTCTCAGCGGGTCTCACCTGCCGCTCCACGGACCTAACTGGTTCTGGAACGGAGGTAGTTGTTTTGGACTGTTGCGGGTCCCTTCTATCTTGCCCATCCCTTCTCTCAGCTAGATTTTCTATTGCCCGCTGCATACCCTGCATGGTTACCAGCATCTGGGCTATCACATCATCCCGGGGGTGAGAAGACATTTCCCCCGTCCTGGGAGTTTCAGCTTGCTCACTTCTTAACTCAGCTTGTTCGGCTGCTTCAGCAGCCCTTACACCCCTGCCACTGCCTCTAGGTCGGCCTCTGCCACGACCTCTACCTCGGCCTCTAGGCACTGGTACTGCGGACTGAGCAGACTCTTCAGCCATCTGCTCTTGAACCGCGGGTTGCCTAACCTTTTATCTGGTTCTTGGTGGCATTTCGCTATAAAACAGAAATAGCTCAACCATCACTTAACCATACCATCATAGCATACTATAAACTGACTCACTTAAACAAAAAGACAACATCCTATCGAACCCCTTTAGCAGCACCGTGAGTATAAGCATGTCCGGATTCATACCCATACTCAAAGTCCTACCTAAAGGTCCGTATCTCCATGAACACAGGGAAACCTAACCCTCTGATACCATATTTGTCACGGCTCCAAATGATGGAACACATGACCGGCACGACATAAGGGTTTCCCCCTAGCCGTAAGCCTAACACATAGCATGCACAACCATTCAGCACACAATCCAGTACATAATAATATAACTGGCCACATACGCCACATCCAATATCAGAAAATACTGTATATATATATATATATAGTTCATGAATCCAACATCCTTGATTCAACTTGGCCCATGGCCTCATAGTACAAACATTATTGTAAAACTTAAAATCATTTTTCAAACAACACAAGAAGCGAGGATCCTGCCTGTATGTTCATGGAGATATACTAGACATAACTAAACTAAACAACCAGTACAACAAAGCCTTGCCCAAACTGGGGCTCACCAATGCTAACTCAGCCTCCTATGGAGCTGTAGCTGGATCAGTGTTTCTTTGACTATCTGTGGGGAGAAAACAGAAGAGGGGTGAGATTACCACATCTCAGTGAATGGATAAATCATACTATAACAGAAACAGGGCAAACTAAGCACGAGTGTTTCGCAATGAATTAAATAATTGAAATCAAGGTATAGAAAACATTAAACATCTAATCATAATTTATTGAAAGAATGCTAAACAGTTCACATGATAAAACAGAATTAAATCAATAACTGTAAGCAAATCAATTATGCATGGTAAATAATAAATGAAGATATTTATGCAATAACAATGATGCATGTGGTATTTTAAAAATATTTAATCTTTAAGAAAAATGCACTAATTTATTGGAGGTCTTTCCTAACAGATCTATCATCTCCCCCAAGCACACAGCAAGGGTAGGGTAATCACTGTAGGCGTAGACATAAGTCCACCCTAAATTTTATGTCTTAGGCAGTCATATGCCCATCACAATATCCTAGGCCGAAGCCGTAACATGATCAAGGTGCACCAGGACTAGCACTACCTGCGGCTAGCTAACAGTGATCTAAAAGGGTCCCTCCAATAGAAAACATTTGAAATATGCTATTCAGAGAGTTTAAAGTAAAACATTTCAATAACTTTACAATAAAGCTATAATTCTCCATCTAGCTCTTTTCATGCATAAAATCTCGTTCTAAAACATATCTCATCCATGAATTCCCATGGAGACCTTTACAATCATAAATTTTCCCTTTTAAACATAGATCGTCCGTAGACGTCACATAGATGCTCATCATGCATTAAATCCTTTCATGGCTAACTTAGTTCATTTTTATGACTAAGTTCGCATTTCTATAAATCTAGCTCAAATGGAGAATTAATAGTCTAGATGCTTGCCCTGCATACCTAGGGTTCAACTAGGATTAAAATTTACAATTTCTAACATGGTTGGAACATATTGGTTTTCAAAGCAGTAAAACAATTTAACATACATTCCAACTAGTGAGAGTTATAAATCAAATTCCTAAAACATGCGCTATAGTATGAAAAACCCACTCACCGTACTAGAAGTCCAACAACGAGAATTTCACCTCGTAGTGGCTCAATAACCTAGAAAACATAGACATAGCATGAAAATTAGAAAATTCTAAAGTCACTATTCACGCCGAAAAACACTATTCACTCGCCGAAAAATACTATTCATGCTGAAACCTTAAAACCCCATATTCAATTCTAAAGCTATCTACGGGAAGAATTTCGGTAAAAACGAAGACTAAAACGCAATTGGACGAAGTTTTACCTTTGGAGGTACTATTCACGCGATTTTCCGGCGACCTTCCGGCGACTTTCCGGTGAAATTGATCGGTGGGTTTTGAAGTACTCGTTGCCACGAGTCCAATGGTCCTGACGGTTCGTCAATCAGAGGTCCGTAGCTCCAGATACGAGGGTTTGAAATTTGAAGGAGAAAAGGGAAAAATGGGGGGGGGGGGCTGCGGGTTTTTCTGCTCTCTGCCTGGTATCCGTATGCACATATATGTGCTTATGTTACAGTAAAAAAAATATTTTTTTTTTTAAATAATTATTAAATAATTAATAATAAGATTTTCTTTATAAAATTCATTTAAATTCCGTTTTTCATCATAAAATATCCTAAAAATTTCTAAAAATTTCCTTTCTCATAAATCTTTAGTTAAACTCTCACATCATAATTTTTCTTGATAAAAATAGTAATAAAACAAATTTCTAAACAAATATCTTTATTTATATTAAAAGAAAGAGTATTTCTAAAAATACCATAAAAATTCAATAGAAGCCGGTATAATTATTTTAAGCAACACAATACTTCTTTTACTTAAAAATCTACTTATTTTTAACAAATCATAATTATTTCTACATAATAAAAATATATTTGCTTATAGCGCGCCAAAACACAACTTCTAATATGTTTTTTTTTCTATGTAATAAATATACATATTTTCTACGGTTCTTATCTCTATTGTCAAAATTCTCTCTTTTATTTTAAATTTCCTTTTCATTAAATTTTACGGTTATTACATAATCATAATCAATTATATATTTAAAGTTCAAGAAGAGTATAGGGTAAGTCATAGAAAGAATTATCTATTCATAAGGTAAGGCTCTAGGTTGGATAACTTTAAAATGTACTTTTTCAATTTACATTTGACTAAATAGACCTCAAAAACGTGTTCAGAGAGTCCAAAAACCTAGGAAATGACTCTAGAATCGTAAAATTTAGCCTCTAAAAGATTGGTCAACACTGGTCAACTAATGAATATTATTCACGGTTGAAAAATATTATTCATTGTCGAAAATCACAACGAACAAAAAGTTGTTAGATGACTGAAAAATTTCATATCCTAAAGTTTATCTAACTCTTGAATCCACTTACGGTGTCAAATTTTTAATTTGAAGTCTCTAAGTAAGAGTTTCAGAGTTTACCTTTTTCTAAGATTTTTTACTTCCGATCTGCGACGATTCTGCTATTGATTTGTAAAATTGTTTGGTCAAAATCATAGTATTCTCCATCTTGAATCTAGTGGTACCCTTAGTTTTGAGATCGAAGGCCAATAGGCACCCTAGATCTAGAAAGAAAAATGGAAGTTACTATTTATACTATTTATCGGTTACGGAATCGGGATTTTGCATTCCTCTTCACGCTTCCATCTCCTCCTCCCCCTTTTTATTATTATTTAATAATTAAATATTTTAAATTTATTATTTTTATTTTTATGATATACATATAAATACTATTTTTTATCCCAAAATTTTCTAAAAATTTACATTCTTATAAAACTTTAGTTGAACTCTTAAATCATGACCTTTCTTAATAAAATTTTAATAAAATAAATCACAAAATAAATATCTTTATACATAATAAAAAAAAGAATATTTCTAAAAATAAAACAAAAATTTATTATAGGCCAATGTAATTATTTTAAGCAAAACAAAAATTATTTTAATTAAAAATATTTTTTTTAGCAAAACGTAATCATTTAAAATAAAAATATATTTTTTTATCATAAAATATTATTATCTAAAAATTACGGGATATTAGATTCTTCCTCGTTTAAAAAATTTGGTCCCCGAATTTCAATCCATCCTACCATATGTAGGGAATGAAGTCAAGATATAATTCGGAGTTACCAACCTTATTACTCAAATAATTGAGGATATCTTTTCTGTTTATCATCTTTACTTTCTAGGAAATCTCTTCACTTGTATGATTTTGTCATATAACCTTAACTATAGGGATTTCTTTCAACCATATGTTCTTCACTTATCGATCAACAATAGACATCGATTTTTACTCGTAATTAAGCCAAATTTTTGTCCAATTGAATTTCTTGAAATTAGATAGCATGAGAAGAATTTGATAGTTACTTCCTTAGCATTGATGTAATAAAGATTATACTAACATCTCATAATCCTGATGGCAAAGCTAGGCGATATATACTATACATACTTTGTCCAAGATTTCAAAAGAGCCTATATACTAAATCTTAACTTTTTCTTTCTTTCTAAATCTCATTACCTCTTTCATGGGTGAGTCATTTAAGAAAATTTGATCACCAAATGATAATTTTTAGTACTCAACGTTCATGGTCCTTATAGACTTTTGACCTGTATCGAATTACTTGTATTCTTTTTTTAATCAATTTCACTTTATCAACGACATCTTACCATAAGTCTGACTCCACTGGGTCATCTAATAGAAAGTTTGTAACACCTCTTACATAAGGTTTTAAGTCATCCAATAACACTTTATTATAGACAGATTCTGTTAAGGGATCTCCCTCCAAATTTGATGACATATGCTTGAAGTATACTCTTTAAATTAACATCATCAATTTAGGTTAGTCATATTCTATCTATTGCATGCTATTCCAAACTAGATTCTAAAAATTTAACCTTATTAAACTCATCCACTTATTAGGAGACTTACGATATTTCATGTAAAATCTTAAATGATGCCATTTGTATATTGGCTTGATTATTACTGATATGAGTAAATTCAACTAAGGACAAATAACTTTTCCCAACTTTTACCAAACTTATATAAAGATATCTAAAGCATAACTTCCATTGTATAAACACATCATTTAGATTTACTATCAGCCATACTATAATCTAACAAAGATCTTTAGGCTTCCTGAATAGCTCTCCTAAAACAAAATATTCAATTTTTACTTGCTGACACACTAAATAATGAAAGAAATATCACTTGTATACTCTTTTTACCATTATACTAATACAATTCTTCTAGATCTTAATATATCCTTATTGCCTTAAGATTACCTATATTCACAATCTATGGCTTCTTCTGAAATCTCTTTTCTCAACCATTATTCACATCTTAGATACTAGACTCAATTTAGCATGGTATAAACCCATAACACAAATATCTTGACCACGTACATTATTTTCAGACATGGTCCTCAAAATATTCTCTATATTTCCAAATTAAGAGTTCAAAGATTAATTTAAATCCTACTTCCCGTATTTTATTTCTCAAGTACTTCAACACCACTAATTTAGTCCTTCCATACTTTGGTGGTGTAAAATTTGCCTAAATTTAGTATATCAGCTAAGGTTTGCCCTACCACCATTCAAGAGGACACGTGAAAGGACTCTAATATAGGCATTTCCCAAGCACACAGTAAGGGAGGGCAAATCACATATCATATAGTCGGCATCTCGCCCAGATATGAGGTATCCCGCTCTCATTCACATATTATATCCCGTGTGATGGCCGTCACACGAGGCTAGCACCACTCTTGCTAGTTGAGGTGTCAAGGTGCATTAGGACTAACATCACCTGCTATTAGCAAACAATGTTTCTAATAAGATTCCTTCATAGAAATTATTATTTACACATATGCCATATCATTCAAAACAGAACTTTTAGTATATTACAAAATTTTAGTCTCAGTATAGCTCATCTATCATAAACTTTCTAGTCAGGGTTCATTATATAGACATGTGTAACATCCTTTTTTTTTCTTTATTATTAAACAATATTGAGTTCACATACACGTCATTAATCAAAACGTACATGCAACATATCAAACACATAGATATTTACATCTTGTTTATTTTGGTTGACTAATTCCGGAGATACAGGTGCGGGTGGTTGCACCTTCACCGAGATTTGAGGCAACTCGACCACAAACATCTTATTTGATTCTGAGATCTGCCCAACATAAAGTAACTCGATCCAATGTGCACTAAAAGCCAGAGCTATAGAAAATCTACATAACTAATTTTCTGAACATGATATGGAAATATAGTGAGAATTAAATCCCAGTAAGTTCAACAATAAATCATCATCAATATAGCTCATCACGTCATGTTCAGCTATATAAACTACAGAAAATATCTTTGGTCACATGAATGTATTACATCTATGCACATAAGAATCATACAGTAATGATATGTATGATAGGATTAACTATTTTCAAAATATCATATGATGGCCATCAACTTATTCTCATTTCAAGCTACCCCGGTCAGGGTGAGTATTCTCTACTCTCTGGTACGGGCTTTTCTCGCTCCATTCGACATGGCCCACTTTCTCTTTCTTTTCTCATTATCATGATCATAACCATTGGTAGGACGTCCCCTACTGGTGCACCACACGGATTGCCATGTGACCGTACTCATTTCTTTTCTTTTCACAATGATAGCCAAAAATATGCTTGCAATAACAAGTATGTTCATCAAAATATAACTATTACCATAAATCATTGGTAATCATGCCATAAACATAACCATTTCAAATAACACTTTATAAAATATTTCCATGTCAGAATTTTACACTTAGGATGGTAAGAAGTTCATACAATGGCAATGACTATGGCATATACTAGTCATTTATAAGATTCGTCTTCTTTTTTAAATATTAATTTTATTTCTTTATTTTCTTGATGTAGGTTTTCATCATATCTAACCTTCTCTTACTAATTAGAATATAACTCCCTCAATTGAACTCCGATGTATGTGATCTTTGTGTCAATTTCAAGATAAAACAATTATCTAAAACTATTATGTTGAACATTGTAGCGAAATATTAAGAAATCAAGGTGATATTACTCCCTAAATGTACAGGTTATTTCTTCTCGGATAGGTTCTGACCTCTACCTACTAATCGGACCATATCTACCTCATATGGACTCTAACTTGAGTAATTTCAGTGGCTAAAAATCCATGACACACATATATATAATTCTTATGTTAACCATTTATTTTAATTCCATACATATAATTCCCAAAAATTAAAATACAGAGGCTGTCCTAACATATTCTTCCCTGATGAACCATTTTTTGACCTTTGACTACGAATAAGCTCATATCTTCCTCATATGAACTCCAAATTGAATGATTCCAGTGGCTAAAAATCCATGACACACATAGCTATAATTCTTATGTTAACCATTTATTTTAATTCCATACAGATAATTCCCAGAAATTAAAATACAGAAACTATCCTAACATATTCTTCCCTGATGAACCATTTTCTGACCTTTGACTACTAATCAGCTCATATCTTCCTCATATGGACTCCAAATTGAATAATTCCAGTGGCTAAAAATCCATGACACACATATCTATAATTATTAAGTTAACCATTTATTTTAATGCCATACAGATAATTTCTAAAAATTAAAATACAGAAGCTATCCTAACATATTCTTCCCTGATGAACCATTTTCTGACCTTTGACTACTAATCAGCTCATATCGTCTTCATATGGACTCCAAATTAAATGATTCTAGTGGCTAAAAGTCCATGACATACATAGCTATAATTCTTATGTTAACCATTTATTTTAATTCCTTATAGATTGTTCCCAGAAATTAAAACACCGAAACTTAAAATTCTGCCACCCATAGCCATACCCATGCAGAACTATCTACACCAACCTAAGTATTCAAACATACATCACATGCAAGATTAATATGTAACATGATATAGCAACATCATGACCAATCATAAAAGTTCTAAGATCAAAATTTCATATAAATATTATAAGTTTCAAAAGTTTTCTTCAAAAAGAAATATAGTTAAACTTACCTGGAGCACTTAGTCTCCTAGACTTCTCCTTCCTCTTTCTTCTTTTCTTCCTCTCCTTTCCTCACTCTACCTTGCTTCTATTTTTCCTCTCCCTCACTTGGACGAAATTCTAATGTTGTAAGGGTGGGTTTTCTTATATAGACCACCAAATAATTCACCTTTCATGATCATGGGTCTACCTTATCACAATTAGGATACACTTTGTTGAATTTTTGGAAAACAAACAACTTATGTTCTTGTCTTCCTCTTCCTTAGTCAAGATATGCATAGGAAAATGAGATTTGTATTTTGAAAATTATGATGATATGTTCTTAAGATAAGGGACAAGGTCCCTTTGATTTAGGGATTCATTTCCATTTTCTTTTGTCTTAAACAATTATGAAAGGTTTGCCTTTTTAGGTGGCAAATTTCTAGCCCTTGAATCTCCATTATTTGGTTGATATTATTTGTGTGGGATATGAATGTTTTGTCCTAATACCATGTATTATCATACCACTTGCTAAAATTATGAGTGTAGGATATAGATGTTTTTGTCCTAAAGCCTTGTATTATTATGCCACTTGCCAAAATGATGAATGTAGAATCACACCACTTGCTAAATTTTTTGTCTTAATGCCATGTAACCTAATCTTTATTATTATTACATTATTATATCATCACCTAATTTATTTTATTTTATTTTTTCTCTTGGATTTGGGCTTATTCCTACCCATTATGGGCTTATTCCTACCCATTTTCTTTGCTTTGGATAAAATTCTACCTTTCTTGGAGGGCTTGGTCACATTTTCATAATTTTTGGGCTATTGGTCCAATTACTATATCCTAGTCCAAGTCTATGTTTTATTTCTTGCTTAGGTTATCCAATGGGCTTGCTAGAAACTTATTTGAAGTGGAAAAACTCTACATGATGTGTCCATAGGTAAAAGCCCAATGTATGGGTAAATGTTTTAAACTTAGTAACTCTAGTTCTTGAATTAGGAAAAATTACCCTAATCCAATGTTCTTGAAATTTTAAGACCTTTACTTGTTTCTAAAATTTTATCTTCCTTATCCAAGAATTTTGCATCTCTTCAGTATGTTATTTCTAATTTATGTTTTTCCTATTAGGTTTTCCCTCTTTATTTGTTCTCTTAATGGTAGAAACGTTTTCTATGCATATACATAAGGTGAAGAATTTCTAAGGATTATATTTCCTTAGATATCTAAAATATTGTCTAATAAACTTTATTTTCTTAATTAAATTATCAATAAAAGAAAAGAAATTAGGGATGTTACAACATGCCCTTTTTCTAAGGCAATCTTATAGCTTTACAGATCAATGCCACGTGTATAAAATATTCACTTTCTATACTGTTGAGAATTGTATGCAAAATTCCATGTTTAATGGCTTTAAAATCATGATTCAAAACCATACTCTTCTTGAACAATATGCTAGTTAGCAAATAAATCAAGTAATTTAATCTATTTCAGAGACATATAATAGTATAAATAACTTGTAAACATAACTAATTATACATTTAAAGTTCAAGAAGAGTATAGGGTAAGTCATAGAAACAATTAACTAGTCACAGGATAAGGGCTCTAGGTTGGATAGCCCCAAAATGTACTTTACCAATCCGAATTTGACTAAATAGACCTCAAAAACATGTCCAGATGGTTTGAAAACTTAGAAAATGACTTCGAGAGCTTGGTCAATACTAGTCAACTGATTGGTACTGATTATGGTTGAAAAATATTATTCACATCGGTTGGAATCACTATTCTTACTAGCTAAAACATTATTCACACATTGTTCAAGCACTGTTCAAGTAGGTAAAAATACTATTCACAGTTACTTTTTAACGAAGAACAATTTGCAAAATTAGAGCACCAAATCACGTTGTTTGACTGTGAAATTTATCATACAATCAATACTCTATATCCTTAACAAAACTTGTAATTGAAAAACTTGAAAATCCATAAAAAAAATCCAATATTTTAGAAACATGACCTATGTGTTACTATTCACGATTTTCTTGTGAACTTCTGGAAAATTTCTGACGAAATTGATCGGTGAATTTTGAAACTCTCGTTGCCATGAGTCCAACGGTACTACTAGTATCTCAATTGGATGTCTATAATGGGAGATATCTTAGAGAGAACATAAAACTTAGAGAGGAAAAATGAAGGGAAGAAAAAAATGGAGGGGATGCTTTCTGCTTCTGCTTCTACTCTCACGTTTTGCTTTTGCCTCTTTTTTTTAATTGAATATTATTTAATAATTAAATATTTAAAATTTATTCTTTAATTATATACATATAATTATTATTTTTCATCCTAAAGCATTCCAAAAATTTCTAAAAATTAATATTATTTTAAAACTTTAGTTGCACTCTTAAATAATGACTTTTCTTGATAAAATTTTTAATAAAACAAATCAAAATATAAAATAACTTCCTGCATATTAAAAGAAAAAAATTTATAAAAATAAAATAAAAAATTTATTTAAAGTCAAATATAATTATTTTAAGTAAAACAAAAAATTATTTTAATTAAAAGTTTATTTACTTTTAATAAAACATAATAATTTAAAATAAAGATATATTTATTTATAGTAAAATATTATTATTTAAAAATAACAGGATATTACATACATACATACATACATACACACATACATATATATATATATATATATATATATATATATATATATATATATATATATCTGTGTGTGTGTGTGTGTGTGTGTGCGTGCGTGCGTGTGTGTGGAAATATAATTAGCAAGTTCTAGATTATGTGATATAAGTAGTATATTGTGATCTTGAAAAAAATCACCACCTGAAAGAGTTTGTGTGAAATACGTGACATGGTTGAAGTATATTGTTATCTCTAGATTCTGTATGTATGTATGTATGTTCTGGCACGCTCCCATTTTATTGGAAACGATTGTCACAAATAGTAAATAACTTCACTCTTAATTGAATACATACATGCTCCAACTAAATCACATGATAGAGATAATCATATACGTTCACAAGTTTTTCGATATATCCAAACATACATGCCAAGTCTATATTCATATATATTATAGTAGAAGTAGGGATCCTACCTATGGCGTTCAAAGCATACTCTAGATTAAAAATACATAATAATTTAAATACTGTGAGTCTTGGAAACAACGTAGGCTCACCCAGAGAGTATGACACCTAGTTAATCACATAGTTGCAGAACCAAACTCTGTATCCTTATCTGGAAAAAAAATGTAAATATTGTGTAGTGAGTTTGACAACTCAGTGAGTAGATAATACATCTTATGACCTCTTAAGTCAACATATGAATGTACTCATATATTAAAATTTATCACATTGAAAATTATAGTTTAGAAGTACATCCTTATGGGACCGGCATTTTAAATATTCTCAGTTCAAATCACATTCGGATATCCAAAACCATATACTGTACTTTATGATCATTATTCAAATATTGTTATGCATCAAAATATTTCTCATGAAACATTAGGAGGATCCCATATCAAAATCACCATATCAGAGTTCAAGCCCTTCTGTACTTTGGTGGTGTAGGATTTGTCTAAATTTAACATCTCAGCTAAGGTTTACCCTACTACCATTTAAGAGGACACGCGAAAAGACTCTAATATGGACAATTTTCCAAGCACACAACAAGGGATGAAAAATCACATATCATATAGTTGGCATATCACCCAGTTAGGAGGCATCTCGTTTTCCTTCACATATCATATCCCATGTGTTTTGTCGTCGCACGAGGCTAGCACCATCCCTACTAGCTGAGGTATCAAGGAGCACTAGGGCTAACATCACCTGCTGTTAGCAAATAGTGTTTCCAATAGGATTCATCTACATAAATCATTATTTATACATATGCCATATCGTTCAAAACAGAAGTTTTATTATAAGTTCAGAATTTTCAGTCTCAGTACAATTCCTCTATTAGAAACTTCCCAATTAGGGTAATCACATATACATGCCCTTTTCCAAGGCAATCTTATAACTTTACTTATCAATGTCACATGCACAATATATTTCCTTTACCATATGATGAGAAATACATTTAAAATCATATATTCAATGAGTTCAAAACTCCATTTTCAAAACCATACTCTTCTTGAACTATATGCCAGGTTGTCCATAAATCAGGTAATTTAATATATTTTAGAGACATATAAAAGTATAAATAACTTGTAAACATAATCAATTATACATATAACCAAGGTTCCAAATTGGATATCCTCAAATGTATTTTTCCAAGGCAAATTTGATCAAATAGACCTCAAAAACGAGTTTGGAGGGTTTGAAAACTTAGGAAATGACTTCAGAATCGCGAAATTTGGGCTTTGAGAGCTTGGTCAATGCTGGTCAACTAATTGGGTACTATTAATGATTGAAAATACTATTTAACACCAGAATTACTATTTATGCCGGTTGAATATACTGTTCACAACAGACAAAAAGTTGTCAAATGGTAGCAAAATTTTATATCCTAAGGTTTTTTCACCTCCTAAATCTATCCATGGTGTCAAAATTTTAATTTAAGGACTTTAAATAAGAGTTTTAGAACTTACCTTCCTAGAATTTCTCCTTCATTTTTCGATAGATTTTTGACCAGATTTCCAGAAATCAATTAGATAGATTTGTAGTTCTTGTTGTTTTGAATCCATAGGCGGTGGTGGTGTCGAAATCCGAGATCCAGAAGAGCTAGAAATCTAGAGAGAAATTTTAGGGATATTTTAGAGAGAGAAAATAAGGAGAAAGAGAGAGGGTGCAGAAATTTCATGCATTCTGCTTTAGATTTCCCTAAAAATCATATGAGGGACCTATTAGCAAAATTTCAATTGTTGAAGGATGCCCTTACAATTTTTATTATTTACATTTTTACCCTTAAACTTTTAAGAAACTACATTTTGGCCCTAAAAATTAAATCTTCATACAACCTTCACAATTCTTCAAAAAATTAGATAAATAAACACATTTTCAATGATACTTATCTCCATTTATTATGTCCTCTCTTGCATTCATAATTTTTCATTTATTTAAGGTTTTTTAGGGCTATTACATTCTTTTCCCTTTAAAAAAATTCGGTCCCCGAATTTCACATCCATATTTATAAATAAAAATAACCTTATGATTCAAAAAGATGTAGGTATCTGGCGTGCATATCCTCCTCTCTTTTCTAAGTAGCTTCCTCTTAAGAGTATTTTGCCACATTACTTTCACTGTGGGTATTTCCTTTAAACGCAACTTCTTTACTTGTCTATTTACTATAGCCACTGATTTTTCCTCATATGACAAATTTTTGTCTAACTGAATCTCTTAACATTGAATAACATGCATTGGGTCTGGTAGATACTTTTGTAGCATAGACACGTGAAAGACTGGATGGATATTATTCAATTCAGGTGGCAAAGTCAAACGATAAGCTACTAAGCCGATGGAAAATTCCAAATGGTCCTATGAACACTTCCCCTTTTTTCCAAATCTTACTACTCCTTTCATAGGAGATATCTTTAAGAAGACATGTTCACCTATGGTAAATTCCAATGGTCGACATCCATTATCAACATAAACTTTCCGTATATTCTGTGCTGCTAATAATCTTTTCTTAATTAACTTTACCTTGTCAAGTGCATCTTGTACCAAATCAGGCCCTAAAATTTTAGTTTTGCCCATCTCAAACCATTCGATTGGAGAATGACAACATCTACCATATAATGCCTCAAAAGGGGTCATTTGTATACTGGCTTGGTAGCTATTGTTATAAGCAAATTTAGCTAGGGACAAGAATCTTTCCCAGCTACCTTGAAAGTCTAGCACATATGCCCGAAGCATGTCTTCCAATATTTGGATGGTTCGCTCAGACTATCCATATGTTTGAGGATGGAAAGCCGTATTGAGATTTAACTTTGTGCCTAAAGCTCCTTGGAATCCTCTCCAAAAACAAGCTGTGAACTGTGGTCCTTGATAAAAAATAATCAATATTGGCACTCCATGAAACCTCACTATCTCATTTAAATACAAATTTGCATATTGAGATACGTTGTATGTGGTTTTAACTGGTAGAAAATGTGTTAATTTAGTCAATCTATCAATGATCACCCATATTAAATCAAACTCTTTTGGTGTCTACGGTAGCCTTGTAACAAAATCTATAATTATTCTTTCCCATTTTCATTTAGGATCTCTATCTGCTAATGTAATCCTATAGGCCTTTGATGTTCTACTTTTACCTATTGGCAAGTTAAGCATCGAGAGACATAATCAACTATATCTTTCTTCATACCGTCCCACCAATAAATTTCTTTTAGATCTTTATACATTTTAGTTACCCCAGGATGAATTGTATATATAAATCTATGGGCTTTCTCTAAAATCTCTTTCTTGAGTTCTTCTTTATTAGGTATACACAACTGCTTGCCTAATCTCAAAATTCCTTTAGAGTCTATAGTAAATTCAACAGTACTTCCATTATTCACTTCTTTAATTTTTTTGCATAAATAGACATTCTCTTCCTGTGTCTTTTTCACCTGTTCAACCAAAGACGATTGAAACTGTATATGGGCCAATAGTATCCCAAGCTGTTTTACTTTTAATATTACCCCAATGACTTTCCAACTTATGCATTTATTTAAACAACGGCCTCCTTATCATTGTGATATGAGTCAAACTATTCATAAACTTCCTACTTAATGCATCGGCTACTATATTGGCCTTACCTGGATGATATAGTATTGTGTAGTCATAATCTTTAAGTAATTTCATCCATCGTCTTTGTCTTAAGTTAATATCTTTTTGTTGAAAAATATATTTGAGGCTTTTATGATCTGTATAGATTTTGCATGTCTCACCATACAGATAATGTCTACAAATTTTAAGAGCAAAAACCACTATTGTCATCTCCAAATCATAAGTAAGATAATTTTGCTTATGTAGCTTAAGCTGTTTAGATGCATATGTAATGACTCAACCATGTATCAATACACACCCTAATCCAATTCTCGATGCATCATAGTATACCGTGTATCTTTCGGTTCCTAAAGGAATAGACAGTACTGACGCTGTAGTCAAACATTCCTTGAGTTTTTGGAAACTTCTTTCACATTCATCTAATCAGTCAAACTTTATTCCATTCCTTGTCAAGCTCGTCAAAGGAGCAGCTATTTTTGAAAAATCTTGAACAAATCTACAGTAATAACCTGCTAAACTAAGAAAACTATGGATTTTTGTAATTATGGTAAGGAGTGGCCATTGTTGCACCGCTTCTACATTTTTAGGATCAACTTGAATACCATCTATGCCCTAGGAAAGTAACAATACTAAGCAAAAATTCATATTTTGAAAACTTAGCTTACAACTGGTGTTCTCTTAAGGTTTGCAAAGCTATCTTTAAATGTCACTCATGTTCCTTTGAACTCCTTGAATATACTAGGATATCATCTATGAATACAATAACAAACTGATCCAAGAAAAGTTTAAATACTCTATTCATCAAATCCATGAATGCAGTTGGGGAATTTGTTAAACCAAATGACATTACTAAGAACTCATAGCGCCTATATCGAGTTCTGAAAGCAGTTTTTAGAATGTCCTCCTTCCTTATCCTCAATTGATTATACCCATATCTCAAATCAATTTTTGAAAAATATTGGGCACCTTGTAGTTGGTCAAATAAATCATCTACAGGGTAATGGATACTTATTACGTACTGTCACCTTATTCAAATGTCTATAATCGATACATAGCTGTAGCGATCCATCTTTTTTTTTTTTTCACAAATAGGATTGGAGCACCCCAAGGTGAAGTACTAGGGCGTATAAATCCCTTGTCTAACAAGTCTTGTAACTAATTTTTCAATTCTTTAAGTTCAGTTTGTGCCATTCTATATGGAGGTTAAACACTGGTTGGGTTCCCGAATGTAAATCAATATCGAACTCAATTTCTGGTTTTGGGGGTAACCCTGGTAACTTTTTAGGAAACACATCAAAAAATTCTCTAACCACTAGAATCTGCTCTACATTGGTGTACTTTATATCAACATCTTTGACCACTGTTAAATACCCCTGACATCCTTTTTATAATAGTTTTTGAGTTGTTAAAGCAGAGATTAAATTACTTGGTACCTCACTATGATCTCCTTGTATCAAGAAGGAATATTCTTCAGGAATATTAAACTTAATCACCTTAAGGTGATAGTCTAAAATGGTATGGCATGATGACAACCAATCCATTCCTAGTATCACATCAAAGTCTACCATATTTAGAACTATCAAATCTACAAGATTTTTCTTATCTTCTATTGAAATCTCACACGATTCATACACATTATTTACCAGTAAGAATTCTTCCAATAGAGTAGCAACCATAAAAGAACAATGTAAACTAGTAGGATCTCTACCCAATTTCTTAGCAAAACAGGGTGATATATAAGAATAAGCAGAACCAGGACTGAACAGTATATATGCTCTATGGGAACATACTGATAATGCACTTGTTATTACTGTATTTGAGGCCTGAGCATCCTGTCGTGTTAAGACAAAAATTCGGCCTTGTTCTTGGCCTCAACTTCCCGATCCTCTACCAGTACCACCACTACTTGCTTGAACTGAAGCTACTCTAGTTAGTCGTGATAGTACAAATATAGGGGGTGAAGATGGTTGTATTGATACTTGACTCAAATTTCATAATTTTGAACAATTTCTCATCAAATGACCTACTTGTGCATACTTAAAACATGCACCAATTTCTTTGTGACACTATCCAGTATGAGGCCTGCTACAAATAAGACATAATGGAATCGATCTTGAATCATGTTGACTAATGGGTCTCATATTTCTTTGAATCATTCTTTGCTTATTGATATTGACTATTGGTTGGTTGGAGCTACTAGATCCTGCTTGAGTTAAACGCTGTGGATTCTGAAATCTTGTTTCTCTTACATTAGGATAATAACTAGTTTGGATATTACTATCTCGATCTCTTTTTCTTCTCTTCAGACCTTCTTTGTCTACTAACTCTCGTGTTTTATTCTCGTACAATCCACAGCCGCTGAATAAGTTGGAAAATGGTTCATCTGGGGACCCATCGATTTAAATAATGGACATATCAACCTTGAAACAAATCTCTTAATTCTATTTTTTTCATTAGGAACCAGATATAATGCATATCTAGACAATTGAGTAAAATAGATGTTATACTCAGAAACTGTCATGTTCGGTATCTATCTTAATTCTTCAAATTCCATGGCCTTTTTGTTCCTTTCACTCATTGGCAGAAAACAATTTATAAATGATTCCTTAAATTTATCCCACTCAATTGGTGGTAAAGTAACTGCTCTTCTTTGTACCAGAGTCTTAAACCAAACTTGGGCCACATCTGATAGTTGAAAAGACACTAAGTGAGCAGATAATACCTCTTATGACCTCTTAGGTCAACATATGGATGTACTTATACATTGAAATTTATCACATTGAAAATTATAGTTCAGAAGTAGATCTATATGGAACCCGCATTTCAAATATTCTCAGTTCAAATCACATTCAGATATTCAAAGCCATATACTGTACTATCTGATCATTATTCAAATATTGTTATGCATCAAAATATTTCTCATGAAAACATTAGAATGATCCTATATCAGAACCACCATATCAGATTTCTAGCCCTTCTATACTTTGATGGTGTAGGATTTGCCTAAACTTAGCATCGCAACTAAGGTTTGTCCTACCACCATTCAAGAAGACACGCAAAGGGACTCTAATATGGGCAATTTCCTAAGCACATAGCAAGGGATGGAAAATCATATATCATATAGTCGGCATCTAGCCCAATTAGGAGGTATCCTACCCTTCTTCACATATTATATCCCGCATGTTAGCCGTCACATGAGACTAGCACTACCCTTGCTAGGTGAGGTATCAAGGTGCACCAAGGCTAACATCACCTGCTGTTAGCAAACAATGTTTCCAATAAGATTCCTCCATAGAAATCATTATTTACACATATGTCATATTGTTCAAAATAGAAGTTTCATTATAAATTCAGAATTTCTTGTCTTAGTACAATTCCTCTATTAGAAACTTTCCAATTAGGGTAATCACATATACATACCATTTTCCAAGGAAATCTTATAGTTTTACATATCAATGTCATGTGAACAATATATTTCCTTTACCATATGATGAGAAATACATTTAAAATCATATATTCAATGAGTTCAAAACTTTATTTGCAAAACCATACTCTTCTTGAACTATATGCTAGATTGTACATAAATCAGGTAATTTAATTCATTTTAGAGACATAAAAGTATAAATAACTTGTAAACATAATCAATTATACATTTAAAGCTTAAGAAGAGCATAGAGTAAGTCATAGAAAGAATTATCTATTCACAAAATCAAGGTTTCAAGTTGGATATCCTTAAATGTATTTTTTCAAGAAAAATATGATCAAATAGACCTAAAAAAGAGTCTGGATGGTCTGAAAACCTGAAAAATGACTTCAGAATCGAAAAATTTGGCATATGGGAGTTTGGTCAATGCTAATCAACTAATGAGATACTATTCATGGTCTGAAATACTATTCATATCGGCCAAATTTACTATTCAAGATGCACAAAACGTTATATCCTAAGATTTTTCCACCTCCTGAATCCATTTATGGTGTCAGATTTTCAATTTGAGAACTCTAAATATAAGTTTTAGAACTTACTTTTCTAGGGTTTTTCTTCTATTTTTCGGCAAATTTTTGACCCGATTTCTAGAAATCAATCGAATAGATTTGTAGTTCTTGTTGTTCTAAATCTATAGGCGGTGGTGGTATCGAAATATGAGGTCTGGAAGAGTTAGAAATCTATGGAGAAGTTTTAAAGTTATTTTAGAGAGAGAAAATTGGGAGAGAGAGAAGGTGCAGAAATTTCATGCGTTCTTCTTCAGATTTTCCTAAAAATCATTTGAGGGACCTATTAGCAAAATTTCAATTGTTGATAGATTTTTTGTAATTTTTATTATTTATATTTTGACCCCTAAACTTTTAAGAAATTACATTTTGGTGTCAAAAATTAAATGCTCATACAACCTTCATAATTCTTCAAAAAATTTGATAAATAAACACATTTCCAATTATACTTATCTCCATTTATCATGTCCTCACTTACATTCATAATTTTTCATTTATTTAAGGTTTCTTTAGGGCTATTGCATGTACATACATACATACATACATACATACATACATACATATATATATATATATATATATATATATATATATAGACACACACACACACACACACACATATGTACATATATACACATAACTACATATATGTACATATATGTACATGTTTTTCAAGGTCACATGTTTCTAAACATGTCACATATTTCACACAAACTCTTTCAGGTGGTTATTGTCTTTCAAGATCATAATATACTACTTATATCACAGAATCCAGAACTTGCTAATTATATTTCACACTATGGTTATAAGCTATTTCATTCATGCAAAGCATATTGATCACTTTCACATACCATAGTCAAGCAAGAAATATCCACACACACACACACACACATTGGTATAAAACAAAATGAGTAACCATCAAGTAGTGTTTTCCACCCATAATTTGACAAATCGATCATAACATTAACTTAAGTCACCAGGCTGGATATCAAGTTCTTGAGTTAAAAAGACATAACTGAAGGATACTTTGGTACTAAGTTATTTGAACTTAAAGCCTATGTGTGTCTACTAATTTGCAACGTTGCTTATATATGTTAAAACAATAAACCCAATGCATACATAACACCAAGGCCCCTATAAATTTTAAGGAGTAATTTTATACCTTATTTCCTATAGAGTCCCTATTTTTTAGTGCTCAACAATACATGAATAGTGTCAAAATAATTTACATAGTCATAAATAGCATGAATAGAAACTTTATGATACAAAACGATGAATCTGCATAAACCATGGTTCAAATAAGTTCTAGGGACCTCAAATAACTTTAATCTTTGTCTATTTACGGATTGGGTTGAAGAAGCTATCCAAAATGTGCTAAAGCTCAAATTTTACACAATAGATCTCAACAAAATGAAGAACTACATGAAAATGGTGGATAGTGACAAATTTTCATAACATGGGCCATTGTTGGTGTTGGTGCATGGTTCTAAGTGGTGGTTGATGATGAATGGCAAATGACTAGCAAGAAAAGAGTTGGCTATAGTGCTTCACGAAGGGGGCTCAAGTTTCTTATATCCGTATGAGGTTTTGGTCCTTCCATCTCATTCTTATTTATTGCATTCAAGCAGACCAAATGCCTCAATGTAAACTAATGATTTCTTCACTCGTGCTTTTTGCACAGTTTGAGTGGGACTCCAGTAAGTATTTTTGAATACTGTCATTTTTTCTTTTCCATGTCATAGCGATAAGTCCCCTATGCATAAATATAAAGATGTTCAACTTTAATATGTGCTTAACAAATAAAAGACATAAGAAAATCATCACATGATTCAAATCCTTAGGAAAAGCATGTTAATTCATCTATGATCAATTTGCAAATGGTATAAGTGGAAGCAAACATATATTTCACAAAAATCAAGCTACAAGAAATAAGAGGCCAAGGAATGTAGACACATGCTAACTAGTGCCTTTTAGGGCTAAAAATCAAACCTTTTGAATGCAAATGTCAAGGTAAAAACTAAATCATGTTACATTGTGAATGTGATCATGTTAGGGCAAAAAGAAAAATGTTTTCACATAAAATAGATAACACAAAAAAATTGAACAAATACATAGGAACCAATAGAAAATTGATTTCTAGCACCTAACACATTATAATCCAAAACCCTATAGTTTTGTTGAAAAAATAGAGAAATTATGCCATGTTAATATATGAGATATTAGGGAAGAGACTAAAATAATTTTGGAGAAATGAAATTATACAAAAAAATCAAACAAGAACAAGCAAATCAATAGAAAATCAATTTCAAGTGCCTAGCGTATTTTAAGTCAAAACCCTGCCTTTTTATTGCAAAAACAAGGTAAAATTATGCCATGTGAAGAAAAATACATGAGCATGTTAGGGCAGAGAGTAACATATGTTTTCAGCAAGGAAACAATATAGAAAAATCCAGTAAAAACAGGAAAACATAATAGAAATTTGATTTCAAGCATTTAACATATTTTAAGCCAAAACCCTATCTTGTTAATTGCAAACACGAGAGAAATTTATGGCATGTAAATAAACATAAAAAAGCATGGTAGGGCAGAGAGTATGGCATTTTTTCAAGAAGGAAATAACATAGAAAATTCCAACAAAAAAATGCAAATTGATAGAAACCCATTTTCAAGCCAAAAGTCTATCTTTTTAATGCAAATAAAAAAAGATAAAATTATGGCATATTAAGACACATATAAGAGAACATTAGGGAATAGAGTAACATACTTGTTTAGCAAGGAAATAATACTAAAAATTAAAACGGAAGTTATAGAATTAAAAAAACTAAAATAAAGCCTATGCTACTCTAAAAATCACAATTACAATCCTTACCCATGCAACCAAAAAAGGAAAATTAAAAATTACCAAAGAGAGATTGTAATCTAATTAAAATCTTATTTCAATAAAGAAGCTCACAAAACAACAAAAAGTGACAAGAGAGTAGTCAAAAGAAAGTTCAAAATCTTACCTTTGTGAATCTTCCTTGGCTCCTTATGCAATACAAAAACTCCAAAAGAAGGGAGAAAGACAAAGACGATACTTTTCCCTGATCTCACTTGAAAAATAAGGAAAGGAGATGATATGGTCAATTCAAACCCTTTTCCTTTGATGATTCTCCTTCTCTATGAAGAATAGAAAAGAAAACATAAGGAATCTATTCCCTCTTTAAGGGGACGTGTAACCAAAAAGCTCAAAATAAAAGATAAAGAGAATGAGTGAATTTGAGCTTATTTTCCTTATCTTTTGTTAATAAATTGTTAAATGAGGATTGTATGACTCATTTTTGTGTATTTATGTAAATAATACTCAATTGAAGGCTAAGAAATGTGAAAACAAAGATTGAAGCCTTAAGTGAAATGTATTAAGACTGATGTTGGATAGTGGTGGAATAAATAAAAAAATTTGACATTATAATAACCTCTAATTTGGAAGATTTGGGTATAAAATTAAAGAACTTAAAAAGATATTTCCAACAGTATATCATGGCCCTATTATTCTTCTCATGATGAAAGTTATGCACATCTGAAGTTGAAGTCCTTTGATTAAGTTTCACAAATAAGTCCAATTTCCAATTTTGGCACTCAAAGCTGTAAGTCACGACTTAGCCTATGTGATTGCCTACTGTCCTATTTTTGCATGTGTGTGGCCAAGGGTTATAAATGGGGATCTTAGGGCTTCATTCAAAGGAGAATTCACTTTAGAAAGAGATATTTAAAGATAGAGAAGTCACACAAAGCAAGGATGATGTGCAACCAAGAATTTGGGGGTTTTCTTGGGTTTAAAGAATTAGTGAATTCTCTACATTCCTCTTCTACTCCTCTTATTCTTTGGTTATGATGATTTCTTGTATAATTAGGATGTTTAATTTAGTTATTGTAGAGTATATTTTAGTTCTAGATGTTCAATGGATCTCTTTTATGTAGTTTAATTCTAAACTTTTTTTTTGCTATTAAATGACATCAATTGAATTATTTTCATGATTATGTTCTTGATATTTCTAATTGCTTAGCTACCAATTAGTTGATTAGGAGATAATTGGTTACTCTTGGTTAAGATAATTGGTTGTCTTTTCTATTGAACTATGCAGCATTTGTTTAATCTCTATCAGTCATTAAATGAACAAGTTAGTTCATAGCAAGATAGTAATATACCTTTATACCTTACACAACCTGAGAGATTTGGTGCTTAACCAAGAGATTTTATTATTTTAATCAAAGCCATATAATATATATTTTATTATTTTAATTATTTTCTTTTATAAATTCTTGGCTTTAGTTGTTTGAATAAAGTTGAGAGGTTGAGATTTGGTGCTTTATTAAGTTTATATTTGGTTTCTTGTAGGAGATGACCTAATATTCATTCATTGTATTGTATTTACAATACGTTAATTAAGTAATTATTATAAATTTTCACTCAACACCAGATTGCATGAAGACCATATGAAGGAAGGAAAGACTTCTTTTTTTACAAAAGCAAAGTAAGAGCTTATGAAAAGGAAAGTAAGGCTTTAGACAAGTAAACCTTAATTTTTTATAAGTAGGCTTTGATCTCACTTTAAAAAAGGAAAGTAAGACATAGCTATGACAAGGAAACCATCATATCTCATACTTAGGCTTTAAGTTTACTTTGAAAAAGGAAAAGAACTACGACAGGAAAAATTCCTTTTTCATAAGAAAACTTTAAGCTTACTTCTAAAAGGAAAATATAGCCCAAGACAAGGAAAACTTCCTTTCCTATAAGTAGACATTAAGCTTACTTTGAAAAAGGAAAGTAAGACATAGGACAAATGAACATTCCTTTCTCATTTTCTTACCAAAAATAAGATTAGGAAAGCATTTTCCTTACTTGGTGATCAAGGCAACAAAAATACATGTTCTAAAACCCCTAAAGGTACTCCAGGTCGAGATCAAAGGTGGGCCTAATAACTTTTGCCCATTTGGGAACCTAAGACTAAAATGGTCCCAAAGTAAAGCTTAAGGTTTAAACCATAAATTCATTATTTTGATTTTAAAGACTTGGACAAAATAGGGTGTTTACAAGAATAATTACTTGTTTAACCAATATTTTTGGTTAAAAAATTGTGAAGAGCCTATGAGAAACCAAATTCTCTATAAAGAAAGTGGATTTGTTCAAAATATGGTTAGCTAAATTTTTCAAGATGGCTTCAAGAAAACAAAGCAACAATAATGATATGGAAAGAAACTACCATATAAAATATTTGATTGCAGATTATCTCTAGTGGATGATTATGAGTGGACAACAAGTTCTTTCCAATGGCCTACACAGATAATGCACTTTTTCATTTAAGGTAAGTAAGTGATCTCAGGGAAAGGTTGTCACACCCCTAATTTTAGGTCACGTGAAACACGTATATCATGAACATATATTTTCAATAAATATGAATATCCCAATCCTTTATTAAGGAAACATATACATATAGGTTTTTCCATACAGATACTATATACAAATCAAGTACATATACATCAAAGTACATCAGAAGCAGGGATCCTGCCTGTGGCGTTCAGAGTAACTCTAGAGTACAATTATATTACATTTTTAAACACTGAGAGCCAAGAAACAATTTAGGCTCACTATAGAAGTATGACACCTAGTCGATCAAGAAGCTGTAGGACCAAACTCTGGGTCTTTATCTGAAAAATATGTCAACCACGTGTAGTGAGTTTTACAACTCAGTGAGCAGATAATACCTCCTATGACCTCTTAGGTCAACATATGGATGTACTCACATAATAAAATTTATTTCATCAAAAATTACATTTCAGAAATACATCTATATGGGACCCGTATTTTCAAATATTCTCTGTTTAAAAATCATAATCAAGATTTTCAAACCGTATGCGGTACTGTATAAACAATATTCAAATCAAGTTCAAAATCATACTCAATACTGTATAATCATTAACCAAATCATGTTATGCATCAAAACATTTCTCATAAAATATTCGGAGGATCCCATATCAGAACCACCATATCAGAGTCTAACCCCTTCCGTACTTTGGTGGTATAGGATTTGCCTAAACTCAGCATCCTGCTGAGGTTTGTCCTACTACCATTCAAGAGGACACGCGAAGGGACTCTATATGGGTCTTTCCCAAGCACACAACAAGGGAAGGCAAATAACATCTCATATAACAGGCATCTCGCCCAAATATAGGAGGCATTCCGCTCTCCTTCACATATAATCTCCCGTGTGTTGGCCCTCACACGAGGCTAGCACCACCTCCCCTGCTAGCTGAGGCAATCAAGTTGCGCACCAGGGCTAACATCACCTGCTGTTAGCAAACAATGTTTCCAATAGGATTCCTCCATAAAACTATAATTTTATATATTCTGTATTAATCAAAACAAATATACTATTATAATACAACATTTTCATTATCAGTATATTCCTCTGTCAAAACTTCCCAATCAAGGAAATCACGTATATATGCCCATATCCGAGGCAAGCATATCACTATATAAATCAATATCATATGTATATATGCCATATAATTCAGTATATAATTTTCAATATAATGCAGACTTTCAGTCTCTGTATATTCATCTGTCAAAACTTTCCATTCAGGGGAATCATGTATACATGCCTATATCTGAGGCAAAACATATAGCTTTATAAATAATGCCACATGCATAAATATTCACTTTATCATTTAATGAGAAATACATGTGAAATCAGATACATCATGAGTTCAAAAATCTATTTTCAAATACTATACTCTTCTTGAATCATATTTCAAATTATAAGCAATTCAGATCATTTTAATGCATTTCAGAAACATATCAAAGTATAAATATCTCATCAACATAATCATATACATGCTCATATATCAAGAAGAGTATAGGACAAGCCATAGAAAGAATCATATACTCACAGGATTAGGGCCCCAGATTGGATAACCCTAAAATGTACTTTTCCGATCTCAATTTGATCAAATAAACCTCGAAAACGTATCCGGAGGGTCCAAAAAAATCAAGAAAGTAACTTCAAAAATTTGGTCACTATTCACCATGCGGAAAATACTATTCACTTTATACAAAGTACTCAACAAATTACATATTCTCAAGATTGTATTCTTTTTCTAATCAATTTCACTTTATACAAAGTACTCAACAAATTATATATATACATATAAGGAATTCTTAAACCATTGAATATCTCATTCCTTTATATCCTCAAGCTCGCATGCATATATCTATCAGTCGATATTAGGAAACACACACATAAAAGAATATATTCACCTTCATATTGGATAACTATCTTGACTTATTCCAGACTTCTATCAAGTCATCTTTGAGTCTCAAATGTCAATATCATCCCATGAATATCATCATCTTAATCTATTATCTATTTTTATCTTAAAATCCTTTAATCAATATATTAAATATACGTAGTAATAAATCCACCAAACATTTTTAACATTTATGTACCATTGGCACATGTCTAACAATTCTAACTTACCTCATCACAATAACTTTATACCCTCTTATTAACCTCAATAAATTCATTATCAATAATTTCAATTATTTCTTCTATCATATCCAAAACTATTTCAGTCTAACTTATATCAATCCCGTTTAATTTATCCAATCATTTCAAGAAGATCTTTCCCAACAATTACTCAAACATGAATTCTCAAGATATTCTCCATATTTCTAAATTAAGAGTTCAAAGATTAATTTAAATCCTAGTTCTCATATTTTATTTCTCAAGAACTTTAACACCACTAATTATTTTGACTACATTCACCAAATCACCATAAGTCCATCATCCATCTATTCCTTTCAAAATTTTTATTACTTTAACCTACTAACCACTTGGACACCATAATAACTGAATTTTAAATATTAATGTAGGACAATACAGTAGAAAATGTGGCATACATAATAAAGCATGGTGCCAAAATAGAAAGTCAAAAATTTGGACAAAGCATTGAAATAAAATTAAAATCGGTGGTCGTAATTCTTGAAAATCTGTAAACAAAATCTAGCCGCTATTTTAGCAAAAATCGGTGGCCGCAAATTTTGAATATATGTGTCAAAATCTACTTTAAATCTGTTGGTATTCGGTGGAAAGATAGCACATGGAAAAAGAAACATTTCTGAACTTATAAAAGTATGTGAAAATCAAAGAATACGTAGTTAACTGGTAGGATGCAGTTGATTGCTTCAAAATAGATATAATCAATCAACTGTAAAATAACCAGTCCAAATTAAAATTTCTCAGAATAGCTAATCGATTTAATAATATCGATAGTCTGCTGGCAAGAACATTGAGAAAACAAGAAAAATGTCCCTCTTCACTAATTATTTGGTTTGCATCTTCATTTTTTTTCTTTTTTACAATGACGCCTATCATGTACAACTTCCCTACATGACTTAAGACATCAATCCTTCATCAAGGACAACAAAAAAAATAAAATTTTCTGTTGATATCTTAACCTTATTCTCTTTATATGCCTAATATGAGCGACTATCACAACTACTGTACATATACATGCTTGCCGTCATTTTTTGAAAATTTCATCTTCAATTTACCTTATATCCATCAATCACTCACATAGTTATTCTAATTATGCCTGGCATATTCACATAGCTATCATATGTATGCCTTTCTCTGAATTCTATAAATACACACGTTAGTATCTTTACTTTCATACTCAAAATTAAAGTGTGTACAGCTATGGAGGGAATCACATTCCGTCAGTTTCGAAATATTTATGTCTTTTGTGGTTCCAGTCCTGGAAAAGATGAAGAATATGTGAAAGCAGCATAAAACCTGGGTATGGTGCTGGCTAGGAGAAAAATTCATTTAGTCTATGGTGGAGGTAACTGTGGGTTAATGGGGTGTGTGTCTACAGCTGTACATGTAGGAGGATGTCAAGTTCTAGGTATTATTCTTACAGCTCTAGCTGCATCCAACATCATAGGAAAGACAATTGGGGAAGAATTTAGGGTTGTTTCCATGCATGAGCGCATGGCTAGAATGATGAGCAATGCTGATGCCTTCATTGCCTTACCAGGGGATTTTGGTACTTTAGAAAAAATTTTCCAAATAGTCTCTTGGGCACAACTAAATATGTATCACAAACCAATATGTTTGTTTAATGTTAACCACTTCTTTGATGGTCTGTTGTCTTTTCTTAATCATGCTGTGGAACAAAGGTTCATCTCACACTCAGCACGACGAATTATCATCTCGGCTTTAAATGCTGAGGAGTTGATTGATACTTTACAGGTATATGTTCATGTACCTGATCCAATTACAGCTCAAATAGAATGGACAACAGACAACAGAAGAAAGTGCAAATTAGACTTGGATCTTCATCTGTAATTGTAGCAAGATGTGGACATTGTTGTACCACTTTTACTTTCTTAGGGTTATCTTGAATACCATCTTGCTAACCACATACCTTAAGAAAGTAATATTACTAAGTCAGAATTCGTATTTTGAAAACTTAGCATATAGCTAATACTCCCTTAGAGTTTATAAAACTATCTTTAAATGTCGCTTATGATCCTCTGAATTCTTGGAATATTCTAGTATATCATCAAGAAATATAATAACAACTTGATTCAGGGATGGCTTAATTACTTATTCATTAAATCTATGAATGTAGTTGGGGCATTTGTCAATCCAAATGACATAACTAAAAACTCATAGTGTCTATGCCGAATCCTGAAAGCAATTTTTACAATATCCTCTTCTCTTATCCTTAATTAATGATATCCAGATATCAAATCAAGTCAATTTTTGAAAAATGTTGAGCACTTCTAACTGGTCAAATAGATCATCTATACGAGGTAATGAGTATTTATTCTACATTGTCACTTTATTCAACTGTCTATAATCTATGCATAGTTATAGTAATCCATCTTTCTTTTTCATAAATAGAACTGGAGTACTCTAAGAAAGCATACTTGGGCATTTAAATCCCTTGTCTAACATGTCTTGTAACTATTTCTTTTTCAGTTCTTTAAGTGCAGTGGTTGCCATTCTATATGGAAATATAAACACTAGTTAGGTTCTAGGAAATAAATCAATACCAAATTCTATTTATTGTTTCGGGGTAATCCTGACAATTCCTCAGGAATTACATCAGAAAATTCTCTAACCACTGGAACTTGATTTCACACTGGTATACTTTATATCAACATCTTTTACCGCTTGCCAAATCTTTTTGGCACCTTTTTATAATCACTTATGGGATATTAAAGCAGAGATTAGGTTACTGGGTATCTCACTACGATCTCCTTGTATTAAAAAAAAAATCTCCAACAATATTGAATTTAATCACCTTAAAGTGACATTTCATAATGACATGGCATAATGCCAACTAATCCATTCTCAATATCACATCAAAGTCTACCATATCTAGACAACCGGGTACAACGGATATCACATTTAGAAACGATCATATTTGGCATTTGTATCAATTCTTTACATTCTTTGGGATGCCTATCCCTTTCACTTTTAGGTAAAAATTGACCTATAGGGACTTCTTAAGATACCACGATATTCAATCAATCTTATACTATGAAATTTAAGAACTTGGAATAGAAAGGAAATTGAAACCCTATAGAATCCCTCAGCAACACCTGAAGTATAGATATGTCCGGCTCATATCGATACTAAAGGTCATACTATAGAATCCTTTGCTCTGATAGCCACAGAGAAATCTAATACTCTGATACCAACTTGTCACGCCCCTAATTTTAGGTCACTTGAAACACGTATATCATGAACATATATTTTCTATAAACATGAATATCTCAATCCTTTATCAAGGAAACAGATACATATAGGTTTTTCCATACAGATACTATATACAAATCAAGTACATATACATCAGAGTACATCAGAAGCAGGGATCCTGCCTGTGGCATTCAGAGCAACTCTAGAGTACAATTATATTATATTTTTAAACACTAAGAGCCAAGAAACAATTTAGGCTCACCACAGAAGTACGATACCTAGTCGATCAAGAAGCTGAGAGACCAAACTCTGAGTCTTTATCTGAAAAATATGTCAACCACGTGTAGTGAGTTTTACAACTCAGTGAGCAGATAATACCTTCTATGACCTCTTAGGTCAACATATGGATGTACTCACATAATAAAATTTATTTCATCAAAAATTACATTTCAGAAATACATCCATATGTGACCCGTATTTTCAAATATTCTCTGTTCAAAAATCATAATCAAGAATTTCAAAACGTATGCAGTACTGTATAAACAATATTCAAATCAAGTTCAAAATCATACTCAATATTGTATAATCATTAACCAAATCATGTTATGCATTCAAACATTTCTCATAAAATATTCGGAGGATCCCATATCAGAACCACCATATCAGAGTCTAACCCCTTCCGTATTTTGGTGGTATATGATTTGCCTAAACTCAGCATCTTGCTGAGGTTTGCCCTAGTACCATTCAAGAGGACACGCGAAGGGACTCTATATGGGTCTTTCCCAAGCACACAGCAAGGGAAGACAAATAACATCTCATATAACTGGCATCTCGCCATGACATATAGAAGGCATTCCGCTCTCCTTCACATATAATCTCCCGTGTGTTGGCCCTCACATGAGGCTAGCACCACCTCCCCTGCTAGCTGAGGCAATCAAGGTGCGCACTAGGGTTAATATCACCTGCTGTTAGCAAACAGTGTTTCCAATAGGATTCCTCCATAAAACTATAATTTTATATATTCTGTATTAATCAAAACAAATGTACTATTATAATACAACATTTTCATTCTCAGTATATTCCTCTGTCAAAACTTCCCAATCAAGGGAATCACGTATATATGCACATATCCGAGACAAACATATCACTGTATAAATCAATATCATATGCATATATGCCATATAATTCAGTATATAATTTTCAATATAATGCAGACTTTCAATCTCTGTATATTCATCTGTCAAAACTTCCCATTCAGGGGAATCATGTATACATGCCTATATCTGAGGCAAACATATAGCTTTATAAATAATGCCACATGCATAAATATTCACTTTATCATTTAATGAGAAATACATGTGAAATCAGATACATCATGAGTTCAAAAATATATTTTCAAATACTATACTCTTCTTGAATCATATTTCAAATTATAAGAAATTCATATCATTTTAATGCATTTCATAAACATATCAAAGTATAAATATCTCATCAACATAATCATATACATGCTCATATATCAAGAAGAGTATAGGACAAGCCATAGAAAGAATCATATACTCACCGGATTAGGGCCCCAGATTGGATAACCCTAAAATGTACTTTTTCGATCTCAATTTGATCAAATAAACCTCGAAAACGTATCCGGAGGGTCTAAAAAATCAAGAAAGCAACTTCGAGAATTTGGATACTATTCAACCCTGGAAAATACTATTCACCCGCCGAAAAATACTATTTACGACGAACAAAAAGGCTGTTAGATGACCGAAAGTATACATATCTTAAGGTTTATCTAACTCCTGAATCCATCTACGGTGTCAGAATTTCAATTGGAGGTCTTTAAGTAAAAATTTCAGAATTTACCTTTTTTTATAGATTTTTTACTTCAGATCTACGACGATTCAACGGCTGATTTGAAAAATTGATCGGTCAAAACTGTAGTATTCTTCGTCCTAAATCTAGTAACACCTTTAGTTTTGAGATCAGAAGCCAATAGGCACTCCAGATCTAGAGAAAAGGTTGAAGGTACTATTTATTTACTATTCATCAAATTTTTTTTTCTCGGTTTCCAAAATCTGCAACTGTCGTCCCTTGTCTCTGTTTTATTTTAGTTTTTATAATAATAATAATAATTATTATTATATAATTAAATAATAAGATTTTCTTTTATATAAATTCCGTTTTTCATCCTAAAATAACCCAAAAATTTCTAAAAATTTATATTCTCATAAACCTTTAGTTGAACTTTTAAATCATAATTTTTCTTGATAAAAATCGTAATAAAATAAATCTCAAAATAAATATCATTATACATAATAAAAGAAAGAATATTTCTAGAAATACCATAAATTCATTAGAGGCCAATATAATTATTTTAAGCAAAAAAATACTTATTTTAATTAAAAGTCTACTTACTTTTAGCAAAACATAATCATTTTTAGACAAATAAAAATATATTTTCTTATAGCAAAATACTATTAAATAAAAATTACGCGCCAAAACGTAAATTATCATTTTTTTCTTTTGTAATTTTTTAATTCATGTAATAAATAAACTTATTTTCACCGGTTCTTATCTCTAGTTTTAAAATTCTCTCTTTTATTCCAATTTTTTTTAATTGAAATTTTCGTTAAATTTCACGGTTATTACAAAGGTCTACACAAAACTAGCATCTTGATGCTTTGTATATGCTTTATAGTCAAGATGTGATTGGCCAAATATAGCTCACCTTAGTATCCTACTATATGGTGAAAAAGATCAACCTAGATGGAAGGAAGTATTTTTGCAGAATTACAAGGTACATGATGGTTATAATTACTTGAGAGAAAATAATGCTTCTAACCTCATTTATGTCAACCTCAAATTTAAATGGAAGATCCAATGAAAAATTAGAATTCCTTTTGGATTCATTTTAGGTCCTGTTTGGTTGGTAGAAATAAAGGCATGGAATGAGAATAGAATGGAATGGAGATTCCATTCCTTGGTTTGGTTGTTGAAAATGGTGAAAAATGTGGGTCTCACAAAATGCTGATTACTTCCTACTAGGGGTGTTCACGGTTCGGTTCGGTTCGGTTTTGGAGCCTCAACCAAATCGAACCGACCATAAAGGGGATAAAAAATTTTGGACCTAATCGGTTCGGTTGGGGTTCATAAAACCAAACCAATAAAAGGCGGTTCGATTTGGTTCGGTTGGTTCAATTTTTTGAAGAAAAAAAATTTTCTTTTTTGCAAATGTTTTTTTAATTTTTGGGCCTATTTTGAATTTTTTGGGCCCATTTCAAAAAGTTTGAAAAAAATTATGTAAAATATAATAAAAAATAAATTAAATATATTAAAAATGATTCGGTCCGGTTCGGTTGGGACTCTGTCCCAACCGAAAACCGAACCAAACCAGTCGTTTTTTTGAAAAACAAATCGAACAAAACCGATTTTAATCAGTTTGATTCGGTTTTTGATCGGTTTGGTTCGGTTTGGTCGGTTCGGATCGGTCCGGTTCGGTTTAGAACACCCCTACTTCCTACAAGGTAATTTGAATTATCTTCGAAAACATGTGGAAAGTGAATAGTGCGAGGGAAAAGAAAACAAAAAGACTAAAATACCTTTTAATATTTTATTTATTTATAAAATTTTCTAAAAATAAAAACATATATATTTAAATTTAAATTTTTAATATTTTTTTAACAAAATTTCATTCAAATTTGTATATTAATAATAATTTATTTTATTTTTTATTTATAACATTTAAAATAATTTTTTAAGTTAAAATAATATTACTATAATAATTTTATTTCTTAATGGTATTTTTGTCTTTTTGACAGGTTTTATTCCATTCCATTCCATTGCCCTACCAAACGTAATTTTAATCACAACATTCTATTCCATTCCATTCTATTCTCATTTTCCATTCCATTTCCTCCGTTGCCACCAACTAAATGAGGCCTTACTTCTCTGGAAAATCAGGCATAAGGGCTTGCCATTAGCTGGAGTTCTAGGCAGCATAATTTCTTTGCATCCAATAATTGCAAATTTTGTGAAAAGGAATCAGAAATTTTTGATCATCTATTCCTATTTTGTAATTTTACTAAGGGTTTATGTTTTGTCTCTGATTTAACAATCATAATTGATCAAATCCAACCAAGATTTATAATTGCCTTATTGAATATCTGGTTTGAACAATTATATAATAGCTTGGATAATTTACATACTTTAACTATTCTTATTACAATCATTCTCAATTTACATGCTTTAACTATTCTTATTATAATCATTCTCAATATAATCTAGCAATCTAAAAAAATTGAAGGAGAGATAACAATGCTTCTCACAGCTTATTAAGATCAAATTGTTGTGGAAGGAATATGTTTTAACTTGGAGGATTCCATAACAACTCTCACATGCCAAGTTTAATACACTAGGCAATCTCGAAGTTTGCATCTTAAGTGGACAAATTTTGCAAGATAGGTGGACTATTTGTTCCTTTCAAAAGAAGACAAAGGACATGAATTTAATTTTCATTACTTCCATAATAATTGTTAGTACAATAATTAGTACCCAAGAAAGGTTCTTGAATTCAAGTGAAGGATTTTTTTACCAAATTAAAAATTCTTCATAGAATAAGGTAGAAAAAATTTATTCAAACAAAACTTGGAGTTGATTTTCAAATACTTTAGATTAAAGCATTTTGATCGAGCATGTAGTAAATATATATCTTGCTTGTTTGTATAAAATAAATATCTTGTTAGTAAAGTAAAATTTTTGAAACATTATAACTTGAATTTTGCTTACTAGGTCAAAATAGAAAAGATCTTAAATAAACTACAAGTTTAAAACTATAAAACATATCACATGCTTACTCTTTTAAAAACAGTGATCTTTCATGCTCGTTTAACACATAAGTTCTTTTATCAAAGTACAAGTTTTAAAGCCAATTTAAAAACTAGACTTATGCTTGCTTGTTTGAGACCAATAACATAGGTTCTTCTTAAAGCATATTGGCACAGATGAGATGCAAGTCTTAAAGCTCTTCAAAATAGAACATATGTTGGATCATTTGAAAAGAAATGCCTATGAATAAAATACAACAATAAACTAAATATTTTTCCACTAGGTGAGGTCGGCTACATGAATTAAATGATGTTAAAGTATTCTATTATAAATTAGATCAATACATAGATTATTAATTGCTAAATTCTTCTTAATGGTTTCACCTGTTGTTTTCTTTGGTCTACCTCTACCTTTAGCTATTGTCCTACTTTCTATATGATATACTCTTGTTACTAGAGTTTTTTTAGGTCTTATTTACACACAACCAAACAACCTTAGACAAGATTCTACCATCTTCTCCACAATAAATGCTACCTTAACGTTCTCTCTAATGCATTCATTCTTAATCAAATCTTATTCATGTCTTCACATCTAAAGAAATATTATCATATTGTCTTTTAACCTCTTAACATTAATTACCATACAACATTGCAGGTTTATAGTTATAGGTAGAATTTTTCTTTAATTTTGAGCGGCACTTTTCCATCACAAATGACACTCAAAACTTTCCTCCATTTCATCCATCCAGCTTGTATAATATGGTTTACATCCTCTTTTACTTCTTCATTATTGTGTATAATGGACCCAAAATATTTAAAACTTGTGACTTATTTTATAGAATGATCTCCAAGTTTCACCTCTAAATTAGAATTTGTACACCTTTTACTAAATTTACATTATATATATTCTATCTTATTTCTACTTATACGAAAGTCATGTATTTCTAAAGTTTGTCTCCATGACTTTAACTTCGCATTTATCTATTCTTTTAATTCACTGACTAGAACTATATCATATGCAAAAAGCATACATCAAGGCCATGATTTTTGAATATGTTCAGTAAGTGTATCCAATATTAAGTTAAAAAGATATAGACTTAAAGATTAACCTTGATGTGCTCTTATAGTTATGAAAAAACCCTTTATGACCCCATTTTGTATTTATACGTAAGTTGTGATCCTATCATACATATCTTTGATTCCTTAGATATAAGTAATATGTACTCCTTTCTTCTTTAAAACATCTCTCAACATTCTATCATACATCTTTTCCAAATCAATGAAAACCATATGTAAGTCTTTTTGATTCCTTTGATATCTCTCCATCAACTTTTGTAATAAGTAAATTATTTTCATGATTGACTTTCCTAACATGAAACTAAATTAATTCTTTGCGACTTGAATTTCTTGTCTTAATATTTGCTTAACGACCTTCTTCCATAACTTCATAATATAGTTTATGAACTTAATTCCCTTATAGTTGGCACAATTTTGTATGTCCCCCTTAATTTTATAAATAAGGATTAAAGTACTTCTCCTTCATTCATATGACATTTTCTTATATCTCATTAAATAACTTAATGAGTCAACTTATGCATTTCTTGCCTAAAATTTTTCACACCTCATTAAGTATATTATCAAGTCCTATTGCTTTGCCATTATCCACTCTCTTCAAAAAAATTTTACTTTAAACTCTTGAATTATATGATGAAAGGTATGATTTTGATCCTCCTTTGTAATGTTTAATATATTAGAGTGACAAGAGAACTCGTGTCCTTTATTAAAAAGTACTTGAAATTAACTCTTCCATCGTGTCTAGATATCTTGTTCCCTTATCAAGACATTACCATCTTCATCTTTAATATATTTTACTTAGTCTAAATCTCGTCTTTCTTTCATTGTCCATCGTAAGCCTAAAAGTTTTTTTCCTCATATTTAGTTCCTAAGAACTAGTATAACCTTTCAAAAGCTCTGGTTCTCACTTTGCTCGCAACCTTCTTAGATACTTTATATTTTTTTTTCAATTTTCATTATCTTTATAAAAGTGTCATGCTTTATAATACTCTTTTTAAACCTTAATCCTATCTTGTACCTTTATATCTTGCCACCAAAATTTTTTGCCCTTAGGTTTAACACCTCTTGATTTCATGGGTATCTCTTTTGCTATTTTCATAATCCCTTTGGCCATCTCTTCCCCCAAAATCCCTCTTTCCACTCCTTTCTCTATAAGCTCTTTTATTATTCATCCTTCAAATGCCACACTTAATTCTTGAAACATTTTTTTATTCTTTCTTTCTACTATTATCTTAACTCGTACATCTATAATTAAGACTTTGTGCTAGGTAGTCAAGTTCTCTTTAAGTATGACTTTACAAGTTATGCAGTACTTTATATCTGATTTTCTTACCAAGAAGAAATCTATTTGAGAGCTTTCCCCCTAACCTTGTATGTGATAATATGTTCTAACCTCTTCCTAAAAAAGTGTTTGATATAGTAAAATTAAAGGCTAAAGAAAAATATAAGATAATTCTTTCCTCTTTATTTGCTTTTCCTAGCCCATATCCCCCATTTAGGCCATCGTATCCTTTGGGTTTACTCCTTACATGACTATTTAGATCTCCTCCTAGGAATTTTTTTTTTCTCAAAGGTATTTTATGAATCAAACCTTCTAAATCCTTCAAAAAATTTATCTTATAATGCTCATCTAATCCTATTTGTGGTACATATACACTAATCACGTTAAGAGTGTCCCACTTCACTATAAGCATTAGAGCTATGATCCTAACTCCTAATCTTTTTACATATATCACGTTGTTCCTCCAAACCTTATCAACTATTATGTACCCCATTACTAGATCTTGTCTTATTAGTGTACCCAAACTTAAAACTCAGTTGTAATATCTCGTAATTTTTAAATAATATTGTTTTACTATAAAAAAATATATTTTTATTTCAAATGATTATATTTTGCTAAAAATAAATACGCTTTTAATTAAAATGAGTTTTTTGCTTAAAATATTTAAATTTGGCTTAAAATAAATTTTTATTTTTTTTATAAATTTTCTTTTGTTAATATGCATGAAATTATTTTATATTATGATTTTTTTATTAAAATTTTTATTAAGAAAATCATGATTTAAGAGTGCAACTAAAGTTTTGCAATAATATAAATTTTTAGAAATTTTTGAAATGCTTTAGGATGAAAAACGATATATATATATATATATATATATATATATAAAAGAATCTCAAATATTTAATTATTAAATAATAATAAGTAAAAAAAATAGAACACAATAGAATTGGAAGAAGCAGAGAACGCTCGTGCAGTAGGAGGAACCCTTTTTTTTCCTTTTTCTCTCTTTATGATTCTCTACCTTTTCTCTAGAATATCTCTTAATATATGCATCCAATTGAAATACCGGAGGTATCGTTAGACTCGTGGCGACGAGAGCTTCTAAACCCACCAATTAATTTCTTCGAAAACTTGCCAAAAAATCATGAATAGTAACACATAGGTAATGTTTCTAAAATGCTAGATTTTTGATAGTTTTTCGAGTTTCCAAGTTAGGGGTTTTGTTAAGGATATAGAGTATTGGTTATATGATAAATTTTACGGTCAAATAATGTGATTTGGTGCTCTAATTTTATAAATTGTTCTTTGGTTAACAGTAACTATGAACAATATTTTTTATTTGTGTGAACAACGCCCGAACAATGTGTGAACAATGTTTTAATCGGTGTAAATAGTGATTTTGGCATATGTGAATAGTATTTTTCGGTCATGAGCATTACCCATCAATTGACCAATGTCTTGGAGTCATTTTATAGATTTTTAGACTCTCTAAGCACGTTTTTGAAGTCTATTTAGTTAAATTCGGATTGAAAATAAATTTTGGGGCTGTCCAATCTAGAGCCTTTACCCTATGAGTAGATAATTCTTTCTATAACTTACCCTATGCTCTTCTTAAACTTTAAATATATAATTGATTCTGTTTACAAGTTATTTATACTGTCATATGTCTCTAAAATGGATTAAATTACCTTATTTATTTGCTAACTAGCATATTGTTCAAGAAAAGTATGGTTTTGTATAATGATTTTAAAACCATTAAACATGTGATTTTGCATACATTTTTCAACAGTATAAAAAGTGAATATTTTATGTTCGTGACATTGATCTGTAAAGCTATAAGATTGCCTTGGAAAAAGGACATGTATATGTGATGAACCCTGACTGAAAAGTTTATGACAGATGAGCTGTACTGAGACTGAAATTTGTAATATATTGAAAGCTTTATTTTGAATGATATGGCATATTGCTAACAACAGGTGATGTTAGCCTTAGTGCACTTTGATACCTCAGCTAGCAAGGGTGGTGCTAGCCTCGTGTGACGGTCAATACACGGGATACGATATGTGAAGGAGAGCAGGATGCCTCCTACTTGAGCGAGATGCTGGCTATATGGTATGTGATTTGTCCTCCCTTACTGTGTGCTTAAAAAGTTACCCATATTAGAGTCTCTTCGCATGTCCTCTTGAATAACGGTAGGATAAACTTTAACTGGAATGCTAAATATAGGTAAATCCTACACCACTAAAGTACAGAAGAGCTTGAACTCTGATATGGTGGTTCTGATATGGGATCCTTCTAATGTTTTATGAGAAATATTTTGATGCATAACAATATTTGAATAATGATCATACTGCATTGCATATAATTTTGGATATCTGAATGTGATTTGAACTGAGAATATTTGAAATGCAAGTCCCATAGGGATGTACTTCTGAATTGAAATTTTTTTATGTGATAAATTTTAATATATGAGTACATCCATATGTTGACCTAAGAGGTCATAAGATGTATTATTTACTCACTGAATTGTCAAACTTACTACACAATATCTATATTTTTTTATATAAGAATACATAATTTGGTCATTCCCTTTAAGATAGTTGATCAGCTAGACAACAAAATTTCTAGGTGAGTCTACTTTTTTCTAGGGCTTGTAGATTTTAAATATTTTGTATTTGTACTCTAGAGTATACTCTGAACGTCACAGGCATAATCCCTGCTTCTACTGTACTTTGATATTTATAGATTTGATCTGTATATTATGTATACATGGGACTACTTATATGTAAAAGAGTGTATTATATATATTATGAAAAATATATGTTTGTAAAGTATGTATTTCACGTGCTCTAAAATTAGGGGCGTGACAAAAGTATCTAATCCCTTTGCATTTTCTCTTCCCCACTTAGTCTTATATGCACATGAAATTAATTTTTCTCCTAATAATGGTATCAACTATTTCTATTGATTTACTCGTAAGCGTGCTTACATTCCAAGTTCCAAAATGAATCCCATTCTCAAGAACTGATTTCTTTACCTACACTTATTCACAAAAATGTGAAAAACTTTGCATATTTTTCATTGCACCTAAACATCAATGCAACGACTCTTTCTCTTTTGATACTATACTTGAGCTATACATTGCACTGGTTCTAAGGCAATGAATTAGCCTTAACACAATTGCATCATTAATCCATGCTCATGAAAATTTGACAAAATTTTACGTTGGCTGTCACAAATTTAACACAACTTTTTTCTTTTATTTGAGCTTAGGACTGACGATAAAAATATAGACAAAGTTTATGAATAAAATACAAGTTCTAAAAATTATTGTAAGACTAAAAATATTGTAATAACCGTAAAATTTAACGAAAATTCCAATTAAAGGAAATTTAAAATAAAAGAGAGAATTTTGACAATAGAGATAAGAACCGTAGAAAATATGTATATTTATTACATGGATTAAAGAATTACAAAAGAAATATGAGAATTTATGTTTTGGCGCGCTATAAGCAAATATATTTTTATTTGTTTAAAAATGATTATGTTTTGCTAAAAGTAAGTAGACTTTTAAGTAAAAGAAGTATTGTATTGCTTAAAATAATTATACCGGCCTCTATTGAATTTTTATGGTATTTTTAGAAATATTCTTTCTTTTAATATGAATTAAGATATTTGTTTTGAAATTTATTTTATTATGATTTTTATTAAAAAAAATCATGATTTAAGAGTTTAACTAAAGATTTATGAGAATGAAAATTTTTAAGAATTTTTGAGATATTTTATGATGAAAAATGGAATTTATATGAATTTTTATAAAAGAAAATCCTATTATTAATTATTTAATAATTATTATTATATTAAAAAAAAAACCTCAGAAACCATAAATGAAACCGGGGGCGACTGCGTCGAATTCGAAGAAAAATCGAAAAAAAATAAATAGTAATAAATAGTGTAGGAATAGTAACATCTAACATTTTCTTTCGATTTGGAGTACCGATTAGCTTCCGATATCAAAACTGAACGTGTTATTGGATTCAGGACGAAGAGTACTTCAGTTTTGACCGATCAGTTTTTCAAATCAACCGTTGAATCGTCGTAGATTTGAAGTAGAAAATCTCGGTAAAAGGTAAGTCTGAAAAACCTTACTTAGAAATTTCTAATTAGAAATATGACACCGTAGATGAGTTCATAAGCTTGATAAACATTAGGATATGTAATGTTTTTGGTCATTTAGTAACTTTTTATATGGTGGTGAATAGTGATTTTCGGCATGAATAGTGGCGGTGAATAGTATTTTCCGGCGGCGAACAGTACTCAAGCTCATTTAAGGTTTTTGGACCTTCCGGACTCGATTTTGGGGTTTGTTTTACCGAATTTAGACCAGAAACGAGGATTTTAGGGCTGTCCAATCTGGAGCCCTTACCTGTGAGTGGGTTTTTCATACTATAGCGCGTGTTTTACGAATTCGGTTTATAACTCTCTCTCTCGTATGATTTTAACTAGTTGGAATGTATGCTAAATTGTTTTACTGCTTTGAAAACCAATATGTTCCAACCATGTTAGAAATTATAAATTTAAATCTTAGTTGAACTCTAGGTATGCAGGGCAAGCATCTAGGCTGATAATTCTCCATTTGAGCTAGATTTATAGAAATGCGAACTTAGTCATAGAAATGAACTAAGTTAGCCATAAAATGATTTGATGCATGATGAGCATCTATGTGACGTCTACGAACGATCTATGTTTAAAAGGGAAAGTTTATGATTATAAAGGTCTCCATGGAAATTCATGGATGAGATATATTTTAGAACGGAATTTTATGCATGAAAAGAGTTAGATGGATAATTATAGCTTTATTGTAAAGTTATTGAAATGTTTTACTTTAAACTCTTTAAATAGCATATTTCAAATGTTTTCTATTGGAGGGACCCTTTTAGATCACTGTTAGCTAGCCGCAGGGAGTGCTAATCCTGATGCACCATGGTCATGCGAAGGCTTCGGCCTAGGATACTGTGACGGGCATATGACTGCCTAAGACACAGGGATTTAGGGTGGACTTATGTCTACACCTACAGTGATTACCATACCCTTGCTGTGTGCTTGGGGGATTTAGGGTGGACTTATGTCTACGCCTACAGTAATTACCATACCCTTGCTGTGTGCTTGGGGGATTTAGGGTGTACTTATGTCTACGCCTACAGTGATTACCCTACCCTTGCTGTGTGCTTGGGGGAGATGATAGATCTGTTAGGAAAAACCTCCAATAAACTAGTGCATTTTTCTTAAAGATTAAATATTTTTAAACAATCTCATTCATCATTGTTATTGCATAAATAACTTCATTTATTACTTACCATGCATAATTGATTTGCTCTACTGTTACTGATTTAATCCTGTTTTATCTTTTGAACATACATTTGAATTGTTTAGCTTTTCTTTCAATAAATTATGGTTAAATGCTTAATGTTTCTATTATTATCTTTACACTTTGATTTCAATTATTAAATTCATTGCGAAACATTCGTGCTTGGTTTGCCCTATTTTCTGTTATAGTGTAATTTATCCATTCACTGAGATGTGGTAATCTCACCCCTCTTCTGTTTCCTCTCCACAGAGAGTCAGAGAAACTTTGATCCAGCTACAACTCCGTAGGAGGCTGAATATAGCATTGGTGAGCCCCAGTTTGGGTAAGGCTCCGTTGTACTGGTTGTATAGTTTAGTTCATGTTTAGTATATCTCCATGAACTTACAAGCAAGATCCTTGCTTCTTGCGTATTTTGATGTGTTATTTGGAAAGTGGTTTTATATTTTACAATGATGTTGGTATTATGAGGCCATGGGTCAAGTTGAATCACAGATGTTGGATTCATGAGATATATATATATATATATATATATATATATATATACAGTATTTTTCTGATATTGGATGTGGTATATGTGGCCAGTTATATTTATTATGTACTCTGGATTGTGTGCTGGATGTTTGTGCATGCTATGTGTTAGGCTTGCGGCTAAGGGGAAACCCTTATGCCGTGCCGGTCATGTGTTCCATCATTTGGGGCCGTGACAAATATACTTGCTAAAGCCCTTGTTAAAAATATAATTATATTAAACTAGAATTTTATAGAAATGATCAACTAAGGTGAAGAACTAAAATGTTAAGAAACAAACAGTGAAAAGAGTAGAGAAAAAGCACAATTTATAGAAGCTCGGATTCAAAAATCAAATCCTACATCCTCTCCTTAAGCACAAAGTAGGCAAATTTTTATAATTAAGGGTGATCACTATACAACAGGGAGGCAAGAAGTCTTTACAAACCCAACTTAAGGGGAAGAAAATTCTAGCCTTTACAAACCTTCAACCACTATGTTTTTCATACCAAGAACCCAACCAAGCTCTCTAAAGCAGGAGCCTTTACAAGTCTTTACAATTTTAACCGTAAGGAACCTTAAGCACTAGGTTTATCTTTACTAAGAACCTAGTAAAAACCCTCATCACCAAGTATTTCTCCAAAACCTTAGTAATGATCTCACCACTAGGTTTTTCTTCCAAGGAACCTAGCAAAACTCTAGAAAAAAGAGTTCATACTGACAAACAGCTTTTCACAACAACTCCTATAGAATAAATTTCCCCTTTGATAGTTCACATAACATAAATGAAAAGATAAAGTATTTTGGCTTGTGGTAGCTCTAGTTTTCTTCTTTGAATCAATATTGCACGAAGGTTAGGCTTTTATAGATGAAAAGTAAAGTTGTCGGAGTGTAATAACACTTCTCACCAACCTCTAGACACTCCTCTTGGAGGACAAATTAATTGGTTCCTGAAATTTTGGAGTTTTATTTCAAATTTTCTCTTGCTTATTTAAAGTTGTCTCTGTAGAAAATTTGAAATCACATAGAGGAGCCTGAATTCTTCGTGATCTTTTTGCACTAGAAAATCCACATGTCACGTTTCCATCTTTTCAACTGTTTTTTATGTTAAAAGGCAGGAGAAGCCTGCCAAAATGTAGCTTACTAGAAGGTAGATAAAGAACATACAGTACACTTTTTGGCAGGTAACGATTACTTTTGATTTTCCCATGTGGTAAACTTGTATATTCATGGATAATGCTTACAAAAATGGCATCATAAAAACTAGGGAATAATATATAATAATTTGATGTTTAGAGTTGAAGGATGATAATTTAGTGTTTCATATTTAGAGTTTAAAATATAAAAATTAGATTTTAAATTTTATGACTTAAGATTTAGACTTTAAACTTTAGGTTAAAGAATTAGGGTGTTAGATTTTAAAGTTAAAATTTTTAAAATTAAAAATTTATGATTTTAAATTTAAAGATTACAGTTTAGTGTTTAAAATTTAAAGTTTGAAAACTAAATTTTTGAATTTAATATCTAAAATTTAAAATTTATATTTTAGGGATTTGAATTTACTGTTTAGATTTAGATTCTTAGAATTTAAGGTTTCAAGAGTTTATTGTTATTCTTTTTGGATTTTAAAGTTATAAGGTTTAGAATTTAAGTTTTAAGAATTTATGGTTTTAAATTTAAGAATTAAAATTTAGTATTTAGAGTTTGAAATTTGGAGATTAAAATTTAAAGTTAGGGTATGAATTCAAGGTTTAGTATTTAATATTTAGAGTTTGAGATATATGTTTTAGAGTTTATGATTTAATATTTTAAAATTTAGGGTTTATCAAATTTTTTTGTATAATTATCAAGTGTTTATTTCATAATATACAACTTTCTATAACTGTTTAATCATAACAATTGCTAATCACTCTTCTGACTTGATATGCTCCACACACACTTGGACAATATATATATATATATATAGTCCAAAGCAAGGAACGAGAGTACATGACTGAGGTTCGTCTGATAGCAGCCCACTTCTCATATTTTATTGCCTAATATCAGTTGTGGTATAGTTACTAAAGACTGATCCTAAAACAATGAGCATAGAGAGACAACAAAAATTACTTTCAAAATCTCTAGTTCTCCTCTCATTATTGTTCTCAATTTGACATAATAGTTGTAATGGAGATAAAAGAAAAATAAAAGACAGGCCGGACTATTTCTACAATACACAAGACTAGATGTAATCTCCACACAGGTTTAGATGCTATTAAGGGTTCTTATACTCCTAAACCAAAATAACAAGGTTATCAAAATCAACTTCGCCTTGAAGTCCGGCCCAACCCAACCTTATAAATGGGTTGAACTAGGCTAGCATATGAATAGCTCATTTGACCAAGGGCTTTTATCCCCAACCCATCCAACTCTTGAGATTAGACCAAGCTAGCTCGAATAAGCCACCAGTTTTTATTATTATTATTATTATTATCAAAACTTATGGTGGGTTTGGTTTCATGTAAATCACATCTTTTTATAATCTCTCCTTGCAATTTGATGTGCTCAGGGACTTTATGTTGGGAAATTTATTCCCTAAATTTTCTTTTATTTCCGTCCCCCCACTTTGTACAAATCATCCCATACATGAACTCCTCACCCTAAAATAAAAAATACCAATAAGTGAATATTCGGCATTCCGTTCCTCTCTGCTAAAAGAATAGAATTGAGTAATAATAATAATAACTATCATACTGAGTTAATTACCAACCTCCTCTTTTGAAAAATAATCTGTCACCAAATGATTTCGTAGTGAAATTGACATACACAGAATAATATGTTGAAATTAGTTATCATTGGTTAGCATGCTTGGGTTCGTTTCAAAGCCCAAATAGTTCCTTTTGGGTGGTGGATATGGACATTCAAAAAAACCATACATCACATCACAATCACATTTTTATACTTATACATCAGTCAAATGATCATTACATTTAAATCTTGTATTGTGCCAACCCGACCCATATTGACAATGCTACAAAAGGGACGATGAGGGTGAAAAATTATAAGGCCTTGAAAGGAATTATGCTCACAATTATTGGATGAATTAGTGATTTAGATTTGAACATGCCAAACAGGATAAATAAATATTATCAAATTTTAATTCTATTAAGAATGTTTTAAATCCATCTCTAAGCTAAAATTTGGCAAGTTTAATGATACATGACTTCATATACATCTAAACTTTATCAAGAGATTGGAGAAAAGAGTAAGAGAGGATCCAGGGAACGCAAAGTATTTTACTCAATCGTTGAGAAACTCGACTAGGAGGAAGCAGCTTCCTTACAATCCTCTGCCTCAGTAGATTCATCTTCAAGTAGGCTGGGAGTTTTGGGAGTCAGTCCAAGCACTTTGAACATGAGTTGATCAGCATCAAAATCATTGTTAGGAGTAGTGAGAAGCTTTTCACCAGTGAAGATGGAATTTGCACCAGCAAGAAAACACAATGCTTGCTCAGGCATGGAGAACCGAACTCTGCCTGCAGACAACCTGACCATTGCTTTCGGCATAATGATACGTGCTGTGGCAATCATGCGAATCATCTCCCATATTTCAACAGGCTGGAAACAAAATAGAAATACGATGTCCATTCAGCCACATTCAGATATATTAGTTGATGCTTCAAGAAAAATTGACGAATATAAGGCAGCTTCTGATGATGCTATCAAAAACAATATGGCTTCAAAAGATATAATTACCCATCTAAATAGAAAAATAGACACGGAAAAAATACCAATTAGTAAATATTCTTTCCTCCAATAAATTCTCTTTATTCTATGAGTTTAAGGCAATTTTTGTAATGCAATTTTACCAGAATCATAAGTAAAAAATGCAACTAGGCTCCACTTGTTAATTTCTTCATTTTCCACAAAATATAGCTACCAATACATTGTTCCATCGCACAAACTTAAACCTGTGTCTAATACATCGTGATAATCAATTTTGAATTTGATATAAATTCTTCTAAACCAGGTTTGATTCAAATTTGATCTACAAAATATATTTATACTTATACATCAAGGGTTTGCAAGCAAAATTAAAAAGTTAAAAACTGCAATATCCTTAAATACAGTTTTTAGATTGAATTCAACCGTATCTAGCTACATTTAAATAGTTAATAGAGGCTCTAACAAAAAAAAATCAGCTCATAATCAAACCACTATACTGCTTTTACTTCAGTCAAATGATCATCACATTTAAATCTTGTATCTGAACCACAAACGGAATGCTCTTTACCTATCCTTTCCTTTTAAAGAAAGGAGATTTAAGTGTCTATTGATTATATTCTAAGATAAGATGAAACTTGTAAAGGACTTATTTTTATATTGCAATCACATCAAACTCCAGGGAGCATTCTTTTTCATTTTTTCAATTTTACCTTCTGTGCACATTTAACATTGTTAGAATATAGTGTATATAGCAGTCTATGTTAGCTATTCTAGAGTGCCACATTGCCTGGTTCTCATTATGTAAAGTTTTTTGACATTATAAGTAGAGTACATAGTGATCCTTATAACTCATGTTTTCCAAACTAGTCTCTCTTGTTCTTTGGTTTTCACATGCTATTCAAGCATGGGAAGGGAGAAAACTAGGTCTTTGGAATTTTTTCAAGGCTGAGTAGCTCATCAGACACATTTTCAGTTATTGGAAAATTTTTCCAGCATAGCCTTTTTGGTCCGATGACCCTCCAATAAGGGGTAGAATGCTCCGATCAACGCTATCCCAAAGTATGATGTCCATTCCAGCAGCCACGTACTGCCACCTTCCTCCTGCTTTATCAGCAAAGAATTTTTGGTCTGATGACCCTCCAATCAGGGGCAGAAAGCTCCGATCAATACTATACCAAAGTATGATGTCCGTTCCAGCAGCCATGTGCTGCCACCTTCCTCCCACTTTGTTGCCCACGTGCTGAGGCCACATGTGAGCCCCTTCTCCAACATTTTCAACAGAGGTCATTCTAAACAGCGCTAATGAACTCTTCTCCAGCCAGCCTTCCTTGTTTCCAGCATTGGTTCATGATCCTCTTGCTGTTTGACATGGTTTTTTAGGTATTCTATCCATTTGAACTACATTGGTATTTCTTCCAAGTCTGTTTAAGACTTCTTAGGGTCTCATTCCATCCAAAATTACAGCATGTCTTCTCCTACTGCCAAGTTTGGTATTTCTTCTTCTGTTATTACTGCATCTGCGGTCCAGTCATGTAATTCTATTGCTTGCTTGACACCATCCTCTTCTCTTGGCTGATGGATTCTTGACTCTAGTGCATCCTGTCATATTTCTGATAACAAGCTTCTTTTCACTAATCATAATACTACTGTTTACTCCCTTTACTATTACCTTAGCTAATGGATCCCAAAAAGTAGCTAAAGGCATTGGCCTAGCTCATCCTATTTATTCTATGCCTTTAGTTTCTATTATTTATGTTCCTTCCCATTTAATTTGATTTATGTTAGCCGATTAACTCATGCCTTTAATTGTTCCATTACTTTCTCTAATAAATCTGTCGTAGTGCAAGATCGAGGTATGAAACAAACAATTGGCAAAAGACTTGAGTCATAGGGATTGTATCATCTTTCATCGTCAATTGCATGCACCTCTACAAATTCACCAACCTTCATTCGTAGTCGCTTAGGCCATCCTATCCTATCAAAGCTACTGAAGATGATTCATAATTTATCTACCTTAAAGTCTTTTGACTGTCAATCATGTCGGCTTGGTACAGGGTTCATGTCCTAAGCATATTGATAATCGTCCTACATCTCCTTTCGAATTTTTTCACTCCAATGTTTAGGGCCCAAGTCATGTTAGTACTGTTCTTGGATTTCAATACTGTCACTTTTATTAACAATTATTGTCATTGCACTCGGTTATTTTTATTAAAAATTGTTCAATTTTTCTATTTTCAAATAGTTTTGTCATTGCACTCTAATGTTTAGGGCCCAAGTCATGTTAGTACTGTTCTTGGATTTCAATACTTTGTCACTTTTATTAATAATTATTGTCATTGCACTCGGTTATTTTTATGAAAAATTGTTCAATTTTTCTATTTTCAAACAGTTTTGTGCTGAAATTCAAACATAATTTGGCACTCATGTTTGTATCTTATGCCATAATAATGTTACTGAATATTTCTTCACACCTTTTAAAAATTTTATGACTTCACGTGGAATTATTCATCAGTCATCTCTTGCACATATCTCTCAACAAAATGGAGTTGTTGAATATAAGAATCGTCATCTTATTGAAACAACTCGAACTTTGTTATTACATAATGTGCGCCTTTGTTTTCTGGAGGAAGCTGTTCTTATTGCATGTTGTTTGATTAAATTTCATGCCCTTATCTATGTTGCATCATTAGACACTCCATTCTATTTTATTTCTTAGATTAGTTTCTTTATTCTCTTGCTCTGCATTTTTAAGTTGCACTTGTTTTATTTATGATCTAACCTCTAGACGAGATAAACTTCACCAAAGTCACAAAATGTATTTTTCTTGGCTATTCTCATATCTAGAAAAGGTATAGTTGCTACTCTCCAGTTTTTATTTATTTATTGGTACAAGGGTAGACTCGAACCCACTCCCTACTCCCCAATCCCCACCCATCTCAACCACCTGAGCTGGCATCAAGTGGCACTCTCCAGTTTTTATAAATAGAGTACATTGCGAGCCTTATTACTCACACTTTCCAAACTAGTCTCTTTCTTTGGTTTTCACAAACATTAATATCTCCCAATCAAATATCCTACATTTTTCTTGGTCAACTTTCCAACTTTAAAGTTAATTGTGGGATAACGAGTGTGGCAGACAATTGTAATGGTGGCTATAATAAAAAGGTTAGTGGTGGTAGCAATGATAGTGGTGGTGATAATAGTGGCAAGAAGGTGGTCGTGGTATTAGTGATAGTGGTGGTAATGATAGTGGTAAGGGAGTTGGTGATGGCAGAAAAGATGGATGGTGACAATGGAGATGGTGATGTAGATGGTGATTCAGGTGAGTAAGGGTGGTATTGGCACTTGGTAACAGCAACAATGGTGGCATTACTAGGAGGGTGGTGATGGTATTGATGGCAGTGACATCCTATAGATTCAAGGAATATCACAAAATTCTATTATTAAAAGATTTTATATTCCTATAAATCCTATTTCCTCATCATAAGATGAAGATCGATGTAAATGACTTAAGTTAAAAAATTACTATATTCACATTAAAATCCAAGAAGCATTTTTTTAGTTTTCAAATTCCAAAACTTTTACACATTTAAGATTAATATTTCCTTGTCAAATACCCTAAATTTTTCTTGTTCAACTTTCCAACTTCCAAGTTGTCTCAGCTTCCTGTTAATACATTGATAAGGTTTAAATAACGATGCTTAGAAAAGGAAAAAAAGAAAAAAGAACAGAAAATGTCCATGCAAATTCTAACTGATGTCTTGCAAACTTGGACAACCTCAGCTTGTTTGACCAGTTAAAGTTGGATCAATAGAACTTGCCTTGAGTTAACATGTCTGTTGTGCTAAATTATCACATACAATTTTGATGGCATCAATAATGGAACTCTTGACCTAATGCTCCAAATTACCTGTGCTCAGTTGCAGAAACTGGAACAAAACATGGAATGGAAGTAGCAGTACAAGTTTAAATATAAGCTTAGGATTTATTTATTGGGGAAACTTGAGGATTGGGGATCCAAAGACAACTCTTAAATAATCAGCAACGTTATTAAATATCAAGAATGGTGACAAAGAAGAATACTTAGCCTCACATTAATAGGGTTTGTTCCTAAGAACAAGGGGTTCTTTGTGGGAGGTCCAGAGCACAATATAGATCCAGTTAGTACAAGGATTAGATACAACAACAAACCAAACATATTTCCACTAACTCGGATTGATTACATGGATCAAATGATGCCAAAGCATCTTATTATAAATGCGATCAATAAAGAGATTATTATGTTCATCAGGTTCACTTGTCTTATTGAAAGATACTTCATTTTTTTTTTCATTATCAAATCCTCTTGTCTAGTAAGAGGATTTGATAATGAAAAAAAATGAATTACTTAGGAGAATCTTTTAATAAGACAAGTGAACCCAATGCACTTAAACCCTCACCTCAACCCTTATCTGAAGGGTGCCTCAAGTTCAAAGGCTAAGAGATGAAGATCCTGCACTTAATCTCCTGCTTCCTACCCTCGCTGCAAGGGGCCTCAAGGACTTAAAAGGCTAAAGGAACATGAAGATTCCATAGCTTCTGGTAACAATCCCTGTGAGCATTTAAGGTTCTAAGAACTTTAAGGTTTTATTAATGGTTTAGTGTTTCTAGGGAAAATTCTGCAACGCAATAGCATAAAATGTAGTAAATGAAGCTGAAGGTGGGGTATTTACAGGCTTTAGGATCAAAGGGTACTCTATAGTCATTCTATTTGAATATCCCCCTTGACACCGGGGGTAGATAGCAATAAATGATGAGACTTAGTAGGAGACAAGGGTAACTTTTTATTAAATGCTATTTGAGCTGAGATAATGTCAAGCTATGAATATAGAAAGCTATCAACAGGGATTATCATAGTTAACCATGAGATCTCTCTTAGGAGTCTTAACAGGGCTCATACCCAATTCCCACTAAGTGATCATGCCAAATGATATGACATAAAGGCACCTCCATTCCAATCCTAACAAGCTACTTCAACTAACTGCTTCCCGAGGATAAAAGAGAACTACTTCAACATTCCACTGTGTTGGACTACTGTGTATAGTGTAACGCCCTTAATTTACGTTATGTAAAAGAAACATTTTATTTTATTATTTTCCGCAATAAGATATTTTCCATAATATTATGGGAACAGATACATATAGGATCTCTCATGTATACACAATATACAGACCAAGTCTATAAACATCAAAGTACAGCAGAAACGAAGATTCTGCCTGTAGCGTTCAGAGCACTCTAAAATACAAACACAGTATAATACAAAGATCGTGAGTCTCGGAAGCAACGTAGACTCACTCAGAGAATATATCACCTATCTACCAAATCGGACTCTGATATTCTTATTCGAAAAATGTGAAAATATCATGTAGTGAGTTTGACAACTCAGTGAGCAAATAATTCCTTCTATGACTTCTTAGGTCAGCATATGGATGTACTTATATTTTAAAATATATCACATAGAAAATACAGTTCAGAAGTATATTCATATGGGATTCGTATTTCAAATATTCTCAAATAAAAGGATATTCAGATATCCAAAACTATATGCTGCACGGTATGATCATTAAACAAATGTTGTTATGTTCAGCTGTATAAGCTATAGTAAAATATTAAAATTTGGAGATAAAATCATCACTTTTAATGCACCTGCCTCATTCGGCAATCTGGTCAATGCAATAAAAATATAACTCATTTGCTATACGCATAGTGATCTCGACCACAGTCACAATAAGTGATCAGAGAATGTGAGTACATCATCCTCCTGCTCCCTCACATTACCACTGTCACCCGGTTGGAGCGGCCCTCCTCTGGCACTCAGGCTAATAGGACATCCCCTATTCGGTACTGTCACAAGCTATACAACCAGCCGATATTCATCTATACATATAAATACATGTAAAATTATCAAGTAACTCGCCATGAGTTTTACGCTTGTCATATTTATCAAGCAACTCGCCATGAGTTTTATGCTTGCCATTCAATTTCATTTATAATATGACATGCATCATTTTCACAAATATATAACTTTACAAATCAATGCATTGTGCACATAATATTCACTTTATCAAATAATGATAAATACATTTAGAACCACATATTCAATGAGTTCCAAAATTCATTTCTAAAACTATACTCTTCTTGAACTATGTGCCAGTCCGTAAGCAAAATAAATATTTTAACACATTTTAGAAATTTATGATAGCATAAATAATTGTAAACAGAAACAATTATATATTTATAGTTCAAGAAGAGTACGCGGTAAGTCATAGAAAGAATTATCTACTCACAGGGTAAGGACTCCAAATTGGACAGCCCTAAAATGTACTTTTTCAATTTCTATTTGATCAAATTGACCTAAAAAACGTATCCGGAGGGTCCAAAAATCAAGAAAGCAACTTCGGGAATTTGGTCACTATTCACTGCCGGAAAACACTATCCACGACAAACAAAAAGGCTATTAGATGGCCGAAAATATACATATCTTAAGGTTTATCTAACTTTTAAATCTATCTACGGTGTCAGAAATTCAATTGGAGGTCTCTAAGTAAGAGTTTCAGAATTTACCTTTTTATAAAATTTTCTACTTCAGATCTACGGCGATTCAACGACTGATTTGAAAAATTAATAGGTCAAAACTGTAGTATTCTTCGTCATGAATCCAATAGCACCCTCAGTTTTGAGATCGAAAACCAATAGGCACTCCAGATCTAGAGAGAAAGTTGAAAATTACTATTCACTCACTATTCCTTCTTTCAATTTTTTTTCGAAATCTTCGAATGGCTGTTGTCTCCCTTTCCCCTTTTATTATTTTTTTTTATTTTTTTAATAATAATAATAATAATTTAATAATTGAATAATAGGATTTTTTTTAAATAAATTCATATAAATTTCGTTTTTCATCCTAAAATATCCAAAAAATGTCTAAAAATTTCAATTCTCATAAACCTTTAGTTAAACTCTTAAATCATGATTTTTTTTTATAAAAATCGAAATAAAAAAAATCTCAAAATAAATATCTTTATACATAATAAAAGAAAAAATATTTTTAAAAATGCAACAAAATTTATTAAAAGCCAATATAATTATTTTAAACAAAACAATAATTATTTTAATTAAAAATATACTTTCCTTTAGCAGAACATAATCCTTTTTAAACAAATAAAAATATATTTATTTGTAACAAAACATTATTATTGAAAAACAAAAATTACGGGATGTTACATTCTTCCCCCCTTAAGAAATTCAGTCCCCGAATTTTAGCCCATCCTACCACATGTAGGGAATGAAATCAAGACATAATTCGGAGTTACCAACCTTATTACTCAAATAATTGGAGATATATTTTATGTATAACGTCTTTACTAATATTTGAATTATCTTCAAATTTGCATATTTATATCCATAAGTTGATATAATCAGGAACCATACACATAAAATAATATATACACATCCATATAGGGTAACCAACTTTTCTTATTTCAAACTTATACTAAGTCATTTTAAAATCTTACATGTCAAGTTCAAACCATACATCTCATCATCTAAGTCTAGCATCCATTAAGCATTTTAAGTTCCCATGTGTCACTAACACTTACTTAACAACTTTAACTTATTTTGACATGATGATTCTATAACGTTATTCTAAGGCTACACTATCGTCACCATTGAACTCAAATCTTTCTTATGCTTCCAATATAGAAACATAAAATTCTAACCTCTTCAATTCCACTTTACCAATCCTAGCACCTTAAAGGGTTTCATAATAAATGTACACACATAAAATTTCTAATCTTGAACTATCCCAAATTTTACATAAAGGACTTCATCTTAGTATGTCTTAACCCATTAATACATATACCTAGATCACTTATGCTTTGTTCGGACGTTATTTTAAAATGTTCTCCACACTCTCACTTTGGTAGGCCAAACTAATTTCCTTAAACTCTACTTTCCACATTCCATTATCAAGGAGTTCTAGCACCATTGATTTTTCTAGTACATTTTTAAACTATCATAAAAGTTTCTCAATTGATTCTTTTCAAATAAACCTTTCGATATACTTTCGGTAGCTAAAATCACTAATTACATTGTAAGAAATTTAATGGCTAAGTACCACCAAAATTTCCACTATCAAAACTTCCAAATAAAAATTATGATCACTAATTCCCTTGTCTCATTTTGCCTATGCTCACATAAATTCCACATATATCAATTCCTCTCTTTAAAACATTTTCTTAATGCTTCCTATTTTTAAACAATTTACCCTATAATCACATACGTCTAGCTTCACCCACATAAATTCCACATATATCAATTCCTCTCTTTAAAACATTTCCTTTGTATTCGGATAGAATTTTCTTATTTGCAGCTAATTTTCCAAGAGGGTTCTCTTTATCACTTTTCGTCAAAACAAGTTCAAAAGCTAAACTAGTAGTCCATACACAAAAGGTACCATATAGAACATACTCATAGATGTTTAAACCTCGCATATCTAAGGAAAATAGTTAGAAGGAAAAAAATGATGACACCTATAGAATTCCACAACAGCACCGTGAGTATAAATATGTCTACAGTTACATACCCATACTCAAAGTCCTACTACAGAATTCTTTGCTCTGTTAGCCACAGGAAAACCTAATACTCTGATACCAACTTGTAACGCCCTTAATTTACGTTACGTAAAAAAAACATTTTTTTTATTATTTTCCGCAATCAGATATTTTCTATAAAGATACATAATTCAATTCTTTATCATGGGAACAGATACATATAGGATCTCACATATATACACAATATACAGATCAAGTCTATAAACATCAAAGTACATCAAAAACGAGGATCCTGCCTGTAGCATTCAGAGCACTCTATAATACAAACACAGTATAATTCAAAGACTGTGAGTCTCGGAAGCAACATAGACTCACCCAGAGAATATATCACCTATCTGCCGAATCAGACTCTGATATTGTTAACTGAAAAATGTAAAAATATCGTGTAGTGAGTTTGACAACCCAATGAACAAATAATTCCTCCTATGACCTCTTAGGCCAGCATATGGATGTACTTATATTTTAAAATATGTCATATAGAAAATATAGTTCAGAAGTACATTCATATGGGACCCGTATTTCAAATATTCTCAAATCAAAGGATATTCAGATATCTAAAACCATATGCTGCATGGTATGATCATTAAACAAATGTTGTTATGTTCAGCTGTATAAACTATAGTAAAATATTAAGATTTGGAGATAAAATCATCACTTTTAATGCACCTGCCTCACTCGGCAATCTGGTCAATGTAATAAAAATATAACTCATTTGCTATACGCATAGTTATCTCGACCACAATCACAATAAGTGATCAGATAATGTGAGTACATCACCCTCCTACCCCCTCACATTACCACTATCACCCGGTTGGAGAGGCCCTCCCCTGGCTCACTTAGGCTAATAGGGCGTCCCCTATTTGGTACCGTCACAAGCCATACAACCAGTCGATATTCATCCATACCTATAAATACAGGTAAAATTATCAAACAACTCGCCATGAGTTTTACGCTTGTCATATTTATCAAGCAACTCGCCATGAACTTTACGCTTGCCATTCAATCTCATTTATAATATGACATGCATCATTTTCACAAGTATATAACTTTACAAATCAATGCATCGTGCACATAATATTCACTTTATCAAATAATGATAAATACATTTAGAACCACATATTCAATGAGTTCCAAAATTCATTTTTAAAACCATACTCTTCTTGAACTATGTGCCAGTCTGTAAGCAAAATAAATATTTTAACACATTTCAGAAATTTATGATAGTATAAATAATTGTAAACAGAAACAATTATATATTTATAGTTCAAGAATAGTACGGGGTAAGTCATAGAAAGAATTATCTGTTCAAAGGATAAGGGCTCCAGATTGGACAGCCCTTAAATGTACTTTTTCAGTTTCTATTTGATCAAATTGACCTCAAAAACGTATCCGGAGAGTCCAAAAATCAAGAAGCAACTTCGGGAACTTGGTCACTATTCACTCGCCGGAAAACACTATTCACCAGTTGGAAAATACTATTCACGACGAACAAAAAGACTGTTATATGGCTGAAAATATATATATACTAAGGTTTATCTAGCTTCTGAATCCATCTACGGTGTTAGAAATTCAATTGGAGGTCTCTAAGTAAGTTTCAGAATTTACCTTTTTCTGAAAGTTTCTACTTCAGATCTACGGCGATTCAACGACTGATTTAAAAAATTATTCGGTCAAAACTGTAGTATTCTTTGTCCTGAATCCAATAGCACCCTCAGTTTTGAGATTAGAAACCAATAGACACTCTAGATTTAAAAAAAAATTTGAAATATACTATTCACTCACACTATTCCTTCTTTCAATTTTTTTTCCGAAATCTTCCAATAGCCGTGTTGTCTCCCCTTCCCCTTTTATTATCTTTTATTATTATTTTAATAATAATAATAATAATTTAATAATTGAATAATAATATTTTCTTTTAAATAAATTCATATAAATTCTGTTTTTCATTTTAAAATATCCCCAAAAATTTCTAAAAATTTTCATTCTCATAAACCTTTAATTAAACTCTTAAATCATGATTTTTCTTGATAAAAATTGCAATAAAACAAATTTTAAAATAAATATCTTTATACATAATAAAAAAAAAATTTTAAAAATACAACAAAATTTATTAAAAGCCAATATAATTAATTTAAACAAAACAATAATTATTTTAATTAAACATATACTTACCTTTAGCAGAACATAATCCTTTTTAAACAAATAAAAATATATTTATTTGTAACAAAACATTATTATTGAAAAACAAAAATTACGGGATGTTACATATAGCTGTTAGACCTATACCAAACCTACCAAGAAAGCCTTTCTTTGGGCAGTGTGAGTAACCATAATACTTGCAAATACTCCTAGGACAACCTTCTTAAGCTCCCTTAACCCTCAAAACCTTACTTAAAGGGCAAGCTACTGGTTGTATGCCATCACAACTCTTCTTAACCTCATAAACTTGCTTAAAGGTGGGTTGAGGAACTTGTACATTTTTAAGAAAGACTTATCGCTTAAAAGTGTAGCAATGCTGAGCACTTCATTTCTTAAGAGGCATACTGAGTAAATAATTTACACAAGAAGGGTGCTAACTTAACTTATTCTTTAATAAGAATAATCGATCCCACAAGCCCCCAATAAGGTGCTCATAAGAATAAATATCCTTCACCTTAAGGAGATTCCTTAACAGGGTGCTCATGTATTCCTCAAGCCACTTAACCCAAAGCCTCCCGTAAAGTGCTTCCTGATGTGATCCATTAAACTAACGAATCTCAAGTTCAAACTATCCAAGTGGATGCCCAACTTACTTAATGTAGGTTTTAGTTATCACTCTTTGCAAGAAACTATCCAACTTTCTCAGGTTTGAATGCATCCAAAGCTGAAATTCTTTAATTCTCCAACAAAGAGCTCACAAACAGAAATATACAGGTTTTTTAATACGCAACCTGATGGACCTTTACATCCTTCCGAAGCAAATATAGATAATAAATAGCCCAAAGGACTGGACCAAAGGACAGAAACTAAAAAGCTAGAATAAACCCTAAATGAATGGTCTCCCACGGACACTAAGTAGATTTCTATAAAAACTATAATAGATGTCAATATTTGTTAACTTTTAAAAAAACCATAAACATTGATGATGACAACATAATTGAATTAATGTAAACCTTAGGTTCAGACATGGGTACATAAAAAATATTTTTTTCATTTTAAATATTTAATAGGAAAAAAATTCTCAAATAAAATTGAGAAAATAAATTATTGAGAGAAGCAACTTAATGAATATACTTAGATACAGTAGAGAAAACCAATAGCCACAACTTGTGAGTGTATCAACAGAATTGGATATTTGTAATCCGAAGTTAAAGAAAAACAAGCATGATCAACAATATCATCTCTGACAGCAGTTAATTAACACTTAAGTTCACTATTCAAGATCAGCCAATCCAGTTAGACACTCTCCCCTCCCCTCCCCCTCTGTCTTTCAGGGGGAGGTAGGAAACACATAAGATCTTGCTTTCACTTCAATGGTATTTAATAACTCCTACAGAACTTCTCAACTTCATCTACCTACATCAAATAATAGGCCCCATCAATTTCACAAGACAGCCTTTCCTTGTCACCTTATCACTCAATGTTTTACAATTTTGACTCCACAAATCAAATCTTAAGTTGACTTCTAAAGCTCTGAAGACAGAATATCTTAAAAGTAATCTCGTTAAAGGATGATTTCATGATCTAAAATTCCAAATTCACACCTCTGTCCTGCTACCAGATACTGCTAGAAATTAAGGTCCACTTACTACATGCCTCAGCAGTTGTTAAAATAGTGACATGCATTTTTAGCTTTGTAGTTCAAGAAATCGATCAATAAATTAACAAATTCACCTTCTGCTCCTGAAGAGGGGTTCCCTTTACTGCAACAAGTGCATTGATAGGAACACTCTCTGGATGAGTGGGGAGTGTTGCCAATGTATGTAACAAACCTACACGGTCCTCCTCTGCTTCTCCAAGCCCTATTATTCCTCCTGAAAACAAACCAAAACCAGTCAGATATCTTTTCTTAAAATTTAAGCACCAGATTAGTATAAGATATGTACAGTCCCTAGCTAGCATAAGAATTATATCACTTACTAACAAGTAATAATGGTTAAAGTATAAAATCTAATAAAAGCGCTGGAACCTTGCACAACAATCGCTTAAAACTGAAGTGAAAAAAGAAACTTATTTGTAAGGTTTCTTTTTGGAATAGACAAAAAATAAAGTTAAAATTTGCTATCCTGGGATGTCATGGCCATGAGCTTTCATGAGCTGCTCACCTAAACTTAAGAGGTCTAAAGGAAGTAATAAATTATGCTGAAAAGGAAACAATATTTTCCATTGGACTTCATTGTACAGCTGGGGTCCTTTCACAAGTTCCTAAAAAATTTGAAAAAACTTCCCTAACTTGAAGCAATGTAACAGAAAACTGCAAACTGTCCAGAAAGCTCTCAACATATCTATGTATTTACGGTGCATCTAACAGAACTAATGTAGGACTTAAATAGTCTAACTATTTCAGCAAATAACATATAGATCATAATAATAAAGATATCTGCATATTATTATCCTGGCCTGAAAAGAAAATGTACTTCTGCAAATGGTTGAGATAGTAGCCATACATTTTTTATTCTAATGTTGGTCCAGATAAGATTTTATTAAAGAAAAAAATATATTCTTGTTGACTAATAATATAAACCTAATCCATATTACAAATATGTTTCATTGTATTAAAAATCAATAGGCATTACCAGAACAAACGCTAATCCCTGCATCACGAACAAACTCAAGGGTCTTCAAGCGGTCATCATAACTCCTTGTCGTGATAATGTTTGGATAATATTCCCTTGAAGTATCGAGATTATGATTATAGGCTGTGAGCCCTGCCTTCTTGAGTTCAAGTGCCTGCTGTTTCTCCAGCATGCCAAGGGTGCAGCACACCTCCATTCCCATTTCCCTAGAAGATAGAGATAGCCTAAGCGTTACCATTCTAAACAAAAAATTAAGGTGTACTTCACTTTACATGTGACAAATCATATGTTATACAGCTTACAAAAAAACTGCAAGAAAGTATAATGAGGAAAGAATCATCAGGACCAACAAACAAGAACATAATGTGAGCCCAAATTAGCATTAATAGCATCCATGGAATTCAGATGATAGCAGCCAAATTTTAATACATGTGAGAAATCATATGTTATACCCAATTAGAGTTAAATAACATGTAAACTCACAGGTCTAACAAACTCTTAAACTTGCATGTAAACTCTCAAGTCTACTCGCAAGTTAAATAAGTTTGAATTGCCAGCTCTTACTAACAGTCGGGTGTAACTTTTTAGCCCAATGTTCAGGCCTGTTTGATCAAATGCCTAGATACGCATAAATATAACACACAAGAGATACAGCCTGTCTTCCAAAAGCTTTAGAAGAGTTTAAAATCTTCTTTTCTCTAAAATAATCCTTTTTCATGATAATAATATTAGATTATCTAGAAATGAAATGATAAATCTCTAAAGTGCTAAAAAAATTCTCCTTTTATCCCCAAAAAAATTCTCTAAAAGGGAAAACCAGCTCCAAGAGATAAAAGAAAGAACTATTTTAAGTTTATCTAGTATTATGGTTAGACTGTACAAGTCCCACATTAGTTGTATCTCAAGATAAATAACCTTCACTCTAATATAAATATATATAACACAAGTCTCCCAATATATCAAGGCTTTTTAAAGCGTTCTTTCTCTCTCTTTTATTCTTCACATGGTATCAGAGCTTGGAGAGAGAGAAGTGCAAGCCTGGTTGTGTAGATTTCAGGGTCAGAGGTCCACCCATTTCTTTGAAGGAGCTCCAGTCCCCTTTTTCCGGTCAATGTCCAATCACCATTCCCGGAGATCATCCAACAATTTCTCAGTGATTCTCTGGTAGCTTTTCCAGCAGAACTCTGACATCTTTTCCACAGATTTTCACAATAGTTCTCCAACCACTTTTCCGATGGTTCTCTTATCACTTCTCCTGCAACTTCTCCAACAGTTTTCCAACAACTTCATCATGAGTCGTCTAACAACTTTCTCAATAATTTTTCTACCACTTCTAGCCATTCTCTTCTCACTGTGCATCATACCAGCAGCATCTTTCTCTAGTTACTTGTCACTCCAGCCACTCTTCCCATTGTGCATCATACTAGCTGTGCCTTTCTCTGGCTGTGTCTCACTCCAACTGTTCTACCTGTACTGCATCAAATCAGCAATGCTCTTTACCCACATTTGAGCAGTGCTCTCTTCTTTGGCCTCCTTGGTGATGTTCCATACTAGCATGTAGTAAACTTTTGTGTGTTCTAATATTAGCTAGTCTCTATTATTAAGTTCTTTTACTTGAGTTCGATGTTTTTCTTTTCAATTGGATTTAATTTGTAACAAGCCAAAGCTTGAATATGCCTTAGCTTGAGGGTGGGTGTTGAAATAGTTAGACTGTATAGGTCTCACATTGGTTGTATCTCAAGATAAACAATCTTCACTCTACTATAAATATATGTTAACACAAGCCTCCCCAATATATCAAAGCTAGAGAGGGCTGGAGTGTTCTTGAGAGAGAGATTGAACATTGATGGAAACCATAGGATTCCATCTTGAAATTATAGCAAAAATAGAGAAAGAAATGAAAAGAAAACAAGAAATATCTGGCCTTAAGATTCCTCCCACAATTTTTCCCCCAAAATTCTACATAACCCTCCCTCTGCCCTCACCTCCTTTTTTCCCCTTTTTTCCCTTGCTAACTTCTAGAAACTCTAACTAACCGTAACACTTGTTCCCTGACCCCTTGGATTATTCTCCAAACTGTATCCAGCCAAGCCCTCACTGGCTCAAACCCTTTGACAGCCCCATATTTCTTCTTTGCATAGTATGGGGGGGATCATTACCCCACCCTCAAAGCTTCACTTTGCTCTCAAGGTGAGTAATTGAAATTGTGACAGGAGGCTCTTTTGCACTAGAATTTTACCTCTCCTTCCCTTTTCCTTTTCTTGACATTGGCACATCAAGGGAGCAGTCTCAGCTTCAATTTTGTCTCTGAATTTGCTGATTTAGGAAATGTCTCCCTTGCTGTACCTTGCCCTATATTGCAGAGGCCCTGGGTCTTGTTAATTCAGCCCAACTTAGCCCTTCTGTAGGCCTAATAGGGGTTTCACTCAGCCATAACTTCTATTCTCAGCCCTTTCCAAAACCCAATATTTTTCTTCACTCTTTTAGGATAAATTCATGAAATAAATTAAAGATTTGGGTTCAATTCTTTCTTCATCCCTAATCCCCCCATCAAGTCCCTTTTTACCTCCTTCGAGAAACCAATTTATTTTTCCAATTTTCTGGCTAAAGTAATAGCATGGGCCAGACTTTTAGGCCTAAACCAACTCACCTCAACCCTTATATCTTGACTAAGACCCTTGATAAGAGCCTCTTTCAACAAATCATCTGAAATTTCCTCCAAGGTTCACCAGCAACTCAAACTGGTTCTTGTATTCATCCACTCCTCCCAGCTCCTGAAGATTGCTTAACTTCTCATGGGCACTTCTTCCTGGATACTGTGGGGTTCTTTCCCTTTGAAAACTCTAGCTTACAGTTTCATCTCCAGCAAGACAAGGAAGACCCAGTCACTGAAAATGAGTGAACTCCTTCTCAAACATGCTGCCACTATTATCAGCGTCTTCATAGTTTCCTGTGGAACCTGCATGCACCATGATCTCTCCTTTTTCTGCCTAACACTGCAAGCATATCTTAGCCACTGCCTCCCTTATTTCTACCAAGTATTTCTTCATAATACCCATCTTCTCTAAACTTTCTATTCTAACCTCCATTTTGGTATTTACCATACCCCAGACAACCTGCTCTAACACCAATTGATGGAAACCCTAGGGTTCAATTTTGAAATTACAGTGGAAACAGAAAGAAATAAAAAGAAAACAAGAAACCTCTACCTCTTTAAGGGGCTAGATTCCTCCCACAAGTTTTTCCCCAAAATTCTGCCTAGTCATCCCTCTGCCCTCACCCCCTTTTTATTTCTATTTTCCCTACTTAGCTCCTACAAACTGTGACCAACAGTAACATGTGTGGATTCTTCACCAAACTGTTTCCAGGCCCCCGCCCTTGCTGCCCCAAACCCTTAACACCGCATATTTCTTCTTTGCATAGTCTGGGGGATCAATCAAAGGGTAAGGAAAATAGTGCGTGAGATAAGATGTATAGAGATATATAACGCGTATTGAACATGGACATGGCAACACAGCAAATCCTATAAAGCCCAAGTACTTCTTTATCTTTGGTGTCATGTCTGAACATGTCACAAACAGATGCACTGTTTTAGAAGTATCCATATTTCATAGTGCACAACAAAAGTCTGCCAGAAAAGTATAAAAGCTGCTGCAATCTGGTCCAGCAAGCTTCTGCAAGATTAAGAAGTAGAAATCTATCCTTCTAAACTCAAGGTGGAATTTCCTTTCCATCAACAACAACAACAACAACTAAGCCTTTTCCCACTAAGTGGGGTCGGCTACATGGATCAAACAGCGCCATAGTGGCCTATCATGGATGAGATCAATACATAAGTTATTAACTATTAAATCATTTTTAATAGTTTCACTTATTGTTTTCTTTGGCCTCCCTCTACCTCTAATTATTGGACTATTCTCCATCCGATCAACTCTTCTCACTAGGGCTTCTGCAGGTCTTCTCCACACATGGCCAAACCACCTTAAGCGAGTTTCAACCATCTTCTCCACAATAGGTGCTATCCAAACTTTCTCTCTAATGCACTCATTTCTAATCATATCTCTTCTGGTGTGTCCACACATCCATCGCAACATTCTCATCTCTGCAACGTTGAGTTTATCTTCATATTGTCTTTTAACCGCCCAACATTCCGTACCATACAATATAGTAGGTCTTATAGCCGTACGGTAGAATTTTCCTTTAACTTTGAGCGGCACTTTTTTATCACAAATGACACTCGAAGCTTTCCTCCATTTCATCCATCCAGCTTGAATCCTGTGGTTTACGTCCTCATTTACTTCACCGTCATTTTGAATAATGGATTTAAGATATTTAAAACTTGTAACTTGTTTTAATATATAGTCTCCAAGTTTCACGTCGACATTCGTATTTGTTCGTCTCTTACTAAAATTACATTCCATATATTCTGTTTTATTTCTACTTATCCGGAAACCGTGTGTTTCTAAAACTAGTCTCCATGACTCTAACTTCATATTTATTTCCTCTTTCGATTCACCAACTAAGACTATATCGTCTGCAAAAATCATGCATTGAGGCCCCAACTCTTGTATATGTTCAGTAACTGCGTCCAAAATCATTCAGCATTGATTATATATATATATATATATATATATATATATATATATAGATATGTGTGTGTGTGTGTATCTGTGTGTGTGTGTGTACATATACATATATGTACATGTATGAGTATGTGTACATGCATGACTTTTGGCTGGTTTTACCTACCCTTAAATTTGAACCTATTAGAATTAATGTAAATAGATTATATGTGATTAGAGGATATCAGTTATATCTTTTGATTTCAAGGATTACAGTAATCGTCTTATCCCTTGATTAAGGGATCGTTATTATATTTGTAATTATCTACTTATCTATAATTTTGCCTATAAATATCAAAGACTAGCGTAGGCCTTTCATATGGACTACATTTTATAGTTATGTGTTTCTCTTATTCTTCTCTTATTTAACATTTTAACATGGTATCAAAGCATTTAGAAAACACAAAATTGTAGTCATTTTTTTCCTTTTATTAGTTTCCTATTTTCTCAACAAAAAAAGGGCCTCAGCAAAACGTCGTGATGGGGGTGAATTGTTCCAGCCACTACAAAGACTGATTCTACTTACGGGAAGGTGTGGGTTCTATTCAGAACCCAAAAACCAGCCTACCCACCACTGTCGGAGAGTCTCTGGCCACTATTGCCGACGCCCGTTTGTGTCCAGCCATCCCAGAATGTGCCGATAGCGTTTCTCCAACCAATAGTCTCTTTGTCCGATGCATATGATCAAGAATTTTTGCAATACCAGGCCACTAAAAATGCTATTGGTGCTACTACTTCTGTTGTCCATACAAGTAATCTTGTGGGCTGCCTTATACAGCCTTCTGCCTCGGGTCTTGGATTTTAGACTCAAGTGCTTCAGATCATATATTTGGTAAGCATCATCTTTTCTCAAAACTAGATTTTTCTTCTTATTCTTCTTCTCTTTTTGTTGTAATTCTTGCTAATGGTTCTAAAACTATTACTAAAGATATTGGTCAAGCACAACCGCTTTCTTCCTTACCTCTTGAGTTTGTTCTTTACATTCCTGGTTGTTCTTTTAATCTCATATCTGTTAGTAAACTTATTAGAACTTTGAATTGCTCTATGCTTTTTTCTGATTCTTCTATGCTTATGCAGGATCGGAGCTCTTATCAAACAATTAGAACTTGACGTGAATCACAAAGGCTATATCATCTAACTATACCTACATCTCCAACAGTTTGTACTACTTGTACCTCTCCAACTATACACCATCATCTTTTGGGGCACCCCAGTCTTCATAAATTACAACAAATAGTGTCTAGTCTTTCCTTTTTAGAGCCCTTAAATTGTGAATCATGTCAGTTGAGTAAACATATCCGAGTTTCTTTCCCTAAGCAAAGTCAAAATAAAACTGAGTCCCTTTTTTCCTTAATTCATACTAATATTTGGAGACCTAATCGTCATCGTTGTATTTTGGATTTTAAATATTTTGTGACTTTTATTGATAATTACTCTCGATGTACTTAGTTGGTTTTAACAAATGATCGATTTGAATTGTTTTCTAATTTTAAAAATTTTTGCACTGAGATTTGTACCCAATTTAATATGTCTGTTAAAATTTTGCGAAGTAATAATGCACGTAAATATTTTTCTACTTCTTTTCAAAATTTGATGACTGCATAGGGTATGCTTCATCAATCCTCTTACGCTCACACACTACAACAAAGTAGTGTAGTAGAACGTAACAATCATTATTTAATTAAAATTGTTTGCACTTTACTACTTCTTCACCATGTTGCACTTTCTTTCTAGAGTGATGCGATTCTTACAACCTATTACTTAATCAACCGTATGCCATCCTCAGTGCTATAAGGTCAGGTCCCTCATTTTAACATTTCCAAATCAACCATCGTATCATCTCTCTCCTCATGTCTTTGGATGTATATTTTTTTTCATAATCATAGCCCAGGTCGTGATAAGCTTGCCGTTAATTCCTTTAAATGTATCTTCTTAGGCTACTCTAGATTGCAAAAAGGGTATCGACATTATTCTCCTTTAACTCGTCAATTCTTTTTTTTTTTGCAAATGTTACTTTTTTTGAACAATTTTCTTATTACTCATCATCTCATTCTGTTGATCAGACTGTTATTACTGATACTCTTCCTGTTCCCTATTTCAACTCTCTCACTATTCCTTTGACAGACACTTCAGTTTCACCCCTCCAGGTTTATTGTCCCCGTGTACCCCCTCAATTTCTGCAGACCCTATGGATATTTCTCATAATTCACCACCAAATCCAACTTCAGAACCTGTTTCGATCTATCTCCACCTTATGGTTTTTTTATTGCCATTAGAAAAGTATTCACTCTTCTTGTAACCCCCATCCTATCTACATTTTTGTGAGTTATAATCGGTTATCCTCTCCCTATTATGCCTTTGTATCATCTTTATCTTCTGTTTCTATTTCAAACTACACAAGAAACTTTATCTCACTCAAGATGGCAAAAAACAATGGTTGATGAAATGACAACACTACAATCTTGTGACAGTTGGGAATCAACACATCCCTCCTAGCAAGTCTGTTGTCAGTTGTCGTTGGGTTTATACAATGAAAGTTGGATCTAATGGTACAATTGATCGTTTTAAAGCCCGTTTGGTTGCCAAATGCTATCCACAGATTTTTGGGTTGGATTATGTTAATACTCTCTCTCTAATTGCAAAAATGACTTTCATTCGGCTTATGTTATCCATTGCTGCCATGTGTCATTGACCTTTCTATCAATTGGATATTAAAAATACCTTTTTTCATGAAGACCTTGAGGAAGAGATGTATATAAAGCAACCACCTGGTTTTGTTGTTCAAGAGAAGTCTGGACTAGTATGTTGACTACGAAGGGCTATCTATGGTTTGAAGCAATCTTCTCGACCTTGGTTCAATCGGTTTAGTAGTGTGGTTCAAGAATTTGGGATGACTCGGAGTAAGGTTTATCACTCAATTTTTTTACTATACATCGATCTTCTAGCTATTGCATTTATTTAATTGTCTATGTGAATGACATCGCCATCACATAGAATGATCAAGAAGGGATTTTCTAGCTCAAACAGTATATTAAGAATTTTGAAATTAAAAGCCTGGGAAAGTTGAAATTTTTTTCTAGACGTTGAAGTGGAATAATCCAGTACTAGTATTGTAATCTCTCAGAGAAAATATATCTTAGATCTTCTTAAAGAAACAAGTATATTGGATTGTAAACCAGTTAAAAGTCCGATGGATCTAAATGCTAAACTTCTACCAAAACAAGGGGAGCCTTTATCTAATCCTAATAAATACTGGAAACTTGTGAAAAAATTGAACTATCTCATAATTATCAGTCCAGATATATCTTTTATAGTGAGTGTTGTAAGTCAATTCTTACAATCTACACAGAAAAGTCATTGGGATGCCGTGATGCGCATTCTAAGATATATCAAAAGTGCTCTTGGAAAGGAACTCTTGTATGAGAATCATCGAACTTAGTATCCTTAAAAAGCAAAAAACAAGAAGTGGTAGCTAGATTTAGTGTAGAGGTTGAATATCAGACAATGGCTCTGGCTACATGCGAGTTAGTATGGATTAGACAATTGTTTTGAGAGTTGCAGTTTGGAGAAATTGACAAAATGGAACTCATTTGTGACAATCAAAGTGCTTTACACATTACCTTTAATTTTATGTTTCATGAACGAACCAAGCATATAGAAGTTGATTACCACTTTATTAGAGAGAAGATTATATCAAGAACCTTTACCATAAATTTTGTCGATTCTAATGATCAACATGCTGACATTTTCACGTCCTTAAGGGTGTGTTTGGTTCAATGGAGGGGAGGGGAGGGGAGAGGAAAGAAGAGAAAATAATTTTTCTTTATTTGGTTTAGTTCAAGGGGAGGAGAGGGGAGGGATAATAAATTTTCTTTGTTTGGTTTGTAAGGGAAGGGGAGGGAAAATAAAATAATATGACCATTATACTCTTATTATTTTATTTTTATTAAAAATAAATTTTTTATATTATTTTTTATTAAAATTTTATGAGAGATTTTTTATTTTTGATTTTTTGATTTTTTGATTTTTTATTTTAAAAAAAAAAACAAAAAGGGTCAAATTGAAAAACTGATATCAGCGCTGCCCCTCCCCTCCAAAACCCCCCACTTTTGGAGGGGAGGGATTTTTAGGGAGGGGAGGGATTTTGCCTCCCCAAATTCCGTCCCCTTCCCTTCAACAAAGTGAACTAAAGGAGGGGAATTTTAAAAAACCCCTCCCCTCCCCTCCCCTTCCCTCCAACCAAACAATCCCTAAGAAATCCACGAATAAATTATATTTGTAACAAACTTGGTGCATATGATCTATATATTCGAGCTTGAGGAAGGTGTTAGAATTAATATAAATAGATTATATGTAATTAGAGGTTATCAGTTACATCCCTTGATTTTATGGATTATAGTAACTATCTTATCTCTTTATTAAGGGAATCATTATTATATTTGTAATTATCTACTTATCTGTAATTTTACCTACGGCTACAAATATCAAATATTGGTGTAGGCATTTCATATGGACTACATTTTATAATTATGTGTCTCTTATTTTTCTCTGATTTAACAGAACCAATAGATTTTGCCTAACAATTAATAATTTCTCTATTGATCTCATTTATAATATGCCATTGTGACAATATTTGATCCATGTAGTTGATCCTACCTAGAAAAAAACGGTTTAGTTGTTGTTGTTGATCTTGCCATGTGAAAGTAATACTCTAACCACTGAGTCAATTATGTCAAGCTAAGTCAAAGGAAATAGATCCCAATAAGAGTAAGCTATATATATATATATATACATATATATGGAGATTTTCTAGGAAGATGTAATTAATGGTTGTGTTTGTTTAGCACAACAAAGGGGCAAAACCTACTTGTATTTCTTGTTAATATTTCAAATTAAAAGAACTTTGCATTTTCCCAGTAGCAAAATTTGCATCGTCATCACATGTGACAAGGCTAAATGTATCATAGTTGTTTGTCAGGATTCAGCAACATAACTAAAGCACGTGTTAAAACAAAAAATATGGAAGAGTAGAACATCACTGGTCTTTGCTGTAAGTCACTCAGTTCCTTAAATTTTTTTAACTTTTGCAGATATTTAGCAATATGGCAATATTCAGAAATAGTGTTACCATGTTAGACATTATCCCTACACTAAGGTTATGGGCTTAAACCTTTTCTGTAGAATGAAAATTGGCTTGTATATATTTGACATAATAATACGTCTCTCCAACGCACATAGAAAACTCTATCTGGATAGCATTACACTGCTGGTATCAGTATAAACTCTGTCTTTGCATGACATTTTTTGAACAATTAAGCACTATATTGGTCTCCCGCATGCACACAAACCCTCTCGTTATCATTTTATCATATTTTTCACCACTAAACTTTTACTATGTATTTAACAAACAAATTAGAAAAAAGACTCCGTGATCAGCTTGGACACAATAACTCAATTTCTCAGTGCTTCAGATTCCTGATAAAATGATGTTTCATTACCTTATTTCTTTAACATATTCAAGTATATGGTTGAAGTTGGTCTTTCTTCCTACTGTGTCCCTCCATGCAGCACCCATACAAAAGCGTGTGCTACCAGCCTCTTTTGCCTGTCAAGAAAGGAAAAACAATCTACATTTTTGTTTTTGGCCAGTAAAAAAAATCTACATATAATTCAAGAAAGAGAATCCGACCACATGAGCAACAAAAAAAATTCAGGATTCTGTAAGTAACCAGTTGAGCTCAAAGAAACAAAAGTAATCATAAATCAGGAGAAAAAATAACCATTGATGCATATATGCATGCAAGTGGAGTTTTCATATAAATAATACCAAATGTAATATAATCAAGAAGGCATATTTTACAATAGGTGCCTCATTCTCTCATATTCTCAAGTCAACCATTGTATCATCTCCCTCCTCGTGTGTTTGGTTGTGTTTGTTTTGTTCATAATCATATCTCAGATCGTGATAAGCTTGCCATTAAGGCTTTTAAATGCATCTTCTTGGACTATTATAGATTACAAAAAGGATACAAATGTTATTCTCCCTTAACTTGTCAAATCTTTGTATTTACAGATATTACCTTTTTTGAGTAATCTTCTTATTACTCACCATCTCATTCTATTGATCAGTTCATTGTTACTAATGCTCTTCCTCTTCCTTGTCTCGATTCTTCTATTGTTCCTTTGCTAGACACTTCAACCTCGCCTTCACAAACTGTTCCACCCCTTCAAGTTTATCGTCGCCGTGTGCCTACCTCCACTCTTGCAGACCCTGTAGATGTTTCTACTGATTCACCCCCGGCACCAACTTCAGAACCTACTTTGAACCTGTCTCCTATTGATGGTTTTCCTATTGCTATTTGGAAAGGTATTCGCTCCTCTCGTAATCCTCATCTTGTATGCAATTTTGTGAGTTTTTATCGATTATCCTCTCCCTGTTATGCCTTTGTGTCGTCTTTGTCTTCTATTTCTATTTCTCAGACCACACAGGAAGCTCTTTCTCACCTTGGATGGCGACAAACAATAGTTGATAAAATGACTGCATTCTAATCCCGTGGCACTTGAAAACTGGCACATCTGCCTCCAAGCAAATCTACTGTTGATTGTCGATGAGTTTATACTATTAAGGTTGGGCCTAACTCCTCTCCCAAACCTCAAATCAAGAGATAGAGGATTACCTAGACTTATAAGAAATACAATACTTAGACATCCATTCGATGTGGGGCTTCAACACTCCCCCTCTCACGTTCAGGGCTAGACATTTAGAACTTGAAGTTTGCAAGAATAAACATCTGCAGACGGGCCACATCGAAATTAGAGATGGCTCTGATACCATATTAAAAATTTTTAGCCCTAACTCCTCTCCCAAAACTCGATTCAAAAGAGAAAAGATTGCCTAGACTTATATGGAGCACAATGCTTAGACATCTAGTAGATGTGAGAAGGTGAAATGGGAAGAGGTAAAGGGAGCAAAAATTTGGGCAGTCTTATGAGAGGTTTCCTAAACCCTCAATGTGCCAGGAGTCTTTTGTTTCTTTCTCTATTATTTTCTTCTTTATTTCTACTGTATTTCAATTAGGGACCTGAGTCCTAACAAATTGGTATCAGAGCAACGCTCTAGGCTTGGTTTGAGCAAGAATGGAGGGAAGAATTGCAAAATTGCAGAAAGAGGCTACAAATATGATGAAGGATGAGTATATTGAAAGAATGCTTACTAGAGACGAGGGAGATTCTGGCAGAACTGCAAAATTCAGAAGGAGGGGATGCAGGAGGAGAGAATAACAGGGAACTCAACGCGGAGGGAAGTGAAGACGACAATGGGAGGAATCAAATCTGGCTGGGACTCATTTGTGGAAAAATGAAAAAGTCTTGCAGCAGCGCTATGAGCTTCTTGTGGTGCTGTTCAACAACAAAGAGGTTATGGTATCAAAGGGGAACGATTGAATAGGTTACAGGGGAGGTATTTGGGATGCCATAGATAAGTTTGGGCCCCAAAATATTTACCTATTTTCTGCCCGGAGCTTATAAAACAGAGGAAAAAAATTGGGTGGACACGAGTTGAGAAGGAATGGTCTGATTATCCTATTGGGCCTTTTGCAATTTAAGGGCTGGCTGAATATTTATCTGAGGGCTTTTGGAATTGGGAATTGGGCAAAAACATTGCAGTTCACATGGGATTGGGATAGGAATTTGAGACTTCATTAGTTGGCGAAGTGAAAAAGAATGAAGAACAAAGGGGAGGAAAACAAAAACAAATTCCCACATTGAAGAAGCCACCAATTCTTACTTCCAACACTCATCTTGTGGACAAGGTGTCAAGGGTGGGATATTGACAAGGCCCTACGGTTATGAGAAGTTATTAGAAGCATATGAGTAGTCGTGATAAGTTATTAGAAGCATGTGGGTAGTCATTAGAATTATATGGGTCTATTTAAGGAGTTTAGACAGCAAGGGACACATGGCAAATTGTAATAGGGATAGTTAGTCAAAAATTTGGTTATAAAATTGGGACTGGGCAGAGGTGAAGGGTGGCAAAAATTTGGGCAGTCTTGTGAGAAGTTTCCTAGACCCTAGAAGTTCTAAGAGTCTTTTCTTTCTTTCTCTATTATTTTCTTCTTTATTTCTACTGTATTTCAATTAGGGACTCAGATTCCTAACACATATATAGTCCCCTGACATGGGTATTCTAGTCATTTCCCAGTAGATTCTTAAATCTACAAATTTCATGCTCTCTGATCCTTATTTTATGAATACTGCCTGTTAAAAGTATTAGAGTAAGGTTGATGGCTAGGTTAAAATACATATGTTAGTGACTAATGAACTGAGCTTGTACTAGCTGTACAACACATGTACCTAACCTAATTTTTAATTATAAATAAACACATAAGGGTCTAACTAAGCAAGTCAGTAATCCCATTTAGCCTTTCTACATGGTATCAGAGCCAATTGAGAGAAGAGGTAGCCTTTCAATAATTTACCACTTTCAAGGCCAAAGATCTGACCACTCCTTTGAGCGAGCACTAGCCTCGCCTTTTCTTCAGTATAGATATGGTGTCTTTCTCTAACTATTTTTCAATGACTGATAAATTTTCTAGTGATCAAAAAATTTTCCAACAAGCCATGTGTGATTGAGGTTCCTGCAATATTTTGGTTTGTTTCTTATTGAAGTGAATATGGAGCAACCACCAAATTGAAGAAATCCTTATATGGGTTGAAACAATTGACTAGAGTATGGTTTGGTCGCTTTATTAATGCAATCATGGAATTTGGTTCAAAGAGGAGTCATCATGATCACACGGTGTTTTTTGGACATACCAGTGAAAGTTGCCTTTTACTAGTAGTTTATGTTGAAAATATTCTTATCACGAGCAATGATGAACAGGGTATTTAGAATTTGAAAGGCTTCCTCTAAAACCAGTTCCAAAAAAATAACTCAGCAATTTGAGATATTTCTTAGGTATTGAAGTAATGCGGTCAAAGAAAGGTATTCTCCTTTCACAAAGGGAAATGTACCAGATCTACCTTATGAAACAAAGTTAAGATCTAAACCTTGCGAGACACCTATGAAACCAAATTTGAAGTTATCTAGTATTGATGGCAATGCACTCAGTGACCCAAAAATATACAGATAATTGGCTGGAAAGTTGAATTATTTAAATGTGACACATCCTAATATCGCTTTTCCAGTGAGTGTAGTGGGCCAATTCATGTCCTCACCCACCACCATCCATTGGGATGCATTAGTTCGTATTGTAAAATATCTTAAAGAAGCACCTAGGAAAGGTATAATGTATATTGATCATGGACATATGCAAGTAGAAGCCTTCAAAGATGCTGATTGGGCAGGATCACCTAGTGATCAGAAATCCACTACAGGATATTTTGTATTTGTAAGAGAAAATCTAGTGTCCTGGAGAAAAAGAAGCATAATGTCATTGCATGATCAAGTGCAAAGGCTGAATATTGTACTATGGCCCAAATAACATGTGAACTTATGAGGGTCAATCATTTGCTATGAAATGGGATTTAACATATCTCCTCCAATGAAGTTATGGTGTGACAATAAAGTCATTAGGCATCTCATATCCAATCCCATGTTCCATGACTTCAATTAGCTTATGTGCTCACCAAAGCTATTAATGGAACTAGAGTTGATTTCATTTGTGACAAGTTGGGTATGACTAACATTTATGCTCCAACTTGTGGGAGATTGTTATAAGTATATGGGCTTTTAGGGTTGGGCTTATGTTATAATATCCTAATAGTACATGTATTTAACTCTCATTAGCCTATAAATAAGATAGTTCAGGAGGTAACTAATTATGTCAATACATCATTAATTTCTTTCTCTTACAACAGTAGGAAAGTTCATCAGTTCAGTTTGGAAAGGTTTGGACACTTTGTCCAACTGAATCTATCAAGTCAGTTAAAAGAAAAACTAAACCAATCAATCCAATTAAAGTAGTCACAGCCAAACCAATGCAATCCGACCTTAATTAGTTTGTATTGTGTAGAAAGATAAAGAGATTGATGTGATATTGAGTTAATTATTCAACCATCTAATCTATCTTATTTATAGACTAATAAGAGCAAATTACATGTAGTACATTCTACTAGTACTAAGAGAATATAATATAAGGCCACCCCTATACTTATGACATATGTTGAGCATTCTACTTGTAGAATACACAGTTCTAACATATCTTAGAACTAGTTTTGGAGGAAGCCTTTCAAAAAATGACTACCTTGTTCCTCACTTATTGTCATAACAATATCATTGACATACCACTAGTAAAATGCAACCTACATCAATGTCTTAAAAATACTGCATGATCACAATGGCTCCTCCCCAAACCAATTCCATGACTAAATTATTAAAGCGACCAAACTATGCTCTAGGTAATTGTTTCAACTCATAAGGATTGCTTCAGTAAGCGTACCTTCCTAGACTCCCTTTAAGAAAAAAATCCTAGTGGTTGCTCTATCGACACTTCATATACTAAGTCACCATGGATAAATGAATTCTTCAAAGCAAATTGATAGAAAGGCCAATGATTAGAGGCAACAAGGGAGATAAAAGGATAGATTGAGGCCAACTTTGCTATTGATGAGAAAGTATTTGTATACTCAACACGATAGGTTTGGGCATAGGACTTAGCCACTAATTAGGCCTTCAAACAAGCAAGAGCCATCAGGATTTTCACTGCATAAACCCATTTACAACCAATAGTATGATTATTAGCCCATAGCCACACAAGTTAATAAGTATCATTATTATCAAGGGCCATCATCTCAAGGGCCATGGCCTTTCTCCACTCATCATGATTTAACTCCTCAGACACTGTCCAAAGAAGAAAAACAAAATCCAACAAAGGAACAAGAGAAAGGTGATAAAGGACTGTAAGAAACAAATGAAGAGATAGGATATGCACAAGTACGATTACCTTTGCATAACAAAATAGAAAGATCAATGTTAGGGACAATCAATATAGAAGCAAGTAAAGTGAAGGAATCTAAAGTGGGCACATCCACAGTGGCAGCTGCTCACAGAGAGTAAATTGAAAGGAAATGCAAAGGTAAACGTACTTGTGTTATAAAAGGCTTGACAGAAGGAGATGAAATGTTGAGTCATCCAACAAGTGTAAACCTATGTTATAAAAGGCTTGACGGGAGGAAAAGGAAATAGTAGGTAGGCTTATAAAGAAGAAAATCATCATTTGACTTGCAAGCAGTAGCATAAGAAGAAAAAGAAGGCATAGGAATGAAAGTACTAGTTTCAAAGAAAGTTACATAAGAATATACAAATATTTACCAAGTTCAAGGTAGAAACACCAATTCCCCTTCTTTTTTTTGTTTTTTGTTTTGGTACAGACCAATTCCCCTTCTAAGTGTGGGAATAAGCCAAAAAGACAGGTTTTAAGGATTATAAATCTAGTTTAGTAAGACTTTCTCAAGTATCATAAACAAAACAAGTACATCCAAACCCCTTCGGTAGGAGAGGAAACAATGTCTGAGAAGGAATTAAATATTGAATAAGAGACTTGTCCATTCAAAATGAAAGATGGAATGCGATTAATGAGATTAACAGAGTATGAACAACATCAGCACAAAAACCTATTGGCACTTTCATTTGAAACACTAAGGCAAAAGCAACTTCCACACAGCAACCCCTTTCTATTGAGGAGTCACAACATAAGATGATTGATGAAGTATGTTATGATCTCTTCTCATATAACTAGAAAAATGAGCTAAAAAGTATTCCTTAACATTTTCACTTCATAGAGTACAAATAATACAATTAAATTGAGTGCGGACTTTAGCACCAAAAGAAGCGAAAATGGAAAACAACACAGAACGTGACTTCATTAAATATAGCCAAGTAAGCCTAGGGTAATTGTCAACAAATGTAAAAGTATTTAAAACCATATGGAAAAGACATGGGACAAGGACCCCATACATCAAAATGAACAATTTCAAAGACGGATTCAGTCCTTTTATTGACTCTAGGAGGATAGGAAGCATGATGATCTTTGGCCTACTGATTCACTCACATGATAAACTAGACATGGCCACTAACTCAAAACAACGTTTCTTAAAAAAAAAAAAAACTAATGAAGGATGACCTAATCAAAGGTAGAGTTGAAAAACAGGTGAACTGCTAGAACAGCAAGGGAAGAAGAAAGTGAGGCTGCAGCTTCACTAGCAATACAACCTGTGAAAAAGAGAATATAAATTCTACTCTGCCGCACCTTATTCTAGTAGAACAATAGGAAATAAATAGGACAGGATTGACATATGTTTAGTCAATCACAATCCCAAGAAATAAGGGAGAGCAATCCGGGATAATAATCCCAAAACAGAAAGGAAATAAAAAAATACAATCTGGGAGCATATACTCCATAATCCTGAGAATACAGTCGAAATAACAAAAAATAAAAGCAAATAACCATAAAGATAAGATAAGCAATAAATTAGGAAAGGATAATCATAGATTGTCCTCATGATCAGTGACACCCCCCCCCCTCAAGTTGGACTTCCAGGTTGAACATGTCCAACTTGCTTTCCAAATGCTCAAAGGTTCTTCTTGGAAGGACTTTTGTAAGAGTATCAGCAGCCTGATCTCTAGTAGGAGTATAGGTTATGTAGAGAGTTCCCTCCTCTGTTTTCTCTTTAATAAAGTGTCTATCCATGTCCACATGTTTCATCCTATCATGATGTATTGGATTGTGTGAAATACTGATTGCTGCTTCGTTATCACATTAGAGTTTTAGGGAAAAGGTTAATTTCATCTCAAGCTCTTCAGGTAGTAACTTTAGCCACAACATTTCACATGTGCCATGCGCAATTGCCCTCAATTCTGCCTCGACACTGCTCCTAGCCACAACCTATTATTTCTTGCTTCTTCAAGTGACAAGATTACTCTACACAAAGGTGCAATACCCAGAAGTGAACCTTGTATCTTCAAAGGATCATGTCCAATTTACATTTGTGTATCCCTCAATGTTAAGATATCTTAGAATCTGTAATACAGTCTCTATATGTTCTTCACAAGGAGAGTGCATATATTGGCTTACTACACTAACAGCAAAAACAATATCCAACCGTGTGTGGGAAAGATAAATCAGTTTTCCACTAAACGCTAGTACCTCCCTTTTGTCAACTGGAGTTCCTTTTTCACTATCACCATCAATCTAAAAGGTGGAGTCCATGGGTGTATCTACTGGTTTACAACCCAGCATTCCAGTCCCTTTAATAAATCCAACACATTTTCTTTGAGTGACAGAAATCCCTTTTTTATTTCTAGCTACCTCCTAGGAAATAGCACAGAAACCCAAGATCCTTTACCTTAAATTCAGCAGCCAACTTGCTTTTAAGTCTCGAGATTTCAAGTATCATCCCCGATGAGAATTATATCGTCCACTACACTAGAAGAATTGTACTTTTTCCTTCTTTATGTCTATAGCACAGTGTGATTAGTATGCCCATGTTTGTATCCTTGTTCAAGAATGGCCCTTGTGAATCTTTCAAACCAAACTCTTGGAGATTGTCTTAGCCCATATAAGACCTTTTCCAGATTACAGATGGTTCCTTTCTTTTGGTTTTGATCAAACCCAGGAAGAAGATCCATGTAGACTTCTTCTAGGTCGCCATTGAGGAAAGCAATCTTTATATCGAGTTGATGTAGCTCTTAGTCAAGATTGGCAACAATAAAGAGGAGAACCTATACTGTATTAAGTTTAGCAATCGATGCAAAGGTCTAACCATAGTCAATCTCATAAGTTTAAGTGCAGCCCTTGATAGCAAGCCTTATCTTGTATCTTTCTATAGTTCCATTGAATCTATATTTCACCGTAAAAACTCATTTACCATTTACATCCGACAATACATTTATTCTGTAGTTTCTAGACAAGAATCCATGTCTGGTTTTTTATAAGGACTTGCATTTCTTCTATAACAGCCTTTCTTCACTATGGGATCTCCATGCTTCTTGAATATCCCTTGGAATCTTCTCTTCGAATAGATTCGTCATACAACAACAACAACTAAGCCTTTTTCCACTAGGTGGGGCGTATAGATTCGTTATCAAAAGCCCAAAAATCAGAGAAAAGATGATTATATGATACATAATTTGATATAAGATGTTGAGTACAAGAACGGACTTTCTTTCTTAAAGTAACAAGCCAATTGAGATCACTTATCTCTTCTAATGATGGAATCTTGGGTTCATGAGTATGACAGGGCATGGGAGCTTTTTCTACTACTTTGGAAGTTCTTCTCCGAGTGTAAACCAGCAAGTCTAGTTTGTCTTTATCATCTTGCCTTTTGACTTCAATATCTTCAATTAAATCACCGTTAAGAGGATGGGATGAAGAGTCAGTATGGTCTATTTCAGGAGCAAGTTCTTCTTATGGTTCTAGTTCAGGGATCTTCTCATGTGTGGGCTGTTCAAGTTCGGGTGTTTTTTCATACGGGTCCAAGGTGATCTCAAGAATAGGTTTAGGACTTGTTTCCTGGTTGTTTTGCCAAGGAACTTCATAGTCAATCCCTTGTAAAGTGAGTTCTCTAGGTAATAGGCCTGTTTCTCAAAAAAAGTAACATTTATGGAGACAAAATATTTGTGTTTTTATGGAGAATAGCATTTATAGCATCGTTGAGTGGCTGAGTATCCAAGGAAAATGCAAGGAATGACCCGAGACTTAAGCTTGTTATGTGTGTTAGTATGCACAAAGGCTTTACAATCAAATACCACCTTAAGAGATAAGGAGCCTATCATTTTGGTCTCACAATAATGATGCAGGAAGGTCTAAACAGGGGTTCTATAGTTAAGTACACGAGTAGGCAGCCTATTTATGAGGTAACAAGCAATGAGGATGGCATCTCCCCAAAAACAAATTTGGAACATTATTAGCATTTATAATAGATCAAGTTACCTCAAGAATATGTTTATTTTTTCTTTCTGTCACTCCATTCTGTTGAGGAGTTTTCACACATGAATTTTGATGGATAATCCCATAATTTAAGAGATATGTGCCTAGGATAGAGTTAAAGTATTCTCTTCCATTATCAATGCAAAGAATTTGGATTTTAGTGTTGTATTGATTATTGATCATTGAATAGAAATGTTTAAAGGTTTGTTCAGCCTCATTTTTCTCCTTTAACAGATAGATCCAAATAATACGTGTGTGGTCATTAATAAAGGTAATAAACTATTTTTTGCCTGTAGAATTAGAAATCCAAGAGGGTTCCCTAATATCAGTATGGATAAGAGTGAAAGGCTTAGTTGGTTTATAAGGTTGAGATGGAAGATTTGATCTATGATGCTTGACAGGTTGACAAATATCACATTGATAATCATCTTTATTTCTGAAAAGAGAAGAGAACAAATGTCTTAAGTAAGAAAAACTAGGATGCCTAATTTAAAATGCCATAGCATAACTTGTTGCTTTCTTGAAAAAAGGGAATCATGTCTAGTAGTTAATACTTGTTCATAAGGCACCTTTTCCTCAAAGTAGTAGAGTCATTTATATTCCCTAACACTGTCAATCTTTATGCCTGAGCTCATATCCTTAAAAACACACATAGATTGTAAGAATTGAGTGGTACAATTTAGGTCTTTAGTCATCTTGCTCACACATAATATATTGCAAGAGAGTTTTGGGACATGAAAAGTATCCTTTAGAATAACATTAGGACCAATTTGAATACTCCTAGTACCCGCTACAACTGTAAATGATCCATCAGCAATTTTGACATTTAAATTACCAGGACTCAACTTAATGGAACAAAATAGATTTGCAGACCATGTCATGTGGTCTGTGGCCCCAAAATCTATGACTTAAGGTTCAGTCAATCCAAAATTATTGTTAAGGGCAAATATAAAAGTACTTTTATGGGCAAGAAGAGAAGAACTTGAGGGTGATGGTTGATTAGTCGAGACATTCATGGTTACAAGTTGAGATGTTAGAATATGCTGAAGTTGCTCCATCTGTTCTCTTCCAAAGGAGATATTAGTGTCATTTTGTTTTGAGTCAACAGCAACTTGGAAGCTCTTTCTATCTCTCTACCATTCTTCCAATTACTCAATTTTTCATATAGCTTTCGGCACCTATATCTTGTGTAATTAAGTTTTTGGCAGTGATCACACCATCCTTCCCTCTTTTGGTTCCTTGAATTCTCAATTCCTCAGGTGATAAAAGTTGTTTCCGTTGTTGCTTTTATGGTTCCCAGCATTACCCTTCTCCAAGTTTCTTCTTTACAAACTTCAGCAAAGATTTCCTCGATGTTTGGTAATGGTTTCAAGCCTAAAAGGCATCCTCTAACTTCATCAAGTTCTTTATTTAATCCAGAAAAAAAAAACATAAATTCTTTCTTTGTCAATTAACTTATGATAGTTCTTGGAGTAATTTGAGCACATCCAATGACCATTGTTGAATACGTCAAATTCCTGCCAAAGTTTTGAGAGACTACTGAAATAGGTTGTGACATCCATGACTGATTGGGTTAGGTTCCTGGCTCGGTTTCTTAACTCAAAGAGCTGTGATGAGTTCTCAAGGTCTGGGTATTGTTGTCTAGCAGCTTCTCACATCTCCTTGGCAGTTTTGTAATACATAAAGCTTTCACTTATCTTTTCTTTCACAAAATTAATTAGCAAGGCCATGACCATGGAGTTCTAAGCGTCCTAAGTTAGGAATGCAGGATTTGTTTCTGGTGGTTTTGTTGTTGTCCCATCCAGAGTCGTATCTTCCCTCCCCCCTTATAACTATCTCCACGGACTGAGACCAGGAAAGATATTTTTTTCCTGTGAGTTTGTGCAATGTGATTTGCAGTGAAGAATTATTAGAGTAATTTGAGTGACAACCATATTTGGGGACGACTGCGAGGAAGGAGAAACTTTTGAGTCATCAACCCTTTGGTGCCAGTCATGGTTGTTCCTCTGTCAATAAGCCAAGAATGTTGTATGAATGACTGAATGAGCAGCCTTGTGATTTCTCTCCATTATATAATATGTACAGAAGAATTCAATATATAGAAACAAGGTTAAATATCTGCTAATCTGATCCCTATACAATCTTCCAATAATTAAGCTCATTATACAGAAAAGTAAATCAAGGGAATAAAGAAGGACAACAAAGCTATCTGTTGATAGTCCCCCTCAAATTGATGCGGGTTGATCAACAAGCATCAATATGCTATTTAAGAAACAATGTTGATGACGAGTGAGAACTTTGGTGAAGATATCAGCAATTTGTAGTTTAGTAAAAATGTGAGAAAGAGGAATAACACAAGTTTTAAAGGCTTCACGAATAAAACGACAATCGACTTTAATATGCTTTGTGCGCTCATGATAGACAAGATTGGCCGTTATCTGAATAACACTTGTATTATCAGCATGTAAAGGTGTAGAATCGTTCGCAAAAAAGTCTAATTCACCAAGCAAACCCCGAAGCCAAATAATTTCAGAACAAGCAAGAAACATTATTCAGTATTCAAATTTAATAGATAATTTAAAAATTATGTCTTGCTTCTTACTCTTTTAAGAGATCAATGCATCACCTAAGAACACACACCAACTAGTGATGGAGCGACGTATATCAGCACAACCAGTCCAATCAGCATCGCTATAAGCAACAAGAAGAAAAGAATTGCCTACGGAAAAAAATAAGCCCCATGCAGAAGTGCCTTAAACATAGTGAATGATTCGACAGACAACAACCAAATGAAGGTGATTAGAATTCTAAAGAAACCGACTAACTTGTTATACAACAAAAGAAATATCTGATCTAGTGATGGTGAGATAGACAAGACTACCCACCAATTTTCAATATAAACTGGGATCAACAAGTAAATCACCTTTCTCTTTGCGAAGTTTGACATTTAATTCTATAGGTGTATCAAGAGAAGTAGCTTCCTGCAATCCAGCTGTAGCCACTAAATCACTAGCATATTTATGTTGATTGAGAGAAATACCGTAAGGACTACGATGCACCTCAAGACCAAGAAAATACGTGAGAGACCCAAGATTTTTCATATGAAAGAATTTTGAAAGATGTGTCTTGAGCTGGACAAATAAAGCAGAATTAGAATTAGTGATCACAATATCATCAACATAGACCAAAAAGACAACAAGACCCATGTCTGATTTTCGAAGAAATAATGAAGTGTCATACTTGCTCTGCTGAAAAGAAAATTATAATAAAGTGGTTCAAAATTTATCAAATCAGGCCCGTGGAGCTTGTTTGAGACCATAAAGAGAGCGACAAAGTTTACACACGTTGGAGGTCGGAGAAGAAAACAATCCCGGGGGTGGCTTCATATAAATACACTCTTTAAGATCCCCGTAAAGGAAAGCATTTTTAACATCCATCTGATGTAGTGACCAATCATTGGAAGCAGTAAGTGCTAGGATCATACAAACAGTGGTCATCTTAATAACAGGAGCAAAGATCTCCTCATAATTGACACCATATTCCTGATGGTTCCCAAGGATAACAAGCCGAATTTTATACCGATCCAAACTTTCATCAGAGCGAACCTTGACTGAGTAAACCCATTTACAACTCAGAGAAACTATAATGGAAGGACAAGGTTCAATGTCCTAGGTGTGATTGACTTCTAGAGCGACAATTTCTTCCTACATAACTTGTCGTCAACAGTCATGCTTGACAGCATGTGAGTAGCATGTGAGAACATCAAAATTGGACAATGCAACAATAAGAGCTAAAATAGAAGTGCCAGAAGAGAACCCATACCTATCAAAGGGTACAGACACTTGAGGAGAGAGACGTACCAAAGACTCTAAAGGTGCTGCGACTGACTGATTCCGGTGCATGTTAGGATCAAATATCGAGTGAGCTATTAGAAGAGACCGTGTGTGAGATCATCTTGTATACACCATATCTGGTTTAAAGCGAGACCTGACTTGATGAAAATTTGAAAATGGCTGCTCAAAGGAAGGGAGGACCACAATGGAAAAAGAAGAGGGCACAGATGATACAGGAAAGAAATGTTGATTTTTAAAGAAAATAACATTTCGAGAAATATGTGTACGATATAAAGTGAGATTATAGCAAACAAATCCCTTTTGACACACATTATATCCGAGGAAAATACATCTGACGGATTGAGCAGATAATTTATGTCTCTCAGGAGGAGGTAAATGAACAAAACATACACAACCAAAGATACGGAGATTATCATAACTAAGTTCCTTAGCAAACAAGCGAAAGTAGGGAGACTCCATGTGTAAAACTTGGGAAGGTAAATGATTAATCAAGTGAGTAGCAATCTTTAGATCCTCAACCCTAAACATGGATGGAACAGAAGATTCTAACAAAAGAGTACGTACTACGTCAAGAAGATGACGATTCTTGCATTCGGCTACTCCATTTTATCGGGGAGTAGCAGGACATGAACGTTGATGTATAATCTCTTTAAAAGTCAAGAATGCCTGAAACTCAGTAGACAAATATTCACCACCAGAATCGGTGCGTAATGTCTTAATATTCGCAAAAAACTGATTTTCAACATACGCTAAAAATTCAATGAAAGTACGAAAAACTTCAAATTTAGAGCGAAGAAAATAAACCCAAGTAAATTTGCTATGATCATCAATAAAAGTCACATAATATTTAAATTTTTCATGTGAACTAACCGGGGAAGGACCCCAAACATCACTATGGATAAGATCAAAACAATGAGAAGCTCTACTAGCATGCAAAGAAAATGGAAGAGTTTTGCTTTTACCAAGTTTACAAGAATTACACTCGAGATAAAGAAAAACGTTCTTTATTATCAAGAAAGCCATAGTTCAATACATGAGATAAGATTTGAGGATTAGGATGACCTAAACAACAATGTCACACCATACTCAAAGTAAGAACATTATTATAAGCAAAAGACGTAATAGAAGAAACTAGAGAAAATGCTGAAGCAGGTAAAAATAGTGAAAACAAACACCCCACTTTAGGTCCCTTCACAATCGACTCTCCCGTTATCTGATCTGCACAACACAACCATCACCAGAAAAATTAACAGTACAATTGTTATCAACTAATTGACCAACAGAAATAAGATTCGTGAAAAGTTGAAGAGCAAGAAACACATCAATCAATGTAGAAGAGGCATTTCCTACTGCAGCAATGGGCAAAGAATTGCCATTGACAGTCTGAAGATTTACCAACACAGGGCCAAACATGAGACAAATTTTTGAGATTATATTAGAAGCCCCCGAGTCTACGTACCAGAGTATAGTAGAGTTGTTACCTTGAAACCCCATTACAGATAATGCTAAAATTAGCATCTATTGCACCATTTCGGGAGTGCAGTAAGGTGCTAGAGGAGGTGCAAGATCAGAAGAAGCACCATGTGCTTGAGAAGGCCCTAATAGAGGAACAGTAACAGAAGTCTGAAATGCTTGGGTCTAACAATTCTGGGGGCAAATACGACATTTTTTAATAATATGACCCTTTTTCTTGCAATAAGAACAATATTTTTTTGGACAATTGACAGCAATATGCCCATATTCTTTGCAGCAGAAACATTACAAATTTTTAGAAATCCCAGGTAGTCCACGTCTTTGGACAGCATAAGCCATAGTTGCGATCTCAAAACTGCCATGAGATTGCTCTAGAAGAACTTGAGTACTAAGATGTTGTTCTTCGCGAAGTAACTCACCAAAACAAATATCAAGATAAAGAACAGAAGATCTATTCAGCAGAGAGGAGCGAACCGATTCAGATTCCGAACGAAATTTCATGAGAAATTGATCATGTTGGCTAAGATTGTGAAGATTCTGAATAGTTGAAAAAGCAGCAAAAGAAATATTTGTTATAACTAAATCAGTATATTCATGCCAGTGAGTCAAAAATACCGAGTAGTAGTCTTGAATGGAAAGACTACCATGTTGAAACATTGCAATAGCATGTTCCAACTGAAAACGACGAGTATCATTACTTTGATGATAAACCTACTTCAAATAACATGAATTGAGCGGAGATATGAGCCCGCAAATTGGTGACAATATGAGGCTCCACCAAGCCAAGACATAATTCTAGCATCAAACACAGCTCAAGAAGGAGAAGACACAGCATCCTTGAATTTGTCAGTGTCGGATGTTGATGCAGCATCAGTACCATCAATATGACCCCAAAAGTCTTTGCCCTTGAGAAATAATTCAAACTGAAAAGTCCAAGTAGAATAATTTTGACCAGTAAACTTGACACACACTGGTGCAGAATCATGGGAGAGTAATGAAATGGAACCAAGACAACGCACAAAACAATTAGCAAGGAAGAGAAAGTAATCCAGAGAAGAACCTTAAACCAGTTCCCCAAGGACCCCACAGCAAGAGGGAACACGTAGAAAATGCCCAGAGAATACTACAAGAGGGAACACGCAGAAAACGAAGGCTGAGACGTTGGTTCTTGATATGCCAGAAACAAAGAAGACCGAGAGCGGTTGTCGAGGCTCAGGAGACGCGACCCAACCAGATGTTGCCCAAAAAAACCCGAGAAATAGGAAGCCGCAGTCAACGCAGCCAGAAACGCAAAGTTGAGATGTTGGTTTGTCGAGGCTAAGGAGACGCGACCCAGCCAGAAGATGTTCAGAAAGTGCCGAGAAACAAAATGTCGCAGATCACGAATTAAGAACGTCGATGCTCGATACACCAGAACCGAAGGTGCGGAGATGTGGGTATGGACTGCCGAGACTTCAGAAGGCACCTATACACAAAGCTAGGAAAAAAAAAGCACGCCAACACAACAAAAAAGAAATTAAACCACCTCTGCTACCATGTCAATAAGCCAAGAATGCTATATGAATGGCTGAATGAGCAGCCTTGTGATTTCTCTCTATTATATAATATGTACAAAAAAATTCTATATATGAAAACAAGACTAAATATCTGTTAATCTGATCCCTATACAATCTGTCAATAATTAAACTCATTGTGCAGAAGAGTAAATCAAGGGAATAAAGAAGGACAGCAAAGCTATCCGTTGACATCTCCAGGGAAATATCACCTGAAGTCTACCCGCCATGGAGGTTAAAAAGAATGCTCTAATACCATGTGAAAAAGAGAAGATAAATTCTACTCTACCGCATCTTATTCCAGTAAAACAATAGAAAATAAATAGGACAAGATTGGCATATGTTTAGTCAATCATAATCTCGAAAAATAAGGGAGAGCAATTCAGGATAATAATCCCAAAACAGAAAAAGAAATAAAAAAATACAATTTGGGAGGATATACTCCATAATGCCGACAATACAACCAGGATAACAAAAAAATAAAAGCAAATAACCATAAAAATACGATAAGCAATAAATTAGGAAAGGATAATCATAGATTTTCCTCATGATCTGCGATACAACCCATTAGATACCCTCCCTTTACTAATAATTTTTTGCATCAAAAGATCCTAAAAGACACAAGAATCAAGAAGAAAGGTTACCAAACAATGCAAAGTATGAGTAAGGTGACTCACAAAGAGTAAATTGAAAGGAAATGGAGGCAAATATAGAACAAAAGATAGTGATAGAGAAGGAAAAGGTGACACTACCACTCCACAAATTAGCAACAGATCCATTAGCCAAGGTAACATTAGAATAGATACGAGATGAATCAAAAGCAGATAAAATACCTTATTCTGCTATTATGTGATCAATGGCACCAAAGCCTATGGACCAGCCATGAGAAGAAGAGAAAGAAAAACATACAGTGTGATTGCTTGGATGTGTAAAAAAGGCACTGGATGAGGAACATAAGCCTTGAGAGACTTGGAATTGAGTATATCTAGCAAATTCATCAGCTATAATTGAAGCAATCTAAACCTGTGATGATATCACCAACACCTCATTTCATTTTTTACACCATACTTCAACCTTATATTACTAGATCCAAACTCCAACACTACAAAGAATTTTCTCACAACTATTGGACTACATCAAGGGTCTTCTCTGAGTCCGTATCTTTTTAATTTGATTTTGGACGCAGTTACTGAACATATACAAGAGTTGGGGCCTCAATGCATGATTTTTGCAGATGATATAGTCTTAGTTGGTGAATCGAAAGAGGAAATAAATATGAAGTTAGAGTCATGGAGACAAGTTTTAGAAACACATGGTTTTCGGATAAGTAGAAATAAAACAGAATATATGGAATGTATTTTTAGTAAGAGACGAACAAATACGAATGTAGACGTGAAACTTGGAGACTATATATTAAAACAAGTTACAAGTTTTAAATATCTTGGGTCCATTATACAGAATGACGGTGAAGTAAAGGAGGACGTAAACCACAGGATTCAAGCTGGATGGATGAAATGGAGGAAAGTTTCGAGTGTCATTTGTGATAAAAAAGTGCCGCTCAAAGTTAAAGAAAAATTCTACCGTACGGCTATAAGACCTGCTATATTGTATGGTATGGAATGTTGGGCGATTAAAAGACAACATGAAGATAAACTCAACGTTGCAGAGATGAGAATGTTGCGTTGGATGTGTGAACACACCAGAAGAGATATAATTAGAAATGAGTGCATTAGAGAGAAAGTTGGGATAGCACCTATTGTAGAGAAGATGGTTGAATCTCGCTTAAGGTGGTTTGGCCATGTGTGGAGAAGACCTGCAGAAGCCCTAGTGAGAAGAGTTGATCGGATGGAAAATAGTCCAATAATTAAAGGTAGAGGGAGGCCAAAGAAAATAATAAGTGAAACTATTAAAAATGATTTAATAGTTAATAACGTATCTATTGATCTCATCCATGATAGGCCACTATGGCGCTGTTTGATCCATATAGCCGACCCCACCTAGTGGGAAAAGGCTTAATTGTTGTTGTTGTTGCACACTCATACTTAACTGCAACTTACTAGTTCACGGTCCAAAACATTAAAAATGACTTCTTGATGCCAAAAGATTACTCAACACCACAAATGAATCAATAATAGCAAAAACCAAACTTAAACAACCTTGGGTAGGTCCCCTATAAGTGAAAGTCACTCTTCCCTAAGTTAGAAAACAGCCTCACACTCTTCCCTAAGTTAGAAAACAGCCTCATTGTGGTTGAACAGCAAGATTTAGCCATAAAAACAAAATGTTAGGAATCCAGAAATTTAGATAGGAATTTCACACTATATTCAACAAAGTTCAATACAATACAACAAGCCAAACACACTCTGGTTGGACAAACCTCTCAACCAGCCCCAAGCCTAAACTTTCTTATGAGAAAGACAATTCCCAGACCTACAATAACAACACCATAATCATACCCCCCACTCCCCACTCATACACTAATTTGTACACTTCAAATAACTACCCTAAGGCATAACTACCACACATAAATAAATAACTACCATATAAAAATAAATAACTGACTATACATAATCATAACATAATCCTATTAGGCCTTCCGCTACTGCTTGGTCCTCCTAGAGTAGACAAGCCATGTTTTAGGCCTACTCTTCTCATAATCCAGCACTTGGCCCACTTGCCCAACCTCAAGGTTCGGGATAGTGGTCCTAACAATGCCACCTTCTATAGCTGTAGCCTTGTCCTTAAGGCTGAGATTAGAAAATTGAGTTGAAAAGTGAAATTATCCTCCCAAGTGGTGTCAATCATATTGGTACCCTTCCATTTAACAAGCTATTGGCGAACCAACTCTCTATCTTGAATAATTACACGGCTGGTAAGCTCAAATTCAGGTTCAACATCATCTTCTAAAACTACATCCAACCCACTAGACAATTCAGCTTGTACCTGATAGTCACCAATAGCCTTCTTTAAGAGAGAGACATAAAAAATCGGATGGATTCAAGAATGTGGTGGGAGTTGAAGTTTATATGCAACTGGTCCATATTTAGCAAGGATTTTAAAGGATCCATAATACCGAACTGTTAACTTTTGATTGATCCTTCTAGAAACTGTTTGCTGCCGATGGGTTCTCAATTTAAGGAACACCCATTCACCCACTTAGAAATACATTGGTCGTCGCTTTTGGTCAGCATATCTCTTCATTTGTTCTTGAGCCCGAGAGAGATTAAATTTTAACTGGAGAAGGGCTTCATCTCAATCAAGTAATTCTAGTGTGAAGGCCTCAACTTTAGTTTCATTTGGCAAGAACCGAATGAGGGTGGGTGGTTTTTCTGCCATAAACCATCTCAAAAGGAGTTGGACCAATAGAGACTTGAAACGAAGTATTATACCAGAAGTTTGCCCAAAGTATCCAATGAGCCCAATGTTTTGGTTGCTCAGAAGCAAAACAGCATAGATAGCCTTCCAAACATCTATTCAACACCTCAGTTTGCCCATCAATTTTCGGGTGATAGGAAGAGCTCATCTTAAGCATGATACCCTGCAATTGAAAAATTTTCTTCCAAAAGTTATTGATGAATAAAGGATCTCAATAACTGATGATGGATTTTGAAACACCATGAAGCCGGATAATCTCTCTAGCAAACAACTTAGCTATGGACTTGGCTTTAAAGGGATGTTTCAGCAATATAAAATAACCATATTTCGATAATATATCCACCACTACAAAAATAGCATACCTTTGAGATCTAGGAAGGTTAGTAATAAAATCCGTGGAGATATCATCCCATATGAGATCAGGGATTGATAAAGGCTAAAGGAGTCTCCCTGGATTAGTGGCAGGATACATGTGTCTTTAGCACACCTCACAAGACTATACAAATTCTTGGACACTTCGTTTCATGCCTATCCAATAAAGATTTCTTGCCAATCTTCTATAAGTCTTTAGTAACCCAAAATGACCTCCTGAAGGAGAGGAATGAAATTCCTTTAGAAGCAATGGTATGGAAGATGACATTGCCGAGATAACAAGTCTGCCTTTATAGAAAAGAATCCCCTGTTGTAGCTCAAAACTCGAGTGAGAACCCTAGTTATTAGTTAACTCAGTGGTAGGTTTCTATAGCTGAGGGTTCCTATGAACCTCCTCAATAAAGGTTTCTCCCTCCTCCTAAGTAGGATAAGACACTAAAGTATGGAAGTCACTCTCTTCATGGAGCCTGGATAAGGAATCTATAGCCTTATTCTCTAACTCAGGTTTGTAGATAACCTCAAATTTATAACCTAACAACTTAGCCATCTAACATTGTTGATCAGTAGTAGTGATTCGTTGTTACAACAAATGCCAGAGACTTTTCTTATCAATATACACAATAAAGGGCCTCCCCATAAGATAGGTGTTGTACTGACAAAGCTAAAGCCATAAATTCTTTTTCATAGGTTGACTTTGACAAAGCCTTCTCAGACAAAACCTTGCTAAAATAAGATATGGGTCTTTTTCCCTGCATCAAAATAGCTCCAATACCATTACCTGAAGCATATCTCAAAGGGCCTGAAAAAATCAAGAAGAGTTAGAACAAGAGGGTTGGTCATAATTCTCTTCAATGCACAAAAAGACTCTAAAAAAGTAAGGCCCCAATGGAAGTTATCCTTCTTAGTCAATTCAGTTAAAGGCTTAACCACTTTACCATAGTTTTCCACGAACTTCCTATAGTAGCCTATGAGATCTAAAAACCCGCGCACTCCTTTAACATTTTTAAGAATTGGTCAATCTAAAACGCATTGAATTTTAACAGAATCAACTGAAAACCTTGGCCTAAAATGACATGGCCTAGATAATCCACTGCAGTCTTATCAAAATTACATTTATTTAAATTAGCTACAAACTGATTGTTAAGAAAGACTTCCAACAACATGGAGAGATGGGAGAGATGCATAGTCCAATCTACACTATAAATCAGAATATCGTCAAAGAAAACCAACACAAATTTATGAAGAAATGGCCGAAATAAATCATTCATGGCTGCTTGAAACATAGCTGAGATATTAGTGAGCCCAAAGGGCATCACAAGGAACTCATAGTGCCCATTATGAGTACGAAAAACAATTTTTGGAATATCTTCATCTCTTACTCTAATTTGGTGATAACCTGATTTTAAATCTATTTTAGAAAAATAGATGGCACCATACAATTCATCAAGCAACTCATCTACCACAGGAATAGGATACTTATCTAAGATTGTAACCTTATTTAAGGTTTTATAATCAACATACATTCTCCATGAAGATTCTTTCTTTCTAACCAAAAAAACAGGATTAGAGAAAGAACTTACACTCGGCTGAATCACTCCGAATTGAAGCATTTCTTTGACTTGCCTCTCAATTTCCTCCTTGTGGTGGTGTGGATAATGATATGGCCATACACTAATTGGTCCTTGTCCCTCCTATAACACAATGGCAAGCTATTGATTCCTCCTTGGTGGCAATTCAAACTTTTTCCTAAAAACCTCAAAATTTCTCTAGTAACTTGGTCAATTCTTATTGTTGTTGGGCAATCACCCCAGATAATATAACTATAGAAGAAGGCATGCTTTCTGCTTCCCACAACAGTCCCTCTAAACCCAAGAAACGACCTTCCAAAAGACAATCCAAAGAGCAAAGATCAATGCTCCATGGTTTTGCTTGTGAAGTCTACTTGGTTTATGTGGAACTGCCTTATAAAGTAACCTCGTGATCGTCTTGAGAAAATTGCATTGTCATCTTCTTCCAATCCATGACAACCTTTCCCAATGTTTTCAACCAATAAATTTCCAATACCACATCTAATCCTCCCAACTCCAAGAAATAAGCCTCAGTTGTAAATTTAAAATCTCCCATCTGTATGTGCAATTCCCTTACATTTACCTTTGGGTAAAAATTTTATGATCATCCCCCAAGGTAATTCCCAATCTCTTTGTATGTTGCACTTCCAATCCCAAAGCCACTGTTAAATGAGAGAAAATAAAATTATGACTAATTCCACTGTCAATTAACACCACAATGTCAATACCCAGTAATTTTCCTTTAAATTTCATGGTTCTATTCTCATTCTCCCCAACTGTGTTCGTGCCCAATAGTCCCATGAGTTTACACTCTAACTCTTCCTCTCCCTTTGAAGTTTTGGCCTCTAGACACACTGTCTCCCTTTCTAGATTCATTATTTCATCTTTTCTTAACGGTAAGAGTCTCATTTGCCTCTCCCTACACTGACGAAGTGGATGAAATTTTTCTCCACATTTCAAGCACAGACCTTTTGCTCTCCTTTCCATGAGCTCTAGGTATGTGATAGAATGAAAGTTTCTAGGTTGATCTGCATTTGGTCGCCTATCCCATGGAACTCTTCTGATTGTGGAATCGAACGAGGAAACAGGGGCTTTGTTCAGTGCAAACCCACTGCTAGGGGCATCGCGATTCTTGCTAGCAGCCTACCCAGACTATTGCGCGTTGCGACTCACGTGATATGCAGAACCTGAGTCTTTGGAGATAGACATGGGTCTTGGGTTGGGTCGATAACCACTTGACCCGCTATTCTGTGATCCGTAACTTCCCATTAACCGCCCCCTACCTCCAGGTTTCCGATCATGCTCACTATCTCCACGTAATTCCTTCTCTACATCCCTGGCCACCCGCATGACTTGCACGCTTGTTTGCAGATTCAGCGTCCTTACTCTTATGCGAATGCTAGGCTGCAACCCACTTAGGAAATAGTCCAGATATTACTCATCAGGAAGGCATGATACAACAACAACAACAACAACTAAGCCTTTTCCCACTAGGTGGGGTCGGCTACATGGATCAAACGGCACCATAGTGGCCTATCATGGATGAGATCAATAGATAAGTTATTAATTATTAAATCATTTTTAATAGTTTCACTTATTGTTTTCTTTGACCTCCCTCTACCTCTAATTATTGGACTATTCTCTATCCGATCTACTCTTCTCACTAGGGCTTCTGCAGGTCTTCTCCACACATGACCAAACCATCTTAAGCGAGATTCAACCATTTTTTCTACAATAGGTGCTACCCTAACCTTCTCTCTAATACTCTCATTTTTAATTATATCTCTTCTGATGTGTCCATACATCCAGCGCAACATTCTCATCTCTACAACGTTGAGTTTATCCTCATATTGCCTTTTGACCGCCCAACATTCAGTACCATACAATATAGCAGGTCGTATAGACGTATGGTAGAATTTTCTTTTAACTTTGAGCGACACTTTTTTATCACAAATAACACTCGAAACTTTCCTCCATTTCATCCATTCAGCTTGAATCCTATGGTTTACGTCCTCCTTTACTTCGCCATCATTTTGTATAATGGACCCAAAATATTTAAAACTTATAACTTATTTTAAAATATAGTCTCCAAGTCTCACGTCTACGATCGTATTTGTTCTTCTCTTACTAAAAATACATTTCATATATTCTGTTTTATTTCTACTTATACGAAAACCATGTGTTTCTAAAGTTTGTCTCCATGACTCTAACTTCATATTTATTTCCTCTTTCGAATCACCAATTAAGATTATATCATCTGCGAAAATCATACATTGAGACCCCAACTCTTGTATATGTTTAGTAACTGCGTCCAAAATTAAATTAAAAAGATACAGATTCAGAGAAGACCCTTGATGTAGTCCAATAGTTGTGGAAAAATCCTTTGTGTCTCCATTTTGTGTTCTCACACAAGTCTTTATCTTATCATACATGTCTTTGAATGCTCGAATATACGCAATACATACTCTTTTCTTTTCTAAAGCCTTCCATAGAATCTCTCTTAACACTCTGACATATGCCTTTTCCGGATCAATAAAAACTATATGCAAATCTTTCTGTCTGCTTTGATACCTTTCCATCAATCTCCGTAGTAAATAAATTGCTTCCATAGTTGACCTTCTTGGTATAAAACCAAATTGGTTCTCTGTAACTTGAGTCTCTTGTCTTAATCTTTGCTCAATAATATTCTCCCATAACTTCATAGTGTGGCTCATGAGTTTAATCCCCCGATAGTTGAAACAATTCTATACGTCTCCTTTATTTTTATAGATAGGGATTAAAGTACTTCTCCTCCATTCATCTGGCATTTTCTTAGATTTCATTATCACATTAAACAACTTAGTGAGCCAACTTATACCTTTCTTTCCTAAACTTTTCCACACCTCAATAAGTATATTATCAGGTCCTACTACTTTTCCATTATCCATTCTCTTCAAAACCTTCTCTACTTTAAACTCTTGAATTCTACGATAAAAGGTATAATTACAGTCCTCTTCTGCAATAGTAAGTGTCAAAATCACCGGTCAACTCATGTCCTTCGTTAAAAAGTCCTTAAAAGTAACTCCTCCATCGTGTTTGGATATCTTGCTCCCTTACCAAAACATTACTCTCTTCATCTTTAATACATTTCACTTGATCTAGGTCCCTTGTCTTTCTTTTTACCCTTCGCAAGCTTATAAATTTTTCTTTCTCCATCCTTAATTCCTAAAGATTGGTATAACCCTTCAAAAACTCTAGATCTTGCTTCACTCACGGCCTTCTTAGCGTCTTTCTTAGCCACTTTATATTTATCCCAATTTTCATTATTTTTACATAAGTGCAACTCCTTATAACACTCTCTTCTAACCTTAATCTTATCTTGCACCTCAGCATCCCACGACCAAAATTATTTACCCTTAGGTCCAACGCCTTTTGATTCTCTAAGAATCTCTCTTACTATATTCCTAATTCCTTTGGCCATCTCGTCTCACATATTATTAGCATTACCTTGGACCTCCCAAAGCCTCTCTTCCTCTACTCTTCTTTGAAAATTTCTTTGTTGTTCATTCTTCAAAGACCACCACCTAATTCTAGGAATTGTTTTTACTCTTTCTTTCTACTCTTCTCTTAACTCGTACGTCCAAAATTAAAACTCTGTGTTGAGTAGCCAAGCTCTCTCCAAGTATGACTTTACAATTTGTGCAAAACTTTCTATCTGATTTTCTTACTAAGAAAAAATCTATTTGAGAGCTTGCTCCTCCACTCTTGTATGTGATAAGATGTTCTAACCGCTTTCTAAAGCACATATTTACTATGGTAAAATTATAGGTTAAGGAAAAATCCAAGATAGTTTTACCCTCTTCATTTGCATCTTCTAATCCAAAACCTCCATGTATACCCTCGTATCCTTTAGATTCCCTCCCTACATGACCATTCAAATCCCCTCATAGGAAAATCTTTTCTCCCAAAGGTATTTCTTGAATCAAACTTTTTAGATTCTCCCAAAAAGTTCTCTTGTGATACTCCTCTAATCGAACTTGAGGTGCATATACACTAAACACATTAAAAGTGTCCCGCTCAACTACAAGCTTTAAAGCTATAATCTTATCTCCTAATCTTTTCACATCAACTACATTGTTTCTCCACTTCTTATCAACTTTTATATCTACACCATTGCTAGTTCTTGTCTTGCCGGTGTACCAAAGTTTAAAACTTGAAGAATCTAATTCCTTTACCTTTTCTCCTACCCACTTAGTTTCTTGTAGACACATGATATTGATCCTTCTCCTAATCATGGTATCAACTATTTCCATTGATTTTCCTATGAGTGTGCCTACATTCCAAGTTTCAAAGCGGATCCTACCCTCATGAACTAATTTCTTTGCCTACACCCGTTCATTAAAATGTGGGAACCCTTGCTTATTTTTGCCTGCATCCGGGCGCCGATGCAGCGGCCTTTGCTCTTTTAACACTGCACTCAAGCTATACAGCGCGTTGCTTTCCGACAACAACCTAGCTTTAACACTATTGCTTCGTTTATCTATGTTCATGTAGCTACGACAAAGTTTTACGTTGACTGTTGCACGCCTAACACAACCCTCCTCTTTTATCCGGGCATGGGACCGGCTATACGAATATAGGCAGAGTCAAGAAGGCATGATACTTGAGAAAAAATTAATTCAAAGGCTTTAATGTATTCCTGCACGTCACCCATTTGTTTTAAGGCTGCCAATTCTTCAAATGGATTGTCATGAGTTCTTCCCCCATATCTTGCTACCAGAGCTTTCTTTAACTTCTCCCAAGTCAAATTGTCCTATGTTTCTTTAAGTAGATTAACCCAAGTCAAATTGTCCTCTGTTTCTTTACGCAGATTAAACCAGTAAATGGTAAAACCCTCCATACTTACATGTGCTAATTTAACTTTAATTTTATCAGGAGTATTTTGCCCTTCAAAGAAGATTTCAGCCTCAGTAATCCATGCTACAGGGTCAATTCCTTCAAATATGGGCAACTGAACTCATTGAACTCTCTTAGCAGATAATTTATAATCCTCTCCATACTTTCCCCTATTTTCTATCATCCTGAGAAGGACAGAGTGTGTCCTAAAGGATGAAGCTTCCCTAGGGGAAGTGGTTTCCCGCCATTTTCCCAGTTACTTACTAATCTCTTGTAAAAGAGATCCATGCTGCTACATTTCAATCATCATGTACTGCATAATGGCTTTCAATTCTTGTAAATTACTCCTTTGCATCTCCACCCTATCCTCCAAAAGATCTACCCTATCTGACATCTTTGGCATTCCTTCCCAAATCAAAAATTCCCCCCTCGAATTCGACAAATCAAACCAATGTTAGGAATCTAGAAATTTAGATAGGAATTTCACACTACATTCAACAAAGTTCAACACAATACAACAAACCAAACACACTCTAGTTGGACAAACCTCTCAACCAGCCCCAAGCCTAAACTTGAGAAAGACAATTCCCAGACCTACAATAACAACACCATAATCATACCCCCTACTCCCCACTCATACACTAACTTATACACTTCAAATAACTACCCTAAGGCATAACTACCACACATAAGTAAATAACTATCACATAAAAATAAATAACTGACTACGCATAGTCATAACATAATTCTATTAGGCCTTCTACTACTACTTGGTCCTCCTAGAGTAGACAAGCCATGTTTTAGGGTTACTCTCCCCATGATCCAGCACTTGGCCAACTTGCCCAACCTCAAGGTTCGGGAGAAGGGCCCTAACACGTAACCTATGAAAAAATTACAAATATTCCATTTTCCCCTCCTCAACTTCAAATCACCAAACCAACCCCATGGATGGTTTGGCCAGCCTGAGGTGCACCATCGGGTAATTATGTTCTTTTTTTAGTTAGCTGCTACATTTATGGGTTCTTGGATTAGAATGGCTTTCATATCATGTAGAAAGAGATTGATGAAATACTGACTCATGAACTATATTATTTATAGACTAATAAAAAGTGACATACATGTGGTACATTCTACTAGTATTGAGAGAATGTAACATAAGTGCAACCCTAAAAGCCCATATACTTAAAACAGTTCAGATCGAATTGTTAGTTTTTAGAAAGAAAAAAAATTAGAATCTTATAATGTATTTTAAAAATTCTAAATTTTACATTTTTTATATTTTAACTATGTAAATAAATATTTCAAATATTACATTACAAAAAAATCATTCATAAGATAAAAATAATTAGAGAGATGGTTGAGAATTATCTAATTGAAGGAAAAAGTAATAATAAAGTATCTAAATTATTATATGTAATATAAATTATTTAAATTACTAAAAAAATATTTGGTTGGTATTTGAATTATGAAAAATGAATATCCAACATCCAAGTAGAATATAGCGGTTTTAATAAAATTCCATCCGATTAATCCAATTCAAAGGTCAATTTTGGTTGGAGTGCTTTGGCTCAATTTGGTTAGACTTGGGATAAAATCAGTTTTGAAAAGCTCTAATACTGAGCAAGTTAATTAATGAAAACTTAATACTTCACCTACCTGGTAAAGTAAATCCACATGATTCCTAGTGTTTTGTTCACTCAAAATCCCAAATTTCCTCTAACAACCAGAACGGTTCTATCTCTTGGCATTGAGCGTGCTCAAGCACAAGTAGCATCTCCCCCTACCCCTAACTTAACAGCTACCAATGAAAAAGTTATGTTAACCATGGTCAAATACAAGTTACATATAATATTCCGGTGGCATATTCTAATTTTACCGTTAGTCTACTTGGTAAAATGGGGCAGAGTATTTATCTTGAGTGTAAAATTGGGTGGAGTGGAATACCCTTATACCTCAAGAGGGATGAATGTATTTACCCTATATTATATATAACAAATATAGGTACAAGGAGTTAGCAGCATGTTTGACATCTGGTGATGTCCAAACTAGAAAAGTTGCAACTTGCAAGGACAACATTGCACACTAGAGACATGGACTAACTCCATAGAGTAGCTGATTAGTATAGAAACTGTTATCTTAGACATATATTCTTTAACCGTATTAAATAGATTCTAATTATACCTAGAGATTTTCAAACATTTCCAACTTAAACTCAGTAGAATAAACATTCTCCCTACCTGAGATGATTCCCCAAACCCATGCATAAGTAACATAATTTTCTGGCAGCCTCGTGTCTAGGTTGATTACTTCAACTACCATCAATTACAGGATGAGAGGATGATGTAACACCAATGATTACATGGACAGAAGTAACAAACAAAAATATGTTTGCAGAAGGGTTGGAGGAAAGAGTGGTTTTAAACAAGATATAGGTTCTGTATTGGCATATAGAAAGATATAACCGAATGAGATTACAAAATCAGATCTCTGAATGCAATGCAAGATGCAAAACAAATAAAAGTTTACCTTCTTTGCAGCTTCCAGAACAGCCTCCTTGTTCATAAGCCGTTGGGCCTTCAGCCCCGTTTCATACCTTGACGACTGAGGACAATATGAACAATCCTCACTGCACCCGCCTGTTTTAATAGACAGAAGAGTACACTGTTGTACTTCCCTGAAGTTATGAGCATGTCTGTGAACTTGAGCCTGATAAAGCACAAGAGTAGCTATAGTAAAATGCTAGTAATGTGATGTTTAATCCAGATTATGCCGCTACTCCATTTTCATAAAACACAGGATAAAGCTAACAGCTTGTTTTCCACCCCCTAGTTAGCGGTCAAGGCTAAGAGTAATTGCCATTAAGCAACCTTAGCTTGAACCTACCAGAAAACTAATTGTCTATTCAAATTTGCATGAATCCAATAAAGCATTAAAAGAACAAAACCAGGACAAAATTAATGGCGAAGCTTACTCCATGGAAGAGGAGATCGAGTACGGGAGAGTCGTAGACGGATTTGATTTCCTCTCCGGTCCAGTCGTTTCTGGAGCCTTCTCTGATTGTCCTCGCAGCTTGGATTTCCGCCGCTGAGGAACTGTAGGAAGAATGAAGCAACAGAGAAATTAAGGGTCTCAGGTGTGCCCGGAAAATGGGTCTGATGGATAACATGATTTCTTTACTTCCCAGTGGAACTCAAAAGGAATGTAAATGCTTCTTTTGAGCTTCCCCCACTCCCTTGTGGCTGAAGTGGTACAGAAAGCGTGGGAAGGTGTTATGGGGATTGGATGGTGAGGCCTTAATTGGCTTTAGATCAGAGAATTTAGCTGCAGATTGGATAGCCACCGCTTGCAGAACAGGGTCAAAGACGCCCTTCCGGTTATAGTGTGTTGTGCCAAAAACAAAGCCAATAAAGGTACAGTGGGCGGATTTGTCGAGGGCAACTACCCGCCCCCCAGTTGCCACCTACTTCCAAAATGTTGCCTCTGCGAGATGGAATCGAGTCCCAGAAGGGGTCGGTAATAGCTTTGGCCTTTGAACTTTGCGGCTTCACCAACCTTTTGGTAAATGGAAATTAGAGCGTGAGAATAGAATGGAATGCAGATTTTATTTTTTGATTTGGTTGTTAGAAATAGTAAAAAGTGTGAATCTCATACAAGGTTGATTATCTTTTATAATTAATATTAAGTAAAAAGTGAACAGAAAATAAAAAATAAAAAAACTCAAATATTTTTTATTATTTTATTTATTTATAAAAAAAAGTTATAATTAAAAATATATATATTTAAATTAAAATTTTTAATATTATTTAACAAAATTTAATTCAAATTTTTATATTAATAATAATTTATTTTATTTTTTATTTATAATATTTAAAATAATTTTTTAAGTTAAAATAATATTACTATAATAATTGTATTTTTTAATGGTATTTTTGTCTTTTTGACCATTTTTATTTTATTCTATTCCATTGTCTTACCAAACGTAATTTTAATCACAATATTTCATTTCATTCCATTTCATTCCATTTAAATCTATTCTATTCTCAATTTTCATTCACATTCCCTCCATTGCCACCAACCAAACGAGACCTAAATCATTCGCGTTGAAACTACGACACAATAAATATTAGGACAAACATAGCATTTTGCCACTGGCGATAATTTCCTTCCTTTTCTTCATCGTTTAATTCCACGTCATCTTTTAGTGACTATTAAGAATAATATATCCTTTTATATAAATATATAATTTGCTTCTAACTACATTCTGTTGTAATAGAATTGCTGAGCTATGAGGAAAGATTTTAGGCTATAAAAGCATATGTACAACAAATTGTGAGAGAAAGAAAATAATACATGATGGTTTTATTCTCTTCGTAATGTAATATAGTATCAAAGCACCAAACCTCGCTACTCTTTTCTTCTCTGTTCTTTCCTTTCCTCTCCAGTAATGACACGTGGTAGTGATCAAGGCACCAACAATGTCAATTGTTTTCAACCCATCACTCCTTCTTCCTCCTTTACTGCGACCACATTTGACAATATTTCACCAGAGAACATTCATAGTCCTTTTTTTCTATACAGCGGGGATCACCCAGGTCTCAATCTCATTTCTTATCATCTCACTGGTTCCAATTATAGTACTTGGAGTCGCTCCATGATGATGGCCTTCAATGCCAAAAACAAAGTTGGATTCATTGATAGGACTATTCCTCAACCACACATAGAGGATCCTACAGCTTCCATTTGGTCCAAATACAACAGCATGGTTATTTCTTGACTCTTAAATGTTGTATCCAAGGAAATTGTTGACAGTCTACTATATTTAGACATGGCTCAAGCTGTTTGGTCATATCTTTGTGATTGATTTTATTAGAGCAACGCTCCTCGAATTTTTCATATCAAACAACAACTTAATGATCTCTCACCAGGTTCTATAGATTTCACTTCCTATTATACTAAACTCAAAATACTTTGGGATGAGCTGAAAATTTTTCAACCAGTTCCAATGTGTCAATGCAGAGGTATGAAGGCATGGATGGATCACCAGCAACAGGGATATGTCATGCAATTTCTTATGGGCCTCAACAACTCATATGCTAGCATTAGAGGTCAGATTCTTATGCTTGATCATTTACCCCCTGTTTCTAAGGTGTTTAACTTAATGGTCCAGGAAGAACAACAGAGATCCATCGGTCCCATTTCTTCTCAACAAAATGATTCAATGGCTTTCAATGCTTCTTCATCAGCTCTTGGACTCTTGTCAACTCCTTCGGCTTTGATGACTGTTGTTTCTGTCTCTCAACCTTGTTAAAAACGTGATTGGCCTATTTGCTCACATTGTGGAATTAATGGACACACAATTGATCGGTGCTACAAGTTTCATGGTTACCCACCTTGGAACAACAAACCTAAACCTAAGACCAAACCATTAGCTCAGCAGAGCTCTCTTCAATCCAGTGTTCAGAATCAACAAATATCTTGCTCAAGTTCATCAACTTCGCCATCCACCCTATTAGCATTCTCCAACCAAGTTCATCAGATCTCATCATTTGGGCCCCTTTCTTTGGACCAAGTTCAGTAGCTTATTGTTTATTTAAGTACATAGATACAACAACCAAGTCTACCACCATCCAAATCTCATAACTCCATTCACTCCACAATTTCCCAAGCATGCGGTAACCATCCTTTTATCTTCTATTTTAACCGTATATCTATTTCTCCTAATGATGAGGGATCACATACACCTCAAGTTCCTGCATTTGAAGGTCCTATAACTAGGGCAAGGGCTAAGGAGATCCAATAAAAATTAGACAAGGTGATGTCATTCTTCTTGTCTAAGGAGTCTTCCATGTTAGCAGCCTTCTTTGAGCCATCTATCAAGGATCTGTCCATCAAGTCTATGGTGACTATTGCAGCTCGTGAAGACCCTAGGAGTGAAAAGAAGACCCTATGAAGTGTTTGGACGAATTATTATTAGTCTTGTGTAATTTAAGACAATTTCCTTATTTAATTTTCAATATTTCTTTTATTAGAAAGGGGGGCTGACTCTAGGACTATAAAAGCCCTCCTTAGTGTAACATCCCGTAATTTTTAGATATTTTCCTTAGAAATTCTTCACCTTACATATATGCATAGAAATGTTCTAATATTAATGGAATAGGTAAAGAAAGAAAACCTAAGAGGAAATATTAGAAATAAACATCTTAAAGAAAGGTGAAATTCTTAGGTAAAGAAAGATAAATTTTTGTGAAGTAAGAAAAGGTCTTAAAATTTCAAGAAGATCGGATTAGGGTAATTTTTCTTAATTTAAGAGCAAAAGTTACTGAGTTTAGTATCTCCACCCATAATTGGGCTTTAACCTATAGACACTTCATATAGAGTTTTTCTACTTCACATGAATTTTTAGCAAGCCAATAGGATAGGCCAAGGAAGAAATAAAACATAGACTTGGACTAGGATATAGAAATTGGACCGGTAGCCCAAAAATCATGAAAATGTGACCAAGCCCATTATGAAAGGAAGAATTTTAACCAAAGTAAGGAAAATGGGCAAGAATGAGCCCAAACCCAAGAGGAAAAATAAAAATAAAAATAAAATTAAAGTGATGAAATATTAGTGTAATCAAGATTAAGTGACATGGTATTAAGACAAAAATTTGGCAAGTGGTGTGATTCTACATTCATCATTTTGGCAAGTGGCATAATAATACAAGGCTTTAGGACAAAAACATCTATATCCTACATTCATAACTTTAGCAAGTGGGTAATAATACATAGCATTATGACAAAACATCATTATCCTACACAAATAATTTTAGTTAAGTAAGGAAAATTTAAGGGCTAGAAATTTGCCACTTAAAAAGGCAAATCTATCATACTTGATTAAGACAAAAGAAAAAGGAAATGAATCCCTGAATCAAAGGGATCTTGCCCCATATCTTAAGAACATATCATCATAATTTTCAAAATACAAATCTCCTTTTTCTATGCATATCTTGACTAAGGAAGAGGAAGACAAGAACATAAGTTGTTTGTTTTCCAAAAATTCAACAAAGTGTATCCTAATTGTGATAAGGTAGACCCATGATCATGAAAGGTGAATTATTTGGTGGTCTATATAAGAAAACCCACCCTTACAACATTAGAATTTCGTCTAAGTGAGGGAGAACAAAAATAGAAGCAAGGTAGTGTGAGGAAAGGAGAGGAAGAAAGGAAGAAAGAGGAAGGAGAAGTCTAGGGGACTAAGTGCTCCAGGTAAGTTTAACAATATTTCTTTTTGAAGAAAACCTTTGAAACTCATAATATTTATATGAGATTTTGATCTTAGAACTTTGATGATTGGTCATGGATGTTGCTATATCATGTTGCATATTGATCTTGCATGTGATGTATGTTTGAATACTTAGGTTGGTGTAGATAGTTCTGCATGGATATGGCTATAGTTGACAGAATTTTAAGCTTCGGTATTTTAATTTCTGGGAACAATCTATAAGGAATTAAAATAAATGGTTAACATAAGAATTAAAGATATATGTGTCACGGATTTTCACCCACTGGAATCATTCCATTTGGAGTCCATATGAGGTAGCTATGGTCTGATTAGTAGTCAAAGGTCAGAAAATGAATCATCAGGGAAGAATATGTTAGGATAGCTTCGGTAATTTAATTTCTGGGAATTATTGGTAGGGAATTAAAATAAATGGTTAACATAAGAATTAAAGATATGTGTGTCATGGAGTTTTAGCCACTGGAATCATTCAATTTGGAGTTCCCATGTGGTAGATATGGTCCGATTAGTAAGCCAAGGTCAGAAAATGGTTCATCAGGGAAGATTATGTTAGGACAGCTTTTGTATTTTAATTTCTGGGAATTATCTGTATGGAATTAAAATAAATGGTTAACATTAAAGTTATATATCTATGTCTCATGGAAATATACCCACTGGAATTATGCAATTTGGAGTTCATATGAGGTAGATATGATCCGATTAGTAAGCAGAGGTCAGAAAATGTTTATTCAGGGAAGAGTATGTTATTAATGCTTTAGTTTTTGAATTTCTGGGAATATTCTGTAGGGAATTAAAATAGAACGCCAACATAACAATTATAGATATATGGCTCATGGATTTTTACCAACTGGAATAACGCAATTTGGAGTTCTAATTTGGGAGATATGGTCTAATTAGTCAGTAAAGGTCAGAACCTATTCGAGAGGAACTATCATGTACTTTGAGGGAGTAATATCACCTTTGTTTCTTAATTTTTCGCTACAATGTTCAACATAATAGTTTTAGATAATTGTTTTATCTTGAAATGGACACCAAGATCACCTACATCAGAGTTAAATTGAGGGAGTTATGCTCTGATTAGTAAGAGAAGGTTAGATAGGATGAAAACCTTCATCAAGAAAATAAAGAAATAAAATTAGTATTTAAAAAAGAAGATGAATCTTAATAAATGACTAGTATAGCCATAGCCATTGCCATTGTATGAACTTCTTACCATCTTAAGTATGAAATTTTGACATGGAAATATTTTATAAAGTTATATTTGAAATGGTTATGTTCATGGCATGATTACCAATGATTTATGGTAATAGTTATATTTTGATGAACATACTTGTTATTGAAAGCATATTTTTGGCTATCATTGTGAAAATAAAAGAAATAAGCACGGTCACATGGCAATCCGTGTGGTGCACCAGTAGGGGACGCCCTACCAACGGTTATGATCATGATAATGAGAAAAGAAAGAGAAAGTGGGCCATGTCGGACGGAGCGAGAAAAGCCCGTACCGGAGAGTAGAGGATATTCACCCTGACCGGGGTAGCTTGAAATGAGAATAAGTTGATGGTCATCATATGATATTTTGAAAATAGTTAATCATGTCATACATATCATTAAAGTATGATTCTTATGTGCATAGATATAATGCATTCATGTGACCAAAGATATTTTCTGTAGTTTATACAGCTGAACATGACGTGATGAGATTTACTGATGATAATTTATTGTTGAACTTACTGGGATTTAATTCTCACTATATTTCCATATCATGTTCAGAAAATTATTTATGCAGCTTTTGTTTCTAAGGCTCTGGCTTTTAGTGCACATTGGATCGAGTTACTTTATGTTGGGCAGATTTCAGAATCAAATAAGATGTTTGTGGTCGAGTTGGTTCAGATCCCGGTGAAGGTGCAACCACCTGCACCTGTATCTCCGGAATTGGTCAACCAAAATAAACAAGATGTAAATATCTATGTGTTTGATATGTTATACGTCTGTTTTGATTAATGACATGTATGTGAACTCAATATTGTATAATAATAAAGGGAAAAAAAAAGGTTGTTACATAATTGGTATCAGAGCAGGTCGATCCTAGATGGCCAGTGGGTGGATGGTTATCTGAATCGATCTTATAGTGTCTTGAGTATGTTGTGGTTATGCTGTGTAGGGGATCAGTGACTCATATAGGTAAGAAATTACTAGTGTTTCTTATCTATATGCCGAGGTGGTGTTATGACTGCTGTTAAATATTGTTTTGAAACTAACTATTGGGCTTGATCACCTCAATAGCAACATAAATTTATTTTTCCCACAGTAGGAAATGGCACCACCAAGGCGGAATCCGGCAAACAATGCGGAGGAAATCTTGCACAACCTTGCCACAGCAATTCGAGAATTTGGTATTGATTTCCTCCTTAGAACCCAACTAGTATCTATATCCCTATATAGAATGATATCGATTGAATTTAAAAAAAAAAAATTTGTGATTTGTGAAAAGTGCATGTCTAAGGAAAGCTCTGGCAAGGAAAGACTTGGTACTTAAGCGTGTCCATTAGTGACCCACCTCTCTTTCCTGGGAACTTTTCTGGTGCGCTGTTTACAAACTACAATTACTATCCAGTTACCGAGATATTAGTGTGGAATTTTAACATGGAATTTACCCTAGTACTCATATAAAATTTTCAAGAAGTTTTGAAAGTGCCGGTTTTATTTGAAAAAAATTTAGTATGCTCCGTGGTTGCAGTATTTCCACATCAGAAAAGAATTATTCTAGTTACTGGAAAAAAAAAATTTACAAGACTTGTTAGACAAGGGATTTAAATGCCCTAGTACTATTATTTGGAGTGCTCTAGTTCTATCTGTGAAAAAGAAAGATGGATCATTATAACTATGCATAGATTATAGACAGTTGAATAAGGTGACAATGTAGAATAGACACCCATTAGCTCGTATAGATTACCTGTTTGACCAGTTATAAGGTGTTCAATATTTTTCCACAAATAGATTTGGGATATGAGTAACATTAATTAGGAATAAGAGAAGATGATGTAGGACTTATTATGGGCATTATGAGTTCTTGGTGATGCATTTAAATTGACAAACCTTTAGCTGCATTCATAAATTTAATGAATAGTAATTAGGTCATCCTTGGAACAATTTGTTATTATATATATGGATGATATACTAGAATATTTCAAAAGTTCAGAGGATCATAAGCAACATTCAAAGATAGTTTTACCAACTCTAAAGGAGTATGGTTGGTAAATATGGAATACAAGTAGAGTCTAAGAAAGTAAAAGTAGTACAATAATAGCTACGTTTTACTACATTTAAATATGAAGATCCAAATCCAATTTACGCTTCCTGCGGTTATCTGCCGTCCATTCTACTGGAGTAATAGTTAGATCAGGTACATGAACATAGGCTTGTAAAGCATCAATCAACTCCTCAACATTTGAAGCTGAGATGAGAATTTGTCGTGCTGAGTGTGAGATAAACCTCTGTTCCACAGCTTGATCTAGAAAAGATAACAAACCATCAAAGAAGTGATTAACATTTAACAAACCTATCGGTTTGTGATGCATATTTAGTTGTGCCCAAGAGACTATTTGGAAAATCTCTTCTAAAGTACCAAAACCACCTGGTAAGGCAATGAAGGCGTCAACATTGCTCATCATTCTAGCCATGCGTTCATGCATGGAAACTACCCTATATTCTTCCCCAATTGTCTTTCCTATATTGCTGGATGTAGCTAGAGCTGTAGGAATAATACCTAGAACTTGGCATCCCCCTGCATGTGCAGCTGTAGCCACACACCCCATTAACCCACAGTTACCTCCACCATACACTAAATGAATTTTTCTCCTAGCCAGCACCATACCCAGATTTTGTGCTGCTTTAACATACTCCTCATCTTTTCCAGGACTGGAACCACAAAAGACACAGATATTTCGAAACTGACGGAATGTTGTTCCCTCCATAATTTCTATCACCTTAACTTTGAGAATAGACAAAGATACTAATGTAAGTATTTATAGAACTCAGAGAAGGGCATATTTATAATAGCTATGCGAATAGGCCGGGTATTATTAGAACAACTATGTGAGTGATTGGTGGATATCAACTAAATTAAAGGTAAATAAAAAAAAATTCAAAAATGACGGCAAGCATGTATATGTACAGTAGTATGACTGTGACCCATATTAAGCACATAAAGAGTATAAGATAAGATATCACCATAAATCTGTCTTTATCTTGTTGTCTTTGATGAAGCATTGATGTTTTGATTCTTGTAGAAAAGTTGTAGGTGATAGCCGTCATTGAAAAAAAAAAGTAAAAAAAAAATGCAATCAAATGATTTATTTTGTATTCTCAATATTTTCGCCAATCGACTATCAGTATTATTAAGTCGACTAGCTATTTTGAGAAATTTTAATTTGGACTGGTTAATTTACAGTTGATTGATTACATCTATTTTGAAGCAATCAACTGCATCCTACCAGTTAACTACATATTCTTTGATTTTCACAGACTTTTATAAGCTCAGAAATGTTTCTTTTTCCATGTGATATCTTTCCACCGAATACCAATAGATTTAAAGTAGATTATGACACATATATTCAAAATTTGCGGCCACCGAGTTTTGTTGAAATCATAGATAGATTTTGTTTACAGATTTTCAAGAATTGCGGCCACCGATTTTAATATTTTTCAATGCTTTGTCAAAACTTTTGACTTTCGCTTTTGGAACCATTCTCTATTATGCTTTTCGTCTGTTTCACTCATTAACGGTTGGCATTAAATGCAAGGTTATTTTCCCTCATTACAATTAAAGATAATTTCTTCCTTTGAAACTTGGTTATTATGGTGTCTAAGTTGTTAATAGGTTAAAATAATGAAAGGTTTGAAAAGAATGGACGGATGATGGTCTTATGGTGTTTTGACGAATGTAATCAAGAGAATTAGTGGTGTTGAAGTTCTCGAGGAATAAAATATAGGAAGTAGGATTTAAGTTAGTCTTTGAACTCTTAATTTGGAAATATAGAGAATATTCTGAGAACCATGTCTGGAAATAATGTAGGTTATCAATATATTTGTGTTAAAGGATTATATCATGCTAAATTGAGTCTAGTATCTAGGATGTGAATTATGTTGGAATTGATAATTCATGTATGAGTAATTGTTAGGAAAAAAAAACACAAATCTTCTTGAAATGATTGGGTGAATTAAATGGGATTGGCATAAGCTAGAATGAGGTGCTTTTGGATATGATATAAGAAATAATGGAAATTTTTGACAATGAGTTTAATGGTGTTAATAAGCTTGTATAGAATTACTATGATGAGGTAAGTTGGAATTATTAGACATGTGTCAATGGTACATAAACGTTATTAAAGGTTTGAAGGATTTATTGCTACGTATGTTTAACATATTGATTAAAGGATTTGAGGATAAAAATAGATGATAGATTAAGATGATGATATTCAGGGGATGATGTTGATAAAAAAAAAAAAATTGACATGATAGAAGTTTGGAATAAGAAAAGATAGTTACACAATATAAAGGTGTATATGTTCCTTTATATGTGTGTTTTCTAATATCGACCCATAGATATATCCATGCGGGCTAGAGGATATCAATTGAAGAACTTATGATTGAAAGAAATCCTTATGGTTAAGTTATATGGTAAAATCACTCAAGTGAATAGACATATTAAAAAGTAAAGATGTCATACAGAGAAGATATCTCTAATTATTTAGGTAATAAGCTTGGTAACTCTGAATAATGCCTTAATTTCATTCCCTACATGTGGTAGGATGGATTGAAATTCGGGGACCGAATTTCTTAAGGGGGGAAGAATGTAACATCCCGTAATTTTTAGATATTTTCCTTAGAAATTCTTCACCTTACATATATGCATAGAAATGTTCTAATATTAATGGAATAGGTAAAGAAAGAAAACCTAAGAGGAAATATTAGAAATAAACATGTTAAAGAAAGGTGAAATTCTTAGGTAAAGAAAGATAAATTTTTGTGAAGTAAGAAAATGTCTTAAAATTTCAAGAAGATCGGATTAGGGTAATTTTTCTTAATTTAAGAGCAAAAGTTACTGAGTTTAGTATCTCCACCCATAATTGGGCTTTAACCTATAGACACTTCATATAGAGTTTTTCTACTTCACATGAATTTTTAGCAAGCCAATAGGATAGGCCAAGGAAGAAATAAAACATAGACTTGGACTAGAATATAGAAATTGGACCGGTAGCCCAAAAATCATGAAAATGTGACCAAGCCCATTATAAAAGGAAGAATTTTAACCAAAGTAAGGAAAATGGGCAAGAATGAGCCCAAACCCAAGAGGAAAAATAAAAATAAAAATAAAATTAAAGTGATGAAATATTAGTGTAATCAAGATTAAGTGACATGGCATTAAGACAAAAATTTGGCAAGTGGTGTGATTCTACATTCATCATTTTGGCAAGTGGCATAATAATACAAGGCTTTAGGACAAAAACATCTATATCCTACATTCATAACTTTAGCAAGTGGGTAATAATACATAGCATTATGACAAAACATCATTATCCTACACAAATAATTTTAGTTAAGTAAGGAAAATTTAAGGGCTAGAAATTTGCCACTTAAAAAGGCAAATCTATCATACTTGATTAAGACAAAAGAAAAAGGAAATGAATCCCTAAATCAAAGGGATCTTGCCCCATATCTTAAGAACATATCATCATAATTTTCAAAATACAAATCTCCTTTTTCTATGCATATCTTGACTAAGGAAGAGGAAGACAAGAACATAAGTTGTTTGTTTTCCAAAAATTCAACAAAGTGTATCCTAATTGTGATAAGGTAGACCCATGATCATGAAAGGTGAATTATTTGGTGGTCTATATAAGAAAACCCACCCTTACAACATTAGAATTTCGTCCAAGTGAGGGAGAACAAAAATAGAAGCAAGGTAGTGTGAGGAAAGGAGAGGAAGAAAGGAAGAAAGAGGAAGGAGAAGTCTAGGGGACTAAGTGCTCCAGGTAAGTTTAACAATATTTCTTTTTGAAGAAAACCTTTGAAACTCATAATATTTATATGAGATTTTGATCTTAGAACTTTGATGATTGGTCATGGATGTTGCTATATCATGTTGCATATTGATCTTGCATGTGATGTATGTTTGAATACTTAGGTTGGTGTAGATAGTTCTGCATGGATATGGCTATAGTTGACAGGATTTTAAGTTTCGGTATTTTAATTTCTGGGAACAATCTATAAGGAATTAAAATAAATGGTTAACATAAGAATTAAAGATATATGTGTCACGGATTTTCACCCACTGGAATCATTCCATTTGGAGTCCATATGAGGTAGCTATGGTCTGATTAGTAGTCAAAGGTCAGAAAATGAATCATCAGGGAAGAATATGTTAGGATAGCTTCGGTAATTTAATTTCTGGGAATTATTGGTAGGGAATTAAAATAAATGGTTAACATAAGAATTAAAGATATGTGTGTCATGGAGTTTTAGCCATTGGAATCATTCAATTTGGAGTTCCCATGTGGTAGATATGGTCCGATTAGTAAGCCAAGGTCAGAAAATGGTTCATCAGGGAAGATTATGTTAGGACAGCTTTTGTATTTTAATTTCTGGGAATTATCTGTATGTAATTAAAATAAATGGTTAACATGAAAGTTATATATCTATGTCTCATGGAAATATACCCACTGGAATTATGCAATTTGGAGTTCATATGAGGTAGATATGATCCGATTAGTAAGCAGAGGTCAGAAAATGTTTATTCAGGGAAGAGTATGTTATTAATGCTTTAGTTTTTGAATTTCTGGAAATATTCTGTAGGGAATTAAAATAGAACGCCAACATAACAATTATAGATATATGGCTCATGGATTTTTACCAACTGGAATAACGCAATTTGGAGTTCTCATTTGGGAGATATGATCTAATTAGTCAGTAAAGGTCAGAACCTATCCGAGAGGAACTATCCTATACTTTGAGGGAGTAATATCACCTTTGTTTCTTAATTTTTCGCTACAATGTTCAACATAATAGTTTTAGATAATTGTTTTATCTTGAAATGGACACCAAGATCACCTACATCAGAGTTAAATTGAGGGAGTTATGCTCTGATTAGTAAGAGAAGGTTAGATAGGATGAAAACCTTCATCAAGAAAATAAAGAAATAAAATTAGTATTTAAAAAAGAAGATGAATCTTAATAAATGACTAGTATAACCATAGCCATTGCCATTGTATGAACTTCTTACCATCTTAAGTATGAAATTTTGACATGGAAATATTTTATAAAGTTATATTTGAAATGGTTATGTTCATGGCATGATTACCAATGATTTATGGTAATAGTTATATTTTGATGAACATACTTGTTATTGAAAGCATATTTTTTGCTATCATTGTGAAAAGAATAGAAATGAGCACAGTCACGTGGCAATCCATGTGGTGCACCAGTAGGGGACGCCCTACCAACGGTTATGATCATGTTAATGAGAAAAGAAAGAGAAAGTGGGCCATGTCGGACAGAGCGAGAAAAGCCCATACCGGAGAGTAGAGGATACTCACCCTGACCGGGGTAGCTTGAAATGAGAATAAGTTGATGGTCATCATATGATATTTTGAAAATAGTTAATCATGTCATACATATCATTAAAGTATGATTCTTATGTGCATAGATATAATGCATTCATGTGACCAAAGATATTTTCTGTAATTTATACAGCTGAATATGACGTGATGAGATTTACTGATGATAATTTATTGTTGAACTTACTGGGATTTAATTCTCACTATATTTCCATATCATGTTCAGAAAATTATTTATGCAGCTTTTGTTTCTAAGGCTCTGGCTTTTAGTGCACATTGGATCGAGTTACTTTATGTTGGGCAGATTTCAGAATCAAATAAGATGTTTGTGGTCGAGTTGGTTCAGATCTCGGTGAAGGTGCAACCACCCGCACCTGTATCTCCGGAATTGGTCAACCAAAATAAACAAGATGTAAATATCTATGTGTTTGATATGTTATACGTCTGTTTTGATTAATGACATGTATGTGAACTCAATATTGTATAATAATAAAGGGAAAAAAAAAGGTTGTTACACTTAGCATGTTTTTGGGGGATTAGACATTTTGTAATTAAGAAATTGGTTTTCCCTTCTATCAAAAGAGTGCTTTTAAGATAAGAGAGTATTGTTGATTGATCTTGCTTAGTTGTTCTTGTGTGTCTCAATCTCCCTATAGATTGGTGTTCTCAAGTCTCCATAAGCTTCCTCCTTATGCTTGGCTGCCATGGCCATTGTGTAAGGTTGTACTGGTAGGGTTTCTTCATCATTTGGTTCAGTTCTTGATTCATAGAACAAGGGTTGTTCCATTGTGAGAATTGGTTCTACTTTCTATTCCTTTTTATTTCTGTTTTCTTCCATTTTCAGATTTAACCTCCATTATTGTCTTCTTTGAGTCGTGTCAAGGTTTTGTGTCTAGATCAAGAGTTTATGGCTTATCCCCACATCAAATTAGTATCAGAGCAAGGCGACACCTTACCACCACCACATCACCACCAAAGCATCGCCGCTGGTTTGCTTTGTTCATCTGGAGTCTTTGCCATTTCAGTTTTAAGTCATTTTCGTTTTTGAGTCATTTCAGGTCTTCCGTTGTTGTGCTTTGCTTGAATTGCTTGTGGTTTTGGAGATTTGAACACATTCCCTCACCTACATCATCGTGAACCACCATCAAACACTTATTGCAGCCTTGTTCAACCACCAACCACCATTCCTAGCCTTCACCATCTAGAAAAACGTCCATCCCTTGCTGCAACAACCAGGTTTGACTTCCAAGGCTGAGCATTAACTGCTCCCTACAAATCAGGCTCCATTCCCTTACTGCAACAACCGGGTTTGACTTCCAAGGCTGAGCATTAATTGCTCCTAAAAATCAGGTTGTTGTAATTGCTCCTAAAAATTAGGCTGTTATAATTGCTCCTAAAAATCAGGGATTTTGATTTGCAACTGTTATAATTGCTCCTAAAAATTAGGGGATTTGATTTGTAGCTGTTATACTTGTTCCTAAAAATTAGGGAGATTAAGTCCAATATGTTATTAGAAGTCATTTTCGAAGTTTAAATTGAAATTCCATGTGTTAATTTCTTATTTCTGATATTCCAAGTTTCATTTCTGTATTTTATCTATTTTTTAGGCAAAAAAAAAACGAAAAGAAAAGAAAAGAAATTCAAGTCTCATTTCAGCATTTCATTTGTATTTCATACTATCCTAAGTTGTAATCATTTCATAGAAGTAGTTTGTACTTAGTCAAGTCTCAAGTGAAGATCAAAGGGATTGCCAAGAGCCCTTAGATACACCAAGGAGTCCTACAAGCCCTAGCCGTACCCTAGCCTTGTCCCACACTTAGCTAGATCTCGAACCTCACCCTTCCGATCTCCATTAGTACAAGTTGAGACAAGTAAGGTATAATTCTTCCTTCTTGAGTTTAGAATGATTGAGTATACTTTGTCTAATTGCATTACCTTCTTGCAATTGTCTTCTTAAGTCTTGTTTTCTTTCTTTTACTGAGTCATTTGCTTGTTTAATCTTCTGCCGAGCTTATCCTTTCTATAACTCACCATTTCTTGGCGATTGTTGGCTTAGAACACCCTGTTCACGTGGGTTATTTGGTCTATACAAGACAATCCATTAAAAAAAAAGCTTGCATCAATAACAATTGGGATAGAGAGATAAAACACAAGAGTGAAACACTAGTGAGGTGATTTTGATTTCTCTAATCTGATTTGTTTAGGTGTTAGTATTCTTTTGAACATGTCTAGGTCACCAAGTCCTCCACACTCAAGGAGTTCCTTACCAATACCGCCTGAGATGTTCAACATGCTCAAGACCATGTCGGACAACTTAACCCGCTTGACCGCTCGGATGGCTGTTTTGGAGTCAAGGCCAGCATCACTCACCCTCATTCCTCTAGGCACCTATGCTGAGGATGGAGGCCCTTCCAATGTGGCCCCAATAGCGCCCCTACCAGATCAAAGGAGTGCCTATAACGCCGCTCGAGGCACGCACCATCAAGTCCCACCAGGCACCGCATCTCACCTTGGAAGATCACAAGGCACCGCCCTTCACCATGGCACTCTAGTCCATGCTCACAATGAGAAACTCTCTGTCCATAACTCTCCTTTACATAGATGAAATCATTATGCACCTAATCGTTTTAATGCATTTCAAGGTTATCAAGATGAGGAGTTAGAGTATGAAGGCTGGCAAGCTGAGCCACCTAGGGGCTACCAAGCTAGAAGAGGACGTGAGCCAGAGCAAGATGGCATTGGGAAGATCAAAGTGAAGATCCCAAGTTTTGAAGGCAAGTGTGATCCAGATGTATACATGGAGTGGGAGACCAAGATAGAACAAATCTGGTCATGTCACAACTTTGCCGAGTATAAAAAGGTCCAGTTAGCTACATTGGAGTTTAATGGCTATGCCCTCATATGGTGGGACAATTTGGTCAAGGAAAGAAGAAGAGTACTTGATCCAGATGTGGCCACATGAGAGCAAATGAAAGCTTTGATGAGGGCTAGATTTGTGCCTCAACATCATACAAGGGACCTAAGGCAAAGATTAGAGAATTTGAGACAAGGGTCAATGAGTGCAGAAGAGACCTACAATGCCATGCAAGTGGCAATGGTGAAAGCCAATGTGACTGAAGATGAAGAGACAACAATGGCAAGGTATCTTAGAATTCTTAATTCATTTTTGGCTAATGAAGTCGACTTGTATCCATACAGCTCTATGACAGAATTACTACACTTAGCAATCAAAGTAGAAAGAAAGACAAGGGCTAGGAACCAAGGAAACAATAGCTCAAGTGGAACATCCAACACTTGGAGAAACCAGCAAGGACATAGCTCTCAATCCTATGGCCGAGAGTCTTCACAAAGAGAGCCACACTTGGAGCAAGTCGGGTAGAAAAGAAGTGCACCACCTAGTGCCACACCCTACCCTCCACGAGCCACAACTGATTCCTCTAATGGACCTAAAGGGAGTACCTCTAATCCTACTCTTAGAACTAGGGACATTGAATGCTTTAAATGTAGAGGAAGATGTCATATGATGAAGGACTGTCCTAATAGAAAAACGCTCATGATTAACCACTTAGGGCAATATGAATCTGAAAGTGACAAAGAAGATAATGAAGAGTGTGTTAATGAGGTGAATGAGCATGAATCTGGTTTTGATAATAAGGATGAGATTGAGTATGAGCATGGAGAGTCTTTAATTTGTAAGAGAACATTGCATGTACAACCTGCCCCTTGTGAGGATAATCAAAGAGAAAACTTATTTCATACTAGATGCTTAGTTAAGGGAAAGGTGTGCAACATGATAATTGATGGATGTAGTTGTTATAATATTGCTAGTACTGAATTGATTTCTAAATTGTAAATTACTACATTTTATCACCCTAGTCCTTACAAACTGCATTGGATGAATGATTGTCGAGAATTGAAAGTGAATAAGCAAGTTAAAGTTACTATCACATTAGGTCACTATGAGGATACAATTCTGTGTTATGTTGTTCCTATGCAAGCTTGTCACATCTTGTTAGGTAGACCATGGCAATATAATAGAAGAGTCATGCATGATGGTCACACTAATAGGCATTCATTTACATTTAATGGCAAGAATGTTGTCTTAAAACCTATGTCTCCTAAGCAGATTGCCAAGGCCTATGAAAAGAAGAAGGAAAAGGACAAGGAGTAAGGAGAGGAGAAGAAGCAAGGTAAGAGCACAACTCTGCAGCAAGTAGGTACCCCCTCAAAGCCAAGCCAAGCCTTAGCAATCCAGCCTTCTAGTGTCTTATTAGCATCCAAAAGTGAGCTACAATGTGAGTATCTACCCCTAGACACCACCCTTATGTTTTTGTGCAAGAAACTGGCCATGCTAAGTGAAGAAACTAAGGCTGCCCTACCCCCTCCTATCCAAGCCCTTTTAGAAGAGTTTAAGGATGTTTTCCTAGATGAGATACCCCCTGGCCTACCCTCTTTGAAAGGCATAGAGCACCAAATAGATCTTATTCTCGGAGCCACCTTACCAAATAGGCTAGCTTATAGAATGGACCCTAAGGAGAGCCAAGAAATCCAGACCCAAGTGCAAGAGCTCTTAGACAAGGGTTATGTAAGAGAGAGCCTATCCCCTTGTGTCGTGTCAGTCCTACTTGTGCCAAAGAAGGAAAACACATGGAGGATGTGTGTTGACTGTAGAGCCATCAACAACATCACCATCAAGTATCGCCATCAAATTCCAAGGCTGGATGACATGTTGGACGAGCTCCATGGTGCCACCATCTTCACAAAAATTGATCTAAGGAGTGGATATCATCAGATTAGGATGAAAGAAGGAGACGAATGGAAGACTACATTTAAGACTAAGTTTGGTCTCTATGAATGGCTTGTAATGCCATTTGGTTTGACAAATGCTCCTTCTACTTTCATGAGATTGATGAACTATGTTTTGAGGAACTTTATAGAGAAATTTGTTGTAGTATACTTTGATAATATACTTATCTATAGCAGGTCTCTAAAGGAGCATGAAGGACACTTAAGGGAAGTTCTTTCTACCCTTAGAGTAAAGCACTTGTATGCCAATATGAAAAAGTGTGATTTCTACACTAATAAAGTCACATTTCTTGGTTTTGTAGTGAGTACACAAGGGCTACAAGTGGATGAAGAGAAGATAAGAGCCATTCAAGATTGGTCAACTCCAACTTCAATTGGACAAGTGAGGAGCTTTCATGGACTAGCCAGCTTCTATAGGCGTTTTGTCAAGGATTTTAGCACCATTGCTGTACCCTTGACTGAGATCACCAAGAAGCATGCTCCATTCGTGTAGGGAGAGGCACAAGAGAGGGCCTTCAACAATCTAAAGTAGAGGCTCACCAAAGTGCCACTCCTAGTGCTCCCAGATTTCACTTGGCCATTTGAAGTAGAGTGTGATGCTTTTGAAATTAGCATTGGAGGTGTACTCATGTAAGAAGGTAAGCTTATTGCCTTCTTCTTTGAAAAATTGAAAGGTACATGTCTTAGCTACTCTACTTATGATAAAGAGTTGTATGCTTTATATAGAGTGATTAAGACTTGACAACATTACTTATGGCCTAGAGAGTTTATTTTGCATACTGATCATGAGTCCTTAAAGCATTTTAGGAGTCAAGATAAACTTGATAGGAGGCATGGTAGATGGATGGAATTCATTGAAACATTTTCATATGTCATTAAGTATAAAAAGGGCAAAGATAATGTTGTTGCTGATGCCCTTTGTAGAAGACATGTTTTGTTAACCACATTAGACTCTAAGGTGTTAGGATTCACTTACATTAAAGAGTTATATGAGGATGACATTGATTTTGGTGCCACTTATAAGCATTGTGTGCAGAAAGGTTCTTTAGATAAGTTTTACTTGTTTGAGGGACTTTTGTTCAGAATTGATAAGGTCTGCATTCCTAGGTGTTCCTTGAGGATGTTACTTATAGAGGAAGCCCATAAGGGAGGCTTAATGGGACACTTTGGTAGGGATAAGACATATCATATGCTGCATACACACTTCTTTTGGCCACACATGCTTAAAAGCCAAGTCTAGAGTTAAGCCACATGGTTTGTATACTCCTTTACCTATTCCTGCAGCCCCTTGGGAAGATATTAGTATGGATTTCATTGTAGGGTTGCCTAGGACTAAGAAGGGGAGAGATTCTATATTTGTGGTTGTTGATAGATTCTCTAAGATGGCCCATTTTATTGCTTGCCATAAGACTGATGATGCTTCTAATGTAGCTAACTTGTTCTTCAAGGAAATAATTAGGTTACATGGAGTGCCTAGGACTATTATGAGTGATAAGGATGTGAAGTTCCTCAGTTATTTTTGGAAAACTCTTTGGAGAAAACTGGGAACTAGATTGTTATTTTCTACTTCTAGTCATCCACAAACTGATGGTCAAACTGAAGTGACCAATAGGACTCTCACAACTATCTTAAGGGTTATCATTAGAAAGAATCTGAAGGCTTGGGAAGATACGTTACCTCATGTAGAATTTGCATATAATAGAGCTGTTCATTCTTCTACTTCTCTAAGTCCTTTTGAGTGTGTTTATGGTTTGAATCCCTTAACCCCACTTGATCTTACGCCGTTGCCTATGAAGGAGCGAGCAAATTTCAATGCAAGAAAACATGTGGAGTTCATTAAGGAGCTACATGAAAGGACTAGGGCAAAGCTACCACAAAAGGGAGAGTACAATGCAGTCAAGGCAAACCAAGGAAGAAGAAGAATGATCTTCAAACCAGGGGATCTTGTTTGGGTTCATTTGAGGAAGGAGCGTTTTTCGAAGCTGAAAAGTCCAAGCTTTCACCAAGAGGAGATGGTCCATTCAAGGTTCTGAAAAGTGTTGGAGATCATGCTTATGTGCTGGAGCTGCCTGGGGAGTATGGTGTGAGTGCAACCTTCAATGTTGGAGACCTTACACTTTATGAGGGACATGATGAGGAGCTGGATGATTCGAGGTCGAATCCTTTTCAAGAAGGGGAGGATGATGAGGGATCACGTACACCTCAAGTTCCTGCATTTGAAGGTCCTATCACTAAGGCAAGGGCTAAGGAGATCCAACAAGAATTGGACAAGGTGATGTCCTTCTTCTTGTCCAAGGAGTCTTCCATGTTAGCAGCCTTCTCCAAGCCATCTATCAAGGATCTGTCCATCAAGTCTATGGTGACTATTGTAGCTCATGAAGACCCTAGGAGTGAAGAGAAGACCTCATGAAGTGTTTGGACGAATTGCTATTAGTCTTGTGTAATTTAAGACAATTTCCTTATTTAATTTTCAATATTTCTTTTATTAGAAAGGGGGGCTGACTCTAGGACTATAAAAGCCCTCCTTACCATGTTTTTGGGGGATTAGACATTTTGTAACTGAGAAACTGGTTTTTCCTTCTATCAAAAGAGTGCTTTTGAGAGAAGAGAGCATTGTTGATTGATCTTGCTTAGTTGTTCTTGTGTGTGTCAATCTCCCTATAGATTGATGTTCTCAAGTCTCCATAAGCTTCCTTCTTATGCTTGGCTGCCATGGCCATTGTGTAAGGTTGTACTGGTAGGGTTTCTTCATCATTTGGTTCAGTTCTTGATTCATAAAACAAGAGTTGTTCCATTGTGTGAATTGGTTCTACTTTCTATTCCTTTTATTTCTGTTTTATTCCATTTTCAGATTTAACCTCATTATTGTCTTCTTTAAGTCGTGTCAAGGTTTTGTGTCTAGATCGAGAGTTTGTGGCTTACCCCCACATCACCTAATGCTTGGATTATTGACATCGATGCCATTCACCATGTTTGTCATGATTTGTCTCTGTTCGCCTATTCCACTCATGTTCATGACATTATTGTCAATTTACCCATTGGATTCTCTATAACTATTCCTTAGATTGAATCTGTACAACTGTCCTCATCATTAAACTTAGATAATGTTCTCTTTGTTCCTTCATTCAAATTTAATCTTCTTAGCACAGTGCTCTAACTTGCAGCCACAACTATAGCGTTAAATTTCTTCTGAATTCATGTGTCATTCAGGACCTTACTCAGGACTTAATGATTGGGAAGGGTAGCAGACAACATAATCTCTACATTCTAAAACTACATCGTCCTGCATGTAATACTTCTTTTTCAAGTTCTAATGTAACAAATGCCAATGTTTGGCATCAGCGTCCTGGTCATCTATCCCCCGTAAAAATTTAACTTCTAATGAATGAATTAGGACTTTCTGGTTCTAAGTTTATTTTGATTCTCATTGTTGAATATGTCATTTAGCAAAACAGAATCAATTACCCGTTCCTTCCCACAATCACATGTCAAACAAACCCTTTGATCTTGTACACATTGATGTTTGGGGACCTTTTTCTATGCACACACCAGAGGGATACAAATATTTTCTTACTATTATGGATGATTGCACTGGTGCCACCTGGGTTTACCTTCTGCATGCTAAATATGATGTTCTATCTTTTTTTTCAATCTTTTTCAATCTCATTCATACTCAATACAACACCAAAATTAAATCAGTCCAATCAGAAAATGCTCCAGAATTGACTTTTCATGAGTTATTTGCTTTCCGTGGAATTTTCCCTTATCACTCTTGTGTCAAAACACCTAAACAAAACTCAGTAGTTGAACACAAACACCAGCACATAGTCAATGTTGCACGAGTTCTTCTGTTTCTGTCCAATGTTCCTCTGTGTTATTGGGGTGACTGCATTTCTTACAACTGTGTACTTAATCAACGAAACTCCATCACCCCTTTTGTCCAACAGGACACCCGTTGAGCTGTGGACCAAATCTAAACCAAACTATAAACACTTACAGTCCTTTGGATGCTTGTGTCATGTTTCCACCTCTCCTAAGCAATGCCATAAATTCTCACCAAGAGCTCGAGCATGTGTCTTTATAGGATACCTATTGGTTACAAAGGCTATAAATTGCTTGATATTGAAACTTTTAAATTTTATATCTCTAGGCACGTTGTCTTTCATGAAACCATATTTCCTTTTGCCACTTCTTCTCCACCACAATCTGCCCTTGACATTTTCAGCAACCGTGTACTTCCACTACCAACTACTCCTTCTGTCACATTCCCTTTATCTACTCCTTCGACTAATAAATCCTATGTACCTAATCCTAGTATCTCACCTTCATCTAATACATATTTGGACATTAATTCTTGACTATACCGAATTATCAAACCTCAAGCATATCTGTTTGATTATCATTGTTATTCATCTAACCTTTCCTCTGCTTCTAGCATGCTTCACCCAATCTCCTGTTATCTTAATTACAATAAACTTTCTCACCTATATCTCAACCATCACCTCTAATCCTGAACCCACCTCATTTTCTCAAGCAAATGAGTCTAAGCTATGACTGTTGACTTGCAAGTTTTAACAAATAATAGGACTTGGATGATTTGTTCTCTTCCCCTTGGCAAAGACTCGGTTAGATGTAAATGGGTGTACCATATTAAATATCATGCAGATGGCACCATAGAGCGTCACAAATCACGCTTAGTTGCCAAGGGATTCATACAACAAGAGGGTATTGCTTATCTTACACAACTTGATGTAACGAACGCCTTCCTTCATGGTGACCTCCTTGAAGAGGTTTACATGTCACTTCCTCCAAGATAATCTTGTCGTGAAGGGGAGACTTTACCACCAAATGCAGTTTGTAGACTGCACAAATCAATTTATGGGTTAAAACAAACATCACGATAATGGTTCCATAAATTTTCAAGTGCTCTTATTTTCAAAGGCTTCACATAGTCACCCAGTGATCATACACTCTTTACCAAGAAATGTGACAACTCCTTTTTGGCCCTTTTAGTCTACGTTGATGATATCATTATTGCAAGCAATGATAATAAGGCAATGAATGATCTTAAGTTGTTCCTCAATAGTAAATTCAAAATGAAAGATTTGGGTCCACTTAGATACTTCCTTAGCTTAGAAGTGGCAAGATCAACATAAGGAATTTCACTGTCTTAACAAAAATACGCCTTGGAATTACTCTTAGAGGAAAGCTTTCTTGGCTGCAAACCTGTAAGTACACCCATGGATCCAAACTTAAAGCTCACTCGAGATGATGGAAATTTAGTAGATGATCCATTGATTTAGAGAATACTGATTGGTAAGCTCTTGTATTTAACAATTACTCGCCCAAATTTGAATTATGCAGTTAATAGATTAAGTCAATTTCTTACTTCACCTCGAGTTCCATATTTACAAGCTGGTTATCGAATACTGCGGTATATTAAAAGGACACTAGGACAAGGCTTATTCTTCCCATCAAACTCAGAGATCTCACTCAAACCCTTTGTACATTCTGACTGGGCAGCATGCCTAGATACACGCAGATCAATTTTAAGTTGTGTGTTCCTTGGAAACTTTCTTGTCTCTTGGAAATCTAAAAAGCAATCTATTGTGTCTAGATCTTCAGTTGAGGTAGAGTACCGAGCTATGGCCAATGCAATTTGTGAAATTGTTTGGCTACTTTCCCTTCTTAAAGGCTTAAACGTAACTCACCCTTAAGCAGTTGTGACAACCAAGCAGCTTTTCACATTGTAGCTAATCCTATGTACCATGAGCGTACAAAACACATCGAGATTGATTGCCATATCATTCGAGAGAAAATACAAGTAGGAGTGTTGAAAACTCTGCATTTCAGGACACAAAACCAGATTGCGGATGTTTTGACAAAAGCACTTCATCCAACACAATTTCACAGCCTGTTGTCCAAGATAGGAATACATAATATATATTCTCCATCTTGAGGGGGAGTATTAGGAATAATATATCCTTGTATATAAATATATAATTTGCTTCTCAACTACATTCTGTTGTAATAGAATTGTTCAGCTATAAGTAGCATTTTTAGGCTATAAAAGTATATATACAACAAACTCTCCGTGTGAGAGAGAAAGAAAATAATACATAATGGTTTTATTCATTCCATCTTCGTAATAGTGTCAAATGACCAAACTACCTCTTAATTTTTTTTAAAACTCATTCAACTTTGTTAACACAAAAAAGAAGGCTAACACAATTCCCCCCAAAATTTGAGCCCTTCCCATTCAAGTAAGAACTCAGCACCTCGAACACCTAATTCACGAGCAACCTAGCCACTAGAAGAGGAAGCATGATTAGAGTGATCTAATAGGGTGATCACAGTGTTGACCCCAACCACTATGAGCTCCAACAGCCCAAACGCTTGAGCATCTATTTCATGCAAATCCAAAGCAAGCAACTATACCCACGTTAAATCCTTAACCACAAACGCAACCTTATGAGCATCCCTTGCAAAGACGCCTTCTAATTCAACAAATCCTCAAAGGTCTATAACTCTGCTTTTATCTTTCTATGGAGAACAAAAGTTTAGATATATAGCAAAATGTAGAATGCAATGCTTAAGGACACATGGGTATATATAATATGGACCACTAATTTTATAAAAAAGCGTGAAGCATGTGATGAAGATTGACATTGTCTCTCTTGCTACGAAGACATGGGTGTACAAATGCCTTTTGTGGTCCCACCATGATTATGTCAATGTAATTTGGTGTGTTGATTAAATGTTGTTTTGCTTGTCACCTTGGTAATTTTCAGTGGTCTCACTATGTTTATGCCATGGTAGAGAAGTGTGTTGATAAAATTTTGTTTTTCATATCACTATCTTAACTTTGTAAAAATTAAAGTCTCTTGTATCAAAAGGACCATTTGTGGTAACAAACTTATTTGGTTATAAAAATTATAAAATTGTTATTCAACTCTACTTTACATGCCTATTCACCAATAAAATCTCTTTAATTGTAGCAAATTTCATACATGCACATGTCCTGAGAAGTGTTAAACTTAAGAATAGACAAGTTATAGAATATTTTAGACAAAATTTACTTTGTAATAAATAATTTAGATTGTTGAAACAAATTGATACAAAAATAATATAGCATACTAGTGGACCTACTTTACTTAGTTCGTCTCACAAAACGATCATAGTTAAACAATAGACTAACTCTATTTATTAATGACATACGTACTTATGAATTTCCAAAAAAATTATGCAAGGCCAAAGAAATCACATGTAAATTTCATTGTTCACTATGTTGGCAAACTACATATGGGGTTTGGAAGATATCATCTACATAGGAGGTAGTGTGACAACCATAGACTCTATGAATAGGGACGTGGTGTCATACTTTGAGCTTATGCACGAGTTCTAAAAATTTATGTTGAAAGCAAGTGTTTAAATTCACTATTCTATCCCTAATTAGACTTTAGACTTAGAGCTTGTACACATTGTGCTAGATGTCGAGATTGAAAGCATGCTAGAGTTATACAACATTTATAAACAAGATATAAAGGTTTCAATATACTAGATAGACACGACGAGTGATCTCTATGATGTACCCATGGAAGGAGATGATGTAAATAAAGGGGGAGGTAGTGACAATGGAAGTGACAAAGATAGCAACAACACTAAGAATGACCCTTATTGGAAATAAGTGGTAATTAGTGATGAAGAGATTTATGACTTGCCACATAAATTGATTATCTAACTACATTAACATAATTTTGAGTATGTTGATAAAGTCTATGTAATATTTAGCTATGTAAATATTTGTATACAAATAACACTTAATTTGTATTTTGTAGGTGAAGAGCTCATTCAATCAAATCCCTAGAAGAAGCTAAGTCTGGTACCAAGACATTTAATAATGACAAAAATCATACCTGCTAATTATGTAGATATTGATGCCCTATCAAAGTATGTACCCTCTGATGAGTTGATATCTTCATCTATAAGTAGTGATGAAGATTGTGTCACAACAAGTATGATGAGTTCATACATGATAAAGACATGGACAATATAATCTTCAATGTAGGTCAAAAGTTTTATGGTCTTTTTTTAGAATTGCAATTTGTGAATGGAATATCTAACAAGGGAAGGACTTATATTGAAAGAAGAATGACCCCAATAAAGCCATAGTTGAATGTGCAAAGAATTACGGGTTTAGAATATATGGGATTAAATTAAAAGGTAAAAGTACATTTTATATTAGAACCTTGTATTTGAAGCACTCTTGTCTTAGAGCCTACAAGTATAGGCAGATCACCTCAAGTTATTTGACAAATAAATACCTAGTGAAATTGAGAAGAAACCCACATTGGAAGGTTACCAATATGATGGTAAAGAAGACTAATAATTTGAAGACTGATATGTCATTTCACCAAGTTTATAAATTGAAGTCATTAATACGAGAAAGTGTATGACTATGCCTAATCCCCATAATCCAAGAAGTACAACAAAGGTATATGTTGCTAACCATGGTGCATTAAAAATCATGTGTTCAAGAGGATGTACATCTCATTGGGAGACATAAAGTCAAAATTTTTGGTTAGTTACCTAAGATTTGTTGGTCTAAATGGCTATCATTTAAAGTCTTTATTTGGAGGTCAATTACTATCAGTTATTGGGAAAGACAAATGCAAAAATATTTCCAGTAGCATATGCTGTTATTGAGATAAAAAAACAATAATACATGGATTTAGTGTTTGAAACTACAATTACATGATATTGGAAGAGTTGTAGAATTTGACTAGACATTTATATATGATATGTAGAAGTTAAGGCTATTTTTTGTGGTTTTATACATATATATTTTGCATGAAGTGTTCAATTTAATTTTTTTATATCATATTTTGTATCTTGTTTCATTCTATGCAAGGCCTGACTTAAGCATTTTAGCTATTTATGCCCAACATAGATAATAGAATATGTGTTAGAAACTTCTATGCTAACTTCAAGGAGCGAGGGCACAAGGGTCCAAGGTAGAAAAATATTGTGGGTGGTTGCAACCTATTTGACTTCAAGGAATTCAATAACACTTTGGAGAGGATTAAGGCATTGGATATTAATGGTTACAGTTATTTGGCAATCGTAGATCCAAAAACATGGTTTAAAGCATTTTTAAGCATAAGATTCAAATGTGATTTATTGGTGAATAACCTTAATGAGAGTTTCAATAACTACATCCTAAATGTAAGAGAAAATCTACTAATAATGATGACGGAGATGAATAGGATAAGATTGATGGGAAAATTTTATCTCAAGAGAAATGGAGTGAAGATGGATGACCATGATATATGCAAAAATATCAAGGTTAAGCTACAGATTGCTAAGTATGATACTTTTGAGTGTCAAACTACTTATGCTAGGGATTGTAGTTCTAAGTGTTTTGTAAGTGAAAATAGTTTGTTATGAACTTGACCCAACAATCATTCGGTTGTTGAAGATGGGACTTGAATAAGATACCATGTGATGGGATCATGGCAAGGGCTAATAAACAGAAATAGAATACGAACCCACTTCAAGTTCTAGTTGGACCTATCACAAGTGCTCGGGCTAAAATATTCAAAGAAGTACTTAATGGTCTAATTATATAGGACCATCAACGAGAAAACTGCATTACTACTAAAGAAGAGTCAAGAATGGTCCATGTCATTAAAATATACTTAAATATGGGCCAAGACCAACCAATTTGAATATGGACATAAAGTAGAAAGAGATTAAAGGCTGAAGACTAAATATAGGCTCAAAATAAAGGATATATTTAATAGCCCAATTTAGACTACATTTTTTTTTCTAATTTATTTATTTATTTGACTAAGAAAGTTTCCTATTTGATAGTTTCTAGAAGAATTTCCTATTTTTAATTTTTCTTACCCTGTAGGAGTTTTCTATGTAGTTTTCCTTATTTGTTTAGGTAATTAGTCTATAAATAGACATGTATGCTATTGAACAATACATATTATTATTAATAATATTGAGAGTGTTTTCTCTTTAGTTCTTCAAAGAACTTTTCTGAACTTATCAAGATTTTCTTGTAGTGTTCAAGTAAGACTTATCACTCACAATCTTCTTCCTCTTTCTTAAGTGTGGCGTTTACAATATTTTCTTATACCTTTGGTTCTTATATGTTTATAGATAACGGGTCAATGTCATTTTCTTTTAATTTATTTTATTATAAATCTAAATTAGAATACGATCCTTCCAATTTGATCCCATATTGATTCTAGGCCTCACTACTCTTGGTGGGTTTCATATCAGGGGTTCACATAATTTAATATCAGAGACTAAGTTATAAATAAGGTTTGACCTATCTTTTTTTTCTTCTTGTTATTATTCCATCTTGATTTCTTGTATTTTTTTTGTTCTTCATTCTTGTTATCTTCTTTTGATTTTTTGTGTTCCTAGTTGTTCAAGTGCATATATGAAAAAAGAAATTTGAAAAAAAAATTCGAAATATAAAAAGAAAGAGTGCAGAATTCTTAAAAAAAGGAAATTAAAAAAAAAGTTAGAATTCATTATTGTTGAAATTCAAATTTTTCACTTAGATTTTGCAATCTGGTCTTAAAAAAAGTGATCCAATAATTCTAATTGCATCAATTATTTTTTTTCTTGCTTCAATCTTTCTTTTTTTCGTTTTCTTTTCTTTCTTTGGTTATTTTTTCCTATCTCAATTGCTTTCTTTCCTATAGTCATTGATTTCTTTCTATTCTAGTTGCTTCTTGTTATGATTTTCTTATTCAATTGCTTATATTGTCTTTAATTTCTTTTTTTTCCTAAAGTTATATTGCTTTGTTCTTTTGCTTCTCAAAATTCTATTTTTTTCTCCTGTACTCTTTGCATTCTATTAGTTGAGTTTGGATTGTTGCAAGAAGATTTTTGTTTGAGTTTGTTTAAGTTCAATAAAGAATTGAAAGTGTGGACTAAAAGAGGAAAAAGGTAAGAGAGTGTGAGCTTATAAGAGGGTAAAAGCCAAAGTTTGAGTAAACATGAGTGTGAGTGCCATTAATCTTGAGAGAAATACGTGAGCTAGTGTTGTGAGATTTTTTTGTACTCTAACATTGTTTTGCAAGAAAATCATGTCACACAACAAAGACAACAATATTTCTGAAGGTGTGTCGGGAATGGTGGATCCAAAGTTGATGATGGAAGCTTTAGTAAGTGAGATGAGAAGAGTTTTGAGAGTGGAGATAGAGCAGGTTCATGAACGGTTAGATCGGGTAGAGAATGCATATGTGGAAGAGTCACAAAACACTCCTAATATATGTAGAAGGGGAAGAGTTCAATCGAGGGAGAGTGTTGAAGATAAAGAGCATTATAGAGATGATTTTGATGAAGTTGACAGGGATTTGAGTAGAAGATATGGTGGGAGGTTTAGAGAAGTTAGGAATTGGGTTGATAATAATTTAGAAAGTATTAAAATAAAAATTCCACCCTTTTAAGGTAAAAATAATCCAAAAGTTTATTTAGAATGAGATAAAAAGATAGAGTTGGTGTTTGATTGTCACAACTATTCTGAGTTGAAAAAGGTAAAATTGGCTGCCATTGAATTTACTGACTATGCTATTATTTGGTGGGATAAATTGATTTTAAGCAAGAGATGAAATAGAGAAAGACCCATTGAGACATGGGAGGAGATGAAAACAATTATGAGGAGGCAATTCATTCTAAGCCACTACCATAGGGACTTGTTTAAAAAATTGCCAAGCTTTACTCAAGGATATAAAAGTGTTAAAAACTACCATAAGGAGATGGAGATAGCCATGATTCGAGCCAATGCGGAGGAGGACTGAGAAGCTATAATAATGAGATTCTTAATTGGCTTAAACTATGATATAGAAAATGGGTAGAGTTGCAACATTATATAGAGTTGGATGACATGGTGCACATGGCCTTAAAAGTGGAGCAACAACTAAAAAGGAAGGGATCCTCAAGAATGGGACAAAATTTGAGTTCTTCTTCAACATGGAAGTCGAATTGGAGTATGAGCGATGACAAACTAAGGCTAAGCCTTCCAAAGAAAATAAAAATGGAGGCACACCAAATCAAGGTAAAACTATTTCTCAACCTTTTAGAACTAGAGATGTTAAATGCTTTAAATGTTTGGGAATGGGTCATATTGCTTATCAAGGTCCAAATAAAAGAGTAATTATATTAAAAGATGATGGTGACATTGAGACCGATAATGAGTCTATGCCCTCTTTAGGGAATGCAAGTGATGTTGAGTATCCATTTAATGGAGAACTTTTAGTTATATTGAAAGCCCTTAGTGTGCAAATCAAACAAGATGAAAAGGTACAATGAGAGAATATTTTTTCATACTAGATGTCATGTTAATAATAAAGTATGTAGCATGATTATTGATGGGGGAAGCTGCACTAATGTAGCTAGCATTAGTTTGGTTGAAAAATTGAATTTGGCCACTTTAAAGCATCCAAAGCCATATAAACTACAATGGTCGAATGATTGTGGAGAAATTAAGGTGACTAGGCAAGTGTTGGTGTCAATCTCCATTTGAAAGTACAAAGATGAAAATTTGTGTGATGTAGTGTTGATGCAAGCGAGACATATTCTTTTGGGAAGATCATGGCAATTTGATAAACATGTAATTCATGATGGTTATACCAATAGATACTTATTTGTACATGATAAAAGAAAAATCACTCTTGTGCCCATAACTCCAAAGCAAATGTTTAAAGATCAAGTGAAGTTAAAAAAAAGATAGTGACATAAAGAAAGTGAGTGATGTTTCAAAAGAAAGAGAGGCTGAATCAAGAAAAAGAGAGGTATATTGAAAAAGAAAAAGAAATATTAGCTAATGAGAAAACAAGAGAGAGAAAACAAATAATTTTTTATGCAAGAGAGAGTGAAGCCTAAGTATTGTGTTTAAATAAACCTTTAATCGTACTCTTGTATAAAGAGACTTGTTTAAGTATTAATGAACTTAATTATTTTTTGCCTAGTGTTATAATTTCTCTTTTGCAGGACTATTAGGATGTATTTCCCAAAAAAATATCCAATGGTTTACCACCAATTAGGGAAATTGATAATCAAATAGATTTTATACCTAGAGCATTAATTCCAAATAGGCCTGCCTACAGATGTAATCCCGAGGAGACAAAAGAACTTCAAAGGCAGGTTGGAGAGCTCATGGAGAAAGGATATCTATGAGAGAACATGAGTTCTTGTGCAGTTCTAGTGTTATTTGTGCCTAAGAATGATAGGGCTTGGAGGATATGTGTTGACTAACGTGCTATTAATAATATCACTATAAATTATAGACATCCCATTCCTAGGTTAGATGATATACTTGATGAATTGCATGGTTCTTGTATTTTTACAAAAATTGATCTTAAAAGTAGATATCATTAAATTAGGATGAGAGAAGGTGATGAATGGAAAACTGCTTTTAAAACAAAATATGGTTTATATAAGTGATTAGTTATGTCATTTGGATTAACTAATGCATTAAGTACTTTCATGATAGACAAATTCTTGGTTGTATACTTTGATGATATTCTGATTTATAGCAAAAACTTAAATGAACATGTTGAGCATTTAAAACTTGTTTTAGATGTTTTGAGAAAAGATAAGTTGTTTGCTAACATCAAGAAGTGTACCCTTTGCACAAATAAACTTGTATTCCTTGGATTTGTTATTAGTGCTAAAGGAATTGAGGTGGATGAAGACAAAGTAAAGGTAATTCAAGATTGGCCAAGCCCTACAAATGTGGGTAATGTTAGAAGTTTTCATGAGTTGGCTAGCTTTTATAGAAGGTTTGTAAAAGATTTTAGTAGCTTAGCTGCACCTTTGACTGAAGTTATAAAAAAGAATGTGGGTTTTAAGTGGGGTGATGAACAAGAAAAGGCCTTTAATTTGATTAAAGAAAAATTGACTAATGCACCCTTACTTTCTTTACCTAACTTCACAAAAACTTTTGAAATTGAGTGTGATGCCTCAAGAACAGGTATTGAAACTATTCTAATGCAAGAAGGGTGTCCCATTGCCTACTTTAGTGAGAAACTAAATGGAGCAACCTTAAACTATCCGACATATGAGAAAGAGATGTATGCATTGATTAGGGCATTGAAAACTTGACAACAATATCTTTGGCCAAAAGAGTTTGTGATTCACACTAATCATGAATCTTTAAAACATTTGAAGGGTCAACACAAGCTAAACAAGTGACATGCCAAATGGGTGGAGTTTATTGAAACATTTCTTTATGTGATTAAGTACAAGAAAGGTAAAGAAAACATTGTGACTAATGCATTATCTCGAAGGAATGCTTTACTTCCTACTTTAGATGCAAAATTGCTTGGTTTTGAATATATAAAAGACTTGTATATTGATGATTCCAATTTTAGTAATGTATTCAATGCATGTGAGAAAGTGGCATTTGGTAAGTTCTTTAGGAATAATGGATTTTTGTTTAGAGAAAATAAATTGTGTGTGTCTAAATGTTCATTACGTGACTTGCTTGTTAGAAAACCTCATGGAGGTGTTTTGATGGGGCATTTTGGTATATTCAAGACTTTGAGTGTTTTGCATGAACATTTCTTTTGGCCTCATATGAAACGTGATGTAGAACAAATATGTGAAAGTGTATCATTTGTAGATAAGCTAAGTCTACAACTAAACCTCATGGGTTATGCCTATACCTAGTGAACCTTAGATGGACATATCTATGGATTTTGTGTTAAGTTTACCTAGGTCAAAAAGGGGAAAGGATCTATATATGTGGTTGTTGATAGATTTTCTAAAATGACACATTTCATACCATATCATAAAACAGATGATGTATCACATATTGCTGAATTGTTTTTCAAAGAAATTGTGAGATTGTATGGTATACCTAGGAGTATTGTATCTAACAGAGATGCAAAATTCTTAAGCTATTTTTGGAAGATTTTATGGGGTAAGTTAGGGACAAAACTTTTATTTTCTACTACTTATCACCCATAAATTGATAGTCAAACCGAAGTAGTTAATATGACTTTATCTATTTTGTTACGTGCCATAATACAAAAGAATTTGAAATCATGGAAGGAATGTTTGCCACATGTTGAGTTTGCATATAATAGGAGTATACATTCTACAACTAAGTTTTCACCATTTGAAATTGTGTATAGGTTTAATCCATTAAATCCTTTGGATTTAACTCCTTTACCTATGGCTAAGTGTGTTGGATTTAACTCTTTTACCTATGGATAAGCTTGTCAACTTAGATGGAAAGAAGAAATCTGACTTTGTTAGGTAGATTTATGAAAAGGCTTAACAAAACATTGAGAGAAAACATGAGCAATATGTCAAACAAGTTAATAAGGAGTGCAAGAAAGTTGTATTTGAACCTGATAATTAGGTTTGGTTGCATATGAGGAAGAAAATGTTTCCAGCTCAAAGGCTTTCTAAATTACTTACAAGAGGGGATGGTCTGTTTCAAGTGATTAAAAAGATAAATGATAATGCATACAAACTAGATTTTCTAGGTGAGTATAATGTTAGTGCAACTTTTAATGTTTCTAATTTGTCTCCTTTTGATGTAGGTGATAATTTGAGGACAAATCATTTTCAAGAGGAGGGGAATGATGAGATCATGGCTAGGGCTAACAAACGAAAATGGAATGCAGACCCGCTTCAAGTTCCAATTGGACCTATCATAAGAGCTTAGGTTAAAATATTCAAAGAAGCATTTAATTGTTAATTATAGAGGCCTATCAAGGAGAAAACTGCATTATTACTAAAGAAGAGTCAAGATTGGTCCACATCATTAAAATCTATTTAAATATGGGCCAAGACCAACCAATTTGAATATGGACATAAAATAGAAGGATATTAGAGGTTAAAGACTAAATATAGGCCCAAAATAAATGATTTATTTAATGGCCCCATTTAGACTACGGTTTTTTTTCTAATTTATTTACTTTATTTGACTAGGAAAGTTTTCTATTTGATAGTTTCTAGAATAATTTTCTATTTTTAATTTTTCTTGCCTTGTAGGAGTTTTCTATGTAGTTTTCTTTATTTTTTTTAGGTAATTGGCCTATAAATAGGCATGTATGCTATTAAACAATACAGATTATCATTAATAATATTGATAATATTTTCTCTTTGGTTCTTCAAAGAACTTTTTTGAACAAGACAGATTATCACTTACAACTTTCTTCCTCTTTCTTAAGTGTGGAGTCTATAATATTTTCTTATACTTTTGATTTTTATCTGTTTATAGATAACGAGTCAAGGTTATTTTATTTTAATTTATTTTGTTATAAATCTGAATTAGAATATGATCCTTCCAATTGGATACCATATTGATTCTAAGTCTCACTACTCTTAGTGAAATTTATATCAAGGGTTCACATCACCATGCCCACATACATGTTTTGCCATTTGAATGCACGATTAAAAGCCTAAATATTTTATGTTCTCCACATACACAAAAGATGCATACATAAAATCATAAGAACCAATCATTTACCTTAGACCTAATTAGACGGGATGACCGAAGACAAACTTTCCAAATGTGGATCTTTCGAAGCCAAAAAATATCCCTAGAAGGCCTAAGAAATAAAAGATTAAGGGTGTAAATGAGAAAGTAAAAAATTCTTACAAAATAAGCAAGTATGGCCAAGTTGTGATATGCTCAAAGTGTAAAGGATAAGGACACAATGCAAGGACCTAAAAAAGAAGTGGATGACTGAGGAAAGATAAGAAGGTTCAGAAAAATCCTAAGAATGTCTCAAATCTAGTTAATGTAAAAATGCTATTGGTATAATGCTTTTAAGATGAGTTTGATGCTTTTAGTGAACAATGAAACTTTTTATCCCAATATTTGTTATTCGATAATGTTTTTCATTCTATTTCTTTGATAGTTATCTTGATATTTAAATAAATTGTGTGCATGTTCAAGTTGATAGGTTGACAACATTAGGAATCACACTGTTAAAACAAGAAATGCCTTTAAGAGGGATCATATTCTTTAACTATTAGTTCTTTTGCTTAAGTTTGTATACTATTATACTTAATCTTTTTGTGTTTTGTAGGTACTATCTTGTCACAAAGGGAAGAATGTCAAAGAAGATACACTAGTGGTAAGGCCTATGTTGAAAAGGGAAAATGTTCTAGAGAGAAAGCTTCAAACAGTGCTTCCAATTTTAGCTAACAAATATCTCCACCTTTTGCTACTGGAAATGATGCACAGCATAATCAACAACTGAAACATGTGGTTATGTCCATTATTTGGGCAATTATTAAAAGAATTTTGGAGAAGGGTGGTCCTCAAAAAAATGTAAAAAAGAAGAAGCATTAGGAGTAGTTTTTGTATTTAATGGATGGTATATAACTCTTGTGTGTTAACTTTTGCATTTAATGGATGGTATAAATCCTATGTATTAACTTTTGTATCTAATGAATGGTATATAATTCTTGTGTATTAGCTCATGTATTTAATAAATGGTATAAAATTTCTGTGTGTGTTAACTTTTGTATTTAATGGATTATATATAACTCCCATGCATTAGCTTTTGTATTTAATTGATGGTATTGATTACCTTTTGTATTCCTATTCTAAATATTTTTGAGAAGCCTATCATTTGTATTTCTGTTGATAAATGTTTTGCACTTATATAATTGCACATATTGAGCAGTTATAGGATAACAATTTTAACAGTGAAACAATTTATCATTGAAACAACTACATTCATAATAATTAAGAAATACAACACTTTTAAAATAGTTTGAAAAAATCTTTATATACATTCATGACACATTTATCATTCAACTCAAAATTTTGGGGAAATGACAATTTGCCACCCTAATCTTTAAGTGTAATTGCAGTATCCACCTTTTTCTTTCAAAAATCACAATTTCCCCTTAAAAGGTGAGTTTTCCATCAAAGTTAATGTTTTTTAGATGTAAAATTATCAAGATGGCCTTTTATTTTTTGAAGCAAAAAAATTAGCTTTTTTTGTCTTTGACTTCAGCTAATATTGGGGATTGTTTCTTTAACCTAGCCAAGCACAAAGGCACCAAGTGAAGCCATCACCATCTAGACACGCATGCAATGAAGGCACCCAGTGAAGCCATCACCCACGCACCCACGCAGTGAAGCCACCTAGTGAAAGCATCACCCACGCAGTAAAGCCACCCAGTGAAGGCACCCAGTGAAAGCATCACCCATGCAGTGAAGAATACACAAGCGAACATGAGGAGCAGAGATCTAATTGACCTGACCTTGTCGTTGAACCATCATCAGTGTCACCCACATCGCTTTCGTCGGCCACACCATTTTAAAAGAAGCCTAACCTATGCGATATCCAACTGTAACCCCCAACCCAGCTCTATGAAAACCAGGTAATGGTGTTTCAGATTTAACTGTTAAAGCCATCGTATTAAAAAGCCTTGTCTGGGCACTTGTGGAGGAAGAAGCTACTTAAAAGAAATTTTGCTTACGAAGCTGATGGATAACAGAAGTTCAAGTATATGGTCTAAAAATGTAAAATGGTGATTGGTCTATCATTGATTAGATAGAAAAAGTATGTAAAACACATGATTTGAATATTTGGTAACAGAAACATGGTAGATTATCTTTGTGGTCCCCCATGTTTACAGACTTGACAATGATTGGGCAAGAAGAGGCTAAGTTCAAGTATGCATAAAGTGTTACCATAATATTTCTTACCAGTTTGACTTTTTTTGTTTATTTGTTGACAACAAATGGTGTCTTTGAATGGGTTGATAATAAATGGTGCCTTTGAGCCATTGTCTTCATTTTGTTAAAGGAAATCAGTGTCTGTTAATGATTCCTTTATTTGCAAAGATTAAGCCTAATCCAGAGAATTGGTGTATTAGATTTTAGTTGCTTTCATGTTCTCTCTTTTACCAACAATTTTTTTTTCTAAACCAATGATAAATGCTCAATTTTTCACTTTGTTTCAAACCAATTATCCCACCTGGCCTAGTTGGTAGACTTTAAGAATTTTTTTTTTAAATTATTTAGTCTTAATGTGCATGGCTCAATTTTGATCAGTAAATTACAACATCCCTATGTTTTGTGGTCCCCTATGTTGTCTATTAAGTCCCCCATGATCCAATGTCTATTAAGTGCCCTGTGGCCCCCTCAAGTAAATTACAACACGCTAAAGTTGTCTATTAAGTTGTTTGTATTACAAAAAAATGCTGGTTATAGATAATGTAGTCCCCCATATTTTGTGGTCCCCCATGTTCTATATATAGCTAAACATGGTATATTCTTTATGTGGTCCCCATGTTTATTAACAATGTAGTTGACATTGTTTCTGTGGAATTTCTTTTTGTTGCCAAAATGCCTTGATGAATGTATAATATATTTTTCCCTTTTTCTTGGTCAAAATCAATTTTTTAGCTTTCATGTAGAACAAAGGAAAGCAACAATTTAACGTCATGATTCTTCCACTATATTAGTAGACTAATAATAACAAAAATGCTAAAAGTCACTATATTTTTGCGATTGAAGATTAAGACATACATAAAAGCATATATTTAGAATTATAGTACCTCTAAAAACTAAATATGTACTTATGAACTTGTTTAAATTTTTTTATACAGGGGCAAAAAAAATCATATGTGAATTTTATTGTTCACTATAGTAGAAAATTATAGTATGAATTAGAAGAGACCACCTATGTAGGAGGTAATGTGGTAATTATAGGCCCTATGGATAAAGATATCGTGTCCTACTTCGAGCTTATGCATGAGTTAAAATAGCTAATGTGGAAAACAAGTGTTTTCATACATTACCTTGTCCCTGGTCAGACCTTGGATATAGGGCTTGTACATATTGTGTCAAACCTTGAGATTAAAGACATGTTGGACATATACGACTATTATAAACCGGACTTGGAAGTTTCAATATACATGATAGACACAAGTGATCTATATGATGTGTCAATAAAGGAAGATGATGAAGATAAGGTGGTAAGTGAAGGGGAAGAAAGTGAGTACAAAAGTGATGATAATAATAGTAGCACTAAAGAAGACCCTTATTGGAAAGAGGTGGTAACTAGTGAAGAGAATTATGATATTCCAAGTAAATTGATTATTTAGCTACATTGATAATTTCTATGTACTATTGAGCTAGCTAATTATTGCATATTCATAATAGTTAATTTATATTTTGTAGTTATAAAGCATGTGCAAGAAAATCCTCAAAAGAAGATTAGTTTGGTTTCAAGGACATTGACAATGATAGAAACATACCTGCCAACTATCTAGATACCGATGTTCAATCAGAATATTCACCCTCTGATGAGTTGATATCTCCGCCTATCAGTAGTGATAAAGATTATGGCACGCCAAGGTATGATGATTTCAGGCCTAATAAAGACATGGACAATATCATCTTTAGTGTAGGCCAAAAGTTTCCAAATGTGGCTATTTTTAGGACTACAGTTCGTGAATGGAACATCCAACAAGGAAAAGATTTGAAATGGAAGAACGATCCTGATAAGGTTATAGTTAAATGTTCAAAGAGTTGCGGGTTTAGAATATATAGGATAAAATTAAATGGTGAAAGTACATTTCAGATTTAAAATTTGTATCCAAAGCACTCATGTCTAAGAGCCTACAGGAATAGGTAGATCATCTCAAGCTGTCTGGCAGAAAAATACTTAAAAAAAGAGAGAAGAAATCCATATTGAAAGTAGCCAATATGATGACAGAGATGACTAACAATTTGAAGAGTGATGTGTCAATACACTAAGTTTATAGAGCGAAGAAGAAGGCCATGAAGGCTATTCATGAAGAGTGGACTCAGCAGTACAAAAGGGTGTATGATTACGCACAAACTCTTCTTGATCACAATCTAGAAAGTACAGTAAAGGCACATGTTTCCAACCATGGTGCATTAGGAAACTGTGTGTTTAAGAGGATGTATGTGTCATTAGGAGCCATGAAATTTGGATTCTTGACTGGTTGTAAGAGATTTGTAGGTCTAGATGGTTGCTTTCTGAAGTCTCCATTTGGAGGTCAGTTACTATCAGCTATTGGGAGGGATGGAAGTGAAAATCTATTTCCAATAGCATTACTGTTGTTGAGATAGAAAATAAAGATACATGAGTTTGGTTTCTATAACTACTATTCCTGATATTGGAGGAATTGCAGAATGTGACTGGACATTTATATTTGATAGACAGAAGGTATTATTTTGTTGTCGTTGTTATACATACATGACATTGGAGTGTTCAATTCAATTTTTGTCTAATGGGTTTAATGTTTCATTCTATGCAGGGACTGACTCAAGCATTTGAGTTGCTTATGCAAAATGTAGATCACAAGATGTGTGTTAGAGATATTTCTATGCTAACTTTCGAGATCGAGGACATAGGACAGGGTCTAAAAAATCTCTTGTGAGAGGCTACATCTTGTTTGACTCCAAGGGAATTCAAAAACACCTTGGAGAAGATAAAGAAACTAGCTGGTAGTGGCTACAATTATTTGGCAACTATGGATCCAAAAACATGGTCTAGGGCATTTTTAAACACGAGATCTAAATGTGATCTATTGGCCAATAATCTGAATGAGAGCTTCAACAACTACATTATGGACGCAAGAGACAAGCCACTAATTACGATGATGGAGATTATTAGGATAAGATTGATGAGAAGGTTTCATCTTAAGAGGGATGGTGCAAAGATGGATGAGAATAATATAAGCAAAAACATAAAGGGCTAGAGATTGCTAAGTATAATTCTTTTGAGTGCCGAACAATTTATGCTGGAGATTGTCACTTTCAAGTGTCTTATAGGAAAAAACAGTTTGTTGTTAACTTAACCCAGCGATCGTGTAGCTGTCGACGATGGGACTTGAATGGGATACCATGTTCACATGCATGTTCTACTATTTGGATGCATGGTCAGGAGCCTGAGGATTTTGTGTTCTCTGCATGTAGAAAAGATGCATACATCAAATCATATGAACTAATATTTTACCCAATACCTTATGAATCAGGATAGAGTGAGACAAACTTACCAGATGTGGATCATCCAAAGCCAAAAAAGATGTCTGGGAGGCTAAGAAACAGAGGAATAAGAGTACGGATGAGAAAGTAAAAAATCCATTCAAAATGAGGAAGCATGGCCAATTTGTGAGGTACTCAAAGTGTGGAGGACAAGAACATAATGTAAGGTTTTGCAAGGGAGGTGAAAGTTCAAGGAAAGAAAATAAAGCTCAGACTACTTCTAAGGAAAACAAAAATTTAGTTGAAGTATATGTGTGTTTCTTCAAAGTGTGGCATTTTATGTCTCTAATGGTTACCTTGACATTTAAGAAAATTTGTGTGCAGGTCAAAGTTACACAAGTTTTCAATTACAAGGGAAAGAACGTCTAAGAAGATTCACAAGTAGTAAATCCTATGCTAAAGAGAGGAAATTCCCTAGAGGGACGACTTCATACAGTGATAAATCCTTAATCTTCATTTTTTTGTTTTAGTTTGTACAATGATATCTTTAATCTTTTTTTAATTTTATAGGTATCATCCAGTCACATAGGAAAGAATGTCCAAGAAGATTTATGAGCGGTGAAGCTTATGATGAAAAAAAGCAGCCTTGGAAGTAGTTTTTATGTATTGGCCTTAGTATTTAATGGATAATATATGTATAATTCTTGTGTAATGGCTTTTATATTGAACGGATGGCATTGAATGCCTTCTGCATTGCTTTTTAGAAACATTTCGGATGGTATATAATGTCTATGTATTGGCCTTAGTATTTAATGGATGATATTAGTATAATTCTTGTGTAATGACTTTTATATTGAATGGATGGTATTAAATACTTTTTGTATTTCTATTTAGAAACATTTCGAAGTGTATATAATGTCTATATATTGGCCTTAGTATTTAATGGATGATATATGTATATAATTCCTTAAGTGGACAGTATATAACATAATAATAATTTTAATAATAGAACAAGTGATGACAACTAAGAAATACAACATTGGTAATATAGAAACAAAATGCATCATGTCTTTAATATAGTTAAATATTTTACAAAATACATTGACAACATCCTCAATATTGAACTCAGAATTTGAATATGTCTTTTATCCCAAAATCATTGACAACACTTAATAAAATACACCATGATGTAATACACATGGACTTCCACTAGCTGTCTCCATTGTCAGCAATTCTTTTCACCTATTCCCTACTAGGTGCAGGCAAATCTCATAGTTGGTTTAGTTTGAGAAGGACATGTCTTCCATGTTCACACATTGGTGGATCTATCCATTCGAAGAAATCACATCTCCTTATAGACCAGTAATTCTGACATGTGAAGAATCTCCTTTCGAAATTGTCATTTGTGAAAGAAGTGAGTTGACAAGCATGTTCTCTACAATTACAGAAGATAGTGTTTCCTTGGAAGCTTGAAGAACTCTGGCGGTTTGAATTTTGTGACATAGTTTATCAGCTTATTCTAGCAAAATAGAATACAAATTTTGTCAAAGTATATTCAACTAACAAAAGTGCTAAGTGGATATTCATATACACAAGTTAATATTCAGCATGTTGTTAACCATTTCTCATGAAGTGTAGAAGCAGAAAATAGTATAGGTGAAGGAAGAAGGAGAAAATAACATGCTATTCCATTCATATTCATATACACAAGTTAATATTCAGCATTTTGTTAACCATGTCTCATGAAGTGTAGAAGTAAAAAATAGTATATGGTGAAGGAAGAGGGAGAAAATAGCATGATGTTCCATTCATATTTATATACACAAGTTAATATTCAGCATTCTGTTAACCATGTCTCATGAATTGTAAAAGCAAAAAAATAGTATATGGTGAAGGAAGAGGGAGAAAATAGCATGTTGTTCCATTCATATTCATATACACAAGTTAATATTCAACATGCTGTTAACCATTTCTCATGAAGAGTAGAAGTAGAAAATGGCTCTATTTTTCATGAAGTGTAGAAGTAGAAAATCATGTTAACCATTTCGCCTAATGGGTTTGATGAAGTGTAGATTTAGCCATTTCCCGTGCTGTTAATCTAAGTGCCAACTAAATCCTCTTCTACTTCGCCTAATTTGAATTTCATGGTCAGGAACCTCTATTTTTCATACCTTCCTACCCTACATCTAACCTATTTAAGTGCTAAGTAATATGCATTTCAATCCTAACTCTAGGAAAGACAGAAAGAAAGAAAAAATATTACTTATATATGTAAGAAAATGAGAGAAAAATATAGTAGTGAAGTTTACCTTTCTAGTTTTAAGTGCTAAGTAACGTGCATTTTATAACCATTTCCTAACCTGAATTTTCTAACTTATCTTAGTAATTGGAAGTTTGAGTAGATAAACAGCTGCTAGACATGAATAAAGACCAAAGGAATGCAAATAACTCTAAGAAACAAAAGCTCTTTTACAGATAGAGATAATAATAGCTTGGAGATTACAAGTCATAACCTTCTCAATATCCAGTCCCAACTCTTTTGAAAGACCCTTCTTTACAGATCGTGCATCCATCTTTGACCTCATTTCAATAACTCTAGCTCTAGTTCATTTTATAAGATGGATGCTTATTATTCTTAACTAGAACTTCAAGTTGTGAGAAGAGAAATTTATAACAAGTGCCAATTAAAGTGCACAAACAATTCAGCAGAAAATTATTATGGATGCTCTATCATTGAGCTTCATATATACGTCAAACCCATAACTAACGTAAGGATTGCTACAGCAAGTGCCAATTAAAGTGCATATTTGAAGTGCATAAACTATTCCATAGCACATTAAAGTGCATAAACTATTCAACATCATAGCACATTATTCATCAACACCGAAATGCTCCATCATGAAGGATTACTACGACAAATTTTCAATCAGAGAAGGGAAAAATTCAAATTAAATTTCAGAGGACATAAACTCAAAATAGAGCATCACCAATTTTGCTACTCTAGATTCATCAACAACCAAATAAATCTGAAATACCATTACTTGGTATTCATAGAGATGGGTTGGGGGTTGTAGTTGGATCTCACGCAGGTTGGGCTTCCTTTGAAATGGTGTGGCCAACGGAGGTAATGTGGGTGACGCCGATCATGGCTCAATGGAAAGGTCAGGTCAGTTGGATCTCTACTTCTCCTATTCACTTACGTATTCTTCATAGAGAGAATGATGGCTTCACTCCGTGGGTAGGTCAGTTCACTGTGTTAGTGGATGCCTTCACTGGGTGGCATCACTATGTGGGTGATGGCTTCATTGGGTTCCTTCACTGCATGGGAACATGGGTGATGGCTTCATTGGGTGCCTTTGTGCATGGTTGGGTTAAAGAAACAATCTCCAATATTAGTTAAAGTAAAAGAAAAAAAGGCTAATTATTTTTGCTTCAAAAAATAAAAGGCCATCTTAGTAATTTTATATCTAAAAAATGTTAACTTTGATGGAGAACTCACCAGTTGGAGGGACATTGCGATTTTTGAAAGAAAATGGTGGATACTGCAATTACACTCAAAGATTAGGGTGGCAAATTGCCATTTCCCCCAAAATTTTAATATGTCTTTCATCCAAACCAATGACAATACCTTACAAAATACACCATGATGCAAGAAAAATGAATTTCCATGAGCTCTTTCCATTACTAGCATTTCTATTCACCATTTCCCTACAAGGTGTAAGTAAATCTCGTTGTTGGCTAAGTTTGAACAAGACACGCCTTCCATGTTCACACATTGGTGTATCTACCAATTCAAAGAAATCACATTTCTCACTAGATATGTAATATTAACATGTTGAAGATCTCCTTCCAAAGTTGTCATTTGTGAAGAAAATGAGTTGAGAAGCTCATTGTCCATAATCACATAAGGTGGTGCTTTTCTATAAGCTTTTGAAACTTTGGCATCTTGAATCTTGTGACACAATTCAGCAGCTTAATCCTATAAAAGAAATTACATTATTACATTCAAGAAGATAATATATGCTTATAAATCAAAAGAGTATATTCCACTCTTCTTACGTAACCCAAGCAAAGAATATATATGAGATAAGCTAAATTGACAATTAGATATGTTTTAACTTTCCCAAAAAAAACTTCAAGAACTTAGCTAAATTATTATATCAACTATTTGTTAGACACAAATTAGTTTGAACAATATATCCTACAATTCAAAATGAAGCAACATATCCTACAATTGCAACTATTTGTCATTATATCACATCCACTAGTTTGAATTTATGCTTAAACAACATAAGCTACTGTAACTAGTGTTCTACAAAAAGTGAATAAATGTTTGAACATGAAGTTATGCTTCACGATTATGTTAAAAAATGAATTTTCTATTTTATATTGTCCACTTGAACTAGTTGTTTCAACTTACATTAGAAGGGGAGCCCTAACCTAGATGGCAATGAGGATTTGAAAGAGATTTCTAAAGCTTCAAAACAATGCTTGAAAATCCAATTGGAATCAAACTAATTTTTATGTTTTAAAAGGAAAGAATAATAATATCATTTTTTGATATCTAGTTTTCAAATAAATCAATTTTGGAGTTAGTTTGAAAATAGGGAAGGTGCTAAGCCATTGTTCTTCACAATGGTTACCTTGCAATAGATTATGTATTTTCATTGTCTAATTGTCCTATCCTATTTTATCCTTTATCACCCACAGGCATATTAGAGCATAAAAACATGTTAGACAAAAAAAAAATAAAGAAGTAAAACCTAGATATACATGTAAGAGATATTTAATTTTAAGAAAATATAATTTCTCTTTTGTTTTGCCTTATCTTTCTGCATCAAATTTGTTTAGAAATTTAAAATCTTCCAAATTGGAGGGAGTTAGAAATATAGAGGAGAAGATGTAGGAGAATATTAGGGATTTAATGAATATTATTTCACTCTTCTCTCTTGTTGATAAACAAAAAGCTTTCAAGAAGGGCAAAGCTTAACTCAAATATTTGCTTTCCTTTTCTTCTCCTCCATTCTCCTTTTTCTCCTCAATCTAAACACACCCTTATGTTTCTTAGTTTCATCATGTGGATACCCTCTTCTAAAGATATTATAATATAAATTATATAATTATTCATGAAAAGATAAATAAAAAATCATATCTAAAGAGATTAAGTTTATTAATAATATAAAAAATTTATATAAATGATCTAATTGTTAATAATAAGATAAATAAATATAAAATTTTAATTACTACCGAGAAGTTAAATAAAAAGAGATATAATTAAAGAGATAATTAAGTTTAATTATTAAGAAGAAGATAAATAGAAGTTGTCTTATTGTCTCACAAATATAAATAGGAAAGCTATTGAAGCCAAATGAACAAAAAAGAAAAAGAAAATACAAATACCCTTCTTCAACTCAGGGTCATTTTCAAACATTCATTTAATTTTGAAAGCTACAAATTACCACCTTAACTTTCATTATGAAACATTTAACACCTTTTGTCTATTTTTCGCTAATAAAGCATATAGAGATGTTATATTTCTCCTAAATGGAATTCCACTATTGAGGTTACATATGATGGTGGGGCTATAATTTTAAGTCTTTTAGGGCAAGTGATATGGCATCTATATTTATCCCTAATCATTATTTCTTGTTAAAAAAACACATGGTGTCAGTTTCCCCCATTTTGTCCCACCATTTGTATACCATTATTGCATTTTCTTCTCCAACCCTCAATAGCACCGAAATCATAGGATCTCCACCATTGACAAAGGAGGACAATTGACAAAGATGCACAACAATTTGACCCCTTAGGTAGTATTTTTGGCCTAAAGGTATGTACTCTATCTGTCACCTCTCTTAGTGTGTGTTGTGCGCGTGTGTGCATGTCTATTAGACATTCTTTGGGTACAGTTAGGTATGAATAAGAATACATTGTTGTGTTTACTATTTTATGCATTAAACTTGCATAATACTTAATGGAATCTATTTTGGATCATAGGTTGTTGGGTGTGAGGATTTAATGGGCAACACATGTATTTTATCTCGGGCATGACAAAAAAAGTGCAAAGGAATTATTTTAGGGACAAGAAAGTAATATACCCATTTTACTCCATTGATTTGTATTGCATAAGCATGTGTTATTGTCATTTTAGCAATACCTATGAATTACTTTATTGTGAAGGTCCACCATGCGGTTGAATTTGAAACATTTGGTGAAATGGCATCCATGGATGATTGCAATGATTGTAGCCTTGATTTGTGGAGTTATTTCAAGGTAAAAAATCTTGTTGAGTAGTTATGCTATAGAAGTAGTTTTGATTTATGGTACAAGCTTCATGGACGACCTCTTAAAATTAGGCTTAGGCCCATAGTGGTTGACAAAGGAGTATGGGATATTGTTGTATTGGGGGTGAAATATGGGGAAGTTAAATTGTTTGTGGTGCAACACTTAAAGACAACTTGAGGAAGTTAATGTTTTCTATTAACATAGCATGATGAGCTTGAAAATGAAAATGCAATACCTATAGTAGTGGAAGAGCAAGTTGAGATGGCACACAATGAAATAAATAGGCCTAAAACAGTGGAATACCAAAACTAAAACTGTGGGGCTAAACCAGAGGTGAGTGATAGTGGGATTAAGTAGGATGGAAAGGTTGAAAATGCTAAAAGTGGTGCCAACAAAGACAGTGATAGAAAAATTAAGTTCAATGAATTTAATAATGACTAGGAGAATGATGACTTATTGATCATAATAGTGTACAAAAAAACCAACACTTGCAACATCATCCATTTATAAGCAAAATTAGGAGGAAACTGAAGCATTTGTAGAGCCCATTATAGATGATGACTATGTGTTAGGTGTGAACAAAAAGGCTGCTAAAGAAAAGAAGGCAGGTCCAAGAATTCATAAGTAGACTTGATCACAAATTGGGTAACCTACCGAGCCTAAACAAGGGATATGAACTTTAAAGTTGAAGCCCAAATCAAAAAATTCTAGTCTAGCTCAAGCTTTGTTCCCAAAACAGGCTTAAGCCTGGCTTAGTGTAAATTAAATTCCATGTTGTCAAGACATGGCCTACATGAACTACATGAATTAAAACCCAAAAGACTATATTCCATGTTATTTTTGGACGGATTTTTACTGAACTTATCATAGTACCATCATTTAACTTACCAATGGTCTAAACATATGGTCATCAACAGAATGTGATGATAAGCTTTCTCTGTTATATTTCCATAGTGCGCAAAATGAAACCAGAAAGGCAAAAAGGACAAAATGAGAAAAGAGATGAGAGGAATGATTCTATATTCAATGATAGTTCAACATGTTAGAACTATTGCTCTTATATAGACGAGCATTTAGTTATATTTGTTACTATCTCACAATGCAGCCTATAGCATCTTACAATAAAACCGTATATGTTAGAAATAGTTTACACCCAATAGGGGTGAATTAGTTGTTTAAAAATTCTGCACTGACGTATAGAAGTGAGAATGAGTTTGAAAACTTTTTCTTAAACTTCAAAACAAGCACTTTTAAAAACCAGAAAACAAGTTTTATATAGAAGACAAAAATAAGAATTTATTTTAAACAAAAGTAAGCTTGTGAAACACAACTTAGTAAAATAACAAAGAGGCTTAATGAAAGCCAATCACAAGAAAAAAAATCCAAGTTAAGATAAAAACCACTAAACTAGAAACCTTGCTAGAAACCTATAATACAAAACTAGTAAATCATATATTTATAAAAACTAGTAAGCAAGAAAATTTGGGAAAATAATTTCAAAAGAGAAAGAAAAATGTTTATAGCAGCTAAGCCAAAAGAGGTAAAGATAATAAGATAAAAGTACAAATGCAACTAAGCCTTAAAATATAAAGATACTTAGAAAAACTAAAAAGCTTAAATAAGAGAGTGGAAAAGATGACACTAAAAATTTCGACTGGTTAAGTTTAACTATCAAGTCAATGTCCAGTCCTTAAGTCACAACTTAAGATGTTTACGATATACCACAAGTTTAAAATGAGCACTTGTGAGCCACTATATTAGTACAACTCAATTGAGTTGGAAAATTGGGTTCTCATAAGGGTTTAAGGTCCCTCTCTTTGGCATAACCCTCCTGAAATAAGTATAGTAGAAGGCACACTATATCTATCACATATTGTATGTAATACAATTTTAGCTTATATAAAAAAAGGAAAACAAGAGCTCAAAGATGACTACAAAGCATAAATACGGTTTTCGTTTTCATCTAACATTCAAGAAATATGGTATTTATAGGGAAATGATAATTATTGCCATTGGGGGTTATAACCAAAATCAATAAATTCTAACCATTGTATGTTTATAAATTTCTTTCCTAAATTAGGTGCCTGTTGTCATGTTAAATCTTTGAGTTTTAGCTTTTTAGAATGTCTATTGGCTTTTGTTGATAGCTATAATTGCCTATTGTTTTGGAAATTGAAATTAGAAGTACATAGGCGTATGTTGGATGCTACAGGCTTTTGTTGGTCCTTTTGACCATTATATTTAAAAATCTAAAAGCTAATAGGCATCCAAAGCCGTTAATAGGCGCCTATCGATCACTAGTTTGTAAATTTTAGTCTCTTTTATGCCATTAGACGCTTGCTAAACTTAACAAGCTTCTATGGTACTTTGAAAAACATAGTTTTTGAGCAAACTTATAAACTAAATAACCAACAACTTGAAAAAAAATATCTAAAAGTTTTTAAAACATTTTAAGAGATCAAGTTTCCCAACATACAAACTAAGACTAACAAAACCTAAGAGATAAGACAACCTTCAAAAAATGGTTCCTTTGCCTTGATTCCATGTAAGCCTTTGATGCATCCCTTTGAAATCTTCATAAAATTTTTGATCCATTTTCTCTAAACTTGTTTGTTTCTTGAAAAATACTTTTTATGTGTTTTTTATTATTAAAACATTAAAGGCATATCAATGGGATTGACAGTATACATAATGAATAAACACACAATTAACAACTAGCAGCCTTATAGTATTATATCCTAAAATACTTGCTCAAACTTAGAGGAAGAGAAGTTGCTACTCTGAATTTGGATATAAGGGATTCAAATTATGAAACTGGGAGAGTGTTAATGAGAATATCAACATGCTATGCATCAGAAGGAATGTGACTATTCTCTACTTCTTTTCTAATGAATTTTTCTATAATGAAGAAAATGTCTAGCTCTATGTCCTTTATCCTTGAGTCTAAGATAGGGTTGGCTTATTGCAGCAATGCACTCAAGTTATCATAGAACACCAACGGAGGCATTTTGATTGAACATTTAATTTAGTGAAGAGAGGTCTCAACCATGTCAATTATGTAACCAGCCTAGCAAGGCTTCTGTATTCTGCTTCATTAGATGATTTAGTAACAATGCTACTTTTAGGATGACCAAGAGATAAGTTTGCTGCCAAAGTAGACACACACTCTAGAGGTGCTTTGTTTGTCATATGGATTTCAGCCCTAATTAGCATCATAAAACCCAACAAGATCCAAAGAAGTAGGAGTAAATATGAGTCCATAAGAGGTAGTTCCAATCAGTTACCTAGCAATCTTTTAATTGCTTTCTAATGCTTAGCCATGGGTTGATGCATAAACTGATCAATCTTGTTTACTACAAATGAAATTTCTATACATGTAATGGTCAAGTAATCTTTTGAAACTCCAATAAAGGCAGTGTGCACCAAATGAGAGGACTTGGGTTGCAGTTATAGATTCTGAAATGCTTACAATTTATTAGGCTACACCATTCCTGAGATTTTACTTAGCAATATTGAAGATGAAATTCAAAGTATACTTTGTTATCCTTTGCAAACCAAGAGACACTAATCAATTTCTTAGTGATTGATGGAACATGTAAAATATTACTAAGATAAAGTGTAAAGGAGTTCAATTGAGATAGAAAGTGTGAGTGACTAGTGTTGTAATGAATCTCAATACAAATGTATGTGTTTGTTATTTACTAGTATAGGTATGGCATGTTATGTTTCATTTCATAATACTTGGTTAATGTGTGCATAATAGTGCTCAGATACATTTGGTAATCTTATGACATGATTAAAGTTGGAGATTGTACTTTTGGAGGTCACTTAACAAAATATTTGAAGTAAAGAGGTTGAGAAAGATGCGAAGTTTTAGGGTGGTTCAGACCTGTCTTCATTTTTGTGTGTATAAATCCCATATATGAACTCCCATTTATATGATTTTAATTTATGTGGAAAGAAAAGACATATATCTATAACTTTTATGTTGGTCACTTTTGCTAGTTCTATGGAAATAAGGGTGATAAGGGGCCAAAACCGAAAAATAGAGGTTTGGTGTGGTATATACCTTTTCTAACTATTTGGGCATAACTCCCTCATATGACCTCTGATTAAGTTGATTCAAGTGTCTAAAAAAGCTAAGACAAAGGAATAAAATTGTTATGTTGGATGTTTTGGTAAATTATGCCATTTTCATAGTCAAATGAAGCAAAATAAAAGTATGTTAACATTAAAAATGGGCCCTACCAACCCTGGGGATAGCACTTTGCATGCTCGATGGGTGCTGCACACACCTATATAGTGCGTGCGGGCAGGCAAGGATGCCCACCCAACAGCACCAGCACCCTTAGCGCAATTTTTTCCTCCCAACTTCAAATCTTCATATCTTGGGCTATAGAACTCTGATTGACAAACCGTTTGGACCCTTAGACTCATGGCAAAGAGAAATTCAAAACCCATTGATTGGGTTCACTAGAAAGTAGCTAGAGAACTGTGAATAATAGCTTTATGGTGAGTTTTCCTTTAGTATGCTTGGAAGCTCCTATTTCTAAAATTTCTTGCTATATATAGCCTTAGAAATTGATAGTATGACAAATATGAGAATTTAAGACTAGAGGATAATTTTTCGGCCACTGTGAATAGTTTTTCCAGCCGACATGAATAGTGATTTCATGATTTTTTTAGAAACTAAATTTGCAAAATTGTTTTTCTAGGTATTGAGATATCGCAAAACCAAGTCCAACATTGATTCAATCGTTGAGCTTTGGAATTGTTTCAATGGGGTTCAAGTACCTTGAATCCCTAGTGTTGTGAGTGGATAATACTTACTATAGCTTGATTTTAGTCTTTCTTTTAATAATGTCCCTAGCCTTATTTTGTGAAATATTGATTTCACTTGAAAAACAAAAATTTGATTAATAGTTCATTTAAAAGTAATTATGAGACTTTATCATGAAATTATTCCTATTATATGGCTCCTAAGATAAACCATAGGAATACAAGACAAGTGTTGTATACATTTTAATTGTCCATTGATATTGATTAAAATTGACTGGGAATACCCAAATTTTTGTGGATCGTATAATGTTCTAAGTTCATTTGGATTGATGGATGATGGTACTAGACACATGTATAGACCTATAGATAGAAAAGTGTTAATGATGTTTGAATGGTTGATAATTAGTATTGATCAATGGAGACATGTTTTCCATGAAATATTATGAACTTTTATTTACCTTTTTGCATTTCATTGATGTTTTCTTCATCGTATCTTATAGAGGAAACAAAATTGGAAACACTACAAGCTAGCAGCAGTGAGTGCTAGCCCTGGTGCATATGGAATTTTATATAATAGGCTTTTGCATAATGGATTATGCAGGCTTTAACCTGATAGATTATGCAGGCTTTGCCTGATAGAGTACGATCTTTTAGCCTGGTAGATGTTGATTAACCCTTCCCTTACTGTGTGTTTGGGAAATAATTATGGTTCTGATGTAGAATCCTCTAATTTGTAAAAATATTCAAACTTCATTTTTTTTATTTTCTTTATTGTAGATATGCATTCTTTATTTCTATAAGAGACTTTTAACTTTCTTTAACCAATAAATTTTTAATTTGAGTTCCAGTAATTAGTTTAAGGCTTGTTTTATAATTATTTATGCAATTTTTTAACATTTTCTTTATATATATATTTATGCCTCTTAGTATTGAATTTAAATTTAAGATTTATATCACTTGCAAGTTTTCTTGCATGTAACCATTATTTGAGAAAAACTCATGCTATGCTTGTCCTGTTTCCGTTATAGTAAGGATTACCTGCTCATTGAGTTTTATACTCACCCCATCTTATGTTTTTCCCTTTCAGATAGTCATAAAGATTCTGATCCAGCTCCAATTGTTTAAAGAGTTGAGCATGGATGTGGTGAGCCCAAATTGCCTTCAGGGCTCCTGATTTTGTTTAGACTTTTATTGTTTTGTAGTATAGGGTTAGTTCCATGAACTACGGGTAGGATCCTTACTTCTATGTCTATCTGGATGATTGTATACCTTTTGTTGCATACAGAGCAGATGATTTTTTTGTATTGTTGGCTTAGTGCCAATTGTGTATGGATATTATGGTATATGTTTTATGGATGGTTCTTATGTTATGCATGCATATGTTTTGGTTTATCTTATGTGTGTTATGGTTATGCTGAGGTCTGCTGGTTTAAGGTTTATAGAGTGAGATTTACCTTATTCCCATGCTAGTCACGTGCCTTTTCCTATAGGGGTCATGACAAGTGTGCTTAATCAACAAACCTAATCTATCACCTATAATGACTCAACCATTACCTAAATATTATGATTTTACCAATAAGTTATTAGCATAAGAAATGATGTTGCTAGAAGCATTAGAATCTGGATACTAGTTTGAATCAACCACTTTAGAAGGAGTAGCTATCATAGCTTGAGTATAATTAGGCCTAAAACCTTGTGACACAATTTAACTATAAGGAAAATATAATGTAGAGTTTTGATTAGCACCAAAAATTATAGGAAAATGGTAACATTGTCAAGCTAGGTAACCCTTCTTGCCACACAATTGGCATTGATGTTTAGTGGACCAAAAAGTTTGACCAAACCTTTCTTTACCACGACTATCTCTATTAGCAAAAACTGGGGTGAGCTATTATTAGGAGCAAAGTATCCTTTGCCATTAGGATTAAAATGCCATTAGGAAAGCTACTTCTTTTATTAAATCTAGAATTAAAATTTATAGAATTCTAAGTCAAATTGGCCTCAGCCATATGAGCATTAATAGTTTCTAATTCTTTCTTTTTAGCCTCAATTTTTTATTCTTATGACAATAAAGATTCTATGTCATCTACTAAATGCGTTAAGAATGGATTCATCTTTCTCATTTTTCTTTATTAGTTCTCCTACTGTAATAAGAGAGCATAAAATCTTTTTTTTCAACATGTATTTAGACATCAATAAGTTACTTTCTTGATTATTTATAATTGAAGCCTTAATTAGGTTGCTTAGGCACAAGTTCTTGATGAAAAGAAGATGGCTAGTTTTGACCAAATCTGAAAAGAACTTACACAACCAACTATTTGGGTTAGAATCGGCTCAGTCATGCTAGAAAGCAACTAAGCCATCAATAGTTTGTCTTGTTTCCTTTAGTCACAAAATTCAACATCCATCCTGCCAAGATAAGTGTCTTCTTAGGTTCTAAATTGTAGTGGGACTTGGCGTGCTGTCATAGGCACCCAAAAATAAATAAGACCTATACTCCTAACAATACCTGTAGTAATGCGAATAAGTATCATTCCCTTAAAGAGTGTTTAGTTTAGTTATTACTTTTGTGAACAAAGATATGGGTTTTAAATATAATGAAAACAAACTTTAATTAAACAACTAAGAATCAAATCAAATATACTATAACGAGATTAACCAATAAGATAAGCATTGGTCTAAATCAACTTCCACCTTAATATTTTTATCACTGCTCATTGATACTAAGATATATCAATTTATAGTTTGAATATTTACCATTGGAATTATCTTCCTATCCCTCTTTAAGTGTAGTTAATTAGAAAACAAGTGACTCAATTAACCTTAACTACTAAATAACCCTAGGCAGTTGCTAAAGATTTAATTTAATAGTAGCATTACGAATTAGATAGATCGATGAAGTTAAACAACATAAGCACAAGTAGTTGCATTTAATTTAGTTGAATGTTCTTCCTAAGATTTAACAATCTCTAACACAACAAATTATGAAACACTAATTACTTCATAAAGTTGAAGGATTAAATAATTACAGATTTAATAGTAATTGATGACAACTGCCTCAATTAAATCTAATTAATAAGAAATCCTTTAGTACATCAATAAAGTTCAACTTATTAATTGCATGAAGAGCTATATACTAGTAGGCCTTCTAGCAAGTATATAAATAATCATTAAGAAGAGAAGAACATATGGATAATCAATACTCAATTAAGATGAAACTAATAACATTAAATCTAAATCTCACAATGCATGAAGATTCCTCGAGGTTTCAATTTTCCTCCACCAATAAAAAGTAAATTAACTTCGCAGGGTCACAAGAAAATATAGAAAAGAATTGAATAAGTTGATTGAGAATTTGATGATTTGATCCTTGAATCCTTGGATGGATTGGGTGCTTCTTTTCATGCTTCATTTTCCTCTTATTTATATGTTGGGAAAGTCTTAAATGAAGTAGGATTGATTCTAGGTGGTTCTTGAGCTTTTGAGCTTCAATTGGAGTCAAAAAGGGCTAAAAATCGTGTTTTTACTTTATGTAGTGGTTGTAAGCTACAACACTTAGGACCAAGCACCACAGCACTACATGCTTTTGAGCATACACTGCTATGCCACCTAAGGCCAGCTCCATGGCACTCTGAGCTTAAGTGCACCAGTATCGCGATGCTAACTTTCGGGAGTTGTAGGCTAGGATTTTTTCAGAATCTAGAAATGTGATCAACATCAATCGAAGCTAAAATAAGGGAGATATACCTAAATAAGTGACCAAAGGTCAGGATTCATCTTGCTACACTGCTATTCTAATTTTCAAGCTCTGTAACACTCTAAAATCTCTCGAATTCGACGAAGTACGCAAAATAAAAGTTGTATACAATTGTTTTATATTTTCCAGCCACTTGAATTGCTTGGATTAGAGTTAATATGTGGGAGATATCATCTAATTAGTATTGAAATGTCTGGAATCCCTACAAGTCAATGTTTTTTCATGAATTTCTTCTCTTTTTCTCCTATTTTCTTCTTCCTTTGCTCCTACAACACAAAATACAAAACTAAGCTAATTCCTAATCATATTTTATTTAAATCAAACAAAAAGCAAGTTTAAATGTATTAAAATCATACTTAATTATGAACACATCAAATACCCCCACACTCAACCTTTTGCTTGTCCTCAAGCAAAATAATCCCTAAAGACAAAAAAATTGATATATGTATTGAGTGTTAGTCTTACCAAGATTTTGTCTCATAACATGAAAATATGCTCAAGAAAAAATTTGAAAAGTCATAACCATGCACAAGATTAACTCAAATGCAATCCATTATTTTCGTCTCCTTAATCCCAAGTGTGTGTGTGTTTTCAGGTCAATAAATTTTCTTTTACCTAGATGAGTTTATATATCCCGAAATTTTGGGTGCCAATCGCTAATTAGTTTAGGATTTCCATAGGCTTAGTTTTTATGTCACTCTCCACTATTGTAACCCAAAACCACATCTAGGATCAATAGGGCTTTATTTAACTTGTAATATAGCCAAGGAATAAGGTATGATAAATGATACAAATTTAGACTCAATCACCCAGCACCATATGATTAAATCTGATCTTTTGAGCTTTTTCAAATTTGGGGGGATTTTCCCCCACACTCATTTTCTTACTTCAATTGAATTTAAATCATTTTTTCCTTAGTTCTCTATTTCTTTTCTTTCACCCACTGCATAGACTTTCATCCGTATTTTGAAATTTTTTTCTTTTTATTTTTCTTTTCTTTTTTTTACTCCACCCTTCCACCCCTAGGTCAATAAAGCTCTACGAAACAAATATTCAAAAGGATAATCATGAAGTGAGTGAATAGGAAAAAAGTAAGGATATAAAAGAAAAAGTTCATTAAGCTCAAAATAGATGAACTAAGGATATTTCATTGCTTGGGTTAGGCTTGAAAGGCTCAATATATCAAATAATGCCTAAACCATCTCTTAATTAATAGTGTTAGCCTAAGATTTTGCCTCAAGTAGTATTTAAATAAGTTCTAGAATCCTATTGAAATCATAAAATATTTTTTAGGCATATAAACCATCTCTAAGTAAAAGACAAATTAAATGCCCAAAGTTATTGTGCAAAAACGTTTCAAGATTTTAAAGTCAAAAATAAATTGCAAAAGGGTTAAAATTGCACACAACCATGAATTTTCTACATTTTTCAAGAGTTAAAAAAATTTGGATAGTCATATAATTGGCTATTAGTTGTGCCTAACAACACAAAACATAAACACTCACATAATCACTCAACTTGCTAAACTCGATAAATGTGCATTGATAGTGAAAATCAGAAAATTGATGCTTAAAATAGTGTCACAATTATTCAGGAAAATATACTTTTACCCCCACACTCAAACTTTAAGAGGGAGATATGAAGAGATTTAAGTTAAGTGAACTTCCCTGAATTTGTTTGGGGTGGAATAAGAGTGTTGCATTACTGGACCCTGAATTTTTTTTATTTCCACCTCTGTTTTTTACAATGACTATGTTGAGTTCCCTCCCAATAAGCGCCTTTGTTTAATTTCGTTAGCTCGACTCAAAGCTCCTTATGTCATTCATGGAGGATCCTTGATGTCCACTTTAATTTGAAATTTCTGGCACTAATTCAAGCCTTGAAGTTCTACTGCATGACAAGCAACCAGATTAGTTATAACAAATGGTCCAAACCAAGGAAGGTATTTCTTACCTTTACAGGGTCTAACCCCTTTGATCTCGAGACCTTAATGTAATTCTATAGTTGGGCTTATGCCTTTAAGGTTTGCAATTATTTTTGTAATGGCACTTCCTTTTTCCTGAAGAATATGTATTAATGCCTCCTCTTTTTGAGCACCTAGATTTTTGACAACTATGATAGTTGATGCATCTCCAACTTTCAAGTATTTCAAGTGATTAGGAAGAGATGACAGATTTGATCCAGTATCCTACAAAACAGAAGATGAACTTGTTTAATTAGAATTTGGTCTTGAGGCAGGGGGACCCTTACCTATTTGCTGTACTTTTGGAGCTACTTTTAATTCTTCATTAATCTCCTGTAAGTGAACACTCAAGCTGGTTTCTCAACCTTTTTCTTTGAAGGCTCAATATTCTGTGCTACAGAATTTATCATATTAATAGCATAGGCAATAAGATCTTTTATGGCAATGCAATTACTGAATTTCTTAATTTTTTTTTCAAATTTTATTGTTAGTGTGCCACTATGAACATCTATTATGGCCTTGGATATTTTTAAGAATGATTTCCCTAGTAAAATTGGAGTGGTTTGATCACCACTATCCATATTAAATACATAAAAATTAGTAGAAAAAATTAGGTCACCAACTTGCACTAAAACATCCTCAACCACACCCTCGAGATGGGTATTAGATTTGTCAGTCAATTGAATTATAACACCAGTTTCTTTTAAAAGCCCTAGTGTTAAAGATGCATAAATAGAGTATGACATGACATTAATAGATGCTCTTAAATCTAGCATGACCTTCTTAAATTTGGTATTGCCTATAGTGCAGGGAATAGAAAACATACCTGGGTCCTTACATTTTGTAGAAAGTTTTCTTTGAATAATTACATAAATATGTTCCCTTATTTTTACTTTCTCAGCTCCTTTCAACTTGTGCTTCTTCTTTTAGGTGTGTAATTCCCTCAAGAAATTGGCATAACGGGGTTCCTAGCTGATTGCATCTAAAAGAGGAAGATTCACCTTACACTTTCTAAAGGTCTCATATAAGTCAAAAGTTTTCTCATTCATCCTATTTTCTTTCATAGCTTCAGGAAAGGGAGGTACAGATTTATATTCAAATAAAGGTGCAAACTTACCTCTTGGATTCTTACCTTTTATGGTTGCATTATTTTTTTCTTCCTTTTGCTTAGTTGGTACTTATACCTCTTGCATTGGAATATCAACTTTTTTATCACTTTGTAGCATGATGGCACTTACATTTTTCCTTGGGTTTACCATAGTTTGAGAGAGTAACTTATCTGAATTTTGAGCGTCTAATCTGTAACATCCCTAATTTTTTTTCTTTTATTAATAAAGGTACATAAATATTTAATTAAGAAAATAAAACTTACTAAAAAAATTTAGATATCTAAGAAAATATAAGCTTTAGAAATTCTTCACCTTATGTGTATGCATAGAAAATGTTTCTAACAGTAAGGGAATAAGTAAAGAGAGAAAAACCTAATAGAAAAAAATTAGAAATAACATCCTAAAGAGGGGAAAAATTCTTGTGTAAGAAAGATAAATTTTTGGAAGTAAGTAAAAGTCTTAAAATTTCAAGAAAATTGGATTAGGGTAATTTTTCCTAATTCAAGAGATAGAGTTCCTAAGTTTAACATCTCCACCCATACATTGGGCTTTCACCTATGGACACTTTATAGAGTTTTTCCTCTTCACATGATTCTTTAGTAAGCCAAATTGATAGCCCAAACATGAGATATAACATAGACTTGGACTAGGATATAGATGTTGGACCAATAGCTCAAAAATCATAAAAGTGTGGCCAAGCCCTCCATGAGAGGTAGGAATTTCAGCCAAAGCAAAGGAAATGGGCAAGAATGAGCCCAAATCCAAGAGAGAAAAATAAGAATCATGTGATGAAATAGTAGTGTAATAATAATCAAGATTAGATCACATGACATTAGGACAAAACATCTATATCCTACATTCATAATTTCAGCAAGTCATATGATAAAATAGTAGGTAATAATACATTGCATTAGCACAAACATCTATATCCTACACTTATAATTTTAGCAAGCCATGTGATAATATAATAGGTAATAATACATGGCATTAGGACAAAACATTCCTATCCTACACAAAGAATTTCAGCCAAGTAAGGGAGACTCAAGGGCTAGAAATTTACCATTTAGAAAGGCAAATCTATCATACTTGAGTGAGACAAAAGAAAAAGAAAAGAAATCCCTAAATTAAGGGGATCTTGCCCCTTTTCTTGAGAACATTTTATCATAATTTTCAAATAACAAATCCTCTTTTTTTCTATGCATATCTTGACTAAGGGAGAGGAAGACAATAACATAATTTGTCTTCCCTCAAAAAGTAACCAAGTGCATCCTAATTGTGATAAGATAGACATGTGATTATGAGAGGAGGACGACTTGATAATTTTTTTAAGCAAAAACCACCCTTATAACATTAAAATTTCATCCAAGTGAGGGAGAGGGAAAAACAAAAGCAAGGTAGAGTGAGAAAATGAGAGAAAGAGAGGAGAAGAGAGGAAGGAAGCAGAAAGAGAATTCTAGAGGTCTCAGTAATCAAGGTAAGTTATCTTAATCTTCACTTGAATCCATCTTTTCTCTTTATCCTTGGGGTTCAAAACACACCCTCCCTCTCTTATTCAAGTTGCTAGAAAAGTTAAAGGATGGGAGTAATCTTGCCATTTCCTTTAAGAGGGAACAAGAAAAAGAATTCACTATGTGAGCTAGGGAGATCTTTAGGTAGGTTTAACAATATCTCTTTTTGAATTTTTTTTTGAAATTTGTAACATTTATATGGAATTTTGATCTTATAACTTTAATGAAATTTACAATATTTTCTACTTTGATGATTGGCCATGAATGTTGCTATATCATGTTACATGTTGATTTTGCATGTGATGAATGTTTTGAATACTTCAATTGGTGTAGAAAGTTCAGCATAAATATGGCTATGGGTGGCAAAATTTTAGGACTGTTATGCTGTTGTTATGTATATTTGAATGTGATGAAAAATTGATAAAATATGATTAAATTGATAAAATGAGTATGGCCTTAAACACGTAGAAGAAGACCATGAGAAATTTTTGTTGGGAAACACCCTTAATAATACATGATTTGGTTTCTATTTTCTTTAGAAGTAGATGATGGAATATGTTAAATTAAGTGTAAGGAATCTAATTAAAATATTGAAATGAGTAATCTTATGGTTAGATGTAAATTAGGAAATGTAAGAGGACATAATAAAAGGATGAACTAAAACCTTAGGAAGGGTTTGGTTAGAAAATTGAATTTTGGAGTAATTAGGGAAACTTGTATTTTTGAAATTTTAGGAAGAATTGGTTAAGAATGAAAAGAAATGGTTAACATAAAAAATGTAAATATATGTCTCACGGATTTGCAGCCACTGGAATCACCCAATTTGAAGTTCAAATGAGGGAAATATGGTACGATTAGTAAACAGTGGTCAAGAAATGGTTAACTAGGGAAGAATCTAGTAGGTAAGTTTCTGTGTTTGAAATTTTGGGAAAAATCTATAGGAAATTAAAAGAAATGGTTAACATGAAAAATATAGATATATGTCGTATGAATTTGTAGCCACTATAATCACTCAATTTGGTGTTAATAGGAGGGAGATATGGTCAGAGTAGTAAGTAGAGGTCAGAACCTACTCAGGAAGAAATAACATCAAACTTAAAGGAGTAATAACACCAAGATTCCTTACGATTTCACTAAAATGTTCAACATAAGAGTTTTATAGGATTGTCTTAGCTTTAAATGGACACCAAGTTGGAAAACAGAGTTAAAATGAGGTATTTATACTTTGATTAGTGAGAGAAGATCAAGCTGGATGAAAACCTACATTAAGGGACAACACACAACATAACCTACATTAGGAGGACCACTTTGTTTAGAGTATGGCCGTGTTTGGTGCGAGTAAGGCCTTGTTGAAGCCTAGAGCACGATTGTGTTACAGGAAATAGCCAGGTCGTATTGAGAGCTGGTAAAGCTTATTTTCAACATTGTTCTACCCTAAATGAACCTTATTAACTATAAGGTAATAATAGAAATCAAATTGAAGAAGAATACCTTATAAAATTTGTGAGTAAATGTGTTAGAAATGATATAAGTAGGAAGAAAGTGACTAGAAGCTAAGCATAAAGAAAATGAAGAGATGAAAAAAAAATTTAAGAAAGAAGAAGAATCTTATACATGAAAATAATAAATGATTAATGGATGCCTTAGTCATTGCCATTACATGAACTCCTTACCATCTTAAGTGTGTAATTTTGACATGAAAATATTTTATAAAGTGATATTTGAAAATGATTATATTCATGGTATGATTGCATTTTACCAATGATTTTTGGTAATGATTATGCTTTGATGATAAATTATGGCATGTAAGTATAATGAACATACTTGTTATTGAAATCATATTTTTGGTTATTAATGTGAAAAGAAAAGAAAAGAAAAGAAAAGAAAAGAGACAAGCACGGTCACATGGCGGTCCGTGTGGTGCACCAGTAGGGGGTGCCTTACTTACGACTATGATTATGCTAATAAGAAAAGAAAGAAAAAGTGTGCCATGTCGGACGAAGTGAGAAAAACCTGTACCAGAGAGTAGAAAATACTCACCCTGACCAGAGTAACTTGATATGAGAATAAGTTGATAGTCATCGTATAATATTACGAGAATAGTTATTCATGCCATACATGTCATTACTGCACGATTTTTATGTGCATAGATAAAGTGCATTCATGTTACCTAAGACATTTGTTGTAGCTTATACAGATGAACATGACATTACAAGTTATATTGATGATGATTATAATTTATTGTTGAACCTACTAGAATTTAATTCTCACTATATTTCCATATCATGTTTAGAAAGCTGAATATGTAGATTTTCTCTATGACTTTGGCTTTTAGCATACGTTGGATCGTGTTACTCTATTTTGGGTTGAACCCAGTAATTAATAAGGTGTCTATGGTCGAGTTGGCTAAAATCTTGGTAAAGGTACAACCACCCGTACTTGTATCTTCGGTACTGGTCAACGTGGATGAATAAGATGTAGAAATATATGTGTTTGACTTTTGTACAAACGTTTTTTTATTAATGATATGTATGTAAACTCAGAATTGTATCAGTGTTAATGGTAAACCTTAAACCTTAATTATGTTTGGTTAAATTAATTGAATGTAATTATGAGTTAAGTAGTTAGAACTAAAAATGTAATGACTTTATGGGATTTTACAAATATATATATATATATATATATATATATATATATATATATATATATATATATTTAAAATGGAGTTGTTTCATAACTTGCTAACTGTGGTTGCTAATTGGCCTATTTAATTTGTCAAGCTTTGAATACTAGCTCTTGTCTCTTATTGAAATTACTGAGTGTTATATGTAAGAGATTTAACTATTTCTTCTAAAGAACTACTTACTTGGGAATCCTAAGATGCAGTTTGTCTAAGATAATTAGCCTGTTGGTTATGCTAAAATTTTATAAAATTTTGTTCTGCATGCCTATTTTGTGCATTCTCATACCTGAAGTTAGGATACTCCTTCTATCCAGAATTATATGTATTAGAGTAAGGATCATACCTCTTTAGTTGTCCAGGGAAACCTCCAACTGCATTATCTTGCTCTATGGATTCTTCTTGGAGTGTAGGGCACATATTAATTGGGTGCCCTATTGTTGAACATATTCCACAAATTTTAACTTGCTGAGTTGTACCTGTAGCAATTTGGTATACAAAAAAGGTAAGTTCAAATATTTGTTACTGAAAGGAAGAAGTACTTACTTCATGAGCATGTTGAATTGGATAATCGTGCCTAATACCAAATTATTGGGAGTTGGCAACCATATTTAATATCAAGATTCTGGTTGCTTCAGGAGTCTTATCTACTAGTGCTCCTTCACTAGCTGCATCCATCATGCTTCTGTCTTCCTACAAAAGACTTTCATAAAATTATTGTATCAGTAGCTACTTACTAATTTGATGATGTGGATAGCTTGCACAAAACTTTTTAAATCTCTCCCAATATTCATAAAATGTCTCTCCATATAATTTCCTAATGCCACATATTTTTTTCTTATATTTGCGGCTCTAGATGTAGGAAAATATCTCTAAAATAATTTGTTCATCTCATTCCTTCAAGGAATTCCTTAAGGAAGAAGAAAAGTCCTGAGTTTAATTTATTCCTCAATCACTTTAAGGGGCTTCATGCTGGTACATGCAACATGGAATTCCTTCAAGTGCTTATGTGGGTATTTATCTGCAAGACTATAAAAATTGAATAAAAGATGAATAAGTCCATATTTTAATTCAAAATTAATATTTTCATCAAGATTAGGAAAAGTGATGCATAAGGGTTGTTGATTCAAATCTAGAACTGCAAGCTCCTTTAAAGTAGGGTGCCTAACTATGATTACTTCCTTCTTTAGGAAAAGTGATGCATAAGGGTTGTTGATTCAAATCTGGAACTGCAAGCTCCTTTAAAGTAGGGTGCCTAACTATGATTACTTCCTTCTTTCCTTGAACAATATTCTCTTAAAGTCCTCTTTATACCTATATACAGATTTTCCAATATCTGGATTGAATTGTAAATATTGAGAATTAGTAGTATGAGTCACAATCATAAATCAAAGTAAAAATCACAAAAAGATAATAGACCTCGGCAACGACACCAAAATTTGGTGCTTACTATCATGGGTATACCAAATATAGTACCTTACCTCTCAAACTAACTTGTAGTCGTGGAAATAAAGGTCGATTCTACAGAGACTAGAATTATCTTTGGTGATTCTAATAAGGGGGTTTGATAAATAAAAGTAAAACAAAGTAAAAGAGAATGCAAGTAATTAAGAATAGAGTAATTAGTAATAAAGATGATAGTTTTGGTTGATATCCACCATTAAGGAATTGCATTGATCATTGACAACATAATCAATCTTAATTTGAATATCTATCATTGGGAATTTAACCCTGTTCCTCCTTAAGTATAGTAATTAAGGACAATCACCTCAGTTAACCTTAATTAATAAGAATTCCTTTAGCACATCGGTATAGTCCAACTATTAATCGCATAAAGAATTAGAGAAACTGATAGAGCTAAACAAATATAGACACATCGGCTATATCTAATTTAGTTGATTATCCACCATGGGTTCAACGATTTATAATCTAAAATCCTTAAGCCTATTTGCCTCTTGAATCATAATAATGAAAATTTTGATCAAAACACAATTCAACAGTAGATTATGACAAATAATATACTAGTAGGCCTCCTAACAATTATATGAATAATCATTGAGAAGAGAAGAACATATGAATAATCAATACTCAATAAAGATTGAACTAATAAAATCAAATCTAAATCTCACAATGCATGAAGATTTCTTGAGGTTTCAATCTTCCTCCACCAACAAAAAGTAAATTAGCTTCGCAGGGCCATAAGCAAATCTAGAGAAGAATTGAAGAAGATGATTGAGAATTTGATGATTTGATCCTTGAATCCTTGGATGGATTGGATGCCCCCTTTCATGCTTGATTTTTCTCTTATTCATAGGTTAGGAAAGACCTAAATGAAGTAGGATTGATTCTAGGGTGGTTTATGGACTTTTAAGCTTCAATTAGAGTAAAAAAGGGCTAAAAATTGCATTTTTTACTTTTTACAGTGGCTGCAGATGCCGCAATGTTACATGGTTTTGAGCATGCATTGCCGCGGCAACAAGGCTAGCGCCACAGTGCTTTGGACCGGGGCACGCTACCACCGCAATGTTAACTTTCAAGAGCCATAGCACTAGGATTTCTTCAAAATCTAGAAAAGTGAAAAACATAAAAGTTGTAGCCCTTTCTCTTATATTTCCATTGTCACTAGAATAACCTTAATCGGAGCTAAACTAAGGTAGATATTCTCAAATATGTGGGATATATGATCTAATTAGTTTTAAAAGGTCTGGAATTGCTGCAATTCAACATTTTTCCATGAATTTCTTCTCTTTTTCTCCTCTTTTCTTCTTCTTTTGCTCTTAAAACACAAAACATAAAAATAAGCTAACTCCTAATCATATTTTACTTAAATCAAACAAAAAGTAAGTTTAAAGTATTAAAATCATGCTTAATTATGAACACATAAGCCATACATAACTACTAAGACTTGTTGGCTCTATACCAGAAAATTTTGTTCATCAAGCTTAATTGAAAAGGAATGAGAGAAAGATATAGTTTCTCTCATTTGGACCATGTTTTCTATTTGAGATAGCAGCTCTGATACCATGATACCATGTTAGATTTTCATGGTCTGTAGAATGAAACTAGAAAGAAAAAAAGGATAGAATGAGAGAAGAGATGAGAGGAATGATTATGTATTCAATGGTAGTTCAATATGTTATATATATTATTTTTATATAGAAGAGCATTTGGTTATACTTGTCACTAACAATGTAACCTATAGTACTTTGCAATACAACTGTATACATAATGAATAAACACACAACTTACACCTAACAGCCTTGTAGCCTTATCTCCTAACATCCTTCAACACACGAATGACAGAATGCCGAGGCAGTAAAGGAAAAAGGGTAAAAATAAAAAAGAAACATAAACAAAATAAGCAATAATAGAAATAACAGTTTTCTCCTAACATCCTTCAATGCACAAATGACCACTTAGAATAACGAGGAAGCAAAGGAAAAAGGGTAAAAATCAACAGCAACCACCATAAAATGAGAAAAATGCCAATACGATGGTAGGAAAGGTCTGCCTATGAAGTGGGACAAATATGGTTCAGTTGGGCACAATAGGAGAAATTATAAGGGATATGTGACTGAAGCAAAAGCTACTTTGGCAAGGACTCAAAAAGAAGGTACTTCAATAGGGCCAAGTAAATCCCTACCTTTTATTTAACATCCAAGAGTGACCATAAAGACAAAGCCCAAGAAAAAGACCAAGGTTAGTTAATTACCACACTACTTAATGTGTTAGAACTCGTATTTTATGCATAGTTGACTTAATACTTTTGCTTAATCTATGTCATAGGTGATAAGGGATACTTCAAGGAAGCTACTATATTTGCAAGGACAATTAAGGCTAGTTCATAACAAAGGTCCACCACAATTAATAATGGCATGGCTACCTAAGGTCTTTATATTTGACTACTTGTATTTAGGTCAATTGCTTTTATTTTCAGTTATACATGCTATAGTAGTAGATGTTGTACTGTTATCATCTTTGTGCCATTTAATGGAATTATTTATTAGAAAATTTTGGTTATCGCAAGTTTATTTGATAAATTTTTGGGGCAATATTTAATGGAAAATTAAGCAATTTTTAGTATCTTTGTCTCAATATTTGTGGTTGTTTTGTTGGGTGTTTTTTATGATAGCCTTGATAATGCTTAGTGCTAATTTGCATATAATATGGTGTCACTGTCTCAATAATTATGTGGTTATTTTGTTTGGCATTTTTAAGGACAATATTTTTTTGTCAACATATACTTGTTTTGTCACACTCAAGACTTATGCCATTGTGTTGTTGGTAAACTTATTTTATCACATGTTTGGTATATGTTTAGGCATCTTTTTAAGCTATTGAGACTTTTGCATATTATTTATCTCATTAACTACACTTTTGGCACCTTTTGGCACATGTAATGTGCATTAGTAAGTCCTTGTAGTACTTCCATTTAAGCAACACATAATAGCCGCACTTACATCAACATCCTAAGACAAACAACCACAAAATTATCCTAACAAAGCACCAACTTAAACACAACAACATCCTAGAGATAGTAATATTACTCCATAATTGTTACTTGTGATGTCATATCGTTTTGTCCCATAGCTTTGTAATAAGTATAAGCTATTATGGAAAGAAATATCACATCGAAGCTCAATAATAAAAAAATCCACCTCTCTAAGTATTTCACAGTTTATTGCAAACTATCGACTCTTTTCTTAAGTCTGATGATTGCAATGTCCTTTTCATCACATAATGGGGAGTCAATCCATAGTAAAAGAAATCTCTGTCCCTTCCATCCTATGGACATACAAAAAATATAACATTAATGGGATATAAGTGGCATATGAAATAAGCTAACTAACAAACCCTTGTAACATACATCTTAGAAGTGCATGTACCTCTTAAATTGCCTACTTGGATTTTTGTTGGTATAGGATGTTAGTAAAACTGTAACAACTCCATTTATGTAAATGTAATTATTTTTTATATTTGTAAAATTCTATGAAGTTATTACTGCTTTAATTCTAACCACTTAACTCGTAATAATAATCACTTTAACCAAGCATAATTGTTATTAACAGTGATACAATACTGAGTTTTCATACACACCATTATTTTACAAACTACACACCATTATTTTACAAACATTTGTACAAAAATACATATTAGTTTTAATCATCTACGTCGACTACTTCCGGGGACACTGGTGCGGGTGGCGGCACCTCCACCGGAATCAAAATCACATCTACTACAGATATATCTGATATAACTGGTAGTTGCCCAAGGTAGGGCACCTCGATCCAACTTATGGAAACAATAAGTTTCATGGAGAAAATCTGCATAATTATTCTTCTGAACATGATATGGAAATATAGTGAGAATTAAATTCCAGTAGGTTCAACAATAAATCATAATTTACCTTCAATATAGTTCATCATGTCATGTTTAGCTGTATAAACTACAGAAAATATCTTTGGTCACATGAATGCATTATATCTATGCACATAAGAATCATACAGTAATCATATGTATGACAGGATTAACTATTTTCATAATATCATATGATGGCTATCAACTCGTTCTCATTTCAAGCTACCCTGGTCAGGGTGAGTATCCTCTACTCTCCGGTAGGGGCTTTTCTCATAATCATAATCATAACCGTTGGTAGGGTGTCCCCTACTGGTGCACCACACGGATTGCCATGTGACTGTACTTATTTCTTTTCTTTTCACAATGATAGCCAAAAATATGCTTTCAATAACAAGTATGTTCATCAAAATATAACTATTACCATAAATCATTGGTAATTATGCCATGAACATAACCATTTCAAATATCACTTTATAAAATATTTCCATGTCAGAATTTCACATTTAAGATGATAAGAAGTTCATACAATGGCAATGGCTATGACATATACTAGTCATTTATTATTTTCATTTATAAGATTCGTCTTCTTTTTTAAATATTAATTTTATTTCTTTATTTTCTTGATGCAGGTTTTCATCATATCTAACATTCTCTTACTAATCAGAGCATAACTCCCTCAATTGAACTCCGATGTAGATAATCTTATGGTAAATTTCAAGATAAAACAATTATCTAAAACTATTATGTTGAATAGTTTAGCGAAATATTAAGAAATCAAGGTGATATTACTCCCTCAAAGTACAGGTTATTTCCTCTCGGATAGGTTCTGACCTTTACCTACTAATCTGTCCATATCTCCCTTATATGAATTCCAAATTAAGTTATTCTAGTGGGTAAAAATCCGTGACACATATAGAAATAATTTTTATGTTAACCATTTATTTTAATTCCCTACAGAATGTTCCCAGAAATTAAAAAACAGAAGCTATCCTAACATATTATTCTCTGATTAACCATTTTCTGACATTTGCTACTAATCGGACCATATCTACCTCATATGGACTCCAAATTGAATGATTCCAATGGATACAAATCCGTGACATATATATCTTTAATTATTATGTTAACCATTTATTTTAATTGCCTATAGATAATTTCCATAAATTAAAACATAGAAGCTATCCTAACATATTCTTCCCTGATGAACCATTTTCTGACCTTTGACTAGTAATCGACTCATATATTCCTCATATGGACTCCAAATTGAATGATTCCAGTGGCTGAAATTCTATGACACGTATATCATTAATTTTTATGTTAACCATTTATTTTAATTCCCTATAAATAATTCCCAGAAATTAAAACACAGAAGCTATCCTAACATATTCTTCCCTGATGAACTATTTTTTGACCTTTGCTTACTAATCGGACCATATCTACCTCATATGGACTCCAAATTGAATGATTCTAGTGGCTACAAATCCGTGACACATATATCTTTAATTCTTATGTTAACTATTTATTTTAATTCCCTACATATAATTCCCAAAAATTAAAACACAGAAACTTAAAATTTTGCCACCCATAGCCATACATATGCAGAACTTTCTATATCAATCTAAGTATTCAAACATACATTACATGCAAGATCAATATGTAACATGATAAAGCAACATCCATGACCAATCATCAAAGTTTTAAGATCAAAATCTCATATAAATATTATAAGTTTCAAAAGTTTTCTTCAAAAAGAGATATTGTTAAACTTACCTAAGAATCTCCCTAGCTGAATTGGTTTTCTTGTTTCCTCTTGAAAGAAGTAGCAAGATTCCTCCCTTCCCTTAGCTTTTTTAGCAGCTTAGGTAAGAGAAGGAGGGTGAGTTTTTGAACCTCAAGGATGAAGAAGAAAAATGGATTCAAGTGGAGATTAAGGTAACTTACCTTGAGTACTTAGCCTTCTAAACTTCTCCTTCTTCTTCCTTCCTTTCTTCTCCTCTCTTTCTCTCCTTTCCTCACTCTACCTTGCTTCTATTTCTCTCTCTTCCTCACTTGGACAAAATTAAAATGTTGTAGGGGTGGGTTTTGCTTAAATAGACCACCAAATAATACACCTTTAATGATCATGGGTCTACCTTATCACAATTAGGATACACTTTGTTGAATTTTTGGAAAACAAACAACTTATGTTCTTGTCTTCCTCTTCCTTAGTCAAGATATGCATAGGAAAAGGAGATTCGTATTTTGAAAATTATGATGATATGTTCTTAAGATAAGGGACAAGGTCCCTTTGATTTAGGGATTCATTTCCATTTTCTTTTGTCTTAAACAAGTATGATAGGTTTTCCTTTTTAGGTGGCAAATTTCTAGCCCTTGAATCTCCATTATTTGGTTGATATTATTTGTGTGGGATAGGAATATTTTGTCCTAATGCCATGTATTATCATACCACTTGCTAAAATTATGAGTGTAAGATATAGATGTTTTTGTCCTAAAGCCTTGTATTATCATGCCACTTGCCAAAATTATGAATGTAGAATCACACCACTTGCTAAATTTTTGTCTTAATGTCATGTAACCTAATCTTTATTATTATTACATTATTATATCATCACCTAATTTAATTTATTTTATGTTTTCTCTTGGATTTGGGCTTATTCCTATCCATTTTCTTTGCTTTGGATAAAATTCTACCTTTCTTGGAGGGCTTGGTCATATTTTCATAATTTTTGGGCTATCGGTCCAATTACTATATCCTAGTCCAAGTCTATGTTTTATTTCTTGCTTAGGTTATCCAATGGGCTTGCTAGAAACTTATGTGAAGTGGAAAAAACTCTATATGAAGTGTCCATAGGTAAAAGCCCAATGTATGGGTAAAGATTTTAAACTTAGTAATTCTAGTTCTTGAATTAGGAAAAATTACCCTAATCTAATGTTCTTGAAATTTTAAGACTTTTACTTGTTTCTAAAAATTTATCTTCCTTATCCAAGAATTTTGCATCTCTTTAGTATGTTATTTCTAATTTTTTTTTCCTATTAAGTTTTCCCTCTTTATTTGTTCTCTTAATGTTAGAAACATTTTCTATGCATATACATAAGGTGAAGAATTTCTAAGGATTATATTTCCTTAGATATCTAAAATATTGTCTAATAAATTTTATTTCCTTAATTAAATATTTATGTACTTTTATCAATAAAAGAAATGAAATTAGGGATGTTACAAAAACGACCTTCTTTCTGTAATGGCGTAAACATCTTATTAACCTTCTAGTGCTTGTTTACGAAGCTTCATAGTTCATCTTTGTGGTGGGGTTTCGATTGAATACCATAATCCCTAAGTTTATTTGGCAAAATAACTTCTCAAGATCAAGATGGGAAAGAGAAGGGGAGATGTGAGAGTAAAAATACGAAACCCTAATTTCAAGAATGGGAGCAATGATAAAACCATAAATTATATTGAAAATTTAATTTGGTTGATGTGTATTGTTTATTCATAGCCCAAAGGTGCCATGCAAGCATTTAAGTTGATGGTAGGGATGCCACATCAGCTTTAATGAAAGTAGAAGCTTAATGAGATGAGAATTCAATTTTCAAGCTCAACTCATTTGACTAAACTAGCTTAATATGTTGATCAAGTTCATTAATTTAATAAATGAGGGGAGACTAATTTGGGATTTTAGCTAGCCAAAGTTGAGTAGTTCACTGTTGAGTTAAAGTCTTACAATCACATTAGTGCACGTATCACAAGCAATAAAGTGGATGCGTAGCGGATGATACCAACTGGGATACACAACTAGAAATACTAAAACCCACTTGAAGACTAGTAATTTTTATATAAATAAATAATAAAAAATAGAGAGAATAAGAAAAATAAAATAAAAGTATGGCAAGCATACCATAGCAATTATAAAAGATATTCAAGCCAAGAAAGCCTAGATACATTAATTTCACATAATACTTCCTTAGATTGTTACCCTTAATTCAACTTTTATTCCAATATTCATCCTATCAACTACATCAATAAATTATTTCATAGTCCTTTTTAATACTAATAAAATTAGTTCAATCCCAAGTAATTCCTAATATTATTAAAGCAAACAACAATGTCAAGAATTAAGAAACTAAGATCAAGCTTTAACTATCTATGCATGATATGCAAATATATCACTATTCTACACACAACTTAGTTAAATCATTGTTTCAGCTACCATAATCAATCATGCGTCATTCAATTGAGATCAAAACTAACTAAACCCTTTTTACAAAGAGATTATTCATTCTTAAGCAATTGATGATCAAGCAATTGAAACATTAAATACAAAATTGAATAAATAGAATTTGAAATTGAAATTTAAAGAGAATTAGGGTTTCAATTAATCATATACTAGGATCCATTAATCTACTTAGAAAAACTAATTTACTCCATGGATAAATCTAAAAATATCCCAAAAATGAAGATTAAAACATAATAATCAAAATACAAGAAATGAAAGAGAAGAATGAAGAAATTTTGCAAATTCCTTTTCCTAAACCCTCCTCTTGAGCTAAAAGATGATCTTCAACTTGGGTGCTACTTTCATCCCTTTAATAGCTCTCTAAACTCTATGTTCCTCCCTTTTGGCCAAAGCCCTAAGTTGGCTTCATATACTTTTGCATAAACAGGGCTAATTTTGTCAATTAATAAATCTAATTTGCGATTAACCCCAATGTTGCAACATTTATATGCAACATCATGACATAACGTAATTGTGGAGTCTTCCATTTTTCCTCCCAACATCATGTTGTTACAAGCCATCACCACGAAGCTTAGCTACAATGTTAGTTGATGAGAATTTTTTTCAAATTTTCTTTGCTCTTAGTCCTATTTTCCTTCTAACCCTCCTAGTCATCATATACCTGTATAAAATAATTAAATTGGACCAATTCTCATTAAGATCTAATTTATTGCTTTTTATCTTAAAAACTCATGATTTACTCAAGAACAAACCCCACAACATAAGATAATTGAAGGCCGAATAACTCACTTTTTAAGAGTTATCACACCTCCAAACTTAAGCTTTTGCTAGTCTTCAAGCAATTGAGAATGAAACCAATGACAAACAAGTACATGCAAAGCAAGTATGTAGCTAATCAAACAAATTCAAAACTGAAAAAATAGAGATATATTCAATTAAAGCAAGATAGCATCGCAAATTCTTCCCACAAGTAAGCAATTATAGCTATGTTATGACTAGAGTAGCTAATAAATATTACACTATTATTGCAAAATACAAATGCTACACTATCTTGAACAATTGAGTATATAAAAGATTCCATACTAGACACTAAGCAAAATGTTTAGATGAATTTATGCACATGTACACAAAATTGTTAGGACTGCTTCTCACCACCCTTTCTATTATTACTATATACTACACTAGCTAAAGACTATCATGACTTTTTCTCATTGTAATAGGACCAAGGTAAAGGAATGAAAAAAGGACATTTAAGTTCAATTTACCTTAGGAACTAGAGCAAAAAAATTTATTCTTCATTTCTAATACTATCATTTTCTTTGCTTATTTTCCTTCTTCCTTATCTTTTCTCCCTTCCAATTTGTCTTCTAGAAATTTCTTTTCTTTTTGCTACTTCTCTTTTTTTCTACTTTTGCCCTTCTATATTTCATTTTCTCTTTTTCTTTTCTTTAACACTTTTATTGATATAAAACATACAGCTCTTACCTATTAGGTGAAAATAATTAGGATAGATAAACATTTTTAGGGTTGGGTTGATTTTTAGGCAATTGAACAAAGATAAGCATACATGTTAACTCAAAATGGGATACTAAGAATAATTAATTTTCAGGGTAAGCATGAAAGGCTCAATCTCACAAAACTAATTGCTTGAATCATATCTCTAACTAATACAACTTATATTTTTCTCGCTTCAAGGATGATCATACTAGCTTTAGAATGAATGCATTCTTTAAATGGAAATATTATCTAAACATGCAATGTCTAGCTAGCAATTAAATGAGACTCAAGGCCATCATAAAATAGCATACACAAATGCATTCTACTATTATAGCAAAATATCTAAAAACTACTAAGGCATAAACATGTTGTAATTACTACCATCGTAGATAAAAGAAGCTAGCTACCTATAAATTATTTCCAACTTACCAACAAGATTCTATTTTTCATTTTTTTTAGAAAAAGAAATAGAACTCTTCACCTAAATAAGTATAGTGCAGTAGAGAAAAAAAATGTATCCAGAGTATAATATAGGACCAACAAAAGAAAGTAAAGAAACACCCATAAATTTTAAAAAGAACAAAAAATTGTAAACCACACCCTTAAAATTAAAATGAACACTGCCCTTAGTGTTTTAAAAATTAAAAGCAAGGGAATAGGAATACTCCATGATATTTAGTTGGTGGCCACTTAGTCCTTCATTTCATCATCATTCTCTTCATCCATTACTACATCTCCAACATCGCTTGTGTCGCTACTTGTTTCTCCTACCTCTTCCTTAAAGATAAAAAATTAGGGTACTTTAGGGTTCATAAGAAAGTTAATCATATCAAATTTAACTCTTGGCACTGTCCCTCATCATCAACTCCTATTAGTTAGCCAAATTCATTTGAAAGTCACAAAGCTTAGTCATAACTCTAGTCATCTTGCCATGGTCAACCCTCATCTGGAATAAATTTTTTACAACTGAAGCTATGTTCTACTACTCTATAGGTCTCTACCTAGGTTTACATGGTGCATTAAGGCCAATTTTCGCTGTTGATCGCGTAGTTGCTCAAATAATCACTATTAAAAGGTAATTATGAAAAGGGTTCTTTATTAGAATGATTTTCTTTTGATCGGCCCAATATACCCCTACTTTCTTATGTAAGTTTATGATCAGATTAGGATGTGTGTTTTATAAATAATCGCAAGCACACGGTGTAGCTGTAGTTAGTCCGGCGAGTATGGGTCGTATCCCATAGAGAACAATTATCAATTACTAGACTTTACAAAGTATGTTAGCTAAATCAATTCAATGCGATGAGAGTTTGTCACAATTAAGTAAATAGGTAATTCAATTAACAAAAGCCTAGGGTTAGGGTTTACCACACTTATGATATTCAACATTCAACATGTACCTCTAATTGCAATTATCTAGGTAATTGGGGATGGTTTAACCTTAATTAACTAGCAACCTCTTTCAAGCATTACTAATTGTACCTAGGTTAATCGAATTGCCTACTTTCGTAGTTCTTAGTTCAACCTAGGTCCATTAAGTTCTATGTCAACCATGGAATACAATTAGTCGGTTTTCTCTTGTCCACTAATTGATTCATTCCTAGAGAACCTTAAATTACTTTCGTGATTAAGATATCCCTAATTAATTAATAGGTTCCGGTTTTAACTTTCACCTTTCAGTTCATCAATTAATATCCTAAGACGTGATAAAATGTTGGCCAAATATTCATTAACTCATATAATCAATAAATAATAGTTAATCCTAATTAACCATGGATAATACAATTAAGGTTCCAACAATCAATTCAATAGTTTAGTATTATCATACTATAAGTTGGTTTACCAAAACCCTAGATCAAATCTACTCAAACATAATAGAAACAGAAATCAAAATCATATTTATTAAGTAAATCATTAAAGTTCAATACAAACCAAAAGAAAGGAGTAGAAGAAGAAGTAAGTGTAGAATAGAAAGAAAAAACTTGGTTTGTAGAATGTATTAGAGATACAATGCAGAATCAATCTCAAATCTAACCTAAGAACATTAAAGTAAACACTAATCCTTTTTCCTTTGCTTCTTGGCCTCTTTTGCTCACCTGCAAGCATAAAACCAACTAAAATAGTATTCAAAGCAAAGCATAACAAAAAACAGAGAAATAATCACAAGTTTACTATGAATTAGAGAATAAATATAACCATTAAGTACTTAAATTTCCCCTTTATCAACTCCCTCATGCTTAAACCTTTGCTTATACTTAAGCAAATGACATGTTATATTAGTAGGAAGGGGGAAGATGCATTCAAATTCCAGGGGATAAAAAAGTGCAATGCAGGTAATTTTTCACTCAATCAGTGTGCACATAGTAGATATATGAATAGACATTTACCAGATAGTCTCTGTTCTTCTAAAACTAAATCCAAATTCTTCTATTATATATCTGCTTCTATTACTACCATTGAATGTATGCATCAAATTGATTTTTTAGACACTCAAGTAGGCCACCTCATCCTTTAGATTTCTCTATGTTGCCTTACCCTTATTTCTATTTTTCTCACTCAATTTATTTTATTTCTCATCATTTTTTTTCTTTTCTCTTTTTCTTTTGTCTATTTCATTCATCATTTTTTTTTCTTTTATAGAAATATGTAGTAAGTGCATTTTATGCTCCATCTCATTAGGGTAAAAGCAGTTAGGTACTCATACTATGGCCTTTTTAGTGCCTTGAAGGGGTACTCAAAGTGAAAACTTTTTGGATTTTATATTCCCTCATTTTTCACCTCTCCCATCCTTCGTACTCTCATAGTGATAAAAATCAATAAAGGCATACAATTCATAGCACAATATGAAATATATTTTTCAAAAAATTAAAGGTTTAATCCTAGAAGAGAAAGACTAAAATTTAAACTACCTATTTCATATCTATTGTGCATCACATGTTCATGAGCTAAAATTAACCTATATTACATCAATCTATCTCTAAAACAGCAAACTAGATGATTATGCAATGAAACAAGAGAGATGTGATATGGCCAGTGCAAATCAAAAGTTCATCCAATGCAAACCATAAACTCAACCAGTGAAAACCAAAAGCTAAAGTCTACTCCCCTATGCTTAAACTTGACATTGTCCCCAATGTCAGTAATAAAGAAAGAACAGACAAAGGGATAAGTGACTTACTTGCTTACTGGTCTTTTAGAGGAGGTGGAGGTGGGTTCTGACCCAAGTGCCAGGTGTACCATGCTTGCATCATTCCCAGCATGCTTTGGATGGAATCTTGCATGGCATGTAGGGTAGATCTCTATGATAGTTGCTGCACCTCAATTCGGCTGAGCCATGAAGAGATAGAGTCCTGATCCTTTGGGGGAGCATATAATGTACCTGCACGATCAGTAAAATGGGAAGGGGTGAGGGTGGTAGAGCCAATTGTGGCTCATGGGGGAAGTCATCCCCCTCAAAATCATCATCACCCTCTCTACCCTCTTCTAGAGAGTAGATCTAGTTCTTCTCACTAGTAACTGCAGTCCTAGTGGGGTTAGGGAGGCAAAAGATACTATAACCTCTGAGATGCAACCAATAGTTAGCATTTCTTTTCACAATTAATTTCATTTGCAAACAGGATTCTAAATCAATCCTACTGCCAACTTTGGTTGCAAACCCTGGAGATTTGCCTCAAATCCTAACCCTCTAGCTACTGAAGTTACCAGCCCCCCTATGACCACTTTGCCATTCGTGGCATTTCCTACCCTGGCCATCGGTTGGGCCATGAAGGCACTAGTATTCACCTTATGACCGTTTTTAGTAGAGATGAAAGTGATGGGGTTGCAAATAAAAGAAAGCTTTATTTTTTTTCTAACCCCATTGTAGATCAATTTGACAATGTTAATGCTCCTATCTCCTGAAATGTAGTAGATGAAGACTTTTCTTTCACATATCATGGTGCTTACTTACTTGGCAAGGACTAGTTTTGTTATTAGGTAATAAAATTAAGCCTTGTTCTTAGGCTTCATTCATTTCTTGTCTACATTTTTTGGTCGTCCAACAAAATAAATGCTCTAGCTAGCTCTTAGTATACATAGGTTGTCCAATATATCTTGAGGGCTCACTTCTTTAGCCAGGACATTCAAGAAATCACCATCCCTAACTTTTAGTGCATTATAATATTGCTTGATGATTAATGGGAAGAAGATGACATGTTTGCCGCTTAAAAAGACAGCTTCCTTATTGGCATTAAGATAGTTAACATAAAATTCTCAAACCATTGAGAGGACTCTTAACTCTGAATGGATGTAGTTGTTGCCCTACTAATGCCAAATACTTATAATAGTATTTTAGATTATCTGGGGGTTAAATTAAGAATCTCCTTTATGGTATAGGAGCTTTCTTCAAAAAACTTGTATGGTACAACTTCTCTATCTACTCATATGTGAATTTGGTCATGTCATAACCTATCACAAAAACAGAAGACCTTTATCTATACCTTTTGTGTGCCATCAGAATATCATAATAATAAAGTTAAAAAATGGAAATAAAAGTTGCAAACAAAGACTACGCCACGGACAATATATTACCCTAAAATTGTATAATAATCTAAAAAGAAACCAAAAGCACCAACGCACTAGTTGAGATCACGATCTAAATTTGCAACTAAGTTAGGTGATACCAAATTTAGACGCAAATCAAAAACTCAAAATGTACCTATCCTAATAAGCTAGTGTGGTGGTCTCAATTTATGCACAACCTACCCCAATATCTATTGAGCAAGCAAGAATAAAGAAAAGTTTGAGTTTTGGACCTAAAAATCCTCTTTGATTGAATTTAAGAGTGATTGTACAAATTTGGGAAAAACTTTCAAGCTTTGGCAAACACTAGGCAAAGTGATTTAAACACCAAATGTCGAATGTCTCAACATTGAGTATTAATGTCATGATGTTATGGATTTAAGGAATGATGTTTTTGTAGCTTGCTCTACCATTGCAACCTTACATACCTTTAACGTTATTTTTTCTAGCTGTAGCATATTTCATCAATTTTCTTTAAGTTTTTATGGTTTCCTTCATATTTTAGACCTAAAATTGAACAAAACTGAAATTAACTCCTAAAAATTTAAAAATATTTAAATTTAAAATAAAAATTAAATAAACCTAAAAATTTAAGAATTTTAAAGGCTTGAGTTGCCTCTTAAATAAAGCTTTACTTATAGTCTTGGCTGGACTACCTCTTATTTTGTTTTCTTTTAGGCTAAGATAAAGAGCATCATATAAGTCCTTTACCTATTAACTTCACTTCTTCACAAGTGTTTTTGTGTTCATTGACTTTAAAGGGTTTATCTTCACTTTTTTCACTATTTCCATCACTCCATAAGGGAACACTTGAGTAATTATGAATGGACCTGACCAACATGTCTTCAACTTTCTTGGGAAGAGTTGAAGCCTATAATTGTGTAGTATCACCTTTTTCCTTAGCTCAAATTCTCTTTATCATGCCATTTCTTTACCCAGTCTTTATAGATTTAAAGATTCTTAAATGATTCATTATGGAGCTCATCTGGTTCATTCATCTACAGAAGTCTTTTCTTACTTGTAACTTATATATCAAAGTTCAGTAATCAAGTAGCCCAAAAAGCTCTATTTTCCAGCTTAATAAGGAGAAGACAAGGCTTACCAAATACTAATCTATATGTAGACATTCCAAATGTTTATATGGCTTTTGACCTTGATAATGACACTTGATTTACCTGAATTTGATAAAAATTAAAAGGCTTTGAAAGAGATTTCTAACGTTATATAATATGCTTTGAAACTCCTACCAAGTGAGAATTATGGCTATTCAAAGGATAAAAGGTTATGAGCCCATCTAGACGAGGACAATATGAAGAAATCAATGTAGCACTAACACTCCTTGCCTGTCATGACTTAGGTCACTATAGTGAGACAAAAGATGTTAAAGACTCATAATTTCAAGTGTGCACATGATCCTAAGTATAAATATGTCACGCCCCTAATTTTAGAGCACGTGAAACACATACTTTACAAACATATATTTGCCATAACATGTATAATACATTCCTTTATCATTGAAAATATTTACATATAAGTATTTCCATGTATACACATTATACAAATCTAGTATATAAATATCAAAGTACAGCATAAGTAAGGATTCTGCCTGTGGCATTAAGAGCATACTCTAGAATACAAATATAAAATAATTTAAACATTGTGAGCCTTGGAAGCAACGTAGGCTCACCCAGAGAGTATGCCACCTAATTAATCACGTAGCTGCAGGACCAAACTCTGTATCATTGTCTAAAAAATATATAAATATCATGTAGTGAGTTTGACAACTCAATGAGCAGATAATATCTCTTATGACATCTTAGGTTAATATATGGATGTACTCATATTTTAAAATTTATCACATAGAAAATACAATTCGAAAGTACATCTATATGGAACTTGTATTTCAAATATTCTCAAAACAAAGGATATTCAGATATCTAAAACCATATACTGTACTGTATGATCATTAAACAAATGTTTTGCATCAAAATTTTTCACATGAAAATATTAGGAGGATCCCATATTAGAATCCATATCAGAGTTCAGGCCCTTCCGTACTTTGGTGGTGTAAGATTTGCCTAAACTCAACATCCTGCTGAGGTTTGCCCTACCACCATTCAAGAGGACATGCGAATGGACTCTAATATGGGTATTTCCCAAACACACAACAAGAGAGGCAAGTCACATATCATATAGTCTGCATCTCGCTCAAATAGGAGGCATTCCACTCTCCATCACATATCATATCCCATGTGTTGGCCATCACACGAGGTTAGCACTACTCCTACTAGCTGAGGTATCAAAGTGTACTAGGGCTAACATCACCTGCTGTTAGCAAACAGTGTTTCTAATAGGATTTCTCCACATAAATTATCATTTACACATATACTATATTATCCAATATAGAGTATTCAATATAATATAGACTTTCAGTCTTAGTATAGTTCATTTGTCATAAATTTTCCAATCAAGGTTTATCACATATACATGCATTTTTTCAAGACAATCATATAACTTTATAAATCAATACCATGTGCATAAATATTCACTTTACCATATGAAAAATACATTCAGTATCACATATACAATGAGTTCAAAAATCTATTTTCAAAACCATGTTCTTCTTGAACTATAAGCCATCTAATAAATAAATCAGGTAGGTTACTCCATTTCAAAGTCATATAAAAGTATAAATAACTTGTAAACAGAATCAACTATACATTTAAAATTCAAGAAGAGTATAGGGTAAGTCATAGAAAGAATTATCTACTCACAAGTTAAGCTTCTAGGTTGGAAAGCCCTAAAATGTTCTTTTTAAATCCACATTTGACTAAACAGACCTCAAAAATGTGTCCGGAGGGTCCAAAAACCTAGAAAATGACTCTAGAATCGCAAAATTTGACCTTCGAGATATTGGTCAACACTGGTCAACTGTGAGACTATTAATGGTCGAAAAATACTATTTACTGTCGAAAATCACTATTTATACCGCCCGGATTTACTGTTCACGACGCACAAAAAGTTGTCAGATGGCCGAAAACTTTTCTATCTTAAGGTTTTTCTAACTCCTGAATCCATCTACGGTGTCAGATTTTCAATTTGAGGTCTTTAAATAGGAGTTTCAGAATTTATCTTTTTCTAAGATTTTCTACTTCTGATTTACGACAATTCAGCGGCTGATTTGAAAAACTATTCGGCCAATATCGTAGTACTCTTCATCCTGAATCCATTAGTACTCTTAGTTTTGAGATCAGAGGCTTGTAGACATTTCAAATCTAGAGAGAAAATATAGAGGTTACTATTTATACTATTCATCGGTTACAGGATTTCGCAGACTCCTCACGCTTCATCTCTCCCTTTTTTTAAATATTATTTAATTATTGAATAGTTAAAAAAATTTATATACATAATAATATTACTTTTCATCCTAAAGTATCCAAATTTTTTTAAAAAATTATATTCTTGTAAAAATTTAGTTAAACTCTTAAATCATGACTTTTCTTACTAAAAATTTTAATAAAATAAAATATCTTTATGCATAATAGAAGAAAAAATATTTTTAAAAATAAAACAAAAATTTATTAAAGACCAATAGAATTATTTTAAGCAAAACAAAAATTAATTTAATTAAAATTATATTTACTTTTAACAAAACATAATCATTTAAAATAAAAATATATTTATTTATAGCAAAACATTTTTATAAAAAAATTACGGGATATTACAAAATATGACCCCTAAGGCTTTCAAGATACATTCTTCACCTTAAAAAGAGTTGAGAGGCAAGGGTAAAGCTGCACCACACAAGTAGAATTCAAGATCAAAAGTTTAAGGGTTCTTCTAAAGTTTAGAGAATTGGGATGTTCTTTATTCTTCGCCTTTTATTATTTCTTTCTTTGATTTTTATAAATTCTTGTACAATTAATATGTTTATTCTACTTCCCATGAAGTAGATTTTTAGTTTCTAAGGATTTAGTAATCTTATGATGTAGTTTGATTTGGATAACTTTCTCTTATTTATTTTTAATGCTTCTAATTGTGTAGAAACAAATTTGATGAGTAGGTTACAAGTAATGAACTTAGAAAAGGAATTTATTTGTTAAAAGCCTTGAATTGAATAGCGCTTGACTAATATATGGTAGCCTAGATGTGAATGAGTTAACTTGTATGTATGAATAGGAATACACCTACTTACCTTACATAGGCATTAAGAGCTTATAATCTATGGTAGCCTAGATGTGAATGAATTAATTTGTATGTATGAATAGGAATACACCTACTTACCTTACATAGCCATTAAGAGCTTATTCTTAATTTCAGAGTTTATTCTTAATCAACTTGTTATATGAGTATAAAGGATTGGGGAAGAATATGTTTGTATGATCTTATACAAGGCTTATTAATAAAGTAGTGCTCTATTTAATAACTCATGACACTAGAATAAATAAAGAGGAAAGGATAAGAATTAAGTGAATTGATAGATTATATTGATATTCCTAGATCATCATTCACTATTAGTTAGTTTGTTAGTTAGATTTGCAAATTAGTGATAGTTGCATATTAGTTAGTTAGTAAGCTTTAATTTTTCACATTATTAAATTAATTAATTGGTTATTTTGATAAAGTTGAGAGATTGAGAGTTGTTACTTAATTACGATTTTATTAGTTTTATGTAGGCTATAATCCTATACCTAACCATTGTATTGTAGTTGCAACACATGTGCTTGCATAGTTGAAATATTTCAAATAACAAATTTTTGGCGTCATTGCCAGGGAATCCATTTAATTTTCTAGTTAATATTAATATTTGATTAGTCCAATTTTAATTCAAACTTCTTTTATTATACTAATTCCTTTTTTAGATACTCATACCCACATATGGAATTCGATCTTCATGTCATTCAGGCATAATTAGTTGAAAATGAGTTGGGATGAATTAGAAAGACAAAGAAAGGCTAGTTAGAGAACCTTTATATCTCCTAGTTTATATAGGAATTAACAATACCATTATAATTATGAATGTGAAAATTATGGTAACAACTTCAATAGGCAAAATAATCAATATTCCTATAATTCAATTCTGGTTGGAGTGGCCCCCTGAATTCCTACTGGGACAACATATTATAGCCTCCTATTACACCCCCAACATACATTCTTGACACCTAAGAGGAAGCACACATTAGAGGAGAGTATAAATGATTATACAGTAAGGGTCGAGGAAATGTTTTAGCATATTGAGGATACAAGCTGGTATATTAATACACAGTTAGCCCAACTTATTAGTCTTGTTCAAAATAGCCCCTAAAAAGTAATGCTTGGCTTTTTTGAAAATGCCTCCTAAGTGTGAGATTCTAAGTGATATTGAAGTCACCCCCACATTGAAGGCATTGAGTGATATTGATGTCACTCATAATGATGAGGAAATAAAAGAGGTGATGCCCAGTTTGTCAATAACAACCCTTAACACGAATTTGAAAAGCAGTGCAATGAAATTGTGATAAATAATGAGTCAAAATTAGAAGAAATTAATAATGAGTTTGAACCTCCCAATGTGAGAGTAGAAAAAATGGTAGAGTTTGAAAAATAAGAGAAAAAGAACCAAAAAGAAAAGGCTCAATCTACACTACCTTTAACACATTTCAATTAGTACTTTTATTATTTTGCAAGAAAAAGAAGAGACTAGAGAGATATTTATAGGGAAGCATTCATTAGAACCACCTGACCTATTCTTGTTTTCTACATTAAAAAACAAAGATTAGGAAGTAGTTAAGCACTTGAAACTACCAAATCCACTACCTATGATATAAGCTACTTAGTCATTAAACATCCCTCGCTTCCCTAAAGTAAAGGCAAAGAGCCCTACTATAGTGATACCATCATTGGTCCCTAGACGAATACATATACATTCACATGATTATAAAAAGAATACCACTATAGCTAATATGAAAAGAGCAATCCCAACAAATTATAGGCACACAAACCTATTGGACTATAATCATGGTCCATTCATCATAAATCCACATTGGTTATTCTCCTCTTTATTAGACTCCAACTGAGTTTATTTTTGAAATAGTCAAGTCAATGAACATAAAGCAAGTGATTCTCAAGAGACAATCTAAGTTTTCTCTTCATTTTCTTTTCTTTTCATTTTTTATTATTGTTTAGTATTTTTCAGTAGTCTATTTTTAGTTTGGTTTTAATTTTAGTTAATTAGTTTTTGCTTAGTGTATACAAGTGCTAAAACTCACAATTGATGGTAAAGCTCCTTAGGTCAAATTTAGGAAAAAAATTTTACATCCTTATTCAACACCCTTCCACCTAGATTTTCATCGATCAAATCATCCTTACTCTTGAGTGCATAGCATTTTGATGCTCTTAAGGCTCTACCTCTGGACTGGCCACTCATTAGAAGACTGAGAGATCTTGAAGGTAAATATTCATCCTAGCCCTAATTTCTTTCAATTTTTTTTATTAAATTTGGATTGGAGAGCTAAATAGGTGATTTTGGTAATAAATGCTATTTAACTGCAACTTTACACTTTGATTGGTGGCACTTCACTAATAACAAATATGATAGACGCCTTGAATTTTTATTTTGAATCTTGATTATTAGTTAGTGCTTGGACATTAATTTTGAATTGTGTAGTGTTAAGGTTGTTAGGTATGCTTGTTCCTTAAAGCAAGTCTAGGGATGACCTTTGGGTTGCCAAGTACGCTTTAGTTGTTTGATTTCATTGATATTTTATTTGTAAAAAATTTTAATGGCTTCCAAAAGAGTTTAAGGAGGTCTTTTCGCAAGTTAGAATACTTCAAAGTTCACCACCTCCTTCCAACACCAAATGGAATAAAGAAAAAAAATCATATTAGTCCTAACCCATCCATACCTATCAAGGGAGTCCTCTTGTTCATATGCTCCTTATGTTTTATTTTTCGAACATTGAGGACCGTGTTGCATTTAAGTTGGTGGGAAAATTCTCTTTGAGTCAATTTTTTTTTTCAAATTTCCTTTGTTTATCTCTTGTTTTGTCCAAAATTAGTAGTTTGTCCTAGGTTTTTAGTCATTTGTTGTTGTTGAGTTTATATCTTTTAGATCTTATAGTTGACTCTAATTTTGAGAACAAAATCCGCAATTAAATGATTTATATGTTATTTGAGAACCCACGGAGATATTTGTTATTCCATTCTACATAGGTAATTTGATTTAGTCGATGGTATTTGAAAAGACATGTATTTTTCCCATCATGATTTTTATTGACTGCATTTATTTATTTATTTATTTATTGTTTATGTAAGCTATTAATTGACTTTCCAATGATAGATGTAATTCATTGCTTGTTTCAATGCATATTAAATTTGAAATGTTTCTTTTGCATAAGATAATTCTTTGGAAAGCACTATTGTCTTAGGACATTTACTTTTTTACCATGCTCTTTTGATGAATGTTTTGTATAGTTTAGGGAATGATTAGAAGTATGCATGATTGTTAACCATGGAATTTGTTATATTTACTCTTAAGGAAAAATTCAAGATCACCCTAAGGAAGGGATTTAAGCATTTTTTTTGTTTCATTTGAGCCTTGTTTTAGTTACTTAATGTTTAATGTTATCCTTAGTTCCCTATTTTGAGCTTTGAATGAAATTATCCATCTATTTGTTTTGTTGATTAGCTAAAAGAAATAGCCTAGCCTTATGTTAAAAACCAAGTTAATATCCTTTCACCTATTAGGTATGGTTGTTTTATGAACTAAATATGAAATTTTCAAAGAAAGAAATTTGGCAATCAAAAGAAAAAGATGAAAAGAAAGAGAAAAGTACAAGAAGAAAAGAAGGAGATATACCCAAAAAGAGAAATGATTAAAATGGGAATTAGGAGAGAAAGTAAGGTTCTTATGAGAAAATGAAATGTAAAGTGAATATATGAAAAGTAATGCAATGTGAATTAGCTTAAACAAAACCATATCATACCTTTACCTTAGCCATAATACAAGCTTAAAAAGACCTATTGATCCTTGGCCAAGAGTGGTCTACATTAGTGGAGAGTAATGAAAGGTAAACATATGGGATTGATTGGTCTTGTGTGCATGCTTTTAATTATTTTCTATATTATGCATGATATTTTGAGAAAGAGTTCACACACACACAAGTGTTGTCCAAGAATGGCGATTGACTAAGGAATTGTTTTATGCTTTACTATATCTTTCTTTTACTATGAACACTTGTTTTGGTATGTGATTATGACTTGTGTTGGTATGCAATTATGAGGAAATAGTTGTGTAGTTCATATAAATGGCTGAATTATTCTAAATCTAGTATTCTTTTGTTTTAGATATAATTTAAATTCTTTAATCATCTGTTTCAATTGAACATTGAAATTTATTTTTTTAGAGCCTCATTCTCATTTGCTTAAGGGGAAGCAATGCTCGAAGTTTGGGGGTAAAATAACTCCATATTTGGAGTTATTTAACTATGCTACTTGTCTTTTGAGTGAATTTGAGTATAACCCTTTATATTTTATTTATGATGTGTGTAATGAGGATTGAATGACTCGTGTTATGAATTTTTGAAGGTAAATGCTCAATTTGGAAGCTAAAAAAAGGTAAATAAGCTAAATTTGCAAAGCTGGACATTCACATCAATGAATTATTTTAGAATTTTGACCTTGATGATGACCTTAAATTTGGATGAATTTGGTATCAAATTAAAGATCTTTGAAAGGAATTTCTAATAGTATATTATATGCCTTGAAACTCTAATGAAGGTGAGAGTTATGGCTGTTTGAAAGATGAAAGATGAAACATTAGGAGCCCGTCTTGAAGCCTGCCGCGACGAAGAAAAAATGAAGAAATTAATGTTGTACTCACTCTTCCTATGACAACCTAGGTCATGATAGGGCTGAAAGCTTTTAGTAAAACTATAGAATACAGATTATAGAAAAGAGAATTACAGAAGAAGAAGATAACATCATTTCATGTATTCAAGACATTGTTTACAATGCAGCAGTGTTCCTTATATACTAACTATAACTACTTTAACTACTGCCATGTGAGTGATGTAATTTCATTAATTATCATGTGGGCTTGAGTGTATACTCTTACATCCCCCCTCAAGCTCAGTAGTGGCTTCCACTTTAAGCTTGATTTAAAACTTCGTAAAGAGAGAGCTGGAGACAAACTTGGTCATTATGTCAGCTACTTGTTCAGCAGCTGAGATATGACTAACTATGATGTCATGGGACTGAACCTTTTCTCTGACAAAGTGAATATCTAGTTCTACATGTTTAGTACGTGCATGTAGAATTGGGTTTACTGTCAGCATAACTGCACTTAGGTTGTCACAGTAAAATCATAGGAGCGGATGGTAGATATGCATGAAGTTCAGAGAGAAGTAACTTGAGCCATATGACTTCTGAAATGGTGAGAGCAATGCTTCTGTATTCTGCTTCGGTGCTTGATCGAAAGACCACATGATGCTTCTTGGAGCACTAGGAAATGAGATTTCTACCTAGATAAATTGCTGAGCTAGAGGTCGATCTTCTGTCATATGGATCGCCGCCCCAGTCAGCATCTGCAAAACCATGAAGAGTTAGTTATTGTGGTTTTCTAAAAACTAACCCATAAGTAATTGTAGACTGAATATAACGAAGAATGCGCTTCACAGCTTGCCAATGAGTGTCCATAGGATTAGACATAAATTGGCAAACTTTGTTTACAGGAAATGCTAGTTCAAGTCTTGTGATTGTTAGATATTGCAAGCCTCCTACAATCGATCGATATAGCTATGGGTTTTCAAAGGGATTTCCTTGATGAGTTGATAGTTTTAGACCAGAGATCATTGGAGTTTTATATCCTTTGCAATCAGACATGGATGCTTTCTCTAGGAGGTCTCGAGCATACTTAGTCTGAGATATATGTAGTTTTCCTTCTTCTAGTTTTTGAACTTAAACACCTAGAAAGTAGTTTAAATCACCTAGATCTTTTAATGAAAAGAACTGATGAAGTTGATTGATGAGGTTTGAGACTGCTGCTGAGGAAGATCCTGTAATTTTGATATCATCGACGTAAATGAGCAAGAATATAGTGTGTTGTGGAGTAATTCGAATAAGTAGGGAATGGTCACATCAACTTGCAGTAAAATCAAGCTGAAGAAACAGAGTGTTGGTCAGTTTCTCAAACCAGGCACGTGGAGCTTGCTTAAGACCATAGAGAGATCTTTATAGTTTGCAGACTAGAGATGAATTAGATTGGTCTTCATAGCCAGGCGGTTGAACCAAAAACACTTTTTCATCAATCTTCCCATTTAGAAATGCATTGTCCACATCGATTTACTTTATTGTCCAATTCTTTTGTAGTGCTAAAGTGAGAATTGTGCGGATTGTGGCTGGCTTTACTACCAGACTGAAGGTTTTTTTATAGTCAAGTCCCTCTCTTTGATTGAATCCCTTTGCCACTAGCCTTGCTTTGTACTTTTGTATACTACCATCTGTTTTCCTTTTTATTCTGGAGACCCACTTGCAACCTATAGGTTTCTTATTTTCTGGAAGTGGAACAAGTTGCCATGTTTGGTTTTTCTTAAGTGCATTGTATTCTGCATCCATAGCACTTTTCCAGTGAGGCTGCTTTAGAGCTACTTTGACATTTTTAGGTTCTTGATCAAGTGCAGTGACTGTGTAGGCTCTGTGCTTGAAAATTCCATCTTTTGCTCGAGTAATCATGGGATGAGAAGGAGGTTGAGTCTTCGTTGTTCTAGAGGACTAAATAGTTGTATGTGCATCAGGATGATGCAAATGCTGAACTGATATATGCATGTCTACAGTTGCATGTTACTGAGGGATCAAAGTAGGACTACAACTATCATTGTTAGTAATTAAGCAAGTATCAGTGACCACACCATGTTTAGTGCATGCATTTGGTGTTATGGTTAAGGTACTGGAGTGAGATTTATTAGGTTGATGCTTATGAATGAAAGATTAAGTGATTGAAGATGACTGAGGGAGTAATGTTTGTGACTGTGATGAAAAGAATGTAGGATAAGGAAATGAATTTTCATGAAATGAAACATGTCTGGAGATGAAGACTTTTCCCTTGGAGTCGAGACATCTATAACCCTTATACTGATCACTATATCCTATAAATATGCAGGGATGAGATTTAAAATCCAGTTTGTGTTGGTTATAAGGTCTAGTGTAAGGATAACACTCACAGCCGAAAGATTTTAGAAGAGTGTAGTTTGGTTTTGTGTTATAAAGGCATTCAAAAGGTGACTTGTGATTACGAGTAGGCGTTGGGAGGAGATTTATTAGAAATACAACAGTTTGGGAAGATTCAACCCATAATTTTAGAGGAAGTTTAGCATGAGCTAGCATAGTAAGACCAACCTCTATAATATGCCTATTCTTCCTTTCTGCTTTTCCATTCTGCTGGGGTGTATATGAGCAACTTATTTTGTGCAAAATTTCATGTGAATTAAGGTAGGTTGACAAAGCTTTATATTCTCCACCTCCATCAAATTGCAAGCATTTTAGTTTTGTATCAAAATGTAATTCAACCATAACTCTAAATTGATGGAAAACTTTAAGCAGTTCAGATTTCTGTGAAATTGGATAAAGCCAAGTAAAATTAGTTGCTGCATGTATACAGTGAACAAAATAACGATGACCTTTAAAGGATGGAATAGGTGATGGTCTCCAAATATCTAAATGTACTTGCTGCAAAGTCTGTGAGTAGGTTTTGGAGGAAATGGGAAATGGAAATTTATGAAATTTTCCAAAATAGCAAGATTTTCAATTATCAAATTTAGTTTCATTTGGAAATGATTGAAGATTACAGATTTGCATGACTTTATTGACTGCTTTACAGGAGGCGTGGCCAAGCCTACTATGCCGAAGTGTAAAAATACATGAATATGAATTATTTGTCTGAGAAGAAACCAGCGACAATGAAGAATTTGCTTGAAAAGCTGAGTGGAGCTGTCTTTTTGGCAAGTGTTCTATTTTTCTATATTGAGTGTTGACCCAGGTGTGAGAGTTCAAAAGTGTCAAATGTGTACAACCCATTAGTGACTTTCCTTGTCAAGAGCAGTTTCTTGGTAACCTGGGATTTAACAAAACAGCAGTTAGATGAAACTCAAAGAAAACATCATTATCTTTGCAAAGTTTTGACACACTTAGCAAATTTTTTGCTATAGTTGGAACATGAAGAATATTTTGTAAGGAAAGAGATGAATGAGGTAAGAATGGTGTTTTTAGAGGGGAATGACCAATATTGGAGATAGATAAACCTTTACCATGACCAATATGCAACTTCTCATTACCACGAAATTGTTCTTTCTGTCCTAGATTTTGTTCATCCATTGTAACATGGTTTGATGCTCCTGAGTCAGGATACCAAGATGTATCAAGTAAGGTTTCTGGAGTTGCTAACATTGCAATCATTTGAGATCCTTGTCTTGATGAGTTTGCATTATTTCTTGATGTGGACTAAAAGTTGGGATCATATCTTTGTCCTCTGCCTCTAAACTGTTGAAACCTACCAAAATTATATCATCTTGTATTAACTCCATTTACAAAATTTACTTGTGCAACATTTACAGATAATGTTTTAAACTTCATGAATTGTTCATATCTTGCTTTATGAGCCAATAGTAAAGATTCTATATCTGCCACAGTATAAGGATCAATTCTTGATGTTATTGACATGATAAATGGGAAATATTCTTCAGGCAAACCTTCTAATATAGCATCTATATGATCGCTCTCTGTCATTGGACAACCTATACTAATAAGAGAATCTACTGCATTCTTGATCTTGAGTAGGTATTCACTCACAAACATAGATCCTTTCTTTGTATTACGAAGTTGCATCTTGAATTGACTTACTCTTGCTCGAGTCTGAGCATTAAAGATAGCTTCAATTCTGGACCATACTTGTCTTGAAGTCTCGCATCCAACTACTCTGGTTAACAATGATTCACTCATAGAAGAAAGAAACCAAGAAAGTATGAGTTGATCTTGTGCATCCCAATCTGAAAATTCTTTTGAATATTTCCCATTGATTACATCAATTTCTGATTCAAATCTTGCCGAAACATTTATTTTGTGGTCAAGAAATTTCTGTAATTGATGGCCTCTGATAGTTGCAATGATCTGCTGTTTCCAGAGAAGATAATTCTTGTCATCAAACTTAATCGACAAAGGATGAGAAAATGCCACCAGCTTAATTTTTGCGCTTGCAGTAGAACTGGACGTTGAAACATTCTCCATGGCTGACCTCTAGTGTAGGCTCTGATACCATGAAAGCTTTTAGTAAAACTATAGAATACAGATTATAGAAAAGAGAATTACAGAAGAAGAAGATAACATCATTTCATGTATTCAAGATATTGTTTACAATGCTGCAGTGTTCCTTATATACTAACTATAACTAGTTTAAGTACTGCCACATGAGTGATGGAGTTTCGTTAATTATCACGTGGGCTTGAGTGTATACTCTTACAAGGACAACAAAATTTGTTAAAAAGTTATGGTTTCAAGTGTGCACATGATTCTAAGTATAAATATGACCCCTAATGTAACAACTCCATTTAAGTATCAATTTTTTTTTAAATACCATGAAGTTATTACCTCGTTACATCTTAACTCAAAATAACATTTATTTAATTTATACAATACAGAGTTTACATACATATCATTAATCAAAACATAAGTACAACATATCAAATACATAAAAATCTACATCTTATTTATTTTGGTTGACCAATTTCGGAGATACAGGTGCGGGTGGTTGCACCTTCACCGGGATCTAAGCCAACTCGACCATAAACATTTTATTTGCTTCTGGGATTTGCCCAACATAAAGTACTCAATCCAACATGCACTAAAAGCCAGAGCCATAGAAAAATCTGCATAACTAATTTTCTGAACATGATATGGAAATATAGTGAGAATTAAATCTCAATAAATTCAACAATAAATCATCATCAATATAGCTCATCACGTCATGTTTAATTGTATAAATAACAGCAAATATCTTTGGTTACATGAATGCACTATATCTATGCACATGAGAATTGTACAATAATGACATGTATGACAGAATTAACTATTTTCAGAATATCATATGATAACTATCAATTTATTCTCATATCAAGTTACCCCAGTCATGGTGAATATTTTCTACTCTCTGGTATGGGCTTTTCTCACTCCGTCTGACATGGCTCACTTTCTCTTTCTTTTCTCATTAACATTATCATAACCGTTGGTAGGGCGTCCCCTACTAGTGCACCACACGGATTGCCATGTGACTGTGCTCATTTCTTTTCTTTTCATAATAATACTCAAAAATATGATTTCAATAACAAATATGTTCATCAAAATATAATTATTACCAAAAATCATTGGTAATCATGCCATGAACATAACCATTTCAAATATCAATTTATAAAATATTTCCATGTCAAAATTTCACACTTAAGATGGTAAGAAAATCATACAATGGCAATGGCTATGGCATATACTAGTCATTTATTATTAAAAAAAATATTAATTTTATTTCCTTATTTTCTTGATGCAGGTTTTTATCCTATCTGACCTTCTCTTACTAATCAGAGCATAACTTACTCAATTTAACTCTGATGTAGGTGAACTTGGTGTCAATTTAAAGATAAAACAATTATCTAAAACTATCATGTTGAACAAGTTAGCGAAATACTAATAAATCAAGGTGATATTACTCCCTCAAAGTACAGGTTATTTCTTCTCGGGTAGATTCTAACCTCTACCTACTAATCTGTCCATATCTCGCTCATATGAATTCTAAATTAAGTGATTTCAGTGTCTAAAAATCCGTCACACATAGAGAAATAATTTTTATGTTAATAATTTATTTTAATTCCCTACAGAATGTTCTCAGAAATTAAAACATAGAAACTATCATAAAATATTCTTCCCTGATTAACCAATTTCTCACTACTGCAAACTAATCTGACCATATCTACCTCATACGGACTCTAAATTGAGTGATTCCAGTGGCTAAAAATCCGTGACACATATATCTATAATTCTTATGTTAAACATTTATTTTAATTTCCTATAGAAAGTTCCCATAAATTTAAAACACAGAAACTATCCTAACATATTCTTCCTTGATTAACCATTTTCTGACCACTGCTTATTAATCAGACCATATCTACCTAATATGGACTCCAAATTGAGTGACCGTGAAGCTATCCTAACATATTCTTCTCTTACTGATCATAACCGTTGGTAGGGCGTCCCCTACTGGTGCCCCACACAGATTGCCAAGTGACCGTGCTCATTACTTTTCTTTTCATAATAATACTCAAAAATATGATTTCAATAACAAATATGTTCATCAAAATATAATTATTACCAAAAATCATTGGTAATCATGCCATAAACATAACCATTTCAAATATCACTTTATAAAATATTTTCATGTTAACATTTCACACTTAGGATGGTAAGAAGTTCATACAATGGCAATGGCTATGGCATATACTAGTCATTTGTTATTTAAAAAAATATTAATTTTATTTCTTCATTTTCTTGATGCAGGTTTTCATCTTATCTGACCTTCTCTTACTAATCAGAGCATAACTCCTTGAATTTAACTCTGATTTAGGTGCCCTTGGTGTCAATTTAAAGATAAAATAATTATCTAAAACTATTATTATGAAAACGTTAGCGAAATATTAAGAAATAAAGGTGATATTACTCTATCAAAGTACAGGTTATTTTTTCTCGGGTAGGTTCTGACCTCTATCTACTAATATGTCCATATCTCCCTCATACGAATTCCAAATTAAGTGATTACAGTGTCTAAAAATCCTTCACACATAGAGAAATAATTTTTATGTTAATAATTTATTTTAATTCCCTATAGAATGTTCCAAAAACTAAAACACAGAAGCTATCCTAAAATATTCTTCCCTGATTAACCAATTTCTGAGCACTACATACTAATCGGACCATATATACCTCATACGGACTCTAAATTGAGTGATTCCCATGGTTAAAAATCTGGGACACATATATCTATAATTATTATGTTAACCATTTATTTTAATTCCCTACAAAACGTTCCCAGAAATTTAAAACACAAAAGCTATCCTAACATATTCTTTGCTGAATAACCATTTTCTGAACACTGCTTATTAATCGGACCATATCTACCTCATATGGACTCCAAATTGAGTGATTCAAGTGGTTAAACATCCGTGACACATATAGCTATAATTCTTATGTTAACCATTTATTTTAATTCCCTACCGATTCTTCTCAAAATTTTAAAGAATAGAAGCTTAAAATTCTGCCACCCATAGCCATACCTATGCAGAACTATCTACACCAGCCAAAGTATTCAAACATACATAATATGTAACAAGTATAGCAACATCCATGACCAATCATCAAAGTTCTAAGATCAAAATCTTATATAAATATTACAAGTTTTAAATCTTTTCTTCAAAAATAAATATTGTTAAACTTACCCGAAGCACTTAGTCCTCTAGACTTCTCCTTCCTCTTTCTTCCTTTCTTCCTTTCTTCCTCTCCTTTCCTCACTCTACCTTGCTTCTATTTTTCCTCTCCTTCACTTAGAAAAAAATTTTAATGTTGTAAGGGTGGGTTTTTCTTAAATAGACCATCAAATAATTCACCTTTCATGATCATGGATCTATCTTATCACAATTAGGATACATTTGGTTGAATTTTTGGAAAACAAACAACTTATGTTCTTGTCTTCCTCTTCCTTAGTCAAGATATGCATAGCAAAAGGAGATTTTTATTTTGAAAATTATGATAATATGTTTCTAAGATAAGGGACATGGTCCCTTTGGTTTAGGGATTCATTTCCTTTTTCTTTTGTCTTAATCAAGTATGATAGGTTTGCCTTTATAGGTGGCAAATTTCTAGCCCTTGAATCTCTATTATTTGGTTGAAATTATTTGTGTGGGATAGGAATGTTTTGTCCTAATGCCATGTATTATCATACCACTTGCTAAAATTATGAGTGTAGGATATAGATGTTTTGTCCTAAAGCCTTGTATTATCATACCACTTGCTAAAATTATGAATGTACGATATCACACCACTTGCTAAATTTTTGTCTTAATGCCATGTCACCTAATCTTGATTACACCATTATTTCATCACTTTACTTTTCTTTTTCTTTTTCTTTTTCCTCTTTGGTTTGGGCTCATTCTTGCCCATTTTCTTTACTTTGGTTAAAATTCTACCTTTCATAATGGGTTTGGTCACATTTTCATGATTTTTGGGCTACCAGTCCAATTTCTATATCCTAGTCCAAGTCTAAGTTTTATTTCTTCATTGGGCTATCCTATTGACTTGCTAAAAATTTATGTAAAGTAGAAAAACTCTATAAGAAGTGTCCATAGGTGAAAGCCCAATGTATGGATGAATATGTTAAACTTAGTAGTTCTAGTTCTTGAATTAGGAAAAATTACCCTAATCCAATGTTTTCTTGAAATTTTAAAACCTTTGCTTGTTTCCAAAAATGTATCTTCCTTACCCAAGAATTTTACCTTTCTTTAGTATATTATTTCTATTTTTTTTCCTCTTAGGTTTTCTCTCTTTACCTATTCCATTAATGTTAGAACATTTCTATGCATACACGTAAGGTGAATAATTTTTAAGGATTATATTTCCTTAGATATCTAAAAATTGTCTAATAAATTTTATTTCCTTAATTAAATATTTATGTACCTTAAAAAGAAACGAAATTAGGAATGTTACTTTGAATACTTTTTTATTTTTATTAATTCATGAAACGAAATTAGGAATGTTACATTTCTCTCCCCCTAAAAGAAATTTTGTCCTCAAAATTTCAGAAATTACCTAATAAGAACAATTTCGGATATTTCTTCCTCGTGACTTCTTCTAACTCCCAAGTTGCTTCTTCCAGAATCAAACATTCCCATAACACCTTAACTAAGGGAATAGTTTTGTTCCACAATTGCTTTACGTCAGTGTCCAATATAGATGCTGGTACTAGCTGGTATGTCATGTTCTCCTTTATTTAGATTGGTTCATCTCGTAGCACATGTGAGGAGTTTGGAAGATACTTTCGAAGCTGTGATACATGGAAAACATTATGCAAGTTGGAAAAATTAGGTGGGAGAGCAACTTGATATGCTGACGTCCCTACTTTCTTCAGAATTTGGTAGGGTCCCAAAAATCGCAGATTTAGCTTTTTGATCTTGAGAGACCTACCAACTCCACTGGTCAGAGAAAGTTTTAGAAATACATTGTCCCTTTCCTCAAACTCCAGAGGTTTATGTCTCTTATCATAGTAACTTTTTTGCCGACTCTGAGCTGTGAGCATTTTGTCTTGTATAATCCTGATTTGTTCAGTGGTTTGTTGAAACTAGATCAGGACCCAACAAGTTCTTTTCTCCCACCTCAAGCCAACATAGTGGAGATCGGCACTTTCTACCATATAAAGCTTCATAGGGGGCTATCTTAATACTAGAGTGATAGCTATTATTATAAGCAAACTCTACTAAAGGTAGGTACTTATCCCATCCTTTACCTTGCTCTATGACACAGGCCTTCAACATATCTTCTAGGGTTTGAATGGTCTGTTCTGTCTGCCCGTCAGTCTGAGGATGGTAGGCAGTATCAAACCGCAACTGAGTACCAAAAGCTTCCTGCAACGCCTTCCAAAACCTCGACGTAAACCTTGAATCTCTATCATAAATGATATTTAAGGGAATTCCATGTAGTCTAACTATTTCCTGAACGTACAATTGGGCCAATTTGTCCAGTGAAAAGTTAATTTTTATGGGCAGAAAGTGAGCAAATTTGATTAATCTGTCAATAATTACTCAGATAGAGTCATGTCCCACTGAAGTCTTAGGTAAACCCACAACAAAGTCCATTGTGATACTGTCCTATTTCCATTTAGGGATCTCAAGAGGTTGTAGAAATCCCGCTGGCTTTTGATGCTCCACTTTCACCTTTTGACAAATGAGACATTTCGCCACAAACTCGGCAATGTCTTTTTTCATCCCTGGCCACCAATACATCCTCTTTAAATTCTGGTACATTTTAGTGCATCTAAGATGAACTATGTATTTACTCTGATGCGCTTCTTGCAGGATCTTAGTCTTCAACTCTCATTCTTGAGGGACACAAATCCTTCCCTGATACATGATTGCTCCATCTTCCATGACAGAAAAATTACCTTGGTCTTTATGATCCTGTAAGTATTGGTCATGAGCTTGAGCCTCTTTGATCTGGGCTCTAAGGTCACTTCCTATACTTAAACCATTAATGAATAGCTTCTTTGGAGTAAGAGTAGTGTCTAGTTTCAAATTTCGAAACTCCTCAAGTATCTGCATCTCATACATCATCATCTGGCCTATGTGTAGAGATTTTCAACTCAAAGTATCAGCTACAACATTTGCTTTTCCCGGATGATACTTTATCTCAAATTTATAATCATTGAGAAATTCCACCCATCTTCGTTGCCTCATATTTAACTCCTTTTGATCAAAGAGATATTTAAGACTTTTATGATCGCAATATACTTCAAAGGTTGCTCCGTATAGGTTGCGTCGCTAAATCTTTAAAGCAAACACCACTACCGCCAATTCAAGATCATGAGTTAGATAGTTTTCTTCGTGGGGTCTTAGTTGCCTAGAGGCGTAAGCAACTACTCTCTTATCTTGCATAAGCACACACCTTAGCCCTTTCTTTGAAGCATCACTATACACTTCAAAATGTCCTGTAGGGTCCGGAATAATTAAAACTGGAGGAGTGGTCAGTCTTGTCTTAAGCTCTTGGAAACTAGCTTCACATTGATCAGTCCATTTGAAAGGACTTCCCTTCCTGATCAATTTAGTCAATGGCAAGGCTACACGAGAGAAGTTTTGTATAAACCTCCTGTAGTATCCTGCCAAACCCAGGAAACTTCTGACTTCTATAACCGTCTTTGGTCTCTCCCACTGAATCACTGCTTCCGTTTTGCTAAGATCTACGGCTACCCCTATATTGGAGATGACATATCCAAGAAACTTCACCTCTGACAGTCAAAATTCATACTTCTCCAATTTAGCATATAACTTTTTCTCTTTCAGTACTTACAGTACGATTTAAAGATGTTGTTCATGTTCTTTCTCACTCTTAGAATATATCAAGATGTCATCAATGAACACTACAACAAATTGATCTAGGTAGGGTCGAAAAATGCGATTCATGTAATCTATGAAAATTGCAGGTGCATTCGTCAACCCGAAGGGCATTATGAGAAACTCATAGTGCCCATACCTAGTCCAGAAGGTAGTTTTTGGTACGTCCTCCTCCTTGATCCTAATATGATGGTATCCTAACCTCAAGTCAATTTTAGAAAAGATGGAGGCTCCCTTCAGTTGATCCAATAAGTCATCTATCTTAAGGAAAGGGTACTTGTTTTTAATAATCACATTAATCAACTGTTTGTAATCTATGCATAGTCTCAAGCTCCCATTTTCTTCTTAACAAACAATACAGGAGCTCCTCAAGGTGATACACTCAGTCTAATAAATTGCTTTTCTAATAGTTCCTCCAATTGTTTCTTGAGTTCCTGTAGTTCCTTCGAGGCCATTCTATATGGTGCAATAGAGATAGGCCCTGTCCCAGGTAGGAGATCAATAGAGAACTCTATCTCTCTCTTGGGAGGTAAGCCTGGAATATCTGATGGAAATACTTCAGGAAACTCGTTGGCTATTGGGATTTCATCAAGCTTCGATTTGACTTCTAGGTTTGATAAATACAAGAAAATGTATCCAAGTACTCCATTCTTCAACTCCTTATTAACTTGATTGGCATTAATCATCAATAACTGCACCTCATCTTTTGGAGTAGGAGGTAGAAATTCAACGGTCTTGTTACAACAATTCAGCAATACTTGATTTCTAGTCATCCAGTCTAACCCTAGAATGACATCAATACCTTTTAAAGGTAGACAGACAATGTCTACAAAAAAAGTTTTCTCCTAGATAGTGACCTGACAGTCCTTACATACAGAGGAAGTTAAGACCCTTTCCCTTGTGGGAGTTACTACAGATAGCTCATAGGGGGTTTCAGCAATAGGATACTGAAGCTCCCTAATAAATTTTTCTGATATAAATGAATGACTAGCACCAGAGTCAAACAACACCATAAAAGCAAATCCATATATATAGCATGTACCTTGAATCATTTCAGAAGATTGAGCTGCCTCTTGGCCGCTTAGGGTAAAAACCCTTCCTTTCACCTGATGCCTCTGTTCTGGTTGCTTCCCCACATTCTGTGGGCAGTTTCTAGCAAAATGACTCTTCTGTCTGCAGTTAAAGCAGACATCTTGTCCCATGTAGCATGGCCGGTTACCGTGCATGCGTCCGCAATTAGCACACTTGATTGGGACGAGGTCTTGTTGGAAAGGTCTGGGACCCGCAGTCAATGGCCTCTTACCAGCTCCATATCCACTTTTTCTCACGTTCTTGCTAGGGTTGGAAAAAATTTTCTTCCTTTTCCATAGGTTTCGCCTTTACTTTTCGTCCTCCACTGCCTTTAAACTTTTCTCTAAAAGTCTGCATTTATTGATCAGAGGTACAAACTCCCTGATCTTCATAGCTACAATAGCATTCTTTATATCCGGGTTCAGTCCCGCTTCGAACTTAATAGCATTCCATGCTTCATCGGGGTTAAATCACAGATAAGAGGAGAACTTAGACAACTCCTCGAACCTCGCGATGTATTGGTCTATGGTCATGCTACCCTGCTGAAGTTGGAGAAATTCAATTTCTTTCTCCGCCTTCACAGTACTTGAAAAGTACTTTTCCAAAAAGGTGTCTTTGAACACCTGCCAAGTGATCTGTCTTCCCTGGTGAGCTAAAAGTTCTCTAACTCCACTTCACCAGTATTCTGCTTCATCTTTTAGCATATATGCAGCGAAGATTACTTGCTGCTTCTCAGTACAGCCCATCACTTCAAAGATTTTCTTTAACTCCCTTATCCATCTTTCAGCTACAATCGGGTCAAAGCCGCCTTGAAAACAAAGTGACCTAGTCCTCAGGAACTCGGATATGCCGTTATCATTTCCAGCCATCCGGTTGTTAGCACCATTCACACCATTCGAGTTATTAGCATTCTGGAGATATTGTAGAATTTGATTAGTGGTCATGACTTAGTCTCGAATTGCCGTGGCCAGGTTGTGAAGGGTTCCCTCTGTATTGTTTGTCAGATTCCTCCTTGGTGGTGCCATTTCCTATTGTGGCAAAAATAAAGTTATGTTGCTATTGAGGTGACCAAGCCCAATAGTTAGTTCAAAAATATTTAACAGCAGTCATAACACCACCTCGGCATGTAGGTAGGAAACACTAGTAATTTCTTACCTATATGAATTCACTGATCCCTACACAGCACAACCACAAACATATTCAAGACACTATAAGATTGATTCAGATAACCATCCACCCACTAGCCTTCTAGGATCGATCCGCTCTGATACCAATTATGTAACAACTCCATTTAAGTATCAATTTTTTTTAAATACCATGAAGTTATTACCTCGTTACATCTTAACTCAAAATAACATTTATTTAATTTATACAATACAAAGTTTACATACATGTCATTAATCAAATCATACGTACAACATATCAAACACATAAAAATCTACATCTTATTTATTTTGGTTGGCCAATTCTGGAGATACAGGTGCGGGTGGTTGCACCTTCACCTGAATCTAAGCCAACTCAACCACAAACATTTTATTTGCTTCTGGGATCTACCCAACATAAAGTACTCAATCCAACGTGCACTAAAACCTAGAGCCATAGAAAAATCTGTATAACTAATTTTCTGAACATGATATGGAAATATAGTGAAAATTAAATCCCAATAAATTCAACAATAAATCATCATCAATATAGTTCATCATGTCATGTTCAGCTGTATAAACTACAGCAAATATCTTTGGTCGCATGAATACACTATATCTATGCACATGAGAATCGTACAATAATGACATGTATGACAGGATTAACTATTTTTTAAAATATTATATAATGACTATCAATTTATTCTCATATCAAGTTACCCCGGTCAGGGTGAGTATTTTCTACTCTCCGGTATGGGCTTTTCTCGCTCCGTCTGACATGGCTCACTTTCTCTTTCTTTTCTCATTAACATTATCATAACCGTTAGTAGGGCATCCCCTACTAGTGCACCACACGGATTGCCATGTGACTGTGCTCATTTCTTTTCTTTTCATAATAATAGTCAAAAATATGATTTCAATAACAAATATGTTCATCAAAATATAATTATTATCAAAAATCATTGGTAATCATGCCATGAACATAACCATTTCAAATATCAATTTATAAAATATTTTCATGTCAAAATTTCACACTTAAGATGGTAAGAAGTTCATACAATGGCAATGGCTATGGCATATACTAGTCATTTATTATTAAAAAAATATTAATTTTATTTCTTTATTTTCTTGATGCAAGTTTTCATCCTATCTGACCTTCTCTTACTAATCAGAGCATAACTCACTCAATTTAACTCTGATGTAGGTGAACTTAGTGTCAATTTAAAGATAAAACAATTATCTAAAACTATCATGTTGAACAAGTTAGCGAAATACTAATAAATCAAGGTGATATTACTCCCTCAAAGTACAGGTTATTTCTTCTCGGGTAGGTTCTGACCTCTACCTACTAATCTGTCCATATCTCCCTCATATGAATTCTAAATTAAGTGATTTCAGTGTCTAAAAATCCGTCACACATACAGAAATAATTTTTATGTTAATAATTTATTTTAATTTCCTACAGAATGTTCTCAAAAATTAAAACATAGAAACTATCATAAAATATTCTTCCTTGATTAACCAATTTCTCACTACTGCAAACTAATCTGACCATATCTACCTCATACGGACTCTAAATTGAGTGATTCCAGTGGCTAAAAATCCGTGACACATATATCTATAATTCTTATGTTAACCATTTATTTTAATTTCCTACAGAAAGTTCCCAAAAATTTAAAACACAAAAGCTATCCTAACATATTCTTCCTTGATTAACCATTTTCTGACCACTGCTTATTAATCAGACCATATCTACCTAATATGGACTCCAAATTGAGTGATTCAAGTGGCTAAAAATCCGTGACACATATAAATATAATTCTTATGTTAACCATTTATTTTAATTCCCCACCGATTCTTCTCAAAATTTTAAAAAACAGAAACTTAAAATTTTGCCACCCATAGCCATACCTATGCAGAACTATCTACACCAGCCAAAGTATTCAAACATACATAATATGTAACATGATATAGCAACATCCATGACCAATCATCAAAGTTCTAAGATCAAAAACTTATATAAATATTACAAGTTTCAAATATTTTCTTCAAAAAGAAAAATTGTTAAACTTACCTGGAGCACTTAATCCTCTAGACTTCTCCTTCCTCTTTCTTCCTTTCTTCCTCTCCTTTCCTCACTCTACCTTGCTTCTATTTTTCCTCTCCCTCACTTGGACGAAAATTCTAATGTTGTAAGGGTGGGTTTTGCTTAAATAGACCATCAAATAATTCACCTTTCATGATCATGGGTCTACCTTATCACAATTAGGATACACTTGGTTGAATTTTTGGAAAACAAACAACTTATGTTCTTGTCTTCCTCCTCCTTAGTCAAGATATGCATAGCAAAAGGAGATTTGTATTTTGAAAGTTATGATAATATGTTTCTAAGATAAGGGAGAAGGTCCCTTTGATTTAGGGATTCATTTCCTTTTTCTTTTGTCTTAATCAAGTATGATAGGTTTGCCTTTTAGGTGGAAAATTTCTAGCCCTTGAATCTCCATTATTTGTGTGGGATAAGAATGTTTTGTCCTAATTCCATGTATTATCATACCACTTGCTAAAATTATGAGTATAGGATATAGATGTTTTGTCCTAAAACCTTATATTATCATACCACTTGCTAAAATTATGAATGTACGATATCACACCACTTGCTAAATTCTTGTCTTAATGCCATGTCACCTAATCTTGATTACACCATTATTTCATCACTTTACTTTACTTTTTCTTTTTCTTTTTCCTCTTGGGTTTGGGCTCATTCTTGCTCATTTTTTCTACTTTGGTTAAAATTCTACCTTTCATAATGGACTTGGTCACATTTTCATAATTTTTGGGCTACTAGTCCAATTTCTATATCCTGGTCCAAGTCTATGTTTTATTTCTTCATTGGGCTATCCTATTGGCCTGCTGAAAATTTATGTAAAGTAGAAAAACTCTATAAGAAGTATCCATAGGTGAAAGCTCAATGTATGGGTGAATATGTTAAACTTAGTCATTCTAGTTCTTGAATTAGGAAAAATTACCCTAATCCAATGTTTTCTTGAAATTTTAAGACCTTTACTTGTTTCCAACAATTTATCTTCCTTATCCAAGAATTTCACCTTTCTTGAGTATATTATTTCTAATTTTTTTTCCTCTTAGTTTTTCTCTCTTTACTTATTCCATTAATGTTAGAACATTTCTATGCATACACGTAAGGTGAAGAATTTCTAAGGATTATATTTCCTTAAATATCTAAAAATTGTCTAATAAATTTTATTTCTTTAATTAAATATTTATGTACCTTAAAAAGAAACAAAATTAGGGATGTTACTTTGAATACTTTTTTATTTTTATTAATTCATGAAACGAAATTAGAGATGTTACATCTAAGGCTTCCAAGACACATTCTTCACCCCAAAAGAGTTAAGAGATAAGGGCAATGAGGCACCACACAAGGAGGATTCAAGATCAAGAATTTAGGGGGTGTTTTTTAAGGTTTAGAGAAATGATAAATTCTCTATTCTTTACCTTCTTATATTTCTTTCCTTGATTTTGATGAGTTCATGTACAATTGAGATGTTTATTCTACTTCCTATGATGTAGATTTTTAGTTTCTACGGATTCAATGGACCTTATCATGTAGTTTTATTTGGATATATTTATTTTATTTATTTTCAATATCATATGATTTGTTTATTTAATTCTATTCTTACATTTCTAATTATGTGAAACAAATTAGATGATTAGGTTACAAGTAATGAACTTACAAAAGGAATTTATTTGTTAAAAGCCTTGAATTAAATAGTGCTTGATTAATCTCTAGTAGCCTATATGTGAATGAGTTATTTTTTGTGTATGAATAGAAATATACATGCATGCCTAGTGTAGCTATTAAAAGTTTGTGCTTAATTTCTGAATTTATTCTTAATCAATTTCTTATATGACTATAAAAGATTGTTTAGAGAGGAATTATGTTTCTATGATCTTAGAAAAAACTTACAAATCAAGTAGTGCTCTAGTTAAACAATTCATGATATTGGAATAAATAAAGAGGGAAGGATAAGAGTTAATTGAATTTATAAGTGATATTCATGATATTGGAATAAACAAAGAGGAAATGATAAAAGTTAAGTGAATTTTATAAGTGATATTGATATTCCTATATCATTATTCATTATTAGTTAGATATATTTGCATATTAGTTAGTTAGTTAGCTTTAGTTTTACATGTTATTAAATTAATTAATTGGTTGTTTGGAAAAAATCGATAGATTGAGAGTTGGTATTTAATTAAGATTTTATATGATTTCATATGAGAGACAATCTTCTACTCGACCATTGTATTGCAATTACAACACATATGCTTGGATATTTGTAAAATTTCATTCTAATGCATTTTCTTTTAACCCTTAACATTTTTATTTGAATGCATAATCTTCTTAAACTATAGCCTTAAAAAATAACACAAAATATTAAAAAAATTATTTTATTTAATTAAATTAAATCTTGTTGAACTCTAATTTAAAATCCTACCATATATATTGTAAGCCATTTATGTTTTAAAATTGATATTTTGATAGACACCAAACAAATGCTTGGTATTAAAGATAATATAGTATCAATGATAAATAAATACCAACATATATATATATATATATATATATATATGTATATATATATATATATATATATATATATATGTATATATATATATATATATACATGTATATATGTATATATGTATATATAGATATATACATGTATATATACATATATATATATATATATATATATATATATATATATATATATATATATATATATATATATATGTAAAAAAAAATATCATAAATTACCTTCTGGGTGAGCTTCCATCATTGCTAGGATTTAACCAAAAGGACCGAGAAGGCCCAAAATCTTTAGCTCTGTGGATTTATTCATTTAGATCTAGGGGTGAGCATAACAAACAAACTAATTGAACCCGCTCGAATCCAACAAAAAATTGCATTTTAGGTGGATCGAATCGGGTTAACAGATTTAAATGAGTGAGATTTTTTCAAAATTTCAAGTTTCCTAATTCAAGTTAGTTCAAGGCTTCTGAACCCAAAATAACTCAACTCGACTAATGAATTAAATAAAAAGTTTTTAAAATTGAGATAATGCAGTAGCTGTGGTTGAGTGGTGTAAGCATTTCACTTGGAAATTATGGAATAAGTTTGAGTCCAGCAGTTGTACCTTAACTTCATCCTCTTTTTTAAATCTTTTGTACCAAAAAAAATCAAAAGATGTCGTTTTCCCCCAGTATACAAGTTTGGCTCCTTACTCTTACTCATAACCTAAACCCTAAAACCCTACGCTCGCCTCTTGGCCTCTAAAGTCCAAATCTGGTCGTTCATTGTTCGGGCATACTCAAATTATCACCCAAGCCACGCTAGCAATTTCAAACTTTTAGATCTAGAGAGCAAAGAGTTAGAGACGTTGCCTTCACCATAGCATGATTTTATGTCATTTGCCTTAGCCTCTATGCAAGTGACTCCTCACAAACTGTTGAACCCTCAGCTTCTACTACGAAGAAAAAGGCAAGACAGCAAACTTCACCATTTGCCTTGACCTCTATCGTGAGTAATTTCTCACAAACCCTCGACCACCATCAAAAAGAAGTCAAGCTAGCAAACTTCTATATCCGGAGACTCTTCACAACAAACCTTCTAGCCTTTGCCATCATTTTTACGATGGTATTTGATATCAAATACGTGCACGATATATCGTATGTTATATAGAAATTTTATCTACTAGGTTTATTCTAGTAGATTGTGAATCACTGAAAAAAAAATTCTTGTTAATTATTTTTATTATACTATATTTTTAAAAATTATGAATAATTTTGTATATTTTGAAAACTTGTTCTTTATGCTTTGATAGACTGCTCGGGTGACCCGCCAACTCAATCATGATATTCTTTAACCGACTGAACCTGATGTGATCAATTCACCCAAAATCACAATTAGGATCGGGTGGGTATTTTGCAACTCGGCCATTGTTTGGTCAGATTGATATTTTAATTAAACTTGGTCCATGCTCACCCTTATTTAGATCAATCTCTGCCATTTGTATTATCTTACATACTTCTATGATACTTACAGTGACTGTAACATTTGGTGACTGTAACATTTGTTGAACATTCTTATAATCGCAAAGCACATCTGACGCAAGGGGCCATCATTATGTTATGTATATAATCACTTGAGACAGTGAAAGTTTTAACTTTTGATGGATTTATTTCTTTAGACCATTAAATGACACATCGTCATTAGTTTGGACATTTTTGGTGTGTAGCACTCAAATGCAATGGTATTGGGACCCATGCATTTGGATAAACACGCACTAGGTATTTCCCGCTCATGTTTGATCCTACAACTAGAATTACATGTTCATGTTGATATGAATACATCAGTATTTTATAAATGTAATGAGTATTGAAATTTATTGACACCTTTCGGGGTAATATTCAATCAATAAACTTTAACTTATTATTATAATTAAAGTTATATAATCAATCGAACAAAATAAATTGTCAAAATTAATCATCCTACTTGTAAAAAAAACCCTAAATGTTAAATTACCCTAAATCCTAAATGACATTTTTGTTGTAGTTATTAATAATTCAAATTTTTATTTTAAATTAAATTTTAGTTAGTCAACAAAGCCCTAAATAAAACATTTTTTATTTCGTTATAATTAGATAATAGATAATTCTTATTTATATTTTTTATTAATTTTCTAACCATAAATAATCTTAAATGCTAAATAGAATTTTTTATTCTATTTATAATATTATTTCAAAAAAAAATTCAAATTGAAAAAATGTAATAACTTTTTCAAATAACAAAAAGCAGTTTTTATTCATTAACTAAACCCAATTTTAATATTAGTAATGATAAAGTAAAAAAATTCTTATTTTTTATTTTCATTATACTTTCTAGCCATAAAAAAAGTTTAAACCATAATTTTTTTATTATAATTCTATTTTCTAAATTGCAGTCACATTTTATTCCAGTAGTACACAAGGTTTCATTTAGATTTATCATCATAAATGGGTATCTAATTATTATTCTAACAAAAGAAATTGCTAAAAATTTTAGTCATTCTACCCCTAAAAAAAACTCCTAAATCATAAATGGATATTTTTATTTATATATAATTTTTTAAATAATTTTAATTTTTAAATTTTATTTTATTTTATTTAATCAATCAAATCCCTAAAAGAAATATTTTTTATTTCGTTATAGTTAGATGTTATAAAATTCTAGTTTATATAATTTTAATAAATCTTCTAATGCTAAATAATCCTAAATCCTAAATAGAATTTTTCATTCTAATTATAATATTATTTTAAAAAATTTAATAACCATTTCATTTATAAACCCAATTTTAATATTTTTTTTTTGGTATATCCGAAAGTTAAGAGGAAAGTCAACATCTTGATATTTTTTACTGCGGTACTTTCTAATCGTAGAAATTTCTAAACCAAAAATGGGTACTTTTTGAAATTATAATTCTATTTTTTAAACTGTCGTCATATTGAATTGTAATAATACACAATGCTAATACAAATAAATATTAGAATACAGATAATATCTAACTAAGAACTCAAATATGAAATAAGAAATAATATATTATTTGATAGAGTACATACATTGCATCTAACCGGAATGAAGAATTCAAACACATTGATGCAGCTTGTCTCTCGAGAAAAAAATATCCAAACCAGAAGAAACGAGAACGGGAACTAGAAAGAGGGAACTGGAACGTGGCTTCTTCTCCCCACCCCTCCTCTTATATGACCAACGAGGATGGGGTGGCAGAAAACAACCGATCCTTATTGGTCTTCGGGTACGCTGGAAATCTTACCTTATCCTGCATAGCCTATTAAAAAAATATATTGGCAGGTGCCAGTGTGTAAGTCGAGAATGCACTACAACAAAGTGGCCATTTAGCGATCATGACACCTTTTTAAGGTTATGAATGCTAAGTGGTCATAAAGTCTTACTTTTTATTTTAAGACGAACGCAGTTGGTGACGCTTAGTAGTAATATTTTTTGGCCAAATTGGGACATGTACCCAACTGGTCATCTCCTCGGTCTTTTTACTCCTTTGCGCCCTAGGTCCATTTCTTTCTTCTCCTTGATTTGTATCTCTTCTATGTTTCATTCCCTCTTGTGAAGCAAAATGCGAGAAATAATTATATTTGTGCATGTTCCCTACTATCTTTGGTTGTAGAAAAGAGAATAAAGATTTCTCAAACGATTTTAATGAAAGTATATTGTTTACATACTTTATATTTACTAATCCAATTAATTATTTGTTTAGTCTTCTTACTAATTATATATAGTTTAATTGTTTTAAAGTCAGTTTATTCTGCTAATATTTAGACTTTCTCATGATGTATTTGAGAGGCCCACCAAACATTAAAATTGATTGTTATTTTATTCGGTAACAAGTCACTTGTAAGAGTTTTTGTTTACTACTTCCTATTGATACCTTGGACCAACCAAGTGACTTGTTTACCAAATCACATAATCCAAGACGCTTTCAGATTTTGTTAGGCAAACTCAAACTTGTCTTCTCTCCCCCATCTTGACTTCGATTTTTCTGATTCTAGATTAATTCCTTGATTCTAGGTTAGTTAGCATAATTATAAGTTTTCTTTTAAAATATCAGTTTCTTATCTCTATTTATGGGCTTGTACAGTTCAATGACAAGATACACTTCATACAAAAAAAAAATTTCTATCTATTTTTTGGTAGTAAGATTTCTGTTATCATAAATTGGCCATGGCAAAAACTTTCCTTTCCTATGATTGGAAAATTATTTTTTACCATAGGGTCATCTCACTCATTAATCACATTTTTACTTCTTTTTTCCAAGAATCACATTTTTACTTGAAGTGTAGTTTTTGCACAAATTGAACACCAAAGGTGTAACTTCACCACTTGATCTCAATGCCAAATGGTAAACAACTTGCATATTATATTTGCAATGTCTTACTCTGATATGTGCAGTAATATTATAGTGCCCCTTCCCAGAAGCTGGAGGTCTCTAGAAGATAACCATCCAAAGAGTAAATGCTTTAAAATAAAGGGAATAACAATAATATTTAATGCTCCTATTATCTCATATTATATATCAAGCCTCTGGGTTGAACTGTAATATAAACTCTGCATATGCCCCTTTGCTTGGTTGGAATAGATTATGCATAAAAGCATTAAAAATGTATAGTTTCAAATCAATATCCTAGCACTCTTCATGCTACGTTCAATATAGTCTAATACTTAGTCAATATGCTCCCAAGCTGCCTTATATGCAGATAACTAGTGGAGTTTAGAAAGCACGGGCATGCCATTTTGATGATGTGTCTATACATCTAACTTGTATTAGACACTAACATTGTCACGACACATTAGTTTATATATAAAAAAAAATATAGTTTTTCCATGCCACTGTAACACGATAGTTAAAAGAAAAATGCAAATTTTAAGAGTCAAAACTCTACATTTGTTAAGACCCATTACCCATATCATATTATAATATTTTACTTTACATTCCCCTCAAAACCCTCTTTATTTACCTCTCGGATCATTTGTGTTGTGTGACTGCGATGTGCTTTTCTACCCAATGTTTTGGCTTCAAGTAAAGACTGATTCTTCCATCATCTTCACTCTTCTTCCATTGAAGCTTGTAGCGTCACAGGTAGACTACTTCCTTCATCTTCATCTCCAGGACGCTAACTGGTATCATTTCCTTTGGGTTGCTTGTTCTCACCTGAATCTATGGCTAGAAACTGCATTTTCAGAAGTGGAATGTAATATTGTATGTGTGTGTGTATTCGTGCGTCTATATATATATATATATATATATATATATATAAAACAGGCATTCAGCAAGACAACATCAACTGCCAGTAGGGTATACCTTGAAAAATGGGGCTCCTCAAACGTGCTTATAAAATTATTTGTACGGTCTTTCCTACTTCCCTACTACTGAGGTCACTTCCACTTCCCTCTGATTCGCATAGAAGCTTGGATTCTTTTCTAGTACAAATACTTACAGAGATAAAACTAAAAATTAGTACTATTATTACTAAGCAAAATATAGGTATAGAAACTAATTGACAGTGCGCACAAGACGTGTGTGTGTATATAGATACATATTGTATCTGTGTCAATATTCGTATTTCATTGTTGTTCTTATCAACGTCAATATCAGGTCCATGTCTATTACCACACATGCCGGATTCCTCTATTAATTTCGGAATCTTAGTCCACCTTAAGGCACTCTATTTTTCTAGTTTCCTTGAGCCTTGTTGGGGTACTACATGACATGGAAGTAAATAAAACATAGATGCAATTGATTACTCTCAGAAGCCAAATTCTGTATTGGGAAACTGTAAATAAAGTAACATCCTCAAATTTATTTATTAAATATTATAAAAATATATTTCTTCAAGATTAAAAAGGAAAAATTAAGCAATAGAATTAGTGAAGAATTTCAAGAAAAATAGTAAAAAAAATATACTAAAAATTTATCAATAAAGTATATCGGTGATTAAATAATAAAAGTCGTTAAAAAAATGGAAAGAATTAATAAAAGAAATTTTCTTGAAATAGAATGAGATAGTTTGACCCTAATATTTTTAAGGAAAGAATACAAAACTTTTATATTCTTGGAAAATAAAGAGGCCAAAAGAATAATTTTGAATGGTTAAGCGATGAATTCTTGAAAATGGGTTAAGTCATAGAAATTTTTGCAATTAGGGACTTAAAGCTTATTAATACAATATTAATAAAGGATTAAAAGGGATTTGGTGAATTTGAAACTACAAATCAGGCCTTAAGTAGAAATGATGACAAGATGGATAAGGGCAAGCTAGGATTAGAACAACAAGATGAATTCCTCTACAAGTACTTAATATTTTATTTTTACTTGGAGGCCAAGTTTCGGCCGAGAGAAAGGAAGAAATGATAAAAAAAAAAAGAGGAAAAAGAGGAAAGAAAGCCAAAACAACAAAGAGAAAAAAGAAGAAAAGAAGAGAAATCAATGTGAGTTGTCTTTCTCTTAATCCCTATAGTTTTATCTTCTCTACACTCTAAACTTCTTAAATCTTCTTTAAATCCATGGAAAAAGTGCAAAATTTTTTAGAGAGTGAAGGAAGAAGATGGCGACCTAGGGAGAGAAACACAAAGAAAATCAAGAGAAAACTAACAAGAAAGTTAAGGAAAAGGATCCTTAGATAGGTTTAATGTAACAACTCCATTTTTTTACATATATACATATATATAAATTCTTTAAAGTTTCATGAAGTCATTACCTTTATTTAACTCATAATAATATTCAATTAATTTAACCAAATATAATTAAGGTTTACACCATTAATTAACAACATCCGTACACAAATCAAACACATATATGTCTACATCTTATTCATTCATATTATACTTGTTCCAAGGATACGGGTGCAGATGGTTACACCTTCACCGGGATCTTTGCCAACTCGACTACAAACACCTTATTAATTTTTAGGATCTGCCCAATATAGAGTAACTCGATCCAACGTACACTAAGAGTCAGAGCCAAAGAAAATTCTGCAAAACTAGTTTTCTAAATATGATATGAAAATATAGTGAGAATTAAATCTCAGTATATTCAACAATAAATCACAATTATCATCAATATATATCATCATGTCATGTTCATTTGTATAAACTACAGTAAATATCTTAGATTACATGAATGTACTTTATCTATGTATATGAAAATCATACAATAATGACATGTATGTCATGAATAACTATTTTCGAATTACTATATGATGGCTATCAATTTATTTTTATATCAAGTTATCTTGATCAGGGTGAGAGCTTTCTACTCTCCGGTACGGGCTTTTCTTACTCCGTCTGACACGGCACACTTTCTCTTTCTTTTCTCATTAATAACCAAAAATATTATTTCAATAATAAGTATGTTTATTATACTCACATTCCATAATTTTTCATCAAAATATAATCATTACCAAAAATCATTGGTAATCATGACATGAACATAATCGTTTCAAATATCACTTTAAAATATTTTCATGTTAAAATTACACACTTAAGATGGTAAAGAGTTCATGCAATGGCAATGGTTATGGCATGCACTAATCATTTATTATTTTCATTTATAAGATTCTTCTTCTTTTTAAAATATTATTTTTATCTCTTCATTTTCTTTATGCTTGGCCTTTAGTCGCTTTCCTCCTACTTATATCATTTCCAACACATGTTCTCACAAATTTAATACGGCATTTTTCTTCAATTTGGTTTATATTAATTTCCTATAGTTAATGAGATTCATTTAAGGTAGAAAAATATTAAAAATAAAGTTTACTAACTTCTAACACAGCCTAAACGTATCCTATAACATGGCTTGCCCATTTCTTATAAAACAGCCATGTTTTAGGCTCCAAAATTCCATTTCCAACAAAGAACATGGCCATGCTCTATGTTGTGTTATTCCTTGATGCAAGTTTTTGTTCTGTTTGATCTTTTCTCACTAATCAGAGTATAACTCTTTCATTTTAACTCTGAATTAGATGATCTTGGTGTCCATTTAAAGATAAAAAAATTATCTAAAACTATTATATTGAACAGTTTAGCGAAATCTTAAGGAATATTGATGATATTACTCCCTCAAGTTAAACGTTATTTCTTCTCAGGTAAATTCTAACATTTACTTATTAATCTGACCATATCTCCCTCTTATAAACTCTAAATTTAGTGATTCCAGTGACTAAATTTCCATGAGACATATATATATATATATATATATATATATATATATATATATATATATTATGTTAACTATTTATTTTAATTTTCTACATAATGTTTTTAAAAATTCAAACACAGAAATTTTTCTAATAGATTTTTTCTTAGTTAACCATTTTCTGACCACTGTTTACTAATTTGACCATATCTACTTCATATGAACTTCAAATTGAGTGATTCCAGTGACTAAAAATCCGTGAGACATATATCTATATTTTTCATATTAACCATTTCTTTTAATTACTAACCGATTCTTTCCAAAAGTTGAAAAATAGAAACTTCCATAGTTACTCTGAAATCTAGTTTCCTAACCAGACTTTTTCTAAAATTTTAGTTCATCATTTTATTATATCATCTTTCATTTTCTTCTTAATTTACATCTAATAATATTTTATCAATTTTTTACCATATTTAAATATACAAAATAGTAGCAGAAAAATCTTAAAATTTTGTTACCGATAGCCATACCTATGCAGAACTTTCTACACCAACTTAAGTATTCAAACATACATCACTTGCAAGATCAACATGTAACATGATATAGTAACATTCATGGCCAATCATCCAAGTAAAAATTATAGTAAATTTTATAAAAGTTCTAGAATCAAAATCTCATATAAATGTTTCTAATTTCAAAACTTTTTAAAAAAGAAATATTATTAAACTTACCTAAAGATCTTCCTAACTCACTTAGTGAATTCTTTTTCTTGTTTACTCTTGAAGGAAGTAGCAAGATTCCTCCCTTCCCTTAACTTTTCTAACAGCTTAAATTAGAGAAGGAGAGTGAATTTTTGAACCCCAAGAATGAAGAAGAAAGGTAGATTCAAGTGGAGATTAAGCTAACTTACTTTGAGTACTTAGTTCTCTAGACTTCTCATTCCTCTTTCTTCCTCTCTTCTCCTCTCTTTCTCTCCTTTTCTCACTCTAACTTGCTTATGTTTTTTCTCTCCCTCACTTGGACGAAATTATGATATTGTAAGGATGGGTTTTGATTAAATAAACTATCATGTGGTTCACCTTTCATAACCATGGGTCTACCTTATCATAATTAGGATGCACTTAGTTTTTTTTTGGAAAAAATAACTCATGTTCTTGTATTCTTCTCCCTTAGTCAAGATATGCATATCAAAAGAAGATTAGTATTTTGAAAATCATGTTAAAATGTTCTTAAGACAAGGGATAATGTCCCTTTGATTTAGGGATTCATTTCTTTTTTCTTTTGCCTTAATCAAATATGATAGGTTTGCCTTTTTAAGTGGAAAATTTCTAGCCCTTGAATCTCCCTTACTTGACTAAAATTATTTTTTTAGGATAAGGATGTTTTGTAATAATGATATGTATTATTACCCACTTATTGAAATCATGAATATAGGATATAAATTTTTTGTCCTAAAACCACGTATTATTATCTACTTGTTGAAATTATAAATGTAGGATATAGATATTTTGTCTTAATGCCATATGACCTAATCTTGATTATTATTACACTACTATTTTCTCACATAATTCTTATTTTTTCTTCTTGGATTTGGGTTTGTTTTTACCCATCTCCTTTGCTTTGGCTGAAATTCTACTTTTCATGAAAGGTTTTATCACATTTTCATGATTTTTAAGCTATCGATCCAACTTCTATATCCTAGTCCAAGTCTATATTTTATTTCTTGTTTGGACTATTCTATTGGCTTACTAGAAATTCATGTAAAGTGAAAAAACTTTATATGAAATGTCCTGTAATAACCGTAAAATTTAACGAAAATTCCAATTAAAGGAAATTTAGAATAAAAGAGAGAATTTTGACAATAGAGATAAGAACCGGTGAAAATATGTATATTTATTACATGGATTAAAGAATTACAAAAGAAATATGAGAATTTATATTTTGGCGCGCTATTAGCAAATATATTTTTATTTATGTAGAAATAATTATAATTTGTTAAAAGTAAGTGGACTTTTAAGTAAAAGAAGTATTGTGTTGCTTAAAATAATTATACCGGCCTCTATTGAATTTTTATGGTATTTTTAGAAATATTCTTTCTTTTAATATGAATAAAGATATTTGTTTTGAAATTTGTTTTATTATGATTTTTATCAAGAAAAATCATGATTTAAGAGTTTAACTAAAGATTTATGAGAATGGAAATTTTTAAAAATTTTTGAGATATTTTATGATGAAAAATGGAATTTATATGAATTTTTATAAAATAAAATACTATTATTAATTATTTAATAATTATTATTATATTTAAAAAAGAAGAAGAAGAAAGCTGATAAAACGGAAGCCAAGGAGTATCAGTTGAACGAAAAAAAATAAAATTAGAAAGATGCATAGTAATGAATAGTGAGTGAATAGTAATGTCCAACTTTTTCTTTCGATTTGAAATGCTTATGGGCTTCCGATCTCAAAACTGAAAGTGTTATTGGATTCAGGACGAAGAGTACTTCAGTTTTGACCGATCAGTTTTTCAAATCAACCGTTGAATCGCCATAGATCTGAAGTAGAAAATATCGGTAAAAGGTAAGTTCTGAAAAACCTTATTTAGAGACTTCTAATTAGAAATCTGACTCCGTAGATGGATTCAGAAACTAGATAAACATTAGGATATGAATTCGTTTTATTGATTTGGTAAAAAATTTTATGACGGTGAATAGTATTTTCCGGCGATGAATAGTGGCGGTGAATAGTAATTTTCGGTGTGAATAGTATTTTTCGGCGGTAAACAGTAACCGAGCTCGTTTAAGGTTTTTGGACCCTCCGGACACGTTTTTGAAGCTTATTTGGTCAAATTTAGACTAGAAAAGTGCATTTTAAGGCTGTCCAATTCGGAGCCCTTACACTGTGAGTAGATAATTCTTCCTATAGTTTGTTTTTCCTCTTCTTGAACATTTCATTGATAAATGAGTATGATTACATATTATTTATATGTTCATATGTTTCTGAAATGGTTTGAAATATTTGAAATGATTGAGAAATGATATCTAGTTCAAGAAGAGTATGATTTTTGAAATATATTTTGAAATGCTTTGAATACGTTATTTCTAAATACATTTCGCATTACATGGCAAAGAAAATATGATATGCATGTGGCATTAATTTTACAGTGTTATATTTGCCTCGGATATGGGCATGATTATATGATTCCCCTGATTGAAAAATTTATAATAAAAGATTTTGTACTGAGACTGAAAGCTCTGTTTTGAATGATATGTAAAGTGATAAGTTGCCGAATATGATTGTATGGCGAATTGTTTGATAATGATGCATTGCATATGATGGATATGCACTTTTATACATGTTTATATATATATATATATATATATATATATATATATATATATATATATATATATATATATATATATATATATATATATATATATATATATATGTATGTAGTGATGAGAAATGACGGGATTATATAGCTTGAGACGGTATTGTGAATGTGGTATTAGTGGTAATGTGAGGAGGCAGTAGGGTGATGAACTCACATTCCCTAATTACCTATTGTGATGATGACAGTGGTAATGTGAGGAGGCAGAAGGGTGATGAACTCACATTCCCTGTTGATCTATTGAAGTTGTAGTAAGTGGTAATGTGAGAAGGCAGTAGGGTGATGAACTCACATTCTCTGATTACCTATTGTGATTATGACTATGGTAATGTGAGGAGGCAGAAGGGTGATGAACTCACATTCCATATTTATCTATTGAGTATATTGAAAGTTGTGACATACTTGAGCATTATATAAAAGAATTGATTTTTATTGCATATCAAATTCGATTTAAGATCAATTTGTATCATATGTGGTTACAGATATTTGTATGTGATTTGAACTGAGATGTTTTGAAATGCGGGTCTCATATGAATGTAATCATGAATGTAACTTTTCAATATGAGAAACTTTGAAATGAAAAGTACATCCATATGTTGACGTAAGAGGTTATAGGGGGTGTTATCTGTTCACTGAGTTGTAAAACTCACTACACGATGTGGATCTATTTTTCAGATAAAGACACAGAGTTTGGTCCAGCAACCAAGTGATCGACTAGAGGTCGTACTTCAGTGGTGAGCCTAAATTGTTTCTAGGCTCTCAATGTTTTATATTGTAATACATTTGTACTCTAGAGTTGCTCTGAACGTCACAGGCAGGATCATTGTTTCTGCTGTACTTTGATGTATATGTACTTGATTTGTATATGGTATATGTATGGAAAAATCTATATGTATCTGTTTCCTTGATAAAGGATTGAGATATTTATGTTTATGGAAAATATATGTTCATGATATACGTGTTTCACGTACCCTAAAATTAGGGGCGTGACAAGTTGGTATCAGAACATTAGGTTTCCCTGTGACAATCAGAGCAAAGGATTCTTTAGTAGGACCTTTAGTATCGATATGAGCCGGACATATTTATACTTCGGGTGCTGCTGAGGGATTCTATAGGGTTTCAAATTTCTTTCTATTCAAAGTTGTTAAAGTTTATAGTATAAGGTAGATTGAATATTGTGACATCTTAAGAAGTATCTATGGATCAATTATAGCTTAAAAGGAAAAGCGATATGCGTCTTAAATAATTTAAAGAATTGAGATAGATACCAAATATGATGGTTTCTGAATGTGACATCCGTTGTACGGGTTGTCTAGATATGGTAGACTGTGATGTGATATTAATAATGAATTAGTTGGCATTATGTCACGTCATTTTGAAATGTCACTTGAAGGTGATTAAATTCAATTATTGGAGAATTTTCTTTCTTGACACAAGAAGATCGTAATGAGATACCCAATAATATAATTTCTGTTTTAGCAGTCCATAAGTTATTACAAAAAGGTGCCAATGATAGTTGGTAGTGGTGAAAGATATTGATATAAAGTATACCACTGTAAATTAAGTTCTAGTGGTTAGAAAATTTTCTGATGTAATTCTTGAAGAATTACCAGGATTACCTCGAAACGTAAAATATAATTTGGTATTGATTTACTTCCTGAAAACCAACCAGTGTCTATACCTCTATATAGAATGGCACCGACTGAACTCAAGAAATTGAAGGATCAGTTGAGACACTTGTTAGACTAGGGATTTATATACCCTAGTACTATTACTTGGAGTGCTTCAGTTCTATCTGTGAAAAAGAAAGATAGATCACTATGACTATGCATAGATTATAGACAATTGAATAAAGTGACAATATGAAATAAATACTCATTACCTCATATAAATGATATGTTTGACCAGCTACAAGGTGCTCAACATTTAAAAAAAAATTTGAATTGATTTTATATTTGGATCTCATCAATTGAGGATAAGGGAAGAGGATATTTGAAAAAAATTTCTTTTAGGACTTGTTATGGTATTATGAGTTCTTGATGATGTCATTTAGTCTGACAAATGCCCAGTTGCATTCATGGACTTGATAAAAAAAAGAAGAGTATTGAAGCCATCCCTGGATTAATTTGTTATTATAATTATTGATAATATACTAGAATATTTCAAGAGTGCAGAGGATCATAAACAATATTTAAAGATAGTATTGCAAACTCCAAGGGAGTATCAGCTATATGCTAAGTTCTCAAAATATGAATTTTGACTTAGTAATAGTACTTTCTTAAGGTATGTGGCTAGAAAGATAGTATCCAAGATAACCCTAAGAAAGTAAAAGTGGTACAGTAATGTCCACATCTTGCTACAGTTACAGATGAAGATCCAAGTCCAATTTGCACTTTCTGCTATGGTCTGTTGTCCATTCTATTTGAGTTGTGATTGGATCAAGTACATGAACATATGCTTGTAAAGCATCAATTAACTCCTCAGCATCTGAAATTGAGATGAGAATTCGTCGTGCTGAGTGTGAGATGAACATTTGTTCCACAGCATGATCAAGGAAAGACAACAGACCATCAAAGAAGTGATTAACATTTAACAAACCTATCGGTTTGTGATGCATATTTAGTTGTACCCAAGAGACTATTTGGAAAATTTCTTATAAAGTACCAAAACCCCCTGGTAAGGCAATGAAGGCACCAGCATTGCTCATCATTCTAGCCATGCGCTCATGCATGGATGCAACCCTAAACTATTCCCCAATTATTTTTTCTACGATGTTAGATGCAGCTAGAGCTGTAGGAATAATACCTAGAACTTGGCATCCTCCTACATGGGCAGCTGTAGACACACACCCCATTAACCTACGGTTACCTTCACCATACACTAGATGAATTTTTCTCCTGGTCAGCACCATACCCAGGTTTTGTGCTGCTTTCACATATTCTCCATCTTTTCCAAGACTGGAACCACAAAAGACACAAATATTTCGAAACTGACGAAATATGATTCCCTCCATAGCTATACACACTTTAACTTTGAGTATGAAAGTAAAGATATTAACGTGTGTATTTATAGAATTCAGAGAAGGATATACATACGATAGCTATGTGAATAGGCCGGCATAAATATAACAACTATGTGAGTGATTGATAGATATCAGCTAAATTGAAGATGAAATTTAAAAAAAAAAGACAACAAGCATATATATATACAGTAGTTATGACTGTGACCCATATTAAGCACGTAAAGAGAAAATATTACAAAATGCAAACCAGTTAGTTGTTGAAGAGGAACAATCAAAAGATCTATCTTATTTTTCTTAATATTCTTACCAGTCGACTATTGGTTTATAAGTCGACTAGCTATTTTAAGAAATTTTAATTTGGACTGATTATTTTACAGTTGATTGATTACATCTATTTTGAAGCAATCAACTGCATCCTACCAGTTAACTACATATTTCTTGATTTTCATAGACTTTTATAAGTACAAAAGTGTTTCTTTTTCCATGTGCTATTTTTCCACCAAATATGAACAGATTTAAAGTTGATTTTGACCCATATATTCAAAATTTGCGGCCACCGATTTTTTCCGAAATAGTAGCTAGATTTTGTTTATAGATTTTCAAGAATTACGGCCACCGATTCTAATTTCCTATCAATGTTTTGTCCAAACTTTTGACTTCCTATTTTGGCACCATGCTCTATTACGTGTTTCGCATTTTCTGCTGCATTGTCCTACATTAATATTTGGCATTAAATGCAAAATTCTTTTTCCATATTATAAGGAGAGTTAATTTCTAATCTTTGGAACTTAGTTATTATGGTGTTCAACTGATTAGTAGATTAAAGTAATAGAGATTTTGAAAAGAATAGATGGATGATGATCTAATGGTGCTTTGACGAATATAATCAAAGGAATTAACGGTGTTGAAGTTTTTAAGGAGTAAAGTATGGAAAGTAAGATTTAAGTTAATCTCGAAATTTTTTTTTAATTTGGAAACATGGAGAATATTTTAAGAATCATCTCTGAGAATAATGTAAGTGATTAAGATATTTGTGTTAAGGATTTATACCTTACTAAATAGAGACTAGTATCTAGAATGTAAATCATGTTGAGATTGAAAATTCACGTATGAATAATTGTTGAGAAAAGAGAGTTCAGAAGAAGCCATAGATTGTAAATATGGATAACCTGAGGTAATAAAGATATACTGAGATATAAAAAAAATGGTATTAGTATAATGGTAAAAAAGAAGATACAAGTGAAATTTTTCATTGGCGGGTATTTTGGCAAGTATGAATTGAATATATTATCTCAAGAGAGTTATTCAGGAAGTCTAAGGATCTTTATTAGATTATAGTATGACTAATACTAAAATTAAATGATGTGTTTATACATTAGAAGTTATGCTTTAAGTATCTTTATATTATTGTGGTGGAAGTTGGGAGAAATTAATTGTCCTTAGTTGAACTTACTCATAGCAGTAATTATCATGCCAATATACAATGGCATCATTTGAAGTTTTACATGAACATCATAGGTTTCTTAATATGTGAGTGAATTGAGAAAAGTTAAACTTTGGAAATCTAATTTGGAATAATATGCAATAGATAGAATATGAATTATCTAACTTAATGATGCTAGTTTGGAGAGCATACTTCAAGCATATGTTTTTGAGATAGGTAGGAGATTTCTTAACAGAATTTGTCTATAATAAAATGATATTAGAAGATTTAAGCCTTATGTAAGAGGTGTTACAAATGTTCTGTTAAATGACTTAGTTGAGTTAGATTTATTATAAGATGTCATTGATAAAGTGAAATTGATTAGAATAAGAATACTGAAAACTCAATACAAGTCAAAAGTTTATAAGGACTATGAATGTTGAGCACTCGAAATTATTAGTTGGTGACCACATATTCTTGAAGGACTCACCAATGAAAGGGGTAATGAGATTTAAAAAGAAAGGGAAGTTACACCCTCGGTATAAAGGATCATTTGAAATTCTTGATAGGATCGGTTCAGTGGCTTATCGTTTGGCTTTACCACATGAATTGAGTAATGACCATCCAGTTTTTCATGTGTTTATGCTACAGAAATATTTACCAGATTCTGTACATGTTATATATTGTCCACAGATTCAGTTAGAGGAAGATTTAACCCATGAGGAACAACCAGTAGCAATAGTGATCAGACAAATAAAGAAGTTACGGACAAAAGAAATATCTGCAGTAAAAGTGATATGGAAAAATCATTCTTCTGAGGAAACTACTGGGAAAAGAGAGGAGGATATACGCGCTAGATATATGCGTTTATTTGAACAATGAGATTAGTATTTATCTGCAACTATGGTGATAAAATTCGGGGACCGAATTTCTTTAAGGGGGGAAGAATGTAATAACTGTAAAATTTAACGAAAAATCCAATTAAAGAAAATTTAGAATAAAAGAGAGAATTTTGACAATAGAGATAAGAACAGGTGAAAATATGTATATTTATTACATGGATTAAAGAATTACAAAAGAAATATGAGAATTTATGTTTTGGCGCGCTATTAGCAAATATATTTTTATTTATATAGAAATAATTATGATTTGTTAAAATTAAGTGGATTTTTAAGTAAAATAAGTATTGTGTTGCTTAAAATAATTATACCGGCCTCTATTGAATTTTTATGGTATTTTTAAAAATATTCTTTCTTTTAATATGAATAAAGATATTTGTTTTGAAATTTGTTTTATTATGATTTTTATCAAGAAAAATCATGATTTAAGAGTTTAACTAAAGATTTATGAGAATGGAAATTTTTAGAAATTTTTGGGATATTTTATGATGAAAAATGGAATTTATATGAAATTTTATAAAATAAAATACTATTATTAATTATTTAATAATTATTATTATATTTAAAAAAAGAAAAAGAAAGAAGAAAGCTGATAAAACGGAAGCCGGGGAGTATCAGTTGAACGAAAAAAAAATCGAAAAGATGTATAGTAATTAATAGTAAGTGAATAGTAATGTTCAACTTTTTCTTTCGATTTGGAATGCTTATGGGCTTCCGATCTCAAAACTGAAAGTGTTATTAGATTCAGGACGAAGAGTACTTCAGTTTTGACCGATCAGTTTTTCAAATCAACCGTTGAATCGCCGTAGATTTGAAGTAGAAAATCTCGGTAAAAGGTAAATTCTGAAAAACCTTACTTAGAGACTTTTAATTAGAAATTTGACTCCGTAGATGGATTCAAAAACTAGATAAACATTAGGATATGAATTCGTTTTATTGATTTGGTAAAAAAATTTGTGACAGTGAATAGTATTTTTTGGCGGTGAATAGTGCGGTGAATAGTGCGGTGAATAGTGATTCCCGACGTGAATAGTATTTTTCGGTGGTGAACAGTAACCGAGTTCATTTAAGGTTTTTGGACCCTCCGGACACGTTTTTAAAACTTATTTGGTCAAATTCAGACTAGAAAAGTGCATTTTAGGGCTGTCCAATTCGGAGCCCTTACACTGTGAGTAGATAATTCTTCCTATAGCTTGTTTTTACTCTTCTTGAACTTTTCATTGATAAATGAGTATGATTACATGTTATTTATATGTTCATATGTTTCTGAAATGGTTTGAAATATTTGAAATGATTGAGAAATGATATCTAGTTCAAGAAGAGTATGATTTTTGAAATAGATTTTGAAATGCTTTGAATACGTTATTTCTAAATGCATTTCGCATTACATGGCAAAGAAAATATGATATGCATGTGGCATTAATTTTACAATGTTATATTTTCCTCGGATATGGGCATGATTATATGATTCCACTGATTGGAAAATTTATAATAAAAGATTTTGTACTGAGACTGAAAGCTCTGTTTTGAATGATATGTAAAGTGATAAGTTGTCGAATATGGTTGTATGGCGAATTGTTTGATAATGATGCATTGCATATGATGGATATGCACTTTTATAAATGTTTATATATATATGTGTGTGTGTGTGTGTGTGTGTGTGTGTGTGTGTGTGTGTATGTATTGATGAAAAATGATGGGATTATATGGCTTGAGACGGTATTGTGAAGGTGGTATTAGTGGTAATGTGAGGAGGCAGTAGGGTGATGAACTCACATTTCCTAATTACCTATTGTGATGATAACAGTGGTAATGTGAGGAGATAGAAGGGTGATGAACTCATATTCCCTGTTGATCTATTAAAGTTGTAGTCAGTGATAATGTGAGGAGGCAGTAGGGTGATGAACTCACATTCCCTGATTACCTATTGTGATTGTGACTATGGTAATGTGAAGAGGCAGAAGGGTGATGAACTCACATTCCATGTTTATCTATTGAGTATATTGAAAGTTGTGACATACTTGAGCATTATATAAAAGAATTGATTTTTATTGCATATCAAATTCGATTTAAGATCAATTTGTATCATATGTAGTTACAGATATTTGTATGTGATTTGAACTGAGATGTTTTGAAATGTGGGTCTCATATGAATGTACTCCTGAATGTAACTTTTCAATATGAGAAACTTTGAAATGAAAAGTACATCCATATGTTGACCTAAGAGGTTATAGGAGGTGTTATCTGCTCACTAAGTTGTAAAACTCACTACACGATGTGGATCTATTTTTCAGATAAAGACACAGAGTTTGGTCCAGCAACCAAGTGATCGACTAGAGGTCGTACTTCAGTGGTGTGCCTGAATTGTTTCTAGGCTCTCAATGTTTTATATTGTAATACATTTGTACTCTAGAGTTGCTTTGAACGTCACAAACAGGATCCTTGTTTCTGCTGTACTCTGATGTATATGTACTTGATTTGTATATGGTATATGTATGAAAAAATCTATATGTATCTGTTTCATTGATAAATGATTGAGATATTTATGTTTATGGAAAATATATGTTCATGATATACGTGTTTCACGTACCCTAAAATTAGGGGCGTGACATGTCCATAGGTAAAAGTCTAATTTATGGTTGGAGATATTAAACTTAATAACTCTAACTCTTGAATTAAGAAAAATTACATTAATCCAATCTTCTTGAAATTTTAAGACATTTACTTATTTCACAAAAATTTATCTTCTTTACCCAAAAATTTCGCCTCTCTTTAGTATGTTATTTCTAATTTTTCCTATTAGATTTTCTCTCTTTACCTATTCCCTTAATGTTTGAAATATTTTATATAAATACACATAAGGTGAAGAATTTCTAAGGATTATATTTCTTATATATCTAAAAATTGTCTAATAAATTTTATTTTCTTAATCAATTATTTATATACTTTATTAATAAAAGAAACAAAATTAGGGATGTTACATTTAACAATAATTTCTATTTGAAAAATTTTAAAATTTATATATTTTTAACTTGAACTCAATCCCTAGAAGTTCAAGAAATATTTTGTAAAATATGTTTTCTTGAAGATGTCCATGAGAGATCCATATTTTAATGTATGCATGACTTATACTTGTGTTGGAAAATTTACATTTGAATTGGTTGAGAATTTTATGTTGATTGGACCAAAATTTATGCCGGATTTGAACAAGTGTTCAATATGAAAGTTATAAAACTATGTCTTAACTTTCAAAAATTTTTAGAATCACTTCAATTCGATCTAATATGAGAGAGTTATGCCCTAATTAGTAATGAAATGTCATATCCACTTTGTAGTGTTGCGATGCTAATTAGCAAGCACTATCACAGACAGATTTCTCTGGAGTATTCCAAAGTAGTCAACATAAAAGTTATATCTTATTGTCTTAGATTTTTATAGACACTTAAATCATTTTAATTGAATTTTTTATGAAGGAATTATGGTCTAATTAGTGAACAAATGTCACAGGACATGGCTAAATCATTCTTCAGGTTGTTTTGACATGGCCAGGCCATATTGTTTTGAGAGGCTGGAACAGGTTTAAAACAACCTCAAATACACACGGCAAGACCATGCTTGATGCTGAAGTAATTTATAATAAAAGGTTAAAAGATACAAAATGAATGCAAGTTATGGTATTAAAAATAAGAGGAGGCATGCTGGAATAATTTGGCTAATACATAACCTATAATGAAGGGTATGTATATACATGTACCTAAGAAAGATTTTTGTTAATGAATAGATTAGTAAATGATAAGAAATGAGTGTTTATGAGCAAGAACAATAAGTAGAAATCTAAGTGCATAATATAAGGGAATTAGTGACTTAAATTAAATAATTGAGAAACCATGATAAATTTGTATAAAGAGAAATGCAAAAGTAGTAGTAAAATTAAAGGTTTTATATATATATATATATATATATATATATATATATATATATAAAGATAATTTTAAGGAAATGAAGTAGAAACCTAAAGAAACACATAAAAGTAAATATAATATTTAAGATAAATAATGGAAATTATATGAAAGAGGTAGGTTAAATTGATTATTAGAATCAAGACAAATTAAAAGAAAAGAAAATTACGGCATTAAAGAGCTTTGGTTCAAAAATAAATTTAAGATAAGTTTAAATTATGTTTAATGTGCTAATAAATACTGAATTTAGATAATTGAGATTTTCAACATGGCCCTATCTCATAGCAATAATTTTCTCATTCAATGTAATTTGCATTGTATGATATGATGTCATGAATGATGTGTATGATCTTTGTATTGGTATATGTCTATTGGAAACCATGAGACCGTGATTTTAATCTTTAATAATTGCATAATATCAATGACAAAGGATGACATGTTTTATAATGATTATGAAATGGCTATAAAAATTATATATTACTTGGCTGTCTATGTGAAAAGAGAATGAGATATGGCATGTTGTCATACATATGAAAAAGATTGAAAATATTCCATGGCCTCTGTGTCAATATCAAATAGAAAATGTCTTATTCATGGATATGTTATGATACGAGACTTCTCATGCTTGGACATGGCGACGCTCGAGGAGAGTGGGGCTAACACGTTCAGGGGTGAACAATGAGGGAGAGAATAGCTCACTAACATGTGACAACGAAGTGTGAGTAACCAGGTGAATAAAAGAGAATAAAATAAATATGTAATCAATCACTACACTCATTATGTGAAAGTATCATATTCAAAATGTGCTGCCTTACGTGAGAAATAAATCTGTGTACATTTTTTGCGGCCATTGGTACTGATGATGATGATACACTTATGCATACACTTATGCATGTTATGTTTCTTTTAATATATTGCATATATTATATGTATATCTTCTATACATGGCTAATTGGCTTTTCTATAGTTGATATAACTGACTGTAACATGACTTGTATTATAAATTATGTTTGTAATTATTGTTGAACCTACTATGAGTTTTAATTTTCATTATTGTTTCATATTATATTCAGATAAAGAGAAATATATATCAGTGTGTGCTCTGACCATGCTACTAGTAGTCAGCTAAGTGGAGTTGCCTTACTTAAATATGATTCCGCAATAAGAGAAATAATTGTCATAGTTTTATTAATAAATTTTAGTACACATACTTCCACTATGCTAATAATAGTTAACTAAGTAGAGTTGCCTTACTCAAGCATGATTATGCAATAAAAGAAATAATTGTCATAATTTTATTAATAAATTTTAGCACACGTACTTTCACCTCTACCCTTAATACTAAGAGGGACATATACAGAGAAAATGAAGTATATGTGATTGTATTATATTTTGATTAAACTAATGTAAATAGATGATAAAAAAAAAAAATATTTTTAGATGCTTGTTTACTATGGAATATATTCCTACCATACGTGCATTAATGAACAAGATCAAATAAGAATGTAAAAAGTAATGGTTTTAAGATTAAGTAGATAACAAACATGTGGAAAAAAAATTAACTACGGTCATTACATTTTGTACACGAGAACAAATGGAAAAAAAATTATTCAATCTTAACTAAACTATTATAAAGGCTATGTCTTTATGTCTATTTTAACTAATACATTCGAGTGATTGTTTATTCTTAGAACCAACTTCTGTATTGTGAAACTGCACATAAGGTTACTATTTCGCACCCAATAGTCAGTGGAAAAAATAACATTTAATCTTATTTAAGCTATCAGAGAGGCATGTCTTGATGTTTATTTTAATTTCCGAGGAGATACTTTGCTAGAAAGGTGTAAATGGCTATTTGATATTTCTAATACACACACATAGGTGTAAAAAAGTTTTAATTAAACATTCACAATTTTATCGTTATTTTTAATAAAACATATCCCCATAGATGTTAAACGATATGTTAAACCACCAAACCTTTTATTTTTTTATGTAGGCTATCAAAATGACACTTAAATAACTAAAATAAATTAATTTTAGTTGAAAGAAATAATTTGAGAAAGCAATATTACACCAACAAAAAATAATAATTCACTTGAAAAAAAAAAGTCACTTAACATTTAAATGAAAGGTTTAATTGCAACCTTTTGTAAAATGGAAAGGTAACATCTAAAGGGACCAAATTTAAATATGTATAATAAGAAAAAATGAATAGTATATTTAAGTCTAATATTAATCATGAATAAAACATGACTTATATAGTAAGATCATAAATTTTAGTTGTGTATATGGTTTAGGAGTATCTGAAACTCATTCACAAGTTTTTTTATATTTTTTAATTGAACTCATTAACAAGTTGTTAATAACAACCACACCAATTTATAGGCCACATTATACAATATATATACATGGTGATGAAAATGTAAGGCAAAATAAAGGGATTCTATAAATTTTGCATCCATACCAAAAGCCCAGATCCCATCAGGATCAGACCCCCAAAATAGAACTTAATCTTCTGAAAGGTAAGTGCAAGATGGACATACATTTTGTAGGCAAAGAGTTCCTCGACTGTCGTAAGAATATAAACATGAAAACAAACAAAAGCCTCCACAACTTCAAGATGATAGAAGCCAAAGCGGTTAAAGATTGAAAAACTCAGATGCATAAAGCATCAAAATCCTCACAATATATACACTATACTGTACAGGGAAACTTCCTCGTATTTGCATGCTCACTGTCTTACCAAAAGCAAGATGTCTCTTCTTCGGGCAATAAGGGAGTCCTGCAAAGTGGGCATGTAATGTTCCAGTAGGCCAACCACTTCTCCAAGCATACTTTATGGAAGAGATGGCCACAAGATAAGCGGTTTATCTCAGATTCTGGTTCAAACTGAGTCAGACATACAGAGCAGTCATGTTCAGGTTGTTTGCAGTTACACACATGGTTGAACAGAATTGTTGGTGTCTGGCTTCTAAACTCTTCAATGTAATTTTCAGGGGAGCAAAGCCCCAATTCAAATGACTCAGGTGGGTTTTGAGAGATATCTGGTGGAGATGGAGTGGTTGACGATGAAAGACTGATACCAACAATGTGAAGGATTGTTCGAACAATACCCTTAACTAGGGATATAGACAAGGCTGTGTTTACCAAAAGCGCACAAAATACTCCTTCTGATGGAGCTGGGAGACTCGAGAGACCCATTCTGATCTATGCTGAGAGTCCTTCAGGGATATGAAACTACAGATATAAAACGTGATCCGACAGTAGAAGCTCAAAACTGAGCTAATTGGACAATATATGGTGTTGGAGTCAAGCTGAATCAACAAACGTGGAATTGAGGAACCAGGAAGCAGAATAGCTGTCACCTTGATCAATATGATAGGAGGGGTATAGACATGGAAAGTCTCTTGTTAATATCTGGCCTGAAAATACGGTAGAGGAAAGATTAGTTAGAATACTAAATAATTATACCAAACCTAACATTGAAAAAATAAGATGCTGAATAATCAATCATGCATTGAAAGAACAAACAGAATAGCTGAATAGGTTTAAATCTTGACTAAATAGCAAATTTTCTTCGTTTCCTTTGTAGATAGAATATCTGACTATACAAGTATCAGCACAAATCATTATGAAAAAACAACATTAAAATCTGAAAGAATTCCACAATTTGGATAGGCAACAGGAAAGTAATCTCATTGAAATTAGAAAGGGAATATTTAATTCGATATTCAGAATAGATGATAGTTTCTTTTTTCCAGAGGAAGAACAACTACTCATAAAAATTGGGCGAAAGCTCCCGGACCCATGGGCCCAAATTAGAGTACCGAGTCTCACAATCCCAAGACAACGAAATGAAGAGCAGGCAGGTTCTACATCACAGAAAAAAAAATCCAGAAGAAATCAAACCACGAGCTAATGAACAAGAAAAGATCCCAAGTAATATGTAATTTTGTCCCAAAGGTTCCAGACTGTAGATTGAGGAACAGAAATCAAATGTTAAGCATTGGCACAAGATCTACCATTAACCAAACATTTATGGAGCACTCTATGGACAAGCAATATCATGATTATATAAAACCAGGAAGAAAGGAACTTTCGGGGGGGAAAAACCCATAAGAATGACATACTTCCCAGGAAATGATCCCCATAAGAGATCTAGCGTTTGATAGAACTTGATTTGTTCATAGAAACAAAGGTTTATCGTATGAATTAGAAAAGAGAATCAGACATTAACGAGAAAAATAATACATTTTGAGACTTACGCAAAGCAGAATTTGGTAGATTATGGTCCTCGGTCAGCAGCAGGAAAAGCTCAGGAATAGGCTTCAATTAAGTAACTCATTTTGGGATTGATAATGGTTACTCGGTTTCTCTCTTTCCTTTATAGCGGAACAGGACCCCACAAGGACTGATTATCGATCGCAGCCCAAGTGCCTGAACCATGGTTAGGATCTGCTGCTTTTCCGTGAATGGTATTCTCTAACCATGGTTAAAGTTTTTAAACTTTCCAAGAATTAATGGTTCTCTATGACATCATCCATCTATCCATCTTTCCACTGTTTCTTTAATCTTTTTATCAAATAAACGTTTATTTCCGGGCTAATTTTATATTCTATTTTTTCTCCCTTGTCCTCGGAATTGGATCCTCTGCTCTACATCATAGGATCCAATTCCCCTTGTCCTCTAATTGATCTCTAGGTGGACTAATTTCCATAGAATGGATAAGCTCCAAACAAGAAGACCCTTGACAATATATACAATTTGAGTTCTACATTTTACTTCAGTATAGTATGTTTCTTTATATTTAAATAAAACTAGACCGTTTCTTCTTATATAACATGAATAAGTAGTAGTCACATGGAAAGAAAAAAAAAAGAATAATCAGAGTTTAAAAATATGAAAAGAAATAGTAGAATGAAAGATTATGTTTATTAGTTTAATTAAGTCAATTTTAGAGGTTTAATCAAATTGAATCAATTATATATTTAAAAAAAATTTATTCAATTAGTTTGAAGTTTGAAAAATTAAACTAAATCGAACTATAAAAAATCGATTTTGTTTGATTTGATTCAGCAATTTATTTTCTTAAGTGTTATGCAATTCCACATTACTCCATATTAACTTATTGGCAAACCTTTTTTTTTTTCAAATGTTGTGACTCTTTAATTGTGTAATTCTGCTGGTTGTCCACATTACTCCCATATTAACGTACTGGCAAACTTTTTTATTTTTTCAAATGTTGTGATTCTTTAATTCTGGCAATCAGAAGGTGTTCTTAAAGTTTTTCTTAAAACACATTAATAATTACGAAAAAGGTTCAGTTGATCAAATTTTTACATAATTCATTATTTCTAATTAAATTTAACTGAAACAAATAAAATTAATTGACTTGAGATTACTTTTTGCAAAAAATACTACAAAAGTCTTTAATTAGTTTAAATAATTAGTAAAAATGATACGTATTACTACAAATGAATTTTAAAAAGCACTCCAGCAATAGGAATAAAATAAATTTATGTTGATTTTTATATTTTCCATAGCAATGTAGTGATTCCATAATTCAAAAATTGAACCATAAAATTAACAAATGAAAAAAAATACTAATTTTTTATGAGTTTCTTTAAACTAAGAAACGCAGTGTTTGGGGGAAACAAATATCGTCATAAAAATTCAACTTATGTTTTGATCGCCATAAATTATTTCAATAAGATCGGATTTAGTTCTTTATTCAAGAATTAAAGGAAACTCTCAATTTGAGAGAAAACTCGATTCTTATTCATTATAAATCTAAATTACAAGAACATAAAAAAAAAACACTTATATAGTTACTCCTAAAACTAATAGGAAATCTTAAAAAGTCTAATTGGACTTCTATGAAATACTCCCTATATGGCCTAAATATCATTAGTTATTTGGTTTAACTAAACTAATAAAAACCTAAATATGTAATTAAACTAATATTTGACCAATATAAAGAATGGATCCAAAGTTCAATAAATACTAATAATATCCCAAAAGAAAGTATATAACATAAAATCCATAATATATCTTTAGCCCATGCAAAATTTAGGCTAATTGTCTTCAAGATCCAATAAGCAGCCTCCAAGAATGCCCATCTATTTAGCCTCAAGTATATGCTCCAAGCTACCCTCTTTAACGCCATCCTTAAAGCTATAAAATGTGATACACTTGATGTCTTGGTTTAATCCAATAGCTTTTTCTTTAACTTGCTCGTCCAAGATCAAGTCCAATAAAGTTTCTTTGGCCCGCTTCGCCCTGATCCTAGTTATTAGACCGTCTATTTCTTGCAAATGATCTTGGAAATAGTTAGAATAAGTTTGACAGCACATTGATCTCCATCATTCCCTCCTTCCTTTAAATGATTCGTCCTCAAATCAAATGCATCACATATATTAAACAAGGCCAAGTAAGCAACATTGAATATATAACTAATATTGCCATATTCACTTGGTAAATCAATCTTATTGGCATTGTCATTGATCCACTCTAGGATTTGAAAAGGTCAATCTCCCTTATGATATAACTTAGACTTCCTCTAAGCTGAGAACCTTTCTTTACACATATGTACCCAAATCCAATAACCAAGTTCAACTACAACTCTAGTTTGACTTTTGTTGGCTTGCTTTACATACTGCTCATTCTTCTTCTCAATGTTAGCTCGAACTTTAACATGCAAATCCTTTACATATTTAGCCTTTTGCTTACCATTCAAGTTAACAAACTCATTAGTAGACAAAGGTAAAATATCCAATGGTGTTAAAGGATTAAAGCCATGGACAATTTCAAAAAGACTATAAACAATAGTAGAATGCACAGATTTATTGTAAACAAACTCAACATATGGTAAAGCTATTTCCTACTATCTCAAATTCTTAGACATAATAGCACGAAATATAGTAAGTGTCATATTAACTACTCAATTTGCCCATCTGTCTAAGGAAGTACAACAGTAGAAAATAGAAATTTAGTCATCAATCTATCCCATAAACACTACAACAAAATTAGGTTTTAACGACGAAAGTTTAGCAACAATTAGAAAAAACTATCCCTAAAACATAAAATAACAACGGTTAGAAAAACCCGTCACTAAAACATAAAATAACGACAGTTTTCAAAACCATGGTTATTTAGCGACGGTTTTTAAAAAATTATCGCTATTTAGTGATGGTTTTTAAAACAACCGTCAATAAGCATCGTTAATTTTTACTATTTTTTATAAAATCGTCCACTTTTAGCTACGATTTTCTAAAAATCGTCGCTAAAAATTGTTATTTTTGGCTCACCTTTTAAAGCTATCAATTTTTAGCGACAACTTTTAGAAACCTAAAAGCCGTCGCTAAATAGCGACGATTCTCTAAAACTGTCGCTAAAAATGTTATTTTTGGCGCTTCTTTTTAAAATGTTAGTTTTTAACGACAGTTTTTTCAAAACCGTCGTTAAATACTCCAGTCTTTACATATTTATTCCTTGCACGTCTTCCTTCTATTTTTCTCCCTCATCTTCCCTCCATTTTTTTTATTTAGAGAAAGTTTTTCCTTTCAATCGTGCTATTAGAGTTTTTGTGAAGATTGCTTCTCTCTTATATTTTCTCTCTATTTTTTCTACAAAGAAGCAACAAATTTGATGCAAGTCTTTGTGAATAATGATTCTCCCTCACCTTCCCTCCATTTTTTGTACAAAGAAACAATATTGATTCAAAATTTTGTGAACAATACTTCTCCCTCATCTTCCCTCCATGTAAATATCTATTTTAATTGTAAAATTCAATTAATATTTTATCATTTAATTGTTTTTTGTGGATATTATTATTATTATTGTGGATACAATTATAAGAATATTAAAAAATATCAAAATAAAAATAAACTATCAACATATTTCGTTCAAAAAATAGAGAATAAATAAAAATGTTTAGCAATAGTTTACAAACTGTCGCTAAAAGCAAAAGATAGTTTTAACGATGGTTTTGAACCGTTGCTAAAAAGCCGTAGCTAAAATACCGTCGCAAAAATAAATTTAACGACGGTTCCAAAATTGTCGTTTAGTACAGTTTAGCGACAGGTTACCCACGGTTCTCAAAACCGTCGTTAAATCATCAATTCTACGACAGTTTTTATAACTATTGCTAAAACCTATTTTTCTTGTAGTGAAAGTATACAAAAAATGACTTAGAAACTTAACATCTCTATCATTTACTATTATTCTAGGCAAACTATGCAAGCACACTACTTCATTAAAGAACAAATCAACTATGTGTGTTGCATCATTGGTTTTAGCACATGCAATGAAATGAGTTATTTTGTTAAACATATCAACAAGTACAAAAATACTATCTTTTTCACTTTGAGACCTCAGCAACCCTATCACAATGACCATAGAAATATCATGCCAAGGTTGTGTAGATATAGGTAATGGAGTATAAAAACTATGTGGCATAACCTTATACTTAACTTTTTATGAGCTACACATTTAGCATAAATCGAAATGACATCATGCTTCATGTGAGGCCAATAAAAATGATCATGTAGAATTTTTAAGGTTTTACCCACTTCAAAATGTCCCATTAAACCTCCACTATGACTCTCCCTAATCAATAAGTCATACATAAAACACTTAGGCACACAAGTTTATTATTTTTAAACAAGTAACTTTCATGTTTATCAAAACTATCAATAGCACGTTTATCACAAGAATTCTAAGTATATCCAAAATCAACATCATTAGCGTACAAGTCCTTAATGTATTCGAAACAAAACAACTTAGCATACAAGCATGTCAATAACACATCTCTTTTAAACAATGCATCAGCAACTATATTTTCCTTTCCAGTTTTATACTTAATCACATAAGAAAATGTTTCAATGAATTCTAACCATTTAGTATGCCTCTTATGCAACTTACCTTGGAACTTTAAGAATTTCGAGCTTTTAAGATCTAAATAGATAATGAACTCCCTCAACCATAAATAATGTTGCTAAGTTTGAAAAGGCCTTACCAATGAATATAACTCCTTATTATTAGTAGTTCAATACTACCCTCTTTAGCTTCTCATTAAAGTATGCAATCGGTTTAGAATCCTACATCAAAACAGCACATGTACCAACTGTAGAAGCATCACATTCAATTTCAAAAGATTTATCAAAGTTAGGTAATGACAACAATGGTGTATTAGTCAAAAGATCTTTTAAGTTTTAAAAGAATTCCCATGCACATCATCCCATTTAAAGACAAAATTATTTTAGCAAGTTCATTTAGGGGTGCAACAATAGTACTAAAATTCTTTACAAATCACTTATAGAAACTTACTAAACCATAGAAACTCTTAAATTAATTAGCATTCCTAGGTATAGGTGAATCTCATATTGCCTTAACATTGTCCTCATCAACACTAATGCTATTAGAATTTATAACAAAACCAAGGAACACCATAGAATCAGAACAAAACGTGCACTTTTTCATGTTAGCATACAATTTATGCTCCATAGGCACATCAAAAATAGTACGCGAATACAATACATGGTTATCAAGATCTCAGCTATATACTAAAATATCATCAAAGTAAATTACCAAAAACTTTTCAATGAAAGAATGTAAGAAATAGTTCATTAACCTCATAAAGGTACTGGGTACATTGGTCAACCCAAAGGGCATTACTAACTACTCATATAAACCATATTTAGTCTTAAAAGCAATTTTCCACTCATCTTTCTCTTTCATGTGAATTTGATAGTAGCCATTCTTTAAATCAATTTAAGTAAAAACACTAGAACCATACAAATCATCAAGCATTTCATTTAATTTAGGAATTGATTGCCTATACTTTACAGTGATTTTGTTGATGGCTATTCAACACTCTCCCTCATGAATCCCTTTTGAACTAATAGGTACTGAATAGAGACTAACACTCTCCCTCACGAATCCTTTTTGAACTAACTCATATACTTACATCTGATTTTTCTTCGTCTCCTCAAAATTAGCTTGGTAGGTAGGTCGGTTAAGGATGGATAATCCAATGGCAAAGTCTATCTAGTGCTTAATGCCTTTCAAAAGGAGTAATCCATGTGGAATCTCTTCAAGAAAAATATAAGTGAATTCATGTATCAAAGACACAACCATACAAGGAAAATAAAGATTAAGAGTGTTAGTAAAATAAATATCCTTGTACATAAGCTCAAGGAGGTTCAGTTTGCACACAAAAGCACTCTTTTCCTTAATTTTTAGTGCAAAAGCACTCCTTCTCTTATTTTTCTCTTTCTTTGGCTCACAACTCTTTTTCTTTTTGTACTCACATGTCTTAGCCTCTTTATCTTTTCTCTCACTTTCAATTTTGGCCTTACTGTCTTTCTTTTCTTTTCTTTTTTATTTCTCTTAACTTACACTATTTTGTAATCATCACTTAATCAACAAAAGTCTCAGCTAACTTTAGGGATGTTAGAATAAAGATTCGATTATGCATGGTTAATGTATATCGATTTTTATAGCCGTCATAATTGATATTTCTATCAAATTGTCATGGACGTCTCAATAGTAAGTGTTCAGCGTGCATTGGTACTATATCATAAAGCACATTGTCTTTGTAGTTACCAAAAGAGAAAGCTACCTAAACCTAATTGGTCACCCATATATCTCCTCTATCATTCAACTTAGGATGTTTCAATGTGGGTAGGCTCAATTTATCAACCATCAAGGTACTAGCCACATTAATGCAACTCCCACTATCAATAATCAAGCTACATACCTTGTTATTCATATGGCACCTGGTTTGGAAGATGTGCTCCCATAGCTCTTTATCACCATCATCATTAAGGTGCATATTAAGAGTACGTCGAGTAACCAATACTTCTCTATGCACTAGTTCACCAATCTCCACATCACTACAATCCTCCAATGGTGGCATCTCATCATCACTAGAATGCTTGCTCTCCATGCCTCCATCATCAAGAAGAATAATGGCTCTATTGTTAGGACACTATAATGAAATATGCTTGAACCCTTGGCACCTAAAACATTTTACATTTCATGCTCTGGAGGAAGTAGAAGTCTTAGCCCTAGCCTTGGGGTTAGGGCCTATAACTGAACTTCTCCCCTTGCTTCTTCTTTCAGCCTAATAGCTGCCTTTGGCTGTCTTACCAATTTGGCTTCTATGAAATTTTAGGAATGAAGCCAAATTTAGAAGATGCTTTAACCTTTAACTGTTTCTCAACTTTAGTTGCTTTATGTAGTATATCCTCCATCTCTATATAATGGTGCATATCCACTACCTTTGTAATTTCTTTCCTCAAACCTCCAATAAACCTTTCCATTGTAGCCTCCATATCCTCCTCAATGTTAGCTTTCATCGTGGCCATCTCCATCTTATTGTAGTAATTTTCTACACTTATAGATCCTTGATGCAGGTTTTGTAGTTTTTCAAACAAGTCTCTATAGTAATGGCTAGGAACAAACTATTTTCTCATCACAATTTTCATCTCTTCCCATGATCGAATAGCCGTCGCACCACTCCTCTGCCCATTGATTGCTAACAGATCCCATTAAATGTTGGCATGGTCAATAAACTCCACAACAGCTAGTTTCACCTTTTTCTACTTAGTATAGGCATAACACTCAAACACATATTCTACCTTCCTCTCCCATTTCAAGTAAAGTTCAAGGTCACTTTTACCTTAGAATGTAAGAATATTCATTTTGATGTTTCCCAAGCCACTATCACGCCTAGGAGCTGTCCTCCTTTCCTTTCTTAACCCGAATCCTTCGACATCTGAATCTTCCTTTACTTTCTCATCAAACCTAAGTTGTTTGGTATATTTAAGCTTGGATGGAAACTCGAGATTATCTAGCCTTATATTTAGCAACATAAAATGCTCCTGAACTGCCTTCATGACAAGTTTAAGGTCAATTTCAAGTTGATTTCTTTTGTTACTCATGTTTGTCTCACAAACCTTATGTGTTTGCACTCAAATTTACTCTCTTTCCCTTAAATCTCTTAAACAAGAACCTAATCAACAAGGTTATCAAAGAAAATAATTCTAGGAACTAAATTTGAGAAAATGAGGGATAATAGAACCAATATGCTATTTTTGGCTTCATTCTTTTTTCTAAATGAATTTTTACTTTTTTTGGACAAATTTTTATTTTTTTTAATGAACTTCTGCTCACTTTTGTTTGACAAATTTCTGCTTTTTTTATAACAAATTTTTGTTTCTTTTTTTTTTGATTTAGTATTTAGGAAACCAAATTGGACTAAGACTCTCTCTTTTTTTGGTGTTTTTGATGAATTAGACTACAACTAGGAAAAAAAAGTAACTAAAAATAGAACTCTCTGTTTTTGGAAGGAATTAGATTATAATTAGGAAAAAAATTGATTAAAACTAGGGTTCTCTATTTTTGAATGAATTATACTATAACTAGGAAAAGAAAATGAGTAAATACACAATTTAATCCTTGAATTTACTAGGTTGTTATATTTTAATCCCTGAATTTAAGTCATTACACAGTTTAGTCTCCAAATTATTCAAACATTAGACAATTTAGTCATTCTATTATTTCAACACTAACTGTTTACTGATGTGGTCCATTAAGTGCTTATGTGACACGTTAAATATCAACTAATCATGTCAGATCAGCGCTGACTCAGCTTTAAAAAAAGAGTAAATACATAATTTAGTCTCTGAATTTATTAGGTCCCTACAATTCAGTCCTTTAATTTATTATATCCTTACAATTTAGTCCCTAAATTCATGTAATTACACAATTTAATCTTCAAATTTATCAAACATCAAATAATTTAGGCATTCTATTATTTTTATCTTAATTGTTTGCTAATGTAACATGTTAAGTGTTTATGTGGTATGTTAAATGCTAACTAATCATGCCACATTAGCATTAACTCATCCATAAAATTTTGAAATAAAATTGTTCCATCAAACTCATACAATGTTGTTTGCTTCAAATTGTTGAACTAACCATCACATTCGTTTTGTGGAACAATGGAAACTGTAAAAGCATTTAAGTAAAAGGGAAGCCATCTTAAATGTATTTACAATTCAATAAAAAAAAATTTCATACTATCACTATTTAGTAGTAGAGTGACAATATTTTCTATAAGTTAAAGCACATTTTCCCTTGTCCCCAAATTAAAAAAAAATGATAAGCAAAAAGATATGCAATAAAAGAAGTATTTTATTAAAATACACAGCAACATTCAAACACGATCATAAGGGTTAACTAATAAATATGAACCATAAATTTTTCAGCATTAAAATATATGAATTAGAGCAACAATTATAAGAATTAGCACAACACTAAACAAGAAGGAATTAAGAAAGTTGAAATCATGACATCTTCTTATAGCTTAAAATGTGTAAAGTGTCAAGTTAACTATCCATGATTGTTAATATCATAAATTTCAAAATAATTTTTTTATTTTTAGTCATAAAAAACTTATTAGAATAATTTCATAGTAAATGGGTGTTTCATGGCATTGTCAGTTGAAGATAGAAAATGAGATTTTTCATATGAGAGCAGAAAAATAAAGTGGAAAACGAAGCATTTTGAAGTTTTTTTAAATTGAGTCAGCATTGATGTAATGGGCTATATTATAAGTAGTTAGTGTGAAAATAAAAGGACTAATTTGTTTGATCCTTGATAAAATCGAGGATTAAATTGTACAGTGACTTAATTCAAGGACCAAATTGTAGGGATCTAATAAATTCAAGAACTAAATTGTGCATTTATTATTTTTGTTGGCTCAGTTAGTGCTAATGTGGCATGATTAGTTGGCATTTAGCGCGCCACGTAAACACTTAACAAGCCATGTCATTAAGCAGTTAATGTAGGGATAACAAAAGAACTAAATTATTTGACATTTGGTAAATTTTGGGACTAAACTGTGCAATAAGTTAAATTCAAGGATTAAAGTATAATGACCTAATAAATTTAGGGACTAAATTGTATATTTACTATAAAAAAAATTGACTAGAATTAGAATTCTAATCTAACCTACAGAAATATAGAAAAACAAGAACGACTCTAAAAAACAAATAGAAGAAGAAATATAGATACCAACCGAATTTCAAGGAGTCAAGTTCTTATACCAAATAATGTGTTTTCTTAATCCAAGAAACAGAGTGTTTGGCAAAAGCAATGATTATCTTAAAAATTCAACGGATATTTTGATTGCCACGAGTTGCCTCGATAAAATCAGATTTAGTTCTTTGTCTAAGAACCAAAGAAGCTCTTACTTTGAGAGAAAACTCATTCATCATAAATCTGAATTAGAAGAATATAAAAGAATCCTTATATAGTCACTCCTAAAGCTAATAGGAGACCCTAAAAAGCCTAATTGGACTTCTATGGAATACGCCCTATATGTCATAAACAACATTAGTTATTTGGCCCAACTAAACTAATACAAACATAAACCCATAATTAAAATAATATTTGGCCAAAATAAATAATGTGTATAAAGTACTTTAAATAATAATAATATCTCAAAAGAAAATATATAACATAAAGCCCACAATACATCTTTAACCTATGCAAAGTTTAGGCTGGTTGTCTTCAAAATCCATCAAGGTCTATTTGGCCTCCCATAATGCCCATCTATTTAGCCTCAAACTTAAGCTCCAAGCTACCCTTATTAATGTCATCCTCAAGTCTGTAAAGCATGATCTACTTGATATCTTGGCTTGACCCAATAGCTTCTTCTTTAACTTGCATGTCGAAGATCAACCTCAATAAAGCTTATTTGGCCCACTTCGCCCTACTCCTAATCATTGAACTGCATATCCCTTGCAAAGAATCTTGGGAATGGTTTGGAATAAGTTTGGAAGCACCTTGATCTCCATCATTTTTCATCCAAAAAATATGTTAAATTTTGTGATGTGCAATCAAAAAATATGCAGAGATATATATGAAATGAAGAACAATAAGCTAAGAAAAATAATATGCTATTTTCAAGCAGTACAAGGCTGATGGAATAATTTTCATCTAAAATGTAAAACACATAGAGTCCAATAGTCCATTAAAATACAAAACTTCTACAAATAAACAATTCTCGAAGTATATGAAATTCTCCATAACTAAATTCACAAGCTGTTAAAATGTAGCAATAAGTAAAATATAATTAGTACAATTCAAAATATATTGAGTAAAAATGTATAAATAATTTATCTTATTAAATATAATGTTCATACCACTTAGAACATATTCATTTACAAATATGAATCTAATCCTAATCTAGCCAATAGACTAACTTCATCTAATAATTGAATATACATATTGAGTCAAGAAAAAAAATCATTACATATCATTTTTAGCACAAACAATTTATTATAAAAAAATTACAGTTTTTAAAAAATATTACCTATCTCAGCTTTATCAATTTATCTGCATTCTCTTCCATGTCAAGAGATAAAAGGGTAGATCGAAACTAATTTTTTTACACATAAGAGCCTCTACTGTTCTTGAATATAAAGAAATCCTATATTGATCAAGAACTCGACCCTCTATACTATAAGCTGATTCAGAAGCAACTGTTTACATTGGTATAGTCAAAACATCCTTAGAAATTTGAGCAAGAGTAGAAAATCTAGTATAATTCATCTTTCACTAACTAAGAATATCAAACTTTGGTGACATCTTTTCTCGGGCATCCATTAAATATGTTTTTAATTCAAATTTGTTATTTAAAATATCATCCTTATTCATATACATATCAAATTCCATAATAAGAAAGTCTTTTTCATCCATTGTAATTTTCACTTCTCTACTTGAATGGGAAGATTGACCAACATCTTGTGATTTTCTAAAACAATAAAAAGATATATATTTTTCATGCATGCCATTGAGTACTTCTTTTACCTTTCCAACTATAAAACTAGTCAAGTCTTGATCAAAGAGCTTTGAAATGCTCAACTTAACAAACTTCAACTTGTATCTTGGATCAAGAACTATGACAATAAAAATAAACATGTTCATGTTTTTTATGTTCCCCTAATATTTGTCATGTTTAAATTTCATTTTAATAGCCATATTCTTTAGTAGTGCATCATCATCACTCTCATACCAACCCTTCAAAATTTTAACAAAAAGACAATATTCATGAAAATATTGAGATGAAGTCACATGGAAAGAACTTGAAACATTTTTAGTTGCATAAAAAAATCTTCAAAAATTTCATAAAATGCCTTACATTAAGCTAATCCTCTGTGTTTAGGGGACCAAGTGGAGAATCCAAAAAAAAAAAATGATCATCCCATTCTTACAACTTAAGAAATACCTTTTGGAACTTCAAGGACTCTCAAGCATAAGGTATGTGGAGTCCACATTGTTGGAACATCTAATTTAACCATGCTCTTATATTATATATTAGTAAGCTTTATACATTTTTAAACTTTTGTATACATGCGGGTGAAACTCGCACATATTTGCAAGCATTCATAATTCTGCTTATTAAATCATACATTTCTTTCAAGCTATCAATAACAAGAAAATTCAATATGTGAACACAACATCTACCATGCATGTATTCTCCATTCATCACACTTGCATTCCACTCATTTATTGGCCTATGGAAGTATGTTGTGGCAATATAATTTAAGCGAACATTATCAACTGTTATGGTGAAAAATCATTCAATTCCCTATTTAGTAAGACATTTTTTTATTGTTTGACCAATTATTTCTTCTTTATGACTAGCAATCAAACAAAAGTTTAAAATTCTTTTATGAAACATCCATTAATTATCAATAAAATGCATAGTAAGACAAAAATAATTCAAATTTTGCATAGAAGTCCAATAATTAGTAGTTAAAATAACACTTTGAGCTTTAATGGATAGCACAAGTTTTCAATTTTTTTTGTCATCTAAGAAAAGACTTTGGCAATCCCTAGTCACTCTAACACGGGATGGAATAGGAAATAATGGTTTAATAATGCTCATGAAATATCGAAACCCTTCACCCTTAATAAACTTAAAAGGTAATTCATCAACAACAGTCATCTTAACTAGAGGTTACTTATATGCATGAAGATCAAAACTAACAGCTGATAAGTTGCTCCAACTCCCTTCCCCTTGCTATTTTCTTTTTGGTTGGAAAGAAAGAATGGCTTGTTCGAGGCCTAATAATTCTTTGAAATTTATTTTACATTGGCTTTCTAAGTAATGGGCCATGTTAGAAGTTCCCTTTCTTTTTTATAGAGCGCATAATTAACCCCACATCAATTACATAAAGCATTAGGCCAATTTGGATCACAACTCTTAATATCAGTAAAATGTTGTTATACCCAAGATTTGGGCCTAGTGGGTTTCCTCTTACCTTCTTGAATATCATCCTTCTCATTGTTTTCCCCTCCTGTACTTTTTCCTTCTTTGAATTTGATACATTAATATCTTTATTTCTTTTGGAAGGCATTGAAGAACTTTCTTGCACATTTGGAGTTAAAGACCTTAATCCTTCAATAGCATCCTCGATATGCTTTTATTGTACTTCTTCTAACTCAGTCATCTTTGTCCCTAACTTTTTGTGAAAAAATAAAATAAAAAGAGTATAATAAAGGGCCAAAACCCAAAAATTGATGCATATGACTTATACTGATAAAGTTCACTATGCCTTCACTCACATATTCCACTATTAATATATAAGACACTACCTAAAAACATTAAAAAGTATATCAATCCAGGGATACTAACTAGTTTTACAATATAGCATAACACTTTAGTGAGATTTGACCATTCAAGCATTTAATGCATGGCATTAAGTTGAAAAATTTACAAGAAATGAATCAAATAGAGAAAAATTACAAAATTGAATATGTTAATCTCATATGAGTATATTTTCAACCCCTAACTCAAGATATCATATAATCCAAAATATCAAGGGGTAACAAATGAGCACCAAGTTCAAACATTAACTGAAGATGAACTAAATAGTGAGAAATTTCCAAAATTAAATATTATAATTTCCCTTGAGTCAAATTAAATAGTGTCCATTATGTTCAAGAATTCAAAATTTTAGGGTAGTATAAATATATTGTTCCAATTAACATGTTGCAAGTTTGGGAGTAGATAAATCAAAATGCACCATTTTCATTTTGGCATACTAATTGATATTCCCTAATCCCTCACTTTACAATACAAATGTCTTAGCTTTCAGATCTTATTAACCTCAACCTTTTGAAACCACTGATAAAGTGATCATAGAGTATATATGGTGAGCTTTCAATTTATAGATCTCTATTTCTCCCATGTTTCTCTACTTTGATAACTTATCTATCTTATGTAGTCCTTCACAAAAGTTCTAAAAATAGGACACTCTGATAATTGTCATGAATATGAAAACTTTGACAAAAAATTTAATTAGGAAATGCTATATTCTTTATGGATGTTTTCTTCAAACTTTTGGGTGGGTATATCAAATTGTAACAACTCCATTTAAGTAACAATTTTTTTTTAAAATACCATGAAGTTATTACCTCGTTACAACTTAACTCAAAATAACATTTATTTAATTTATACAATACAGAGTTTACATACATATCATTAATCAATAACATTCGTAAAAAAGTCTAACACATATATAATTACATCTTATTCATCCTTGTTGACTAGTTCCAGAGATACGGATAGGGGTGATTACACCTTCACCGGGATCTTAGTCAACTCGACCATAGACACCATATATATTACTAGGATCAGCTCAAAATAGAGTAACTCGATTCAACATACGTTAAAAGCCAGTGCCATAGAGAAAATATGCATAATTATTCTTCTGAACATGACATGGAAATAAATTCAGAATTAAATCCCAGTAAGTTCAACAATAAGTCATCATCAATATAGCTCTTCACATCATGTTCAGCTGTATAGACTACAGTAAATATCTTTGGTCACATGAATGCACTATATCTATGCACATGAGAATCGTACAATAATGACATGTATGACAGGATTAACTATTTTCAGAATATCATATGATGACCATCAATTTATTCTCATATCAAGCTACCCCGGTCAGGGTGAGTATTTTCTACTCTCTGGTATGGATTTTCTCGCTCCGTCCGACATGGCCCACTTTCTTTTTCTTTTCTCATTAACATGATCATAATCGTTGGTAGGGCGTCTCCTACTGGTGCACCACACGGATTGCCATGTGACCGTGCTCATTTCTTTTCTTTTCACAATGATAGCCAAAAATATGCTTTCAATAACAAGTATATTCATCAAAATATAACTATTACCAAAAATCATTGGTAATCAAGCCAAGAACATAACCATTTGAAATATCACTTTATAAAATATTTCCATATCAAAATTTTACACTTAAGATAGTAAGAAGTTCATACAATGGCAATGGCAATGGCATATACTAGCCATTTATTATTTTCATTAATAAGATTCTTTTTTTTTTAATTAATTTTATTTCTTTATTTTCTTGATGCAGGTTTTCATTCTATCTAACCTTCTCTTACTAATCAGAGCATAACTCCCTCAATTTAACTCCGATGTAAGTGATCTTGGAGTTAATTTCAAGATAAAACAATTATCTAAAACTATTATGTTGAACTATTTAGGGAAATATTAAGAAATCAATGTGATATTACTCCCTCAAAGTACAGGTTATTTCTTCTTGGATAGGTTCTGACCTCTACCAACTAATCTGTCTATCTCTCCCAAATTAAGTTATTCCAGTGGCTAAAAATCCGTGACACATATAGCAATAATTTTTATGTTAATCATTTATTTTAATTCCCTATAGAATGTTCCCAAAAATTAAAACACAGAAGCTATCTTAAAATATTCTTCCCTGATTAACCAATTTCTAACCACTACATACTAATCGGACCATAACTACCTCATATGGATTCCAAATTGAGTGATTCTAGTGGTTAAATATATGTGAGACATAGATCTACAATTTTCATGTTAATTATTTCTTTAAATTCCTTACTGATTCTTCGCAAAATTTTAAAAATAGAAGCTTAAAATTTTTTGCCACTCATAGCCATACCTATGCAGAACTATCTACACCAGCCTAAGTATTCAAATATACATAATATGTAACGTGATATAGTAAAATCCATGACCAATCATCAAAGTTCTAAGATCAAAATCTCATATAAATATTACAAGTTTCAAATCTTTTCTTCAAAAAGAAATATTATTAAACTTACCTTGAGCACTTAGTCCTCTAGACTTCTCCTTCCTCTTTCTTCCTTTCTTTCTCTCATTTCCTCACTCTATTTTGCTTCTATTTTTCCTCTCCCTCACTTAGACGAAAATTCTAAAGTTGTAAGGTTGGATTTTGCTTAAATAGACCACCAAATAATTCATCTTTCATGATCATGGGTCTACCTTATCACAATTAGGATACACTTGGTTGAATTTTTGGAAAACAAACAACTTATGTTCTTGTCTTCCTCTTCCTTAGTCAAGATATGCATAACAAAAGGAGATTTGTATTTTAAAAATTATGATAATATGTTTTTAAGATAATGGACAAGGTCCCTTTGATTTTGGGATTCATTTTTTTTCTTTTGTCTTAATCAATTATAATAGGTTTGCCTTTTTAGGTGACAAATTTCTAACCCTTGAATCTCTATTATTTGGTTGAAATTATTTATGTGGAATATGAATGTTTTGTCCTAATACCATGTATTATCATACCACCTGCTAAAATTATGAGGGTAGGATATAGATGTTTTGTCCTAAAGCCTTGTATTGTCATACCACTTGCTAAAATTATGAATGTAGGATATCACACCACTTGCTAAATTTTTGTCTTAATGCCATATTACCTAATCTTGATTACACCATTATTTCATCACTTTATTTTATTTTTATTTTTATTTTTCCTCTTGGGTTTGGGCTCATTCTTGCCTATTTTCTTTACTTTGGTTAGAATTCTACCTTTCATAATGGGCTCAGTCACATTTTCATAATTTTTGAGCTACCGGTCCAATTTCTATATCCTAGTCCAAGTCTATGTTTTATTTCTTCCTTGGGCTATCCTATTGGCTTGCTAAAAATTCATGTGAAGTAGAAAAACTCTATATGAAGTGTCTATAGGTGAAAGTCCAATTTATGGGTGGAGATACTAAACTTAGTAACGTTAACTTTTAAATTAGGAAAAATTACCCTAATCCAATCTTCTTGAAATTTTAATACATTTACTTACTTCACAAAAATTTATCTTCCTTACCCAAGAATTTTACATTTCTTTAGTATATTTATTTCTAATTTTTCCTCTTAGGTTTTCTCTCTTTACCTATTCCATTAATGTTAGAACATTTCTATGCATACACGTAAGGTGAAGAATTTCTAAGGATTATATTTCCTTAAATATCTAAAAATTGTCTAATAAATTTTATTTCCCTAATTAAATATTTATGTACTTTTATCAATAAAAGAAACGAAATTAGGGATGTTACTTTGAATACATAAAACGAACTTAGGGATGTTACGTTTCTCTCCTACTAAAAGAAATTTTGTCCTCAAAATTTTAGAAATTACCTAAGAATAATTTCGGATATTTCTTCCTCATGACTTCTTCTAGCTCCCAAGTTGCTTCTTCCGAAGTCAAACCTTCCCATAACACCTTAACTAGGAATTGCTTCACATCAGTGTCCAATATAGATACTGGTACTAGCTGGTATGTCATGTTCTACTTTATTTGGATTGGTTCATCTCGTATCACATGTGAGGAATCTGGAAGATATTTCTGGAGCTGTGATACATGGAAAACATTATGCAAGTTGGAAAAATTAGGTGGGAGATCAACTTGATATGCTGATGTTCCTACTTTCTTCAGAATTTGGTAGGGTCCTAAAAATCGCGGATTTAGCTTTTTAGTCTTGAGAGACCTACCAACTCCAGTGGTCGAGGAAAGTTTGAGAAATACATGGTCTGTGTCTCTTATCATAGTAACTCTTTTTTCGACTCTGAGCTGTGAGCATTTTGTCTCGAATAATCTTGATTTATTCAGTGGTTTGTTGAACTAGATCAGAACCCAACAAGTTCTTTTCTCCTACCTCAAACCAACATAGTGGAGATCGGCACTTTCTACCATATAAAACTTCATAAGGGGTCATCTTAATACTAGAGTGATAGTTATTATTATAAGCAAACTCTACTAAAGGCAAGTACTTATCCCATCATTTACCTTGCTCTATCACACAGGCCCTCAACATATCTTCTAAGGTTTGAATGGTGTGTTCTGTCTGCCCATCAGTCTGAGGATGGTAGGTAGTACTGAACCGCAACTGAGTACCGAAAGCTTCCTGTAACGCCTTCCAAAACCTAGACGTGAACCTCAGATCTCTATCTGAAACGATATTTAAGGAAATCCCATGTAATCTAACTATTTCTTGAACGTACAACTAGGCCAGTTTGTCCAGTGAATAGTTAATCTTTATGGGCAGAAAGTGAGCAGATTTGGTTAATCTATCAACTATTACCCAGATAGAGTCATGTCCAACTGAAGTTTTAGGTAAACCCACAACAAAGTCCATCAAAATACTATCCCATTTCCATTCTGGAATCTTAAGAAGTTGTAGAAATCCTGCTGGCTTTTGATGTTCCACTTTTACCTTCTGACAAATTAAACATTTCGCCACGAACTCAGCAATGTCCTTTTTCATCCCTGGCCACCAATACATCTTCTTTAAGTCCTGGTACATTTTAGTGGATCCAGGATGAACTGAGTATTTACTCTGATGTGCCTCCTGCAGGATCTTGGTCCTCAACTCTCGTTCTTGAGAGACATAAATCCTTCCCTGATACATGATTACTCCAGTTTTTGAGACAAAAAAATTATCTTGATCTTTGTGATCCTATAAGTATTGATCGTGAGCTTAGGCCTCTTTAATCTGGGTTCTAAGATCACACTATACTCAACCCATTGATGATTAGCTTATTTGGTGTAAGGGTAGTGGCCAGCTTTAGATTTCGAAACTCCTCTAACATCTGCTTCTCATACACCATCATCTGACCCATGTGTAGAGATTTTTGACTCAAGGCATCAGCTACAACATTCGCCTTTCCTAGATGATACTTTATCTCAAACTTGTAGTCATTAAGAAATTCTACCCACCTTCGTTGTCTCATATTTAACTCTTTTTGATAAAAAAAGGTACTTAAGACTCTTATGATCACAGTATACTTCAAATGTTGTCCCATACAAATAGTGTCGCCAAATCTTTAAGGCAAACACCACTGCTGCCAATTCAAGATCATGGGTTTGATAGTTTCCTTCGTGGGGTCTTAGTTGCCTAAAGGTGTAAGCAACTACTCTCTTATTTTGCATAAGCACACACCCTAGCCCTTTCTTTGAAGCGTCACTATACACTTCAAAATGTCCTGTAGGGTTTAGAATAATTAAAATAAGAGGAGTGGTCAGTCCTGTCTTAAGTTCCTAGAAACTAGCTTCACATTGATCAATCCATTTGAAAGGACTTACCTTCCTGGTCAATTTAGTCAATGACAAGGCTATACGAGAGAATTTTTGTATAAACCTCCTGTAGTATCCTGTCAAACCCAAGAAACTTCTGACTTCTGTAACTATCTTTGGTCTCTCCCACTGAATCACTGCTTCCGTCTTGCTAGGATCTACGGCCGCCCCTCTATTAGAGATGACATGTCTGAGAAACTTCACCTCTGACATCCAAAATTCACACTTCTCCAATTTTTGAGGCCATTATATATGGTGCAATAGAGATAGGCTCTGTCTCAGGTAGGAGATCAATAGAGAACTCTATTTCTCTCTTGGGAGGTAAGCCTAGAATATCTTATGGAAATACTTCAAGAAACTTATTGGCTATTGGGATTTCATCAAACTTTGATTCAACTTCTAGGTTTGATAAATACAAGAGAATGTATCCAAGTACTCTATTCTTCAACTCCCTATTAACTTGATTGGCATCAAGTATCAATAACTGCACCTCCTCTTTCAGAGTAGGAGGTATACATTCAATGGTCTTGTTACAACAATTTAGCAATACTCGATTTTTAGACATCCAATCTAACCCTAGAATGACCTCAATACCTCTTAAAGGTAAACAGACGAGGTCTACAAAAAAAGTTTTCTCCTGGATGTTGACTTGACAGTCTTTACATACAGAGGAATTTAATACCCTTTCCCTTGTGGGGGTTACTACAATAACTCATAGGGAGTTTCAGAAATAGGAAATTGAAACTTCTTAATACATTCTTCCGAAATAAAATGAATGACTAGCACCAGATTCAAACAACACCATAAGAGCAAATCCATAGATATAGCATGTACCTTGAATCATTTCAGAAGATTGAACTGCTTCTTGGTCGCTCAGGGTGAAAACCCTTCCTTTTACCTGAGGCCTCTGTTCTGGCTGCTTCCTCACATTCTGTGGGCAGTTTCTCGCAAAATGACCCTTCTGTCCGTAGTTAAAGCAGACATCATGTCCCATGTAGCATGGCTGATTACCATGCATGCATCCGCACTTAGCGCACTTAACTGAGGCGAGGTCTTGTTGGAAAGGTCTGGGACCCGTAGTCAATGGCCTCTTACCAGCTTTATATCCATTTCTTCTCACGTTCTTGCTAGGGTTGGGAAAAATTTTCTTCCTTTTCCATAAGTTTCGCCTTTGCTTTTCGTCCTCCACTGCCTTTAAAATTTTCTCCAAGAGTCTGCATTTATTGATTAGAGGTACAAACTCCCTAATCTCCATAGCTACAATAGCATTCTTTATGTCTGGGTTTAGTCCCACTTCGAACTTAACAGCCTTCTATGCTTCATCGGGGTTAAATTGCAGATAAGAGGAGAACTTAGACAACTCCTCGAACCTCGCGATGTATTGGTATATAGTCATGCTACCCTACCTGAGTTGGAAAAATTCAATCTCTTTCTCTACCCGCACAGTACTTGAAAAGTACTTTTCTAAAAAGGTGTCTTTGAACACCTGCCAAGTGATCTGCCTTCCCTGGTGAGCTAAAAGTTCTCTAGCTCCACGCCACCAGTATTCTGCTTCATCTTTTAGCATATATGTAGCGAAGATTACTTGCTGCTCTTCAGTACAGCCCATCACTTTAAAGATTTTCTTTAACTCCCTTATCCATCTTTCATCTACAATCGGGTCAAAGTCGCCTTGAAAATAAGGTGGCCTAGTCCTCAGGAACTTGGATATGCCGTTATCATTTCCAGCCATCCGGTTGTTAGCACCATTCACACCATTCAAGTTATTAGTATTTTGGAGGTATTGTAGAATTTGGTTAATAGTCATGACTTTGTCTCAAATTGCCGTAGCCAGGTTGTGCAAGGTTTCCTCCACATTGTTTGTCGGATTCCTCCTTGGTGGTACCATTTCCTACTTTGGCAAAAATAAAGTTATGCTGCTATTGAGGTGATCAAGCCCAATAGTTAGTTCAAAAATATTTAACAGCAGTCATAACACCACCTCGGCATGTAGATAGGAAACACTAGTAATTTCTTACCTATATGAAATCACTGATCCCCTACACAGCACAACCACAACATACTCAAGACACTATAAGATCGATTTAGATAACCATCCACCCACTGGCCATCTAGGATCGACCTGCTCTGATACCAATTATGTAACAACTCCATTTAAGTAAAAATTTTTTAAAAAAATACCATGAAGTTATTACCTCGTTACAACTTAACTCAAAATAACATTTATTTAATTTATACAATACAGAGTTTACATATATATCATTAATCAATAACATTCGTACAAAAGTCTAACACATATATAATTACATCTTATTCATCCTTGTTGACCAGTTCCGGAGATATGGGTGCGGGTGGTTGCACCTTCCCAAGATCTTAGTCAACTCGACCATAGACACCATATATATTACTGGGATCAGCTCAAAATAGAGTAACTCGATCCAACATACACTAAAAGCTAGTGCCATAGAGAAAATATGCATAATTATTCTTCTAAACATGACATGAAAATATAGTGAGAATTAAATCCCAATAAGTTCAACAATAAATCATCATCAATATAGCTCGTCATGTTCAGCTGTATAAACTACAACAAATATCTTTGATCACATGAATACACTATATCTATACACATGAGAATCATATAATAATGACATGTATGATAGGATTAACTATTTTCAGAATATCATATGATGACCATCAATTTATTCTCATATCAAGTTACCCCGGTCAGGGTGAATATTTTCTACTCTCCGGTACGGACTTTTCTCGCTCCGTCCGACATGGCCCACTTTTTCTTTCTTTTCTCATTAACATGATCATAACTGTTGGTAGGGCGTCCCCTACTGGTGCACCACACGGATTGCCACGTGACAGTGCTCATTTCTTTTCTTTTCACAATGATAGCCAAAAATATGCTTTCAATAACAAGTATGTTCATCAAAATATAACTATTACAAAAAATCATTGGTAATCATGCCAAGAACATAACCATTTCAAATATTACTTTATAAAATATTTCCATGTCAAAATTTCACACTTAAGATGGTAAGAAGTTCATTCAATAGAGCTATGGCATATACTAGTCATTTATTATTTTCATTTATAAGATTCTTCTTCTTTTTTAAATATTAATTTTATTTCTTTATTTTCTTGATGCAGGTTTTCATCCTATCTAACTTTCTCTTACTAATCAGAGTATAACTCCCTCAATTTAACTCTGATGTAGTTGATCTTAATGTCAATTTCAAGATAAAACAATTATCTAAAACTATTATGTTGAACAGTTTAGCAAAATATTAAGAAATCAAGGTGATATTACTCCCTCAAAGTACAAGTTATTTCTTTTCGGATAAGTTCTAACCTCTACCTACTAATCTGTCTATATCTCCCAAATTAAGTTATTCAAGTGGCTAAAAATCCTTGACACATATAGCAATAATTTTTATGTTAATCATTTATTTTAATTTCCTACAAAATGTTCTCAGAAATAAAAACACAGAAGCTATCCTAAAATATTCTTCCTTGATTAAACAATTTCTGACCACTGCATACTAATCGAACTATATCTACCTCATAAGGACTCCAAATTGAGTGATTCCAGTGGCTAAAACTCCGTGAGACAGATCTACAATTTTCATGTTAATCGTTTCTTTAAATTCCTTACTGATTATTCCAAGAATTTGAAAAACAGAAGTTAAATTTGTTTGCCACCCATAGCCATACCTATACAGAACTATCTACACCAGCCTAAGTATTCAAACATACATAATATGTAACATGATATAGCAACATCAATGACCAATCATCAAAGTTCTAAGATCAAAATCTCATATAAATATTACAAATTTCAAATCTTTTCTTCAAAAAGAAATATTGTTAAACTTACCTTGAGCACTTAGTCCTCTAGACTTCTTCTTCATCTTTCTTCCTTTCTTCCTCTCATTTCCTCACTCTATCTTGCTTCTATTTTTCCTCTCCCTCACTTGGACGAAAATTCTAATGTTTTAAGGTTGAGTTTTGCTTAAATAGACCACCAAATAATTCATCTTTCATGATCATGGGTCTACCTTATCACACTTGGTTGAATTTTTGTAAAACAAACAACTTATGTTCTTATCTTCCTCTTCCTTAGTCAAGATATGCATAGCAAAAGAAGATTTATATTTTGAAAATTATGATAATATGTTTCTAAGATAAGGGATAAGGTCCCTTTGATTTAGGGATTCATTTTTTTTCTTTTGTCTTAATCAATTATGATAGGTTTGCCTTTTTAGTTGGCAAATTTCTCGCCCTTGAATCTCTATTATTTGGTTGAAATTATTTGTGTGGGATAGGAATGTTTTGTCCTAATGCCATGTATTATCATACCACCTGCTAAAATTATGAGTGTAGGATATAGATGTTTTGTCCTAAAGCCTTGTATTATCATACTACTTGCTAAAATTATGAATGTAGGATATCACACTACTTGCTAAATTATTGTGTTAATGCCATGTTACCTAATCTTGATTACACCATTATTTCATCACTTTATTTTATTTTTATTTTTTCTCTTGGGTTTGGGTCATTCTTGCCCATTTTCTTTACTTTGGTTAGAATTCTACCTTTCATAATGTGTTTAGTCACATTGTCATAATTTTTGGGCTACCGGTCCAATTTCTATATCCTAGTCCAAGTCTATGTTTTATTTCTTCCTTGGGCTATCCTATTGGCTTGCTAAAAATTCATGTGAAGTAGAAAAACTCTATATGAAGTGTCCATAGATGAAAGCCCAATTTATGGGTAGAGATACTAAATTTAGTAACTTTAACTCTTAAATTAGGAAAAATTACCCTAATCCAATCTTCTTGAAATTTTAATACATTTACTTACTTCACAAAAATTTATCTTCTTTACCTAAGAATTTTACATTTATTTAGTATATTTATTTCTAATTTTTTCTCTTAAGTTTTTTCTCTTTACCTATTCCATTAATGTTAGAACATTTCTATGTATATATGTAAGGTGAAGAATTTCTAAAGATTATATTTCCTTAGATATCTAAAAATTGTCTAATAAATTTTATTTTCTTAATTAAATATTTATGTACTATTATCAATACAAGAAACGAAATTAGAGATGTTACTTTGAATATATGAAACAAACTTAGGGATGTTACACAAATAGTGAAGGTTCTTTTGGAACTTTCTTCCTTTGACTTAAGGATTCATCTTCCTCATATTAGTATAATGGGTTCTTTTGGTGCATTGGAAAAAAAAGTGAAAGACTATTGCTAAATTCCATAACCCTATTCTAGGGTTGATCTATTTACTAAAAGATAAAATAAAAACTAATGCTTTATGTATATATAAATAGGATCAGTGCAGTTTAAAGCTAGACATTATAGTTTGCCCTAAAATTGCAATCCATTGTCTTCCTCCATTGAAACACAGTAGCTTATTGGACCAAAATAAAAGGCAAAATTAGAATAAAGCAAATATTGGCCCTATATTTTCCATGGAACAAGGTTACATCTAAAGCCTTGAATAATTACAATTGGTTTGCCAAATTTGAACTACAAAGAATTAAAGCATTACAACATGTAGATTGCAAAACTTATCAGTTCAATCGAGAAGAAACCATGTTTGTTCCCCGTGAGTGAACAATTGAACATAGGGCTTGGGGCTTGGTCACCAACGATGTGGACGATTGATTGTCATAAGGCTGAGAAGGAAAGAACTCAACCTTAAAAGAATGATGAAGAGGTAGTCTGAGTAATGGGGGATGGAGAGAAAAGATTAGGAAGTATTAAATATAATATTAAAAATAATAAAATATTATATTTTTTAAAGCAGCGATAGGTTCAATTTGATTTGATTAAAAAAAATTTCAACTGAAAACTGAAAACTGAATCGAATCGAATCACTCGATTCACTATGTAAACAAACCAATCTAAACTACCCAAAATCGGTTTTTTAGATTTTTTGATGGTTCTGTTTTGTTCAGTTTTGTACACTCCTACGAAAAATATATAAAGCTAAAAATGTAACATCTAAAGGAAGCAATAGAAAGGCTTTCCTCTTTTCACAATTAGCATTTTTAAAAGGGTTGTTCTTAAATAGGTTGAACCAGACCATATTGTTTAAAAAAACAAGATTTAAAAATTAGTTCATACTCACTTAAAGTAGCATGCTGGCCATTGTCTTAAACTTCTTTGTAAAATGTTAAAAAAAATTAGAACTTAAACTTTTCATTAAAAAAAGTTATGATCACAATAATTTAAGTATATATTAACAAAATAATGTATTAAGATGTAAATTTAAAAAAATTGAGTTAAACGAGTTATTTGACCTTTTTTTTGTATTTTTTAAAATTTTACAGGTAAGCTGATAAGAATATAATATGTTATATTTTTCTCCCATAATATTTAGTGTTTGATATTCAATTGATACCTAAATAAACTTATTTCTCTTATATTCTGATTTAAGAGGAAATTGGAGACATTCAATGTAAAATGAAGAAATTGGAGCAAAGGAGCTGAAAATACAGAATTTAGAACCAAAGGCCCAACACCTTGATGGTAGAAACTATCATTGCGATGCCAGAATTGGCAAAAAAAGTGAATAAGTTTTGAGACCTTAGCATCACAACTATGGATAATTGTAGTCACAATGTCAAAATGATGAGTATTATAACAAGTTTCTAGTAACCTTAGCGTCATGACAGTGAAAGTTAGTGTCGCTTAGCCAATGCAACAAGCTGTCAGAATTTTAAGTTCCAAATAGAAGTGTTTAGGTTGGATTAGGAATCTTGGGGCCTCAACTTTAATCAATCTAAACCTAGGAGTCTGAAAGGTCTTATTAAGTATAAATGGACAGTTACAGGAGCCATCCATGGAACCCATCCATTCAATTGATTCTTCTTCCATCTTCCTTAATTTTTTTTTTGTTGAGTCTTACTATGTCCCTGCATGCCTAGTTTATTTTAGTTGATTGAGGAAGACTGAAACCTCAAACTTTATGACATTGTGAGATTAAGATTTTGTTCTTAACTATTCAATATATGCTTAAGTATTGATTTTTATTCTATGCATAATTTCATGATTGTTTGGTTTGATTGCTAGAAGAATCTATTAGTTTATTATTCGATTCAATCTACTGCTAAATTATATATTAAATCCGTAATTGTTTGATCTCTTTAATTTGTGAAGTAACTAGGGTTTAATGAATTGTTGCGTTAGATTTTATTTGATCTTAGGAAGAACATTCAATTAAATTAAATTCAACTACTTATATTTGAGTTGTTTAACTTCAATGATATCTCTAATTCTTAATGCAATTGTTAAATTAAATCTTGAGTGTTTATGTGGGATTGTCGAGTAGTTAGAGTTAATTAGATCACTTGTATTCTAATTAACTACAATTAAAGAGGGATAGAAAATTAATTCTAATAGTGAATATTCAAGTGAATTGAATTATATTGATATCGATTATCAGGGAAATTTTTTGATGGTGGATGTTAGCTTAAACCAATGCTTATTAGTTGATTGATTTTTTCTATTGCGACTAACTATTAGTTGTTCTTTTGATTATGTTTTCATTATCTTTAAAACCCCTACTTTTGCCCACAATAGGGTAAATCTCAACTACTCGTGATCTGTAGGTTCAACCCTTCCTTATGCTACCATAGGTAATTTCTAGAAGGTTTTATTATTTTTTGGGTGCCTACGATAACACTACTACTAACCATGATTTGTTTGTCCAAGCCCATTTGGCATGTGGGCTAAACAAAAACATTTTTCTAAACCTAATCCTGTCCAATGGACAAGCTAAACGAGTTAGCAGTTAACTTGGTCCTATTTTGACAATATTATTCACAATCCTATTTTTTAAAAAAATATTGGATCTATCTTTGTAATAAGATTCCAAATATATATAATGCCTTATAAGGTATTGCTTTCTACAATTGGGAAACTCTTAAAATTAAAAGTACGTGATGAAAAAGCTAAATTAGCATGCAAGTTTTATAAAAATAAACTTTCATGGCATGTAAAGTTACTAATGGTCCAAAATAATGTAGTTTGAAAGTTCAAGATAATACTATAAATTTAAAGTAGGTTAATTAGTTTTCAAATTGGGTTATTCTATTGAACTATTTCATGGTGAAAATTTTTGTTGGCGACTATCAAGACAGAGCCCAAAAACTACATCACAAAAAGTCTACCAACTAGGGGTGAAAATCAGTTGGGTTCGACCAAGTTGAACCATAAGTTCAACTTGACTGAATAATATTTAGATCGAAAAATTAACACTTGCCACCAACTGAAATTGTGGATTACTCAAAAATTTTGATTTGTGTCAAATACTAGTATGGAGCTTATTGCTTATTGCTCTTTAGGCGTAGTTTATACTTCTCATTCTTATACATTTGCACTTCAAAATAACAAATATGCTACTCAATTTTTTTGTTCTTTCACATAACTGGATGAAAAAAATATTAGTTATTTCATTAACAGCAAGTGAAATGTCACTAAACATCTCTTTTTATCATTATCAATGAATATTACAAATTAGAAAAATGAAACCACATACAAAGAATATGAAACTTTAACTCAATCATCGCCTAATATTAGACCAAAATAAATTATAAATCCACAAAATATTAGAGAGACTTTTCCTCAACTTCATATAGACCAACATAATCAAATACAATAAATAAAAATGGTCATACAAAATTATTGCCTCAAAAAGGTTCAAAAATAAATGTAGTTCAATGGATATACATAACTAAATGCAATGTCTACATTCTTTTGACTGGAAAGTTTCAACGCAATTTCAAAAGTGGAAACAAAACCACTGTCTAGGCTTGAATGAGAATTTATATAAAATAAGTTAAGTTCAATAGCAGCATTCAAAGTGATAAGGTTTATCTTACTAGCATATAGAAGCATGGATTTGATTAGGGATTGAACAAGCTATGCAAGTTTGGTCTAAATAGCACTAAATTATGCAATTCTAGCGTGAATCACTTATTTGTGAGATTCTGGCAACAATTTTTATTTGAATCAACAAAATCAAAGTAATGAAAAGAAACAAAATGAAAAAAAGGGATGAAAGAGAAAGTAAAAAAAATTCCTAAATACCTTGGTCCTTGATGACGACAGTTTGATTTAGAGAGAATAAGTTATGGAAAGAAGAAACTACTGTGTAATTAGAATAAGATTTGAATATGAAGGGAGGAGATACTCTACTAAGGCTCAATCTCACATAGAATGAACTAGAAGAAAAGGTATATAGTGAAAGTGACAGGTAACGTAAACATAAAACTCAAAAAAACATAGTATAAGAGTGTAGAGGAATGTTTTCAACACAATACTTGGTCTAGTCAAGTTACACCAAGTTCTAAAAATGAAAATCGATATACTCATGTAAACTTAATTTTCTTTTAAACTATCACTCATTCAAACTCATTAACATAATACAATCTCATTGCAATGATTTTTCTTTCAACAAGTTTAGTCAAGTTTGGAGGGGTTGTTGAGTTTTGCACACATATACTTGTTGGGCACAGCAGGAATTACCAGCAAGAATAAATGCAGAATAAACAACAAAAATGACACAAAAAAATTTAACGTGGTTCACCTTTGATTTTTGGGCTACGCCCATGGGACTAAATCTGAATAAATCTTCTACTATAAAAATAATAGGTACAAAGAGAGTCTTCTCTAGAATAAATCTATAGGCTACAACTGAGATTTAACCAAAATAGTGGTACACAAAGTGTTTTCCACAATACCCCAAGAGTAGTTTTTCACTATTTTGTCACTCACTATTTAGAAACTTTTCCAAATATTACACCAAAGTCTCCCTTATTTTTCTCTTTAGAGAACTTCTCTGGCTTATCTTCAGGCTGCTTATTACTGCCTGGCTTCTCTGCTTCTTTGGTGTGTCTTTCTCCCTTCCATCACTAAATATTTTGGCAAGAGAAGTGTGAATGAAATTCTCATAAGCTGCACCTACTTCCACAATTGTTGACAAAATTATTTAGTGCCTAACCCATTTGCCAATTACATGTGCAGCAGCAAGGAATTTATTTCTTATGCATGGTGGTGGGTCCTCTATGTAGGAGGGACCCACTACCAACAAATTTCTCCCTCTCGACTACATAGAGGACTCCACCATTCCTGCAGCTAATCGACAGAACTCAAACTTCTCCTTTGGTAGAATCTTTGTCAACATGTCTGATCCATTTTCATCAGTATGGATCTTTTCAAGATGTAGTAGTTTCTTCTCTAATACATCTCTAATCCAATGATATCTTACATCAATATGCTTGGATCTTGTATAAAAGGAGGAATTCTTCCCAAGGTGAATAACACTCTGACTATAACAAAACAATTGATATCTGTCATGCTGAAAATTTAGTTCATTTAAGAACTTCTTCATCCACAGGAATTTCTTACACACTTCTGTTGTTGCAATAAAATCTACTTCAGTAGTTGAAGGAGCAACACACTTTTGCAACTTTGATTTCCATGACACAACTTCCCCTACAAATGTAATCAGATAACCTGATATAGACTTTCTTGAATTTACATCATCAGCCATATCTGTATCTGTGTATGCGACTAACACAGGTTTGGTATCTCCAAAACATAAGCATATTTTGGAAGTACCATGAAGATAACTAAAAATTCATTTCACTGTAGTCCAATGTTCCTTACCAGGATTAGAAAAAAATTGGGTCATTACTCCAACCGAGTGAACAATATATGGCCGTGTACATACCATGGCATACATCAAACTTCCAACTGCTGAAGCATATGGAACCTTGGCCATTTCTTCCTTCTCCTCATCTGTAAAGGGATTCTGTTTAGAACTTAGTCTAAAGTGATTAGCAAAAGAACAATTAACTGCATTAGCCTTGTCCATATTAAATCTCTGAAGTACTTTCTCAATGTACTTCTCTTGTGACAACTACAATTTCTTGGCGCATCTATCTCTGGTAATCTTCATGCCAAGAATCTGCTTTACTGGCCCTAAGTCTTTCATGGCAAAAGACTTGCTCAATTGTGTTTTCAAACAATTGATTTTGGAAACATTCCGGCCAAATATCAGCATTTCATCTATATAAAGCAAAAGAATAATGAAATCATCATTAGAGAACTTCTGGACAAAAATACAATGGTCTGAAGTAGTCTTTCTGTAGCCTTACTCTCCCATAACAGACTCAAACTTCTTATATTATTGCCTTGGTGCATGTTTCAAGCCATAAAAATTTTTCTTCAATCTGTAAACATAATCCTCTTTTTGTTTCTGCTTGAAACCCTCTGATTGCTCCATGTATATCTCTTCCTCCAAATCACCGTGAAGGAAGGAAGTTTTCACATCTATTTGTTCAACCTCTAAGTCAAGACTCGCTGATAAGCCCAACACTGTACAGATAGATGTCATTTTCACAACTAGTGAAAATATTTCGTCAAAATCAATGCATTTTCTTTGGTTGAATCCTTTAACAACCAATATAGCTTTGAATTGCAGATAAAGACTGTGTTCATCATGCTTGATTTTGAACACCATTTATTTTTCAAAACTATCTTATATTTCGACAACTTCACCAGCTCAAACATTTAGTTCTCATGCAAGGACTTTATTTCATCTTGCATGGCTTCTCTCCACTTCTACTTGTGCTCATCTTCAACAGCTTCTTTAAAGCTATCAGGTTCTCCCCCATCAATGAGTGTTAGATACTCATTATTAGGATAGCTCGTAGAAGGTTGTCTTATTCTACTACTTCTCCTCAATCCATCTAGGGAAGGCACATATGTTGGTAGTTGATGGTGAGCATCATCATCATCTTCTTCTGATTCAACCTCTATGGGAGCATCATTAGCTTGATCGTCATCTCCAACTTGTCTCGGCACCACTGTTGGAGGAATTAATCTTAAATTTGTTGAGTCACCATTGGAATAAAAAATATCCTTCTTTATTTTTTCTATGTCTTCAATGGTCTGATCTTCAACAAACATAGTATCACAGCTTCTAATGAGCTTTTTATGGACCGGATCATAGAATCTGTAGCCAAATTGATCTTGACTATGGCCAATAAATACACACTGTCATATCTTGACATTAACATTAGCCCTCTCATCTTTAGGGATATGTACGAAAGCTTTACAGCCAAACACCCGCAAATAATCATAGAAAACATTCTTTGTTGACCACACTTTCTCTGGTGTATCATACTGTAGAAAAACACATAGTGAAAGATTCAACACGTGTACAGCTGTAAGCAAGACTTCACCCCAAAATTTTTTGGATAACTTTGCATGTGAGAGTAAACATCTGACTCTCTTCATCAAAGTTCTATTCATCTTCTCCGTTAAACCATTTAACTGTGATGTTTTTGGAGGTGTTATCTGATGCCGAATACCATGTTCTTTACCATAAGCATTAAATGGTCCAGTATACTCTCCATCATTGTCTGTACGAATACATTTTAACTTCTTTCAAGTCAGTCTCTCAATTGAAGTATGAAACTGTTTGAAGACATCTAACACCTGATCTTTTGTCTTCAAAGTGTATGCCCATGTCTTCTTAGAATGATCATCAATGAAAGTCACAAAGTATTAAGCACCATCAAGTGACTTTGGCATTGGTCCACACAAATCTGAATGTACCAGATCCAACACATTCTTTATTCTGGAAGGAGAGAAACTCTTGAAAGCAACTCTGTTCTATTTTTTCGCCAAGCAATCAGCACATTTCTCTAAATGCACTTGATCCATTCTAGATAGTATTTTCTTCTTGGCCAAACATGTCATACTTTTCTCACTCATGTGGCCAAGTCTTTTATGCCACAACTCAACTGTATTTTCTTTCTCCACCGCATTCATAATGTCATTGGAGAGCTTTTTATACATAACATACAACATTCAGTATTTTCTACCTCTGGCCACCACCAAAGCAAATTTGATGAGTTTCCATTGGCTATTCATGAACATGTTGCAGAAGCTTGCATTATCAAGTTTACTAGTATAAATCAGATTTAGGCGAATATCTAGAATATGCCTGACATCTCTCAGCACTAATCTAGTGCCATTCTCTATCTCCAAACATATATCTCCTCTCCCAACAACTTTTAGTAAATTGTCATTTTCCATCTTAACAGCTCCATAATATCTTTCTGTGTAAGATGAGAAGAATTCCCTTCAAGGTGTGTCATGAATGGTAGCTCCACTGTTAATCATCTAACTGGTCTCATGGTATGTATGATTAACAATATCATCATCATAAATGACATTGAATTCATCTATGGAATTTTTTTGCTCATCATCATTGCTATAATCTTTCTTCACTTCCTTGCCTTTGTTCTTATTCTGCTTGAACTTTCAGTAGAATCTTTTGATATGACATTTTTTCTTACAGTAATGACATTCAATGTTGGCATATTTGTTCGACTTTCTTCTACTTTTATCTCTAGGCTTTGTATGCCTAGACTGATTCCTCCCTCTAGATTCTGTTACCAAAACATCTGGTTGTGATGAAGAGGTTAAATATTGTGATCTTCTTCTCATCTCTTCATTCAAAATACCGTTTTTACCATTTTCCATACTCACGACACTGTTAGGCACTGAGTTAGTAATTAAGATCTTCAAAGTCTTCCACAACTCTGGTAGGGAGGTGAATACCATGAGAGAGCAAGTACTTCGTCATCAAACTTTATGCCCATCCCCGACAATTGGTCCACGATCCATTGCATCTCGTTCAAGTGATCTGCTACAGAAGTACCTTATCGGTATTTCACATGCATCAATTTTGTTAAATAAAATAATTTGTTGTTGCTGGTTTTTAAAACATACAGCTCTTCTAGTTTACGCCATAACGTTCGTGCATGAGTCTTATTACAAATGTGATTATATACATTATCTTCAACAAATTATTGGATGAATCTACATACCTACTCATGCTCGAAGTTCCATTCTTCATCCAATTTATCTTTGAGTTTAGTCGTAATAAACACCAGTAGATGCAATTTTCTCACAAACAGGATATATTTCATCATGTGTCACGGCCCCAAATGATGGAACACATGACCGGCACGGCATAAGGGTTTCCCCCTAGCCGCAAGCCTAACACATAGCATGCACAGACATCCAGCACACAATCCAGAATACATAATAAATATAACTGGCCACATATGCCACATCCAATATCAGAAAATACTGTTTATATATATATATATATATACATATATATATCTCATGAATCCAACATCCTTGATTCAACTTGGCCCATGGCCTCATAATATTCATGTGATTCAACTTGGCCCAAGGCCTCATAATACCAACATTGTTGTAAACATAAAACCATTTTCCAAACAACACATCAAAATACGCAAGAAAGCGAGGATCCTGCCTGTATGTTCATGGAGATACACTAGACATAAACTAAACTATACAACCAGTACAACAGAGCCTTGTCTAAACTGGGGCTCACCAATACTATATTCAGCCTCCTACGGAGCTGTAGCTGGATCAAAGTTTCTCTGACTCTCTGTGGGGAAGAAATAGAAGAGGGGTGAGATTACCACATCTCAGTGAATGGATAAATCACACTATAACAGAAACAGGGCAAACCAAGCACGAATGTTTCGCAATGAATTTAATAATAGAAACATTAAGCATTTAACCATAATTTATTGAAAGAAAAAATAAACAGTTCAAATGTATGTTCAAAAGATAAAACATGATTAAATCAGTAACAGTAGAGCAAATCAATTATGCATGGTAAGTAATAAATGAAGTTATTTATGCAATAACAATGATGAATGAGATTTTTTAGAAATATTTAATCTTTTTAAGAAAATGCACTAATTTATTGGAGGTCTTTCCTAACAGATCTATCATCTCCCCCAAGCACATAGCAAAGGTAGGGTAATCACTGTAGGCGTAGACATAAGTCCATCCTAAATTTTCCCCAAGCACATAGCAATGGGTATGGCAATCACTGTAGGCGTAGACATAAGTCCACCCTAAATTTTTGTGTCTTAGGCAGTCATATGCCCGTCACAATATCCTAGGCCGAAGCCGTAACATGATCAAGGTGCACCAGGGCTAGCACTACCTGCGGCTAGCTAACAGTGATCTAAAAGGGTCCCTCCAATAGAAAACATTTGAAATATGCTATTCAAAGAGTTTAAAGGAAAAACATTTCAATAACTTTACAATAAAGCTATAATTCTCCATCTAGCTCTTTTCATGCATAAAATTCTATTTTAAAATATATCTCATCCATGAATTCCCATGGAGACCTTTAAAATCATAAACTTTCCCTTTTTAAATATAGATCGTCCGTAGACGTTACATAGATACTTATCGTGCATCAAATCACTTCGTGGCTAACTTAGTTCATTTCTATGACTAAGTTCGCATTTCTATAAATCTAACTCAAATGGAGAATTAATAGTCTAGATGCTTGCCCTGCATACCTAAGGTTCAACTAGGATTGAAATTTACAATTTCTAACATGGTTGGAACATATTGGTTTTCAAAGCGGTAAAACAATTTAACATACATTCCAACTAGTTAAAATCATACGAGAGAGTTATAAATCAAATTCTTAAAACATGCGCTATAGTATGAAAAACCCACTCACAGGTAAGGGCTCCAGATTGGACAGCCCTAAAATCCTAGTTCCTGGTCTGAATTTGGTAAAACAGACCCCAAAATCGAGTCTGGAAGGTCCAAAAATCTTAAATGAGCTTGGTTACTATTCACCACCGGAAAACACTATTCACACCAGAAAACACTATTCACCGCCACTATTCATCGCCGAAAAATACTATTCACTGTCACAAAAATTTTACCGAATCAACAAAACAATTTCATATCCTAATATTTATCTAGTTTCTGAATCCATCTACGGAGTCAGATTTCTAATTAGAAGTCCCTAAGTAAGGTTTTTCAGAACTTACCTTTTACCGAGATTTTCTACTTCAGATCTACGGCGATTCAACAGTTGATTTGAAAAACTGATCGGTCAAAACTGAAGTACTCTTCGTCCTGAATCCAATAACACGTTTAGTTTTGAGATTGGAAGCCCTTAAGCACTCCAAATCGAAAGATAAAATTTGAAATTACTATGCACTCACTATGCAAGCACTATTCCTCACTTTTTTTTTCTTCCTTCTTTCTGATACTTCGCCGCCCCGATTTTCATTTATTGTTCATTTTTCGTTTTTTTTTTAATATAATTATTATTATTAAATAATTAATAATAGGATTTTTTTTTATAAAAATTCATATAAATTCCATTTTTCATCATAAAATATCCCAAAAATTCTTAAAAATTTCCATTCTCATAAATCTTTAGTTAAACTCTTAAATCATAATTTTTCTTAATAAAAATCATAATAAAATAAATTTTAAAACAAATATATTAATTCATATTAAAAGAAAGAATATTTCTAAAAATACCATAAAAATTCAATAGAGGCCGGTATAATTATTTTAAGCAATACAATACTTCTTTTACTTAAAAGTCTACTTACTTTTAGCAAAACATAATCATTTTTAAACAAATAAAAATATATTTGCTTATAGCGTTCCAAAACATAAATTCTCATATTTCTTTTGTAATTCTTTAATCCATGTAATAAATATACATATTTTCTACGGTTCTTATCTCTATTGTCAAAATTCTCTCTTTTATTCTAAATTTCCTTTAATTGGATTTTTCGTTAAATTTTACGGTTATTACATTCTTCCCCCTTAGAGAAATTCGGTCCCCGAATTTCATCACCATAGTTGCAGTTAAACACTAACCTCATTGTTCAAACAAGTACAGATATCTAGTGCGTATATCCTCCTCTCTTTCCCCAAGTAGTTTCCTCAAAAGAGTGATTTTTTCCATATCACCTTTACTATAGGTATTTCTTTTAATCGTAACTTCTTTACTTGTCTGTCCACTATTGCTACTGGTTGTTCCTCTTAGGTTAAATCTTTCTGTAACTGAATCTATGGACACTGTATAACATGTGTAGAATCTGGTAAATATTTATGTAGCATAGACACATGAAAAAAAACTGGATGGACATTACCCAATTCAGGTGGTAAAGCCAAACAATAAACCACTGAACCGATCTTATCAAGAATTTAAATAATTCTATATACCGAGAGGGTAACTTCCCTTTCTTTCAAAACTTCATTACCTCTTCTATGGGTGAGTCCATAGTCACCAACTAATACTTTCTCGTGCTCAACATTCATAGTCCTTATAAACTTTTGACTTGTATTGAGTTTTCAGTATTCTTTTTCTAATCATTTTCATTTTATCAATGACATCTTATAATAAATCTAACTCAACTGAGTCATTTAATAGAACATTTGTAACACCTCTTACATAAGGTTTAAATCTTCTAATATCATTTTATTATAGACAGATTCTGCTAAGGAATCTCTCACCAATCTTAAAAAAAAATGCTTGAAGCATGCTCTCCAAGCTAGCATCATCAATTTAGATAAGTCATATTCTATCTATTGTATGTTATTCCAAATTAAATTTCCAAAGTTTAACTTTTCTCAATTCACTCACATATTAAGAAACCTATGATGTTCATGTAAAACTTCAAATGATTGTCATTCTATATTGACATGATAATTACTGCTATGAGCAAGTTCAACTAAGGATAATTAATTTCTCCAAACTTTCACCACAATAATATAAAGATACTTAAAGCATAACTTTTAATGTATAAACACATTATTTAAATTTAGTATCAGTCATACTATAATCTAATAAATATCTTTAGACTTCCTGACTAATTCTCTTGAGATAATATATTCTATTCGTACTTGCCAACATACCCGCCAATGAAAAATTTCACTTGTATCTTCTTTTTACCATTATACTAGTACTATTTTTTTTAATCTCAGTATATCTTTATTACCTCGGGTAATCCATATTTACAATCTATGGCTTATTTTGAAATCTCTTTTCTCAACAATTATCCATACGTGAATTTCCAATCTCAACATAATTTACATTCTAAATATTAGTCTCAATTTAGCAAGGTATAAATCATTAACACAAATATCTTAATCACTTACATTATTCTCAGAGATGTTTCTCAAAATATTCTCCATGTTTTCAAATTAAAAATTTCGAAATTAGCTTAAATCTTACTTTCCATACTTTACTCCTCAAAAACTTCAACATCGTTAACACCTTTGATTACATTCGTCAAAGCACCATTACATCATCATCCATCTATTCTTTTCAAAATCTCTATTACTTTAATCTACTAATAAGTTGAACACCATAATAACTGAGTTCCAAAGATTAGAAATTATCTTTCCTTGCAATGAGGGAAAACAACCTTGCATTTAATGCCAACCGTTAATGAGGGAGAATGCAGTGAAACAGACGAAAAGCACAATAGAGAATGGTGCCAAAATAGAAAGTCAAAAATTTGGACAAACATTGAAAAGCATTCAAATCGGTGGCCGTAATTCTTGAAAATATGTAAACAAAATCTAGCTACTATTTCGACGAAAATCAGTGGTCGCAATCGGTGGCCGTAAATTTTGAATATATGTGCCAAAATTTAATTCAAAGATATTGTTATTCGGCGAAAGTATATCATATGGAAAAGCAATATTTCCGAGCCTATAAAGTCTGTGAATAACAAGAGCACATAGTTAACTGGTAGGATGCAGTTGGTTGCTTCAAAATATATAATCAATCAACTGTAAATAACCAGTCCAAATTAAAATTTCTCAAAATAGCTAGTCAACTTATAAACCAATAGTCGACTGGTAAAAACATTGAGAAAACAAAATAAACCATTTGATTGTTCCTCTTCAACAATTAATTGATTTGCATTTTCACTCTTTTTCTTTTTCTTCTTTTTTACAATGACGGCTATCACCTACAACCTTTCAAGACATCAATGCTTCATCAAAGACAACAAGAAAAAGACAGATTTCTAGTGATATCTTATCTTATGCTCTTTATGTGTTTCATATGGGTCACAGTCATAACTACTGTACATATACATGCTTGCCGTTTTTTTTTACCTTTAATTTAGCTGATATCCATCAATCACTCACATAGCTATTCTAATAATATCCGGCCTATTCGCATAGCTATTATAAATATGCCCTTCTCTGAGTTCAATAAATGCTTACATTAATATCTTTATCTTCATACTCAGAGTTAAGGTGATAGAAATTATGGAGGGAACCGCATTCCATCAGTTTCGAAATGTTTGCGTTTTTTGTGGTTCCAGTCCTGGAAAAGATGGAGAATATGTGAAAGCAGCACAAAACCTGGGTATGGTGCTGGCCAGAAGAAAAATTCATCTAGTCTATGGTGGAGGTAACTGTGGGTTAATGGGGTGTGTGGCTACAGTTACACATGTAGGAGTATGCCAAGTTCTAGGTATTATTCCTACAGCTCTAGCTGCATCCAGCAACATAGGGAAAACAATTGGGGAAGAATATAGAGTAGCTTCCATGCATGAACGCATGGCTAGAATGATGAGTAATGCTGACGCCTTCATTGCCTTACCAAGTGGTTTTGGTACTTTAGAGGAGATTTTCCAAATAGTCTCTTAGGCACAACTGAATCTGCATCACAAACCAATAGGTTTGTTAAATGTTAATCACTTCTTTGATGGTTTGTTATCTTTCCTTGATCATGCTGTGGAATAAAGGTTTATCCCACACTCAGCACGACGAATTCTCATCTTAGTTTCAGATGCTGAGGAGTTGATTGATGCTTTACAAGCATATGTTCATGTATCTGAACCAATCACAGCTCAAATAGAATGGACGGCAGACAATCGCAGGAAACGCAAATTGGATTTGGATCTGCATCTGTAACTGTAGCAAGATGTGGGCATTGCTATACCGCTTTTACTTTCTTAGGGTTATCTTGGATACCATCTTGCTAGCCACATACCTTAAAAAAAATACTATTACTAAGTCCAAATTCATATTTTGAGAACTTAACATATAGCTGATACTCCCTTGGAGTTTGTCATACTATCTTTAAATATTGCTTATGATCCTCTGCACTCTTGAAATATTCTAGTATATTATCAATAAATATAATAACAATTTGATTTAGGGATGGCTTAATTACTTATTCATTAATTCTATGAATGTAGCTGGGGCATTTGTCAATCCAAATGACATAACTATAAACTCATAGTGTCCATGCCAAATCCTGAAAGAAATTTTTTTTTTTAATATCCACTTCTCTTATCCTTAATTGGTGATATCTAAATATCAAATCAAATTAATTTTTTTTTTTTAAATGTTGAGCACTTTCTAACTGATCAAATAGATCATCTATACGAGGTAATGAGTATTTATTCCACATTGTCACTTTATTCAATTGTCTATAATCTATGCATAGTCATAGTGATCTATCTTTCTTTTTCACCAATAGAACTGGAGCACTCTAAGTAAAAGTTCTAGGGCTTTTAAATCCCTTGTTTAACATGTCTTGTAACTATTTCTTTTTCAGTTCTTTAAGTTCAGTGGGTGCCATTCTATATGGAAATATAGACGCTGGCCAGGAAATAAATCAATACCCAATTCTATTTATTATTTCGGGGTAATCCTGGCAATTCTTAAGGAATTATATCAGAAAATTCTCTAACCACTGGAACTTGATTTACACTGATATACTTTATATCAGCATCTCTCACCACTGCCAACTATCCTTGGCACCTTTTTGTAATCACTTATGGACTGCTAAAACAGAGATTAGGTTACTGGGTATCTCACTAAGATTTCTTTGTATCAAGAACGAAAATTCTCCAAGAATATTGAATTTAATCACCTTCTAGTGACATCTCAAAATGACATGACATAATGCTAACAAATTCATTCTCAATATCACATCACAATCTACCATATCTAGACAACCGGGTATAACAGATGTCACATTCAGAAACCATCATACTAGAAATTAACCCTTCCGTACCTTGGTGGTATAGGATTTGCCTAAACTCAGCATTCCGCTGAGGTTTGCCCTACTACCATTCAAGAGGACACGCGAAGAGACTCTGTATAGGTCTTTTCCCAAGCACATAGCAAGGGAAAGCAAATAACATCTCATATAACTGGCAACTCGCTATAAAAACAGAGATAGCCCAACCGTCACTTAACCATGCCAACATAGCATACTATAAACTGACTTACTTGAACAAAAGGACAACATCCTATCGAACCCCTTTAGCAGCACCGTGAGTATAAGCATGTCCGGATTCATACCCATACTCAAAGTCCTACCTAAAGGTCCGTTACTCCATGAACACAGGGAAACCTAATCCTCTGATACCATATTGTCACGGCCCCAAATGATGGAACACGTGACTGGCACGACATAAGGGTTTCCCCCTAGCCGCAAGCCTAACACATAGCATGCACAGACATCCAGCACACAATCCAGAATACATAATAAATATAACTGGCCACATATGCCACATCCAATATTAGAAAATACTGTTTATATATATATATATATATATATATATATATATATATATATATATATATATATATATATATATATATATATCTCATGAATCCAACATCCTTGATTCAACTTGGCCCATGGCCTCATAATATTCATGTGATTCAACTTGGCCCAAGGCCTCATAATACCAACATTGTTGTAAACATAAAACCATTTTCCAAACAACACATCAAAATACGCAAGAAAGCGAGGATCCTGCCTGTATGTTCATGGAGATACACTAGACATAAACTAAACTATACAACCAGTACAACAGAGCCTTGTCTAAACTGGGGCTCACCAATGCTATATTCAGCCTCCTACGGAGCTGTAGCTGGATCAAAGTTTCTCTGACTCTCTGTGGGGAAGAAATAGAAGAGGGGTGAGATTACCACATCTCAGTGAATGGATAAATCACACTATAACAGAAACAGGGCAAACCAAGCACGAATGTTTCGCAATGAATTTAATAATAGAAACATTAAGCATTTAACCATAATTTATTGAAAGAAAAAATAAACAGTTCAAATGTATGTTCAAAAGATAAAACATGATTAAATCAGTAACAGTAGAGCAAATCAATTATGCATGGTAAGTAATAAATGAAGTTATTTATGCAATAACAATGATGAATGAGATTGTTTAGAAATATTTAATCTTTTTAAGAAAATGCACTAATTTATTGGAGGTCTTTCCTAACAGATCTATCATCTCCCCCAAGCACACAGCAAAGGTAGGGTAATCACTGTAGGCGTAGACATAAGTCCACCCTAAATTTTCCCCAAGCACATAGCAATGGGTATGGCAATCACTGTAGGCGTAGACATAAGTCCACCCTAAATTTTTGTGTCTTAGGCAGTCATATGCCCGTCACAATATCCTAGGCCGAAGCCGTAACATGATCAAGGTGCACCAGGGCTAGCACTACCTGCGGCTAACTAACAGTGATCTAAAAGGGTCCATCCAATAGAAAACATTTGAAATATGCTATTCAAAGAGTTTAAAGGAAAAACATTTCAATAACTTTACAATAAAGCTATAATTCTCCATCTAGCTCTTTTCATGCATAAAATTCTATTTTAAAATATATCTCATCCATGAATTCCCATGGAGACCTTTAAAATCATAAACTTTCCCTTTTTAAATATAGATCGTCCGTAGACGTTACATAGATACTTATCGTGCATCAAATCACTTCGTGGCTAACTTAGTTCATTTCTATGACTAAGTTCGCATTTCTATAAATCTAACTCAAATGGAGAATTAATAGTCTAGATGCTTGCCCTGCATACCTAAGGTTCAACTAGGATTGAAATTTACAATTTCTAACATAGTTGGAACATATTGGTTTTCAAAGCGGTAAAACAATTTAACATACATTCCAACTAGTTAAAATCATACGAGAGAGTTATAAATCAAATTCTTAAAACATGCGCTATAGTATGAAAAACCCACTCACAAGTAAGGGCTCCAGATTGGACAGCCCTAAAATCCTAGTTCCTGGTCTGAATTTGGTAAAACAGACCCCAAAATCGAGTCCGGAAGGTCCAAAAACCTTAAATGAGCTTGGTTACTATTCACTGCCAGAAAACACTATTCACCGCCACTATTCATCGCCGGAAAACACTATTTACTGTCACAAAAATTTTACCGAATCAACAAAACAATTTCATATCCTAATATTTATCTAGTTTCTGAATCCATCTACGGAGTCAGATTTCTAATTAGAAGTCCCTAAGTAAGGTTTTTCAGAACTTACCTTTTACCGAGATTTTCTACTTCAGATCTACGGCGATTCAACGGTTGATTTGAAAAACTGATCGGTCAAAACTGAAGTACTCTTCGTCCTGAATCCAATAACACGTTCAGTTTTGAGATTGGAAGCCCTTAAGCACTCCAAATCGAAAGATAAAATTTGAAATTACTATGCACTCACTATACATGCACTATTCCTCTCTCTTTTTTTCTTCCTTCTTTCTGATACTTCGCCGCCCCGATTTTCGTTTATCGTTCGTTTTTCATTTTTTTTTAAATATAATAATTATTATTAAATAATTAATAATAGGATTTTCTTTTATAAAAATTCATATAAATTCCATTTTTCATCATAAAATATCCCAAAAATTCTTAAAAATTTCCATTCTCATAAATCTTTAGTTAAACTCTTAAATCATAATTTTTCTTAATAAAAATCATAATAAAATAAATTTCAAAACAAATATCTTAATTCATATTAAAAGAAAGAATATTTCTAAAAATACCATAAAAATTCAATGGAGGCCGGTATAATTATTTTAAGTAATACAATACTTCTTTTACTTAAAAGTCTACTTACTTTTAGCAAAACATAATCATTTTTAAACAAATAAAAATATATTTGCTTATAGCGTTCCAAAACATAAATTCTCATATTTCTTTTGTAATTCTTTAATCCATGTAATAAATATACATATTTTCTACGATTCTTATCTCTATTGTCAAAATTCTCTCTTTTATTCTAAATTTCCTTTAATTGGATTTTTCGTTAAATTTTACGGTTATTACATCATGTTTCTCCAGATGTGGTAGTTTTTGCCATTTAGGTTAATCATCTTACTAGTTTTTGCCTCTATTTTGAATAGTATGAATAGTACCAATAAGTATGAATAATACCATGTATGTATGAATAGTACCAATATGTATAAATAGTACCCGTACATCTTCCTTCAACCAACAGTAATTTTAAACCAATCTTTTCTGATATAGAAGATCAGTCAATACTACAACCACAGAGCATACTAAGAATTTTAAAGGAACAATCACCACAGCTCTGATACCACTTGTTGGGTACAACGGGTATTACCAACAAGAATAAATGCATAATAAGCAACAAAAATGACACCATAAAATTTAATGTGGTTCACCCTTGAATTTTAGGCTACGTCTACTGGACTAAATCCAAATAAATCTTTCACTATAAAAATATTAGGTACGAAGAGAGTCTTCTCTAGAATAAATCTAGAGGCTACAATTGAGATCTAACCAAAATAGTGTCACACAAAGTGTTTTCCACAATACCCCAAGAGTATTTCCTCACTATTTTTTCACTCACTATTTAGGAACTATTTCTCAAATATTACACCAAACTCTTCCCTATTTTTCTCTTCAGAGAACTTCTCTGGCTTCTCTTTAGGCTGCTTGTTGCTACCTAGCTTCTCTGCTTCTTTGGTGTGTCTTTCTCCCTTCCATCTCTTGCCTATTTATAGGCAAGGATGCACTCAACATTTTGGCAAGAGAAGTGTGAATGAAATTCTCATAAGTTGCGCCTACTTCTGCAATTGTTGACAAAATTATTCGGTGTCTAACCCATTTGCCAATTACATGTGCAGCAGTAAGGAATTTATTTCTTATGCATGGTGGTAGGTCCTCTATGTAGGAGGGACCCACTACCAACAATACTACCAACATCCATACCATTATTATCAACATAGATAATCGATGTAAGAAAGAATGGGGATTTTGAAACTTTTGAAGACCCCAAAAAAACACCGTGAACAAGCTTAGAAAGATGGTTTGCAACTTTATTTCCTTCCAAGAATGTAAGGCTAATCGGGAATTCACAACTTTTGTCAATATAAAATCGAATGTCTCTCACCAATGCAGTATATACATGCAAATGATTGATATTAAACTATACCATATTTAGGGCCATTTTAGAGTCAATTTAGCTTTTCACGTGCCTTAAAAAACCAGCAAGACTTTTTGAAAAGTGTCTTTAATGAAACTATAATTACTTGCTACAGGAGTTCAATCAGGACATAAACTATCTCATTTATTTTCACCCAGCCATTCTAAGCAGCAGTCCAAGCAACTTGTTTAACTTCCTAATTAGTAATATGAACCTTCAGAAGAGAGTCAAGACAACATGCATGAATAATTTTCTTCACGTGTTGGAGGATAGATTGAATTAGGTCCAAGGGCATATCCTTCCCATAATTGGAAATAAAGTCATTCCTCTATTTCTATATTAACCAAGCAGCCACTATGAAAGTGATGCTCTACTTCCCACTGCCAACCTAACTCTCTTTTTAGATTTAACTTTAACTAAGACCTCATGTCAAGCTAAAAAAGAAAGGCAAATGCTTTAATTGAACTAACCTTAGCTAAGTGTTTACCACTTTGCCATAAAATAGATGCAATGAAAATGGGTTTCCGGTTAGCTTCTGTATCTTAAGAAATCACAAGAAGTAGCTAGTCCATACTTAGCTTTAAAGTAATTAGTAAGTAGCCTTTCCTATACACAAAGCTATTGCACTCGGTCGAGTCTTTTCTATCTCTAGAGTTGTTTCTCAAGACCATAGGTGGGTAAGAGTTTGGTTCCAACAACATGTTTGTACGTAATTTTAATAGTGAAATGAATATATTTAGTAGCACCCCAAGCATTCTTCTATTCACTTACATTTGGGCAAGAACTAGCAATTTACTAATAATATTCAAATTTAAAAATTTAGAAAACTTAATCCAAGTCTCAACCAGGAGAGGGTATACTATAATCTGTCACTTTATGATCGAGACAACTAATTGAGATGTCACAAATGGAATTGTTTTTAAGAACTCTAATCCTATGGACCAATTTGTCAATCAAGAAACTAACTTGGCTACCATAACCAATCCTTTATTCCAACTCAACTTTGACTTTTATCTAGTTTCTTTGAATAACTTTCCATGTTTGAGAGGAAGAATTAATTATATTAACACAAGGAAACTTTTTATTGCCGTAATAATATTTAGCTCTAAAAACTTGGGCGCACAACAAATATCTTTTTATCAGTCAACCCCTTGTTTGATTTCCATGGTGTACAAAGTAAAACCAGAAAGAAAGAAAAGACAAAATTAGAAAGTAAATGAAAGGAATGATTTTGTATTTAATAGTGTTTCAATATGTTACAACTACTCCTCTTATATAGAAGAACATTTATTTATATTTGTTACTGACTAACAATGCATCCTATGGTAGCTTACAATACAATCGCATACATGATGAATGAACAAAACTAACACCTTACAGCTTTATCTCCTAACATCCCCCTTAAACTTAGAGGAAGTGAAGCTACTATTCTGAGTTTGAATCTAAGGGATTTAAACTATGAAGCTGGGAAAGGCTTGGTGAGAATATTAGCAGGTTGTGCATTAGATGGAATGTGACCAATCTCTACTTCCTTTTTGATGACTTTTTCTCTAACAAAGAAAATATCTAACTTTGTGTGCTTTGTCCTTGAGTGCAAGATGGGATTGGCTAATAGAAGCACTATACTGAGGTTATTATAGAACACCAAATGAGGTATTTTGATACAAATATGCAATTCAATAAAAAGATATATTTTCCATATCAATTATGTAACCAAAATAGCAAGACTTTTAATTTGTATCATGCTTCAGTAGATGATCTAATAATAGTGTGTTGCTTTTTGGATAACCAAGAGATAAGGTTACTGCTAAAGTGTACACATACTCTAGAGGCACTGCATCAGTCATCTGGATTTAATCCCCAATCAGCTTAAAAAATCCAACAATATCTAGAGAATCAAAAGGAATAAATGTGAGTCCATGAAAAGCAGTTCCAACAAGATACCTTAGCAGCCTTTTAACTGCTTTCTAGTGCCTTACCATGTGTTGATGCATGAACTATCGCACCTTATTCACTGTAAATGAAATTTTTGGATATATAATGGTCAAGTACTTTAGGGCTCTAACTATGGATTTGTATAAGGGAGCATAAGTAAACATCTTAAAACCAACAATAATAAGTTTGGGGCTTATGCCATAAGAGTATGATAGGGTTTTGCATCCTATATTCCATCTTTATTAATTAGATCTCTAATATATTTCCCTTAAGATAGGTATAGAGCTTCATTTAGAAGTCTTTTGACCTTAATCTAAGGAAAGTAACTTAGCTTTCCCAAATCTTTGAGTGCAAAGGTAGAGTAAAGCTTACGAATGAGGCTAGTGATTTTAGGTGAGTCCCCAATGATGATGATATCATCCACATAAACTAACACCATCAAAGTTGAATTACGTGAGGACTTAAAAAATATGGAACTATAATATTTTGAAGTAGTAAAACTAAAAAGAATAATTAAAGCTAATTTCCCAAGGGGCCTACTTAAGGCCATACAAAGTGTAATATCCCGTAATTTTATTTTGAAATGATAATGTTTTGCTATGAATAAATATATTTTTATTTGTTTAAAAATGATTATGTTTTGTATGTATCATTTTAGAGGCTTACCGAATGAGATGATTCTCAAAACCCGTGCCGGTTATGTACTCCTAACTTGGGGTCCTGACACAAAACTTTGTGAAGTATGCATACTAGTTACTTTTGAAAGGACTTAAATGCTTATGGTTGAGTCACGTAGACCTCAACCTGAAGACTTCCATTTAGGAATGTATTGTTGACACAACAAAAAATACTATCAATACATGTAAATCATTTCATTCATCACAAGGAAAATGAATCAATCATACATGATTCAATTCATGGCTTAACACATAACTCCCTCTCTTAAGGATAATTACTATTACCTAATCATCTAATTAGTAGCTAAGCAATTAGAAGCGTTAAGAATGAAATTGAATTAACAACTTATACAACATAAAAAACAAATAAGAGAAAGGTATCTAAATTGAACAACATTATATGATCCATTGAATTCCTAGAAAACTAATTCATATTAATAAAACATAATACAAGGACAAGAAAAAATCATAAAAAATAAAAGAAAAGAAAAAAAAAATTAAGACTCTTCTAAGCCTCCAACTTCAATATTCCCAATTCCTTAAACCCTTGAATCCTCCTATTCTTCCTTGTTTTAGAATCGTTATCTCCAAATATTATTCAAAAGAATAAATGCTTGATTCCTCTTAAATGGTACCCCTATGTCTCCTTTTATAATATGATTGAAAAAATTAAATTGCAATCTAATTAGGAGTGTTTTTCATTGAGCTAGCACTGGAATTCCTACTTCACAATGCTAGCTATACTACCTGCCTATTAAAACTTACTTGCTGTAGTTATTGCCTATCATAGTCTTTTCCAAGAACTTGGTTACTTGTTGAGCATTAATGTACATAATAAAATACCAAAGGGTCACTAACTAAATTACTTATTTAGCTTAAGGACAAACATCAAACAAGAAAATAAATTGAGGTAAAGTAACTCTTTAATGAAGAGTTATCACTCTCCAATCCACAACATTCACCATTTTCAGCTTCTTGATACCACTTTCAACAAGACTAACCCCTCTTGCAAACTCCTAGAGAAAGCCATGACTCAACAAATTTGATTTTTTTTCAATGATGAAAACTATCAATATACCATAGTAATAATTTGTAATTCAAGGTTAGGATTCAACATTTGGTCAAATCATATGTAAATACAATTTTAATTATAGTTTTTGTATTTTTAAGCTTGTTTTTTATTTTATAGATACTAATAAAATTTAATAAATTTTAGGATAAATGTTTAAAGAAAATAAATTTTAAATTTTAAAATACTTTGATTCTTATGTTTGCATTAATTTATTTTTTATATTTACACTGCTAATAATTGTTTTAGAGTATTAGTTAATTATCAAAAAAATAATTATTTTGCTCTATTTATGATGTCATCCAATTCGCCCAGTAGTTAAATTAGTTGAATAAATTAACTTGATAGTTTTTTTTCATCTTAAAAGATGAGCATATTTTGTGAGCCATAAAATTTGCATGAATTGCAATAATTTAAAAGCGAAAGTCTAAAGATACATATTTCCAGCTATAGTAATCAGATTTATGAAAAACTTAATCACCAAATGTAAACTAGAATAGATAGAACTTTGTCTAATCTATCCAAGATTTTGATATGTATATTTAATAAAAATCACAAGTTTTTTTTGTAAACTAGAGACTCTTGTAGCTAAAAAATATTTTCTATGTATTTCTTTCTGCAAACTTCTTCCCATCAAAGAAAGAGAGGTATTTAAATTGATGGATGGTTACCATAACCTTCTTATACCACACCTTTCACATAGGAATCACCTTTTTAAATAAGAAGACATTTTCACATATTCACCTTTTATATAGGGAAAGAAGTATTGTATATTTAAATAAAAATGAGGCACACACACACACATAGCATTCTCCCACTTAGCCTACTAAACACTTAATATGTAATAATTTAATATTGATACATCTTTAAAATCTCTCATAGATGTAATATCCTTGTACTTAAACAAAATAATTTAAATTACATGAATCATAGCAGTAAGTCCTTTAGAACAAATATTACCTTCTATATATTACAATACAACTAAAATTCTTTGAATGAGAACCATATATGGTACATATTTTTATAAATGAACTTCCAAATGCTCATTTAGGATAACAAAAACATACATTATCATTCTCTTAAACTTTATGTATACAACTAAATAAAAGAAAACAAATATAAATTAATGGAATCTTTTAAATTGAAAAAATGTGTTCTACAATCATTGTCATACTCAACATGTTCCTTGTAAGTAATAGGTGGTAAATATTTTGTCAAGAGATTTGTAATCATCAGCCTAGTGTTGATGTGTTCTACAATCAATTTGTTTTCTTTGACGTGTTTTATAATAGCTAGATACTTAAAGTCAATGTGCTTATTAAGACTTCCACTCTTATTGTTCTTAGTCAAAAATACTGTTGCAAAATTATCACAGTAAATTTTTAATGGCTTAGTAATTATGTTAACAATAACAAACCCATAAACAAAACTCCTTAACTACATAGCATGTGATGTTGTTTCAAAGCATGATACAACAAACTCAATTTCAGTGGTGGAGGTAGCAATGAAATATTTCTTTGCACTTTTCCAAGAAATAATGCCTCTAATTAATAGAAAAGCATATCTTGATGTTGAATTTCTTGAGTCAAGATAACAACAAAAGGTTAGAATCTGAATATCCAACAATTTCTAAATGTTCAAATCATTTATATGTAAGCTTATAGTCCTTAGTTCCCTGAAAATATCATATGACTTTCTACAACTCTCTAATGCTTTAAACCAAGGTTAATTTGATATTTACCTAACATTACAATATATATGCAATGTCAGGTCTTGTGCAAAATGGAGTATACATTAAACTGCAAATGCATAGGGAATATTTTTCATTTGTTCCAACTCTAAAACATTTCTTGGGTTTTGTTCCAAACTAAATTTGTCATGTTTGACCATATATGGAACAGTTGATAAACAATCCTTCATACAAAATCTCTCTAAAACTTTATTGATATAAGATTTTTGAGACAATCCTAATATCCCTCGGGATTTGTCTCTCTTAATCTTTAGGCTTATGACATAGAAGACTTTCTCCATATCTTTTCTGTCAAGTTTCTATGAGAGAAATTGTTTAACCTCATAAAGTAAGACCAAATCACTTGAAACAAGTAAAATATCATCTACATATAGGATCAATAAAATGGTTTTACTCCTAATGATCTTATGGTATTGATGAGAGCTTGTTTTAATCCATATATAGATTTCTGAAGCTTGTAAACTATATGATCATTGCCTTCTGAAATAAATTTTTTTGGTTATTTCATGTAAACCTCTTCCTCTAAATTTCTATTAAGGAATGCTTTTTTCACATCCATTTAACATAGTTCTATATTAAAATGAACTACCAATGCTATAATTATCTAAAATGAATCATTCCTAAGTTATCATGATATTAACTCTTTCTTGTTAAGTGGTTAAGTGAATTCTTTGACTACAAGTCTTTTAATATTACCTAAAGAGTTTCTTTTGATTTTAAAAGCTTACTTAAGATTAATGTCATTTCCCCATTTGTGCAATTCAACAAGATCCCATACTTAGTTGTTAGGCATTGAATTCATATCATCTTTCATAGCATTATACCATAATGTTGATTTATTTTCATTCATAGCTTATGGAAACATGATAAGGTCATATTTAGCACTTATGTCTATGTCAAATTATTGTAAATACACAACATAATCTAAAAAAAATTGTAGCTTTTTAAATTTTAAATATTTTCTTAATGTTACTTCAACATAATCAACTTAGGAATATTGAATAACTAGATCTACAAGAGTATCCTTATATTGAAGTTCTTCAATAATTAGTTGTTCCTGAGTAATCAAATCTTGATAATTATAATGAAAAACATCTAATCTATGTGAAGATATAGGAATATATTCAAGTTTACTATAATCCTTAAAAAATAAGTTTCAAGGTTGGCTACTCTCAATGATATCATCATTCTCAAGAAACCATACATTTTTAGATTTCACAATTCTCATTGTATAAGATAGATAGTAAAATATATATTCCTTAGTCTTTTTTACATAGCCAAATATACTAATTGTTCTTGAGTCTAACTTTGTCTCTTGTGGATTGTAGATCTTAACTTCACCTAGGCATCACTAAACATGTGAATGCCTTAAACTATGTTTCCAACCTTTCTTTAACTTAAATGATATTTTTTAAATTGCCTTGGTTAGAACTCTATTTAGTACATATGTTGTAGTAATTAGAGTTTCACTCCACAAAGATAATGGAAAATCAGAGCTACTGATCATACTCCTTACCATATCCATCAATGTTCAATTCATCTTTTCAGCCACACCATTTTGATATAATGAGTCAAACATTATGTATTGTGCCACAATACATTTTTTATCAAAGAACCTTGTAAATCGATTTGGTAACTAACTATTTTCAATGTACCGACCATAATATTCACTATCTCTATCTAACTTCACGATGTCAATTTGTTTGCCTAATTATTTTTCTACTTCTGCTTTATAGATCTTAAAGACATCTAATACTTCACTTTTATCATAAAGTAAATATAGATACATCTATCGTGTATATTCATCAATAAAGGTAATAAAATATTTTTAAGTAAAAATTGCAATAGATATTACTCTAAGAACACCTCTTGTGAAGCCATACTTCCTTGATTCTCTAGCAATTTTCAGCTAAAATGACTAAAGGCTGCAATGAGGTTTTACAAGTAATGTAAAAGTATAACCTTGTCAAGTAAGTGCTAATAGATATATGCACCATGGTGTAAGTAATTTGCTTTTTTGCTTATTATTGACTTTTACATAAGCAACATTTAGACAAACTTTAAACATATTATGAATAGCCTAAGATAGTAAAAAGAAAAGGCAAATAGTGATAATATCGATCTCATGATAGTTGTAGCTGATGTTTGAAAGAAATCATTAGCATGTAACAAAATTTAAATTATAACTGTTGAAAATAAATAGTATTAGAAGGTAAATGTTTTCTAGGCCACCAATCATTGACATTTTTCCAATAGGGAAACATGCATAAATATATTATGGAGCAATTTTATCCTAGAAAAGAATACCATTGCCAACACTCAAGTGCATACTTAACCAAGAGGAATGTCATTCAATCTTATTGAGTGAAAGTACAAGAGACATAAGCAAATTTGATTAAGATAAAGTCCACTTAAAACTTATTGTCTCAAAGCATAAGTGAAGTAGTATAAAAAATTATAGTTACTAAACCAAACAAATTCTCAACCTTCTTATTCTATGCTTTACCATTGCTTCCAAAAACAATTTAGAAATCATCTGCTGATAAATAAAGAATTGGAAAATTTTCATAGAAATCATCTGCACTCCTACCCATATGTAACATTCTTAAAGTGTTTTATCAACACACATCTCTCCACAAGGTTTTACTGATTCTACAAACATAGAAAGGAATATTTGAAGTTCATAGAAATAAAACAAATGATGACACATTATGAATACAAAGTGAAGTAACTTGTAAAGGGAAAAGTTGCTATTAATTAAATTTACACATTTCCTTCACCTATAACAAAGAGGCCTGTAATTAGGGCTCAAAGAAAGTGAATAATTGGTCCTAAAATCAATAATTAGGGCTCAAAGAAAGTGATTAATCAGTCCTAAAATCAACAATTAGGGCTTGAAGGAAGGAAGGGCGCCGTCGTTCTCGCTCACAAAGAAGTGTGTCCATTGGGAAATGATCGAGATGGGAAAAGGAAGGGGTCTTCAAAGCTGTCGTTCTCACTTTGGGTGGGTATGATTTTAAGTGGACGAAGTAGAAATGGGGAAGGAACAAGAAGACCTATTTATAGGGTCCAAAATACAATGTTTTGGTGGTTTTTTTTTAATAAAGGGATTAGTGAGTAAGCTTACTTATGTGTGATATTTAATTGAAGTTAATGTGCCACGTAAATATTTCATAAATTATATTAATATATCTTTAATTGTAATAAAAAAGAGATAATAAAAATAATAAATTAATTGATATTTAATAAATTTAAAAATAAAATTATGTAGTAATATAAATTCAAATATTAATGTATATAAATTTAATAAATTTAAAAATTAAATTATATATATATATATATATATATATATATATATATATATTTTATTTTAATTTTAAAAATTTATTGTATTTGAACATATCACATACTCGTACAATGATGAGTTTCTAATAATTTATGATAAACGAAATAATAGTTTTTTTAAATAAAAATAAAACAGTGCTCTCGCTGAAGCGAGGCCCAAGACACACGTAGCATGTAGAAGCTTGTGTCAGTGTTTAAGCCTTATTCAAAAGTAAAGCTTAGAATTAAGATTTTAGACTTTAAAATTTTTTATTATTATTTATTAAATTTTAATTTTTTATCAATTTTAAAAAATATTAAATCATTTGAAGATAACAAAAAACATAAGTTGCTGATAAACGGTCTCATATGAATACAAAGGGTATGGGATCCTAGGACTAAATCATAAGATACACTCTAATTAAAGCCTATTGAATACGTGTCCTTCTCCAAAGGAGGATGCTGTGAAAGCGTGGGATAGTAATGAAGCAAATGGTGCCACTTGTTTCAAACTTGGGACATTGTACCGTGGGAGGAGTGAAGCAAATTAAAGTCTTGTACCTTTCACTATTAATATGGATCAACCCGTCTCTGCCTTGCTTCCTTAGTCTAGTCAAATATGCAAGATTCTTAGTCGTCCATTTCATGGGAAAGGGTAAGTGGGAATCGGGATACTTTCCAATACTTTACTTGAAGAAAAATAAATAAATAAAGATTATCTTATAGTTTAACATTTTGACCTCAGTTCAGTTTTTGTTCTGAATTCAAAGTGTAGCATTTATTTATTTTATTATATTATTAATTTCACTCTCATTTAAATAGTAACAAAAATAATTAAAAAAAATTAAAATATTTAATTATTTTGTTACTAAATTATTTTGAACAATTCCAATGATGCTATTATTAATATTGAACTTATAAGTTTATATGTCAAGTGTTATCTTAGTCCTATTAATGTCCTTAGAAAATTATGAAAGTGTTTAAATTAGGAATGAAATATGCTTTCAACGATTGAAATTGTTCTATATATTCATATAATTATTTTTATTAAAGTTAGTACTGAAGTTAATTACTTTAGATTGCTAAGTGATAAATAACTAATTAAACAAAATTTTTTAAAAAAACTGAATTATACATTTTAAAACGCAAAGAAAAAATTAATTTCATACCAAACTATTTGTAATTTACCAAAAAAAGGATGTTAAAATTAAATATAAACATTATATTTTTTTTTTACTTTTTAAATTGCTATTTTAAGCTAGAGAATATAAGAATTATATAATATTAGAAAAAAACTATCCATTAACCATAAGTTTATTTTTAATTTAAACTTTATATATTAGTAACAACATTACCAAATTATATTTGAACATATATATTAGCATATAATGTATGATCAGTGTGAAAACTGAGTTTGGATGAATTCAATTAATCTGCATGTTGATCAAAGCTAAAATAAAAAAACTAATTAGTTTCATTTAAATAATTGAATGAGATCACTGTTCGCATTAACCTATATATGCATATTAAATTGAGAAAAATAATTTCATTATATATATTATTTTACATTTTAATTGGCAGTTGGTGTGTTTATTTAGGATCTTTGAGACCCATCTTCAAAGAGAGAGAAAATATCATGCTACAAAGGGAAATTTGGTAGAAATCTCTAGAGAAATACTAATATCAATGAAAGAGAGACAGCAAATTAATGAGGAGATATAGTTGTTGGTAGATGTCACTTACACCAGCTCGCCAGCCATGTCAACAAAAAAGTTTTGTCTACATGTGTTAGGATTTCTTATCTATCACTTCAAAAGACCATGTGGGTGAGGACATGCAGGGCTGAGAATGTGGAGACTTTCACATAAGAACCAAAGTGAATTGACAGATTGAGTGGGAAAGTTCATTAAATATTGGTTGTATCACATATTGACAATAATATTGGCAGTATCTAGTTTATCACCAAACTCCATTTACTCGCTTTGTTTTATGGCGCCAAGGAGCAAACAAGTGAAGGGCGTACCTGTAGAGGTACGAAATTTGTGGATAACGAGTAGCCAAAAGAAACCCTACAAGTCATGTGTCTTCTTATATTTGTTCATTTATCTATCTGCCATTCAAATTTGGAATCAGCTGCAACAAAGAAGTGAAGCCTTCACGCGTAACTTAGCTACTTGATGATGATTGATGAGAGAAAAGAACCATTGTGACACATTTTTTATTTTTTTTCATTTAAGAGAAATTGCATATGTTTACTGTGATTTTTACTTTCAATTATAATTTCTTATTTATTTATTTATTTATTTTTACAATAGATCTCTTAATTGATCTTTTTCATTACACTTTATCTCTACCATGCATCTAAAATAAACATTAACTTTAAAAATAGCTATATAAAATTATTAAAATATCTTTTTTTTTTAATTTTTGATACCTTATTATGCACTTTTATTTTATAAAAAAAATTATTTTGATAATTTTTCATAATTACTGTCAAAGTTAATATTTGATTTTGACGATAGAGGGTAAAATGTAATTGAGTAAATAGATTAAAAAATTAATTATAAAAATTAATAAATTACAAAAAAAATTACAATATTTTTTTGTAATAAGATAGTGTTTGGATTAATTTAGGGACTCATTTAAGTGATTTATCTTTGTAACTTGATTAAAGAAATATCATTTGCGTTGAAATTAGAGGATTAATAACAAAACCAATTTGTGTTTTGATCTTCATAATATGACAAAATTATGATTTACATTAATAATATCTCTAATCACATATTCATTTATTTTGTATTAGTAATAATCTGGCACAATATAGACAGCAAAGGAAAACTAAATATTTTTTGGTTAATGTCATCGTAAATCTCGCGATCTATAGATAATGTTGATCTTTCATTGAGGTTTTACGAAAAGTCCTTTATATTTACCATAGAGAGAGAGAGAGAATATTGCACATTGACACATGTTGGAATAAGGAAAGATTAATGATATTCTAAATATAATATCTCCCTAATTAATTGTCGCTTTGTATTTTTTATGATAAGCAACCTATATAATATGATCTTTGGGCAATAAAAGGTGGCTGGAAAAGTTTCAAGGGTAAACTCGTCCTTGTCCCACTGTGTTTCCTCCAAGTTATGAATATCTTATTAATTTAAATTTCCTTTGATCTTATGCTGAAGTTGCCATAAAAAATCAGCCGCCCACAAGGTAATAAACATACAGCCTATTAGAAGAAGTGTTGGACTTATACTTTTAAACCATGCTAAGCCTAAGCTGCGGTAAATTATCATAAGCCCATAAAGAGCATACAATTCAAAAATAACGTTGGCCCAAGTTGCTGAGATGAAGAGGAAATGGTGAACCAGGAAGACAGCTAACTGAAGCTAAAATTTTAACATGAATAGAAACTTCCGTAGAGCCAAAATCTGAACGTCAAGATGGCGTAAAAACAAAGTCTAAGGTTGAAACAGGTCGTTCCTAGAATATATATCTAGATAAGAAGCACTGTTTGCAATTGAAGATAACATTAAAAACAAAAAAGAAATTATGTGAAGAAGCTATATTGCTACATACTTGTGCTCCATCGTGTTTAGAAAGACCAATCCACTTTTGAAGAAGTATTCTTGACCCTTGAAAGTCCTATCCACTTTAGAGAAGGTTGTTGTAGCTCTTTGTGAGCATCCTTCTTATTTTATTTTGAGTTCTAGGGACTTGTGAAAACTTAGGAGGTTTGAAGGTTTCGCTGTAAAAACTGTTCTGGTCTTTCTTCTAATTGAGTTTTTCTGGGTTCTTAGTTGGGAAAAGCTCAGTGGTAGTGGTGTTTAGGATGCTCGGGTTTTTGACATTGTAAAAGCTTTTTGCTTGCCTGAACTGTTATTACCCTATCTATAAAAATTCTCTAACTGTGTGCTTGAAGAGAGAACATAGGATCAAATTGATTCGAAGTCCTATAAATCTTGGTGTCTTGATTTTATTCTAGCTTTACTGATTTCCAACTTGTTTTACACTCTTCAACTGTTATTTTACAATTTGTCCTTCGATAACCTGGAGAGATGAAGTTGTTTACTGATCTTCAAAAGAAACTTCTTTTGTTTCAAGTTTCGTTTTTACATCTATTTCCTTATCTACCTTGAAAATCTTTTATTTCTGGAGATTAGTTGAAAACTGAATCTCTTGTGCATCAAGCTTACAAATTGAGTTACATCTTTCTAACAAATTAATTTTCTCATATATTTGTTTTACAACTATTTTCTAATTAAAATCGTTTTGTCCCATCTTGAAATCCTTGAAGTGCATTTTTAGTTAACAAAATTGAATTTCCAAGAAAGTATTTCTGCCTCAACCTAATTAAGAAAAAGTTTGAAGTAGGTGCAAAAGTTTTTTTAAAACTTTCATTGCCTAATTCAACTCCCTTCTTGCGGGATTCACATTTGGATTAACAGTTGGTATTAATGCTCCTAGTCTCTTGTTGCATCGCAATGATGGACCATAATTATGTTGAAGGTCGCTCCACCAATCGTCCTACTTTCTTTAATGAAACGAACTACACATACTAGAAGCAACGTATGAGAATATTTATCTACTCCATCGACCTCCAAGTATGGCTTGTTATAGCAAATGGACCTTAAATTCCAATGACTGCTATAAACGGAGAACAAATAGTAAAATAGGAAGCAGATTTGAATGAATAAGTTATCAAGAAGGCATAAATGAATGCAAGAGTCATCCAAATGATATTTTGTGATGCCAATGTTGAAGGGTATAAAAAATCTTGAGATGTTGCTCTACCAAAAAAATGTGGGAAAAGATACAAATTATATATATGAATGTACTAGTGAAGTAAAGGAAACTAAAGCTACTATGTTTATTGATACGCACGAATTAAATATTCGTTTAAGTGCAAACGTACATTATTATTGTCAAATAATAAAAATAAAATATTTATAGACGAGTATAGATTGTGGATCCCAAGAAGATTGATGTCATTAATTATTTTCTAATTTAATTTTTATTCTAATTAAATAATTCAAATATTAAATTAATTAAGAATAAAATATAATATAATTGCATAATTTAAAAGTAAGAGTAACTCAAAATTGATTAAGATTTTAGAGATTTCAATTTCACCACAATTAATCCATTTTGCATTTATTTATCTCTTTAATCTAAAAATTATAGTCCTAAATGTTAGTCAATATATCCTAAATTATCCACTAGCCTCTCTTAAAATCTAACAGAAACACTTTTTGAATGTTAACACACTATGTCACCATGTAAATTATAATGAGTAAAAATTCATTAAGTTTTATGATTCCTAATTAAGATTGTACAGACCATGCAAGTATATCTCTATTTTACATGCAATTTATGATTAACTATACAATGAATTAGACACATAAATCTCTTCTCAGTCTTATTACGATTAACCCAACATCTAACTAATGATTAAACAATTAGAAGCATTAAGAATAATGTAGAAAACTCAATTTAAGAAAAACAATTCATTAGTTAAATTAAATAGACAATACAAATATTTATAATTTAGCTTTGGAAAATAAATAGGACATAAAAGAAAAATTGCGCTATGGTGATAGGCCGTACACATTGCACAAGGACATGCAAGCCAAAGAGTGGGCAAATGATGTGAGCCGTACAATGGTGAGGTTGATTGTTGAGTGAATATCGATAAAGTTATACATTAATTAGCGAGGGAGGTCTTGAGTGTTATATATATGAGTTCGCAATCCTCTCCTTACGAGCTAACTTTTGAGGAGGAGTTAGGCGAGTTCATATCAATATATCATAGTACTCAAGATATAAAATTTGTAGATATTTTTCTTAACTTTCCATAGCATCTTGAATTGCCTCAATCAGAGCTCGTATGAAAGAGTTATGCCTAAATTAATAAAACAACATCGAAACTAGCCAAAATCTAGAATTCTTTATCTTTTTTCAATTTTTCTCGATTCTTCATCTTTTTTCTACCTATAAAATAAACACACAATCACACATAAATCTAATATAAATTATTCAAAAATTCACAAAATTCTAAATTAAAGATAATTAATTTATAAGTATAAAATAAACTTTTCAAATATTCCCAAACTCAACTTTTTGCCTGTCTTCAAGTAAAACAATAAAATTAGAAATCCAAAATTATGCATTGAATACCAAATTGTTTAAACTTATTAAATTTTTGCCTTTGAGATTTAGAGAATTTATAACTGAATAAAATTTTCAAAAATTATAATCATGTATAAAATCAACTCAAATGGAATTTATATTTGTTGGTGTTTTAATTAAAACTCACAAGTGTATGAATATATTAAAGTATAGATTTAGTGGTATGCAAGGTCGATCCTACGAGGATTCTCAATTGAGAGAAAATTTAATTTAGACTCAAAATAATATTTCTAACTTAGTTGTCAAAATATTTGTTTTATGAGAAGAGTACTAAACAGAATTTGCAAAGAACTAAAATACTAAAATTAAATATGAATGTATTCAAAGTAAAAAAATATGTTAAAGTTAAGGGATTCACTCTTAGTATATCAAATAAAAATAAATTTTAACTCTTTTGTTATTCAAATGGAATCCTCACATATATGAGGTTCTATTCGGAAGATATGTTACATTAAACTCGTTTTAGTTTATAGATTAAGTGTATTTGTGTTCTTTTTATTGTATTACTAATAATAAATAACTATTGTAAAATAAATTCAAGTATACATTGTGCCAATCATTATATTGTTTACAATAAATTAAGAATGATCAATCATTTATTGTGTCAAAGATTGTCTACAATGTATCAAGATTCGTACTTTACAAAATAAAAAATAAAAAGATGTAAAAGGAAGAAAAATATAACAACAGATAGGTGACAAAGTCAATAATAATAATATAAAATAGGCGATAAAATCAGCCATTAAAAAAATAACAATAAAAAAATAATAGAGAGAATAACAACAGAAGGACAACAAAGTCGTCCTCTCAAAAGAAAAACAGTAAAAAAATAATAACAGAAAAAATAACAACAGAGGAGCGACAAAGTCATCCTCTAACAAAGAAAATAATAACAGAGAAATGGCATAGCCGTTCTCTCATAAGTAAAATAATAAGAAAATAACAATAGAAGGGCGACAAAACCATCTTCTATGAAAGAATTAACATAAGAAAATAAATACAACATCAAATATAAACATTAAAATTAAAAGTTAGATAAATTATTATTTTCATATCAAGAGTTTCATCCTTTCACCTTACCATTATGAGGTTAGTTCTCTATAATCAAGGTAAGAAAGAAAAATGAAAGTTGAAGAAGTATGATAATATTATGAAAGAAAGTAAATATACAAAATGTCTAAAGAAAGAAAAATATTACAAGCACTTAGAATTCTAACAAAACTTTTTTAAGCTCACTCTCCAACCTTTCTCCTCCCTTTCTAGCTCACAAGATGTCTCTATTTATAGACACAACAAGGGAGGTAGGTGACAAAGATGGTGGATAGCAAATTGCACTAAAGTTGACAAGTTATGTTGCATTATATGCACCAACAATAATCGTGAGATTACTAATTGATATACACCGAATCTGCTCATTGCATCAACATAAAAGTTGTAGATAGTTTTAATATATTTCTAGCCAAATAAGATTTGGATAAATTGGATATGTAATTGGTGAAATATGGCCAAAAAACTAGAGCAAGGTCAGGTTGAACTGAAACAGTAAATATTGTCTCTTCTAACCCAATTTTGGCCCTTTTAATATTCGAATTTACTACCCACTTGAACAAGAAAGTTGTAGAAAATTATGTCAACTACTTACCCACCAAATTTTGTATGCATTGAATATGTATTTTCTGAAATAAGGTCCAAATAATACAATAAGATTGGGCTATACTGTAATAGTAAACATATTCTTTTCTAACCTAATTTTGCCTTTTTTGGATATCCGAATTTGCTGACCACATATGCATGAAAGTTGTATAAAATTGTGTGAACTATTCATTTACTATATTTTGTATGTATTGTATATGTATTTTCTGAGATACAATCAAAATACTACAGTAAGATCAAGTTGAAAAGCAAGCAGCAAATAGATTTTTAACATTAGGTGTTCTGCCTTTAATCTTTATATTTCAATTCTTTTAGAAATATAATCATAAATCAAGATTGAATTGATGCATATATCCATTAGGATGCGTCTCAGGAGTTAAAAAGATAATACTCCTTACTCAATGATCCTCAATGAATTTATTTTATCTACTTGATTTATAGACATAATTCTTAAAGAATCACAATTTAACTTTGATTCCACCAATTGAGCCCATTTTTTTATTCTTCTCTCCATTTGTAAAAGATTCATAAAATTAAAGATAAATACGAAAAATAAATGATTAAATATGACAAAAAGATAAGATAAAAGTTCTTAATTTATGGTTATAAAACTCACTCATCAATATTTTATCTTTTTGAATCTTGAGTATATGTATGAATAATCTTGTGACACTTAACCTTTAGCATTCGGATGAGTTTATGTAACTCAATACTTTAAGGGCAGATCTCTAGATAATTAAAGTTTAGAGATTCTATATATTTATTTTTTATGTCACTCTCCACTAATATAGGCTAATCACCACAGCTAAGATCAATATGGCTTCCTAAACTTAGTAATGTGGCTTGAGTTTAAGATAAAATAAAAGATATCACATTAGACTCAAGTCACCCAAGTACATATGATCATTATAAGTTCTTTTATAGAGTTTATCAAGGGATTTTTTCCCAAACTTATTTTTTAACTCCATTTTCATTCTATTAATTAATATTTTTCTCTTTTTTTTTCTTTTTTTTCCATCATCACATTTTTTCTTTTGCAAATCTTTTTTTTAGCTTCTTTCCTTTTCTCATTCTATTCTCTACCTTTCCACCCTTTTAAAAATATAACTCTTAATAAAATTTGTTAATAATAATCATTCATTTGAGTGAAAAATGTAAAAATAAGGATTTTTTTATATTTTATTTTGGCTTAGTTAATAATATGGGTGTCAAAAACAATTTCAATTAAACTCAAAATAGCAAGACTAAGGATATGATAATTTACAAATAGGCTTGAAAGAATCAAATGATAAAAAAAATGCCTAAATCATCTTGTAAATGAGGTGTTAACCTATGATTTAGTCTCAAGTAATAATTAAATAAGTTCTAGAGTCCTATGAGATCATATATATAATGTCTGAATCACATAAACTTTCTCTAAATACTTAATCAGTCAAATGCACAAAGTTTGCATGCTCAAAATCTTTCAAAATTCTCAAGTAAAATACAAATTACAAGAAAAATAATTTTACACATAAATATAATTTTTATCCGTGTTTCAAAAGCTATAAAAACAAATTAAAACTAATCAAATCATCGGCTCTTAGTGTTTTCTACTCTAACAAGTCACTCAAAACATAAAATTGAAACATGCAATCACACAATTTTCTAAAACACAATAAATAGTGCATGCATTGAGGATAATTAGAATATTTAGTACAAAGTTCAATCATTCATTCATAAAGTTCACCCTCAACTTTAAAGTCTACAATTTCCTCGATGTAAGAATATAAGAAAAATTAAATATAGAAGACTTCCCTAAATTTTTGACTCACGAGTGGTTGATTTCTACAGGAAAAGGTTAACCAAGTCTTTTATTTCTACTTGTCATTCTGGAGTCATGATGCTAAGCTAAGTAGAAAATTTTTGACTCCTCTATCTTCTTTTATATTTTTCTTTTTTTAAAATCCTCTCGATAAACAATTTAACAGCTAGACTTTTTAATCTACATAACTCCAAGAGGGATTAATATAGCTTGCTCTTTATAGAACCTTGAATTTTCATAAGCATCTCCAAAAAATACATAGTGAAAAATTCAGGTAATAGTTTTGTAACTGGAGGAAAATTACCTTATATTGCTACAATTTTTTCTTCATTTTTACTGCTAGGCTTGTTGCATAAACTTGCTCCTGATAAATCTTTACACTTTCATAGGCATCACCCTATAATTCATATTGAAGATATTCAAATAATAGTTTTAATTCTAGAGGAATATCACCTTATATTTGTTACAACTTTTCCTCTATTTTTACTGTCAGTGTTTTTGCATAAATTTCAGGATATGGCTCATCTTTACTTTGTTCATCTTTCCCTTCAGCCTTGCTCAATGATGCTTCATTTAACTTTTAAAGTGTTTGCATAGTGAAGAGATTCTTTACTAGCTATAAGAAAATCCGCTCCAAAGCTTGCTAAATTAATGATATTAAATGTTTGAGTTAAGGTAATCATACATCACTTTGGGAGATTAGCAAGCACATTCTCTAGATAAACCTTTTTCCAATAGTTCTCCTTAACTTCTTCCTTAGAGCAAATGCTAGCCTCTTTTACTTTAGGTTCAGTTAACTCTATGTCACACTGAAGGGTCTCAATATTCACTTACTCTTCTGGTTCTTCTTCAGTATTACTAATTGGAGAATTTTGAAATCTTTCAATAATGAGTTCACAAGGCTTACCAATTTGAGGTTCTAAATTTCTCACGGAAGCATCTCGGCTCTCAATAGCAATATATGTTGTTGCCATAAATTGCTTAGTATCCTTTAAGAATCTCTCGATACTTTCTTGGAATTCTTTGATACTTCTTTTAAGTTAGGAAGAGCCACTTTTAAAGAGTTGGGAAGAGCCTCTTTTATATAATCTTTAGGTGGTTGAGGCAGAAATTGATTATTTTGGTATGAGAAATTTGGATGATTATGCTAGTCTTGATCATAGTGGTTGGAATAAAAATTGTTTGACATACATGAATTTCAAGCCCAATAGGATGGCTCTGTTTGAAATGGAGCTTATGAATTACCAACACGGTATTCATAATTAGAATAGACTCCATAATTTATGGGTAGAGCATAATATTACGGTGCCCAATGATTCCAACTATTAATATTTTTTGTATTCTCTTTAGTAACAATTTTGTCCTATTAAGATATTATTTGAAAATTCGCACCAAAAAGCATAGTTAATAGATAAAAATAAAATTTAACTAGGATTAGGGCTACTTAGTAACAATATTAATAAACAACTTAATCCCTAGCAGGGCACCAAAATCATGATACGTACAAATTAGATATTCGTTTTAAGTGCAAGCGTACACTTTGTTGTCAAGTAATAAAAACAAAATCTCTATAAGTGAGTATAGAGTGTTGATCCCACGAAGATTGATGTCATTAATTACTGCATTAATTTAAAATGTATCGCAATTAAATAATTTGAATATTAAATTGATTAAGAATAAAATATAACTGCACAATTTAAAAGTAAGACTAACTCAAAATTGATTGATATTCTAGATATTCCGATTTTACCATAATTAATCCATGTAACATTTATCTATCTCTATAATCTATAAATTATAGTTCTAATTGCCAGTCGAGATACCTTAAATTATTCACAAAACTCTCCCGAGGTCTAACATAAACACTTTTTGAATATTAACACACTATGTCTCCATGTGAATTATAACAAGATTCATTAAATTCTATAGTTCTCAATGATGAGTGAGTTTTATACTCATAAATTAAATATTTTCATCTTATTTTTTTTGCCTTAATTAAGCATTTATCTCCCTTATTTGTCTTTAGTTTTGTGTATTTTTTACAGATGGAGAGAAGAATAAAAAATTGACTCAATTGGAAGAATCAAAGTTAAATTGTGGTTCTTTGAAAATGATATCTATAAATCAAGTAGATAAAATAAATTCATTGAGGATGGATTAGTAAGAAATATTATATTTTTAACTCTTGAGACGCATCCTAATGGATATGTGCCTCAATTTAATATTGATTTATGACCATATTTCTAAAAGAATTGAAACATAAAGATTTAAAGCAGAACACTCAATGTTAAAAATCTGTTTGTTGCTTACTTTTCAACTTGATCTTATTACAATATTTTGGCCGAAACTCAAACAATATGTATATATTATATATAAAATTTGGTAGATGAATATCTAACACAATTTCATATAAATTTCATGTTTATGTAATTAGCAAATTCAGACATTCAAAGGGTCAAAAGTGGGTTAGAAAAGAATATGTTTACTATTGCAGTCCAGCCTAATCATACTGTAGTATTTAAGCCCTATTTCAAAAAATACATATTCAATGGATACAAAATTTGGTAGGTAAATAGCATATATAATTTAATACAACTTGCATGTTCAAGTGATAAGCACATTCGGATATTAAAAGGGTCAAAATCGAGCTAGAATAGATCATGTTTGTTATTGCAATCCTGCTTGACCTTGTTCCAGTATTTTAGCTATAAATCACAAAATACATGGCCTATTTTTTTCCACCTTATATGGATGGAAAGATAATGCAAATATCTACAACTTTTATGTTATGGGTTCATTAAATTGAATGGATATCAAGGAGATATCTCACTATGACTTTCAGTGCACATAATGCAGCACAACTTGTTAACTTTAGTGCAATTTATTACCTACCATCTTTGTCACCTACTCCCCTTGTTGTGTCTATAAATAGAGACATATTGTGAGCAAAAGAGGAGGAGAAAGGCTGGAGAGTGAGCTTGGAAAAAATTTGTTGAAGTTCTAAGTGCTTGTAATGTTTTTCTTTCTTTAGACATTATGTATCTTTACGTTCTTTTATAATATTATCATGCTTTTTCAACTTTTAATTTTCTTTCTTACCTTGATTATGGAGAGTTAATCTCCTAATGCTAAGATGAAAAGGTGAAACTCTTGGTATGAAAATAATAATTTATCTAACTCTTAATTTTAATCTTTATATTTGATATTGTATTTATCTTCTTATTTATTTTCTTGTTATTTTCTTTTTTAGAGAATTATTTTTTTACTCTTCTGTTATTTATTTTCTTGTTATTTTTTCTTAAAATATGGCTTTGTTGACCCTCTGTTATTTATTTTTCTACCCCTCTGTTATTCATTTTCTTATTATTTTCTTTCTTAAAGGATAGCTTTATTACTCCTCTGTTATTTATTTTCTTATTATTTTTCTTTCTTAAATGATGACTTTATCACCTCTTTGTTATTTATTTTCTTGTTATTTATTTTTCATAGAGGATGGCTTTATCGCATCTCTATTATTTATTTTTTAACTCTCTATTATTTTTTTTCCTTAGATGATGGCTTTGTTGCCCTTTTGTTATTTATTTTCTTGTTATTTTATTTCTTAATAGCTGATTTTACTGTTTACTTTATATTATTATTATTGACTATATCACTTATCTGTTGTTATGTTTTTCTTCTTTTTATATCTTTTCATTTTTAATTTTGTATAGTGTGAATCTTAATTCATTGTAGATAATCTTTTGCACAATAAATGCTTAACTCATTCTTGATTTATTATAGACAATATAATGATTGGCACGGTGTATACTTGAATCCATTTTATAAGAGTTGTTTTATTATTAGTAACATAATAAAAAAAAGGCAAATATACTTCATATGTAAACCAAAGCTAGTTTAAGATAACATATCTTTCAAATGGAACTTTATTTATGTGAAGATTCTATTTGAGTAATAAAAGAGTTAAAATTTATGTTTATTTGATATACTAAAAGTGGGTCCCCTAACTTTAGTATGTTTCTTTACTTTGAATACATTTCTATTTAATTTCAGTATTTTATTTTTTGCATACTTTGCTCAAAATTTTTCTCACAAAAGAAGATTTTGGCAACTAGGTTAGAAATATTTATTTTAGATATGAATTAGATTTTCTCTCAATTGGCAATCCTTGTGGAATCAACCTTGTATATTACTAAATCTATACTCCAATAGATTTGTACGCTTGCGAATTTTAATTAAAATAACAAGTTTTTGGCGTCGTTACCGGAGATTGCGACGGAAAAGCTAATTAAATCAAGGTAAGTATAATTCTTCCACTAGTTATTATTTAGAATATTTATTTATTCTTTGTATAGAAAATTTTCTTTGTGAAAAAAGTATTTATTAAAAAATTGTGTAGTAATTTGGGTGTATAAAATTAGTTGATTCTGACAACAAGGATAAAAATTCCTAAAGAATATGGATTTTAAGTGAGACTATTGTGATTCCTCCACAGTTTTCTGAAAATCCACTAATTGAATACTATCCCATTATTACTAACATCCAAAAGAAAAAGATAAAAAAAAAATTCTTTGCTGCATAATTTTGTGATTTTTTTCTTTTTGTATTTGCATTTTCTTACTTCTAGTTAACATTGTATATGTATGTTATTAAGTTGTAAAATTACCCTCTTTTGTAATTGTGTTATTAGAAATATTAGCTTATAGTTTTTCTTTTAGTTTATGCATGCTTGAAAATGTGATAAAGATCTGTGTTTGGTTAGGAAAGGTTTAGGATCACCCATTGATTTTACAAATTGTGCATGAAAAAACTCTTATGGAGTACTTTTCACATGTCATAGCCAATACTCCATCTTGCATAATTTTACCACAAACTACTGCAACTCACTTTGAACTCAAACTAGCCATACTCTAACTTTTACCATCATTTTATGGTTTGGAAGGAGAAGATCTATACTTGCGTGTGAAGGAATTTCTTGAAATTTGTTCAACATTTCACTTTTAAAATTTCAATGATGAGTCAATTAGGCTTAGAATGTTTCCATTCTCATTAAAAGATAAAGATAAATCCTGGTTGAACTCCATTCCTACAAGAACTACCACTAGTTGGAACTAATTAGTAAATAAGTTTCTGGCAAAAAAAAATTTATGTTTAAAACTGATGCCTTTAGAAAAGAAATTTCTAATTTTTATCAAAAAGAGGGTGAACAATTTTTTGAATGTTGGAAAAGATTTAATGATCTTCTTTTGAAATATCCTCATCATGGTTTTGAAACTTGGAGATTGGTGAAATATTTATATAATGGTTTAATTTCATCAAACCGTCAAATGATCCAAAGCATGCACGGTGGGAGATTTTTACAATTGAATAAGGGAGAAGCTTAGGAATCCTTAGGATCTTTATCTAAAAATTCTCAACATTGGAACTGTATAGATCCCAGGGATAAGAAGTCTCAAACACAAAAAGGGAAGAATTTATGAAATGAGTGATGATACAGATGTAAGAATTGCTTTAGCTAGCCTAACTAGAAAAGTTGAAGCTTTTAACTTTAAACCACACCTGAACCCTTCTACCAATACTAGGATAGAGACATGTGCCTTATGTTCTAATACATATCACATTGCACAATCTTGTCCATCCATACCAGCTTACCAAGAAGCATTCTTTGAGCAAGCTAATTCTTTTTAATCTTATAGAAAGTCATCAGAATGCCCGTTTGCACCAACATTTAATCCAAATTAGAAGAATCATCCCAACTTTTCATGGAGGCAAAATCATCCTTTAATGAATCAAGGTGGACAACAATTTGCCCCTCCTAATTCATATCATCAAGTTCCTCAACATGCTCCTCCTTTCGGGGTACCACAACAAAGAATACCTTCTTTGGAAGATACCTTGCAACAGTTCATGCAATTGACTCAACAAATTTTATAATCCCATACTCAAGTTATTTTAAAATTTAAAAAACAAATGGGTCAATTAGCCATTGCTATAGGACAGAGAGAGAGAAAAGAAAATTCTCCAGTCAATCTATTCCTAATCCTAAAAGTCAATTTGAAGTAGGATCATCAACAAATCCTAATGAGGAAGTGAAGTCTATAACAACCCACGGATCAGGAAAGGTTATTGATAATCATGTTCACATGCCAAAAACTGAAGGACAGAATCAGCATGAATAACAAATTAATGATTCAAGTAAGAATAAAAGTGAATATATTCTTTGTGCCCTTAAAGCTCCATTCCCACAAAGACTTAAGACAAATAAAAAAGGTACTCAATATAGCGACAATTTATAGGTGTTTAATCAAGTTAGCATTATTATCCCTTTTTTCGATGATATCAAACAAGTACCTACTTACTCAAATTTTTTGAAAGATCTTTGTATGGTGAAAAGGAAAACCAATGTTCCAAAAAGCATTTTTGACTGAACAAGTGAACTCTATAATTCAACAAAAAACTCCTGTCAAGTACAAAGATCTTGGTTGTCCTACAATTTCTTGTGTTATAGGTGACCATGTGATTAACTAAGTCTTATTTGATTTAAGAGCAAGTGTGAATTTGTTGCCTTACTCTGTGTATGAAAAACTTGGGTTAGGAAAGTTGAAACCTACACTAGTGACCCTTCAATTAGCTGATAGGTCCACAAAAATTTTTAGAGGTATCATAAAGGATGTGCTCATTAAGGTTAATAAATTATACTTTCTAGTAGATTTTATTGTTCTTGACACTAAACCTGTTGAAAATACAAAGACACAAATTCTAATCATTTTGGGAAGACCATTTTTGACAACTTCTAATGCAATCATTAATCGTCAAAATAGAATTTTGAATTTGTTTTTTGAAAATATGACGGTGGAACTCAATATTTTTAATGTCTCCCGTCAATCTGTAGACATGGATGATTTGTGTGAAGTTAACCTGATTGGAAGTTCAATTTATGATTCATTTTTAGACTCTTTTGGTAATGATCATCTAGAAAAATATTTGGCTCATTTCAACATGAACATAAATGAGGATTGTTTGGTTAGTGAGGTAAACTCTTTATTAGAGACCATTCCACTAATGGATACTGATAAATAGGAAGCCAAAAAAGAAACAGTTTCTAAGTCTGTTCCGCTGCTATCTATAGAAAAATCACCCCAGTTAGAATTAAAACCTTTAGATAAAAAACAGGAAGATGAACTCATTAGAATCCTTAGTGAGCAAAGAGAAGCCATAGGATGGATAATACCAAACATCAAGGGTATTAATTCATCAATTTACATGCACAAGATACATTTAGAGGATAATGCCAAAATTTCAAAAGACTCACAAGGATAGCTAAATCCAGGAAAACTAAGTTCTCGATCGTCAAGCCAATTCATTGTTCATGTTGTTTACCCACATGGTGTAGTAAAGATTGCAAATAGTGATGTGTTTAAAGTCAATGGTCAAATATTAAAATTATTTTTGGAATTATGCAACCTAGAGTTAGAGGAGACACTTTTGAGCGATCCTGTCTACCATGATCGATTTTCTTTCTTTGTCAGAAGTTGCTACGCACGCTATTTAGGTGAGATCTTCCTTTATTTAATTTGCATTATTTTGTTCCCTTATTTCTATCTTCTTTTGAATTGCTATTTTTTTCTTATTTTTGTTTCTTTTGATCTTTCTTCAAAAAAAAATTGAATTGAGAATGGAAGACATACTTTTAAATTTAAAAAATCATTTTCCTTCTCTTCCACCCAATGCATTGATGAAAATTTATAAAGCACGAGTTGAAAGATTGAGGTTAATGATGAACATGGGAATACCTATTGATGTCCGTTGGCTAATTGAAGTTAAGGTACGATTAGTAGATGAATCTGCGAACGGTTTCATTTATTACATGCCTGGTCTAGTAAAAAGTAGTTTTGTTAAAAAGCGTAGAGCTAAAAGAATGGGTGTCTGCTACAAATGTAGACGTGAAACTTGCAACACACGTTGTCATTCTTTGGGATGGGTTCATGTAAATCGAGAAGATAAAATAAATTTCATTAAGGATAGCTTGAGTAAGAAATCAATGGACGACGACTTTCGTCCAACGTCTCTTGAGACGCGTCTTAGTGGATCTGTGCATATCAAGATTATTAGTTTATGACCTTATTTAAAAAAAGAAAAAATACAGTCGTGGGAATTTGACATTAAAAGACTCTGTTTGTCAATTTATAAAAAATTGGATGAGAAGCAAATCCTCAGCCCATATAGGGCGTTTAAGCCGTTACTGAAAGTAAATCTAGAGGAAGATGTGAGCCACAATCACAACTACTATATATATGCATGCGTGCCATCATTTTTAAAAATTTTACCTTTAATTTAGCTATCATCCATTAGCCTACTCACATGGCTATTGTAATTATGCCGTTGTCTTATTTGAATAGGTATTGTAAGAATGTCCTTATCTGAGTTTTATAAATACAGACATTATTATCTTTACCTTCATATTGAAAGTTAAGGTGAGTGCAAATATGGAAGGAATCGCATTTTTTCAATTTTGAAATATTTGTGTCTTTTATCGTTTTAGTCTTAAAAATGAAGAGTATGTGAAAGCAGCACAAAATTTGGGTATTGTACTGGCCAGAAGAAAAATTCATTTAGTCTATGATGGAGGTAGCCGTGGGTTAATGGGGTGTGTGTTTATAATTGCACATGTAGGAGGATGCCAAGTTTTTTTTATTATTCTTACAGCTCTAACTGTATCAAATAACATAAAAAAAAAACAATTGAGAAAGAATTTAAGGTATCCTCCATGCATAAGCGCATTGCTAAAATGATGAGCAATGCTAATGATTTCATTGCCTTACTAGGTGGTTTTGGTACTCTAAAGAAAAAATTTCAAATAGTTTCCTGGGCACAACTGAATATCCACCATAAACCCATAGGTATGCTAAATGTTAACCATTTCTTTGATGGTTTGTTGTCTTTTCTTGATCAAACTGTAGAACAAATGTTTATCTCATACTCAGCACAACAGATTCTTATCTCAACTTCAAATGCTGATGAGTTGATTGATGCATTACAAGCATATGTTCCTGTTCTTGATCTAGCTACAGCTCAAATAGATTGGATGGCAGATAACTGTAGAAAACATAAATTAGACTTAGATCTTCATCTATAACACCTTTTATTTGATTGAATAAATTTTTATTTTCTGTTTAGTTTACTAAAGGTTCATCTTTTCCTAGAACTCCTTCCAGATAATATCTTTTTCAATTTTTGTTGTTTTTTTTGTGTTTTTTCTTCATAAAAAACGGTGTAGGTGCCTAGCCTCCTATCTCTGTATAGGTTCCAGCACCTAGATTTCAAAAAAAAAAGTAGTGATATATTGGGATTAACCAAAACTAACACCAATGATGAAAATGGTTTAAAATACTTGTAACATTTGGAAAATAGACGAGTTTTGAGTGCTATGTGCGAACCTACACTCTATTGTGACTTATGTTTTACTTGAGAATCCTAATATAATGAGCACTTAATCTTTTCTATTTAACTAATTATTATTTAGAGAAAGTTTATGTTATTCAAATATGACTAGTGATTTCATAAAACTCTAGAACTTGTTTGATTGTCACTTGAGGCGAAATCCTAGACTACTCTCTATTTAAGAAATAAATTAGGCATTTTTGGAATCGTTTGAACCTTTCAAATCAACCTATACATTATGACATCCCTAGTAACCCATTTTGAGCCTATATTTATCATTTCTTGTACACATATTATTATCTAGCCTTTAAACAAAAATATTTCTAACTTTTACCTTTCATTCATAGGAATGATCATTTGAAAAGCTATAGTTCATAGGTGAATGGAAGAAGTTCAAAAAGGAAAAAAGGAAAAGAAAGAACTTCCCAAATAAGTAAGTTTGGGGTGTTTACATAAAAAAAGTAGTATGAGCAAATAATGTAAGGATGAGGAAAATGTTGGAGATAGAATTCACATGATAATATCAAAAGCTTTTGGGATGACTTAAATGATCATGTATGTTGTTGAGTGAATTGAGCTTTCATTAATATCCTTTTATCCACCTTTAACCTATGCCATACATTACAAGCCTAATGAAAGTCCTAATGATATTAAATATTATGATTAGTCTACATTAGTGAAGAGTGACATGAAAAATAAGTTTATGAAGTCCCAAATGCATAAATCTAGATATCTATTTTAAAATTTTGATTACATAAATTTATTTAAATACAAAAAGTCCAATGTCATAAGATTATCACACACACACATGGGATTCAATAGTAAAATATACGTTGCATTTGAATTGAAATTCTACATAACATTGAGATTTTGATATTTTCCTTGGTTATACATTTTAAATCCTTGATAAATGCTTACTAAACCAAAAATAACTCATCACTCACTCATCTTTTGAATTTTGAAATTTGTGTGTTTTACTTGAGGACAAACAAAAGATTAAGTTTAGAGGTATTTGATAAGTGAGTTTTATACTCATAAATTAAATATTTTCATCTTATCTTTTTTGCCTTAATTAAGTATTTATCTACCTTATTTGTCTTTAGTTTTGTGTATTTTTTACAGATGGAGAGAAGAATAGAAAATTAACTAAATTGAAGGAATCAAAGTTAAATTATGGTTTTTTGGGAATAATGTCTATAAATCAAGCAGACAAAATAAATTCATTAAAGATGGCTGAGTAAATAAAATTATCTTTTTAACTCCTGAGACGCATCCTAATAGATATATGCATCAATTCAATCTTGATTTATGACTACATTTCTAAAAGAATTGAAATATAAAGATTCAAGGCAGAACACTTAATGTTAAAAATATGTTTGCTGCTTGTTTTTCAACTTGATCTTATTACATTATTTTAGTCGTAACTCAGAAAATATGTATATATTATGTATGAAATTTGGTAGATGAATATTTGACGCAATTTTATACAATTTTCATGTTTATGTGATCAGAAAATACAAACATCCAAAGGGCCAAAATTGGGCTAGAAGAGAATATATTTACTGTTGCAATCGAGCCCATTTGGGCCTTATTTCAATAAATACAAATTCAATAGATACAAAATTTGGTATGTGAATATCAAATACAATTTACTACAACTTTTATGTTCATGTAGTCAGCATATTCAGACATTAAAAGGGCCAAAATTAGGATAGAAGAGATCATGTTTGCTGTTGTAGTCCAGCCTGACCTTGCTCTAGTATTTTGGCCATACATCACAAAATATGTGGCCAATCTTTCTCTACCTTATATGGATGGAAATATAATGAAAATATCTACAACTTTTATGTTGATGGAATCAGCACATTCTGTAGATATAAAGGAGATATCTCACAATGACTTTCGATGCACATAATGCAACACAACTTGTCAACTTTAGTGCAATTTTCTACCCACCATCTTTGTCGCCTAATCCCCTTGTTGTGTCTATAAATAGAGACATCTTGTGAGTTAGAAAGCAGGAGAAAGGCTAGAGAGTGAGCTTGGAAAAGTTTTATTAGAGTTCTAAGTACTTGTAATTTTTTTTTCTTTAGACATTGTGTATCTTTACTTTCTTTTATAATATTATCATGTTTTTTCAACTTTCAATTTTCTTTCTGACCTTGATTATGGAGAACTAATCTCCTAATGCTAAGGTGAAATGGTGAAACTCTTGGTATGAAAATAATAATTTATCTAACTTTTAATTTTAATGTTTATATGTGATGTTGTATTTATCTTCTTATTTATTTTCTTGTTATTTTCTTTCTTAGAGGATGACTTTATTGTCCCTCTGTTATTTATTTTTTTGTTACTTTTTTCTTAGAGGATAGCTTTGTCGCCCCTCTATTATTTATTTTCTTGTTATTTTCTCTCTTAGAGGATGGTTTTGTTGCCCCTCTGTTATTTATTTTCTTGTTATTTTTCTTCTTAGAAGATAGCTTTGTTGCCCCTCTATTATTATTATTTTTTTCTATTTTTTAATGGTTGATTTTATCGCCACTTTTATATTATTATTATTATTGACTCTGCCACCTATCTATTGTTCTGTTTTTCTTCCTTTTATATCTTTTCATTTTTAATTTTGTAAAGTGTGAATTTTGATACATTGTAGACAATTTTCGGCATAATAAATGTTTAAATAATTTTTGATTTATTGTAGATAATATAATGATTAGCACGATATATACTTAAATCCATTTTACAATAATTGTTTTATTATTAGTAACATAATAAAAAGAAGGTAAATACACTTTATATGTAAACTAAAGCGAATTTAAGGTAACATGTCTTTCCAATGGAACCTTATTTATAAAAGGATTCCATTTGAGTAATAAAAGAGTTAAAATTTATTTTTATTTGATATACCAAAAGTGGATCCCATAACCTTAACATGTTTCTTTACTTTGAATACATTCCTATTTAATTTTAATATTTTATTTCTTGCATACTTTGCTTAAATTTCTTCTTACAAAAAAAAAATTGGTAACTAAGTTAGAAATATTTATTTTAGATCTAAATTAATTTTTTTCTCAATTGACAATTATTGTGGGATTGACTTCGCATACTACTAAATTTATACTCTAATAAATTCGTACGTTTGTGATTTTTAATTAAAACAACAACAATACAATCACAGGAATAACTACACAAATTTGTAAATAACGGTAGTTAGTAAATTGTTAGGATACTTTTCGCATTTAGCAGTGGTTAGAACAGCTGCTATTTGAAGGCAAGTTTTCAACTTTTCTTGTAATTAGCAATTGTTTAATTGTATTTATGTGAATTTTTCCTTGGTTGGGGACGGTTTTAACCACCACAAAATTAAGATTGTTTGTTATAATTTTTCTCATTGATATAACCTTCACAAATTATAATTATAAAATAAAAATATGAATCAAACACAAATGTAATGGCTCCAAAATATATTAATATAATATGTAAATTGCTAAAATTATACAAATATATAATTTTCATTGTCAAATATCTATTTCCTAATCTAAATACAAATGTTTACTAATTAAGAGGAAGTTCTTCACTTACAGCAAATGAGTGTCACTGATTAGGCTATAAAGGTTGTCCACTACTTGCATCTTCTGGTTGAAAAATATGCAAGTGTTGAAGGTAAACACCTAAACTAAAATTAAATTAAATGATGTGGAAAATTATAAAGGATCTAAACAAAATAATGCAACTAACATATGGATTAAACAAACACACAAACTCTGCCTGGATGCTTTTTTCCCTGCATTTATCCAAAAGAATCTTGTGGTCCAATTGATTGGGATGAACTATCTTGACTCTCAACTTATAAAATTTTCTCCTATAAACAGTCAAACAAAAAAAAGAACATATTAGCAATAACAATTGTTACACTCATCTTGCAAGGAAAAAATCTGACACTCATAGCGAAATTAAAAAGAAAGAATTTTTGAAAATCCTTTTTCAATAGAGTTGCCACTAAAATTTATTTGAAATTGAAATATTTTGAAAAAAAATCTTTTGAAAACATGGTCTGCAAACTAGGTAGAATTCAAGAGTCAATTGTGTGTGGGGAATATGTGAGGCAACCCATGCACTTGTTCCTAAGAACAGTTTCCCTAAGATAATTATGCAAAATTTTATATGACATTAATTATATTTTGATTACCCTTATCAAAGACATTCAAATGGAGAAGAAAAAAGAAAAAAATTAAAAAAAAAATATTTATAAAAGGGGACTTGACCTAGGAAGAAGCCTAGTGCCTACAAACTTAGTGAATGGATCAAAGCCCACATAGTTTGCACAAGAGAAACATTGGGAGATGAGTTAGTTACTTTTCAACTTTTTTTCGTGAAAGAAAAAGGTTTAAATAGCTATAGTAGTTCAAAAAGAATCCTGCATGAATTTCATTGGTTTTATTTTAAAAGCTATTACCTCCCATAACCTTAGTTTTTCTTTCTTTTCTTTTTTTTTAAATTTTTTGGGAAATTTTAGAAGAAAATATATTTTCAATTTTTTATTATTTTGGAAGAAAATAGTTTCAAATTTTTTGAAACTTTTGGGAAGAAAATATATTTTCAAATTTTTTGAAATTTTTGGAAAAATATTTTCTATTTGTTTAGGAATTTTCAAATATTTTTGAATTGTCAAAATAGAAAGAAAAAGGAAAAGAAACAATGAACTAATGGAAACCAATTTTTATTAATCGCAATCTAACTGGAGACGATACCTGTGACAGGCTTAAGGCTCACATACGATCCATTGATTGACATCCTATGCACCTACAATAAGCTCAAGATATACTAACCAATATCTTTCAATATTTTTCTATTGTTTGAGTTGCATTTTTGTATTTCAACAATTGCATTATTAGACGAAGTCACCCTTGACACATCTTCTAGGTGCTTCGGTCCATAGAGATAAAGAGAAATGACCATTAATTTAGGAGATAATTAAACTCCTATCGATTAACGATAAAAAAAAAAAGGGCGATTCTTCACCATTATTGTATGTCAAAGTGGATTTTTAGCCCAATAATGCACTAATTGATATTGGCTTCATAGGTAATGTTACTTTTGGCATAAGTGTGAAAACCAAATCTCCTTTCTCCTATGGGAGCTTATTATTCCATATGGAGAAAAAGAACCAATTATCAACATGCGAGATATTTAAATTTCCACACTATCAATGTTTTTTTTTAATCTAGGGTAGAATATCACTTTTTGGCTTATGCCAAAATGACTTATTACTAGGTCACTAATTGATGGATACCTCTCATGAATATGTATGTTGTAACATCCTTAATTTCGTTTCATTTATTAATAAAGGCATATAAATATTTAATGTAACATCAGTAATTTCGTTTATTTTATTAATAAAGATACATAATTAATTAATTAAGAAAATAAAATTTATTAGACAATTTTTCGATATCTAAAAAATATAATCCTTAGAAATTCTTCACCTTATGTATATGCATAGAAAATGTTTCTAACATTAAGAGAATAGGTAAAGATAGAAAACCTAATAGGAAAAAGTAGAAATAACATACTAAAGAGAGGCAAAATTCTTGGGTAAGGAAGATAAATTTTTGTGAAGTAAGTAAAGGTCTTAAAATTTCAAGAAGACTGGATTAAGATAATTTTTCCTAATTCAAGAGTTAGAGTTACTAAATTTAACATCTCCACCCATAAATTGGGCTTTCACCTATGGACACTTTATAGAGTTTTTCCACTTCACATGAATTTCTAGCAAGCCAATAGGATAGCCCAAGTAAAAAATAAAATATAGACTTGGATTAGGATATAGAAGTTGGATCGATAACCCAAAAATTATGAAAATGTGACCAAACCCTTCATGAAAGGTAGAATTTCAGCCAAAGCAAAGGAAATGGGTAAGAATGGGCCCAAATTCAAGAAGAAAAAATAAAAATCATGTGAGAAAATAGTAGGGTACTAATAATCAAGATTAGGTCACATGATAATAAGACAAAACATCTATATCCTACATTCATAATTTCAACAAGTAGATAATAATACATGGCTTTAGGACAAAACATCTATATCCTATATTCATAATTTCAACAAGTGGGTAATAATACATAGCATTATGACAAAAAATCCTTATCCTACACAAATAATTTCAGCCAAGCAAGAGAGATTCAAGGGATGAAAATTTGCCACCTAAAAAGGCAAACCTATCATACTTGATTAAGATAAAAGAAAAAAAAAAGAATCCCTAATTCAAAGGGACTTTGTCCCTTGTCTTAAGAACATTTTAACATATTTTCAAAATACAAATCTCCTTTTACTATGCATATCTTGACTAAGGGAGAGGAAGACAAGAACATGAGTTGTTTTTTCTCGAAAAAAACAACTAAATGCACCTTAATTATGATAAGATAGACTCATGGTTATGCAAGGTGAACCACATGATAGTTTATTTAAGTAAAACCCACCCTTATAACATTATAATTTCTTCCAAGTGAGGGAGAGGAAAAACATAGGTAAGGTAGAGTGAGAAAAGGAGAGAAAGAGAGGAGAAGAGAGAAAGAAAAAGGAAGGAGAAGTTTAAAAGACTAAATACTTAAGGTAAGTTAGCTTAATCTCCACTTAAATTTATCTTTCTTCTTCATTCTTGGGGTTCAAAAACTCACCCTCCTTCTCTTATTTAAGCTGCTAGAAAAGCTAAGGGAATGGAGGAATCTTGCTACTTCCTTCAAGAGGAAACAAGAAAAAGGATTCACTAAGTGAGCTACGGAGATCTTTAGATAGGTTTAACAATATTTCTTTTTAGAAAAGTTTTGAAATTAGAAACATTTATATATGATTTTGATCATATAACTTTGATAAAATTTACTATATTTGTTACCTAGATGATTGGCCATGGATGTTGCTATCTCATGTTACATGTTGACCTTACAAGTGATGTATGTTTGAATACTTAGGTTGGTATGAAAAGTTTTGCATAGGTATGGCTATGGGTGACAAAATTTTAAGATTTTTATACTGTTATTTTTGTATATTTAAATGTGGTGAAAAATTGATGAAATATGATTAGATGTAAATTAAGAAGAAAATGGAAGAAGACATAATAAAATAATGAACTAAAATCTTAGAAAAGGTTTGGTTAGGAAACTGGATTTCGGAGTAACCAGAGAAGCTCTAGGAAGAATCTATTAGTAATTAAAAAATGGTTATTATGAAAAATATAGATATATGTCTCACTGACTTGTAGCCACTGTAATAACTCAATTTGAAGTCCATATGAGGTAGATATGGTCAGATTAGTAAACAGTGATTAGAAGATGGTTAACCAGGGAAGAATCTGTTAGGAAAGTTTCTGTGTTTGAATTTATGAGAAAATTATGTAGGGAATTAAAATAACTGGTTAACATAAACAATATAGATATATGTCTCGCAGAAATTTAACCACTAGAATCACTCAATTTGGAGTTTATATGAGGGAGATATAGTCAGGTTAATAAGTAAAGGTCAAAACCTACTCGAGAAGAAATAATGTTTAATTTGAGAGAGTAATATTACCAGGATTCCTTAAGATTTTACTAAAATGGTCAACATAATAGTTTTAGATAATTGTTTTATATTTAAATGGACACCAAGTTCACCTAATTTAGAGTTAAAATGAGGGAGTTATGCTCTGATTAGTGAGAGAAAGTCAGGCAGGACGAAAACCTGCATCAAGGAATAATACAACATAGAGCATGACCGTGTTCTAAGACATGGCTAGGCCGTGTTCGGTGCTGAAAAGGGCATTTTGAAGCCTAAAGCAAGGCTGTTTTACTAAAAATGGCCAAATCGTGTTATAAGATACGTTTAGGCGGTGTTGGAAGCTGGTAAAGTTTATTTTTAACATTTTTCTACTCTAAATGAACCTTATTAAATATAGGATATTAATAGAAACCAAATTGAAGAAGACTGTCGTATTAAATTTGTGAGAACATATGTTGAAAATTATATAAGTAGGAGGAAAGTGACTAGAGGCCAAGGATAAAGAAAATGAATAGATAAAAATAATATTTTAAAAAGAAGAAGAATCTTATAAATGAAAATAATAAATGACTAGTGTATGTCATAGTCATTGCCATTGCATAAACTCCTTATTATCTTAAGTGTGTAATTTTGACATGAAAATACTTTATAAAGTGATATTTGAAATAATTATGTTCATGTCATGAATACCAATAATTTTTTATAATGATTATATTTTGATAAAAATTTATGGTATGTAAGTATAATGAACATACTTGCTATTGAAATCTTATTTTTGGCTATTAATGAGAAAAGAAAAGAAAAGAAATAAGTACGGTTATATGGTGGTCCGTGTGGTGCACTAATAGGGGATGCCCTACCAACGGCTATGGTTATGTTAATGAGAAAAGAAAGAGAAAGTGTACCATGTCGGACGGAGCGAGAAAAGTCCGTACCGAAGAGTAGAAAACTCTCACCCTGATCAAGATAGTTTGATATAAAAATAAGTTGCATATGGTAATATAAAAATAGTTATTCATGCCATACATGTCATTACTGTATGATTTTCATGTGTATAGATAAAGTGCATTCATATGATTTAAGATATTTGCTGTAACTTATACAGATGAACATGATATAATGATCTATATTGATGATAATTGTAATTTATTGTTGAACCTACTAGGATTTAATTCTTACTATATTTTCATATCATGTTTAGAAAACTAGTTTTGTATATTGTTCTTTGGCTCTAACTCTTAGTATACGTTGGATCGAGTTACTCTATGTTGGGCAGATCCTAGAAATTAATAAGGTGTTTGTGGTTGAGTTAACTAAGATTCTGGTGAAGGTGCAATCACCCACACCTGTATCCCTGGAACTAGTCAATATGGATGAATAAGATGTAGACACATATATGTGTTTGATTTATGTACGGATGTTGTGAATTAATGATGTATAAACTTTAATTATGCTTGGTTAAATTAATTGAATGTTATTATGAGTTAAATAAAGGTAATGATTTCATGGGACTTTAAAAATTTATATATATGTATATATGTAAAAAAAAATGGAGTTATTACATATGTCATTAAAAATATCTCTATTTTGATGGTCATCTGGGGTTAGGGGCCACCAAATTGCGTTTGAGTTTCTAATGGATATATCTTCATCATAGTTATCATATGTCATTTCATTTAATAACACGCAATAACTACTTCAGCATATAGAAATCATGGCTTGCTCTTTCCCTAAGGTGCAACCAAAGATTCATGGCATGCGAGAGAAAGAAAGAAATATACTCTTCTTCGTCTTATTCATTGGGTACACTCTAGGTTGAGATGACTATCCTAATAAAACTTGGCCCTTGCTATTTAGGATGGCTATTAGGGTACATTCTATCAATGCCATCCTAAAAGATAAAAAGTCTTTAGATTTCCCCTACCAAAAAGGTGAAGACCTTACCTTACAAGGCTAATCTTGTAAGGATATGAACTTCTACATAGACTAGATTTGTAAGAATATGTAACAAAATTGAGCAAAGTCTTCACAGTAACCTTTGGAGGCTAAAGGCCACACAAAAAAGAAAATGTTAAACAACTTCTTCTAACCTTGGGTGCTCTCAGACCCAAATTTAGAGTCCATCCTGTGTGTGAGGTATATATTGCAACAGTACAGTGTGTGAGAAGAGTATACATACATGCTCTCGTATCAATTACCCAACCCACATTTACTAGGTAGATAAAAAAAAGAAAAATAGATGACACAAATATAAGTCATCTCCTAAGGTTTGAATCTATATGTTATCTATCCTAGGCATATCATCCAATCGAACATAAAAAATCACCAAGCATGTGAATCAACAAAAAAAATTATACAAGCATGGTGTTTAGCCTAAGCATGTGAGTCAAATAACACAAAAAGGATAATTTAAAATATAATGAAGGCTATATTATCTTTTACAATTATTTTAAAATGGGCTTGACTCTCCAGTTATCCTTAATGAAATCGTTAAATTGTCACACTCATCCTGTAAGGGAATCATACGATTGCATAGTATAATTAAAAAGAAATTTTTTTTCAAAAACATTTTAAAAATCCTTTTTTAATGGAGTCACCACCAACATTTATTTGAAATTGAAATTTAAAAAAAAAACTTTTAAAAGAATGGGTTGCAAACCAGGTAAGATTTAAGAGTCAATTATGTATAAAGAAGGTGTTAGGCACCCTACAACACTTGTTCCTAAGAATAGTTACCTTAAGATAATTATGCAAAACTTTATATGGCCTTAATTATAGTTTGATTAACCTTATCAAAGACATGCAAATGAAGAAGAAAAAAGAAAAAGAAAATGAAAATTATTTATAAAGGGGAACTTGACCCAAGAAGTAACCTAAGGCCTATGTACCAAATAAAGGGATCAAAGTCTCATAATTTGCGAGGAAGAAAAACTATGAGATGAGTTGGTTGCTTTTAAGCTATTATTGGTGAACAAGAAAGGTTTACGTGGCTATAATAGTCCAAAAAGAATTGTAAGTGAGTTTGATTTGTTTTATTTAAAAAATATTGCTGCCATTAACCTTATCTTTCTTTCTTTTCTTTTTTTTTTTAGAATTTTTTGGACTTTAAAAAGAGACTTTCTAATTTTTTGGATTTTTTTTTTGAAAAAAATTGTCTTACAATCCTTTGTAATTTTTAGAAGAAAAGATATTTTCAAATTTTTTGGAACTTTTGAAAAAAATCTTTTTTTTTTAGATTTTATAAAAATGAGTTTTTAATATATTTTTCAAATATTTTTGAATTCTTAAAGGAATAAAAGAAAATAAAATAAAATAAAAATGTTCCGTTGGAACCTAATTTCCATTGAATGCAACCTAAACAGCGATAGTACTTGTGATTGTCTCAAGATCTATACACGTTCCATTGGTTGACACCCTATGCACTTTCGATAGGCTCAAGGCCTACACACCACAACTCTAAGAAAAGAAATTAAACTAAAAATGTAAGTGTCACCCAAAAATTATGTAATTTAGTGTGTGCTCAGAGACAAATGTTATTCACATTAGGAATTACAATATACCATAGAATCCAATAAAAGAAAAGACAGGAATAAAAACCAATTTTGTATCCAATATCTTCCTCTCCAAGAGTTCCAAGAATCCTCGATTCTTCGCATGAATTCTCCAATAGCAACTCCCCCTGAGCATTTACCAAGTATTAGAGTAGGGCATATTTACAAAAAAAAAACAAAAAGAATAGGGATCAAACTCTCATGAAGCATAATAAGAACTTGAAAACCAACTCTAGATAAACTTTAAGGAAGCACGTAAAACAACCATAGTCCAAGCTTTAGTTTAGCATCCATTACCAAACTCCGAGGCACTAGGTTAAAATGCAAAAGTCTCTTAACATTTCAAAACACGTCCTAACAAACGAGACTTAAAAGGGGCAAAACTACATGAACTAGGCTACAAGCTCAAAACAAAAAAATAATTCATGCTAAATTTGTACAATCCAAGAATCACAATTAGGTCTATTTGGATTAAAAATAATCAACAACAACAATAAAGCAGTTTTTCACTAGGTGGGGTCAGTTACATAAATCAAACGACGCTACGGTAACCTATTATAAATAAGATCAATAGATAGATTATTAACTATTAAATCTTTCTTAATAGTTTCACCTATTATTTTCTTTAGCCTCCCTCTACCTCTAACTATTAGACTATTCTCCATCTGATCTACTATTCTCAATAGGGCTGTAGGTCTTCTCCACACATGTCCAAACCACCTTAAACGAGATTTCACCATCTTCTCTACAATACGTGTTATCTCAACTTTCTCTTTCATACACTCATTTCTAATCATATCTCTTTTGGTGTGTCCACACATCCAGCACAACATTCTCATCTCTGCAATATTGAGTTTATTTTTATGTTATCTTTTAATCGCTCAACATTTAGTACCATAAAATATAGCAGGTCTTATAGCTGTATGGTAAAATTTTTTTTTAACTTTGAACAACATTTTTCTATCACAAATAAAACTCGAAGCCTTCCTCTATTTTATCAATCTCGCTTGAATCTTATGGTTTACATCTTCTTTTACTTCGCCATCATTTTGTATAATGGACTCAAGATATTTAAAACTTGTAACTTGTTTTAATATATGGTTTTCAAGTTTTACTTCTAAATTCCTATTTGTTTGTCATTTCCTAAAAATTCATTTCATATATTATGTTTTATTTCTACTTATATAAAAACTATGTGTTTCCAAAGCTTGTCTCTATGACTCTAACTTCATATTTATTTTCTCTTTTGATTCACCAACTAAGACTATATCATTTGCAAAAATCATACATTGAAATCTCAAATCTTGTATATGTTCAGTAATTGCGTCCAAAATCAAGTTAAAATGATATGAACTCAGAGATGACCCTTGATGCAATCCAATAGTTGTGAGAAAATCTTTTGTGTTTCCATTTTGTGTTCTCACACAAGTTATGATCTGATCGTACATATATTTGATTGTTCAAATATATGTAATACGTACTCTTTTTTTCTCTAAAACCATCTATAAAACCTCTCTTAGCACTCTGTCATATGCCTTTTTTAAATCAATAAAAATCATATGCAAATCTTTTTGCCTCCTTTGATACCTTTTTATCAATCTTCACAGTAAGTAAATTGCTTCTATAGTTGACCTTCCTGGCATGAAACTAAATTGATTCTATGTGACTTGAGTATCTTGTCTTAATTTTTACTCAATGATCTTCTCACATGACTTCATAGTGTGGCTAATGAGAAGATGGTCAATAACCCGTTGAAAACAAGTCTCATCAAGATAAAACATCCAAAGTCTCTGCTGTGCATTGAGATTCTGACAAAATAACCCAAGTAAAAATCTCTAAACTCAAGCTCTAAACTAAATCTTAGTTTGAAATTGATACAGATAAAATCACAAAGCCTATTTTATTGTTATTTCAACCAAACAACAAGACATAGCCTAAAATGATGCATCATCACTTGGTGACTATCAGTCCATACCATGCCTACCAAAATAGGTCCCCCATAGCCTTTTCCCACTCCAGTAGAAATAAGCTAAATCATAAACAAGCTCAAACACATAATCAAGCACCATTAAATAGAGTATGTTAGGTTCGTATCTAACACGTTTAGGAACAGAAATTAGAATAGAAATTCATATCCATTTAGACATCGCAAACCAACAATACGAGATTCCAGCTATTAGGAAAATAAACTGGATTGAAGATGAAGTTGTGCTTAGAAACGTGTGTAATCACATTGTCTTTCAGGTGATATTTGCCCCCACTATGTTTACTGCAAGGTATATAGAAAATCACCTCTAAGAGTTATCCTAAGCACATAGAGATTGACAAACAACAACTTCTGAAATCTCTTTTGTAGAATAACTTGAAGTTTCAGAGAAGATAATGGAATAAAAGAATTGATATGTTTTCATTAAAAAATTTCCAATCTCCAAACTCTTATTTATAATAAAAATATGATTAGACATATTAACTCTTTAATAAAGTTGTGACTTTTTCTGAAAAATTGTGACTTTTATAAAAAAAAATTGTGACTTTTTTAGAAAAATTATGACTTCTATGAAAAGTTGTGACTTTTCTAGAAAGTTGTACCTTTCTCTGAAAAGTTATATCTAAACAATTTTAATTTTAAAACTACTTTTCTCCAACACCAGCAACACACAAACAAAACCAATCAAGGTCATCTCAAAAGCAAAAATCTCTAAACCAAAATAGCACAAGGATTAAAGGGAGGTGGTTTAAGGTCAAGAACAAAGGGATTTACTGAGAACCAGCTAAACAGGTATAGGAAACCGTACAGCCAAATGTTAGCAAAATTATGTGGAAGATTATCAACATAATTAAAATACGTACCTCCATGCGATCTTAACAAATCTATTGGTGATGATAATATGCCAACAGAATATCCAAGAACAGTCCGATTAATATGGCTCTAATAATAATAATAAAAGCTATAAATAAAGTCAAAAAATAATGTATGTGGAAAAAAATATGGTGAAGAGGATCAGCAACTTGCAATATCTTAGCCCACAACACAAGAAGAGAAAGAGATATAGTATTTCACGACGTCTAAAAGAAAGAGAATTATCCTTATTTATATTAGGGAGAATTAGGGTTTCTATATAATTAAAATATTAATTAATTCTATCTCTCTTCAGTTAGTATTGTGATAGAAAACTAACTGATTACATAACGGGCTGCAAGTTGGGGCTTATACCCAACGGGCTTATAAGCAATCTGACCTATCACAAATTATTTACATTCAACAGGTTCCAATCCATTATAGGTTTAGTATTGGGTAAAGATTGATTACTTAATTAATTTTGTATTTGGACTAATTAATTAATTAATGGTAATCCACATAAATTAATTTAACAATCTCCTACTTTGATATCATTAATCAATTATTAGGGCAAATAACAGAATACAAAAATTTCTATAAATATTAAGTAATCAATACACTAAACATCAACAAAATTCAGAAGTGAAACATTAACACAAGATCAGTGAATCCGATAGGGAAAAACATGATTGATACAAAATCATTGAATCTGATAGGGAAATAAATGATATATTCAATCATAAATAATGTCTCAACATATGAACATAATAGAATACGTAAATGGACTTTAACCATTCAAATATGTTAAAATTATATCAAAATGTCTCTTAAAGACACAACTCAGACCTTCACTATATCAAGGAATCATCAAAAAAATTAACAAGACCCATATGAGTTACATGATTTTGAAATAATCCTACAAGTAAGTCTTTCGGTCAACAAATTTGCTAACATTTGTTCACTAGAGATGTGAACCAAATGAGTCTAAAATTCAAAAATGAGACAATACAAAATCACTAAATCCGATAAGGAAATAAGTGATATTAAATACACAAAGTCTCAAAACTAAATAGAATAAAATACAAAATTGGTCTTTTAACCATAGCTAAAAAAAACCACACAAGATCATTAAATTCGATAAGGAAACAAATGATATAGTGTTTCAATATCTGAACTGAACAAAATTACACAGATGATCCCAAAACCAACATAAAATTCAGACTCCCACTAAACCAAGGCCACATCAAAAGATTTAACAAGACCCATATGAGTTACATTTTTTTTAAATAATCCTATGGGTACGCCTTTGGTCAACAGATCTGCTAACATATATTCACAAAAAAATTATGAACCACGCAAGTATGAGATTTAGCAATCTTCTCTCCAATAAACAAAAGTTTAACATCAAAGTGTTTAGTACAACTGGAATTCTTGTGATTTTGAGAGAAGTACACATCAGATGAACTATCACAGTAAATAGTTAGAGGTCGTGATATAGAATCAACAAGATGCATGCCATAAATCAGTTTCCTCAACTATATGGCTTAACAAATGGCCTCACAACAAGCGACATTCTCTGCTTTCATAGTTAAGGTAGCTGTGAGTGTCTGTTTGATGCTCTTTTACAAAATAGCTCCTTTAAACATCATAAAGATGTATCTAGAAGTTAATTTATGATCATCCACACAAGATGCAATCTGAATCTGTGTACCCCACGATTTCAAATGGATCAAACTTTCTAAAGGTCAACATATGGTGTTTTATACATTATAGGTATCTCATGACCTTCTTTGCAGTTCTTAAATGATCCTTGCCAGGATCACTCAAGTATCTACCAAGCACACTGATAGTAAATGCTATGTCGGGATGAGTGTATACTTGAGCATATATTAAATCGCTAATACCGGAAGCATATGAAACATTGCTCATCTCAGTACTCTCAATATCGTTTTGAGGACACATATCTCTACAATAGTATAATATTGTCTACTTTGGGCCAAAACTCTTGTGATTTTGTTTTGGATTTCCTCCAAAAGACCTCATACTAATAGAAATTTCTCAATATCTAGTAATGTGGGACTTTGTTTGCATTCCTAATAATTTGATATCTAAATCCTCCCCTTGAACAAAGGATCACATTTGGGCCTCCACAACATTTCCTCTCCTCGAACGGTACTCTCATTCCTCATTCGGAACCATGGGATGGAAACACAATAATCCCTCCCTCGAATGGCACTTTTCTTCTTGAGAATTGCAAGTAGTTCTCAAAACTCTATATTAAGATGGGAGAGAATTCAGAATGTGTCAAACTAAATAACTCTCTCCTAAGTTAATATTATAAGACTTCAGCTTGTTGAAATAATTCACAAGCTTCATGATGTGTTCACGGTTACCTAACACTCTATCATAACAAATAGTGTCCAGTAGAGACAAGTAATAAATCTTTTGAGTCTTATCAAATTTCTTGAATTTTTTTTTCTCCAACAGCTTTTAAGAAGTCAAGCTATATTATTATCTAGAATGTTCTTTCTGATGGTATTATCCATAGTGTACTTTATTATTATCAGACATACTATGTTGAAATTATACTATTTTTCATGGTAAACTTTCTCAGTATCAGCAGAATTAACAGTAAAATATGTCGATCTTGCCTTTCTGAGAGCCAAATCCCCTTTGTCCAGAGTCAAATACATGTCCAGGGACTCTTTTTAGTCGTCATAATTAGTCCCATTAAGATTTTTTTATTGTCGATAGTTGTATGGGTACAGAATTTGAGGGAACAATATTAGAAAACATTAATTATGTGTGTGTAACATAATTATAAAACAAGATTTTCGCCAAAACTCAGCCTATGCAACTTGTAACACCCGGAATTCTGTTAATTATATTCACAAAATGGAATATTAAGGAAGGATTAAAAAGGGTTAAATGGGGTAGTTATAAGGAAATAATTGTGAATATTTAATAAGGGTTTTCTCATTTTTAGAAGAAATGTTTAAGGATGAGATAGTAAATTCTTTGTCTATAGGACCACAAATGGACAATAAGAACAGAGATGGGGAGCCATGAAGAAAGTTGCACAAAATCCATTGGAGTAGGACTCAAGAAGGAATTAAACACATGGTAAGCTTTCCCTTCACCCAAACAAGGCCTTAGCCAACCACATGGTCACATTATAATGGAGTGGCATTTTGGAAATACTTAGGAAAAGCAAGGGTTTTTGTTAAGGGGGCAAGTGGCTTCTTGAGGAAGTCATTAATTTTATATTATTTCCTCTTGACTTGGTGGCCAAGTCGCCACTTCCTCAGCAAAAGTCAGAGAAACCCACGCCAGGAAGGGAGAAAAGGAAAAAGGGAGAAGAAAGAAAAAGAAGAAGGAAGGAGAGAGAAAGAAGAAGGGAGCTAAAGAGAGAAAGGTGAAATTCAAAAGAAGAGGTAAGATTGGGCTCTTGATCTTCTCTAATCTCTTGTATATTCCTAAAGTCTCTATGGAAAACTAATGGATGGGGGAAATATGTAGTTTTGGTGAAATTTTCTAGAGAGAGAAAGTAGCTGAAGCTAGTAAGAGAAACAAGCTTTTAAAGAAGAAAAGGTAAGATCAACATCCTACTTTATGATTTTTGGTTGGATGACTTAATGGCTGGTGTGTATGTGAGCATTAAAGTATGTTGGGAGGTAGATAGAGTTTTGTTGTAGCATTTATTGCATCCATGGTTGTTGTTTCCTTATGTGCATGAAGTAGTGATTTAGGAAAATTTTGTGTAGTTAGTTTTGAGATTAAATCCATGTTTTTTGTGGTTATATACTATGGAAAAATTTTGTTTTTCATGCTCAAAATGTTGATATATTTATTGTTAGGCTTTCTTGGCTGGTTTGGGAGAAAAAGAGAGTTTTTGGTGAGTTTCGCGCCTAGAGCATGGTTGTGCTTGGAGGCACGGCCAAGCCGTGCTTTGAGCTGAAAATCTGGAAATGGGAAAAAAATGCAGAACACAGCCCGAAGCATGGCCATGCTGGTGACACGGCTAGGCCGTGCTTAGTGCAGATCTGTGTGTAACACGGCCATGTTGAGAGGAAAGCACAGGGGGAACACGGCCATGAAGCACGACCCTGCTTTGTGACACGGCCAGGCCGTGCTTCATGCTGTCTCACCCTTTTTCGACATTTTTTGTTTCCTTTTTGAATCTTAATTTATCACCAATGTTTGTGGGATGTTAATGAGAGTTTTATGAGTCATATATGTTAAAAGAAATGTGTAATATTTATTTTATTGTGTATGCTCATTGAATTACGTATGTAAGCATAAAGAATGATGCATAAATGCTATATTTGCATGCTATAGACTACTTGTATATGTAGCTACAAGTGAGTGACTAATGTATGAATATTATGGAAGGCTATCAAGGCATGTATGTTCATCCATGATGAGATTGTTATAACATGCATGAGAATGAGTATGGTTTATGCTCTTGATACTCATTAATATGCATGTTCTCTATTGAATTAAGTGGCTGAAAAGATATAAAAGACTTAAACTTTGTCAAGAGGACCATCTCTGAAGCAGAGTAGCCTGGTAACAGGTGTCTCCCTTGCTATATTGAGGCAACTGACAGGTCAGAATGATCCTCTCTGAAACAGGGTGGTCTGGTAACAAGTGTTTCCTTTACTATATTAAGGAGACTGACAAGTCCAATATGACCCTTACCCATTAAGGTGACCTGGGAGTATGGCACCTTACGATGTAAGGCGTCTGAAGGGTTGTGGTTTGGATACGGTACCGGGATAGGGGACGCCTATAGCCTAAAGGGGTCAATACGGGAAGGACTGCTCTGACTAATGGCCCTCAAATAGTGGGTGAGTAGATGGAGGGGTATAGCTCATGCCACATTGAGCATTACAATTAAGAGAAATTATCAGATGATGAACCACTATGAGTGATGTATGAGCCATGAACAAAGGTACAAGTATTTTATAAATACAAGTTTCATTTTATCATGCGTGATATTGATGCATAACCTATAAAAAGGCTTGTGTGTATTTTATTGTACCTTTATTGTATAAAAAGAGAAAATATTTTCTGTAGTTTATACAGCTGGACATAACATGTAAGTATTTCTATATGCTTGTGTTTATTGGATGCTAACCTTGCTGGGATTTTATATCTCACTATGTTTTAATGTTATGTTCAGATCAGTAGAGATGTCGTTTATAGTGCTGACCATTTTGCTGGAGCTACAAACCGTAGATGTCCCTTACTTGAGATAGTTCACGATCATAGTGAACCTTCTAATGATAAACATGGTAGAGATCTCTACTCTGAGCTCGCCTCCTCCACCAGCAGTACCCCAGGGGTGACAGCCAGGGGAGGGAATAGTAAAGTAGGGTTATGTAAATAATTCTAAGGATGTAAATGGGCTAACCCTATTGTTTTGATGTAACCCTATGGTACTCTACCTTTTGTGATGTATACTCAGTACCTCAGGTTACATATATATATATGCTGCTAATCCCGATGTATGTAATTTTTGTATGTATGTTTATACAAGATGCATATCTTTTGATAAAATGCTGGCCTAATACACAATTACCTAAAAAGATAGACATCACACAACTATATTCATAATATTGTTTATCATCATCCTGTTGAATGGTCCCAAATTACAATAAACCAAAAAAATTCAATGCACACCATAAATTTAACTCATAAAAGTATTAACACAAGAATATACTCAATACCTTCATACTAATAGGGTACAACAGATATTGAAACATTAAATATTTACTGTTAATAGACCCAACATTATTCTAATACAAAATTGTATTAAGAATGCCAAACCGATTGGGTATGCCATTATCAATACAATATAATTATAATTGATAATTACAACCATGCTCAATATGAACAATTCCTTAATATTTTTCATATATATATATATATCTCATAAAATTTTCATAATTATACTTAAAGTCCATAATTGTACAAAAAAACATTAGATTTGCAGCCATATAATAATCTATTATTGCATAATTTATAGAACACATCAATTTAATGTAAGATATATTTAATCTACAAGATTTTATATTGTTTTAACCCAAGATTAAGATCCAAACTTTATTCTATGACCAAAACATAGTACCAAGAAGAGTACTTAACATATACATGTCACAAAATACAAAATAATATATATAAAAAAATTTGGGTCCAGAAATTGAGAGTACAATATCTAAAATACAGGATTATTTTTTATATAATTTATTGTTGTTTTAATTAAAACTCGCAAGTGCACGAATCTATTGGAGTATAGATTTAGTGGTATGCAAGGTCGATCCCACAGAGATTGCCAATTGAGAGAAAATTCTAATATACATTCGAAATAAATACTTCTAACCTAGTTCCCGATGTCTTATTTTGTGATAGGAATATTGAACAAATTACACAAAGAACTAATATACTGAAATTAAATGAAGATGTATTCAAAGTAAAAAAGCATGCTAAGTTTAGGGGATCCACTCTTGGTATATAGAATAAAGATAAATTTAACTCTTTTGTTACTCAATTAGAATCCTTACACGAATGAAGTTCTAATCGGATGATATGTTAATTTAAGCTCAACTTTGTTTATACATGAATTATATTTATCTCCTTACTAATAATCAAAACATTCTTGTAAAATAGATTCAAGTATATATTGTGTCAATTGTCATGTTGTCTACAATATATCAAGATTCACGCTTCACAAGATTAAAAATATAAAGATGCAAAAGATAACTTGTACTTAAAGTCGAGCGTACATTGTGCCATCATTATATTATTTACAATAAATCAAGATTGATTCAAGCATTCATTGTGCCAAAGATTGTCTACAATGTATCAAGATTCAAAGTTTACAAGATTAGAATGAAAAAAGGTAAGAAGAAGAAACATAACAAGAGATAGGTGGCGAAGCCAACCATAAAAATAATACGAGATAGGCGGTCTGATAAAACCAGTCATTAAGAAATAATCACGAGAAAAGAAATAAGAAGGTAAATACAATATCAAAGATAAACATTCAGATTAAGAGTTAGATAAATTATTATTCTCATACCAAGAGTTTCACCCTTTCACCTTAGCATTAGGAGATTAGTTCTCCATAATCAAGGCAAGAAAGTGAAATGAAAGATGAAGAAACATGATAATATTACGACAGAAAATGCAAAATACAAAATGTCTAAAGAGAGAATAACATTACAAGTCCATAGAATTCCAACAAAGCTTTCCCAAGCTCTCTCCAAAAGCTCATTCACTCATCCCTCAAGCCCTCTATTTATAGATACAATTAGGTGTGGTAGGTGTGATAAATGTCAAAATTGTTAGGTAGGAAGTTGTACAAAGTTGACAATTTGGATTCCATCATGTGCATAGAAATTGATCCTTGAATATCATCTTGAAATCCGCTGAATTTTCTGACTGCATCAACACGGAAGTTGTACAAAATTTTATTAGCTTTCCGTCAAGACAAATTGTGGACAAATTGGATACGTAATGTGTGACTTATGGTCAAAATACTAGAGCAAAGTCGGGCTGGACTACAGCATTAGTCAGATTCTCTTCTAGCCCACTTTTGGCCCTTTTAATGTCCGAATTTTCTGACCACTTGAACATGAAAGTTGTACCCAATTGTGTCAGCTACACACCTACTAAATTGCATACATATTTGATATGTATTTTTAGAGATATGTCCCAAGTACTACAACAAGGTTGGACTGGACTACAAACAACAAACATATTCTCAACATTGAATGCTTTGTCATGAATCTTTATGTTTTAGTTCTTTTGGAAATGTGATCATAAATCAAGAATAAATTTGTGCATATCTCCATTAGGATGCGTCTCAAGAGTCAATATGATAATGCTCTTTACTCAGCCATCCTTAATGAATTTGTTTTATCTGCTTGATTTATAGACATCGTTCCCAAAGAACCACAATTTAGCTCTGATTCCTCCAATTAAGTCCATTTTCTACTCTTCTCTCCATCTGTAAAAAATACACAAACTAAAGACAAGTAAGGGAGATTTATTCTTAATTATGGCAAAAAGATAAGATGAAAATATTTAATTTATGAGTATAAAACTCACTCATCATAATTCAAATAAAATATATAATGAAACTAAAAATTTCCAAAAATTATTAAATAAAAAATAAAATATGGCAAAAAAAATCTAAAAGTTTTCATGCCCGAAAGTTCCTTCACATGCCACGTGCGCAAGGTCCCATGCGCGGGCTTCGTTGAGTGAGGTTGTTTTCCTCACCTGAATTCATGCAAGCGAGTCGTTTTGACCTGCGATGCAACTCGATTCCAGATCTCGAGTTTTACTCAACCAAAACCCGTGATTTTTATGTATATTGGTCGAATAATCACAATAAACTATAACCCTTAGTTAATTTCTTATTTAATCAAGCTAAAACTGAGATCTAGAGCCACAAAATTTGAAGGAAAAACGCGCCCATTTCGATCTCGATTTAATTTGGTTTTATGCAGAGTTGAGGCATGATTTTCACACATTACATTTACAAGTTCATGCATATTATAAGCCCTCTATCAATTTTAAATTTTATCGAAAAAAAAAATCAGAGATCATAAATTGAGGTTAAATACACAAAAATTAAGTTCAATTTTATGCAATTTTCTTAGGTTTCATTCACAATTAAGGGTACAAATTTTTAATTCAACATCAAATAAGCCAAAACCTCAAGTGAATTTGTTCAATATATATTAAGATCATAGCCAACAAAAAATTAGGGTTTTGAAAAAATATTAGAGTTTTTTCCATTTGATTAATTACATGAAAAATGATTATAATCTAACCAGATATCAATTGTTAGTAAAATTATGTGGGAGATTATCAATATAAAATATGTACTTCTATACAATCCCGACAAATCTATTGGTGATGATGATATGCCAATAGAATATTCAAGAATAGTCTGATTAATATGGCTCCAATAATAATAATAACAACTGCAAATAAAATCAAAAAATAATATATGTAGAAGAAAATATGATGGAGGGGATCAGCAGCTTGTAATATCCTAGTCCACAACACAAGAAGAGAGAGAGAGAGATAATATTTCACGACGTCTAAAAAGAAGAGAATTATCTCTATTTATATTTAAAAAAATTAAAATTTTTATATAATTAAAATATTAATTAATTTTCTCTCTCTTCAGTTTGTATTGTGATAAAAAAAAATAACTGACTACATAACGAGTTACAAATTGAGGTCTCTACCCAACGAATTTATAAATAATTTAACTTATCACAAATTATTTATATTTAACAAGTTTCAATTCATTAAATATTTAATGTTGAGTCAAAATTAATTACTTAATTAATTATGTATTTAAATTAATTAATTAATTAATTCATATAAATTCATATAAATTAATCCAACGCCAAATGAATCCACCGTATTTGTAATCGCATTTATTACTCAAAATCAAACAGATGGCATTATAAATGCCAAGGAATGATATATAGAAGATAATCATTTGGAATCAAAATAGTAATCTTACCGGCGACCTAACCATCTTTGAAGCTGCTGTAGGTGCCACCTGATACTCCAATGACCTAACTACGCTGTGGTGCGTCACGGACTAAGGACGCGTTTGGTTGGCAAGAATGGAAAGGAATCTGAAATAGAAAGTAGGATTCCATTGTTTGATTTGATGGAATAGAACATTCCATGGAATGCTTCATTCTATCATGTGATGGAAAATGGACTCCTTCCAATAATGGATGGAATCCAAGATTCGATCACAAAATAATGCTAACTTCATATTTTTTTTATTAAAATAATTTAATTTAATTATTAAAAAAATTAATTTGATTATATTTTGTAAAGATTAATTTGTAGGAATTTTTTAAAAAAATAAATCTATTTTTTTAAAAAAAATTTAATTTACAAAAATTAATTTAATTATTTTATATTAAAATTAATTTAATCATTTTGCTTATCTTATCTTTCTATTCTTTCAATTTATCTATTAATCAAATAATAAAATATCACATTACCTCTTCTTTTTCATCGCATACCAAACAAGGTAATGGCATTCCATTCTCTTTTCCATTCCCTCTTCCTTTCTTCTTTCCATTCCATTAAAATTTATTCCATCCAATCAAACAGGCCGTAAGCTGTGGGATTCCTCATCGGAGTTGTGATTGTTTCTGTTAAAATTAAATTATTACGCAAGCACACGCATCCAAATAGTAATTGTGACTGTTTGTGTTAAAATTAAATTATTATGAAAGCACATGCATCCAAATAGTAATGAGTAGTAAGTGGTATCACAAATTTTTTTATTTTCAATTAAGTAATATACTATAACTCATCTTGTGTGTTTTATTCAAGAAACCAAATATGTAAGAAACCATGAAAGCAAGAAAATAAAAGAAAGGAAGCGAATTAAAAGTGTATAAGTCACAATTTAAGTAGAAAGCTTGGCAAAATTTTATCAAGTTAATAAAAGCTTAAGCTTTGACTTTCTTCCTTCACTTCTAGTACCCAAGTGTTTTGGGAAGGGGCTGCTTATTTTTCTTCTTAATTTAGCTCACATTTTGTAATTTCTTCTTCTAATTATTCAAGAGAGTTATTTAATTCTTTTGAATTTTTTTCTCTTTATTAAATTTTTTTAGAGTTTTAAATATTTATATCTCTTTCTATTATATTTACAACTCTATGCTTACCATTCAATACTTAGATAAAAAAAATCTATAATTTTATGTTTATATTTACATAAAAAAAAATTAAAGAAAACTAATTTTAAAAATAAATTAAAATGTGTGTGGTCTTTTTAAAAATATGCATGCATGTGTGTGTGTGTGTGTGTGTGTGTGTGTGTATATATATATATATATATATATATATATATATATATATATATATATATATATTTGTATTGATTATGTATTTAAAATATTAATGATAATTATAAAATATGTTATCTCTACATTTTCTAATTAACTTTAATTAATTATATCTTTAAAATCTACAGGAATAAGTTTATTTTGTTAATTTCACCTGCTTTTTGTTGTTGGACGTCTCATGTATTTCTTCACGAATAAAAAATAATGTTTTACTTGTTAAAAAAATTATAATAAATAAAAAATTAAATATTCAATTTCACTTAAATATTTCATCTCATTTTTCCACTAAAAAAAATTAGCATCACTTATTAGCGTCCGTTTAAAAAACTGATGTTAGCCCGCTAAGTTCAGTGCAAGTTTATCTAGAATGTGTTTGACAAGTCCAATAAGTTAGATTATAACGTATTTGACTAGTTTATAAATTTGTTTGACCAAATTAGAGGTGTTTGGTAAACGATCTTATTTGAATAATTTAAACTAACTGAAAACTTATAAGTTATACGCTACTTCACGTAGCATATAACTTATAAATTTTAAACTAACTTATAAATTATTTTTATCAAACAAAACCCTAATCTAGCATCATTTAAAATCGCCGCAAGATTCGTGAGCTTTTCATTTTCCCTCTCCCTCTCCCTCTCATTTTTTTGTCAGCGTTGATTTTCCTTTACCTCTCCTTCACACTTTTCCCCTTTCCCCCTTGTTCCCCGTTTCCCTCTCCCTGGACACTCACTCTTGGTTGTTTCCATCTCGTCAACGATCGTGAAATCACAGTGAGGTGAGTTCTAGGAATCACATTGTCGGGAGGAAATTATCAGTTGCCTCAGGTGCTTTCTCTCTCTCTCCCTCCCTCCCTCCCTCCCTTAATCTGTTGTTGCATGTTGTCGCGGTTTTAGGGTGTTCTGCTATTCTATGCTGCTCCAATCCAATCCTTATTTTGATGGATACCGTCAACCTCTTTGAATGTTATCGCTGGAGTTTTCCAAGGACACTTAGTTATTTCAGTTAATGAAATCATAAAATTGCCAAATATCATTAGAGAGAAAAATAAGAATAGAGAGAATCAAGCGGGCATAAAGCTCTGCTGCTAAAACAGGGGATGCCATACTTGAGCTCCTGGGTTCTTTGGGGTCATAGCTTATATAAGTTGGATATTCGTCTACGTTAAGCACTTTGTGCTACCCACTTGTGGTAAACTTATATTTATCCCAAGATTGTATTCTCTTTCTTGGAATCCAATTCTCAGTTTACTTGGAAAAGTTGGAAACCTTTTATGTTGCTAACTTGGATTTAAAAAAATAATGACAAGCACTCGTGGTAGTTCTTATTTTGGTAGAAGGAAGCGGATTTGTGAAAAGAAGAATAAAAGAATGTCAGATTGATAGGGTAGGTTTTCACATTAAAGAAGTCTCAAGCCTGTGTTTTGACTTAGCCATAAATTGATTGAGGGTCTCATGTGATGTGGCAGTGAGCTTTTCTATTATAATTATACCTCCAAAGCAATATAATTGGGCGGCACGTCATTACTTACTCACCACAAAAATCAATCTTCAACGCTAACTTTGCATTTTTCTAACAATAAGGCCCTTTTCATCATGCTCCATCAGATTCCTTTTATATAATTTTCCACTCAATACCATTATTCAATCCCAGAATGATCTCATTGGGGCAACCAAATGGAAAAAGTTGAAACTTCATCCCGCTTAGCTTTGTAATGATGTGCCAGCATCGTCATCATTTGGCTTCTTTGTATGCACAATTGAGAGTGACAGAAAAAAAATTGTCACCTCTTAAAGTTGGAGTAAAGCTAAGTTTACAAAAAATAGAGTAAAAATAATAATGGAGAAGCAGGCACTTAATCTTGGTCTCTTACCCCACACCATATGGCCTCCGATGATAGGGCTCACGCCAAACTTCTATAGTGCTAAGCAAATATGGATCAATCTCTTCACTATTCTTTGTCCTAATCATAGAAGTCAAATCGCGATTTAAATCGTGAATCAAATAGATTATTTTTGAATCGTAAATTATGAATAGTAAGATTCACAAACACGTTGAAAAATAATTTAAAAAATATAATATAATATATAAATAAGTAAATAACATAAAAAAATATTTAAAATAATATATTTATCTTAATAATTTTAAAGATAATTAACTATAAATCTTAGCAAGACATAATTAGTTCAAAATCATAAATTTCTAAACTTAAAAAATTAAAATAAACTAGTGAAATTTAATAATCTTCCTAATTTCTCAAAATTGATGTCAGTGTCACTAATGCTATCATCATTGTCATTTAACATGACTGACTCTTCATTCTCTTCCTCTTTGTTATCACTAACACCATCATCTCCAGTTTCTTCAACTTCATATTGTGTCTCAATTGTTTTTCTTTTGCTTTTCTTGTTTGAAACATACATATGGAAGTGAGAAAGTATAATTAGGAATATAGAGACGTAAGAAAGAATGGATTAAGTAAGAAAATTTCAAATTTAGAATACCTCTTTTTCTCCTTTTATTTTGAGCTCCTTCATCAATGTCAAAGCACTCTTGAACATTCATCTAAGAGTTATCTTCCCCCAGGCAAGGATCTTTCTTTTCAGTAATCCATTCATCGTCAGATTCCACATCTGATAAGCAAATATAGTCATATCTATCTCCTTTCTCTACTCCATGCTTTTGTCTTATTTCAAGTTGAAGATTGTATTTGACAAATACAAGAGCATTCAACATTTGTTTCTTTAACCAATTTCTTCTCTTAGGATGCACATGATCAAAGATACTCCAATTTCTCTCCCATCCAGTAGCACTGCAAGCAAAACTTAAAATGCGAATGGCAAGTAATTGTAACTCTTTACACTCATCTCCATAACTATCTCACCATAAAACTATAAAAGAGAGATATATACAATATTAAAGTTAATATTAAAATATTACTTAAAGTTAAAAATATAAATAAATTAATTTATGAGGTTGTTTCTTATCTCTAGTTGCAATTGCTAAGGTATATTCAAATAGTCCTTCTGCTTTCTTAAACTTCTCAAGTTGTGCATCAATTTTAATTCTTGTGTCTATATCTGGACACATCTTGTCTAATGTCTTGTACCACCCCATTTTTACTTCATAATCAGAGGTGAAATTTGGATTATAATAGAACCTATAAAATTAATAAAGTAGTATACTAGTAAACTTTAAATATAAATAAAATAATTATAATTAGTCAGCAAATACAATTATTAAAAAATTATATGAAAATAATACTCATGTAAGATTAAGATAATATCTTGTTGCATGAAGAGACATATGGAGTTGATAATCTCATTGCTTATCAATAAGCTCCCATATATTTTTGTATCTGCTTTCTATATTGTCAAAATTCTTTACTCTTTGTTCTTTTGCTTTATCCATGGCCTCATATATGTAACTTGTAATAACCGTTAAATTTAACGAAAATTCCAATTAAAGGAAATTTAGAATAAAAGAGAGAATTTTGAAAATATGAGAATTTATGTTTTGGCGCATACTTTTTTATTTTTAAATGATAGTATTTTGCTATAAGCAAATATATTTTTATTTATGTAGAAATGATTATGATTTGTTAAAAGTAAGTGGACTTTTAAGTAAAAGAAATATTGTGTTACTTAAAATAATTATATCGGCCTCTATTGAATTTTTATGGTATTTTTAGAAATATTCTTTCTTTTAATATGAATAAAGATATTTGTTTTGAAATTTATTTTATAATGATTTTTATCAAGAAAAATCATGATTTAAGAGTTTAACTAAAGATTTACGAGAATGAAATTTTTAGGAATTTTTGGGATATTTTATGATGAAAAATGGAATTTATATGAATTTTTATAAAAGAAAATTCTATTATTAATTATTTAATAATTATTATTATATTAAAAAAAACCTCATAAACCATAAAACGAAACCGGGGGCGACTGCGTATCGAATTCGAAGAAAAATCGGAAAAAAATGAATAGTAATGAATAATGTAAAAATAGTAACATCCAACATTTTCTTTCGATTTGGAGTGCTTAAGGGCTTCCGATATCAAAACTGAAAGTGTTATTGGATTCAGGATAAAGAGTACTTCAGTTTTGACCGATCAGTTTTTCAAATCAACCGTTGAATCGCCGTAGATCTGAAGTAGAAAATCTCGGTAAAAGATAAGTTCTGAAAAACCTTACTTAGAAACTTCTAATTAGAAATCTAACTTCGTAGATGGATTCAGAAACTAGATAAACATTAAGATATGAAAATGTTTTGTTGATTCGGTAAAATTTTTGTGACGGTGAACAGTGTTTTTCGGCGATGAATAGTGACTAAACTCCCGAAGTCATTTTTCAAGTTTTTGGACCTTTCGGACTCGATTTTGGGGTTTGTTTTACCGAATTCAGACCAGAAACGAGGATTTTAGGGCTATCCAATCTGGAGCCCTTACCTGTGAGTGGGTTTTTCATACTATAGCGCATGTTTTACGAATTTGGTTTATAACTCTCTCGTATGATTTTAACTAGTTGGAATGTATGTTAAATTGTTTTACCGCTTTAAAAACCAATATGTTCCAACCATGTTAGAAATTATAAATTTCAATCCTAGTTGAACCCTAAGTATGCAGGGCAAGCATCTAGACTGATAATTCTCCATTGAGCTAGATTTATAGAAATGCAAACTTAGTCATAGAAATGAACTAAGTTAGCCATGAAATAATTTGATGCATGCGAACATCTATGCGATGTCTACAGACGATATGTTTAAAGGGAAAGTTTATGATGATAAAGGTCTCCATGGGAATCCATGGATGAGACATATTTTAGAACAGAGTTTTATGCATGAAAAGAGTTAGATGGAGAATTATAGTTTTATTATAATGTTATTGAAATGTTTTACTTTAAACTCTTTGAATAGCATATTTTCAAATGTGTTCTATTGAAGGAATCCTTTTAGATCACTGTTAGTTAGCCGCAGGTAGTGCTAGCCCTGGTGCACCATGGTCATGCGGAGACTTCGGCCTAGGATATTGTGACGGGCTTATGACCGCCTGAGTTACAGAATTTAGGGTGGACTTATGTCTATGCCTACAGTGATTTTCACACCCTTGCTATGTACTTGGGGGATTTAGGGTGGACGTATGTCTACGCCTACAGTGATTGCCATACCCTTGCTATGTGCTTGGGAAATTTAGGGTGGATTTATGTCTACGCCTACAGTGATTACCCTACCCTTGCTGTGTGCTTGGGGAAGATGATTGATCTGTTAGGAAAGACCTCCAATAAACTAGTGCATTTTTCTTAAAGATTAAATATTTCTAAAATATCTCATTCATCATTGTTATTGCATAAATAACTTCATTTATTACTTACCATGCATAATTGATTTGCTTTACGGTTACTGATTTAATCATGTTTTATCTTTTGAACATATATTTGAATTGTTTAGCTTTTCTTTCAATAAATTATGGTTAAATGCTTAATGTTTCAATTATTAAACTCATTACGAAACACTCGTGCTTGGTTTGCCCTGTTTCTGTTATAGTGTGATTTACCCATTCACTGAGATGTGATCTCACCCCTCTTCTGTTTCCTCCCCACAGATAGTCAAAGAGACTTTGATCCAGCTACAGCTTCGTAGGAGGCTGAATATAGCGTTGGTGAGCCCTATTTTGGCAAGGCTCTTTTGTACTGTTTATCTAGTTTAGTTTATATCTAGTGTACCTCCATGAATTTACAGGCAGGATCCTCGCTTCTTGCGTATTTTGATGTGTTGTTTGGAAAACGGTTTTATGTTTTACAACTATGTTGGTATTATGAGGCCTTGGGCCAAGTTGAATCACATGAATATTATGAGGCCATGGGTCAAGTTGAATCACGGATGTTGGATTCATGAGATATATATATATATATATATATATATATATATATATATATATATATATATATATATATATATATATATACAGTATTTTCTGATATTGGATGTGACATATGTGGCCAGTTATATTTATTATGTACTCTGGATTGTGTGCTGGATGTTTGTGCACGCTATGTGTTAGGCTTGCGGTTAGGGGGAAACCCTTATGCCGTGCCGGTCATGTGTTCCATCATTTGGGGCCGTGACATAACTCATGGCTGGCTTCGAATCTCCATCCACAAGTCTTAACACTTTCACAAGAGGACCCACACAATTCAAACAATATTTTATAAATTTCCAAAATGTTTGGTCACTGAAAACAATATTTTCTACGACTTTAGCTTCACTTCTAAGAGCATAAGAACTTGTAACCCATTCTTCTAATGCAAACATAGATCTAAGAGCTGTCTTTTGATCTAAAATAGATTTTATTGTTAGGTAAGAGGTTCAAGTCTTGTACTTGCTGGCCTTGCTAACTCTCTACCTTTAGAATAACTCCTATAAAAGTTGTACTTTTTTTTTCCTTTCCAATTGTGTTTTAAAAAATTAGAATAGTACCAATATCTTTAAGAATCAAGTCAAGACAATGGGTTGAACAAGGAGACCAAAAGAGTTGCTTTCTTTACTCCATAAACTTGCTTCTAGCAGATATAAGGGCTGAAGCGCTATCAGTCACTACTTGAACCACATTCTATTCCTCAATTTCCTCCACCATATCATCAAGCAATTCAAACATTTTTTCAGCATCTTTAATAAAATTACTAGTATCAACAGATTTAATAAAAACAATCCATTTTGGATTATTGACAAGAAAATTAATAAGGGACTTACCTTTTCTATCAGTCTATTCATCTAACATTAATGTGCAACCTATCTTTTTCCATTCACTCCTATATTTTTCTAAAATTTGATGCACAAGATCAACTTCTTTTTTCAAATATGAAACTCTAACTTCATGATAAGTTGGTGGCTTCAAACCTCTACCATATTCACTCACAGATTTTAACATATTGATAAATAAGATACTTTTCACAAAAGTAAATGGCAATGCATTGCCGTATATACATCTACATATGTCTTTAAAAACTAATTCCTTATCTTTTACTATTTCATTTAAAATGTGTTGTTTCATCATGCTAGATGTGCTTCCCCTTTTTCCTTTCATAACAAAAGCATCCATGGTCCCTTTTCTTTGAATATTTTTCTCTTGATTTTTTTTTCTTTAAAATACTCAATAACCTCTTCATCTTTCTTTTGCATGTCATTCAGAATTTTTATAAATAAACTTTTAACATCTTCAAGAACTTGTTCGCATGGAGCAACTTCTTTATGTGTTTCTGCCGAATGATGCTTCAATCTAAATGCACCTCTCCACATTGTTTTTAGGCGATAATTACACTTGATGTTTAATCTATTTTCTAGAGATGTACAATAATTTCAAGCAATATCCTTTTTAACTTTCTTTTTAGGTGGCATGATAACAACACTGCAAAAGTAAATATAAATGTAAACTATACAATTTTGTAACAATTTTAAAAATTTAAAAAGATAAGGGTTGAAATTTGAGATTGAGAGTTGAAAGAAACTCACCTTTGCTAATCAAAAGAAGGAGAAGATTGACACTAAAAAAATTTCTTAATACTTTGCTAAACACACCTTTTTGTCATGAATAAATCTAAAATTGCAGAGAGGAAAGAATGTCCTTTGATAATAAATAAGTGTAAAATTCTGAAGAGAAAAGGATTATTTAAAGTTTACCTATTTGTGTTTGATTATGATTAAAATTGCTTGGAAAATAAGTTATTTTTTATAATTTTAAAAAATTATCACGTTATTTTTTATAATTTTAAAGAAACTTATTTAAAATAATAAAAGAAAGATTTCAAGCTTCCAGCCTTCCACTACTATTACACCAACAGATAAGTCGTAAGTTCGTAACCCGTAAGACTGGATCAGGCCGTAAGTTCGTAACCCGTAGGACTGGATCAGGACACCAAGCATCCCTCCCATAACCTAAATACAGCATTTTAGTTTTTACTTAAAAAAAACAGAAACTTAGAAAGCGAAGAGGGGAGACGATGAACAATAGTCACGTAACAACCATGACTGTACAGTTGTGACGTCAAAGTTGAATTGTAGAATCATCTGTTTATGTGATTCTTGCCAGAATCGCACCAATCTGTGCGATTCCGGCAACGATTCATGCTCACACAATTTGGCCACCAATTTGTATTAGTGGCCGTATGAATTGTGTCAGAACGCACGATTCAAACCGTGAATCGTGCATTTTCGATTTCTATTGTCCTAATCATTAAAGGAACAAAATTATTGATTCTATATCTTCATAATGAACTTTAATCATTGACAAATATGTTTAGATTTGTTATTAATTTTTTTATTGTAGTATAAAAAATGTGTTTATGATAAAACCTTTATTATAGCTAACTCCTACTTTTTGATTTATATCTTTTTCAACTATTATCTCTAGAAGTACAAGTTTGTGAACTTGTAAGGTTTAATCTTTGGGCTTTGCAAAACCTTCTGCACCCTCAAGTATTGTTCTTGTTTGATTAAATGATATTAAAATTATCATAATCTACAATTAAGGAGTACGTAATCGGGACGGGTAATGAGGGTTACTTTATCCTGTAAGTCTTAAACTTAATGAAATGCAGTGCAAAGATCGTAGGTGCACTTATTTAAACCATAAAATAGCTAAAATATTTGTCAAAAACTGTTCTCATATAAAACATAAACATATAGATAACATGAGGTGAAAACTTTGCTTTTAACAAGAATTAATATCAAGTGCTAAATCCTTTTTCATATAAAACATATGCATAAACTTCTTACAAAAGCTTAGTTTTTCACATGAATGAATTCAAGATATCAGAAACTATATGCAGATAAAACATATATCAAATTCCAAATCTAGATAAAATATGTCATAGAGAGATTTACTTTTCGTACAAAGCAGAATCACTTATCAGAATTTCCAAAAAATTAACATTTAACTATATACAAAAGCATTGTTCACAATTCTATACAAAATCAATTATTTGGTAAATATACACATCAAATACTTATTTTCAAATATAGAAAACATATCAAATATGTATTGAAAGAGAGATCCAGCATGTGGTAAAGGAGCTAACTTTATAGTACAATTACATGACAAACATACAAATAAACTAACCTCATTGGAACAAACTGGGCTCACAAAGATCAGCCTAATAGCTAAGAATTATGGTGTACAAACTCAGTACTAATCTTTATCTAAAAACATGTGAAATTATCAGGTGAATTTATTAACTTAGTGAGTATATAACATAAATTATAATAGAATAGGATGAGCAATACGAACGAGTTTTTCACAAATCTTACAATTCAGTTAATCCTCAATAGTCTGAAGATAAAATCTTTCAAAGATGCCTTAAACAAAAATTTAGATTTATATCTTTATCAAATAATAAAAATAAAACCTTTTCGAAAACATAATACTTTCATAAGAAATATTTTTATAGAACTAATTGTTAGGACCCTAGATGTGGGCCATGTGGTGTTGGATCATGAGGAAAACAAACTTAAAAATAGCTTGTTTGTTCCAACAGGAATAAGAAACAGAATAGGCAAACTAGCATATAGGATGTTGTTTAATAGAAAGTTATGTTAGTCAGTTATTTACATGGCAGTTTATGTATGGCAGTTTTTAGAGTTAATTACTTAAGTGTATGTAGTGGTATTTAAAGGTGTATGTTAGTGGTTTAAAGTAGGGTTGTGTTTTTTTGAATTATGAAAGGTCTGGAAATTTGACCTTAGTAGAAATTTTAGGCTTTGGCTAGCTGAGAGAGTCTCTCAACAAGATTTTGGGGTGCAAATTACTGTACTCAGTGTTGAATTTAGTAAAATTATGTATTTCTCTTTAATTTGATTTTTGGAACCCCATCATTGATTTGACATATCGGATTTGAGAGTGGGTGTTGTAGTCTTGAAAGGATGCCAAAAATGTCAGATAGGGTTGATGTTTTGGAGGAGCGGATGACATTGTAAGGACATATGGAGGATATGAGAGTGACTATGCAGAGAAGGATGTCTGAGTTGCTGCAACATGGTTCTCTTTTGCAAGAAATCAGTAAGCAGTTAGGAAAAAGGGCTAAGGCAATAACATCAAAGGGAGCATCTTTTTCTAATGTTAAATCCTCTCAATTGAAAGCATTGGACTCACGAGGTGATCATATGGAAGAGTATAAGTTGTTTGTGAAGAGAGTTGAATTACCCATGTTTGATGGCATGGATCTAGTAGCTTGGATCACTAAGGCTGAGATTTATTTTGAATTTTCAAAATGTTCCTGAAGAAATTAAGATCAAGTTGGCACATGTGAGTATGGAAGGTCATACAATCTATTGGTTCAATCTACTCAAAGACACCGAAGATAATTTGACATAGGCAAAACTCAAAAGAGCACTTATAGCACGTTATGGTGGGTGTAGGCATGAGAATTCCTTTAAGGAGTTGACTGTGTTAAAACAAATTGGTCATGTTCAGAAGTTTATTGAGGTATTTGAGATGACTTCCTCTTAGGTTCCAAAACTCCTAGAAAAGCAATACATACTATACTCCATGAGTGAACTACAACCTTCTATCAAAAAGAGAGAAAGGACCTAGTCCCGTGGGAACTGATGTGCATGGCTAGGGATGTTGATGATGAAATAATGGGAGAAGGAGAAACTGTCCAAAAAGTAACGGGGAAGGGATAGTTTTTGGGTGGTTATGAACAGGGCACTTTCGGTGTAGGTCATTTTCGGTCCAACCCAATACCTAATCCAGATTAGTGGGACTCAAGTCAATCTTACCAGGGGAGTTGATCCAAAACCACAACAGGGTGGGGTCCCAACAGTAGCCGCGACTCCCATGCATCAATTTCCTCAATTCCAATTGTAAACAGAGGCATCGATTCTTCCCTACTGCACATCGCAAAGACTTGAAATGGAGAGAAAAATGGGAGTGTGGGAAAATTTTTGGGGGTGCACCCCATTAGCTATCCAGAATTAATGGAACGCAAAGCCAAAGGACTTTGTTTCAAGTGCGGTGAAAAATATCATTCCTTTCATTGGTGTCCAGAGAAGCAAATGAGGTTACTATTACTGGAAGAAAATGAAATGTTAAACTCAAAGGGGGAAATAGTTGGTCTTGACACAAGGAATTCAAAAGCTAGAGGAGAACTAGAGTGTAACACTATAGGGTTATTAGGTATAAATTCAACAATGACAAATAACAACAGAACCATGAACTCAATTTCTCAATTTTAGCCTTGAGGACAAGGCTAAAGTGCAATAGGTAGTAATATTAGGACATTGGATGTGGGCCATGTGGTGTTGGATCATGAGGGAAACAAACTTAAAAATGGCCTGTTTGTTCCAGCATGAATAAGAAACAAAATGGGCTAACTAGCATATAGGATTTTATTTAATAGGAAGTTTTGTTAGTCAGTTATTTACATGGTAATTTATATATGGCAGTTTTTAGAGTTAGTTACTTGAGTGTATGTAGTGGTATTTAAAGGTGTAAGTTAGTGGTTTAGAGGGGGGTTGTGTTTTTCTTGATTATGAAAGGTCTGGAAATTTGTTTTCAGAATAAATCTTAGGTTTTGGATGGATGAAAGAGTCTCTCAATCAGATTTGGGGGTGCAAATTACTGTATTCAATTTTGAATTTAGTAAAATTGTGTTTTTCTTTAATTTGATTTTTGGACCCTTATCATTGGTCTGACCTATCGAATTTGAGAGTGGGTGTCGTGGTCTTAAAAGGATGACATCTCAAATAGGGTTGATGTTTTGGAGGAGCAGATGACATTGTAAGAAGGACATATGGAGGATATGAGAGTGACTTAATAGTCTACATCGAAAGCAGACACATGTCATTCTATGACATTTCCTTGAGTGATGATGGTCACATGTTGGACATTTCTAATGAGTTTTCCTTGAATGATTGCAAGAACTACCTTCTTGTTCTCTTTTTTGTCTCCTCAGACATCGGTCACACTTGCTAGTCTAGCTTAACCTTGCAAAGTTGTAACAGTCACAAACCATGAAAGATTTAATATGCCTTGTTTCTTTACTAATCTTATTAGTGTATTTATATATCTTTGTAATTTATGTATACCCACTGCTATCTCAATTATGGTTTTATCTTGTGTTCCAAGAAAAGACACTGCTTCTTTCTCAAAAGTATCATTTCGAACGTTGCCCTTTACACCTTGTACGTTACCTTGTATGCTTTGCATGGGGGCACTAGCACTTTGATATGAACTTTTAGCTTTTTTATTAGATTGATTTTTTATCATTGTCTATCAGAATTAGTTTTGTAAATTGGGCTAATGCCTTGGATAACTATTTACTACCTACAACTTCCTTAGCAACATCTCATGTCGTATGTAGTTTCTTTGTGCTATACAAAACAAAGCGTATTTTAAAACATTTATTTATAGCTATCTCATAATGTATCATAAGAACTAACTTGAATAGAAAGGAAATTGAATATCCTACAGTACCCTTTAGTAGCATTTTGATTATAAATATGTCATCGGGTCATATTTATATTCAAGATCCTACTATAAAATCCCTTACTTCATTTAATTACAAGAAAATTTATAGCTCTGATACTACTATTGTCACGGTCCCTAATTAGGGAGTATGTAACTGGCATAGGTAATGAGGGTTACCTCATCCCATAAACCTTATTCCAAATGGAATGCAACGCAAATATAATAGATGCACTTATTTAAACCATAAAATAGCTAAAACATTTATTAAAAAAAATTCATATAAAATATTAACATATAGATAACATGCGGTGAAAACTTCACTTTTCACAAGAATCAATATCATGTATCAAATCTTTTTTTGTATGAACCATATACATAAACTTTTTATAAAAGCTTAGATTTTTACATAAAAAAATTCCATATATCAAAAACTATATGTAGATAAAACATATATCAAATTCCAAATTCAGATAAAACATATGTCATAAAGAGATTTACTTTTTATACAAAGTAGAATCACTTGTCAAAATTTTTTAAAAATTTACATTTAACTATATTTAAAAGCATTGTTTACAATTCTATACAAAATCAATTATTTGGAAAATATAGACATCATATACTTATTTGCAAAATATAAAAAAACATATCATAGATACATTAAAAGCATCTTGCATGTGGTAAAAGGGCAAACTCTAGAGTACAAATACAAGACAAACACACAAATAAACTAAGGCTATTGGAGCAAACTGGGTCCATCAAGATCGGCCTAATAGTTGACACATAGTGGGGCACAAACTCACTTCTAATCTTTACCTGAAAACATGGGAAACAAAGATGAGTTTATCAACTTAGTGAGCATACAACATAAATTATAACGGAACAAGACAAGTAATATGCACAAACTTTTCACAAATCTTACAATTTAAATAAACCTCAATGTTTCAAAGCATATAATCTTTTAAAGATACTTTAAATAGAAATCCAAATTTATATTTTTATCACATAAAAATATCTTCACAAGAGTAAATCTTATCGGAACAACATACTTAAAACTACATTCCTTATAAAGCTTTTCTTTATTAGAAAGCACAACTCCAAATTTAGTTCTCACTTACTTTCTAATAAACCATAAACTTACATCAACTTAGCCCAGCAGAAATCAATATTTCCAAACTATATAAAAAATAACTTTAGAACCAAAACATAATTAGAAATTATATCTGATAGCTAATATTGTTTAACAAGAATCAACTTACTTGAGTTACTTGTAATTAGGATTCATTAGGAGGATTCTATATCAAAATCATATCTCAAATCCCAAGCACACAGCAAGGGAGAAAAATCACAAGTCAGATAATTTGGCATTATGCCACTTCTTTATAGAACATAATAGATCTTGTGTGTTGGTCAACAGACAAGATTAGCAATATCCCTGCCAGTTAGGTCATCAAAGTGAGTATTTGTTGTAGCAAGAACATAGTGTTTCTATCAAGACTTCTCATCAGAAATCAATTTATGAAATCACTTTATAAAAATAAAATCAAAATGAAATTCAATCCATTATATCTTTATTGTTCAACTCATATTTAACCCATAACAATTCAATAGCAAAATTTTAGAAACAAAAACATATTGATCACATCTAGTGCTAAACATATAACCATATCTCATATTGCTAGAACACAATTCAATATGGTTCTTAAATAATAAAATAATCTATTACTTCAAAAATTGCATATCCCTAAATTCATATTTCAAAACTAATCAAAGTACTTAGTTCTTTCTGACATTAAATAATCACAATGCTTCAAATCAAATAATCCACTCATAAGTAAAATTTCTACTTTTTGAAATATCAATTCAAATGTTTAATGTGATTCGAAGAAAATCATAAACTATAATATGCATAAAAATTTCCCAATTTATAGAATATACATACATTTTCCAATTAATTACTACTAAAATATCAATTCTTATTAGATCCCAAAAATCTCAATATAACATTTTTAAAATTCTAATAATAGATGCCTTTAACATAAATCAATTTTAGTACTCAGTTCAATTTCAGAGTAATTCACAAAGTATGCTTGTCCTGTGTACTAAAGGCTTTAATACGTAAACCAAAAATATTTACTATCACAACAAAATACAAATATATAGATATTAACTATATGAAGACTTTAGTTTATCCAAATATATTTACAAAACATATAAAATATAACTTAAAAATTGAAACGATAATAAAAATATATTATAATATATGTCTATTTACAGGGCTACGAGTTCAAAATTGGTTGATTCATTAAGCTAACTCTTGATTGACTATGCAAACGTTAAAATTATGTTCGGAAACTTAAAAAACCTAGAAGCAATCTAAAAATGTCAATACAATCCACAAAAGCATGAACATTGTTCATGTTAGCAAAAATGGTGTCATATAATTGTAAAACTATGGTTTTTAGGGTTTTACTAACCCGTAAATTGATATACGGTATGTTGGTATCAATTTTTTGATTAAAGCTTCTTGAGTATAGTTTTTTGAAATTCACCTTTAGTTCACCAATGGTTAATTGGTCATTTTTTAAGAAACCAATAGGTTAAAGTCATAGTATACTTCGTGTTGATCACAACAATGCATTCAATTTTTCAAATTGAAGTCTGGATAAGCTAGAAGTCTAGAGAGAGAGAAATGAGAATGTAGAGAGAAAGATAGAGAGATAATGGTAAGGTTGGAGAATTATGGAATTGTCTTGCTGTTAAAACATATATAACCAAAGTGGTATTCTTGTCATTTTTCTTAGTGTCAGAGTGTTGGAATGTTGTCGTAGTAATGTTATGCATTTGGGAAATTGAATTTTACATGTTTTCCTTCTAACATTGCACTATGGGATCCTAGCATTATGGAGGTGAGCATCCTAGACTTTTGAAACAGTGCCTCATGTTCTTGGCATCATGGTGGTGGCTATTTTGGATTATGAATTGGACCTCCTGGGAAGTTGGCGTCACAGTAGCGGATGTATAGCATTATGACGGTGGCATGTTTACAAAGAAAAACTTACTGTAGCTTCTAGATAATCTCCAAAATGCATTGTAGCCTTTATATAGTCTCCGTATAACTTCCACTTAGCTTGTAACTCATATTTATTCTTTCATAGAAACCTTAATTACGCTCCTATTTCATTACTTCCTTGAAAATCCACTTAACAAAATAAATGACATATACATATATTAAAACAAAACATAATTATTTAAGGTAAATCATAACTATTTAAAGTAAAATATAATCATTTAGAGCAAAACAACTGTTTAAGAGAAAACATAACTATTTCAAAATTAAGGGGTATCATAAATATCTTATCTAAAGAAAAGAAAACAAAGATTTAAGAGTTCTAAGAGTCAAAATTCTTGAAAAGATTCAAGAGCTGCATTACCTCTATAATGAAGATCTTGGAGATTTCTCCTGGTGTATTTTAATTACTAATACAATAGCTTCTTTTCACTTTTATGCATTTTTTAATATCATCTACCTATCATTTTATCTGAAATAGTTGATTTTTTCTGTAAACTTGATTAAAATTCAATTTTATATGTCCTATCATTTCATCTAAAATAGTTGGTTTTTAGCTATCATTTACATTTTAGTCATTGTTTGCAAGACTTCTTATGGCAAAACAACACTGGAAAGATATTGTGGCAAGTAGTTGATGTTGAAGCGTTAGGGCTTTTTGGTATTGCTGAACATGAAGAATTCATGTTGAATTCATTTAAACTGGCATGTCTCTCGATTTATTTATTCAGGGGTGCCTATGGTGGTTGTTTTATGATATAGTCATATGTCAATTTTTGAACTAATATTTAAGCATTCCAATTTTCAAGAGTCTGATATTTCTTGGAGACTAATATATTACTAAGCATTGTTGTTTCAGACATACTCACATGAACATAATGTTCTTTACCAATTGTGGATTAGATAATTGGTTATATTGTTCCGTTGCTAGTAAGCTTCTTGCCATGGTAGTATGTTTAAACTTTAAACTCAATGGTTGATATTCTCTTGGATACAAGTGTGTTATTTGATTTAGTTGGTTGACTTGTCATGTTGGATCTATATGTTCTGTGTCACTTTGTTTTCAAATATGGTTATTTATGTTTAATTGATTTGGCTTTACCTTAAATTTAGGAAAAGGCAAGGTATGGTTCCTTTATCCCAACAAGAATGCAGTATTAAAATTAGTTCTATATGCATTTGGTCAGGAGCTAGTTACAAATTATGAAGTCAAACAATAAAAGGTTCTAATTTTTCTAACATAATGTTAATTGTTGTCCCTTTCTTTGTTTATTTATAAATAAGAGTATTCATTATCTCTAATAGGGTTTAGGCGTTTGAATGCACTGTGAAGTGATAAGCCTAGTAGTGAAATCGTGATTCAAATCATGAATCAAATGGTTTATTTTTAAATTGTGAATTGTAAGATTTACGAATATATTGAAAAATAGATTAAAATATATAACATATAAATAAGTAGATAACAAACAAAATACTTAAAATTATATATTTATCCCAATAATTTTAAACATAATTAATCATAAGTTTTAAAAAGACATAATTGGTTCATAAATTATAGATTCCAAACCTAAAAAACTAAAGTAAAACCGTAAACTCTAATCATCTTTCTCAATTCTCAAGGTTAATATCACTATTATCATTGTCATCTAATATGATTGACTCTTCATTTTTTTCCTTTTCATTATCATTGACATTATCATCTCTAGTTTTATCTTGTATCTCCATTGTTTTTCCTTTGCTTTTCTTGTTTGTATTAGCAATAGTATTAAGATTTCTTGAACACACACACACACACACACACATATATATATATATATAAGTGAAAAATTATAATTAAGAATTTAGTGGTTTAAGAAATTAGAGTGAATTAAGAAAGTTTAGACTTTGGAATGCTTTTTCTCCTTTTATTTGGAGCTTGTTCATCAATGACAGAGCACTTTTGAACATCCATCTAAGAATTATCTCTCCTTAGATAAGGCTATTCCTTTTAGTAGTCCATTCATCATCAGATTCCACATCTGATAAGAAAATAGAATCATATTTATATCATTTCTTCTCTCTATACTTTTGTTTTATTTCAAGTTGAAGATTGTATTTAACAAATATAAAATCATTCAACATTTGTTGTTCTAATCGATTTCTTCCCTTAGAATACACATGATCAAAGATACTTAATTTCTCTCACATCCCATAGCACTATAAGTGGGGTTTAAAATGTGAATGGCAAGTGATTGTATCTCTTTGCACTCATCTGCAAAACTATTACACCATAAATCTATAAATGAGATAAATATATAATATTAAAGTTAATATTTAAATGTTACTTAAATTCAAAACTATATAAGTTAATTTATTATGTTGTTTCTTGTTTTTAGTTGCAATTGCCAAGCTATATCCAAATAGCCCTTCTATTTTATTGAACTTTCTCAATTCTATATTTAGAAAAAATTTGTCTAATGTCTTCTACCAGCCCATTTTTACTCCATAATCAAAGTTGAAATTTGGATCATAATGAAATTTATTAAATTATTAAAGTAAACTTTAAATATAAATAATATTATTATAATTAGCAATAAAATTATTATAAAAAATATTTACTTAAGATTAAGATAGTATCTTACTACATAAAGAGGTCCATGAACTCTCATACCTTGTATTTACATTCCACATTATTAAATTTTTTTGTTGTTTGTTCTTTTGTTCTATCCATGGCTCATATATGTAATCCATGACTAGTTTTAAATCTTCATTCACAAGTCTCAATATTTTCACAAGAGGACCCACACAATTCAAACAATATTTTATAGATTTTCAAAATTTTGGGGAATTGGATCAAAGCCAAGAACCGAGGTCTTGAGTGTCCGGATCAGACTAAGAAGAAAGGTAAGGTGTTCGCGATTTCAAAGAAGTAACACAGAGCAAGGCTAGGCACCTGTTCAAATAAAGCAAGCGGTTAGAAAAAAAATAGCCAAGCAAGCATGAAAAAAGGAAAAGATTGGTTAAAAGGCTCTTTAAAGGGCATATAACCAGTATTTTCCCCCCTTAACAATCCCCGGAGGTGAACCAGAGCGAGGAGGCCCTCGTGGGGACCCCGGGGGGCTCTTAAGTATCCATAAACTTAGTAGAGCCCCCTGTAGCCTCTTAGTCCTGGTATTAGTCCGAAGGTCAATAAAGAAGAAAACAAGCAATGAAGGTAAGGAGTTCCCTACTAGGTTGCCCTGCGGGGCTTTCCCTCCAGGGGTAATGGTACGTTTCCCCCCTCAATCCCCCTCGGGGGGACTATATGATAGGGCTGCCCCCTACTCAATTCCTCAAGGCAGGAATTGGGGGGCAGTTTAGCTTCCTTTCCTAACCCTGTCCTAACCGAAGGAGCTAGCAGGAAGTTGAAGTAGGTTTATTCTTAGTTGAGTTCCAGGTCTGAAAGTAAAAGAAACTATTAGGAAAGCTTAGGAACAAGTCTAACCTAACTCCATACTTAAGCATTTGTACCCCATGCCCATGGGCTACTGCACTTAGCCTACGGATGGTTAAGAAGAATGACTAGGAATAATTCTAGGTTAGGTGCCCTCTGGGGGTTGCCCTTCGGGAGTGCCACCCGGTCCCTGATAATGCCCGTGCAACCGAAAAAGAAGAAGCAAAGACAAGGAAAGCCTAAAGCCAAAGCCTAAAGTCGTAGAGTGATCATAGAAACTGCAGCCCGAACATTAGGGAGTTCCTTACTCGGTAGCCGACAGTTAAAACAATGTTTTCTACAACTTTAACTTTATTTCTAGAAGTATAAAAACTTTTAGCCCATTCTTTTTATGTAAACATAGATCTAAGAGTTATGTTTTGATCTTAAATAGATCTTATTGTTAGGTAAGAGGTAACAAATTTTGTAGTTTAGCTAACTCTTTACCTCTAGAATAACTCTTATACAAATTGAGCACTCAAGTACACTTATAAATAAAAGTTGTAATTTTTTTGTCTTTTCAACTGTGTTATAGAAAATTAAAATAACACCAATGTTTTTAAGAATTAAGTTAAGACAATGGACTAAATAAGGAGACCAAAATAGTTCATTTCTTTTTTCCATCAACTTTCTTTCAGTAATAAGGGATGAAGCACTATCAATCAATACTTTAACCACCATCTCTTTCTCAATTTCCTCCAATATATTATCAAGTAATTCAAACATTTTTTCAACATATTTAATAAAACTACTAGTATCAATATATTTAATAAAAACAATATCTTGGATTATTATTAAGATAATTAGTAAGGGACTTACCTTTTTCATTAATCCACCCATCTAATATAAATGTGTAACTTGTTTTTTTATCCATTCACTTTTATATATTTTAAATTTTCATGCATAAGATCAACCTCTTTTTTTAAATATGAAACCCCAACTTCATGATAAGTATGTGGCTTCAAATATCTACCATATTCACTTGTGAATTTCACCATATTGATAAACAAGAAACTCTTCACCAAAGTAAATGTCAATGCATGGCCATATATACTTCAACATATATATTTGACAACTAATTCCTTATTTTTTTCTATCTCATTCAAAGTTTGTTGTCTCATCATGGTAGACATATCTTCCTTTTTCCTTTCATAACAAAAGCATCTATGATCCATTTTCTTTGAGTATTTTTCTCTTGATTTTTTTCTCTTCAAAATATTCAATAACCTCTTCAACTTTTTTGTTTTGCATATCATTGAGCATTTTTATAAATAAAATTTTAACATTTTTAGAAACTTATTTGCATGGAGCAACTTCTGTGTCTTCCTACCAAATGATGCTTCAATCTAACTGCACCTCTCACATTGTTTTCAGGCAATAATCACATTAGATGTGTAATCTAGTTTATAAAAATATACAATAATCTCAAGAAATATTCTTTTTTACTTTCTTTTTAGGAGGCATGATAACAACACTACAAAAGTAAATTTAAATGTAGAATATGAAGTTGTTTTTTAGAAATTTTAAAAACTAAAAAAGATAATAATTGAAACTTGAGAGAAACTCAATTTTGCTAACTAAAAAAGGAGAAGATTGATAGAAAATAAAGTTCCTTAATGCCTTGCTAAACATAATAAGTAGACTAATATCTAATAATCACTAAGCAGTAGGAGTAAGAATGTTATCTTTTATCACAAGGGATGAGTAATTGGCTATTTAAATATGCTTAAGATTTTAAACTTTGAGTTTGAATAAGTTAAGAATTATGAAGGGGAAATGGTGCCTTTTGAGTTTGAATATGTTTAAAATTGTAAGGAGAAAAGGTTTTTCAAAGTTGCTTATACAATGTGTTTACTTCAAATTATTGAACTAATTCTTGTATTTATTTTGCAAACAATGAAAACTATAGAATCATTCAAAAAAGAGAGAGATTGTTGTAAATTTAATTATAAATTTTTTTATTCAATCAATTATTTAGCAATAGAATGACAATATATTTCATAAGTTAATGTATATTTTTTCTTGTCTCCAAATGAAAAAAGTTATATATCTCAAGTAAAGGATCTGTAAGGAAAGAATTTTATTAAAATACGTAATAGTATTCAAACATAATCACGAGGGGTTAACTAATAGATATTAATTAGAAATTTTTTAAGATTAAAATAATTGAATTAGAATAAAAATTATAAGAATTAACATAATACTAAATAAGAAGAGATTGAGAACGTTGAAATCATGATATTTCTTTACAATTCAAAATATATAAAGTGTTAAGTTTACTACTCATAGGTATTAATATTATATATTTTAGAATAAATTTTTTGTTTTTAGTTATTAAAAACTTATTAGAATAATTTCGTAGTAAGTGAATGTTTCATGACGTTATTAGTTGAAGTTAGAAATAAGAATTTTTCAAAAGAGAAGAGGGAAAATAGAGTGAAAATTGAAATATTTTGATTTTTTTTAAATTGAGTTAATGTTGATGTATTATGATGAGTTTGGCATTTAACCTATCACATAGACACTTAACGTGCTACATCACAAATAGTTAGTGTGAAGATAATAAAAATATTAAGTTGTTTGACTTTTGATAAATTTAAAGACTAAATTGTGCAATAATTTAAATTCGAGAACTAAATTATATGGACATAATAAATTTAGGAATTAAATTGTATTTTTTTTAAAGTTGAGTCATTGCTTATATGTCATGATTAGTTGATATTTAACGGGTCATGTCAGCAAATAGTTAATGTAGAGATAACGAAAAAATTAAATTGTCTAACGTTTGATAAATTTAGAGATTAAATTGTGCAATAATTTAAATTAAAGAATTAAATTTTAAGTACCAAATTTAATGATCAAATTTTGTATTTATTCATTTTTTAATTTAGGCTTTTGTTATCTTTTTTATTTTGTTGTAATCTAATGGTGTACTTGGTTCAATAGAGAGAAAGAGAAAATAACTTCTTTTGTTTGGTTTACAAAAAAAATTTAAAAAAATGATCATTATACTATTTTAATTTTAGATAAATATACAGTAAAATAAAGTAAGATTATTTTGATGAAGATATTTTTATATTTCTTTATTATATATTTTTCCTTCCCTCCAAATCTTTCTCTTTTTAGAGGAAAAGGAAAGGGGGGGAGGGGAGGGATTTTACTCTTCTATTTTTTTTTCTTCTCTTTAAATTATTGTTATAAATAAGGTATTTTTAAAATATTTTCTTTCCTCCTCTAAAACCAAACACTGCTGAAGTCTCAATTGGGGTTTTTGGTTTCTTAACAGTTGGGTTTTGCTTTTCTTATTGGGCTTTAGTAACCCTTTAGGTCTTAGACAAGAGTCCTAATTTCATCTGGACATAAGATAGCTTGGCTTGTTGGGCTTAATATATTTTAAATAGGTTTCTTGATGGGTCAAGAAACCCATAGATCAAATTAGAGCCCTGTTCTCATTATTAGTTCAAGAAAACCCTAGCCGAATGAAAATTGCAAACCGCCCTTCTCGGCATCCCCGGCCAAGATAAATAATAAGGTACTGGGTGTATTTCTTGGAGATCGAGAGTTCAAAAAGAAGAAAAGGAAACTCCACTCTCCCGAAAGCCAACTAGACAAGACTAGTCCTTGTTCTTCAAGGCCAAGAAGGAAATGGAGCCTCCATCAACTCTCTCTTTTCACCCATCTCAAACTCAACCCTAATCATCATCATCATCATCTTCTTCTTCTTCTCTTCTTATCTCAATCTAAACCCTAAAAGCCTCCCATCTTCTTCTCTCTCTCAAATATTTTGGTCTCTTAATCCCGGGAGCCTCCATTACCTCTTCCCCACAGCCATCTGCCTTAAAACAGTCGATGGCGGAAGAAGCCCAGATCCTAGAACCTGGAAGGGCTCCAAGAAAGAGGAAGCTTGGAAAAAATAAGGGTCGTAAAAAGTCAAGTAAGAAATCAAAAGTGATGCAGACACTACAGGGGCAGAAGAAACTCAAAACAGACAAGAAATTGAAGAAACTCTTTCGCAAGCGAGCACGAGAGTATAATTCTGAGGATGATGACGATGACGATGTGTCTGCTACTGCTATGATGGGGACTAGAAGTCTGTCATGTATCACCAATAAAAATGAGGACCAAGGTGTTGAAAGTAATCGGCATTCCGAAGATGAAGTAGGCGGAAAAAAAGTGTGGACCTCAGATGTGTGTAATGTAAATAATTCCGTCTCTGAAGACGAAGGAGAAGAAGATGGTGGAATTCAGCCAGGAATTGCAAAATTCGTTGGAGGTTGTAGAGCATTTGGAATGGCCTTCAGGAATATTATAAAGAAGAGTTTTTCTGATGACACATTGGTAAGATAGGTACCTGTTCAACAAGGTTATATAAAGCAATGAAATTGGATATTAATACTTTGATAACTATCTAGGGTCCAGTATTATCAGCACATAAGAAACTTATTGTAGACAAGCTTGCAGAAGAGGAGTCCGAACACAAGATCAAGGGAGAGGCAAAGAAGGAAAAGCAAATGGTGAGTTCTCCGAAATTCTATTTTTTCTTTGTTTTATGTTAAGGTAACCAGCAAATATTATGTGTGTGGCTATATCTGTATATTACTTGTCAAATAAATTTGTATTTATTGATTGCACTTTCAGTCCTTCTGGTTTCAGAGGTCTATGCTCAGTTGTTGCCCCCCAAAAATTTCCCTTTCATGCAATAAGATTGATTAGCAATGATAATGATTGTCAATGATGTAGTTGGCAGAAAAAGGACATGTCAAACCTGCTACTTATTTGGGCTCGCATGAGATGTTTCTAATAAGCGTTGCTACAAAAGGAGGTAATTTAATCGACCTGGTTTCTCTTTTAAATAGAGGTCTATGACTTTATTTTCCATTTTTGTGACTTAAAAGCATTCTCCTCCAACTGACATGGAGTAATGTATTGACCATGTATCACGCTGGATTGCATTCAGTCGTCAAGCTGTTCAACGCTGTAAGTTTTCACTTAACATTGAACCAATCTTTTCATTCCCTTTCTAGTCATTCTCATTTATTTTTCTCTCTTTCCGTTGTTTCTTTCTTTCTTTCTTTCTTTTTTCTTGCTTTTCATTATTAAACCTGAGGTTTTATTCGCACCTGTTGTAGGTCAACAAGGCACAAACCGCTCAGAAAGGGTTGGATCCCTCAAGGAGTAAAGATGCCAAAGGTATGCTGTAGCTGCAAAAAATGAGACAAGAAAATAGAAAAACCATGTCAATAACACTTGCAACTTCAACCAAGTCAAGAAAGGAACAGGATATTTCCTTGGGAAATTAGTTATTTCATCTTTTATTACCTAATAGGAAAATGGTCACTTCCATTACAGTGAGAACTTTACTTTGTGGCTGAATCACGTCAGTCTTGAGTTAAATCATGATATCACACTTTCTTGGAAATTATTTAAACAAATATGATATTTCTTTTAAATTCTTGATTCCTAGGATAATTTTATTACACCAGGAACCATTCAAGGCCTAATAACACTTGTTGTTTTCTGACTTCACTCGTGTGTGCAAAATCCTATTAGAAAGGGCACCATCTTTCTGTGATTTCTGATCCTCCTGGCATGACTATGCTACTTTTACTTAAACCTCCAAGAAAAATATGCATAAAGATACAGACGAGATTAAATTAAAAACCATAACTCTTTGCGGTCTTATTTATTTCTGTTTTCTCTATCTTATCTGGAAATGCTCCATTTAAGAAGTGCAATAACATCTATTTTGTATCAAACTTGCTTAAGTTGGTGTTTAATACTGTTAGTATGTGTATTACTTGATATTTTATGATATGAATACCTGGTTCATGTCTAAGTCTAATCTAGCTAATTATCATTGTTGTACGCTAATTATCATCATAATGCCATCACCCTACTTCATTTATGGGCCAAATTTAAATCAATAAATATGTGCAGTTAAGACTGCCTAGAACTGTTTGGAGTTTGGACTGGTAAAAATTTTTGAGAATTACATCACTTATTAAATTTACTTAGTGAGTTTAGTCATCATGAAGGAAGTTGTTATCGATTTCAAATTTGATAATATGTGTCCAATTCTAACCGTCTTTCATGTGTATATTGCCAGAGATAAGAAAGCGGACCAAAGCTGCCTTCTTTTCAGAGTTAGGAAAACCATCATTTCCTGCAACTGGCACTTCTGCGAAGGTCATTTCCCCTCCCCCCTAGTCAAATTCTTCATTGGAAGCAGTTTTTTGTACAGCTTCACCATGATGCTTTGAAGTTTAGATAGAGGAATTTCAAATAAACTATACAATATAGTTTCCCTATATAAATTTTGAAGGTTCATCACAAAACTGGCAAGTGTAAGATAGGAAGAATCTCTAACGAAGATCTCCGTCTGTTGCACTATTATTAAACTTCCCATTCCCCCCCCCCCCCTTATGCAGGCTCATCCAAGAACAGGCAAGGAGCTGGAAGGTGAAGAGCCTGCTTGGGCTCCATTACAAGATAATTACATGCTGACAAGTTCAAGGCTAAAGGATTGGGACAAAATGCCGGTAATTTTCTTTTTCTTTTTTTATATTATTGTATGTTATTGAACGTTATTCTGCCTCATCTTTCTGTTGTCATGCAGGATAAAAATGTATCAGATGACATTGGAAAGATGTCCGAAGATAGTTGCTCAGACGTAGATTAATGTTTTAGAACTTGACATGGCACATTGAGACATTCTGTAAGAAAATTGCAACTTCTGAAAATTGAATTACTATCGTATTTGTAATTGGCATAGGAATGTTTTGCCCATCCCATCCATTTTTCTGTCAATTGTGTATTTTTATAGACTTGACCTGAGCAGTTGCGGAATTTGAGCTACTATTAGTAAGCAATCAGGATGGTTATTTTCGTTCGTTCCGTTGGTCGAAAAGAAAAAAAAGGAATATATAACATTATTGTAAAAATTATATTTACACTTCATTTAATTTCAAAACGAGACAAGAATTTTTTTTTAATTTATAAAATTTATTTCATCCAAGTGTTTAAAAAAAATTGTATTAACTATTTCGCTTAAAATTTTTATAAAAATTAAATTTTATGATAATTTATATTGGATTGAATTAGATTATTTAAATTTTTTGTAAGAAAAAATGTAAAATATAAATTTTATTGACAATTTTATAAATAAAATAAAAGTTTTTGTATGAGTAGTGTAAATTTTACAAATTTTAGAGAAATAATTATAGTTTATTAGAAAAGAAAAGATTTCGATTCTTTTTACGGTGTACGAGTGGTAATTTTCAGACAGATTGGTTTATAACTGGTTTCTATTCAACAATTATTTCACGTGATTATCATCATATTGAAATGTGAAGAACATTATCCAAGCAGTTACATCCCCAGTTCAATTGCACGTCCACTTTGTGTAATATCCATGTTGCTTCGTTTCATTTAAGGATGCGATTTTTTCCGTTTGACAATCTTTGCTGGAACTATCTTGTAAGGAGATAAAGATGGGGGAATTTATCTTCACGATGGAGATGGCGTAAAATTTCCTCCACTTAAAATATAATGACAGGGACAGAGATTATATCCTTTGAGAATCTTGCTATGTAATACCCTTAATTTATTTAATCACTTTAGTATACATATATTTATTAATAATTATACGTTATTGTTTAAAATTTTAATATATTTTTATTTTTGAAATTGTATATAAATATAAAACTATACTACTAAATTTTTATTATTTTTTAAATGTTTTATTTAATTGTTATAAAAATTTAAAAGTATAAAGGCTTCCGTGAATCTCCCTACTCCCTCGGGATATAGAGAGGAGGGGCAAAAACAAGGACAGGAAGAGAGAAAGCCCGGCTGCCATCCCTGGTTTCATCCCACCCCTTTACTAAGGGTCATTTAGTATGTGATAAAAATTTTATTTTTAAAAAATATATTTTTTGATAATATATAAAATATGATTGGTTAATTTTAAATATTTATTTAAAAAAAATTTATTATTATATTTGATTGAAATAACATTTTTTAAAAAAAATTTAATATTTTTAAAAAATATTTTTATTTATATTAAAGTGATTGAGAGAAAGATAAATAAAAAAAAAATTAGTAAAAAAAAGAGAAAATGAAATATATTTTTATTTTTTTATATTTAAAAAAAATTATACGATAAAAAATTTAAATTCTTATCTCTTTATATAAAAAAATTTTTGTGTGAATCTTTTTAAAAAAATTATTTTCAGTGATCATAAATTCTTGATAATAAATTTTTGATAATTTTATTTTAAAATTTAGAAATTAAACGTAAAAATTAAAAATGTTTAATTTGCAAAAATAATTTTATTTTTATTTTTATTATTTTTTATTTTTTATTTATATAATTATATTTTTATTTTATTATACTTATATAAACAGTACAATATTATATATATATATAATTTAAAATAATTATAAAAATACTATCATTATAATTCACTATAATACTGAAAATTTTAAAAAATATCTTTTTTAAATTTTTATAAATTTAAAAAATATTTTTTAAAAATAAAAAATAAAAACAATAAATAAACATATTTTTATACTTATCAGTTAAAACACGCAAACCTTAAATTTTTTCAAATTCAATTTTTCAGTAACCCAAAAAAATTCTCTCTACCAATCGCGCTTTAAAGTCTTTCATATTACCAGCAGGGTCATGATGTTGAATCAGCTGGGTGAAACTACTTAAAAGACCTTGCTAGAAAGCTAATGCTGAATAATTTGGATATGGGTCATCAAATGAAGTTTAAATATAACATTTTAATAAATTTTAAATAGACTGAAGGATCATTTTGATCCACCCTTTATATGTCAATCTACAAATCGCCCGCTGAAGTGGAGATTTGTAAAGTTGCTGCCAAAACAATAAGAGATGGTGGTTAGATTCCTCCGGCAATTTATGTGAATTAATGGCACCCAGACAATAAAAATAAAACTTTCTGATGTCATAAGCATAAATAGTATCCTATTCTATACATATCCGTCCAATTTACAAATTGTCCGACCTCAGAACTGTTCTGCAATTATACCTCAACTGCATATACGTAAATTTTCTGCTATACATATAAAAACGAGAAAGGAAAGAGTATTTCAACTTACAACCTTGTAGCTTATCTAGAACTGTTGAGTTGAGCCACTTACAATGCCATAGCAGGCAGTCTTACATAGTGACTAGTGCAGAGGGGAATAGACAAAGTATGACAAACATTGAGCATAATCAAGGCCGAAGGACTTATAAGAATTTTGCATTCCTAGAGACGAACTAAGCAGCAGGATTTGCTAAGTTAAACAGAAAGGCAATCAAGATTTATTGCCTGAAGTGGGGCAATGTATGTGATATTGTCAGCTCACATTACATCTTGCACATCCTTCACCAGAGGACACTTAGTCTGCTCCTGAGCTTACATAGTTGAAGCATTGGACCGCAGCCTTGTTACACCCTTCTTTTCCCCCTCAAAGAAAATCTAGGGTCCTGTGATTAAATCAGACAGCTTGTCATTGAATGAAGAAAAGATGTATTAAATTTCATTCATTTTTTAGGAAACAATGATGGTTTGTTTTGCAGATATTTGAATCTTTCTTTGCTTTTATAGAACATGGTTAAAGGTTGTACACTCAGTAGCTTCTGGTTTGGCTCAAAGGGTCATAATCATAGGCTTCACCAGCTTTGACAAACCGGCCCTTCACACGCCTTCGAACATCAGCCCTTGCCTTGCGAGAGGCATACCTCACTTTTTTCTCAAACCTACAAGGAGAACCACAATTCATTTTAATCACCTTGCAATTATGATTTCAAGTTTGGAAACAATTGGCCAAAAAAAAAAAGGTCTGCAAATAAAACAAATCCAGCAAATAGCAAGTATATAGCTTAAAAGCAAAGGTAGCAAATGCAGGGTCAGCTTATCACATTATATGCAACATATGGGTCGAAAGATTGTGTACTCGTTCATTTTACTATTGATCTATTAACCACAACATGCAGGATACAAATGTAGACAGCTACGTGAAATTTGAGCACCGGAATACTACTTACATAATTAGTGGAATTATTAACAATATGACAAGAATTAGGAAAAAAGTTCAAAAATAATACAGCTTATTTAGTTCTATTTGTATTTTAACGTAGACTTGTTTCTCTTTTCTTTTTCTGGGATTGCTGATAACTAGGCCATTTTTATCACTACCACCTTAAAACCAGCAAACTGGAAGTTATATTTTTTGAAATTTGTAAAACAAAGAGAGGGTAAAATGATGGAAAATAGCTGGTAAAATTAATAATCACAAGTTAAGAGAGCAGAACAAAGACACAACTTGATTATGACCATCATAATTTTTATCTTAATTACCAGTGATATTGCACCAGCACCGTCATATAATGAGTATCATAGCAGTTTACTTACTGGCGTGTCTTCTTCTTTTCCTTGTAACGCATGACAGCATTATTGCGGTTGGCAGATTGTAGGGTATTCTCAGGGCAAGGAGGACACCAAGGAGGCTCTCCCATGAGGAGCATTGAAGAAGCTCCGCAATCTTGATAATCTCCAGCACTACTCTCTCCAGTGATCCCGGAAAAAGAAAGATTTGATTGTGCTTGCCTTCCCGTAAAACAAAGAACTGGTTCAGTTTTAGTACTCAAAATGGAATCGGCAGATGCTGCATTGCTGCATGCTGGTTGCATTGCATTGACCAGTCCAACTGATGAACCCTGGACACAAGTTTTGAATCTGATCATAAGTATGTAGTGTAAGAAATGCTAAACCATTTAACACAGCCCCAACAAAGAATATGTTCTCTCCATTATGAATTCCACATCATAAGCATGCCACAAACTGAACAGTCATCTGTCAGACTTAATTGCATGTTATTTTAAGAGAAAAAAAATTAAATCTTCAAATAAATAGGAGATTAAAGGAAGGAAAATGCACGATTATTTTTGTTATTTCTACCTCAACATTTTGCAATTTCTGGACAATCAAGATTCCACATCAACTCTTTAATATTTTGCATTGTCAGTTTGATCATGTTTCCAGACGTATTACATAATGTTTTTCATGGTAAGAGCAATTTATGCCAAATATTAAGCAGCAAGATAGTTCCACCTTCCAATCTACAAGCCTTGTTAATTACAAGGCTCAATTAGATGATAGATATATGCCAATGCTCGTTTGGTCAGTAAGGTATTAGATTCAGTATATTACACAAATTTAGATGAAGGGAAAATGTAATAAGTGCTGTCAGCTGTCTACTCAGGGACTTAAATGACACATAAGTATGTCCGTTTGTATATATGTACAATATATATATATATATATATATCATGGAGGCATCCCACAAATCATGGCAACATTTGTTGAGAATGCCATTCATACATATTTAACAATATAGTAAGAACAAGCCAGTTCTCTTAATAGAGGGGAGGGGGAGCTTAAGACCTAAGTTGGACTTGGTAGTTTCATCACAATAATTGACATTTTTTCCATCACCATTCTCAGTAAAAGACCGGAGAGGCCAGCACAAACAGTTTCAAAGTATGCCTCAACCATGGCATATATATTACTTAATTTCCCAAGAGAGTAAAACATGAAAAAGCCAAGACACAATAAAGAGTGAGATCTTTTCTCATTTCATCATCCTTGTCTCTCCATTATTACTATGATGAGGCAGGAAAAAGAGAACAGTAAAGGAAAAAGGGATTAGAGAGAGAGAGAGAATTTAGAGAGAGGAAAGGAGAAGAATAAACTCAATAGCAGTCTCAAATATAATTCAAGTCTGCTAAAAAATCCAAGTACAATGCTACAATCATTAAAAAGGAAAACCAAACATAATAACTATTATCCTAAATTACTAATAAATTATAATCCCTAATTTACTAATAAATGTCCATATAACAATAATCCATATAAATATATTACTCAATAATCCTAATTTTCCCATTATTCCTATTCCATTCCCCATCACATTATCACTGTACTAATTGCAGTTTGAAAGCTGCAAATCACTATTAACCAAGCATTCAAATCTCTTCACATTATCTCCTTTCATAAATCATAATTATAATTTTCAGAAGACAGAAAGGTGGTGTAGGTCAAAATGCTCTCCAATGACTTTAATTCACTAATACACAGATGTATCACACATTCATATTATAACAGAACGTAGACCAAAATAGCGTTCCAATGCCAAAAGCCCAAAGTTCAACCAAAACAGAAGGAGAGGAACATTATTGAGTGACCTAAATCCTTCATCCAATAACAGCAGAAAGTTAACTAAAATAAGTTTTAGGAGTATGCTCTGCATGCCACTTGCTTAAGAAGTCCAAGCTAGGACTGATTATATGCCTATTTTCAATGTACACAAGTGAATACACTAGAACGTTGTACATTATGAAAATTAATCCCCTTAAGATTTCCAGATTTGCAGCTTTATACTGTAAATCAAAAGCTCTACATCAAGAAGTATTGGGAATTTGGTATAGATCAGGTTCTAGTATCACACAGAGAGAAAATATTGACAATGAGATATGTGCTTGGCTGTATGAAACACAACAGACCATACTTCGTTAATAGAAAAACAAAGGTTATCACAGGCAAGGGATCAAATTAATTGACTACCTCAGCGGCAACAGCACCCTGACAATTGGAATCACCAGCAGACATGTCCTTTGTCCCAAACAAGCTATCAATGCCACCATTTTCAAAAAGCTCTTCAGAATGACTGAGAGCCATACCAAAAAGTTCCTCATAGTTCTCTAGATTCAGATCCACTTCATCCATGTTGAAATCATCATACAGTTTATCATCTTCACATGGCCCAGGACCTCTTGTACTAGGACAGTATAACTACATAATAATCATGAGAGATTAGTGAAGTGCTTAAATTAAATTATGAGAATTTTAATATAGAAAGCTAGGAAATTTGTTAGTCATTTCAGTTAACTATAAAAATAATTGGGAATATGTATATCTTCTGCAAAGCCATCATCATGTCATTTATCATCAAAATCCATGGGTCAAAATTTGGGATAACAGTTCAACCCATGGAAAGAACATCTTGAAACCCTAAAACGGATCACATGATACAAGCCTACAATTACTAGAGGAGGCTAAGAAAATTCATGTCTAATGCAGAGTGGGACAATAAAATTAATTTTCATTCACCATCAACCCTACAAAAAAGAAAAAACAATTATAATGTTAGCTAAAATTTAGCTACAAATTTTGTAATGCCCATCCTCGTAAAGTTGGCTCCCAGAGGTTCTAGTTGCTGGTCCTACAAAAATAACTACTCTCTCATGCACTAAAGTTATCTACATGCTAGAAAGCATTATGTAGTGCCATGTGTTCATGCTTCGAGTTTAAAATATCAATAAATCAAAAGATCTGAAATTTCCGTGAAATCAACATATATCTTTGTCAGACCAAGAAAGAATCAGTGGGTAGAAACAACCCAAGCATAGCACATTTAGGAAATGAAACCACCATGAAACTGGACTTTGGAATTCAACAAAAGGGGTTATCATTTGGCCAAATGAGGTTGCGGACAAGGAACTACTTAGGAAATTTACTTCCCAGTTTTCATAATACTCTAGGGGTTCTATCTAGGAACAAAATTTTAAATCGCAAAACAAATGGACACAAATGATTTCCCTAAAAGTTCACAATTTCATCGGCTATGCAGTAGACTGCCCATCAGACCAAGTGCTGGTTATGAGATTTGTGATGAAAATGATAATATGACATTGGGTTAATACCTTGGGCAGACAATCATTGCTAGGTCCAGTTGACTGGTCCAGAATTCGAGGTTCTGAGCTTGACTCAGGCATTGAAGAGGCCCCAACCCAAGACTTACCCATGCTGTGTATATCAGTTACTTGAGCTGAACCAGATACATTCCTGTTGCTGTTCTCATTAATGCTCATCAAACCTAGTTCCTGCTCACAGGTAGATTCACCCATAGAAGGGATATCCAAGACAAATGACCAGATTGAAGAAAATTCTTCTGCTGAAGGGCAACCAGAGTAACAATTGATTGTTTGCCTCTTATGTGTTGAAGATGTAGAGGTATTATGACCCAACCAATCACAGTTCTGACATAGAGTAATCCTCTCTTCAGAACACCGTACAAGGGCAGGTTGCGAATTGCATCTCTCACATAAAAGGGTTCTCGAATGACGCCTAGAAAGGGCATTAGCAGAATGAACATTTCGATCACATGACAAACATAAGCATGCAGCATCAGAACGGCAATACACCATAGACCTCTGATCTCCACAAAAATCACATATATAACCCATCTTTTAACTAGATCTTCTGTTGATTAATCTAAAGAAAGAATTCCTCAATCAGCAATCCTCAGCCCAAACTGCAATAACTGCAGACCAAACAAAACTGCCTTCTAATTCGAAGATGATGAAGCAGAATTTTGTTGTGTCTCTTACAAGCAGTCAGATAATTTGACAAAGGACACCGAAAATTTGATACTGCAAATTCTGCTGCTGCCAAGAAATAATAAAGTTATACTAAGCAATATGAAGAGAAAAGAAAAGCAAAAATGGGATTTCAATCTTGAAGTCTAACGTCTGAACTATGGCAACAAGATCATGGCTGGAAGTATAGAACGGGTTTCAGATATGAAAACTTGCAGCCAAGACCAAAAAGTAAAGAAAAACAACTGAGAAATGAAGTTGTGTCCTGTGTATGGATTTATCTGAAGAACGAATTAAAAAATGTAAAGGACTTGACAAGCAAACTCTAAAAACTATTTCAGCAGAAAGTGGCTATTAAAGAGGAATGATAATTTCTATATAATTAATCGTAAATAATAATTAAGACAACAATTACTTATATTACTTGCTGAGAAGAACTTCCAAAGAAAATATGACTTTCGATTTAGAAAAAAAAATTATTTTATACATAAATGAATTTCTTCCATAGCTTAACTATCATTTTCTAGCAAAGGAATAAGACGCCTTTTATCTCTAACAGGACATTTCATCATCAAAAAAGATTCGAACAGAAATTTCACAAAATAAAAATTCAACTTGAGCTTTGAAGTAACCTTCCCAAAAGTCATTTATGGGATAAGTAACAAGAAGAAGATCAATTCTAAATAAGCAAAAAATTAGAAACAGCTCTAACACAGCATCATAAACCCACAAAGAAAAGATGACAGAGAGAGAAGGAATAACAAATCTAATCCAACCAACAGAGATTAATTACCCATCTCTTAAATTCTTGCCCTTTGCTCATCTTAAAGAACCCATAAAAAGATTCGTGTCCAGAAAAATATGAAAAAATAATAGATATTCTAAGAAAGATAGAACGCAAAAGCAGAGTGTACAGGGAAGAAAATCACCTTACGGCAAGAAAGACAGAGAAGACAAGATCGGTAAAGAGTTCGGCTTTTCAGAAATTTTATATATATATTTGCAAAAATAAAAGGCAAAGGAACCCTAGAACTAGAAGCTGGACTTTTCGACAAAACACACACTGACTCTCTCTCACCACTTTCTCTCTCCTCTGCTCTGTTCAGATAGATAGGAATAGGAAGATGTAGATTAGATATTATGGGGAAGTGGGTGCAGGTGTGAGATGAGAATAATGCAATGGGTTTTGATGTGTGTATCTAGGTAAATGTGACATAAGCAAAGCTGATAAAAAGTGCAACCAAAGCGTAAAAAAATATAATGGAAGTGGGGCCATGTCTTTTTCCTAGTGAAAGGAAAAGGTTAGGCCTTTCCTTTTTCTTGGTCCCTCCACAAGAGAAAAAAACTGCTATTACTGCTACTGCTATATAGACTTTCTCTCTCTAGTCTCTACCTTGTTTCTCTCTCTCTATCCGCCCCTATCCATCTGTGTCCATGTGATTGTTGCTACGGTTTCTTAATATAAAAATGAATTATTTATAGTCATAGTCAGGTTGAACTTTGCAAAAAAGCGCATCACATGCTAGGTGAGGTGGACAAAAGGGAGTTCTTTTGTGACCTTTTTTTTTTCCTTACATCTTTTCCCCCCTTTCTTTGATTTTTTTAGTTGGGCTTTTCACGCTTTGGCGGCCAGTGATGCGTTAATTTTATGGGTACTTTCGTACATTTACTGCAAACACTTTCTCAATTAATTAGTTTGGAGAATATAAATATATGACGACAATTTCATGTCAGTTATCCACCGCCTACTCTTAATTAATGTAAGGACTTATCCACTGGACCACAGCCCAACTTCTTGTTTATGTTACTTTTGTTTTTGTCTAATTTTGGTTAATATATGGTAATTGGCCCGTATATAGATTTTAGTACTACATTTTTATTAAAAACCTTGAGTATTTGATTTTATCAGAATCCCTCTTAAACTTTTAACTTCTAATATTTTCTTATCAATAAAAACTTCTAATGTCTAAAATTAAAAATATTATACTTGGATAAGTTTTTGGCCCAATGTTTTTGATAGATAAAAGAGATAATTTTATTTTTATTTTTATGCGAAAATTGATTTTTTGTGTATTTTAATATTATTCAATTTAGTTCCTTCACAGTTTGAACTTAAAGTATTACTTACTTAATTTATATTCCACTGCTATCATGAATATGCATTTATTTTTTTAATAAACACTTGCTATCTAAATTATTAATTGTTTAATAGACATGAATTTCGTGTAGTATTGAAAAAAGAGGCCAATTTAGACTAAAATAAATCGACCCATCACAGGTTAATTTTAAAAGGTTGGGGTGAGATTGGTCCATTTTTTAAATAGCCTCAATATATATAACTTATGTCTAGATCAATGGACCCGTAGGCTAAACAAAGTTGATTTACAAATTTATAATATTTATTTATCTTCAAATTTTAAAAATATTATAAATAAATAAATTGTATTTATATAATAAAATTAAAAATATTCAATCACTTAAATGTGTGTGTGTTATTTGAAAAAAATAATAGGGTTAGCCTACGGTCTGCCCTCTTTATATTGCAAGTTCATCGGTCTAAATAAAATAAATAAAAAAAGTCCGCATTTAAATAGGCTCAAAATGATGAAGTCCAAGCCTTCCCTCTGTATGGGTTAAAAAGAACAAACTACAAGGCTTTGTTCTGTATTAAGATTACAAGATTTTGGCATGTTTTAACATTACTAATTTTGTGTCCCATATATAAGAAATAATAAGGTAATTCTGAAAATTTCTAATTTTGTTAAAATTATTAAAATCTCATAGACTTAATTACTTCTTAGGTAACCTAATTTAACAAAAATTGTATTATTTTTTAATTATAATCCTTGTGCTTTAATCATTCTTCACAAGTTATCTTTCACGGCTAAACAAACCCTTTTGAAGTTATAAAGATACTATTTCTTGTTCATATGGCATTGTGTCATGTTATTTCCACATTAAACTAGATAGTGTTATCTCAGTAAATGAGTATATCCCATTATCTTTTTATTTTTAATTTTTATTGTACAAGTTAGGAATAAAACACACTCCCTGTACCTTAAATCCTATCCCTCCCATTATCATATTTAGTACCATAAGATAAAAGCAAATAAGCCCTATCAAAGACACGGGGATGAATAATTTAAAAGTCATTTAATACATTGATATTTTAGATATATTAATTATTACGATATAAAATACTAAAATATAAATTATATCTTAATATTTAATATTTTTATCAAATACGAACATCTCTAATAATTCTTAATATTCATGTCTTAACATAAAAATTACTAATGGCTTGTCATGCACGTTTGCTTTATTTTATATTCATTAAAATAACAAACTAAATTTAAATTTTTCATATTTGAATAATTATAAATTATTTTAATATTTGAGTAACTAATCCATAATCCACTATATATTTTAAAAACACTAATTACTTTTTGGGTAACCACCCTCCATTAAGTTTTTTACAAATTATTTATTATTTTTAAAACTTTCATGCCAAAACATTAAAAAAAATCCCAAAGTCAAATATTTAGTACTAGTAATTGATCCGTAGTAAAAGGCATGTCAATTAATTTTTATTTATTTATGTTATATTTATTGAAAATTAAATTAAATATGCTTTAGATGTTATCATACGCATACTAAAAATTGTAAAGTGATTATTATATCATAGTTAGTGATCATTAAAAATTGAAAATTAAAAAATCAATTTTTAATTTATATGATTCAAAAACACATATTAATATAAAAGATAAATAAGAATACTATTAGTGAGATTGAAAGTAAAAGGATCAAAATAAAAATCTTATCCATTAGAAAACCCGATGCATAATTAAGTTAATTTCATTGTTAGAGAGAAAGTCATAAGCATGTAAATGATTATGTTAACTCTGAAAAACTACACAAATATTTATCCAAAATCATATTTGAGTTAGGTATAATTTACAAATATTTATCGTTCCATCTTTAATACTTTTTATTCTGAACTTAAAATTTTTTTTCCTTTATCAAATAAAGAAAGTCCCTACTATGGCCCTTAAATAATTATCGCAGATTGCCCTTTTCGTTGAAAACTTCTATATTATCAACTTCCCTTCTCGACCAATTGTCCTTTTTGTTTTTTCGGTCAACAAGCAATTAAATATTTCTATGTAGAATGATTGAGAAAAATAAAATAATATTATTATAAATTCAATATTTCATCAAAAAGCAGCATCAATCTATGACTGCGGAATTGTTTAGTAAGGAACGATCCGATTCCCGATTCCGGAGGATGGAAAGGCAGGCGTGGATGAAAGGTTCCATACACGTAAATTACGGGGAAAAAGAATGGCAGTTTAGTCAATGCCTAAAACGGTTTGCACTTTTTGTGAAGGAGTGATAGTATCTCGCCTGTCTTTTTCTTTGCTTCTTGGCATTGATTGATTTACTATAAATATTAGGTTAAAGTACATTTTTTGTTTGGAAAATTTTATTTTTTTATTTTTTTTCAATTTTGTTATTAAAATTTCAAAAATATCTATTTTTCATTTTTGAACTAAATTGGTCAAATTTGTTGATGAAAACTGCTGATGTGGCATTTCTATACGCTGACATAACATTTTCATGTATCCACATAATATCTGGTCATCGATTCTCTCTCTCTCTCTCTCTCTCTCTCTCTCTTCTCCTCACCAGTACGCCATAGCGTCGGCACAACCACCATTTTCGGCACACAAACCCACCGCCACACTGCCAAAAGCAACCCTTTCTGTTGGGGAAGAATAAGGAAGAATTAAAAACAAACAAAAAATTGGATTTCGGTGAAAATTTACAGAGCTTTATTTGTCTGAATCCACCCTCTTCACCAGAATCCATCGTAGCCCTACCACCGCCACCATAAAATTGGGTTCCAATGAAATCTTACAGAGATCTAACTAAATTTATCTTTTTGTTGTACCTAGAAGCATAACGATTAATGGATTGTATTCTTACATTGAAAATTTGGTTTCCGCCTTGGAATGCTGCTTTTTTTCTTTATGAACATTAAAATTCATCTGGGATCATGTAAGGTTATTAAGTAGAAGTCGAAGAATGCGTTTTAATTTTCAATCACATTTCTTCTTTTTTCTTTGGGCTCCCCTTCCTCCTTCCCTCGCTTTCACTTTCTTCATTCATTTGCAACACACCGTAAAAGGACAACAAGGTCTTCCTAAATTTTTGTTTTCCTTCTAAGGTATTTGAAATTCAATTTTTTTCTTTTAAAGTTTATGTTTATACGTTTTTACGTCAGAATGGTGATTTGAAGAGAACGCAATAACTTTGAAAATGAAGTTTCTTAGCAACGCATCTACTAGCGGAGATAAAAAGGGAAAAATTGTGATCTGGGTGGGTTGTTTTAGGGACATGTTTGAGTTGGTGGTTCGGAAGTATATTTGAGATGGGTTTCTTCAGTACTCAATATTTTTGGATTTGGATTTGGATTTGAATTTGAGATTTAGATTGTTCTTGTAAAATTGATGAATATATGCTATGTAAGTACTAGCTAAGTACACAAAAATACCATGTAGGCAAACAAAAATGCCACATATGGCACTTTTGTATTAATAAATTTGATGGAATTAAACTCAAACATGAAAAACCAACGTTTTTGAAATTTTAGAGACGAGCTTGAGCCAATAAAAACTTTTGTAATTAAATAACATTTTCAAAGATGAAAAAGATTCTTTAACCTAAATCTTATTATGTTGTATTACTTTTATTTTCTTGAGCTTTTTTATTACAGCCTTTGTGTTGCATTACGCATGTATCATGAATGGTGCATTTTAAGAGCTTATGCCTCTTCTTGTGGCATTTGGTTTTCTTATCTAAAACAAAGTTTACCATGGGTGAAGCTAAAAATTTGAAATAGGGCTTGGTTTTGCGAATGGGATCAAGCTTGCATGTACAAGAAGAAGTGGTGGCTTGCTACTATTGTGGTATAGACAATCCTCTTGTCTTGCTGTCACATTATTACATTGATACTGTGGTGGAAAATCCATATGGGAGCAAATGTAGACTTACTGAACTTTATGGCAACCCAGTTACTCAATAGAGATATCATAGTTGGCAAATATTAAAATTCTTCATAGATACTTCTGCGCCTTGGTTGGCTTATAGATGACTTTAATGATATTTTGTATTTCTAAATAGATGAGTTCTACTGATCATTGTGAAGCTTAGATGGACTTTTCTAGAGAGTCGGTGGAGTATTAAGAGTTTTAAAATCTAGGTTTTCAAAGACCCCAATTTGATATTATCACCGAAGAGGGAGAAAAGCTAATGCCAGAGTCAAACTGAATAAAGTGCTTTCTGATTTACAGTGGTGTGCTTGTTTTCCTCAATATCAAGTGACATTTACCAAAAGTTTTATCAAATCGTGTTCTTCTTCTAGTTTATTTATTTGCGAATAAAACATTATTTTGATCTCTTAAGTTTATTAAAAATTTAATGTTTGATCCTCTCATGGAATAGTTGATGCTTTGTTAAGTGGATAGTACTTTGATTGTCAAAAAAATATATTGATTCTATCTTGCAAAATTCCAAACTCTCTCATCATGCCTTTAATTCATAAAACCTCCTTAATGGCATCTGTCATAGCTATATATTCAGCCTTTGTAGTGGAGAGTGCTACCACTGATTAAAGGTTAAATTTCCAGCTCACAGTAGTTTTGAACATAATGAATATAAAACCAAATCAAGGACTTCCTTGTGTCTAAACTCCTAGCAAAATTAGAGTCTACATACTCCACAATGTAGTCATTTAACTATTTTTGTCTTCTAAACATCAAACCCAAATCAAACGAACCTTTTAAGTACCTTAAGGCACACTTAGATGAAAAATACAAGACTCTTACACTACAAGAAACGCGGATCTTAGCGACGGTTTTTAAGTGGACTTAACGACGGTTTCGACCGTCGTTAAGGCCATTCACGACAGTTTCAAAACCGTCGTAGAACCCAAGTCCTAGCGATGGTTTTGGTCAACCGTAGGAATAACTGTAGTTAAACCTGATTTAACGACGGTTCTAAAAATCATCGTTAAATTTTGTATAACGGCAGTTACAAACCGCCGTTAAAAATAACGACGGTTTATGGAAAACCGTCGTTAAATTAATTATTTTATTTAATTAAAAAAAGTAATTATTTTTAATTACAATATTTTATTTATATGTTAAAATATTAAATTTTGTGCTATTGGGATTAAATTATTTTATTACTAAATATGATGTATAATAACAATTAATTTAAATTTATAATATTTAATTAATTTATTAATATATATTTTTATTTATTATGTAATAATTAAACACGTGAATTATTTAGTAAATTAAGAAATTATCTTAAAAATTAAATAATATTTAAATGGAAACTAAATATGCGTAAATAATTGAATTATAATAAATCAATATACAGGTAAAAAATATGTACAAAAAAATATTTATTAGTCGTGAATAAAATAAAATTGCATATACAAACTACAAGGACAAAATTATATGTCCGGATCTTGTGGAGGCTGATCACGCTAGTGCCCACTACCACAGTCACTGGGGTCCTGAAAAATAAAAAAAAATTTGTTAGAATTTTTAATGTTTTCAAAGTAAACAAAATTATATCAATAATTTTTATGTATTAAAATATTACTCTGGGTCCAGGACTATGAAGTCCTAAAATTTTCAGTGGCAACTGACCCTGAAATTTTTGAAGTAAGAACGCCATAGCAGCCTCCATCTGTGCTTGCCGTGCTGCGAGCTCAGCGTCTCGTCGCTGCTGCTCGACGTCCCGCTCATGCATAGCGATCTTCAGGCGCTCCACTTCACCCTGTAAGTCGTGGTACAACGTCCTAGACTGGGAGCTCGACCCTGACGAACCACGACCGAAGACTTGAGTTGGGCAAACACCCAACCCAAATCCTTGAACGCGGCTGGAGTGCTCCTTAGTCCCAAGAGCTCTCGCAAGCGAATCAGCCATCGAAAACTCTTGGGACGAGCTGTCCTCCTGCTGGATCGAAGCAATTTTCTCCTAATAACAAAAAAATAATAATATTAAACATTATCTCAGTTAAATAATTACCCACGTACGGCAGAATAAATTTTATTACTTACCGCAACAGCCCGAGCTTCGTCGTTGATGTATGATCCATCAGCTCTTTTATAAGCTGCCGTCCATACATCACCACGAATCACTGGAACACTATGCTCAATCTCCTGAAATTTAAAGTAATTAATCAATTTATTATTATATATATGATAGTCATCTCAACATTAAAAAAAAAGATATTTATGGTTATGAACTTACCATCTCTGCCTTTTTTCGCGCAAGGCTCTTCAATCCAGTGGTGTGTGACATTGTTAGTTGTCTTCTGTTCTGTTTATTCTTCGCAGCCACATCCTAATTATTCACATAGAAAAAATAATTAATCACAAAAATTTGAAAGTTAAATTTGATAAATATATGAACGTGTGACTTACCCTAAACTTTGCGTCAAGGCAATAGTCTATGAAAGTTGCCCACTGATCAGGTGGGATGCCGGTCGGGACTTCACTCCGCAGCTGATCTATAGTCTTCGTACCATCATACACCAGGGGAAATAAATTGTACCGTGCGGCTCTCCATTTCACGCCTAGCAACTGCATGATTAGCTTCTTGTGTTGATCTGTCACATTAAAATGCATCTGCAAACGAAAATAAAAAATTAGTTACACATATATTGCACATGAATGACAAATAAATACAATTAATTTCTAACTTTTGATGTTTCCATACCAGAACGTGGTTTACGAAGACAGTCGTCTTCGACTGCTGAAGAATGCTCCTCCAGTCCCTGTAAGAGATCGGGAATAACCGGAAGTTATCCCCGATGGTGTCGAGAAAGACACAGAGCAATCCGCCACTATCTCCAATAGGCTGGTGGTTGTCGTTAATCTGGACAACCACCTTGGACCCCTGAGGCAAGGACCAGACGTCATGAACAGTCAACTGTTTGGACGTCACCTGCCCGGTCCCGTCTGTCATAATGTAGACAATTATATATTAGATTTCAAATACCAAATTATATATACAGGACAAAGTGTACATGTTTACAATACACACCGACTACATCAACAGTCCAGCTCCTCCTACGTCTGCGCTCCTGCTCACCGGGCTGATGCTCCTGTTCCTCGACGCCGAAGAGCGTGTAAAAATCGAAGGAATAATCATCGTCTGGTGCCTGAGCGTCTAGTGGGGGGAGTGTACTGGGGACGGCCTGAGAATCCAGAGAAAGGGAGGCAGTGGTAGGAACTGACGACGCGATAGCCTCCGACTCTGCTCCCCGAGAGACAACGATGTCGGGCTCTGCAGTAGGCTGGCCGCCCTCGCTGATCGCCCCGTGGGGCGGGGGAGTGTGAGAACTAGACGCCCCTGCTGTGTAGAGTGATCTAGCCCTCTTCATTGTCACCGCTCCTACCAAATTGAAATTAATAAGATTATTCATTGCATAAAACAAATACAAAATAAACATTGCCTAATAAAAGTTCTGAAAAAAATAAGTTAGAACAATAATTATAAGTAGTCTAATCTAAAATATATGTAAGTAGGCGGAAACGTTAAAACTAATACCGTAACAAGCTTAAATTAGCTTCTCCTTCTGGAAACAGTCTTTCTAAATTTTGCGCGTGTAACGGATCGCTATCGTATATGAGATTTTCCTCTTCATCGCTCATCTCGTATAAGTCACGAGGTTTCAAGTGCATCACTATACTCCAGTTCTTGTCTAACTCATCTTGTACATAGTACACTTGATGAGCCTTAGATGCCTAGATATATGGCTCGTCATCGTCAATTTCCCCAGTGTGAATCAATCGAGAAAAATCAACCGACGTCACCCCAAACTCGTCAACTGCAATTCCTCTCGATTTGGTTGTGTTAGCCCACATACACTTAAATAATACGACTGTAAACTGGCCATGGTAGTTCAACTCAATAATGTCCAATAGTTTTCCGTAATACGGGACGCCACCGAATTGCATGTTCCTGTCACTACTACTTGCATAACTCCTCGTCCCGAACGTACCGTAAACTCCACTATTTTGAGATGTCATCCCTTGATCTCGCTCTAAGGTTCAAAATTTAAACCCATTTACATTGTAAGCACTGTATCGACGTGCTCTATCCAGTGGACCAAGTGCAAGAAATTTTAAATCGGCACACTGCGATCCTTCATCAGCAATTGCGATCTGAAAAACGAATAAAGGATGAGCTGAAGTCATATCTGACAAACGAATGAAGTGTGAACATTTCCGTAATACTTACATGATGGGAAAACCAAGAGACAAATTCTCTGTGGACTTTTTTTATCTATCTCGGTAGATGCCCGCGTCCGACTTCTCAAACTATGCCGTACGTAGTCCCTAAATTCCCTGTTGGGTCAACATTGTGTAAACACTTAATGCTACATCAGAACAAAAATTGTATGAAACTTGAGGGAGACTGTGGGTTAACTTACTGTAAGTAAGGATCAACTTCTTTGCAGTTTGTTAAAACATGCCGATGGACCAGCAATTTTTCCCGAGGAGAAAGTGTGAAATATTCAAATCCACTAGCTGGTTTTCCAATTGGTGGAAACAACCCACTGTCAGCCGTCCCAACATCGGTTCGATCATCCACATGAGGAGGACGATTGAAGACAGTGGAAACACCATCTGGAACAGAACAATAAAACTTCTCCTGCGACATACGACTCTACTATTGAGCCTTCTGGCCTTGCTCTATTCCGCACGAAAGATTTAAGTTTGCCCAAGTATCTATACAATATAGATTAAATGAATAAAAGTGGATTAACAATAATGCAAGAAATTTGAATTATGTGTCTTTAATGTTTTACCTTTCGATAGGATACATCCATCGATATTGAACTGGTCCTTTTAACTTAGCTTCCATGGTCAAATGTACAGTCAAGTGCACCATGACTGTAAAGAAAGACGGCAAAAATAACATTTTAAGATGGCACAGCGTCAGAATGATTTGATCTTGAAGTTGATCAAGTTCATTAATGTTCAAAACTCTAGAACAAAGTTGTCGAAAAAATGAACATAACTCGATTAGAACGGTAGATACCGGCTTCGGAAATGTCTTCCTTATGGCTAACGGTAACAGTTGTTCCATAAGGATGTGACAGTCGTGACTTTTTAGTCCGACGATCTTACGCTGTCTTACGTCAATACATCTGGAGATATTACTTGAATAACCGTCAGGTATTGATACATTCTTAAGGGTTTTGAGAAATACTTCCTTGCCTGCATTTGTCAATGTGAACACAGCAGGTGCATATTTACCGTCATCATTTGGCCACAGCTCAGACCTCACACCTAGCTCCTTTAAGTCTTTTCGCGCATTTAAGTGATCCTTCGAACGGCCAGAGTCATTAAGTAAAGTGTAAATGATGTTGTCGCAGACATTTTTCTCAATATGCATGACGTCAAGATTATGACACAGCATATTATTCATCCAATACGGAAGTTTGAAAAATATACTTTTCTTGCGCCATTGTTGAGTTCTAGCATCAACTGAACCCTGACCTCGGGAACGCCGTTGTTGTGTCCCAACATCAACGTCCACATTTTTTCCGAACACAACTTCAATATCATCGACTTGTCTTAAAATGTCAACGCCACTCAGTTGTGGAGGAGGGTTTCATCTTTCTTCTTTTCCGTCAAACCTATTGCGGGCCATCCTAAATTTATGACCTGGAGATAGAAAGCGGCGGTGTCCCATAAAACACCACTTCCGACTGTGAGGGAGACAGACTGGAGTAGAGTCAAAGTTACAGTATGGACATGCTAATCCAGTATGAGTATTCCAGCCTGATAAACATCCAAGACCAGGAAAATCACTGATTGTCCACAAAAGAGCTGCATGCATATTGAACATTTCTTTGCTAAAGGCATCGTAGGTCTTAACACCTTCAACCCACAACTTCTTCAACTCTTCAATTAGTGGTTGTAAAAATACATCTATATCATTCCCTGGTGCTTTTCTCCCTGGAATTATCATTGACAACATGAATGAACTTTGTTTCATAGACATCCAAGGAGGAAGATTATACGGAATCAGCACAATTGGCCATATACTGTAACTGGTAGATAGGTTTCCGAATGGATTGAAACCATCCGTTGCAAGACCCAAACGAACATTTCTCGGATCTGATGCAAATTAAGGATTAAGAAGATCAAATCTCTTCCATGCCTCGGAATCCTTTGGGTGCCTCATGGCGCCGTCAGAAATTCTGTCTTAAGCATGCCATCTCATAGATTCAGTAGTTTTGAATGACATGAACAACCTCTACAATCTTGGCTTGACTGGAAAGTATCTTAGAATTTTATTAGGCACCTTCTTTCGCTTCTTCCCCTTCTGTTTCGGTTTCCACCTTGATGCGGAGCACTTTGTACAAGTTTCTCTATTTTCATGCTCACCCCAGTATAACATACAATCATTCTGACATGCATGAATTTTTTTGTAGTTCAACCTCAACTTATTAATGACTTTTTTGGCATCGTAAAATGAAGGTGAAATCTTGGCATATGAAAATGCGTCGACAAGCAACTCAAGAACCATCGACATTGCTTTGTCGCTTAACCCGCACAAACACTTGTGATACAACTTCACCAAGAAAGACAATTTAGAATACTTTTCACACCCTTCGTAGAGTGGTTGTTGACCATCTTCCAGTAATTCAAAAAATTTTTGACACTATCATCCATCCTTCTTGCTGACTGTGGAACTGGCATATCCATAGAATCGATGCTCTCATTTTTGGGGTGAATCCCGAATGCATCACGGACAATGTTCTGCACAGGGTCATCTCGAACTATGGGCTCGAAGACCTCAATTGGCATTATAGCATGTCCTACAGCAGGTTCTTCTGAGATCATTTCACCATGCAAACTTCAAAAATTGTATCCCTCTGGAAATGGTTTGACGATCAAGTGTTGACGTACAACCTCGATTAGTTGCCATTTCTTGAATCTACATTTGGGGTATGGGCATATTATTCTACCTTCTACTCCAGAGTTGGCATTTGCGAATTCCAGAAATCCGTCTAAACCATTAAGGTACTCTGTTGATTGTCGAAGTTTATTCATCCAAGATTTATCCATAGCTGAAACAATTTTGAAGAGGGTTAAAATGATTTACATGTAAAAAATGTTTAACAAACTTGATGGTAATTGACATTTAATGATAATTAGAGGAAATTAGCTGAAACAATTCTACCTTCTACTCCAGAGTTGGATAAAAAATATGCGTCACTTGTCCGCTATAAATAGCGAATCCTTATCCGAAAAAGATTAACAAATATAAATAAGAGAGTGATAATTAGAGGAAAAAGATACCTATTTGACTTTAACAAATGTATAATGTATGAAATTTATAGATTTCATTAGCAAGACTTGTCGCACCTTATTAAAGTGAGATAAATGATGTCTCTGCCTTGCATAATATGAAATAAAACACTTGAAATAATATATCTACGAATCTAAGAACAAAAATTCTAACTTTTGAAACAGTGTCATTGATACAGCCTTTTGATCATGTGCTGATTTTATTTGATTCTCCTAATGTCATCAATATAAAAGATGAGTTTCATGATCGAATCTATACGATTCTTAACTTTTTGGGAAGGTCAGTCACTAGCAGCAAGAAATAGAGTTATGAGTTTATGTCTGCCGCTAAGATTTCAATTATACTATTTGTAGGATAAATTTTCTAACAAACTCATATGGGGAATTGAAGTTTCAATCCCCTATATGAAAGAGTAAAAGTAGTGGTCATATCCGTCGCCATATATTGAAGAATAATTCCACTCAATTACATCTAAGAGATTGTAACTTGCTTAACAGAGAATATAGTATCAAAACATAGCGCACTAAAACTGACTGTATTCATATTTTTTTTAAATTATGGTATGATATATTTGCTTTCAAATTTTAAAAACTACGTGTATTTTTAAATCAGTGTTTTAATTCTTTCAAACCAATTCCTAAAACTAATTCCGTCTAATTTACTAACATTTATTACTTTGCCTCATCGATTGAACAAATATTTTAATATTTTACAAACAACTAGAATAAAAATTGACTATTACTAATTTATGTATATTATTTAAACACAAACTTTATCAATGTAATAACTATTTTTTATTCATTTACATCAATTTTAATTATATTTCTTAAACACAAAATAATTTATGTTTAAAACTAACTTCACTATGGTTTTATACTAAATTGATAATATTATATATATTTGTTAAAACATACGTATATTTTTAAAGTTATGTCACAATTATACAAAATATTTTTTAATACTTTGTCTGTCTATTTATTAAAATTCATTATTTTACTTCAATTAATCTACTAAATTTATGCCATTATATATATTTGTTTTCATTTTTTAAAACTTACTTGTAATTTCTTTCTTTACAAATATTATTTTTAACTAAGTCTGTTTAATTATTTTTTTTCATATTATTCTATCAATACCGTTGTTTTCTGTTTCTATAAATTATTTCTAATATTAGATACAAATATTTTACTTAAAAAAGAATTAAGCTTAATAATTCAGTTTATTAAGAAAGATATTACGTCTTACATATTTTTTCGAACATGGTATATTACAATGTTAAATATCATAAACATTGTAACAGTACAAAAATCTTAGGATTTACTCATCTATGTACATCACAATGATAAATATATTTCTACAATAAATATTAAATACAAAAAATATCTAATACTATCGCATTTTAACATACATTTATTTAAAATAAAAAAAATTACATTACATATCTTCAATATGACTCCAAACAAAGAAGAGACAAAATTCGAAATCAAACTCGAAGTGTCGTCACAAAATCTAAAAAAAAACATAAAAAATAATATAAGAAATTATTTAAAACAAAAAACATAAAAAAAAATCAAATGAAATTAAAAAATTAAAAGACATACCTTCACAAAAATAAAAAGTCAACACCAATACCCACAAATCACAAATAACACTCTCAGAAAATATCGCATGCGAGAAAAGTGAATTTAAAATTGTTTGTAAGAGAAATGAAGTGGGGCAACGTATATATAGGAAGACGCTGGCTTTAGCGACGATTTTCAAACCGTCGCAAAACCAAAGAAAACCGTCGTTAAATGGGTTTAACGACGGTTTTAATAATAACCGTCGTTAAATTTTAAATTTAATGACGGTTTTAACCAACCGTCGTTAAATTTTGCGATTTCCGAATAACGGTTGGAATTCCGAACGTTAGAAGGCGCCACGACGGTTTACAATAACCATCGTTATATAACGACGGTTTAAGCATAACCGTCGTTATATAATGACGGTCTTTTCGAAAACCGTCGTTATATTCTTTTATTTAACGAGGGTTATATAACTGTCGCAAAATCAGGTTTTAGCTACGGTTATTGGTGACCGTCGTAAAACCTCCGTCGCCATTCCCCGCGTTTTTTTGTAGTGTTAGGTCTGGATTACAGAAGCAGCCTCGCTCTTTTGTGTTTATCTCTCAAATAGAAATTTTCCAAATAGAGATTTTACACTTGGTTGTCCCTTACACAAGTCTCTCCCTTTTTATCTCAACAATAGTGCTTCTCTCTTCTCCTTTTTTTGCCTTCCTAGACCTTTATATATATACATATATGAGCCTAGCACTAATTACAAAATAGAATAGAACGAAGATTAACTCCTTAAGACTTAGTTACACATGCTACAGCCAGTTTGTTACAATTAGTAGTTAAGGCACTTAACAACTTTTCCAACTTGGTGTTTCAGTGATGGTTGTAATTTAGAGACACATTCAACATCTTTGACTTTATCGTTATAGAAAAAATTACTCAAATTAAAATAGTCTTTTACAAAATTTGAAAGAATTATCTCATAAATCTTCTTTGGAAATAAATCAAAATTTAAATAAAATTAAGCTTATCAACTTCCCCAAACTTAGTTTTTTAGCTCGTCTTCTAACAAAAGAGAATAACAAAAGATTAGTTATCCTATTTTTTTCATACTTAATCCTTCCAGATTGCATATCTATTGCCTCACAAGTTTCACATAGTGTATATTCCATAGAAGTTGAGATTATCAATAAAGTAAGCGTTAATAATTCAATCTTAATAAAATCCATTTTTGAAATATGTATGTGTGTGTGAATAGCCAATAAAAAAAATATCATCCATGTTCCACAGGTCAATTTATTCAAGCTAATGAACATAAATGCAATCTTTATCTATTTGGAATTTCATAACCTTGCTTTTCTTACAATCTCTTCAATAATGTACACATACTCATGAATTCAAATAAAAAGTTCTTTACTAGCTTGTAAGAGAAGACTACGGGTAAGGAGAGACTTAACAAAATCAAGAGAACTAAAATCAAATAGCACATATCAAGAATACTTTATTTTCTGCTCAAATTTTCTTCAATCAATTTTTTTTCCTTTTTCTCTTTTTTTACGTCATTCTTTTTCTTTGAAGAAGGAAGTAAGATATCTTGTTGCTTTCTTTTGTCTTCATAATCTTTTTCTCTTTCTCACATCTCATAAATAATCATTAGAAAAATCAAATGTAACATCTTTTACAAGGAGATTGGACAGATGTTTAAAAATCTTAGTGCAATACTTAATAAACTTCGCATGACTATGACTGATATGGGTGGTGGCAATCTCTCTATAAATTCCACTTTGACTTTATTAAATTCAATCTCTTTAAGAGATTTTGTGACTAAGGACTACTTCTAGAACCATAAAATGGCATTTGCCAATTCATCTGCAAAACCAGTGACGAATTATGTAAGAAATCTTCATAAGTTAAACCAAACAAAGAAAAATCATTGACGAAGATTTTGATTCCTATCATATCTAAAAAAAAGTGCCATTATGCATTGCTAAAAAGTGGCTAGAGCATTGCAAGAACCAAAAGACATCATCCTATAAGAAAAAGTGCCATAAAATGGCATTTTTTCCTAGTTCAATACTAGGTTGCTCCCCTCACATCATAATAAAACCAATAGCAAATTACGTAAGAAATCTTCATAAGTTAAACCAAACAAAGGAAAATCATCCATGAAGATTTGCATAAAATTCTCTATCATATTTGAAAAAATTGCCATCATGCATTACTAAAAAGTGGCTTGATCATTGCAAAGATGAAAGGGCATTCTCCTATAAGCAAAAGTTCCCTAAGAACATGTGGTTTTATCTTGGTCCTTGGGTGGGATTTGAATTTGATTATAAACCAAGTATCCATTTAGAAAATAATAAAATTTATGTCCTACAATTATTTCTAATAGTTGATCAACAAATAGTAAAAAAATGATATTTTCTTATGGCGTCATTTATTTTTCTAGAATCAATGCACACACAGCATCTTGAAACAATAATTGTGAGAATAAATTCATTATTCTTATTTTGAACAACTATCACACTCTTCTTTTTAGGTATTACTTGTAAAGGACTTACCCACGAAATACGCGATATACGATAAATAATACTTGTATCCAGCAATTTGATAATCTATTTTTTCACTATCTCTTAACTAATTTAGTGATTTGTACATTTTCTTTTGGTTTTTTGTGCTCCTTTTTTTACCTTCAACTTGAATAAGCGTGATGTGATCATAGAATACCACATTTCAAGTTATGACAAAAAAAATACCTTCAATTGGGCCTTTAACTCGTGCAAGAGCTAAAAGGCTTGGAATGAGCCTAGTTACCTTGCTGAAAATTGAAGACACTTGAAGAAAACAACAGTCAAGAGGCTATATATCTTAATATCTTTTTAATTTCCTATGAATTTGAATAATTACTATTGTGTGGTAGGTGATTATGTGCCATGAAAGTCATATGTACGTTTTTTCTTGTAAATGGCAGAATGCATAGACTTTTTTCCATCTAACATTTATTACTCTTAGACTTTCTACCATCTAGAATTTATTTCTTGTATTTCCTAGGTGCTACCCTACATTTATTGCTCTTAGACTTTTTGTCACTAGCATTTATTGCTGCTCTTAGATTTGCTGCCGTCTATGTACGTTTTTAGGACTTTTTCTTGTAAATGACAGAATGCATAGACTTTCTGTCATCTAGCATTTATTTATTGTATTTCCTAGGTGCTGCTAGCATTTATTGCTGCTCTTAGACTTGCTGCCACCTATGTACATTTTTTAGGACTTTTTCTTGTAAATGGCAGAAAGCATAGACTTTCTGCCATCTAACATTTATTTCTTGTATTTCCTAGGTGCTGCTCTTAGAATTACAAAGTAGTATAGCTAGCTCTCTTAAAACTAGCTTACTCCTTTATATATAAGATGTATCACACAAGATCAGCACAATTGAATGACCATTTCAAATTTTTTAGTATTGTTTAAGTGTGATTCTTGAAAATACAGCTTCTCTTATCTAACTTAGGTTAGTGGTGAGAAACCTCTGATTTCTTATCACTCACATCCCTCTAATTCTTGAGTATGGCGAAATCAATCCAAATCTCCTTAATTGTGGTGCCCTAGACTTATCAATTGAGTGATTTGGTTTTCTTCTTTGTTTGTTTCAACCTAAACCAGAAACGAAATCAAGTGTTCATCCTCTTCACATTTCGAGATCACATCATATTGGTATCAGAGCTTATGGTTAGTAAACTTGAGTTTAAACACTTAGAGAGTGATCTACCCCTATCAAACACCTTGACCAGGAACCTAAAAAAAATCATCATGGCAGAAGGGAGTCATTCTGGAGTCCCTAGAAGGATTAGCCTAGAACAAGCCCAAATTATTGACCTACAGAGGAGACAAGAAGAGATAATAGAACAAATGGCTCAACTCACCAATCAGATGATAAGACTCATGGATCTACAACTAAGACAACTAAGAAGAGAGGAGAATGCTGAGTCTAACGGTGCCAAAGTTGAGTTTGAGGAGGAAGAACAACCCTTGCATAGGAGGCAGCCTAGAGCACGAGAGATTAACATCAAAATGAAAGTTTCTCCATTTAGGGAACAAGTTCTCCTGAAGAATATTTAGAGTGGGAGCAACAAGTGGAGAAAGTCTTTGAATGTCAAGAGTATTCCGAGATAACCAAATGCCACCTTGCTACCCTTGAATTCACTGATTATGCAAATCTGTGGGGGGAGAATTTGAAGAATCAACGAAGGAGAGATGGTGAAGAAGAAGTAAGAAGTTAGAGGCTAATGAAGAGACTCATGCAGAAACGGTTTGTGCCTAACTATTATAGGCAATAACTTTATTTCAGACTTCAAAACTTGAGGCAATGAGGTATGAATGTGGAAGACTATGTGAAGGAATACGAAACCTTGTTGATTAGGTGTGAGCTGAATGAACCACAAGAGTAAACCATAGCTCGATTTTTGGGTGGCCTAAACAAGGAAATTGCTGATTTAGTAGAGTTGTAGAATTATGTTTTCTTTGAAGATGTAATTAAATTGGCCATCAAAGTAGAAAGGCAGAAGAAAAAAGTGTATGGGAGGAACCTTGGAGTGACTAAACCTGTGGGAGGGAAACCATTCCAAACACTTTCCCAAACACCAGCAAAACCTACCAAAGGGAATAATAAGGAAATGGAGAAAAAAGGATCAACCAGAACCGAGAGTTTTAGGGAAAGGGAGAAAGCAGTAGAAAACCATCCCCCTAGAAGAAGCAGAGATATTAAGTGCTTTAAATGTTTGGAGCATGGCCATATTGCATCAGAATGTCCAAACAAAAGGGTGATGATTTTGAAGGAAACACAAGGGGAGATAGAAAGTGACGATGAGGTTGTTTTGGAGGACTATGAGGGGAATGAGTATCTAAAAGAGGCAGAGGTTGTTGAATATGCAGATGAGGGTGAAATTCTGGTTATTAGGCGTGTCTTGAGCATCCAAACCAAAGCAGAGGAAGAACAACAAGAGAATATTTTTCATACGAAGTGTATTATTGAAGGAAAAGTTTGTAATGTCATTATTGACAGTGGAAGTTGCACCAATGTTGCTTCCACTACTCTAGTTGATAAACTAAAGCTAACTACCATGAACCACCCCCAACCATACAAATTGTAGTGGCTAAATGACAAAGGCGAAGTGTGTAACATCCCTAATTTCATTTCTTTTATTGATAAAAGTACATAAATATTTAATTAAGGAAATAAAATTTATTAGACAATATTTTAGATATCTAAGGAAATATAATCCTTAGAAATTCTTCACCTTATGTATATGCATAGAAAATGTTTCTAACATTAAGAGAACAAATAAAGAGGAAAAAACTTAATAGGAAAAAAATTAGAAATAACATACTAAAGAGATACAAAATTCTTGGATAAAGAAGATAAATTTTTAGAAACAAGTAGATGTATTAAAATTTCAAGAATATTGGATTAGGGTAATTTTTCCTAATTCAAGAACTAGAGTTACTAAGTTTAAAATTTTTACCTATACATTGGGCTAGAGTTTTTCCACTTCACATAAGTTTCTAGCAAGCCCATTGGATAACCTAAGCAAGAAATAAAACATAGACTTGGACTAGGATATAGTAATTGGACCAATAGCCCAAAAATTATGAAAATGTGACCAAGCCCTCCAAGAAAGGTAGAATTTTATCCAAAGCAAAGAAAATGGGTAGGAATAAGCCCAAATCCAAGAGGAAAAGTAAAATAAAATAAAATAGGTGATGATATAATAATGTAATAATAATAAAGATTAGGTTACATGGCATTAAGACAAAAATTTAGCAAGTGGTGTGATTCTACATTCATAATTTTGGCAAGTGGCATGATAATACAAGGTTTTAGGACAAAACCATCTATGCATATCTTGACTAAGGAAGAGGAAGATAAGAACATAAGTTGTTTGTTTTCTAAAAATTCAACAAAGTGTATCCTAATTGTGATAAGGTAGACCCATGATCATGAAAGGTGAATTATTTGGTAGTCTATATAAGAAAACCTACCCTTACAACATTAGAATTTCGTTCAAGTGAGGGAGAGGAAAAATAGAAGCAAGGTAGAGTGAGGAAAGGAGAGGAAGAAAGGAAGAAAGAGGAAGGAGAAGTTTAGGGGACTAAGTGCTCCAGGTAAGTTTAACAATATTTCTTTTTGAAGAAAACTTTTGAAACTTATAATATTTATATGAGATTTTGATCTTAGAACTTTGATGATTGGTCATGAATGTTGCTATATCATGTTACATATTGATCTTGCATGTGATGTATGTTTGAATACTTAGGTTGGTGTAGATAGTTCTGCATGGGTATGGCTATGGGTGGCAGAATTTTAAACTTCTGTGTTTTAATTTTCGGAAACATTCTATAGGGAATCTAAATAAATGGTTAACATAACAAATGTATATTTATGTCTTACGGATTTTTAGCCACTGGAATCATTTTTAGCCATATGAGGTAGATATGGTCTGATTAGTAAACAAATGTCAGAAAATGGTTAATTAGGGAAGAATATGTTAGGATAGCTTCGGTGTTTTAATTTTTGGGAACAATCTATAAGGTATTAAAATAAATGGTTAACATATGAATTAGAGATATATGTGTCACAGATTTTTAATCAGGGAAGAATATGTTAGGATAGTTTCGGTGTTTTAATTTTTGAAAAAATTCTATAAGGAATTAAAATAAATGGTTAAGATATGAATTATATATTTATGTGTCACGGATGTTTAGCCACTGGAATCACTTAATTTGGAATTCTTATGTGGGAGATATAGTCAGATTAGTAAGTAAATGTTAGAACCTACCCGAGAAGAAATAATATTGAATTTAAGAGAGTAATAACACCAAGATTTATTACTCTTTTGCTTATACGATTAATATAATAGTTTTAGATAATTATCTTAGCTTTCCATAGACACCAAGATCACCTCAATCAGAGTTAAAATGAGGGAGTTATGCTCTGATTAGTGAGCAAAGATCATAGAACACGACCAGGCCGTGTTCTGGGTGCTTCAAGCACGGGTTAGCCGTGTTCGGGGCTATTTTTGAGTACATTTGAAGTATTTTTAAAGTATGGCCGTATCCTGGAACATGGCCAGACCGTGTTGGAAGCTGGTGAAGCCTATTTTTAACATTTTTCTACCATAGATGAACCTCTTTAACTATAGGGTAATAGTAGAAATCAAATTGGAGAAAAATGCTCTATAAATTCGTAAGAACATGTGTTAGAAATGATATAAATAAGAAGAAATTGACTAAAGGCCAAGCATAAAGAAAATGAAGAGATGAAATTAATATTTAAAAAAGAAGACGAATCTTATAAATAAAAATAATAAATGACTAGTATATGCCATAGCCATTGCTATTGTATGAACTTCTTACCATCTTAAGTGTGAAATTCTGACATGGATATATTTTATAAAGTGATATTTGAAATGGTTATGTTCATGGCATGATTACCAATGATTTATGGTAATAGTTATATTTTGATGAACATACTTGTTATTGAAAGCATATTTTTGACTATCATTGTGAAAAGAAAAGAAATGAGCACGGTCACATGGCAATCCGTGTGGTGCACCAGTAAGGGACGCCCTACTAACGGTTATGATCATGTTAATGAGAAAAGAAAGAGAAAGTGGGCCATGTCAGACGGAGCGAGAAAAGCCCGTACCGAGAGTAGAAAATACTCACCCTGACCAGGGTAGCTTGATATGAGAATAAATTGATTGTCATCATATGATATTATGAAAATAGTTAACCCTGTCATACATGTTATTATTGTACGATTCTCATGTGCATAGATATAGTGCATTCATGTGACCAAAGTTATTTTCTATAGTTTATACAGCTGAACATGATGTGATGAGCTATATTGATGATGATTTATTGTTGAACTTACTGGAATTTAATTCTCACTATATTTCCATATCATGTTCAAAAAATTAGTTATGCAGATTTTTCTATAGCTCTGACTTTTAGTGCACGTTGGATTGAGTACTTTATGTTGGACAGATCCCAGAAGCAAATAAAATATTTGTGGTCGAGTTCGCTTAAATCCCGATGAAGGTGCAACCACCCGCACCTGTATCTCCGGAATTGGTCAACCAGAATAAATAAGATGTAGACTTTTATGTGTTTGATATGTTGTACGTATGTTTGATTAATGACATGTATGTAAACTCTGTATTGTATAAATTAAATAAATGTTATATGGAGTTAAGTTGTAACAAGGTAATAACTTCATAGTATTTAAAAAAAAATTATACCAAAATGGAGTTGTTACAAAGTGAAAGTCACAAAACAAGTGAAAGTTCCAATCTCTATTAGGAAGAATTACAGAGATGAGGTATTATGTGACATTGTCCCAATGAGTGCTAGACATTTGCTGCTAGGGAGGCTGTGGCAATTCGATAAGAGAGCACTGCATGATGGCTACAAAAATACCTGTGCCTTTGAGAAGGATGGAAAAAGGATTGTGTTGGCACCACTTAAGCCAATGCAAGTACAGCAAGAGAAGACAGTAAAAGAAGAGCAGAAAGCAAGCTGCTTAGCTACCAAAAATGAAATGAAGAAAACATTGAATAGAGGTAGCCTCATTCTATTGCTAATGCTTAAGGAGTTTCAAGAGCTAGAAAATGAAGTATCCCCACATGTGAAGAAACTATTAGAAGAATTTAAAGATGTTTTTCCTGAAGAGCTACCTAAGGGATTGCCACCCTTAAGAGGGATTGAGCATCAAATCGATTTGGTACCAGGTGCTGCTTTGCCTAACAGACCTACCTACCGAATGAATCCTACAGAGGCAAATGAAATTAAAAGTCAAGTTGAGGAGCTGATTGAAAGAGGCTATGTAAGGGAATCCATGAGTCCATGTTCTGTTCCGACATTGTTAGTGCCAAAAAAGGATAGTTCTATCAGAATGTGTGTAGACAGCAGGGCTATCAACAAGATCACTATCAAATACCGCTATCCAATTCCGAGATTGGATAACATACTTGATGAGCTACATGGTGCTAAGGTGTTCTCAAAAGTTGATTTGAAGAGTGGCTATCACCAAATTCGAATGAAGGAAGGAGATGAGTGGAAAACAGCATTTAAAACAAAGCATGGCCTTTATGAATCAATGGTAATGCCTTTTGGGCTATCTAATGCCCCTAGCACTTTTATGCGTCTAATGAATTTTGTGCTCAGATCTTTCACTAGCAGATTTGTCGTAGTGTATTTCGATGATATTCTAATTTATAGCCAAAGCTATGATGATCATGTAGAACATTTGAGGCAAGTATTGGAAGTACTGAGAAAGGAGAAACTTTATGCAAATCTGAAGAAATGCTACTTTTGTCAAGATCATGTAAATTTGCTTGGCTTTGTAGTATCTCAACAAGGTGTGGAAGTTGATGAAGAGAAAATTAAAGCGATCAAAGAATGGCCTGTTCCCAGAACCATAACCGAAGTAAGGAGTTTTCATAGACTCGCATCTTTATATAGAAGGTTTGTTCGAGAATTTAGCACTATCCTAGCACCATTAACAGAATGTATAAAGGGGGAAAAAGAGTTTGGATGGACTAATGCAGCCTAGAGGAGTTTTGAACTGATTAAGGAGAAATTATGCAATGCCCCTATATTGGCACTACCAGACTTCTCTAAGACATTTGAGATTGAATGTGATGCTAGTGGAGTGGGGATTGGTGCTGTTCTACTACAAGAAAGGCGCCCTATTGCATATTTTAGTGAGAAGCTGAGTGGGGCTTGTCTTAATTATTCAACCTATGATAAGGAATTCTACTCCCTGATTAGAGCTCTTGAAACATGGTAGCATTATTTGTTACCAAGAGAATTTGTTATCCATACAGATCATGAATCCCTTAAGCATTTGAAAGGGCAGAGCAAGATGAACCGAAGACATGCTAAATGGGTGGAATTTCTTGAAGTATTTCCATGTGTGCTAAAATACAAGAAATGGGAGACCAATGTTGTTGCTGATGCTTTATCCAGGAGGTATGCATTGCTTTCTATGATGAATGCAAAATTGTTAGGTTTTGAATTTATAAAATATCAATATGTTGAAGATCCTACACTTGCTAAAACTTACCAAGCTTGTGAAAAAATAGCATACAAAGGGTTTTATAGGCATGAAGGGTTCTTATTTCGTTTGAAAAAGCTTGTAATCCCAGATTTCTCCATGCGGGAATTGCTTGTCCAAGAAGCACATGGGGGAGGATTGGCTGGCCATTTTGGTGAAGCAAAGACGTTAGAGATGCTGAAAGAACACTTTTATTGGCCTAATATGATCAGAGATGTTCATCATGTGCTTGAGAGATGTATTGTGTGTAAAAAGTCCAAAAGCAAGGAAGTTGCCCATGGTCTTTACATGCCCTTGCCTGTACCAGATCAGCCTTGGGTAGATATAAGTATGGATTTTGTGCTTGGATTACCTAGAACTCAGAGGGGAAAGGATTTGATCATGGTTGTTGTGGATCGATTTTCAAAAATGTCACATTTCATTCCATGCCATAAGTCAGATGATGCTGTGAATATTTCCAATATGTTTTTCAAGGAGATTGTTCGACTCCATGGCATTCCAAAGAGCATTGGTTTAGACCGTGACTCAAAATTTCTTAGTTACTTTTGGAAGACTTTATGGCGAAAATTAGGCACAAGATTGCTTTTTAGCACTGCCTGTCACCCACAAACTGATGGACAAACAGAAGTGAGAAACCATACACTCTCTACTTTGCTTAGAACTGTCATTAGTAAACATTTGAAGAATTGGGATAAATGTTTGGCATATGTTGAATTTTCCTATAACAGAAGTGTGCATAGTGCTACTAAAAATTCTCTTTTTGAAGTGGTTTATGGATTCAATCCATTAACCCCACTTGACTTAACACCATTGCCACTTGATGCTCGAGAATGTTTGGATGGCAAACAGAAGGCTGAGATGATTAAGAAGTTGCACGAAAATGTTAAAATGAAAATTGAGAAGAAGGCCTCAATCTATGAGAAGGCTGTAAATAAAGGGAGGAAGTTTGTGCAATTCAACCTTGGAAATTTAGTATGGATCCATTTTCGAAAAGAGAGGTTTCCAAAACAAAAGGCAGTCCAAATTAATGCCCAGGGCAGATGGTCCCTTTCGAGTCTTAGCAAAGGTAAATGACAATGCATACAAAATAGAGTTGCTTGGTGATTATGGAGTTTCAACTACCTTCAATGTCAGAGATATTTCTCCTTATTTGCAAGATGAAGATGACTTGGATTTGAGGACAAATCATTCTCAACCAGGGGAGGACGATGTGATCATGGAATATCACATTTCAAGTTATGACAAGAAAATACCTTCAATTGGGCCTTTAACTCGTGCAAGATCTAAAAGGCTTGGAATGAGCCTAGTTACCTTGCTGAAAATTGAAGACACTTGAAGAAAACAACAGTCAAGAGGCTATATATCTTAATATATTTTTAATTTCCTATGAATTTGAATAATTACTATTGTGTGGTAGGTGATTATGTGCCATGAAAGTCATATGTACGTTTTTTCTTGTAAATGGCAGAATGCATAGACTTTTTGCCATATAACATTTATTACTCTTAGACTTTCTACCATCTAGCATTTATTTCTTGTATTTCCTAGGTGCTGCCCTGCATTTATTGCTCTTAAAATGTTTGTCACTAGCATTTATTGCTGCTCTTAGACTTGCTGCCATCTATGTACGTTTTTAGGACTTTTTCTTGTAAATGAAAGAATGCATAGACTTTCTGCCATCTAACATTTATTTCTTGTATTTCCTAGGTGCTGCTAGCATTTATTGCTGCTCTTAGACTTACTGCCACCTATGTACGTTTTTTAGGACTTTTCCTTGTAAATGGCAAAAAGTATAGACTTTCTGCCATCTAACATTTATTTCTTATATTTCCTAGGTGCTGCTCTTAGAATTACAAGGTAGTATAGCTAGTTTTCTTAAAACTAACTTACTCCTTTATATATGAGATGTATCACACAAGATCAGCACAGTTGAATGACCATTTCGAATTTTTCAGTATTGTTCAAGTGTGATTCTTGAAAATACAGCTTCTCTTATCTAACTTAGGTTAGTGGTAAGAAACCTCTGATTTCTTATCACTCACATCCCTCTAATTCTTGAGTGTGGAGAAATCAATCCAAATCTCCTTAATTGTGGCGCCCTAGGCTTATCAATTGAGTGATTTGGTTTTTTTCTTTGTTTGTTTCAACCTAAACAAAAAAAAAATCGAGTGTTCATCCTCTTCACGTTTCGAGAACACATCAAAGCGGTATCAAATTCTCCATAGGACTTGAGGTTTTTCTTTAATATAGCATGTAGTGTACACTTTTCTAGGTTGTCTCAAAAGTTGTTATAAATGAATATAGTAAAACGAAAGAAAAGGAATTCTCAATTATGGCATAACTTATTTTGTTTATTCTCTTTTGTATTCTTTACTCTTTATCATTAGCATTTTTAAGTAAATCCATAAACAATTTATTGGGAAATTGATTATTTCAAACAAAAATGTTTTTAAGTATATCTATATTGGAAAATATATTGTACAAATATTTGGTAGGAAACAAGTGTTGAAATATGCACAAAGCACTTGTGTAAATTAGTATTTCGGAATTTTATGGATTCCCATATCTAGTTACTTCAAGTTAGTTCTTTGTTGATATACCAAAACTTGATGAAATCTTTCACCTTCTTTTGGGCTCTGTTTGTTTTGATAGAAAATAAAAAAAATTAGAAAAAGCTTTCTAAAAAAATAATTCTATGACAAAATTTTCTTGTATTTTTTATATTAAAAAATTTATGAAAAAAAATACTTTGTTTAGATTATATAAAAAAAGGGAAAATAATGAATAGTGATGGTGAAGTGGTACTTGGTGAAGCAACATCAATAGATAGAGGTTATTATGCACATGTTTAGTTCCTTTTAGAATTCTTGTGTGATTCCATATAAATATACTTAGGTTCAATAACAAACCTAAGCCTAATTATTATTTTGAAAGTTTTTATTTGTACCTAAACCTAACCTGATTAAAGACAGTTGAGTTTGATTTTAGTTTCAATTCAATGATTTTTCAAAAGATGAAGAAATAAACAAACAATCAACTCAAATAAACTAAACACAAGGGCAAAAGATAAAACAATGCTATTGGTTAGAAATTAAATCAAAGTGGCCATTAGTAGTTGTACTTCATGACAACTAAGCCAAACTAAAAGCCCCTAAACTTGAAATCAACATTTTCCTCAATGTCAGGAATACAATGAATCAAATTTAGTGCATAAAGAGATCAAGGGTAAGAAAACTCCTTTGATAGTGGTGGCTGGTCTATAAGTCTTTTATAAATTTTCTATTGAAGTTTGCATGTCCTAAAATGTTTCTAATAGCTCTAACTAAAGATAGAAGCCATAGCTTTTCAATGGTTTCTATTTTGGCTTTGTCAATCTTAATTCCTTTACTTGAAATTTTGTGTCCCAACACTATGCCTTCCTACACTATGAAGTGGCTCCCAATTCAACACCAAGTTGGTTTCTTCACAACACCTCAGTTCTTTTGTTAAATTATGAAAACATTTATCAAATAAAATTTCAAATATAGAGAAATCATCCATAAGCACTTATAAGCATTGTTTAACAATATAAACGAAATTTCATCTTGCATCTCTATAATATGGCTAGTGCATTGTTGAGCCCTAATGGCATTATTCTAAATTCAAATGTGCCATAGGGATAGTTGAAGGAGTTTTCTCTTAGTGCTTAACATCTTATGTGAATTTCTTCTTTTATTGATAAGTGATGTTCTTGGGCACTCCATGACCTACAAGATAATTAGTGATATGACCATACCATAGACAATAAGAGAAGTAGATAGAGTATGATATTGCTCATTCTCAAATAACTCAGAATCATTGTTCTTAGGTTTTGGCGGTTCTTTTAGCTTTTTAAAAGTCGCTTCATGTAGTCCTTTATGTATATCTGGAGCTTTCTCTTCTACCATCTTAACCTGAAAAGAAAATTTAGTGAGAAGGCAATACATAAGAAAAATCATATGTTCATTACCACTCTTAAGGTTAACTTCCCTTGTTGGACATCGATTATAATTCTCCTTGTAGCTAGAAATGGTGTTCCCAAAATTAGGGGAACTTTAATATCATTGGCTGTCTTATCCAAAATATAAAATCTACAGGGAAGGTAAAATTATCAATTTGAATTTGAACATTCCCCATAGGCCCTCTTAGTCTCCTAATGGACTGATTTGTTAATTGTAAATAGATTGATTGTAGGTTTTAATTCCCTGAAATTCAACTTTTGAAACAAAGAAAATAGCATTAAATTTATGCTAACTCCTAAATCACATATAAGATTAGGAAAATCAAAGGTTGCTATAAAGCAATTCAAAAACTTCCTAAGTCTTTCTTTCTACAACTCTTGCTTCTTTTGCCTCAACTTTATGCTCAACAACATTATCTATACTCCCTTTAGGCTTTTCCTTATTCATAAAATTTATGGTAATGACTTGTTCCTTTAGGTTTTCCACTATTTCACTAGGTAATTGGCCTTTAGGACAGTTGTTAATCAAAGTAGCTAACTGCCCCAACTATTTCTCCATTTCCCAAAAGGATAACCCTAGAATTTAAATATCATATGCACTCTGGGTTATATTGGAACAATTAAACCACGAGTGTGCACCCTAGATATCAATTGAAATAATCATAGGAAGAAAAATAGATGAATAATCAATACTTAAATAAAATTAAATAATTAATCCTTAATCCAATTTCACAATACATAAAATCTTTGAGGTTTCAATATTTTTCAACTAACAAAAGAGAATTAACTACACAGAGCCATAAAAAAACCTAAGAGAAGAAGAGAGAATGAAAAAAATTCTTGATGATGTATTTTTAATGCTTTCAGGACTTCTTATTTATAGATTTTTACAACTCTAATGGCTTGGAATTTCTTTAAGTCAAGTTTTGGGTCATTGAGTTGCATTTCAGGCTTGTTTTGAGGTGATTTCGAGATGAAATAAAGTTCTCGCAATGGTGAGTGCCATGGCTTTCATTTGGAGCATTGTGACGCTAATTTGTGGGCACCACAGTGCTCTTATGTTTCTAAAATTTTCTAAAGTGGTCAACATGAAAGTTATATATCTATGTTTTATATTTTCATTGCTACTAAATTTACTTTAATTTGAACTTATATGAGAGAGTTATGTCCTAATTAGTTATGAAAGATCAGAATTCACTATATGGTGTCGCAGCAGGTAACAGTGATTTGTGAGCGCCTTAGTGCTCTAATTGATCCAAATTTGCCAAAATAATCAACATGAAAGTTGTAGATAATTATTTTAGATTTCCATAGGTATCTTTAATCACCTCAATTAGAATTTGTATAAGGGATTTATTATTAGTGCTAAAAGTTTTGAACTCACTGCAATTTAGTATTTGTTTCATGAATTTTTTTTTTCTTTTTCCTCCTCTTTTCTTCTTATTTTGCTCTTACAACACAAAGCACAAAACTAAAATAATTATGCTTAATTATGCACACATAAGATAGTCCAACATCTCCTCTAATACCTACAGTACTCATTTTTTCTCAAGTTTTGAGGTTTTTTGTTTTGGTGCAAACTTAAATGGAATTGTTTGCCTTGGCTCTTATGTATTGCCCCAAGAAAAATTTGGATGATTTCTTCAACTAGGATTATATTTTTAATTAGAGATTATTTAACCAACTGAAGTTACTTAAAAAGTTGCTTTCCTTGGAGCAAGTCTCTCGCCTGGCCATTAGTAATTATTGGAAACTATCTCCTCCAATTAGTCGTATGCATCATAAATGGACTTAGCTATTAATACACCATCAGTTACCATGTCTATAGTAGTCCTAGTATGACCTAATAGGCCATTATAAAAAGTTTAAACTTGCAATCACCTAGGTAATCCATGATGTGGGAACCTCCTCAATAGTTCTTTGTATTCTCTTAATCCTGACATAATGATTCATAATCTAGTTGCATAAATGAAATAATGTTGTAATATCCCTAATTTTTATCTATTAAAAAGACATGAAAATATTAATTAAGAAGAATAAAGAATGAAGATAAATACTTATTAGAAGATATACCTTAAAACTTCTCTCAAAATAGAGTGACTAAACTCTTTTAATGAAGCCCTAATAATGCTATTTATATTAAGTAAAAAAAAAAATCAGAATGACTTAAAATAGGATTGTTGACTATCACACCAATTCTGCAGCACTCGGCCCATGGCCTCAACACACGTACCTTGGTGTCTTTCCTTTTGTTTCTCATCTTGGCATGGCCACAACACTCAGCCTTCTTGCCTTAGGCTTCTTAATCTCTTCCAATTCTTGGGCCTTTTCCCCCTTTTCTTCACCTATTGATCATTAGCCTGCAACATAAGACAAATATGGGTCAAATTCTCATTAGAGATAAAGCCACAATTAAATTCTCAATTAACTTTTAAAAAAGCCTCGACTAAGATTAAAAAAACTAACCGAATATGTTGCTTTGGGCATTGCATTTTACGCTAAGAGAAATTGAAATAGTTCTTTTAATTGAGATTATATGTATTTGAATAGGAATCATTTTTTGATCGAAGTTGCCCACAAAATTTGCAAATTTAGCATTCAAAGGGTGCTCACTAGAATGCCCCTTTCCATGAAAGCCAAAGGGGACAAATGGGATCTAAACTGCATCTACAACCTACGTGTCATACTTCTTGGAAAGGGCTACTACTTGTGCTGTTAGGGCTATAATAGCCTTAACATCAAGAAAACCAGCCATTTTTCTTGGAGCAAGTTGCTCGTCTGGCCACTGATAATTATTGGAAGCTATATCCTCTAATAAATCGTATGCCTCATTAGTTGATTTACTTATCAATGTGCTACTAGCTAGTAGCTACAACATCTATCGTAGTCTTGATATGGCCCAATATTGTTAAATGTATGAACATGAAGCCACTTAGGTAACCCATGGGGACAGAACCTTCTCGACAAATCCTTGTACCTCTTTTAGGCCTCATAATAATTATGACTTAAATTGAATAAACGAAATGATTTCGTTTCTCATCTTAGCTATCTTGGTTTGTGGAAAAATTTAGTAAACAATTTATGAGTCAAATTATCCCATGTAAAGATGGAACTAGTCAAAAAAGAGTTAAGGCAGCTCTTCTCCTTATCTCAAAGTGAGAAAGGGAAGAGTCTAAACCTAATGTTGTCTTTAGTAACGCCATTGTGCTTGAATGTGTCGCATATATCTAGAAAATTTACTAGATGTGCATTCGAGTCTTCATTTGGCATACCCCTAAATTAAACTGATGTCTAGATCATATGTATAATCGTTAGCTCTTTCTCAAAATTATTAGCCTAAATAGCAAGCCTTCTGATATTCCTCTGAAGTCCTTGTACTAAGGGAACATTATACTCCTTTGGCAACTTATTTCCAGTCTCTTCTACCATCAAGTAGGTTTGAATAGAAGCTAGACAAAATAAATTTGGATATTTAACTTTAATATCTGAACCTTACCCACTACCTATTATTAATCAGATGTCGTCAGGTATCTAAAATACCCACCCAAATTGCCATCAATAATTTTGACGCCTTTATTTATCCACTCTTCCTCTCTCTTCGTATGGTGTGACTATTACCATGAAATATAAATATTATAACGTTACAAAATTTTAAATGTATTGATAGATATAAAAATAAAAGAATAGCAGATCTAAAACTATATTTATAAATAATATTTGGTGATGTAACTTTCAAAAAATTTACAAATTTTACAGAATTGATTGAATGAATTAAAAATAGATGATTAAATAACAATAAATTATTGCAACATGTTAAAAATTTCGAAAAATAAAAAGTATTATATAAGTATAAATAGGTTAATGGGTGGGTTAGTTCTTATCCTATAATTGAGTGAAGGTCCATTCGATAACCTATAAATTTTTTTAAATAAATAATCTAAATGATCAGATAGATCGCAATTAACCCAATCCAACTACTTGACCACCCATGGTATTTATTGTGCCGGGTAGGAGTGGGAACTGGGAAGAAGTCAGAAGCAAGTGAAGACCCAGACAATTAACATTAATCACCATGATTATTTGGTTAATGGCTACTCTTGCTGCAAACATCCTTTCAGACATTCAACATTAGGAGCCATGTAATTCTGTAATTCATGCTTGAATAAGCCGAAAATCTTAGTGCTCATTACTAACTAGACGCCTCTTAATTTGCCTATGGCGTTGGAAAGAGGGCAGAAACCTATCAAGGGCCAAAGTTTTAAATTGCGGTTGCTGCTGCAGTTACATTGAAATTGCCGTGAATGGATACCATACCACGAAATGCGAAAATATTGGGACAGCCAAGAGAATATAAAGCATAAAAACTGACGAAATCTCCCTGCAAATGATCAATTCCTGTAACCTGGTTCCAATCAAGCAGGCCTTCCTGTTAACTTTACATAAGCAATTAGTTTCCTTTACAATAATAGTTAAATCCATAAAACTCATACAAATACATCTAACTTTACAATCTTGTTGCTCATTGCCCCCCATTAACACTTGGACTCTGTTCTTTGTTACGCAAGTCTGCAGGCTTAGAGAATGAGACAGAGCTCGAAGATGTTATTGCTCCGTGTTGAATGATACCCACTCCTATCATCACTGTCACAACCGTCCATGGCACTACCCTCTCTCACTTTCTGGTTCTAGAGGTCATGGCTTGAAAATTCCCTTTTGACATTTGGTCCCTGTTCTTTGTTACTCAAGTTTGTAGGCACAGAGAATGAGACAGAACTCAAAGACGTTATTACTCCGTGTTGAATGATACCCACTACTATCATCACTGTCACAACCATCCATCTCACTTTCTGGTTCTAGAGGTCCTGGCTTGAAAATGAATAAACCAGGCCCTGAGCCGTTGCTACTAAACAACCAATCATGCACATCCCAGAACACTTGGACAGGTTGCTTATTAACCAAAATAGTTTGGTTCCCCCTAAACTTCCACTGCAAGTTCCTAACATGAATTAACACAATCCCGTCTACGCTGACCCACATTTCAGGGTCTTTAGGCCCACATGTTGAGCTCTCCACAACAACGTCGCTCTCTTTTCCCTTATCATCAAAGCTTGCTTTGGTAGAAAAACTTTTCTTGGCAAACACGTTTTCCTTCTTCGTCAATAGCAAAGCCTCAACTAGGGTCGGTCTCGCTTTTGTCCTCTTGTAAGCTTTCTTCTTGTAATCCCCCAACAACAACACAACCTCTTCATCAGACACTAAGGCTACGTAATAATCACTGCTCGGCTCCGGGCTGCCTGAAAATTTTGCGGACCGGAGATCCCAGTAGACTTCCACGTGGTGCCCATCAACCACAAAGGATTTGTACCCTTTCTTGCTCCAAAAGTGCCATGGCTTAACGTCTATCTTGCAGTTGTAATGAATATCACCTCCCAAACTATCAATAGTAAGGTGTAATGAATGGTTCATAAGGTTTTTGCACCATAAGACAGTCACATGTCTCCAATAGCCGACAATATTGGCGTGGTAGACGCTGGAGACAGTGCTCTGAGAAGCTTTGCTGGGCAGAGGCTCCTCTGTTATTCTCTCTACTATTGGCGATGATCTTTGACTTGACACTGATTGTGCTCTAAAGGAACGAAGGAAAGCCATAATATATGATTCCCTTAGAGACTCTCTCGCAGAACAAGATCAATGAATTCAAAACTCTGGCATCAAAACTAGGATTGAAAATCTATTGGTGGTTTTTATAATCTCTGCAGGAGCTAGATATTTAGGTTGGTTTCTGGGTTTATCATCCTTCAGAAGATGAATGAAATGTTGCAGGCCTCACCCGGGACGCTTCTGTGAGAGTTGATTGGAGTTTTAAATATTCTTTGATCGTAGGCCAGCCAAGGAACCAGATTACTTGGTTGATCAATCATTGCCAAAGTTGGTGTAGAATTAAAGAATTAGCACCACTCAAGAAGCTTATCTACGCAGAGATATTGAGAATGTTTGAGTGGAAAAGCTCAACCGCAACGTCGTGAGCCTGCAATGGTGATTTCGGAAACGTGTTTGCCAGAGTTTTGGGTTGAAGCAAGAGAAATGGGAGCAGGGATAGACGAGGAAGTTTGTTTTGGTTGGAGAAAATTTCTCTATCTAGAGGCTGAAAACTGAGATGTGGCCGAAATACAAGGAAAGGAAAATAGAATATGTCCTCTCAACAATCATTTTTAGAATTTTTACCGTATATATGGAACCAATTGCAACTTTAAAAGGTAATGAAAACAGAAAGTTAGTTAATGAAAAGGAGGAGCTCGCTGTGCCATACTGTATAGCGTTCATTTAAGTCCATATTTTCAATATGGAAAAATTGTTTTGTGTTTGGGATGCTAAATTTTTTAGAAAAAGTAAATTACGTTGAGCTGTAAAAACTTCATGTTTTTATTATAAAATCTAATAATAAATACATTGAAAATTATACCTAAGTTTTGTCCTTTTTAGATATGTCCTGTACTGTGCTAGTTGATCCATATTTTTAATGTATATAGTATATGACGTATTTTTATAAATAAAACTTCAAACTACCTTCTAGAAAAAAATATATAAAATATTTATTTCATTTTAAAAATCGAATATACATACAAATTTTTATATTCTTACAATTTTGTATTGTACCTATTTGTTTTCCAAGTTTTTCATTTATATAAATAGTAATTTTTGTATTATATTGGAGCACCTTTTATTTTAAATCGTACTAAGAAGTAGCGACCAATTTTGGCTCACCACTAGTTTAAGATTTTCAAAATTCTGAAAATTTTTGGGTTTAAGCAACAAGCAAAATTTTTTCCAATGCTTCCTTTGGAAAAAAGGTTGTCCCGAGCCTTCCCTCCCTCATTTCTTATTTCTTTCATTTTTTTTAATTCTCTTTGATTTAATTATACTCTAGGTTCTTCTTATTCTTTTGTTTTTTCCTTAATTTTTTTTATTTCAGGGAATGAATGGACGACTGGGGCATGTGACAGTTACATTTTTCAAGTGGTATGTTTCAAAATTTCTTAAAGTTCTTTTTATTTATTAATTTTTTTTATTTAATTTACACCCAAAATAATGTTTTATGATCATAAAATACATGTTTCGGGACGGTAAAATGGGTAAAAAAATCTTCCACCTCCAAAGAGGATAAAACTGTGGGTTCCTCTGCTATTTCAGTATTTTTTGTTTTTAAATTTTTTGTTTTTCACATTGAGTACTCCTAATTATTCTCTGGACATATTTGGTTTGATGGAGTGAAAAGAGAAAAGGAGTTGGAATGTTTAATTCCAACGTTTGGATTGATGAAAAGCCTATTATGTGGAACGCTGCATTCCATCCTTTAACGGAAAGATCATTCCTCCGCCTATACGCAGGAATGTGATATTCCATCGGAATTTCTCAGCCCAAAGACAATTCGACCCCTGGTAGGAGAGACCATTGCACGGGTTGCTGGCTTTTTTCTTCTTCCCATCTTTCTTTTTCGCGTTCATTCGTCTGGGTCCATTTTCTGCCCTTTTCCATCTTTCTTTTTCGTGTTCCTCTGGGTCGTTTTTCTGCCCTTTTCCATCTTTTTTCGTGTTCCTCTGGGTCCTTTTCCTACCCTTTTGGTCCTTCTTCTGGGTCTGCTTCGGTCCATCTCAGCTCCTTCTTCTGCTCGCAGCATCCATCGCAAGAGTGGTTCTTCTCTTCCTCTGGTCGCAGCTCAGCTCGTGGTTCTTCTCAGCTCGTGATTCTTCTCTTCCTCTGCTCGGAGCTCAGCCAACAAGTTCTTCTCTTCTTCTGTTTAAAAGGTATAAGTCATCCCTCTATTTTCTTCTTTAAAGATCTGCTTGCTGTTTGAACTGAACTTGCTGTAAGTATTTGGTCTCTGATTTTCTTAATAGATAAAAAAACAATCACTAGCTCCAAATGCTGAAGGTAACAATTCAGGAATTTCATAAAACCATACATCGTAAGGCTACCATATTAGAGAGTTCAATCTCCAGTATAAATGACATGTCATTGTTTAATCACTAGCTCCAAATGCTGAAGGTGCATTATATATAACATTGAATACCGTTTGCCCAGGTTAACTGAATACCTAGCATAAGATTAGATTTTCTAATTTGTAAATTAGGTGTGTCAAAAGTGTGGAAAGAGTTGGGTTTGTTCCTCAACCCAAACCGACTGTGCATCATAACCCAAACCAAATCAATCTCCTGATGGGATTCTCCATATACAATTTTACAATGGGATTCTCCTGTTCATGTATCCTCTTCATTTTGAACCTTCTAAAGCTTTTTGGTTCTGGACTCCATATAAAAAGCAAATTAAAAAAAATATTTTGAAAAGAAAAAAATAAACAAAAAGGAAAATATTTTATTTCTTAAATCATAAACCAAACAAATAAAAAATATAATAAAACTAACGTTTAAAAAAGTATTAATTTTCATTGTTTAAAAAAATTTATCAACAAGAATTGGTCGAAAAAGAAAATATGTTTTTTAAATTATATTCTTTTCAATCATTTTTTAGTTGAAAAGAAAAAAAAATGTAGATATTGTTTCCAACATAAATGCGAGAAAAATTGGTCTGAAATATTTTAGTGACCAGCAATTTCGCTATTGATTAAAATATTTGATCTTTTCTTTTGTAAAAAAATTTAAATCGTCCTCCGTTTTTTTCATTATTTTCTGCCATATTAATTTTTTGTAAAAAAAAAAAAATTGTACTGATTGAATCAAGAGATCCATATATTAGCATGTAGTACAGTTCATCTAGTGTTATGAACACATCTATCATATGTGAATGTCTAAAAGATAATCAAACTTTCAATGACCTTGATTTCCTTTTAAACCCTGCTATTGGTGAAACTCTATTTATTATTTCCTTTTAATTTGTATTATTACATTTCTTGTAACTATAGGTGGCCGTTGAAAGGATTCATAGCAGAGGAGTAGGAGAGAAGAGAAACTTAACACAGTGAAAATGATTCTATTTATTATCTCAAGTGTAATTATAATTAGCGTTTCGTATTTATACAAAAGCAGTCACCAACCATAGAGTACCACCTATACATATAGTTATATATAGTTAGGAACAAACTAACTAAAAGCTAATTATACTAACTAATAGTTATTCTCTAATATTTCTCCTCAAACTCAAGTTAGAAAGGTTTTTTACTCAAAGTTTGAATCGAAGATGACAAAATGAATTGGTAGGGGTTTGGTGCATATATCAACTGGCTACTAAGATGAAGGTATATGAAAAACTTCAATTTATTTTCAATTAACTTTCTCTCGAACAAAGTCTAACTCAATAAGCTTGGTTTGATGATGGAGAACCAAATTAGCTACTAACAAGATTATGCTGAGGCTATCAAAGTAAAGCTAAGGAGTATAAAAAATAAGAACATGTTATTTAGACATTAAGGACCTAATCCAATTTAATTTAACAGTGACATTGGCTGAGGTACGATATTTGACTTTAGTACTTGGTTGAGATATAGTGGTTTGCTTCTTGGAAACCTAGGCAATAAGATTACCTGACAAATATACACAAGCACTCATAGTAAAGTGCCTATCATCCATATCAACAACACTGAAAGCACACAAACCAAGTTGTTGTGACTTTTTGAGATGAAGGCCATAGTCCAATGTGTCACTGGGATACTGTAATAGTCTCTATACTATCTACTAGTGACTATCAAGCGGGTTATGTATAATTGTGAAACTCTGTTGATAGAGTAGGTGTGAATGTGCACCACCCAATTGATATGCACTAAAACAAAAACAAAAAACAAATTTTCAAAGCAAGAATATTAGAAGAATAACAAAGCACCAAAAGTTTACCTTGGTTCAAAATATTAATGTGAGATTCCTACATCCGGCATTTGAATCTACTATGCCACAATGTTTACAATCACTTAAAAAATCTCACTAGAACTCAAACTCTATAAAAAAAGTGTTTCTTTCTTAGATGCAAGCCTCTCAATTATAATTTACTTTTCTCTCATATTACAGTTACAAAATATGTTGCTGCTAATTACATCTCACATGACTCACTAAGCACAAATTTACACGCCCCTAACTAATTAAGCACAAGCTAATGCTATAGCCTCATATAGGCACCCTATAGCCTCAATTCTAGCCCAATAGTATTGCTACTACCCTTGCCCACTTTGGTCACCATTCCCAAGTCATTAGTACACTTGCACTTCACTAGAGTCAACTTAGATGCATTATTCATAAATCTCTACCTTGCTTTTAGGTTTAGTTAGGCTTCAATCTTTCCATAATGGCTTTTGTTAGCTACCTCTTCTAGCTTGAATAATAAGTGACACTAGTCAATTCCAAGCAATACTTGAACTTAGGTATGGACATTAGTTTTTTAAGCATGTCAATAGGGCTGTCTTTAGTGGGAAATTTACTTATTGCCACTGCACCTTGTGACTCTACATATCTAATGAAGTAAAGCCTCATATTTATGTGCTTAGTCTACTCATGGTGCATAAGACATAGCAAAATCTGCATCCATATATCTCTTTAGTTTCCACTCTACATTTTTAGACTTCTTGTACAACAAACCTAGCCTTTTGGCTATATGCAAGTATCTCAACACCCACTTGACTACCTCTAAATGTTATCTACCCAGGTCTACCATATATCTACTCTCCAACTTGGTAGCATATGCAATGTCTAGTTGAATGTAAACCATTGCATACATGAGACTACCCACAACACTAGCATAAGGTATATTCTCAACCTTAGCCTTTTCCTCTTTTGATTTAGGTGCCAAATTAGCTAATAGTTTGAAACGTGTTGCCAATGGAGTTTGGACAAGCTTTGCTTTACTCATATCAAACTTCTTTAATAGCTTTGTTATGTAACCACCTTGAGACACTAGTAGCTTTGCCTGCCTTATGTCCCTTGTGATCTCTATGCCAAGAGTTTTCTTGGCTAGACCAAGGTCTTTCATTTCAAAATTTTGGCCAATAGCAACTTTAGATTATGCACATCACCTCTGTCCTTAGATGCTATCAGCATGTCATCTATATACAAGAGTAGAAATACCCCTAAACCTTTTCTAACCCATTTAACATACAACTGTCATATTTGTTTATGAAAGAGTGATTCTTAATCATAAGTTGGTTAAACTTGAGGTATCATTATCTAAGGGATTTCTTTAATCCATAGAGTGAGTGAACACACCTTGTTTTCATTTCCCTTTTACAAAAACCATTTTAGTTGAGCCATCAAAATTCTCTTATGAAGGTTGTCATTAAGGAAATCTGTCTTCACATCTATTTGCTCAAGTTCCATGATGAATTGATTCACATATGCTAGTAGAACTCTAGTGGATGTGTGCTTAACCATAGGTGAAAAATCTCATTAAAGTCCACCTCTTTTTATGTGTACACCTTTTGAATATTAGTCTAGCCTAAATTAATGATTTTCCAGCCCTTTACTTCCCTTTTTCAACTTGTATACCCATTTATAGCCCACAATCTTCAAATTATAGGGATTATCAATTAAAACCCAAGTGTGGTTCTTTTCAAGTGAAAGCATCTCTCTTCCATGACCTTTTCCTATTGATGTTTATGCTTGTTGTTTATTGCTTCAAAATAGGTGTTAGGCTGATCTCCTTATAGCTTTTTAGTAGTTAGCAAGGTATATGTCATCACATCATAGCCCTATCTTTTAGTCCTTCTTACCATTGTCCTTGGTCTATCTTTTGACAATTAGTAAGTGTTCAATTTAAGAGTTTCCTTTTAATTTTTATCATGTAGCTAGTATGTGTCTTATGCAGTTTCACTCTCAATTGAGTCACAACCCTTGGGATTAAGCAATTCCAGTTTAATTTAAGTAACCTTTCTTCTGTTGTTTTCTACCACTTAAATTTTATGCCTAGCTATTGCAAAATGATAAAATTCACTTTCCTTAAAGACCACATCTCTACTCATTAGGCTCTTTGACTGACTACCATCACCATATCATAGATTGAATCCTTTAATCCCTTATGGATAGCCTACAAACATACACTTTCTGGCCCTTGGATCTAATTTTCCTTTTTTTGGTGTATATAGGCTACACAACCCTAAACCTTCAAGCGTTGCAAGGTTGGTGGAAGGCCATTCCATATTTCTTTTGGAGTTTTAAAGCTAATTATAACTGAGGGGCACCTATTGATCAAGTAGGTTATTATTTTATATTTCTTAGGAGCTTAAACTTGAATCATCATGCACCTTACTCTTTTTAATAGGGTTTTATTCATCTTTTCTGCCAAGTCATTTTCTTCAGGTTTTAACCTTATTGACTTGTGTTGCACTACACTCTCTTAAGTGAGAAATTGATTGAACTCATCACTCTAAAATTTCATTTCATTATCTGTTCTTAGCTTCTTAACTTTCCTCTAGTTTATGTCTCAACCATCTAATTCCAATCCCTAAGTTTGCCAAAAGCCTCATGCTTATACTTTGGTATATAAACTCATACCTTTATTGAGAAATCATTTATGAAGGTGATGAAGTATCTATCCCCTCCTAATGTATAAGATCAGGTTGGCCCCTATAAGTTTAAATGAATTTAAGCAAGTTTCTAAAAAGTGTTGTTTACTGACCTATTGAACTTAACTCTTGTTTCCTTACGATAGACATAGTTTTCATATAAGTCAATGTTGCTCAACTATATCTTTCCCAGCAACCTTTGCTTATGTAATTTTTTTAGCCGTTTCTCACTAATGTTCCCTATCCTTTAGTGCTATAAGGCAGTAAGTGAGGTGTTTCTTGATTTTTTTCATTGTAGTAGTATCATCAATCACAATGTTACCTTTTAATGAGTACAAAGATTTATGCCTTATTCTCCTCATGACAACCAATGAGCCTTTAGTGACTTTAAAGTAATTCCCTTTACCTTTCCAATTGAAACCATGCTGAGTAAGCAACCCAAGTGAGATCAAATACTTTCAAAGGTCTGGCACATATATTACCTTTTTTAGAACCTTTTTGTCCTATAATGAGTCCCAATCCTTATGCTGCCAATGCCTACAATTTTACATGGCTTATTGTTCCCTAAAAGAACTTCACCACTAGCACTAACCTTGTAGATCTAAAACCAACCAAAATTAGGTGTCATATGGAATAAACACCTTGAGTCAAGTATCTATCTTCTGTTAGAGTTACTAGTGGCTGCCACTAATACATCAACATTCTCATATCCATCTAAATCCTACTAAACCAGTGTAGTCTCTCCTTCCTTCTTTTGTAGCTTGCCATTCCTCTTCCTTTTAGGGAAATCCTTTTTGAGATACCTCTCTTCATGGCAAAAGAAACACTTAATATTTTTAACATTCTTTGACGTATATTTCCACTTTTTTTGCCCTTAAAATCCTTTTTTTCTAGCCTGGCCCTTACTGTTAAACCCTTACCAATGTTGTCCTCATTGTTAGTTTTCCTTCTCTGGTTATTAGACCTTAGAGCTCCAACAACATCCTCTAAGCTAATCCTTTCTTTGCCATGTTGAAGATTATTAACAAAGTTTTCAAAGGTCTTGGGTAGAGAATGCAGCAACAGCAATTCCTTGTCCTTATCATCATATTATGCCTCTATGTTCTCTAAGTCTAAAACTAGTTTATTGAATTCATCTATATGTCCTAATATATCTTTACCCTTTATCATATACAACCTATTAGACAGACTTTTAGTCATATAGAGGGACTTTAACTTTAACCAAATCTTGGTCTCTGATCTTATCTTTGACACTTCTTCAAAACCTTGTCACTGAGGCTTAAAATGAGTGTATTGTTGACTCTCTCCAACACTTCCTCCTTCTTTTCCATTGACTAAGTATCTAGAAGCTTTGATGGACTCCTTAGAGCCTTTTTTAAACCCATATTTTCCAAGTGCACCAATGTCTTCATCTTCAATAGAACAAAGTCATTGGTGCCATCAAGTTTCTTTATTTTAATCTAGGAGCTGGCTTATAGTAAAAAAGAATGCTAATGGCCTCTTTCTTACAAGAATCTTAGACTTTAATCCTCCCAAGAGCTAAGACAAAGTGGCTATGATGCCACTTTGTGAATGTACAACACCCAATTGATTTGTAACCAAAAAAAATAGAAATTTAAAGCAAAAAAATAGGGATAATAGCAGAACAACAAAACTTTACCCTGGTTGAGAAACTCAATGTGAGATTTCTACATCTAGCATCTGAATCCACTATGTCATGATCATAATAACTCAAAGAATCTCATTAGCACTCAAACTATCTAAGAAAGTGTTTCTTTCCTAAATGCAAGCCTCTCAATTCTGATTCACTCTTTTCTTGGATTATAATTGTAGAATATCTATCTAACTACTAAATTACACTTATATATAGGTTATTTACTACCGATTACATCTCACATAGCTCACTAAGTACAATCTCACGTGGTTCAAACTAATTAAGTTCTAAGCTATTGCTATTGCCTCATATAGCCATATTAAAACCTCGGTTCTAACTTAGCAGTGTTGCTACTACCTCTACAACCCCTTGCAACCTTATGTAGTATTGTTGTAGCCACTATTCTTGGGTCACTAGCACACTTACACTTTACTAGAGTCAACTTAGATGCATTCTTCACAATAGGCAAGTTCTGATTGGGTTACAGTGACATAATGTAAATCATCTATAAAGGATTGATAGAGTTAAGGATCAGTCATTAACTCATTTTAAACAGCTAAAATTCTAGGACCACTGATCATAGGAGTATTCATAAGTTTTTAGTCCAATATAATAGCTTTAAACAAGTCTATAATATACTTCTTTTGACATAAATGCAAATCACCATCTTTAGTGGGAGTAACTTGAATACTATGAAAGTAAGTAAGATTTCCTAAATCATTTAAGGAAAATACTTTTTTTAAATTAGTAATTAAAGTTTGAATTTCATATGGAGAACTACAAATGACAATGATGTCATCAACATAAACAAGTATATATATAATCGAGTGAGTAAGGACTTTAATAAAAAGAGATGGATCATACTTAGCAGAGGCATATCCAAATATACCTAATATGTGTACAAGCTTCTCAAATCAAGCTCTAGGAGCTTGTTTGAGTCTATAAAGAGCTTTGTGGAGTTTATACACTAAAGTTAGATTACAATCCTCAAAACTAGTAAGTTGTACCATATAAAGCTCTTCATTGAGAATGCCATTTGGAAGAGCATTATTAACATCAAATTTTCTTTGAAGACTAATATCTCGAAACAGCCAAGGTAAGGACAATTCTAATCATGTTTGAATTAAAAATAACACTACAAATATTAAAGAAATCAAAACCTACCTATAGATGGAACCCCTTTTCCATTAACCAATTTTTGTACTTGTGAATAGAGCCATCATCTTTCCTTTTAAGCTCAAACACCCACTTGCAATTGATTGTAGTTATGCTTGAAGGTAGAGGAACAAGGCTCCAAGTTTTATTAGATTGGAGGGCATTAAACTCTTATTACATATCAAGCTTTCATTAAGAGCATATTTTACATACGTAGGCTTAGTATTATCAAGATTTGCAATGTAGACCTTTGGTTTGTGTGTTCTAACTTTAAACCTTATACACGTAGAATGGACATTTACTGAAACTAAAATTATAATAGCAAAACTAGTATAACAGTATTAAAGTTACCATCGGTCAACAAGCTAAAATTAGTATGAATTATTATAGTATCAATTCCAATAGTATCATTTGTAATAATATTAGGAGCAAGATCATGAATTTCAATAGAACCATTAGTAACAACATTAGTATGAGTAGATGCAGGAGCAGGGATAGGTGACATGCTATAAATTAAGCATGTCTTTAGCATGTTTTAAGTTTCTTTTTATTTAATTTGAGTAGGAAATAAATAAGATTTAATTGAGTTTTGTGTTTTATGTTTTAGGAATAATAAAGAAGAAAAGAAAAGGAAAATAGAGAGAAAATATAGAAAAATACTAATTTTTGACCCTCCGTCACTAATTGAGACATATCTCTTTCATTTGAACCCCGATTAAGATGATTTTAGCGGCTATGGAAAGAAGAGACATAGAGTTACAACTTTTATGTTCAGTACTTTGACAAAATTTAGAAGTTTCTGAGCGCCGCATCACTATGAATCTGGAGTGCCACGGCGCCCAAGCCCAAAGAAGATCAAGCATGTTGCGACGCCCCGTTGTTAGTTTCCTAGGCGCTGTGACGCCTCAATAGTGGAATTCCGTAGCATCGCGGTGCTTGCCACCTTACCAAAATGCTAAATTCACGATTTTTAAGTCTTTTTGGCTCTAATTGAAGACCGACAGGCCAAATTTTGACTTAGAAACAATTCTATTTCAAGGAGGAGAAGCTAATCTATAAAAAGAGAAGAAAGGAAGCATCAAAGATCATTCAAGCTCTTAATTACCTTCTTTAATTCTTGTTTAAATTTTTTTATGGCCTTGCGCGACTAATTTATTTTTAGTTGGTAGAGGAATATTGAAACCTCAAGTGATCGTTATGCATTGTGAGATTTGGAATATATTTTATTAGTTCAATTTTAATCAAGTATTGATTATTCATATACTCTTCTCTTTTCTTAATGATTATTCATATAATTGCTAGAAAGGCTTACTAATATATTGTTTATTTTAATCTGCTGCTGAATTAGGTTTTGAACAGAATTTTTGTTATTGTATTCATGAAGCAAATAGGATTAAAGATTTTGGATTATAAATCATTAACTCTATGATGAATGATCAACTAAATTAAATATAATCGATGTATTTATATTTATTTAACTCTATCAGTTTTTCTTGTTCCTCATGCAATTAATAGGTTAGACTTTACCGATGTGCTAAAAGATATCTTATTAATTAGAGTTTAATTGGTGCGATTGTTATCAATTTATTAGGCTTAAGGAGAAACAAGGATAAAATCCTAATGGTAGATATTTGATTTAAGATTGATGATATTGTCAATGATCAATGCAATCCCTTAATAGTGGATATCGACTGAAACTAACGTCTTTGTCATTAATTACTTTCTTAATTATTTTCATTATTGTTTGCTTTGTTACTTACAATTATCAAATCTCCCTTCTCTCACTCACATAAGATAATTTCAGTTTCTGTAAGATCGACCCTTACTCCTACTATTACAGGTTAGTTTTGAGGTAAGGTATCAATTTGGGTGTACTGGCGATAGTATGGACCAATAGGACCAGGATGAAGGGAATTAACTAGTGAAGAATTTTCAAAATTAGGACCAAAAGAAAAGTAAGGTACCAAATGAATAGAAGGAACAAAATTAATGACAGAGGAAGGAATTGATTAGGAGTAAGAGGAAGAAATTATTTATGAATAGGGGAAAGAAAATTCAGCAAGGACAACATCCCTAGTAACATAGAGTTTTGATGTCAAAAGGTCCAAACATCATTATCCTTTAGTCTATACCCAAGAAAAAAACATTTGATAGATTGAAAGGAAATCTTATGTCTATTATAGGGATGTGCATGACAATAACAACACCCAAAATAGTTTAGAACATGATAATTTGGTTTGGTGTGAAATAAAACTTTCATAGGTGTCTTATTTTCTAACAATAGAGTAGGCAATTGATTAATGAGGAACACTAAAGTTTAGACAGGATAATCCCAAAAATGTATAGGCAAAGATGAATTAGCAAGTAAGGTCAAATCCATTTCTACAATATGCTTATGCTTCATCTTAGCAACCCCATTATGTTTACATGGATAGGGATTGCTAATCTTATGCTTAATTCCATGTGTTGCTAGAAATAATTGAAAAGAGTTAGAAGTGAACTTATCTTGACCTTCACTTTGAAGGGACTTAATTTGAAATCTAGTTTGAAACTCAATCATGCCTTAGCAAAGATAGCCAAAAATCAATTGTTACCCTAAGCTTGACCGCATGAGGAGGTTCCTCAGGAAGAACAAATTGTTAAGCTAGTCACTCACCCAAAAAATAATAATCTTGAAAACTAGCCCTTAGCCTTGAAAGATGACCCCTTAACAACCCATACAACTTATGGTAGTGTATCTGTAATTCTATTCATACCTTCCATAGTATAGGATTTCACCCCTTGGGATATCAAGGGCTACTAATCTTTTTCTGATTCCACCCCATTGAAGAGAAACTCCAATGATTGTTTTAATCTAAGGCCCCTCAAAATACATAAGAAGTTAAAAGTTAACAAACCGACTAGGGATAGGTTGCAAAAGAAAATAAGGGATAGGTGATCGAGATAAGAAGGTAATCTCTTATCTAAATTATGTGCAAAAGGGCAAGCCAAAGGGCATCTTGTGTTTATAAGGCACTCCATCTATACCATATAGCTAAGAGATTTGCCAAGAATGCTAAGGCACTGTTAAACCTTAACTTTTATGATGGGACAATCAATCCACAAGATCATGTAAATACATACCTCTAAAAAATGGCTAGCACTAACTCCACAAATACCATCCTTTGCTGCCTTTTTCTTGCCACTTTAAAAAAGGCAGCATTGTAATGGTTCATGGATCTCCTTTAGTACAATGTGAACAATTTCAATAATCTCAGTGAGACATTCATTACCCATTCTGCCACTAATAAACACTTTAGAAAAGCCTCATCAAGCTTGGCTAGGTTTAGACAAGGTTGGGATGACACACAAAGATAATTTCTTGCTTGGTTCAACAAAATCTCTTTTCAGATCTATGGCCTCAAAGAAGGAGTCACTGAATATGCCATTAAGACGGGCCTCCAAGATCATGTTGATTAATTAAGAGGGCAAAAGAAGAAGCCTACCTTGAGACAAGTACATTAGCTATGCACTATTAAATAGAATAGGGTCTAAATCCTAGAAAAATTCTACAATACACAACCATTCAGGTTCTCATCCAAAAAAAAAGGAAAAGATCGATCAACATTGGCCATGACATAGAATAGTGTTATACCTTAAAAAAAGGAGATAGAAAACCTTATCTAGTAGGGGAAATAGGTAGATATGTCTAGCAAGGAAGGCCAGAGAGATAAAGAATGGAGAAAGATAAAAGAGATTATTGCAATGTATGCCTTATGAAAGACTAGTGAGCCAAAAAGGACTAAAGCAACGAACAACCTCCACCCCTGCCATGACTAAGATACTAAGAGTGTGAATGATCACCAAATGACCAAATGATGAGAATCATCCATAACATATCTAAAAAGGTCACCCAAAAATATTTTCCTTATAAACTAAAAGTCAGACCGAGCAGTCCATAACCAATATAGACTAAATGGCCCAAAGAAAGTTGAGAATAAAATAGAAATGTCTCCTCATCACCTTCACAGATGATGACTTTCAAGGGTAGACCCTAATCATGAAGACCCAATGGTCATTATGACAACAGTCGCCAACTAATCCATAAAAATGATCCTAATCGTTAAGGCAACTCAATTGGCATCCCGTACTGTAGTACACATAGAAAGTTAGGCCTAAAAGATGAATACCTAAATTAGTTCATCAAGACCCTAACACGATTCTCAAGGAACCAAGTCCACACAAACGACACTACTAAACTACAGGTTATTGTGGGTGACTTGCCGTGCACCAAGAGCGTAGATGTGAACTTTGTTGTGGTCTTTGCACTATTGGCATACAACACTCTCCTAGAAAGGTTCACCCTTAACAAGCTACGAGCAGTGTTGTCTATAGTATACTTTGTTATGAAATTTCTACAAAAAATGGAATCCATGAGGTTAGCACTAACCAAAAGGAGGTATAGAGCTATTATATTGTTAACCTTACAAGAAACAAGAGAAAAGAAGGAATAGAAAAAGAGGGGCAGACAAGAAGAAAATCGAGAACCAGAAAGCTCAATAAAAAAACCCAATTAGAAGTCATGAATGCAGAGCTTATTGACCTAAGGGACAAAATCCCAAGCACTTGGTCAGAACTATAAGAAGAGCTCACAAGTGTACATATTTGTGAGGTTAAAGATGAAAGAGAAATTATGATCAACACATTACTACTAGCAGGTTTACAATTAAACATAATCAAACTACTAAAAGAAAACAATGATGTGTTTACTTGGTCACTTGCTGATATGTTGACCATCTACCTAAAGATTATATGCCATCTCTCACTAGATGGATGAGTGGGCGTCATCCAGAAGAAAAGAACCTTTAAGGCAAAATGATAAAAAGCCATAAAAGAATTTGTTGAAAAGCTACTAGAAGTTGTTTTCATTCAAGAAAACATATACCCTAACTAGTATTATGGTTAACAATTCATGATATTGGATGAGTGGGCGTCATCCAGAAGAAAAGAACCTTTAAGGCAAAATGATAAAAAGCCATAAAAGAATTTGTTGAAAAGCTACTAGAAGTTGTTTTCATTCAAGAAAACATATACCCTAACTAGTATTATGGTTAACAATTCATGATATTGGATTAAGTAAATAAACTAGTATTATGGTAGCGTTGAAGAATTGTAATTGGTAATTAGTCGAAGATAAATTTTTTTTGAGGGAGATGACCTGCTACTTATTCATTGCATTGCAATTGCAGTATATGCACTTACGTAACAACTATTTGTTTGGAAAATATTTCATGACTCGCTTCTTTAGGGCATAGTTTGTTAAATTGTCGATTTCAATTTACTGGGTAAAGCCCTTTTGGATGTGCTTAAGAAAAGGATATGGATTACCTATTTCTTTGTTGCCAGTTTGTTAGGGCAATATGGTTTGGTTCCCTGTATTCTCTGTTTTTGTCGATCATTTATCTCCATTATCGGTCAAGCGTTGGATAATTAAATTCCTTGTTAATGAATAATAGGAACATGAAGCATAATACTAAATTTACCCTTTTGGAAGACGTTATCCTAATTTGCCGGTGCATATAATCACATAACAATACTGTCCATTTTTAGAATATCAAACCTTTACTGGAGATAAGATTAAGATAGTATCATGTGTTGAAACTTCTTACAGTCTTTTAACACATTTGCAACTTGCAATGCATTTTAAGTATAGTGGTACCATATGATCCATTCATCACATGTTCCAAACAATGTTCTGTCATATCTTTGGAGCTTTTTCTTTTGACAAGAGTATTTCATACCTCTACTACTTTATAAAGCTGACTGGAGCAAATCAGTTGAACAAGTCATTATTGAAGGATCTCATCAATTATTTCTTATCCTTGTTGACATATAATTGGCGGTCCTTTCAATGCATTAACCCAAGTTCTTCTTCTCCCTCACTTCTGATTTCCACCTCCTTCATTATGTAACTCATAAGCTAGATTTTATAATTTGTACGAGCCAAATAAAGCATAGACCATGTAAATCGTTTGTATGTTCCTTTTACTCGTAATAATATACTAGTAGTTCTTAACCCAAAAAAAAATCTTAGGCAATCAGAATGAAATAAAAATAGGAAGGAATTGGGAACAAGATCGGCTTTTTCTTAACCAGCCAAGAAAGGGTTTGACCCTTTGGAGCTAAAGATCACACAAAAAAGTTAGGAATGGTGTCGAATGCAAAACATTAGGAGCTTTGTTTCCTGTTTTTCTTTATAATACAAATTAAAAATAAAATTTAAAATGTATTTATTTACTGTTTTTTATTTTTATTTTAAAAAAAATTTAAAAATTTTAACGATATCACTTTTTCAATTATTACAATCTCATTATAATATATATAACTAATATTTTATTATTTATATAAAGTGTTTTATTATTTTTATAACTAAAAAAAAATATAAACTAAACACATTTTTTAAAATATAAAAAATAAAAATAAAAAACATTTTTACAAATCCAACACTTCTTAAAATTTTGATCTCAACGCTATATTCTGCATAAAGCAAACATATCCAGACATACAGAACACTTACAGCTCTGCTACTCGAGAAGACCGACCCAACACGGAAAGCACGAAAGGCGGAAAAAGGGGGCTCTAGTCTTCTTGCTGGGATCTTCTCTCACGAAAGCACTCCTCAGAAGCTTCTCGTGAAAACGCTGTTGAGGAGGTTGAAGACCACCCATCGCGGCGGCAAAAAACGTGACAAGCAGAGGAGCTACTGTGCAAGAAGCCGACCCACGATTCTTGTACCTAATTCGCGCAGCCCGTGACGGTGCCCTTGTTCTCAGTGGCCATCGGAGAAGAATCTACGAGCCTTTACTCCGGCGAACGGCACTCATCTACTTCTGATTTCATTTTAGGTTTGCAAGTTGAATTTCTCCCCTCATTGTTTTTCTGAGTACGCTTTGGGTTCATGGAACGGGTATTCGTATGGCTTAGGTATTCATATATTCTGAAACGGTGAACATGGTCCTGATGAGTGGACATTTCTATACCCATTAGTCATTGTTCTTGCAGTTTCATGTTCATGAAATAGGTATTTTTATGCTATTATTCTGATTGGGTTGAATTTGTGATGATTTCTGAAACCGTGAACATGATTCTGATGAGTATAAATTTCTATACCCATTAGCTATTGCTCTTGAAGCTTCAGGTGGATGAAATAGGTATTCATATGCTATGTTTCTGATTGGGTTGAATTTGTGGTGATTTCTGAAATTTTGAACATGTTTCTGACAAGTAGAAATTATTTTATCCATTGCTCGAGGTTTGTGATTGTTTTACATTGATGTGAAAAAAGGATTTTGGTATGACTTGATATGCGGACGAGATGGAGTTTTTTGTGTGTGCTAATCTATCCTTTGATTGGCACATATTTCTTCACTGATGTTCCAGTTTGGCTCTTATGACAATTGTGGTGCATTGCGGTTTAAAGTATGAGCATTTTGGTTTAGTAGAAAAATAGAAAAACGGCTGCTGTTCTTTTGTTATGGCTGGAAACCTTTTCTGAGTCAGTGGGAAGTTCGAAGAAGGCTATTGGTTTTTACCTGGTTGGTGATTTTAAACTGCGGTATTGCCCTGGTTTCTTTTAAGTTGTTTAGCTGGAACTGTGACATTTTCTCTTGAAATTGTGTTTGCACATTGACATAAGAATAAAGTGTTAGTTAATTTTCAAGATGAAGGCAATGAATGGTGGCATATGTTTTCAGTTAGGTGAGCTTAAAATTCATAAAAGACATGCTGTTTTTAATTGGAGATCTTCAAATTGAGTTAATGCACATTTGATTTATTTCCATTGAATGTGAACTGCATGCTATATTATATGTGAATGATTCATGCTTTTTCACTTGTTTGTAATATGTGATACCAAATTGCATTTTTCACAAAGAACACTCCCTGAATTGTGTAACATTTTTGTTATTAATTCATTTTCCTTTTATTTTATAGTTGTTGTGTGTGGCTTTGAGCCTCCATAGATGCATAGAGTGTCAACTAGCGGGTTGTGTGTGGCCGTGAGCTTCCATAGGCACCAACTCCGGTTAGTTTGCATTTTTCTCAATTTAATAAAAATTTGGGTTTCAATATCCTATTGTCTTTTTCCTTCAGAGATTTTTTTTTTTTCTTCTCTTTTGAATCTTCAAAAATATTTGAAAAGACCAAAAAAATTCAGTCTTCTAAATTTGGCCAAAATATATATTTTTAAAATAAAAAGGTAAATTTATTTGAAAATAAAAAATCAAAAAGAGGAAAAAATGAAGAGAGAAAAGAAAGTGAGGCAGAATAAGTTTTGAATTAAAATTAATCTATACATATTGAAAATATTTTTTCTGTATGGCATCATTTTTTTCATTTTTGTCATTCTTTCTTTGAAAAAAAAATAAAACAAAATCAACCCTACTAAATTATTTCTCCTTCCTAGTCAACTCTGCCTTTGTAAATATTATTTTTCTTCTTTTAGTTTAAATATTTCTTTCTTCCTTTGCATGTCTTTGGTAAGAATAATTAAAATATAATTAAGGCTGAATAACATTTTGCACAATTCTAATAACCTTTCTTAAAAAAGGGTTCTGTGGGTGCCTAACATCTTTCTTTCATAGAATCGACTCCCAAACCATACTTGGTTTGTAGAACCTAATCTGAAAAAGATAAAATTTTTTGTTTCAAAATAAATTTTGATGGAAACTCCATTTAAAAAAGGGCTTTTGAAATGTTTGTGAAATTTATTTTTTAATTCTTCCATGCCTGTTGCATGGTTCTCTTGCAGTAAAAGTGTGATAGAAACCATCTTTATAGTTTAATTCATAAAAAAATTTCTTTTATGTAATTCTTGAGTCAATGTGTTTAAAGGGTATGTGTGGAATATTATTTAATTTTTTGCATATTAATGTTTTGGATTTTTTCGAGGTAAAACTTAGAGATCATCTTATAAAATAAATCACAAGTTTTAAATATCTTGAATTTATTATATAAAGTGACGAAGAAGTAAAGGAAGACGTAAATCATGTGATTCAAGTGGGATTGATAAAATAGATGAAGGTTTTGAGTGTCTTTCGTTGCAGTGTACAATTAAGAAAAAATTCTATTGTATAGCGATAAAACCTGTAACGTTGTATGGTATTGAATGTTTGACGATTAAAAGTTAACATGAAAATAAATTCAATGTCCCAGAGATGAGAGTGTTGCATTGGATGTGTAAACACATTAGACGAGATATGATTAATAATGATTGCATTAGAGAAAAAATTAGGATAGTACTTACTGTGGAGAAGATAGTAGAATCTCGTTTTGGCCATGTGTGAAAAAAATTTGCAGAAGTCTGGTAAGAAGAGTAGATCAGATATATAGTGTCCAATAGTTAAAAGCATAGAAATCAAAAACGCACGATTCACATTGTGAATCGTGCTCTTCGGTTCGATTCACATGGCCACCAATACAAATCGGTGGCCAAATCGTTGAGGTGCCTGAATCGGTGTCGGAATCGCACAGATCGGTGCGATTCTCAGATGAAGCTTTGAGGTCGCGCAGCCATGGCTGTTGTGCGACTGTACATCGTCTTCCCGTTTTGCAACTTGTTTTTTTTTTAAACTTCATTTCCAAAACGCTGCGTTTTGGATTGTTGGCTTCCTTTCCTCCAAAACGCAGTCCCCTCCCCTACTAGCCCCTATGAGCGAAAATCATTTAATTCATTAAAATAATATTTTAAAAAAGCAATTCCAGGGAAAGTCTTTTGATTTATATTTAAATAATAATTTTTTAAATTAAATTTTTGCCACAACCCCTGTTAGCCCATTGAGCGAAAATCATTTAATTTATTTAAGCAATATTAAAAAAAATTGCAGGAAAAGTCTTTTGATTTATTTAAATAATATTTTTTTAAATTAAAATTTTGCCACAAGTAATTTTAATCATATTCAAACATAGACAAGCAATTTTAAATAATTTATTTTTTTATAATTTTAAATTTATTTAAATTCAAAAGATATTCTTTCTTTTTTCTACAATTCTAAATTTTTTAAGTTATTTTTGAATATATTCATGAATCGTACGATTCGATACGATTTACGATTCAAAAATAAATTTTTCGATTCACGATTTGAATTGCGATTTGATTATTATGGTTAAAAGTAGAGGGTGGTTAAAGAAAATAATAGTTGAGACTATTAAAAAAGATTTAATAATTAATAATTTATTTATTAATTTTAGTTATAATAAATTACTTTGACGTCGTTTAATTTATATAGTCGACTCTATTTAGTGAAGAATTGTTTAGTTGTTGTTGTAATGTTTGGATTTTTAGATACTCTTTTGTTATATCAATTAGTTAGACCTAGAGGTCATATTTGTCAGTGGCATAGTCTTGACCCTGTAATGCTGGTACTAGTATCTTCTATTGTAATCTATAATAAGTAAGGCTTTCACATGAGAAGAAATGGATAAAGTCAGTAGTAAAGATTTTATTGAGGCGAATTCTTACTTTTGGCTCAAAACATATACATCAAGTGGCATGCTGAACCAAAGTCATCATTTTAAAAGTGAATCCATGGTTTCTGATCTTGAGGCCAAAATATACTTCAATCCTGTTACTTGTACTCATGCATATGAACCTAATGAGGTTAAAAATCAATATTGTCACACTCATTTTTATGCATTTAGTGCTAGTTTTTACAGTTACTGAAGCAAATATCATGCAAATCTACATTAACCAAGTTAGAGCATGCAGATTTCCATACATTTAATTGGTTGTGGCTAGTGAGCGTTTCCGTCTGAGATGGTGATTCTTACTATGTTGCCAGCAAACTATTCAGGTTTCTTCCAATTATTTGGGTTCTGTACATGAATTCTTAATTTTCTTCCTACATAACATCTTTATTGATATTCAATAGGCTTCCTTCATCTTGGTATTCCTTATTTACCATCAAAGTTTCCAGCACATTATGCAACCAGAGTTGATTATCACAAAGCTCTATCTTTAGCATCAAGAACAGTAATGATGCCTTTTCTCTCTTTCCTACTCCTACCAACCTCCTCATTCAAGTTGTGGCTCTGCATGTGTTTTTAGCAATATGTCATTTAAGATGATCAATTTTTGTGTTGGCAGATTTGTGGAACAAGGATAAAATATTTTTGTAGAAGCCATTTTGGCACCAAATTTGTGGTGGCTGCTGCAAAAAATGATCATCAGCTGAGCTTTGATGATGAGTTGCCTCAGGAACCTTTTTGGCTGAGCCTTATCAAGGAGACTGTATGGTATTGTTGGGACTCTTGACTTCATCATGAAATTGCAGTATAACTTATTAATTTTTTTTCCAAGAACTAATACTATTTTCTAGCTCCGGACAAACAATTGAAAAATAATTGGATTCACTCAATGACTACGTGTTCAATGCCAGGGGACTTAGATCTTTATTCGCATTTTTGGTTGAGCAACCAAGCCAGTTGAAGTACATAGAATGGCCGAGCTTTAGTAATACGGTATGTTGCCTGAGTTTATAGTTACACTCCAATTATAGGTCCGAGTTTTCTTGGCACTCTCACTGTCAACCATAATTTGTTTTAATCTCTGAAAATACGTTGATTAAGGATTTTTTATTTTATTTTATAACATTGACTCTGCAGCTAAGGACTGCTACTCTGACTCTTGTTCTTGTTGCACTGCTTATTGTCGCACTATCATCAGTTGACTCTGCTCTCCGCTACTTGCTGGCTTTAGTTCTTCGGAAAGCCTCATAACTGAGCACACACTACCAATGCTACAATGTATTGTGTGAATGGGCCATTGCAAATGCTGAGCATCCATTTGTGCTTTCTGTTTTACTTGATGTCACAAGTTCAATTTCAGTCTCTTTGTTGCCAATTGCAACCATGTTTTTTTCCTATTTAGAAAAAAAAAAAGGAGTCACATAGGTTGATCTAGTTCTAAAGTAATAAAACAAAAAACGCTTTCCATTAAGGGAACTCGATATTGTCAATTAAACCAACTACAATTTTACTCCCGTACTTTTTGAGTTGATGCAATTAAGTCTTCCTATCAGTGCAATTGGCGTGTCTACGTTTTTGGTGATATATCTCTGGATTTTTCTTGGCTAATGAAGGACTAAATATGATTATGTGGCACTCTTTTTTGCTGACTTTGATGACATGGAACAATGCCACACCAGCAAAATGAAAGTCACGCGAATAACCAACTGGCGAGGGGAATTAATTGAATCAAATTTACAGAACTTGTTACAATTGAAACTGGGGGAACCAAAATCATACAAGCCGTACTTTACAAGCCGTACTGGGGGAAGTTCATTGCGTCGATGCTTCTGCCGTCAACGTCAGAAATTGGATATTATTGAATTGATAGCATGGAAGCCTCAGTATTTATCAAATTGTGACTGACATCAATGATTTTCCTTAAGCAGTTTCATATCAATTTATATTTGGGAAACGAAATTGTTATAAGCATTTCGTTGATTGAGTAAGAAACCAACAACTTTTGGGTGGATGGTTTATTTTACATTTAAATCCGTTTCTCTACTCTTTATTTATTTTTGTTTTTGTTTTTTCTATTGTGATCAATTTAAACTTCATAGCAGGAATGTAAGAGATGCCCATCAATCTATGGAAATTCAATTTAATCAGTTTCTACTGTTTATGACACATCTTAAAGTATGAAATTCAATAAGTAATTAAGTATGATCTAACAATAAAAAGTAGAATAAATTTACAGGAAATTTTACATTTGATTTTTAATATTGTCATGTAACTAAAAGAATTTAAATACATGGTGGTTGGATAAATAAACTTTAAATATTGAATTAAATTTTTGGGGCATTAAATATTGAATTGGTTCATAAATAAATATAACAATTATATATTTTTGAATTGGATCAACTTTGATTGATTTTGACCTTAAATACTATTTTTCTACTGATGTTTTACAAAATAGGCCAATCATTGAAGAAAGAAGCAATTCACGATTTAGAGTATGTTTGGCAAGTCTAATAAGTTAGCTTATAGCGTATTTGATTAACTTATAAGCTTGTTTGACCAAATTAGAGGTGTTTGATAAACAAATTTATTTAGGTAGCTTATAGCGTTTTATCATACTCTACTTTGAGTAGCTTATAATTATTAACTTATAACTTTTATAATTTTTTTCTTTTTTTATCTTTGTTATTTTATTGAAATTCCAACACTATTATACTCATGACCCTTGACGCAATTTATTGATCTTCAAGTTTTTTGTGTGCACTTTTTTTTTACTAATCAAGCGACACTTCCCAAAAGTGGATAAATTTATATTCTTAGAATACCGATGAAAAATAATAACAGAGTAAAAAAGAAAAAAAAATTAAAACTAACAAATTATATTCTTGTATTTTTTAGGATTACATAATGAAATATAATTACTAACAAAAAATGATAAATTTTATATAAGTATGCATTTTTATGTCATTTTACACTTATCAGCTAATTCAATAGTTAATTTTACCAAACACTTCTAATTCAATAAATTAGCTTAACAGCTTTCAGTTAAAAATTAACTTTTCAGCTTTCAACTAGCTTATCAGCTATTTTTGTCAAACATAACCTTAGTGATTTAATTGCTGTTAGACCGGTTGAATAAAAATATTTTAAAAAATATATATTTCAATTTGTTATATGTATTTATTATTAATAATATAATCTTTTATAATAATTAAATTAATAAATTTTATAAAAAGTAAATGCAATATATAAAAATATTATTTTATTTTAGATTTTTATAAATATTTGAATTCTATTCTAATATTATATGATAGTATTGAATTTTTTATTAATATTTTTCAAAATTTTAATGATAAAAATATTATATTTAATTATATGAATTTAATGGTAATTATTTCAAGCATACATATATAAATGTTTGCAATAAATAAGGATATGTGTAGTTTAAGTGATATATACTGCTTTTCCTCACTTCGAAGACCCAAGTTTGACTCCTAATGCTTACAAGTTTTGCAAAATTCAACATGAAGGATAAGTTCTCGGTTCAGCATCCAGTTCTAGCGACAAACTATCCAATTGGACTCTGTTATTGACTAAAATTGACCGATTTGACTGTATTCCAATTTAGAGCCCATGATTGGACTAGAAAGTAGACTAACATCAATTTTCGGTTGAATCGCCCAATCCAATCTAATGTTCTTAACAATGGTTTCTACTAAATCTCACGAGGCTAGTCTCCACCGTCCTCTCCCATGAAAAGCCTATGGGCCCTGTCATATAACAATAACCTAGCTTTGAAACTAGTTATCTCTTTTTTTTATCTCTTCAAAAGATTTTTTAAATTAGTATTTTTTTTCAAAGATAATCTTGTTTCAAACTTAAGATTTCAAAAACAAGTTTGCTTATAAATTGAATCTTCAAAGAAAGCTAATTGGATCCTTGCCAATATCAAATATCTTTATTTGAAATTTGTTTGATGAAGTGATCTAAACAAAACCATATTTTAAACTTTGTTTTACGGTTGTTTTCTCATTCACAAAGTCACCAAACTATTTCAAATGGTCCATGTCGTAATTTCCTCTTGACAAGAAAAAGTGATTCTACATCATTATTTCCCAAAAGTTTTGAAACATTGTCAAAAAGTTTTAAATTCATAATCACCCCTTTACCAAAAAAAGAATTCAGTCACCTAATTCAATTCCCTTTCTTGGGTGTTCCCTACATCGACTAACAATTTTGTAGTTATATGTTCAACAAGTGGTCAAAAGAGGAGAAAAATCACAACTTTTCTTTCAAATGCACAATACAAATAGTAGCAAGCTAGGCATCGCAATGCCACGTCACAAGAAAACAAACCATTTTGCAAAACTTCCAACACCAGGACGATCTAGTTGAGCTTAAACTTTGTGTTTTGAAGCCAAGTATTGAAAGGAAACCTAGGGCAACTGAGAAAAGACTTCTGGCAGACTGACTTTTAAGACAACTTCTAAAATTTGATGTCTAGTTGTTAAGGAAGAACCAACTGCATTCCATTGTGTAAAAGATTTTGGGGAAGATTGAATATTGAAGGCAAGGATCTCTTGTTATCTTTTTTCATTCTCTTGTATTTTCGTATATGATGGCTTCTATCCTTTGCATTGTGTCCAGAGTAGTTATGATAAACTAATTTATTTTTCTAGGAAGTTAAAGGGAAGTTAACATGTAGCTTAATTTAGATAACTTTATCTTAATTTTAATATTCAATTGAGTTATTTATTTAATTCTATTCTTAAAGCTTCTAATTGCTTGATAATTGAAAGGTTCAAAAAATTCAAAAATAACTTAAATCATTTTCTAGATGGGGTGAAGTCTATGATTACGTCTCAAGTGACAATAAAACAAGTTTTAGAGTCCTATAAGATCATAAATAATATTTGGATCACATAAACATTCTCTAAGTGTTCAATCAATCAAATGCTCAAGGATAAGTGTTTAGAATATCAAGATTCTCAAATAAAGTATAAATCTAAATTGAGATTCAAATTCACTCATGGCTAAAATTTTCATCCATTTTCTAAGAGTTAGAAATAATTTAAAACCAATCTAATCATAAATTTTAGTGTTGTCTAATCTAAGAAGTCACTTAAAATTTTTTTTCATAAAAAACTTGATTAAAAAGAGAAAATAAACACAAACAGGCTAAAAAAATAAACACAGTGCGAGTTTGGCCATGAAAACAAAGCTTATATCATGCAGAGAACTTAAAGAAAACATTCACTCCAACTATAGAATTTACATTCTTCTCAATGTCAAAATATAATAAATTTTAAGTATATATGACTTTTCAAAGTGAGGATTAGCCATCTTCTTCATAATTCTCTTCATCATTTGTCTCAGGAGGGGGCCTTGTCAAGGTAGTAGAGGGAACACTAGTGTAGTAGGAGGCTAGCATCGCGATGTTAGATTCTTGGCATTGTAATGCTGAGTTCTCTAAAAACTTGGATTGTTGCACCTAGGTTTTGGCATTGCTACATTGAGCACTCTAGAATTTAACTCTCTTTCTTTCTTTTTTTAATTGTTGAGTTGCCTCCCATTTACCACTTTCTTCAACATCTTCAGCCAGACTTTTCAAACTCCTACAATTGGGGTCATCAAAAAGAATAAGTACAACTTGCTTTCTATAAATCTTTACATTTTGTAGACATTACCCAAGAATACATAACAAAAATATTTAGGTCATTGTTTTACTTTTAAAGGAACATAAATTGATGCTTTTGGTAGTTTTTTTCTTTGTTTTTACTGCTGGTGTTGTTAAAGAAATTTCAAAATATAACTTGACTTTACTTTGCTTAACTTTCCTCTTAACTTTTCTCAGTGATGTTTTGTCACGTCCCAATTTAATGGAATGTGAATAACACAACTAACAGATAAATTTATTCTTATTTATTTGCATACAGCTTCACAATATCACATATCAAGAAAATATCATACGTTTACAAGTTTCTAGTATAACTAATTATACATGCCAAAACTACACTTAACAATATTATAGTAGAAGCCGAGATCCTACCTGTGGCATTCAGAGCATACTCTAGATTACAATGATAAAATATTTTAAACATTTTAAGTTTTGAAAACAATGTAGGCTCACTCAGAGAATATGACATCTAACTGATCACGTAGCAGCAAGACTAAACTCTGTATTTTTATCTGAAAAAAAAGTGTAAATATCGTGTAGTGAGTTTGACAACTTAGTGAGCAGATAATACTTCCTATGACCTCTCAGATCAACATATGAATGTACTCATATATTAAAATTTATCACATTGAAAATTATGGTTCATAAGTATATCCATATGGGACCCGCATTTTTAAATATTCTCAGTTTAAATTACATTCAGATATTTATAACCATATATAATACATTATGATCATTATTAAAACATTGATATGCATTAAAAACATTTCTTATAAAAATATTAAGAGAATCTTATATCAGAACCACCATATTAGAGTTCAATCCCTTCCGTAATTTGTTGGTGTATGATTTGTCTATATTTAACATTTCAGCCAAGGTTTACCTTACCACCATTCAAGATGATACGCGAAAGGACTCTAATATGGGCAATTTCTCAAGTACAAAGTAAGGGAAGGCAAACTACATCTCATATAACTGGCATCTCGTCCAAATAGGAGGCATTCCGCTTTCCATCACATATTATATCCCGTGTGTTGACCTTCACACGAGGTTAGCACCACCCCTGCTAGCTGAGGTATCAAGGTGCACCAGGTCTAACATCACATACTGTTAGCAAATAGTGTTTCTAATAGAATTCCTCCACTAAATTATCATATGCACAAATTTCATATCATTCAAAATAAAGCTTTCAGTATAATACAGAATCTCAATCTCAATACAACTCATATGTCATAAATTACCGAATCAGGATTTATCACATATACAAACCCTTTCTCGAGGCAATCATATAGCTTATAAATCAATGTCACGTGCATAAATATTCATTTAATGAGAAATACATGTAGTATCAAATATACCATGAGTTCAGAAATTCATTTTCAAATCTATACTCTTCTTGAACTATATTTCATATTGTAAATAATTCAAATAATTTAATCCATTTCAGAAATATATAATAGTGTAAATATCTTATAAACATACTCAATTACACATTTAAAGATCAAGAAGAGTATAGGACAAGTTATAGAAAGAATCATCTATTCACAAAGTTAGGGTATCAAGTTGGACAACCCTAAAATTCGCTTTTCCAATTCAAATTTGGCAAAATAGACCCCAAAAATGAGTCTAGAGGGTCCAAAAACGTTGAAAATGACTTAGAATTTACGAAATTTAACCTCCGAGAGCTCGGTCAACGCAAGTCACGTAACAGAGGCTGGAGCCACGCACTGCACGCGCCATTAGAGGGGCTACGCATGGGCGTCACTTGTAACATCCTTAATTTCGTTTCATGTATTAATAAAAGTACAAAATTATTCAAAGTAACATCCATAATTTTATTTCTTTTATTGAAAAAGGTACATAAATATTTTATTAAGGAAATAAAATTTATTAGATAATTTTTAGATATCTAAGAAAATATAATCCTTAGAAATTTTTCACCTTACGTGTTTGTATAGAAATGTTCTAATATTAATGGAATAGGTAAAGAAAAAAAACCTAAGAGGAAATATTAAAAATAAACATGCTAAAGAAAGGTGAAATTCTTAGGTAAGGAAGATAAATTTTTGTGAAGTAAGTAAAAGTCTTAAAATTTCAAGCAGATCGAATTAGGGTAATTTTTCTTAATTTAAGAGTAAAAGTTACTAAGTTTAGTATCTCTACCCATAAATTGGGCTTTCACCTATGGACACTTCATATAGAGTTTTTCTACTTCACATAAATTTTTAGCAAGCCAATAGGATAGCCCAATGAAGAAATAAAACATAGACTTGGACTATGATATAGAAATTGGACCGGTAACCTAAAAATCATGAAAATGTGACCAAGTCCATTATGAAAGGTAGAATTTGAACCAAAGTAAAGAAAATGGGCAAGAATGAGCCCAAACCCAAGAGGAAAAATAAAAATAAAAATAAAAGTTTATTTATCAAGTGGTATGATAATACAAGGCTTTAGGACAAAACATCTATATCCTACACTTATAATTTTAGCAAGTGGTATGATAATACATAGTATTAGGACAAAACATTTCTATCTCACACAAATAATTTCAACCAAATAATGGAGATTGAAGGGTTAGAAATTTGTCACTTAAAAAGGCAAACCTATTATAATAGATTAAGACAAAAGAAAAAGTAAATGAATCCCTAAATCAAAGGGACCTTGTCCCATATCTTAAGAACATATTATCATAATTTTCAAAATATAAATATCCTTTTCCTATGCATATCTTGACTAAGAAAGAGGAAGACAAGAACATAAGTTGTTTGTTTTCCAAAACTTCAACCAAGTGTAACCTAATTGTGATAAGTTAGACCCATGATCATGAAAGGTGAATTATTTGGTGGTCTATATAAAAAAAACCCACCCTTACAACATTAGAATTTCGTCCAAGTGAGGGAGAGGAAAAATAGAAGCAAGGTAGAGTGAGGAAATGAGAGAAAGAAAGGAAGAAAGAGGAAGGAGAAGTCTAGGGGACTAAGTGCTCCAGGTAAGTTTAACAATATTTCTTTTTGAAGAAAAGTTTTGAAACTTGTAATATTTATATGGGATTTTGATCCTAGACCTTTGATTATTGGTCATGGATGTTGCTATATCATGTTACATATTATGAATGTTTGAATACTTACGTTGGTGTAGATAGTTCTGCAAGGGTATGGCTATGGGTGGCAGAATTTTAAGCTTCTGTGTTTTAATTTCTGGGAACATTCTATAAGGAATTAAAATAAATGGTTAACATATGAATTATAGATATATGTGTCACGGATTTTTAACCACTAGAATCATTCCATTTAGAGTTCATATGAGGTAGATATGGTCCGATTAGTAAACAAAGGTCAGAAAATGGTTAATTAGGGAAGAATATGTTAGGATAGCTTCGGTGTTTTAATTTCTGAGAACATTTTATAAGGAATTAAAATAAATGGTTAACATATGAATTATAGATATATGTGTCACGGATTTATAGTCATTAGAATCATTCCATTTAGAGTTCATATGAGGTAGATATGTTCTGATTAGTAAACAAAGGTCAGAAAATGGTTAATCAGGGAAGAATATGTTAAGATAGCTTCGGTGTTTTAATTTCTAGGAACATTATATAAGGAATTAAAATAAATGGTTAACATATGAATTATAGATATATGTGTCACAGATTTTTAGCCACTGGAATCACGTAATTTGAAATTCTTATGAGGGAGATATGGACAAATTAGTAGGTAGAGGTTAGAACCTATCCGAGAAGAAATAACCTGTACATTGAGGGAGTAATATCACCTTGATTTCTTAATATTTCACTACAATGTTCAACATAATTGTTTTATCTTGAAATTGACACCAAAATCACCTACATCGGAGTTAAATTGAGGGAGTTATGCTCTGATTAGTAAGAAAATGTTAGATATGATGAAAACCTGCATCTATAAAATAAAAAAATAAAATTAATATTTAAAAAAGAAGATGAATCTTATAAATGAAAATAATAAATGACTAGTATAGCCATTGCCATTGCCATTGTATGAACTTTTTACCATCTTAAGTGTAAAATTTTGACATGGAAATATTTTATAAAGTGATATTTGAAATAGTTATGTTCATGGCATGATTACCAATGATTTTTGGTAATAGTTATATTTTGATGAACATACTTGTTATTGAAAGCATATTTTTGGCTATCATTGTGAAAAGAAAAGAAATGAGTACGGTCACATGGCAATCCGTGTGGTGCACTAGTAGGGGACGTCCTACCAACGGTTATGATCATGTTAATGAGAAAAGAAAGAGAAAGTGGACCATGTCAGACGGAGCGAGAAAAACTTATACCGGAGAGTAGAAAATACTCACCCTGACCGGGGTAGCTTGATATGAGAATAAATTGATAGTCATCATATGATATTCTAAAAATAATTAATCCTGTCATACATGTCATTACTGTACGATTTTCATGTGCATAGATATAGTGCATTCATATGACCAAAGTTATTTACTGTATTTATACAGCTGAACATGACGTGATAAACTATATTGATGATGATTTATTGTTGAACTTACTGGGATTTAATTCTCACTATATTTCCATGTCATGTTCAGAAAATTAGTTTTGCAGATTTTTCTATAGCTCTTGCTTTTAGTGCACGTTGGATCGAGTTATTCTATGATGGGTGGATCCTACATAAAATGTTTGTGGGCAAGTTGGAACAGATTCCGGTGAAGGTGCAACCACCCGCACCCGAATCTCCAGAATTGGTCAACCAGAATAAATAAGATGTAGATATTTATGTGTTTGAAATGTTGTACATACGTTTTGATTAATGATGTGTATGTGAACTTTATATTGTATAATAAGAAATAAATAAATAAATAATTTGTTACATAATTGGTATCAGAGCAGGTTGATTCTAGATGGCCAGTGGGTGGATGGTTATCTGAATTGATCTTATAGTGTCTTGAGTATGTTTGTGGTTGTGCTGTGTAAGGGATCAATGAATTCATATAGGTAAGAAATTACTAGTGTTTCCTATCTATATGCCGAGGTGGTGTTATGACTGCTGTTAAATATTTTTAAACTAACGATTGGGTTTGATCACCTCAATAGTAGCATAACTTTGTTTTTGCCATAGTAGGAAATGACACCACCAAGGAGGAATCCGACAAACAATGCGGAGGAAACCCTGCACAACTTGGTCACGGCAATTCGAGACCAAGTCATGACCACTAATCAAATTATACAATACCTCCAGAATGCTAATAACTCGAATGGTGTAAATGGTGCTAACAATCGGATGGCTGGAAATGATAATGGCATAACCGAGTTCCTGAGGACTAGGCCACCTTGTTTCCAAGGCAGCTTTGACCCGATTGTAGCTAAAAGATAGATAAGGGAGTTAGAGAAAATCTTTGAAGTGATGGGTTGTACTGAGGAGCAGCAAGTAATTTTTGCTTCATATATGCTAAAAGATGAAGCAGAATACTGGTGGCGTGGAGCTAAAGAACTTTTATCTCACCAGGGAAGGCAGATCACTTTGCAGGTGTTCAAAAACACCTTTTTGGAAAAGTACTTTCCAAGTACTGTGCGGGCGGAGAAAGAGATCGAGTTTTTCCAACTCCGGCAGGGTAGCATGACTATAGACCAATACATCGCGAGGTTCGAGAAATTGTCTAAGTTCTCCTCTTATCTGCGATATAACCCTGATCAAGTATGGAAGACTGTTAAGTTCGAAACGGGACTGAACCCAGACATAAAGAATGCTGTTGTAGCTATGGAGATTAGGGAGTTTGTGCCTCTGATTAATAAATGCAGACTCTTGGAGAAAAGTTTAAAGGCAATGGAGGACGAAAAGCAAAGGTGAAACCTATGGAAAAGGAAGAAAAATTTTCCCAATCCTAGCAAGAACGTGAGAAGAAGTGGATATAGAGCTGGTAAGAGGCCATTGACTGCGGGTCCCAGACCTTTCCAACAAGACCTCGCCCTAGTCAAGTGCGCTAAGTGGGGACGCATGCATGGTAATCGGCCATGCTACATGGGACAAGATGTCTACTTCAACTGCGGACAGAAGGGTCATTTTGCAAGAAACTGCCCACAGAATGTGGGGCAGCAGGCAGAACAGAGGCCTCAAGTGAAAGGAAGGGTTTTCAACCTGAGCGGCCAAGAGGCAGCTTAATCTTCTGAAATGATTCAAGGTACATGCTATATCTATGGATTTGCTCTTATGGTGTTATTTGACTCTGGTGCTAGTCATTCATTTATATCAGAAGAATATATTAGGAAGTTTCAGTTTCCTATTTCTGAAACTCCCTATGAGCTATCCGTAGTAACCCCTACAGGGGAAAGGGTATTAACTTCCTCTGTATGTAAGGACTGTCAAGTCACCATCCAGGAGAAAACGTTTTCTGTAGACCTCGTCTGTTTACCTTTAAGAGGTATTGAGGTCATTCTAGGGTTAGACTGGATGTCTAGAAATCGAGTCTTGCCGAATTGTTGTAACAAGACCGTTGAATTTCTACCTCCTACTCCGAAAGAGGAGGTCCAGTTATTGAAGCTTAATGCCAATCAAGTTAATAGGGAGTTGAAGAATGGAGTGCTTGGATACATTCTCTTGTATTTATCAAACCTAGAAATCGAATCGAAACTTGATGAAATCCCAATAGCCAACGAGTTTCCTGAAGTATTTCCATAAGATATTCCAGGCTTACCTCCCAAGAGATAGTTAGAGTTCTTTATTGATCTCCTACCTAGGACAAGGCCTATCTCTATTGCACCATATCGAATGGCCTCGAAGGAACTACAGGAACTCAAGAAGCAGTTGGAGGAACTATTAGACAAGCAATTCACTAGAACGAGTGTATCACCTTGGGGAGCTCCTGTATTGTTTGTTAAGAAGAAAGACGAGAGCTTGAGACTATGCATAGATTACAGACAATTGAATAAGGTGACTATAAAAAACAAGTACCCTCTCCCTAGGATAGATGACTTATTGGATCAACTGAAGGGAGCCTCCATCTTTTCTAAAATTGACTTGAGGTCAGGATATCATCAGATTAGGATTAAGGAGGAGGACGTACCAAAAACTGCCTTCAAGACTAGGTATGGGCACTATGAGTTTCTCGTAATGCCCTTCGGGTTGACAAATGCACATGCAATTTTCATGGATTACATGAATCGCATTTTTCGAACATACCTAGATCAATTTGTTATAGTGTTCATTGATGACATCTTGATATATTCTAAGAGTGAGAAAGAACATTAACAACATCTCCGAATCGTGCTGCAAGTGCTGAAAGAGAAAAAGTTATATGCCAAATTGGAGAAGTGTGAATTTTGGCTGTCAGAGGTGAAGTTTCTCAGACATGTCATCTCTAATAGTGGGGTAGCCGTAGATCCTAGCAAGACGGAAGTAGTGATTTAGTGGGAGAGACCAAAGACGGTTACGGAAGTCAGAAGTTTCCTAGGTTTGGTAGGATACTACAAGAGGTTTATACAAAACTTCTCTCGTATAGCCTTGCCATTGACTAAATTGACCAAGAAGGGAAGTCCTTTCACATGGACTGATCAATGTGAAGCTAGTTTCCAAGAGCTTAAGACAAGACTGACCACTCCTCCTGTTTTAATTATTCCAGACCCCACAGGACATTTTGAAGTGTATAATGATGCTTCAAAGAAAGGGCTAGGATGTGTGCTGATGCAAGATAAGAGAGTAGTTGCTTACGCCTCTAAGCAATTGAGACCCTACGAAGGAAACTATCCAACCCATGATCTTAAATTGGCGGTAGTGGTATTTGCCTTAAAGATTTGGCGACACTATTTGTACGGGGCAACCTTTGAAGTATATTGTGATCATAAGAGTCTTAAATACCTCTTTGATCAGAAGGAGTTAAATATGAGGCAACGAAGATGGGTAGAATTCCTCAATGACTATAAGTTTGAGATAAAGTATCATCCCGGAAAGGCGAATGTTGTAGCATATACCTTAAGTCAAAAATCTCTGCACATGGGTCAGATAATGGTGTATGAGATGCAGATGCTAGAGGAGTTTCGAAATTTGAAGCTATCCACAACTCTTACTCCAAAGAAGCTAGTCATTAATGGTTTAAGTATAGGGTGTGACCTTAGAGCTCAAATCAAAGAGGCTCAAGCTCATGACCAATACTTGCAGGATCATAAAGACTAAAGTAATTTTTCTATCATGGAAGATGGAGCAATCATGTATCTGGAAAGGATTTGTGTCCCTAAAGAACGAGAGTCGAGGACTAAGATCCTGCAGGAAGCGTATCAGAGTAAATACACAATCCATCCTGGATGTACTAAAATGTACCAGGATTTAAAGAGGGTGTATTGGTGGCTAGGGATGAAAAAGGACATTGCTGAGTTTGTGGCGAAATGTCTCATTTGTCAAAAGGTGAAGGTGGAGCATCAAAAGCCAGCGGGATTTCTTTAACCTCTTGAGATCCCTAAATGAAAATGGGACAGTATCTCAATGGACTTTGTTGTGGGATTACCTAAGACTTCAGTGTGACATGACTCTATCTGGGTAATAGTTGACAGATTAACCAAATCTGTTCACTTTTTGCCCATAAAAATTAACTATTCACTGACTAAATTAGTCCAATTGTACATCCAGAAAATAGTTAGACTGCATGGAATTTCCTTAAATATTGTTTCTGATAGAGATCCGAGGTTCACATCGAGATTTTGGAAGGCATTGCAGGAAGCATTTGGTACTCAGTTGCGGTTCAGTACTGCCTATCATCCCCAGATTGACGGGCAGACAGAACGAACCATTCAAATCCTAGAAGATATGTTAAGGGCCTGTGTGATAGAGCAAGATAAAGGATGGGATAAGTACCTACCTTTAGTAGAGTTTGCTTATAATAATAGTTATCACTCCAGTATTAAGATGGCCCCCTACGAAGCTTTATATGGTAGGAAGTGCTGATCTCCACTATGTTGGTTTGAGGTAGGAGAAAAAAACTTGCTGGGTCCGGATCTAGTTCAACAAACCACTGAACAAATTAGGATGATACGAGATAAAATACTCGCAGCTCAAAGTCGGCAAAAGAGTTACTATGATAAGAGACATAGACCTCTGGAGTTTGAGGAAGGGGACCATTTATTTCTAAAACTTTCTTTGACCACTGGAGTTGATAGGTCTCTTAAGACCAAAAAGCTAAATCCGCGATTTTTAGGACCCTACCAAATTCTGAAGAAAGTAGGGACGTCAGCATATCAAGTTGCTCTCCCACCTAATTTGTCCAACTTGCATAATGTTTTCCATGTATCACAGCTCTGAAAGTATCTTCCAGACTCCTCACATATGATACGAGATGAACCAATCCAAATAAAGGAGAACATGACATACCAGCTAGTACCAGCATCTATATTGGACACTGACGTGAAGCAATTGTGGAACAAAACTATTCCCCTAGTTAAGGTGTTATGGGAAGGTTTGACTCCAGAAGAAGCAACTTGGGAGTTAGAAGAAGTCATGAGGAAGAAATATCCGAAATTGTTCTTATTAGGTAATTTCTGAAATTTTGAAGACAAAATTTCTTTTAGGGGGAGAGAAATGTAACATCCCTAATTTCGTTTCATGTATTAATAAAAGTACAAAAGTATTCAAAGTAACATCCATAATTTCATTTCTTTTATTGATAAAGGTACATAAATATTTTATTAAGGAAATAAAATTTATTAGGCAATTTTTAGATATCTAAAGAAATATAATCCTTAGAAATTCTTCACCTTACGTGTTTGTATAGAAATGTTCTAATATTAATGGAATAGGTAAAGAAAGAAAACCTAAGAGGAAATATTAGAAATAAACATGCTAAAGAAATGTGAACTTCTTAGGTAAGGAAGATAAATTTTTGTGAAGTATAAGGTCTTAAAATTTCAAGTAGATTAGATTAGGGTAATTTTTCTTAATTTAAGAGTAAAAGTTACTAAGTTTAGTATCTGCACCCATAAATTGGGCTTTCACCTATGGACACTACATATAAAGTTTTTCTACTTCACATAAATTTTTAGCAAGCCAATAGGATAGCTCAATGAAGAAATAAAACATAGACTTGGACTAGGATATAGAAATTGGACTGGTAGCCCAAAAATATGAAAATGTGACCAAGCCCATTATGAAAGGTAGAATTTGAATCAAAGTAAAGAAAATGGGCAAGAATGATCCCAAAACCAAGAGAAAAAATAAAAATAAAAAATAAAATTATAGTGATGAAATAATGGTGTAATCAAGATTAAGTGACATGACATTAAGACAAAAATTTAGCAAGTGGTATGATAATACAAGGCTTTAGGACAAAACATCTATATCCTACACTCATAATTTTAGCAAGTGGTATGATAATACATAACATTAGGACAAAAAATTTCTATCTCACACAAATAATTTCAACCAAATAATGGAGATTGAAGGGCTAGAAATTTGCCACTTAAAAAGGCAAACCTATTATAATTGATTAAGATAAAAGATAAAGTAAATGAATCTCTAAATAAAAGGGACCTTGTACCATATCTTAAGAACATATTATCATAATTTTTAAAATACAAATCTCCTTTTCCTATGCATATCTTGACTAAGGAAGAGGAAGACAAGAACATAAGCTGTTTGTTTTCCAAAACTTCAACCAAGTGTAACCTAATTGTGATAAGGTAGACCCATGATCATGAAAGGTGAATTATTTGGTGGTCTATATAAGAAAAACCCACCCTTACAACATTAGAATTTCGTCCAAGTGAGGGAGAGGAAAAATGGAAGCAAGGTAGAGTGAGGAAAGGAGAGAAAGAAAGGAAGAAAGAGGAAGGAGAAGTCTAGGGGACTAAGTGCTCCAGGTAAGTTTAACAATATTTCTTTTTTGAAGAAAAGTTTTGAAACTTGTAATATTTATATAGAATTTTGATCTTAGAACTTTTATGATTGGTCATGGATGTTGCTATATCATGTTACATATTATGTATGTTTGAATATTTAGTTTGGTGTAGATAGTTCTGCAAGGGTATGGCTTTGGGTGACAAAATTTTAAGTTTCTGTGTTTTAATTTCTAGGAACATTCTATAAGGAATTAAAATAAATGGTTAACATATGAATTATAGATATATGTGTCACAGATTTTTAGCCACTGGAATCATTCCATTTAAAATTCATATGAGGTAGATATGGTCCGATTAGTAAACAAAGGTCAGAAAATAGTTAATTTAGGAAAAAATATGTTAGGATAGCTTCGGTATTTTAATTTCTGGGAACATTCTATAAGGAATTAAAATAAATGGCTAACATATGAATTATTGATATATGTGTCACAGATTTTTATCCACTGGAATCATTCCATTTAGAGTTCTTATGAGGTAGATATGTTCCGATTAGTAAACAAAGGTCAGAAAATGGTTAATTAGGGAAGAATATGTTAGGATAACTTTGTTGTTTTACTTTCTGGGAACATTATATAAGGAATTAAAATAAATGGTTAACATATGAATTATAGATATATGTGTCACGAATTTTTAAAAAAGAATTAAAATAGTGATATTTGAAATGGTTATGTTCATGGCATGATTACCAATGATTTTTGGTAATAGTTATATTTTGATAAACATACTTGTTATTGAAAGCATATTTTTGGCTATTATTGTGAAAAGAAAAGAAATGAGCACGGTCACATGGCAATCCATGTGGTGCACCAGTAGGGGACGCCTTACCAATGGTTATGATCATGTTAATGAAAAAAGAAAGAGAAAGTGGGCCATGTCGGACGGAGTGAGAAAAGCCTGTACCGGAGAGTAGAAAATACTCACCCTGACCGGAGTAGCTTGATATGAGAATAAATTGATAGTTATCATATGATATTCTAAAAGTAATTAATCATGTTATACATGTCACTACTGTACGATTCTTATGTGCATAGATATAGTGCATTCATGTGACCAAAGTTATTTACTGTAGTTTATACAGCTGAATATGACGTGATGAGCTATATTGATATTGATTTATTGTTGAACTTACTGGAATTTAATTCTCACTATATTTCTATGTCATGTTCAGAAAATTAGTTATGCAGATTTTTCTATAGCTCTTGCTTTTAGTGCACATTGGATTGAGTTATTCTATGATGGGCGGATCCTAAATAAAATGTTTGTGGGCAAGTTGGCACAGATCTCGGTGAAGGTGCAACCACCCGCACCCAAATTTCCAGAATTGGTCAACCAGAATAAATAAGATGTAGATATTTATATGTTTGAAATGTTGTACGTACGTTTTGATTAATGATGTGTATGTGAATTTTATATTGTATAATAAATAAATAAAAAAGTTGTTACATCACTCGTCGAGGGAGATACGGTGCGTGTAGGCGCGTGCATGGGAGGATGAGCCTGAATTTGAGATCCTAAGGTTTTGGCACCTTCTGGATCGATTTACGGTATTAATTTTTGCATTTAAGAACTACATATAAGAGTTTCAGAGATTACATTTTTATGTGATTTTTTCCTCTATTTTCTAGCCAATCTCCACTCAATTTTTCAGAAACCAATCGGATCGAGAACTCTTCATCCTGAGTCCATTGGTGGTGGTGGTGTCGAAATCTGAGGTTCGGAAGCAGTGGAATCTTATAAAGAAGTTTTAGGGTTTCGGGAGAGAAAATTTGGAGGGGGAGAGAGAGAGGAAATTCAAATTTTTTGTTTATTGGGTGGTTGAGGCCCTTAAAATATCCCGATGGATCTTTCTGCAAAAATTCAATATTAGAGAGAGGTCTTTGCAAATTTTTCTTATTTATATTTTGACCCCTAAACTTTTAAGAAATTGCATTTTGGCCCCGAAACGTAAATTCTCATATTTTCTTTGTAATTCTTTAACTTATGTAATAAATAAATATATTTTCAATAGTTTTTATCTCCATTTTTAAAATCCTCTCTTTTAGTCAAATTTTTTTTAATTTAGAATTCTCTTTAACTTTTAAGGCTATTACATTCTTCCCCCTTAAAGATATTCGGTCTCCGAATTTCATCACTATAGTTGCAAATAAACACTAACCTCATTATTTAAACAAATGTGAGTATCTGGCGCGTATGTTATCTTCTCTTTTTCAAGTAGTTTTTTCAGAAGAGTGATTCTGCCATATCACTTTCACTGTATGTATTTCTTTTGAACGCAACTTCTTTACTTGTCTATACCCTATTGCTACTGGTTGTTCCTCATAAGTTAAATCTTCCTGTAACTGAATCTATGGACACTGTATAACATGTGTAGGATCCGGTAAATACTTTCGTAGTATAGACACATGAAAAACTGAATGGACATTACCCAATTCAGGGGTTAAAGTCAAACGATAAGCTATTAGACTAATCCTATCAAGAATTTCAAATAGTCCTATGCAGAATTTCAAATGGTCCTATATGCTGAAGGCTTAACTTCCATTTCTTCCTAAGTCTTACTACTCCTTTCATATGAGATATTTTTATAAAGACATGTTCACCTATGGAAAATTTCAATGCTCGACGTCTATTACCAATATAGGCTTTCTGTCTACTCTGAGCTGCTAATAATCTTTCCTTAATTAATTTTACCTTGACCAGTGCATCTTGTACCATATCAGGCCCTAAAATCTTCACTTCACCCATCTCAAACCATCCAATTGGAGAACGGCAACGTCTATCATATAATGCCTCAAAAGAGGCCATTTGTATATTGTCTTGGTAGCTATTGTTATAAGTAAATTCAGCTAGAGACAAAAATCTTTCTCAATTACTTTAAAAATCTAAAACACAAGCCCGAAGCATGTCTTCTAATATTTAGATGGTTCGCTCAGACTGTCCATCTATTTGAAGATGGAATGCGGTATTAAGATTTAACTTTATGCCCAAAGCTTCTTGAAAAAATCTCCAAAAACGAGTTGTGAACTGTAGACTTCCATCAGAAATAATTGATATTGGTACTCTATGAAGCCTCACTATTTCATTCAAATATAAATTTGCATATTGAGCTACATTGTATGTGGTTTTCACTAGTAGAAAATATGTTGATTTAGTCAACCTATCAATGATCACCCATATTGAATCAAACTCTTTTGGTGTCTGCGGTAGCCCCATAACAAAATCCATAGTTATTCTTTTTCATTTTCATTCAGGTATCTCTATCTGCTAATGTAATCCTGCTAGCCTTTGATGTTCTGCTTTTACTTACTGGCGAGTTAAGCATCGAGAAACATAATCAACTATGTCTTTCTTTATACCTTCTCACCAATAAATTTCTTTTAGATCCTTATACATTTTAGTTATTCCGGGATGAATGGTATACATGGATCTATGGGCTTCCTCTAAAATTTCTTTCTTAAGTTCTTCTTTATCAGGTACACATAACTACTTGCCTAATCTCAGAATTCCTTTAGAGTCTATAGTAAATTCAATTTCACCACCATTCTTCACCTCTTCAATTTTCTTGCATAAATAAACATCTTCTTTCTGTGCCTCTTTCACCTACTCGACCAAAGATGATTGAAATTGTATATGGGCCAATAGTATCCCAGGCTCCTTTACTCCAAATGCTACCCCATGACTTTTCAATTTATAGATTTCTTTAACCAACGGCCTCTTTACGATTGTGATATGATCCAAACTACCCATAGACTTCTTACTTAATGCATTAGTCACAACATTAGCTTTACCTGGATGGTATAGTATTGTGCAGTTATAATCTTTAAGTAATTTCATCCATCGTCTTTGTCTCAAATTAAGATCTTTTTGTTAGAAAATATATTTGAGACTGTTATGATTTGTATAAATTTCGCGTGTCTCACCATATAGATAATGCCTCCAAATTTTGAGAACAAAAACTACTGCTGCCATTTCTAAGTCATGAGTCGGATAGTTTTGTTCATGTGATTTAAGCTGTCTAGATGCATATGCAATGACTCGACCATTTTGCATCAACACACATCCTAATCCAATACTCGATGCATCACAGTATACCGTATATCCTCTAGTACCTGAAGGAATAGATAGACTAGTACCGTAGTTAAACATTCTTTGAGTTTTTGGAAACTTCTTTCACATTCATCTGACCAGTCAAACTTTATTTCCTTCCTTATCAACCTCGTCAAAAGAGCAGTTATTTTTGAAATTTTTTTTAATGAATCTACGGTAATAGCTTGCTAAACCAAGAAAATTACAAATTTTTGTAATTTTTGTAGGGCATGGCCATTGCTACACTGTTTCTACCTTTTTAGGATCAATTTGAATACCATCCTTGGTAACCCCATGCCCTAAGAAGGTAACACTACTAAGTCAAAATTCACATTTTGAAAACTTAGCATACAGCTGGTGTTCTCTTAGGGTTTGCAAAGTTATTCTTAAATGTTGCTTATGCTCCTCTGAACTATTTGAATATACTAGGATATCATCTATAAATACAATAACAAATTGATCTAGGAAATGTTTAAATACTCTATTCATCAAATCCATGAATGCAGCTTGAGTATAATCATGACTATAAAACTCACTCATCAATCATTAATTAGATTATTTGCTAACCTTGATGAACTTGGAAAAGAAATTTGAGTGTTAAGCCATGAATTGAAAAGCATACATTCAATTGCATTGGACTAGATTCAAATGAATTAATTTACGTGTGAGATAAGAATATAATCCCATGTCATATGTAGCCATATAAGAGTCTAAACTTAATGGGTTTTTCTGCAATCTAATTCTCATAGGAATATGGAGGGTTGGTTGGGAAATATATTTTTAACTGATTTTGAAAAGACTTATAAATAAATTAGAACTCTTGATTAACAACTTAGGATAGTCAATCAAAGGGAAGCTCCTATGTCCTTGTTATCACAAACAAACTTATTCTACTTCATTAAGAAACAAACTATGTTACACGTGTGATGCAAAACAGGAAGTGAACTATAACATCCTAAGTTTATAATAATATTTGATAAATCTAAGATTCTCTCAGATAGCCATGCCTCTAACTAGGTTAATCAGGAAGAACCAACCATTTGTGTGGGATGGTTGATGTAAGAGTAGTTTTCAAAAATTGAAAACTAGGCTAACCTCTACCCCATTGCTAGTGATACTTGACCCTAGTGAACTATTTATGATATATAATGATGCATCTAAGAAGGGTTTAGGTTTTGTTTTAATGTAGCAAAGTAGAGTAGTAGTTTACACTTCCCGACAGCTTATACCTCATGAGGAGAATTACCCCACACATGATCTAGAACTAGCAGTTGTAGTGTTTGCCCTTAAGATTTGAAGACATTATTTATATGGTGCCAAGTTTGAAGATTTTAGTGATCACAAAAGCCTTAAGTATCTTTTTGACCAAAAAGAATTAAACATGAGGCAGAGAAGATGGATGAAATTTCTAAAAGATTATGATTATACCTTTAAGTATCATCTAGGCAAGGCAAATGTGGTTGCTGATGCCCTAAGTAGGAAATCAATTCACATTTCATCAATGATGCTTAAGGAATAGGAATTAATTGAGGGCATGAGAGATTTGAATCTCTCCATCTCTTTGCACCCTAGTAACCTCCTTATGAGTAAATTAAGGATTCAGAATGATATAAGGGATAGAATTAAAGATAGTCAAGTTTTTGATCCATACCTGAAGGACATTAGAGAACGGATATCTCAGGACAAGTCTAAAGATTTTTATATTTCTAAGGATGGACTTATTAAGTGTGGGGAGAGACTTTGTGTACCTGAGGTGAAGGAATTAAGAGATAGTATCTTGGCTAAAGTTCACAAGAGTAGGTATACCTTGCATTCTAGAGCCACTAAGATGTATCAGAACTTGAAAAAGAGTTTTTGGTGGTTTGGAATGAAAATGGACATAACCCAATATGTGTTTAAGTGTTTAGTGTGTCAGAGAGTCAACGTAGAACACCAAAAGCCTACGAGATTGCTCCAACTCTTAGATATTCCTGAATGGAAATGGAATATCATCTCAATGGATTTTGTCATGGGTTTGCCTAGGACATCTTCTGACTATAATGCCATCTGGGTAATTGTGGATAGACTAATTAAGTCTGCTCACTTCCTAGCCATTAAATCTGCCTATACTCTAGACAAGTTAGCATAGATGTATGTTCATGAGATAGTTAGGCTCCATAGGATACCTAATAGTATTGTTTCTGATCGAGACCCCAGGTTTACTTCTAGATTTTGGAGATCTTTACATGATACTTTAGGTACTAAGATTAGGTTTAGCACGACTTACTATCCACAAACTAATGAGCAAACTAAAAAAACAATTCAAACTTTAGAAGATATGCTTAGGGCTTGTGTACTATAAATGAAAGGGAACTGTGATATATACCTACCTTTAGCTAAATTTGCCTATAATAATAGCTATCATTCTAATATCCAAATGGAACCCTTTGAGGCTCTGTAGGGAAGAAAGTGTAGGCCACCTCTGTGTTGGGTAGTGCTAAGTGAAAGGAGTCTTTTAGGCCCTGATTTAGTTGACCAAATCATAAGACACATTGAGCTTATTAGAGAGAGACTACTAACGACTCAAAGTAGATAAAAGAGTGATGCAAATAAAAGAAGAAGGCCTCTAGAATTTGAAATAAGCAACCATGTGTTTCTCAAGGTAATCCTAGTCACAGGTGTGGGGTGGTCTTTGAAATCTAAAAAACTCAGTCCAAAATATATCGGTCATTTTCAAATTCTTAATCGGATCAGATCAGTAGCTTATAAACTTACACTTTCTCCAAACCTTTCTCAGATTTATGATGTATTCCATGTTTTCCTAGCTCAAAAAGTACCACTCAGACCCTTCGGATATCATAAAGCACAAATCAATGCATTTGCAAGATAATATGTCATATATTATAAAATTGGATTAGATCATTGATGTTAAGATTAAAAAATTGAGAAAAAAGAGTATTCCTTTAATCAAAGTAATTTGGAAAGAATTAACCTCTGAGGAAGCTACTTGGGAGACAGAAGAAGAAATGAGGAGGACCTATCTGCATCTCTTTGATTAAAGTATGTTGAATTTTGTGGACAACATTCTTTTAAGGGGGAAATAAATATAACATCCTAAGTCTCTAATAATGTTAGATAAATCTAAGAAAAAGTAAAAGATACATATAACCAAGAATTAAATTACTTAGTTATGGAATAATAAGGTATTTAAAAAAAAATGTGACATAATTAATCATGAATCATACAAATAAAATTCTTAAGATCATAATGGATGGGGAAATTATACAAATACATTTTTAGGACATCACTAATCTAGGATTAATAGTAAATTAAGGTAAGATAAAAATAATTAAGGAGCTGCCAAGTAACACCACCAAAAGATGCCACCTTGCAGCTACCTTGCACCTACTCTATTTTGTTTTTACCAATTATTTCTTTGCTTTATAAATACCATGAAGAGAGGGAGAGAGACCTTGCACCTAACCATGATAATAGGGAGAGAGACCTTGCACCTACCCCATTTTGTTTTTACCAATTATTTCTTTGCTCTATGAAGAGCATCGACAAGAGGGAGTCTAAGATAGAAAGAGGGAGAGAGAGAGAATAATCAAAAATTTGAGAGACAAAATGCCTAAAAATTGAGAGAATTCTTTCTTCTTTCCTTCCTTCACATTGTAGCAGTGAGAATGGGAGTTTGAGTGCTGAAAAATTGAAACTTTACCCATTATTTTTTGTACAAGAACAAAGTTAGGTGTGTAAGGGAAGCCAATGAAAGAAACTAACTGAAAAAATTTGGAGCAATATAAGTGTTTTTGCACAAGGTAAGTTTGCCTTCTTGTAAAAATCTGGTTTAGAGTTTATTAGGCTAACTTTAAGTTTTGCATGGACGAATTTTTGGTTAATAATTATATAAAATGTGAAAACATGTTCAGCAAAGAAGTTGTACCTATGTCTTAGCTTTCTATAGCCTTTGGAATCATATCAATTGGATTTAATATGAGAGAGTTATGCCCTAGTGAGCGATGAGAGGTTAGAATTGGGTCTGAAATTTTGAATAGTGCTAATAGCTTCGATTTTTGAATTTCTAGGACTAATCTATAAGTAATATAAAGAAATGGTTAACTTGAAAAATGTAAATATATGTCTCACGATTAAATGGCCACTAGAAACACCCATTTTGAATTCCATATGAGTGAGTTTTTTTCTGATTAGTGAGTAATGGTCTGATTAGTGAGTAAAGATCATAGAGCACAGAAGGGTTAGGTTTGATAACACATAACCCTTTTTGCACCTGAAAAATTGACTTGGTAAATTACGAAAATGATCTTTAAATTCTCTAATTTTTGGTGAGAAAATTCTTATAATATTGATAATCAATTCGAAAATTTTTTGTGATTTTTGAGAACTTACAAATATGTCATTTGCAATCAAAATAGTGCAGAGAAAAAAATCTGCTGGACAGCTTAGACTGTTGATGGAAAAACTAAACATTGAAGGGGTTAGATGTTGAATTTTTGTATGAAAATTTTATGACATGTTACAAGAATACTAGATAAGGTATCTACCAAATTTGAGAAAATTTTGGGTAGTTTAAAGTATACAAATAAAATATAGAAATTTTGTGGGACAGGTAGTGAATCAGAATAGATCAGAACTGAGGGCAACTTTAAAAATTGGGTTATTTGAGGGGATAACTGAATTATTTTTTACATGAAATTTTTATAGTGATTATATAACATATCTAGGATGCTATATATAAAATATCATGAATTTTTAAGAATTTTTACCAATCCAAAAGAATGAAAAATAGAATAGAAATGGAACTAATGCCAATATACACTGTCTTGGGTTAAGGAGGTACTTCTTGGGGTGAATGGAATATTTAAGAGTTGAGAGATCCATGAAATAAAATAGACATGTAAAGGAACCTCTATACAAAATTTTAGAATTTTTAGAGAATTTTTATTATATTTAATAATAATTTTAAAACTGAACAAAATCATAAGTCTTTTAGGAGAACAGGAGCTCTTAAACTAAGGACTTAAGATTTTAGGTGTTCATATGCATGCATTACCCAAAGGATTTTATATGTTTTAGTTTGAGTAGCTGATTATAGCCTTGGAAGTTTTGGAAATGAAGTGATTGTACTGGAATTGAGTTAGTTAACTTTTTCTTAAAACACTCTTTATGTACTTGAATTTATCAATTTTACTAGTTGCCTGACTTTTATGTTATGATAAATGATGGTCTAAAGATATATTATGTATGCATTCTTAGAAATTAAGGGTGTTCAAAGTATACTAAGTAAGCCCCATTTCTCCCACGTATTGGCCAATAATAGGAGATGCATAACCCTTTGCAGGTATGGTACTGTATTAGGAAAGTAGACCAAAATATTATGGGTATTTATGTTTCAGTGAAATAAATTGAGATGTTTTAAGGAATGAAATGTATTCTGTTTTATAAAATTTTTGCTAACTATTGAGATTGTCATCTCATCTTTTTATATCTATATAATTACATTCTAGGTACTTTAACAAGAAGTAAGCAACAAGATTTCTAAGGTTGACTCATCTAATTATAGATATTGATTGTATATTTTTTGGAGATGTAATATATGTGGGATGGCCTAGTTTAATACCAAGTCCTTTTTAGATAGCACATTGTTTGATGTAAATTAAGTGATGAACTGTACACTTTTCTTTTTTTTAGCGTGAGAGCCTTTGTGTGTAAGTAATACACATCATGCTCAGTTAGTTTAATTCTCCTATCATTAAAGAAATGAAATTTGAGAATGTTTAGAATAGTCTGAAACTCATGTATGCTCATCTAAAATAAAATAAAATAAAAATAAAAATAAAAAGTAACTATAAGTGAATGAGTAAATTTATAGATTAGATGGATATTGCCAAAAATTTATAGATAATAAAAAATATTCTACGGTATAAATATATAAATAAGGACGCTAGTTTTTAGGTGTTTCATGAACAACCAAAGAACTATATGAAATAACTATATAATATTTATGTATTCTAAAGCCATATATACAAGCAACCAAAATAAGAAATCCTAATCCTAATGAAATAATGAAGTTTAAATTCTAATATTAATAAAATAAAACAAATGGATAATAATTCCCTAGACTCAAAACACATAAATGATAATTATCCTAATAAAATAAAATAAAAAGGAAACAATTTCCTAAACTCAAACACCTAAATGATAACTCTAACTAATCATACAATTACCCCAATATAATTAATTACAATATCATAAATTTAAAAAATAATTATATCAATATTAAATAATAAAATAGTCATAATTCTACCTTCTTATCTTGCACCATTCTCCCCTTTTTGAAAAAAAAAACTCATCCTCGAGGTATGTAATGAAAAAGCAACAGAAAAATGTAGGCATAATGGTTTTAGATTAATATAATATTTTGGGATAACAAACTCAATAATTCAATATCCATAAGTTCATCAACAACTTCAATATTGCTTATCTCTTCCATTTATTTAGCTTTAAAATTAAAAATATTAGTATTGTTTGTTAAATAATTTAGAGAAATACAAGAAAGGAGAAAATTAGAGTTTCATTGATGCTGAAAGAATACAATTGAATAATAATCTAAATACAAAGAAATAATATATAGGCTAACTAAATTATGAAAAGAATATACTACCCTTAATAAGTAATAAATAAATAAAGACCCTATATTTCTTAACATCTCCCCTCAAACTCACGATGCGGCAGCTACAAGCATCGAGAGTTTGCCAACTAGAAAACGAAAACGAGAAATAGAATGTGACTTAGTAAAGAAATCTGCTATTTGCAAAGAAGAAGAAACAAAGGGCAAAATAATGGTGCCATGCTTGAGATGATGATGTGTAAGGTGACAATCGATCTCAATGTGCTTAGTTCGTTCATGGAAAACTGAGTTGTGAGCAATCTGAATAGAACTCTAGTTGTCACAATACATAGGAGTAGGGTGAGAAAGAGAAACTCCCATATCGGCAAGTAACCATCGTAACCAAACAATTTCTTTAGTAATAGATGCCATAGCACGATATTCTGCTTCAGTTGAAGATTGAGAAACAATAAATTGTTTCTTGCTCTTCCAAGAAATAAGAGAATCACTCAAAAATATACAAAAACCAGTAACAGACTTGCGATCTGTGGGATCACTGCCATGATCAGCATCAGAGTATGCACGCAGCTCCAAGGAGGAGGTGGATGAAAGTAAAAGACTCTGAAATACTGTACCCCGAAGATACCGCAAAATACAAAGAACAACTGCCTAATGAACTGTAGTAGGAGAGGCAACAAACTGACTAACAACATGAACATCATATGCAATATCTGGACGAGTAATAGTGAGATATACCAAGCTTCCAACAATAGTACGATATAAAGTAGGGTCAGACAAAGGTAAACCATCAGAAGAAGAATACTTGACGTTAACCTCAATGGGAGTATCTGCAATCTTATTATCAGTAAGTCTAACCCGCTCAAAAATATCTTCAACATATTTCGACTGAGAAAGAAGATAACCTCTAGGTGAGTAGGCTACCTCAATACCCAAGAAATATCGCAGAGAACCCAAATCCTTCATTTCAAACTGTTTAGCTAACTCTGTCTTCAAAACTGAAATACCAGCAATATCATCACTAGTAATGATCATGTTATCAACATATAAAGACAGAATAATACGTCATGCAATAGTGCACTTAACAAAAAGAGCAGAATCATGACTACTAGAAGCAAATCCGAGGGAAGAGATCACAACAGAAAATTTCTCAAACCAAGCACGAGGTGCTTGTTTAAGACCATATAATGCTTTCTTGAGCTTGTAAACATACCCAGATTTATGCAAAACACCAGGAAGTGGTGCCATATACACTTCTTCTTGAAGATCTCCATTTAAGAAGTCATTTTTAACATCAAGTTGAGAAAATAGGCCACTGACGAACAGAAGCCACTGCAATAAGAGTACGAATAGTAGTCATTTTTGCAACAGGAACAAATGTCTCCTCATAATCCATATCATACTGTTGAGAGTACCCTTTTGCAACCAATCTAGCTTTGTATCGCTCAATAGATCCATCAGATGTTGTCTTAATCTTATACACCCAACAACAACCAACAACACTCTTACCAGGAGGTAGAGGAACCAAATTCCAAGTAACTGTCTTATGCAAAGCAGAAAGTTCCTCATCCATGGCTTGCTGCCAAAGAGGATCAAGAATTGCCTCTTTATAAAAAGAGGGCTCAGAGAGACTATGAATAGAAACTAAAAAGGAAGTAAAAGATGAAGAATAACAAGAATAAACAAAATCTGGTAACTTTGTGGACTTACGAATGCGTGTGGATTGACGTAGAGATGGATCCACAATCTCAGATGAAACTTCAGGTGGGTTGGAGAGTAAAGTGTCAGTACCTACAGAATTATCAGTACTAGAAACCGGAGATGACAAACTATCAGAATCCTCAGAAAAAGGATCTATACGAATAAGATCAGATCTAGTCAAGCTACGAGTAGTGGATGGAATAGAAAAGAAAGGTATATGCTCAAGAAACACAACATGACGAGACACATAAAGCTTATGAGCGATTGGATCAAAACAACGATACCCCTTTTGACCTTCACCATAACCAAGAAAAACACAAATAGCAGATCGAGAGGACAACTTATTGCGTTCTACATGAGGACGAAGTACGAAACAAGTACAACCAAAAACTCTAAGGAAAGAATAATCAGGGGCATACCCATACAACATTTCAAAAGGAGAAATACCTGATGTATGAGAAGATGGAATTGTATTAATCAAACCTACAGCGGTAAGAACAGCTTCACCCCAAAACTCACTAGGAACAGAAGAAGACAACAAGAGAGAACGAGCAGTTTCAACAATGTATCTATGTTTTCTTTTAGCAACACCATTTTGTTCAGGAGTATCTGTACACGAAGTTTGGTGAATAGTTCTATCTAAGGCAAGTAGCTCACAAAATTTATTAGAGGTATATTCCCCACCCAAATCACACCTAAAACATTTGATAATAGCAGAATGTTGAGTTTTGACAAGAGCTCGAAAGGCTGTATATATCTCAAAAAATTCAGAACAATGTTTTATTAAATAAACCTAACAATAACGAGTATGATCATCAATAAAAGAAACATAATATCGAGACCCTCCTTTTGTGGCAACAGGAGAAGGTCCCTAGACATCAGAATGAATTAAATCAAATGGAGAGGAAGAAATATAAATAATTTTATTAAACGGTAAGTCTGAAAATTTTGTCAGTTTACATCCACTACAATCAGAAATATCACAGGTTTGTAAATTTTCTAATGCCCCTGTGGATGCTAAAAATTTCAAACGAGAAGACGAAACATGACCTAAACGAGAATGCCCTAAATAAAAAACAAAAGAAGAAGGACTCAAACGAAAAGAAGACAAATCAACACTAGTAGTAGCAGCTGCAGCAACTGGCACTTTTAACTCATCCAAAACATATAGTCCCCTCTTTCTACGGCCTGTCCTAATCAGCTTCTGAGATTGCAGATCCCGCACATAACAAGAAGAGGAAGAAAATGTGACTAAATTACCAGAATCACATAACTGACCAACAGAAGCAAGATTTAATGTCAATTTCAGAATATGATAAACATTAAGTAAAGACAAGTGAGGTGTGACAACAGAACCAACACTTGCTAAAGGCATAGGAATGCCATCAGTAGTCATAACAGGAGTCAAAGATGAAGGAGACACAGAAGTAAAAGATGAAGAATATGGAGACATATGATGTGAAGCGCCAGAGTCCAAGACCCATACAGAATGTGATATACCTAAAGAATTATGGGGTGACTGACCTATGGAAGAAGAAGCAGACATGGCATGTGGTTGTAAGGAGAGAAACTTCTGAAATTGCTCAGCCAGAGTACTAGGATCGGTGAACTGATCTGATGAAACTACTGCTGCAGTATTGGACGATGAGGATTTGTTGTTAAACTTCTGTGACTAGTTGCTAGGCTTCCAAGATGGAGATTGCTGTTGAGATTTATTCTGATTTCTCAACTTGGGACACTGAGCCTTCCAATGACCTTTCTGCTTACAGAAACTACACTCGTCGAAGGCAACCCTTGTGTAAGGCTTATTCTAATTCTTGGGATGTACTGCTAACACAGAAGGATTCGAAGTAGAAAGAATTCCCTTTTAAGAATAAGACTTAAGACGTATTTCTTCAGCCAATAACTCACTGACAACTGAATCAATGGAAGGAAGTGGAGAACGATGCAGAATTGAACCTCTAAGTCAATCAAAATCACTACGAAGTGCAGTTAAAAATTGTACCAACTATTGTTCCTCTCTACGAGCAATATAGGCACCACATGCCTTTAATTCTATCGATTCTGTAAGGGCCAATTGATCCTAAAGATCAGTCATAGCAGAATAAAAGTCCTGAATACTCATATTCTTCTGCTGAAGGGCTCGTATATCATTCTCCAATTGATACTGCTTTGCAAAATTCGATTGGGTGAATAACCTTTGTAGGTGATCTCAAACCTCCTTTGATGTCTCATATTTTGCCAACTGTGTACCTATAGAGTGCTCAACAGAATTATTAATCCAAGTAATAATTTTTGCGTTGTTTGCTTCCCACGCCTCGATTGAAACATCATAATTCTCATCAATAGCCCCAGGTTTCACAAAAGTTCCACTAACATATCCCCACATCTTCTTACCCTTGAGAAAATTTCTCATCACATAACTCCAATACGAATAATTCTTTCTGTCCAACCTCACACTCACAGATTGAAGCGAATCGTCTCTTTCGGTAGCCATAATCAAGATGCGGAGAAAACCAGAATGTCAAAGGAAAACTGTACGGTACGAAACTGAGCCAAAAGAAATTGTACGAACTCCAATTTTTCGGGGCTCCACCCCAAACCCCGACAGGGGCGCGCTGCCCCCTGCAAACCTCCAGCCAACTCACCACGGAGTTGGATCCGCGAAAGCTGTGTTTAGGATTAAGTCTCATGCCATGGAATCATGCTTTGATATCATGTTAAATTATTTAGAGAAATACAAGAAAGGAGAAAATTAAGATTTCATTGAAGTTAAAAGAATACAATTGAATAATAATCTAAATACAAAGAAACAATATATAGGTTAACTAAATTATAAAAAGACTATGCTACCCTTAATAAGTAATAAATAAATAAAGACCCTATATTTCTTAACATTGTTAATCTCTTCAACCACGATAGAAATAACTACTTCAGTGTTGTTAACTTTTTCAACAACCTCAATTTTGATAGACTCTATCTCTTCATACTTTATCGTTTTGGAATCAATTTTTGCAAGTTATGTTCTTATCTGTTCATTAGTTTCCTTAATATATTGAAACATTCCAACGATTTTCTTCAAATCTTCACATATCTCATCAAAATATATATTTTTTCATATCCATTAAAATAGCATAGATATTATCTTGATATAATGTTAAAATAATAATAATAATAATTATAGTAATAGTAATAGAATTCATAGGAGTTAATTGTGCTGGGACGGCAGGCCTGTGTCTTATTGGACGAAGGTGAGCAAAAATAATTGGACGCTACTGCAGGTATAATGGCCGAACAGGATGATGGTTGTAGTTTTCCTCTATGGGTCCACACCATACTCATTGAATTAAAAAAAGGAAAAGAAAAGAAAAAATATCCATCCTTGTTGGGATGTATTTAACCGTTTTTTCCTCCAAGAGGCAAAGATATCCCAATGACAAGGGACATTTTCTTGGATGCCCAATCTAACTACAATCATATCATCACAAAAAATAGCTTTAAGGTTTGTGAGATCATGGGGTAGAAATTTAAAATTTAAAAATTACTTATTTCAAATATATATATATATATATATATATATATATATATATATATATATATATATATATGTGATCTTAAGACTTATTGGGTCCACTTCTTAATTAGAATTTTGAAGAGATATATAATTATTTAGTGGTCGCACCATAATTTAATTAAATGGTGTTTTATCTACACCAAAGACTCCCATTATATTTGTCCTCCTTATATATTTTTTTTCCAATGTTCTTTTTCAATAAACACAATAACAAAATATAATTATTATGTTACAAAAAGTGACAGTTTCACTACAAAACTAATGCGAATATTATTTGAAAGCATCAATAAAGTGGTTTTTTTTTATTGAAGACGATTTTTATGTGTATATATTTCATATAAATTAATTTTTAATCAAATAATTACTTTTTGTAATGTAATAATATTTTTAAATGTAGTTATTTATTATAAAAATTTAAAAAAAAAAAAGAAAAAAATTATAGTAACTGCTAATATAGGGAATTGGGGCCATGTGAAATCTTTAAATAACTAACTCAAATTTTAATTATTTTATATAGAATATTATTATTTATTAAAAAAATCCAAGTTGACAAGATTCCGCCTTTTTTCTTTTTAACTTCAACAATAGAGACATTGAGAAGGGAATTCATTAAATATGATAAATTTCATCTTTTTATTTTTTTTACTGCGTGATCTAAAAAAATTTAAAATATTAAGTTACGATTCAATAAATAATATCAACTTTCAAGAGTTTCTTACCTCACCTTCCGTGTACCTATAGTTACTCTTACTTTTTTTTTCTCTCATTATGCAAGATACTTGCGAGACACTATTACTAATAAGGATTTTTCTTTCTTTTATCAGTAATGATCTTTTCCATTCTCTGCAACACCAAAATATGAAGGTGCCCAGCAAGAACCTATGCCGTTTTGAATATTACCCACATCCAAAATCAAAAAAAGAATTTTCACACATCTATAAATGATTTTCAATTTTTTTTAATAAAAATTTAAATTATTTATGGATGTAATGTATTTTTAAAATTGTAGTTTGCACTTTAAAAGACGTTTTTTTCAGTACTTTTCAGAAATGACCTTATATACATTATTGGATGTGGTGGCACTATTATTAGATATAGCCAGTAAATAGTTTGGTTGCCGTGTCCATAAAAAATTAATACCATGTTAACCAGAAAAAAGAGAATGAATATTGCAAGCACTCTAGCAATTAGGTCCAAAAAAGAAATTTCCTGATGTGGGTCCAGAGTTGATTTGACCAATTTTGAGGACATTACGAAGCTAGGCAAATGATATTATATCCTACAATTGATGAAGTGCCTAATTGACCACATTAGGAGCATGGTTCACTTATTTATTTTCTTTTATAAAACCAGGGCATGCTTCTTTCAAGCATCTTTTGCATTCAGAGGCCTCAAGCATAGGAGGGTTTCCCAAAGAATAAGCAAAATGAGGTTATCAAGTCCTACCCTTTACTTTCTCCTCCTAATTCTTCTTTTCTGTCTGCTGCAAAAGCCTAGCTTTGCTGTGAAAAAGGTGAGCATTTCAACCCTGAAAAAGGACAAGAAGAAGCACTAATTCTTGTGTTTTTCTGTTGCTGGAAAGAACTTCTGATTTGGGTACTATTCTTTGTGGTTGTAGTCGTATGTGGTGTACATGGGAGCCCACTCACACGACCCAGAATTATCTTCCATCGACTTCAATCTGGTGACAGAGTCCCACTATGAATTTCTGGGATCTTTCTTGGGAAGGTATTATAAACTTCGAAATTTTCTGATTCTGATATTCCAATATGCTCAAACCCAAAATTGTTCATCAACCAAAATGCTTGATTTTTCTTCCATGTAGCTCTGATACAGCCAAAGAATCCATCATTTACTCTTACACAAGGCATATCAATGGCTTTTCTGCAACTTTGGAAGAAGATGTGGCGGCAGAAATAGCTAGTCAGAACAATTTCTGTGCTTCTTCCTCTGTTTTCTCTCTGTTTCTTTTCTCTTAAAGTTTGGTTCTCTAACTCTTTTGTCATAACTGCTTACAGGGCATCCCAAAGTATTGTCAGTTTTCTTGAACAGTGGAAGAAAATTACACACAACTCGGTCATGGGAATTCATGGGGGTGGAGCATAATGGGGTAGTCCCTTCTACCTCAATCTGGAAGAAAGCCAGATATGGTCAAGATGTGATTATAGGGAACCTCGACACCGGTGAGTTTCCTCATTTGTTTAGACTTTGATTATTCTATTCGATGAGGTCATTATCTTCGGGTTTGATTATTATTATTATTGTTTTTGAATCTAGATCGTTGACAGATACATAGAGCAGATACCCAAAAAAGAAAAAAAAAAAAAAAAATTCAGGCCCCACTGATTCTTGAATATAGAACTTGATCTTTTCAAAAAAGTTGATCTCAGAAGGTTTCTATGTTATTTATTTGAAATCTTGCCGTCATTGGATCATTTAGACCGTTCCCTTTCTCTAGCCAGCAAGGTAAGTTGTCAACATTCATGTATGACAAAAAAAATGGTGTCTTTACCAAGATCTTAAGATGGGAATGGACGAGTACTGATATCTGAAGTACCCAAAAAGTTAAATAAAAATTAGGATATATAATAGGTATTGGGTATCAAATCACTTATTAAAATTCAATTTAAAATATAATTTTAAAATTTTAAACTTTTAAACTTTTATAATTGTTACCACAATAAATACATAAAGAAGAAGAATTTTTCAAAGAAAATTAAGCAATAAACAACCCAACATCTTTTATATAGAGTTATTCATATTTATTTATATTGTTTCATATAATATATAAATATCAAATTGAATATTAAAAGTATGTTTGATTTGTAAAATTATTTTTTATTTTATTTTTTATAAACAATTTTTATTTTTATTTTTTATATTTTTTTAAACTGCGTTTAATTCATGTTTTCATTTTATTTTTAGTACTTGTTTTAATTATATAATTATATTTTTATTTGAACAGTAAAATACATGTTTATATATATTATAATAAATTTAGAATAATTATAAAAATATTACTGTGTATTACAATACTAAAATTTTTAAAAATGTTTTTTTTTACACTTTCAGAATTTTTAAAAATTTAGAAAATATTTTTTGAAAAAAGAGAGAGTAAATAAACACATATTTAAGTTTTTTTTAATAAAAATAAAAATAAAAAACTCTTCATCCTGCCTATTTTTTAATATACCCACTGAATATCCCTACTCGGTTGTAACTTCTTTGAGATCTTAGCGGTCTTTCAGTTGTTTCACCGCAACACTCCACCATATTGAAAATGTTTTAGAGGTGTCTCCTCCTTCATTTGTTTTATAATAAATAAAATCAAAAGTGTGTGCTTATTATTCTGTGAGGTGGACCTGAAAGACTGGTCCAAGGAAGACATTATGCAATCCAATAAGAAAATGGGAATGTGCGTGTGGGCAAGGGGAACAAAAACAAAAACAGGACCATCTTGCTTGCTTTTTAAGTCAATTTTGGATCAGTAGAACCTCCATTCTACAGTATCTGCTTCTTCGGTGGTTATCTTATCTTTCTTTGTCATCACTTTTGCTCCCACCACGTTACTCTAGGCGTTTGGCCTGAATCCAAGAGCTTTAGTGATGACCGGTTGGGACCAGTTCCATCAAAGTGGAGAGGAATCTGCCAAAATGCAACTGACCCTGGTTTCCATTGCAACAGGTACCCTTTTTACAAAAAGAAATTTCTCACTTGCCATACCTAGTTTCTTTTATCAATTTTGCTAGTTGTCGTTTATGTATTTATTACAACGCGGTTCCTCTTAGTATAATTTAACGTTTGGTAAGTAGAAATTCTATTTTCTTTTTTAAAAAGCATAATTATAAAAAATAAAGCCTGAAATATGTGGAAAAAAAATATCACACATTTCTTTGGGTAAAAAAAAGGGGAATATCACATGTTTTTAAGGATATATACAACGTATAAATTCTGATTTTTTCATATAATTTATATTAAATATTTTATAAATAAGTTTTCAAAAAAATTTAAAATGTCTGTGTACCCAACTCTACATAGAGATTTATAAGTAATATACAAAGGTAGGCCATCTCTAAGGAATTTGCTTTGCCGTTTTTGCAAAATAAGCCGTCTGTTTAATCAAGAAAATAATGCATGGACTTGTCCAGCTGATTAGGTTATACGATCAAATTAACATCAAGCTGATACTCTGGGACGAAATAGTAATGGTTCTGCAAAAACTGATAGAAATTGCTTGAAGGTTCAAATATATATTGTCTATGCTAGAACTAAGTTTGTTTTTCTTTTTTAGTCATTTTCTTATTGTATCTGGGTATGAAGGGTTTTATATTCACTCGTTTATAAGATTAATTGTCATTCTTTTTTTCTCCTTTATTTTATTCCCCTCCCCTTTTTTTGTTAACACAACACTTAAAATGAAAGAAACTAGAAAAAAGTGTCAAATTCTTATCCAGAACAAAAGGTACCTTTTACAATCGTTGACTTTATCCGCATTATTAAGAATCAAAGATTGCAGGGATGCGGAGAATCTCTATATCTTAAAGATCATTCATTAAAAAATTTCTCAAAAGCATGCGGAAATAGTATTTTTGAAAGGGTATTTTAGAAACAGTTTGTTTTAAAAATAGAAAAATGGAAACATCTCTAATATGTTTTCAAAAACACTATGTGGAGAACACTTGCTTTCAAAGTAGCAATTTTGTAATTAAATATAATTCATTAACGTTAGTGTAGTAAATATTAGACTATCATTCTCTTTCATATATACTAGTAATGTGGGACTTAAGAAAAATGTCTGGCCACCATTTTTATATTAAAATATATTAAGATTATTTATTTTAGATCAAATTTTAACATTTTTTTTTGTCTTTTCATGTATTAAAAATTAATGAAAAATATTAATTTATAATAAGCTAAATTTTAAATAAAAAATATAAATTTTAATATATCATATTCAGTTAAAATTTAATTTAATTATTTTATTTATTTTTTAATTAAAAATTATTATATATTATTTAAACATGACAGTTCAACTAGTTTAATCGACCAAGTTGAACTAGAATACTAGGAACTCAATACCTTCAACAATTCAATAATTAATCTAGCTTCAATAACTATAATTTTATATTTTTATTAAATATTATTTTTATGTTTTAAATTTTTTTTTTCATCTAAGAAAATTAAAAATTTGCAAAAATAAAATATTTACAATACTCATATCAATGTACATATTAATTAGATAAGATAGCAGGAATATTTTCCAAACTAAAAAAATAATAATGCACAAATATTCTTTATACTTTTTTATTTGAAATTTTAAATAAATTTTATCTTAGAAAACTTAGAATATATATAATTTACTGTAAAAAAATATTAAATTTTATGTGTAACTTACTTTTAAATTTGACTTGTGTTAATTTTTTTATTTCTTTAACAAAATATAATTCAATTATTTTTATTATTTTAAATATAAAAATCATATGTCAATAGTTTTTTGGTGGATAATTTTTCAGAAAAGGAAACTTGTTTTCAAAAAAAAAAAAATTACTGATTTTTTTAATTTTTAATTTTTTAAACAAATTATTCAAAATAATCTTTTTATTTTTTTATTCTTCAAAACTGTGTTTTAAATTATTTTACAATTTTTTTTTCAAAAACAATAAAATAAAAACAAAACCAATCTTCCCTTCCATACACTTCTTTTAAAAAACAATTCTAAATCTTTACATGACATCTAATTAAGTATGTAATTTTTAATATGATTGGAGACTCCTACCCTCCTTTTTAGTTTATTTTTCTTTTTGTTCGTTTTGTTTGGACCTAACCTTCGTAGCAAATACAATAAATAGATGATTTTTTATAATTAAATTATGAGTGATGATTTGATATATTGTCGGTGGACAAATTTTTGTCCATCAGCGGTGTTCAGATTGTGCCACGTGGCAAAACACACTATATTTGCCACGTGATACAATCTGGACACCGCTAATGGACAAAAATTTGTCCACCGACAGTGTACCATATATTTTCTCTTAAATTATTTATTTATTTTTAGCACAAGTCTCAACCAATGTGCACTATATTATCCTGCAAGTGTTTGGTAGTTGACAAATTTAAGTTGCCTCATTCTCGTAGAAGGAAAAATAGATAATAGATATTCAAATTTCCAGCACGAACAATATATAATTTGTTTTTTTTTCTCTGGTAAAGCTAAAAAGAAATGGTATAATATGTTCTCAAAAACATTTTCAACAAGAAATACTCATAAATAATACAGATAAGAAAAATTGTTCAATATGTGCAACTATTTTTTTGGTGTTTTCAATTCATTCAAAATTTTGAAGTTTAGAATTTGGATGAAGATTTTAATTTGAACTTATAATAATTAAGAGCTTCAAATTTTAAAAAGAAAAGTTTAATTTTCTTATCTTAAATTTTTTTTACATAGATTGTTACCTCAAAGATTAAAAAAATTTATTGGAATATCAAATATTAGTAACATTGAAACTATTTATAGAATAGTTTGATTTTTGGGCAAGTTTCGAAACATTATTGTATTGTAAAAATGTAATATTCAACGTGAAAAAATATTTTATAGATAAATCAGCGAGTGAATTCAAGTGAAATACCTATTAAAGAATTTACACAAACCAAATGTAATTTTTTTTTTTTTTACCATTTTTTTCCAACGTTGAGCCTAGAAATAGTCACATGTAAAAACAAATGTACGTTTAGATCTAAATTAAGTTATTTCCCAATTTGTCATTGTCCTCCGTCGGGAACCGGCTCCAAGGGGATAGCTTACCCTAGTTAGTTTAACTCATCTTTTTCTTCCCCCACCCCCCCCCCCCCCCCTTATTATCTATTCCAATACATATGGCTTTGGACGTTGGAAAATTTGATATTTTTGGTATGAAAGAATGGTTAAAATTTAATGTCTTGACATGAAAAATTGATATTTATTTAGTTATTTTAATTTAATTATAAAAAGAATAGTAGGTAGTTATTAATAATTAATAATTTATTTATTTATTAATTAATTTTATTCTAAAAAAAGTATTTAATTATCTTAAGTATAAAAAATAAATTAAAAAATAAATGATCTACACTTACATATCAAGCCATTAATTTTCAATATGATGTACTTTTATATCAAAATGCTTTAATACATTAATAAAATCCAAATTGCGACTTTGTACCAAACAAATTTTAGTAAATTGAAAGAATTGAATTTGTGAATGACCAAAAAAAAATTCAATTTGTGATCTGTTATCAAAGCTTTAATTTACTCTAATCTCAATAGCAAACATATGTCATTTGTTGTGGTCGACCTTGCTAATATTACATTTTTATTATGTGATTATGTTCTATTTCTTACAAAATAATACGAGTTAGGGTGAGAAAAAATTCAAGAAGAAAAAGAAGGGAAGACGTTGAAATTTGGGATTAAAGTAATTTTCTTTTAAATTTTTATTAAATTAATTAATTATAATAATTTTGTTATTAATATTAAAAAATTATATAATAAATTATTAGCTTTTCCTTTAATATTTCTCAAAAGTTTAAAAAATAAAGGGTCGCTACTATATAAAAACCCTGGAACTTCCCGCCCCTTTCCCTCAATTATCCGTCAAATAAATCTTGAAAAAATAAAATACCAATGTCACAAACTCACTCAATGCGCCGAACATATGCCTCACATGTGTGTGCTCTTTGTTGCCCATTGATTATTTGGAAATGGACACTGCTGCGGAGAACTCTGCCATTGGATCTCTTTTGAAATTTGTATATGTTTAAAATAATAATATTATTTTAAATAAGTACGAACTTCAAAAAAAAATAATCCAACCAACGGGCAAAAACCTCGAGGTCTCCAAGCAAAATCCTTTGTATTGATGCCTATTTGAATGTTAGCTTCTCACTTCTCAGACACTGATAGCAAACATTTCCTGCGGTTGGCACAAGTTTAATTTAAACTAGTTTATGTAATTAATTGAGTTTTTAAATGCACTACCTTATTGGTCAGTATTTGAGAGCAAAGATAAATTTAATTTTTGGGGTCACTATAGAAAGTTAATTGGAGCAAGGTACTTCAACAAAGGCTACGCTTCTGTTGCTGGCTCACTCAACTCCTCCTTCGACACACCACGGGACAAAGAAGGCCACGGATCTCACACTCTATCCACAGCCGGTGGTAATATTGTAGCTGGGGTGAGTGTCTTCGGCCAAGGTTATGGATCAGCAAAGGGTGGCTCACCAAGAGCCCGGGTTGCAGCTTACAAGGTTTGCTGGCCCCCAGTAGGAGACAATGAGTGCTATGATGCAGATATATTGGCAGCCTTTGATATGGCCATCCATGATGGTGTTGATGTGCTATCTGTCTCATTGGGAGGCAAGCCCACGGCCCTTTTCAATGATAGCGTTGCAATTGGCTCCTTCCATGCTGTTAAGCATGGCATTGTGGTGGTTTGTTCAGCTGGCAATAGTGGACCTGCTGATGGTTCTGTGGAAAATCTTGCACCTTGGTACATTACAGTGGGAGCCAGCACAATGGACAGAGAGTTTCCCAGTTATGTTGCCCTTGGCAACAACTCGAGCTTAAAGGTTTGTCCCATTAATTACTTCGTATATTATGGATGCTATGGCAAATATGAGTATGTTTTATGCTCAACATCATTTTCCACCCTGTGAAAATTAAAATAAGTTTACGGTAGCGCCTCTTACTCAATAGGGCCAGCGTGTTATCCCTATAAAATAACACACACACACATATTTATCTTATAGTTTAGTTTAATATGATTTGGTGCAAAATGAATGTCACATTTTTTATATTTTGCTATGTTATCACTTCACTAATATCTTAAACAACTTCATAAACAGTCTTTTGAATCATTCTTAGGATCAAGTAAGTGACACATGCTTTGAATAATGAAATTTTCAATCATTTTAATATTCAAATCATTATTTTTTGTTTAAATTTAAACTGGAAATACTATAGTGTAGAAAGGCGGTAATTAAAGAAACCACGAAAGGCAAATGGATTTTGACCAAATCACAAGGAACAAAGTGTAATTTAAAATAATTAGAAATCATGGTAAAGGGGAACTCCTTTTTTCTGCTGAATTTCACCCAATGGATATCCGGATGGGCAAGGAGATGACTTACCCACTCAAAATTGGGCAAACAGCAAATCTCATGGATAACTGCATGGTACATTTGCTGCAAGAAAAGGCCAGTTAATCGTAAACTTTTGTACTTCATTGAAGGGAGAAAGCTTATCAGCTGCAACGTTGCCATACAAACTCTACCCAATTATTAGTGCTGCAGATGCTAAAGTGGCTACTGCAACAACAGAAGATGCGTAAGTATAAAAAACTTGAGTTCCATAGGCTTGACTTTTGATCCATTAGCATTCACATTTTCCATAAACAGTAAAAGTTATGTTTATTAAATGCTCAGTCAATATTCTTAGTAATCTAACTCAATAATGTAGCCGGCTGTGCCAGAATAGAACACTAGATCCCAGAAAGGTCAAGGGAAAGATCTTGGTATGCCTCCGAGGTGAGAATGCGAGAGTAGACAAGGGAGAGCAAGCTTTACTTGCTGGTGCTGTGGGAATGATACTTGCCAACGATGAGATTAGTGGGAATGAAATTTTAGCTGATCCCCATGTCCTTCCTGCTTCTCAGATCAATTACACTGATGGTGTTGCAGTCTTTAGATACATCAAATCAACCAAGTAAGATATCTAGAAGTCGAGCACTAACAACAGCATCATCCCTCTTTGGTATACATAGTCACTTTGTATGTGTCAAACCATTTCAATCAAGTACTGGAAGCCACTTTGATTTCTTCTTTGTCGGGCAATTACCAGATATTTTCTTAGCAATATAAAGATCCAAAAGGATGAAATCTTGTGACTGATTTCGACATCAATTTAAACTTGACTGCTTAATGTTTATTGCTAGGTTCCCAGTGGCTTATATTACGCATCCAACGACACAATTGCATACGAAGCCAGCCCCAGTCATGGCAGCTTTTTCATCAAAAGGACCGAATCCTATTGTACCAGAGATCCTAAAGGTGGTCTTACTTTTCTTGTAATTTATATGGCGTTCTTCTACTTTGCCCATAAATGCTTACGCTTGACAGTTCCTATTCGTTTACTAGTAAACGTATGGAATCGAAACTGGCTGATAAATAAGTGAAATTAGTTACAGCTTTGTTATTTCCATTCACATTGTCACATTTCGATTTAATATGCTATTGGTAACCGTTACCCTTAAAAACACTGTGGGTAAGCTAGAAATTGAAAATCCATTTTATGTCATGTGCTAGATATTCAGCAACTTTTGTTTCACTTTTCAGCCTGATATCACTGCAGCCGGTGTGTCAGTTATAGCCGCCTACACAGAAGCCCAAGGGCCAACTAATCAAGAGTTTGACAAACGCCGGATTCCATTTAACTCGGTCTCAGGCACATCAATGTCATGCCCTCACGTTTCAGGCATTGTTGGACTGGTGAAAACGCTTCATCCTTCATGGAGTCCTGCTGCTATTAAATCAGCCATCATGACAAGCGGTAAGAATTTCTTCAAGTTTATTTTACTTCAAGCACTTATACAAATTTTCATGATAATAAGTGCAGAAAATTAGAGGAAATTAGATTTATTTTTCTTTAAAGTGTATAACGTTTATATTCATAATTCATTTGATAAAAAACTACGAAGTTTGTGCTGGTGATTTGTGTTGCATTTGATTAGGCTATTCGGAGGGAGGAAAAATGCACTAGTGTCGTTAACAATTCTATTAACAAGATGGAGTTCTTGTATAAATTAAAATTATAGTTTAAGTGCAGGGTTCAAAAAGGCTATTAACAAATGATGCAATTTAATTCTTCAATTTTAAAATACACCAATTTGGTTCCTCATTTTTTTGGGACTTCACAAGCAAATCTATCTATAAAAATCTGTTTATTTATAAATCATTTTGAATGATGTGTCCCTTAAAAATATCACATGGATTGCAAAAGTGTCACATATTCTTGTTGTTGTTGCCAATAGAGAATGACAGATTTTTAACTCATATAATCAATAATTGTTTATAAATAGATAAACTTTTTAGGCAATGACTTAATTGTAGCTTCTCAAAAAATGAGGTCCCAAATTGGTGCATTTTAAAATGGAGGGACTCAATTGAATTATTTGTTTGAATAGAGAGACTAGAAATGTATTTAAACATTTTAAAAATTTAAAGGAGGTGAATGTAATTTCTTCTAAAGTTTAACAAAAATAGAATTATACTTTCTCATATTATTCCATCCATTTCAAGCAGAGAGAAGCTAACCAATTGATTGTCTATTTGTTAAAAAAAACTCTCCAATATTCTATTTCTTCTTTCATGACTTGTTATTTTCAGCTACAACACTTGATAACGAGGTGGAGACACTGTTGAATGCTACTAACTTCCAGGCAACACCATTTAGTTATGGGGCAGGGCATATTCATCCCAACAAAGCAATGGATCCTGGCCTTGTTTATGATGCAACAATTGGTGATTACCTGAACTTCTTTTGTGCATTGGGTTACAGTGCAACACAAATCTCAATGTTTATAGAAGGTCCTTATAATTGCCACAAGAAATCTGGTCTCCTCGACCTCAACCATCCTTCAATCTCAATCCCGAACCTCGCTGGGTCAGTCACAGTTAAAAGAACCTTAAAAAATGTCGGTTCTCCTGCAACTTATGTAGCTCATGTTCAAAATCCAAATGGAATTTCCATTTCTGTGAAGCCCAATATCTTGAAGTTCAGAAAGGTTGGTGAAGAAAAGAGCTTTAAAGTGATCCTGAGGGTTAAGCAACGCACAAGAGCAACGAACTATGTGTTTGGGAAGTTGATATGGTCAGACGGCAAGCATTTTGTGAAAAGTCCAATCGTGGTGAAGGCCATTTAAATGGAAAGTGAAATAATTGATGAGATTTTGCTAATTTGCTAATTCCAAATTCAAGGGAACGCCTATTGTACCCTCTTTAAATTTTACTAATTCATCTGTCATTGCTTCATCAAGACCATAAATACTAGCAATGCTATGCCTACTTAAAGTACGATACCAGTAAATTTTTACTTCGGTATTATATTGCTCAATACGTTACTAATTTCATCTGCATGAATGATTACCATGAGTATTTCTTAATTTTTTATTTGTTAGCATCTAGTGGCTTATTTCTAATTATCTCATATAACTTCTATTTCAAATTTGTGCTTCAGGGAATTTTCTGATACTTATTGGTTCACAATAATATTGTACAAGAGAAAAAAACATTTAATACCCTAGTTATTGAGAAAATTATTTAAATATCATTTCTCCAATTAATTCAAATTCTTTTTTTAAAGGTTTTTATTAATTCAATTTGGTACAATAATGTATTTTTAGATAACTGAATATGATACATGTCATTTAATTACACACACGTGGCGTATGCGTACACATAATAAATTAATGAAAAATTATTTTGACTCATTTGTTAAAATTAAAAGATATTAAATTTATATTATAAATTATAAGAAGATTAAATTGACGCATTTCTAAAAATTGAAGGATCAAAAGTGCAATTCAACCTAATTTTTACAAATATTAAATTATAAAATTTTTAACTTTTGATCCAAAACGTAATAGTTGATAAATAAAAATAATAAACAATGAGTTGACTTAACCAAATTAAACTAAACCATTACAATTGGTTTTGCTTTGATTCTGTTTAATAAGTTTTGCTTAACTTTTTTTAAATTCAAGCCCTATTAATTAAAGTTATAATTAATTAAGACTTAATTTTATAAAAAAAAATTCTATAGAAATGATTATTATAATTTTTAAAAATGATAAATAAAATTTTTATTTTTTTCAGCCAAAACATAATACTAAATAAAAATAATATAAAAATAGTTGTGTGTGTGGCTGGGTGTGAAATTATAAATTATTATTATTCAACTAAAAAGTCAACTTAAACTGTTTGATAGGAGATTCAAACTAAACTGATTTTAATTAATTTTAATTAATTTTTTATAGTTTAGTAGGATCAGTTTAGATGTAGTAATTTGTATAAGCAATATTTTGTTAGCAGGAGAGAAATTAAAACATGATATCCAAAAGAAAATCTAGTGTCCCCCCTCCCTGAAGAATATCTATCGCCGCACCCCTCCATTTTGGAACTCATGCATCTTGTGGTGGAAGGGGCTCATGTATTGACAACCCCTTCCCTCTCTTCTTTTTTAATTTTTCTAATAATTATTTGGTTATGAAAGCTTTTTTTTTTCTTTTCTTAATAAGAGTGTTTGGTTGTCTAAATTGGTAACCTTTTTCTTTAGATTTAAAGTTATTTTTTTTAGGTATTGACGAAAAGTGCTTGGAAAAAGTCATATCCTAAAAGACTGTGTAGGAATGTTTTAAAGCGACTACTGGTTGTTATGATTTTTTAGTGTTCTAAAAAATACTGTGTTGTCGATAAATTTTTTGGTAATTCAATAGGTGTCAGTATTTTATCTCGTGGACAAAAATGTTATGATATTGTCAGTTGCAATAGTGCTAGCACTGCAAAATGGTGGTTAATGAAAAAAAATTAGTAACGGTTATAAAAATCATCACTAAAACATTAAATAACGGTTAATTATTGTTAAATAATAAAATTTATTTGTAGTTTTTAAAAATTGACTCTAAAAAGTGATAATTTTTTTAAAAATCCTCCTTTTGTAACAATAATTTTTAATAAAATTGTCATTATTTAGGAATAATTTTTAAAAATTGTCATTACTTAATAAAATTTTTTATAAAAATTATCATTAAATATCATTTTTTTCTGTTTCTCCCATGCAAGCCCCATTCTTACTTTTCTACCTCCCTGTTTTTCTTTTCTCCCTCAGTTTTCTCCATCGAACTGCTTTTTCGTCATTGTCTTTTCTTTTTTTTATCAAAGTACTTCACTTCTACTAATCCCTTCTGTACGAACTGGTGAGTTCTTTTTTTGTTAACTTCAGTGTATTTTTACATTTTGTTTTTTGTTCATTAGTTCTTGTAATTTTTCTTATATTGTAATAACAATGGAGCTTCATATTTTTATATTTGAAGAGGCTTGAAACTTTAGCAAAGAAAACCTTATAGCAAGATTTTTTATATGAAGAGAAGATTAGGTAAAAAAAAAAGTGGGCACGAATCATTTGTGAAAGAAGGGAGAAGAGAAGAGGGAGAGAAAATTTGAAAAAAAATAATTTTGATAGAAAATATTAAAAAAGGTAAAATAAAAAAAATGCTGTATAAACTATCATTAAGCCGTGGCATTACAATAATATTTTAAAATTATCATTAAACTAGTATTGAAAGTAAAATCTACAACAATTTTGAAAATCGTCATTAAACGGTTTAGTTATAGTTAGAATTGTAGCTAAATTCACTTAAAATTTGTAGCGAAATATGTTTTTTTTGTAGTGTAGTAACACCCAACATGTTATTTTAGTGTCAAATTTAAGTCTCCAAAATTTTCCCTATCTTTTATAATAAAATGGCGAAGAGGCCTTGAGATTACAGTGAAAAATATAAATGATAACGAAGAATGGTTAAAACTTGCTGCTCACTTTCTTTGGAGGAACAAGTTTATATCTTTTACCTTTTAGTTATCTTAAATTTTTGCACTTTTGTCTTTGGGTTGAATATACTTAAAATAATTAAGTTAATTCTTTAGTATTGTAATCACATTCTCTTTTTTCAATTTTATGAATGAAATAAAATTACCTTTGCCAATTTTTTTTTTTAAAATGATATCCCTGGTATTATTATGTTTTGCTGGATGGATTGTACACTGTTTAAAGAGAAGCCGTTATTCCGTTTATTTTGTTTTCTTATGCTGAAAATCTCTTTTTTCCTGTTCTGATTGTAACTCTGTCATAAGGGAAATGCTTTTGGTAATTCTATGATTTTTTTTTAAATGGTGTTTTGGAATTTTAAAAAAGTTATTAATACAAGCTATCCATTGACAAACTGTTTGACAAAAATATTATGAGATTATTCAAAGTTATTAATTGAAATTATAAAATATAGTATATAAGTAAATGATTACAAATTTAAATTAATAAAAATAATTGTTAAAATTCATAATGCAAAAAAAAATTGAGGTAGTTCGTAGTTTTTAAGACTTAACTACACTTTTAATCTATATATTTTAACAAATGATTGTATTTTTCCCCTTTGTTTTGAATGGCACTAATTTTGTCTTTCATATTTTTTAAAATTTTACAATCAATTTTTTTTATAAAAAAAATCGTCTATATAAATAGTTTTAGATAAGGTGGCTTTTAAAAATTTCACATAGATTATCCCTAATAATATTATTTCTTGTTAGCAGCAATTAAAATATATGACAACTAAATAGATTATGTTGAATTTTTAACAGAAATGGATTTTTTTAAAGAGCATGGCTATAACATTTTAAAAATTATAAGGGACTAATTTAGTGCATTTTAAAATAAAAAAGTTAAATTAAATTATTTATCAAAATAGAAATAGCAAACTTATAATTAAACCTAATTTTTATAAGAAAAATAAATGTAATTTGGTATATAACAAAACTTTTAGTTCTTAGAAATCATATTTTTTAAAAAATATTATTGATAAAAATAGTAATTTTCAGGAATATGAAAATTGAATTTGAATCTTAACATGCATTTGAATCATCATGAAAATAATTATTAAATATCAATTTGTAGTTCATTTACTATAAAACATAGAAGCATCCAAATTAACAAATTAATGGGTTTGAATCAATTTGTCAGAATTATATCTAGACATCTTTCATCATCTTTCATCTTTCAACATAAAAAGACACATTAGACGGGCTAACTCACCAAATTAGACCCGTTTTAGAAATGATAAAAGACAACACATTAGCCGTTGGCCCAACGCATGAAGAAAAGGGAAGGCCTCCCGTGAAATTTTGGTCCTATATAAAAGTGAAATAATTTTTTAAGGATAGACAAGTTGCCAACCATCCGAAGGAAAAACACCATATTTTATTTGAGTATTTTTTTTAACTCAAGTAATATTTTTTTTAAATAAAAATCCAAAAAATTATTTTGTTATTTTGTTGAATCTTGTTGAGTTAAAGCCCTTAAATTTTAATGTTTTGAACTTTTAGTTAGTCTCTTTTTAATGTCTTGACGCCAAATTTAATTTTTTTCAACTGTTTAGACTTGTTTTGAGTTTTAGTCCACGGCCCATTACTTAGATGGAGCTTTGGGTCAAAATTGATTGAGCAACGTTTAAGGTCTATTTTTAGGATTCTTTTAAAAAATTTTAATTTTGTTCAAAATTTTTAAATATTAATCTTTCAGATAAGATAATCTAAATATGATTCTCATTTATCTTTTATGGGTAAACAAAAGAATTTTCATATGATCTTATAACATATATTAATGAAAAACAAGAGATATCTAATGAAATTTTGAAATCATAAAAATCTTATTTGATAAAATTAATAAATAGAGAAAGTGGATATATTTTAATATTTTGAAAAGAATCTATATATCTATTTGAAAAAAGAAAAAGCTTGCTTGTTATCGTGATAGTCATAAGGAAGTTTTCTAATCCTTATCACAAGAGGTTGTCTTCCATTAAAAAGGAAGACAATAGTGAACGGCTAGGAGGCAAAAGTCCATGAGCGAACAGAGAAGCTTGGGTGCAGAAGCAGAGGGGAGAATCTCCCACAAATAGAAAACAAGTAAAGGCAAGAACAAAGATAAGCCAACACGCAGACGCAGGTATGCTTTTAATTCCTCTTTCATTCCTTGATTCCTTAAGGTAAACAAAGGCATATTTCTTGAAGCAAAACGTTGACTCATTTTTTCACGTTCTTTAACGCAACAGCAATGAGTTTTTGAACAGGGTGAATGATTTTCTCTTTTTATAACAACCCTTGGTCAAAGTTCTATATGGTATTGTATGGTGCTTCGTTGGTTAACATGTTCTCTAATCCTTTTAGTCTTGTGCTTTTTTGGTCAGATTGCATATAAATTTGAGATCTTTTCTCTCATTAAACATAAGATTTGTGACACAAGCATTGGCCCTCTGAAATCATATAAATGTGTTGCTCTCAAGTCCATTAGAATTAATAATATGTCACGCATACAAATCCGTTAGAAATTGGTAACATGTTATGCCAAAATTAATTGTGCCCATAGCACACTTCACACATCTGTTAGTTTGGGCTATGCATATGTTCCATGCCATTTAGTATACTTTTAAATTAATTGGTCACATACATATCATACAATCGGTACAAAAAATTTGTTTTAACATACTTTCGTTGCTCTTTTTGCATGGAAAATTAGTATGGCTAGTAGGAGCAACCTGCCAGTCAAAAAAAAAAAGTAGGAGCAACTTGAGATCCAAAGATGACCCTAAGAGGAGTAACACCAAAGTCAGGTGGAGACCTTTTAGATTAGGAATTTTCTTATTTTTATTATTAATATTTTCAACATGCATTTTAGAAATAATTGTGCACTAATTTGTCCATAGGCTTTTACGCTAATGATGGAACAAGGGAGTTGAGGTGGCCTCCTCTCTTGTACCTAAACATAAGGCAATGTCTCACTACAAAGCTTCCAACAAAAGTTGTTAATTATATTAATTAAAAAAATATATGTGACCTATTTCTATTTAGTAGTTATCTCTTTATGTGAATAGGTGATCATATGAGAAAAAATGACTCTACATGAAAAGATGACCCTATGTAAAGAAATGACTATGTGAAAAGATATTTTTATATAAAAAGGTGTTTTTATATGAAAAGGTGACCTTATGTCAAAAGATGTTCTTATATGAAAATGTATCTCTATTTAAAAATGTGTCACTATGTGAAAAGGTACAAGGTGGTTATAACAACCATTCATTAATTATAAATACCCCTTCTTTGATAGAAAGAAAGAAATATAGTAAAACACTTAGCAAATATTTTTTTGATATAAGAGTCTCTAGTCTACAAGAAAGCCTGTGATTCTCTATCAAGTATACGAATTAATATCTTGGATAGACTAGACAAATTGTCTTTATTCTAACTTATATTTGGTGATCATATTTTTAAGGAATCTAATTAATGAGAAATGCTCAATTAATGAACTTTTGACCATATGTGTACAAGAGGAAGAGAGATTGAATCAAGAAATGATTGAAAGTGCACATTTGGCGACCCATAATAAGAAATCATCTAAGAAAGGGAAAGGTAAAACGCCTCTTAATCAAGTTAATAAGAGCAATGTCAAATATTTCTTTTGTAAGAAGAAATGACATATAAAGAAAACATATCCCAAATTCAAATATTGGCTTGAAAAGAAATGTAATCTCTTCTCCTTAGTGTGTTTTGAATATAATATGATTCATGTTTCATATAACACTTGGTGGATTGATTCTAGTTCTACAATCTATGTTGCCAATACCATACAGGGCTTTGTAAACTACAGAAAACCGACCAAAAGTGAATGTTCCATCTATTCGAGAAATAAGATACATTCACATGTAGAAGCGATTGGAACCTATAGACTTGTACTTGATTTTGGCTTTGTATTAGACTTTGAAAGAACCTTTTATGTTCCTTATTTTTCAAGAAATCTTATTTCAGTTTCAAGACTTATACCTTATGGTTTTAGTTTCAATTTCATTGATAATACTTTACATTTGTACAAAGACAATGTTCTAGTTAGTAATGATATTATGGATGATGGGTTGTTTAAACTTCATTTGAATTTCACCTATGATTGTAACCTTACAACTGTGCATGATAATAATATTGGCATTAAGCATAATGTTATAAATGAAAAATCCTTTATGTTATGGCATAAGAGATTATGTCATATCTCTATTGATAGAATTAAGAGATTAGTAAATGATGGAGTCCTTGAGACTCTTGACTTTACTGATTTTGGTACTTGTTTAGATTGCATTAAAGGAAAGCAAACTAACAAGTCCAAGAAAGGTGTAAGGAGGAGTTTTGATGTATTAAAGATCATACACACTGATATTTCAGGAACTTATGATATGTGTTTTAATAGTAAAAAATATTTCATTACCTTTATTGATAACTGTTCACGATATATGTATCTCTACTTGCTTTATGATAAAAGTAAAGCACTAGATGCTTTTAAGGTCTATAAAGCAGAAGTAGAGAAATAATTAGGTAAACCAATTAAGATCGTGAGATCAGATAGAAGCGGTGAATTTTATGGAAGGTACACTGAACATGGATAATTACCAAGTCCATTTGCAAGGTTCCTTAAGGAAGAAGGAATTGTAGCACAATACATAATGCCTAGTTCACCATAACAAAATGGTGTAGCTGAAAGAAAGAATCAGACATTAATGGGCATGATGAAGAGTATGATTAGTAACTCTAATCTTCTATTGTCTTTATGGAGCGAAGCCTTAAAATCTGCGGCATATGTACTAAATAGGGTTCTAACCAAGACAATTCAAAAAATGCCTTTTAAGTTATGGGAAGGTTGGAAACCTAGTTTAAGACATGTACATGTTTGGGGATGCCCAGCTGAAGTTAGGATTTATGATCCAAATGAGACAATGTTAAACTTAAGAACAGTCAGTGGATATTTTATTGACTATGTAGAAAAATTTAAGGGATATAGATTTTATCGTCCATTTCGTACAACGAGAATTGTGGAATCTAAGAATGCACGGTTCCTTAAGAATGATGAGATTAGTGGGAGTAGTCATACTAGAAACTTAGTCTTTAAGGAACATAATAGAGAAAAAATCTATTCCTACATCTTCAAATCGATTGGTTGTTTTTCATGATAATTATCATTATTCAATTACTCAGAAACAACCAATGTTTGGAGAACTATTTCATCATGAGGACACCCTTGTAGATTCGGTTACTTAGGATTCTCAAACTGAGGATGTTGACATAACATTAAGAAGATCTTCAAGAGTCAAGAAACCTACAATTTATTTAGATTATATTATGTACCTACAAGAATCTGACATGGTCATTGGTGTTGAAGATAACCCTGTCACGTTTTTACAGGCTATGAGTGGAAATAAATCCACATTATGGTATGATTCCATGAAGGATGAGATGAATTCAATGGCTAACAATCAAGTATCGGATCTTGTTAAATTGCCTAAAGGAGGAAAGACCATTAACTGTAAGTGAATTTTTAAAATCAAAAGAAACTCTTTAGGCAATATTGCAAGGTATAAGGCAAGAATTGTAGCCAAATGATTTACTCAACAAGAAGAAATTGATTATCACGATACCTTCTTTCTCGTTTCTAAAGAAGAATTTGTTTCGAGTAATCATGTTATTAATAGCTCATTTTGATATGGAACTATATTAAATGGATGTGAAAACATCATTCCTCAATGGAGATTTAGATGAAGATGTTTACATGAAACAACCAGAAGGTTTTATTTTAGAGGGCAATGATCACTTAGTTTGAAAATTTAAGAAATCTATATATGGACTGAAACAAGCCTCCCGTCATTGGTATTTAAAATTCCATAATGTTATTTCTTTATTTGGTTTTACAGAGAATATTATGGATCAATGTATATACTATAAAATCAGCGGAAGTAAAATAATTTTTATGGTCCTATATGTAGATGATGTTTTATTTGCTTCAAGTAATTTGGGCTTACTTTATGAGGTTAAACGATTTCTCTCACAACAATTTGATATGAAAGATATGGGCAAAACCTCTTATGTCATAGGCATAAAGATTGAGAGAGACAGATCCCGAGGGATACTAGATTGTCTCAAGAGGCCTATATCAATAAAGTTTTAGAGAGATTTCACATGAAGAATTGTTCATCCATTGTTGATATAATTGTTAAGCCATTGAAAATTTACTGTGATAATTTCGTATAAGAATTTTTGGCCAAGAATAATGAGAGCAGAAGTCGTAGTAAGCACATCGACATTAAGTATCGCTATTAGAGAATATGTTAAAGTAAATAAGGTGGTTATAAAATACATTAGTACTAAATAGATGATTACAGATTCGTTTACAAAAGGTTTACCACTTGTTGCTTATAAAGAACATGTTGAACATATAGGACTCAGTTCTATTATGTAATCCTATGTAATTGAGGTACTCTTATGTTTTGGTATCGCATTTTGTCGATTTAAAAAATTCTATTAATTTATATTTGTCTTCTCTTATTTAGTTGTATATACATAAAGTTCAAGAGAATGTCAATGTTTGTTTTTGGTGACCCTAAATGAATATTTGGAAGTTCATTCATAAATATATGTACCACATATGGTTCTCATTCAAGAGAATTTAATTGCATTGTGATACATGGAAGGTAATATTTATTCTAAAGGACTTACCACTATGATTCATGTAATTTAAATTCTTTTGTTTGAGTATGAGGATATTATGTCCATGGGAGATTTAAAAATGTATTAATATTGAATTGGTATATATAAAGTGTTTAATGGGCCAAGTGGGAGAATGTTAATTGTATTAATTAAAAAAATGTATGTGGCCTATTTTTATTTGGTAGTTATCTCTTTATGTGAATAGGTGACCATATGAGAAGAGGTAACCCTACATGAAAAGGTGACCCTTTGTAAAGAAGTGACTACGTGAAAAGATGCCCCTATATAAAAAGGTGTCCCTATATAAAAAGGTGATCCTATGTGAAAAGGTGTCCCTATATGAAAAGGTATCCTTATGTAAAAATGTGTCCCTATGTAAAAATGTACAAGGTGGTTATGACAACCATTCATTAATTATAAATACCCCTTCTTTGATAGAAAGAAGGAGATATAGTGAAAAAGTCATAATTTTTTTTCTGATATAAGGGTCTCTAGTTTACAAGAAAGCTTATGATTCTCCATGAAGTACACGGATCAAGATCTTGGATAGACTAGATAAATTTTCTCTATTCTAACTTATATCTAGTGATCGTGTTTTTAAAAAATTTAATTACTATGGCTGGAGGTACATTCCTTAGACTTCCACTTTTAATTTATTACAGCATTGCTATTTGAGGTGAGATTTGATTGGAAATGTTATTGACATGTTATAAGTTTATGATTTTAAGGAAATATATTTGAAAATTTTGATAATTTTACTATAAAGTGAGAAATTCTATTGAAAATGTGATTTGACTAAAATGTGAGATTTTGTGCCTATTGGTAAGAAATATTCTTTTGTTCGATGAATTTAGCATATGAAATGACCTTTGGATTAATGTTTTGTGAATTTTGTTAGGGATTTAGTATAAGTCTAATTGATGGAGAGATTGTTAAATAAGAATTTCTTCATTTTCATTTAAATGCAAACTTAATTTTCATATATTGTTTTCTATTAGGAGTCTCATTTAGAAATAGTATTAGCTAACAATAGTCAATGCTAACTTTGGTGCATTTTGAAACCCCAGTTAGTAGGGGTGGTGCTAACCCTGAGTGATGACCAACACAAATGAATATTAGGCAAAATACCCTTAGTTATTTAGGAAGAATGTGTTCGAGAAAATCTTCACTAATGCAAGCATACACTATTATTATTAAGCAATCAAATCTTTATGAATATAGAGTATCATTCCCTTGAGGATTGATTGCTACTAATTATTGCACTTATGTTAATCTTAATCCCAATTGCATAGTTCAAATAAAGATTGGTTGAGAATGTGAAATAAAGTAAAAACCAAAAATACAAAAGAATGCAAATTCAAAAGAAAAAAAAAGTTAGTTAAAGTTTTATAAAGTTCGATTCTACCATAATTAGTCCATCTTGAATTATCAATCTTTTTAATCTAGAAATTATAATCCTAATTAACGGTCAATATACATTCAATTATCCGCTAGCTTTTCACAATGCCTAACAGAAATATCCTTAAATACTAACCTACTATATTTTTATGTGAATTAAATGAACAAAAATTCATTAAATTCAATAAGACTCAATTAAAAACTGCACAAACCTACAAGTATATTCATATCTCAAATGCAATTCATGATTATCTACCCAAAGAACTTGGCACACAAATCAGTTCACGATATTATAACTAACAAATCATTTAATTAGTAGCCAATTAACTAAAAGTATTAAGAATAATGTAGAAATTCAATTAAGAAAAATAATGTATTTAGTAAATTGAAAGAATAATTCAAAATATCATAATTAGGCTATATCGTAGCCCTAAAATAATAATGTAGTTCATAACTAAAAGAGAAAACATCCTAATAAAAATTCTAAGCATAAGGTTAATAGAAAAAGAGGAAAACTGAATTGGGGAATGGAGTAGAAGCATCCACGGGTTAGGTTGGTAAATCTTCCCCCAAGCCAAATGCATTTTGCTCTTTGTTCTGCCTCTAAAAGATAGAAATTTCATATACCAAAATCCTTTAAAGTTTCAAAAGGTTATCCAATCCCACTTAAACTCTTTTTTTATTATTATAAAAGAAAAAAAGTTATTATACTAGCATTGTGGCCCCATGATCCACCATCGCAATGTTGGGCTCTAGCAACTTCAAGCAAAATTTTTAACCTTAATGCAATTAATATCTCCCAAAACTAAATTAAAAATGAAAGTTGTAGAACTTTTTCTAGGCTTTCCATAGCATTTTGAATAATCTCCATCAGAGATCAGATGAAAGATTATGTCCAGATTAGTGAAGCAATGTTGAAGTTGTCTAGTATTTACAATTCTTGCTCTTTTGCTTTACTCTTCTCCAAATTACACAAATTTGCCATCTTCCTTCTACCTATAAAAGAAACACATAATCATACATAAATAAAACAAAAATTACCTAAAGACCAAGAAAAATTTAAGCTAAAGATATCTAAATTATGAGTATAAAAGCCATTCATCAAATACCCCTAAACTTAACTTTTTGCTTATCCTTAAGTAAAAAAAGAAAAAGAAAAAACTAAACTAAAAATTCATTAAACTCTAAAATTTCAAAACCATGTATTGAGTGCCAAATTATTTTGACTTAGTAAGTTTGCCTCAGGGATTTCAAAGAATATGTAGCTTAAGAAAAACTTCAGATATTATAATCATGTATGAGTTTAACTCAAATGGAACTTACACTTCACCTTTTGAATCTTGAGTGTGTGTGGTGTGTCCTTATGACATTTAACCTCTTGCATTCAGATGAATTTATGCAACCCAATATTTTAAGAGCAGATATCTATATAGATAAATTTTAGGAACTTCTTAAGTTTATTTTTTATATCACTCTCCAGTGATGTAAACTAAACACTACATTTAGGATCAATAGGATTTTTTTAGGTTTGTAATGTGTGGCTTGTGTTTATCTCAAACCATCCAATCACATATAATCACTCTCAATCCTTTCATGGAGCCTCTAAATTTGTATTTTTTTTACCTCCCTTTTTTTTGTCAACTACTTTATTCACACTTTTCATTTTTCCTTAACTTTTTTTTCATTAATTCATTTTTTTAATCGTTTTATTTCTATTTTTTGTCATTTTTTTTCAATTTTTTCATCAAATTTTTTCTCATTCACATTTTTCTTTATTTTCTCATTCCAAACTCCACTCATCCACCCTTTAGCAGTATAGCTTTTAAAATAATTTTTAGAATAATCATCCATATGAATGAAAAAGGTAAAAATTAAGTATATTTTTATTAGCTATGTTTAGTTAGTAATATGGGTAACAAAGAAAAGGTTTAATTATGCTCAAAATAGGGGGATTAAGGGTATAATGATCCACAAGTTGGCTTAAAAGACTCAAATGATATGAAAAATATCCTAAATCATTTTCTAAATGAGGTATAACCTAGAATTTTACCTTAAGTGGCAATCAATAAGTTCTAGAGTCCTATGTGATCATACATAATATTTGTATTACATAAACCTTCCCTAACTATTTAATCAATCAAATGCTCAAGGTTTAGGTGCTGAAAAGTATCAAAATTCTCAAGTAAAATATAAATCTCAATAAGAGTTAATTCACACATAACTAAATTTTCATCCATTTTCCAAGAGTTAGAAACAATTCAAAGTCAATCTAATCATAGGTTTTAGTGTTGTCTAATCCAATAAGTCACTTAAAACTAATTTAACATATCTCAAACAAACTAAAAAAAAAAGGAAATAAGGACAAGGAGAGTCTGACAATGAATATAGAGCTTTTGTTATGCTAAAAATTTAGTGAAAACCCACCCCTAATTTTAGAGTTTATATCGTCTGCGATGTAAAAAATATAAGAAAAGTTAAGTACGAAGGACTTCCCTGAATATTTGGTTTGTGGATGTTTTATTTATGTAAGGTATGCTAGCTAAATTCCTTTTGTCTACTTCTTCTCTTGACGTCATAAGGGTAAGATGCAACAACATGATGCTATCAATTCTAGAAATCTAGAGTTTAAAATAGTGGACATAGTATTGACAGTAGGACACAACATCATAATGCTAATCTTTCTAGATATTGACTTCTTCAAGGTTGAAAGCTTGGTGTTGTGACAATAGAATGCAAAGTCGCGACTCTAACCTTTTTGAAAAAAATTTACTCTTTTCTTTTCATAGCTAGATTGCCTCTCGGTAAGAACTTTCTTTTCACCTAAACTTTTCAATCTCCAAAAACTAAGGTCACCAAGAGGATTAAGTGTAACTTGCTCTTTATAGAGCTTCACATTTTTGTAGACATCACCTAAGAATACATAATGAAGATATTCATGTATTTGTTTCAATCCTATAGGATTATAAATTGATGCTTGTTGCAACTTGTTCTTTTATTTTTACTACTAGCATTACTACATAAATTTCAAAGTCCAACTTGATTTATTTTGTACAACTTTGCCTAGTGATGCTTCATGTTATAATACTACTGAATCATATTCATAGTGAAGAAATTCTTCACTAATGATAAGTAAATCCACTCCACAGACTGTTAAATTAATGAAATCACATGCTTGAGATGAGGGAATGATTTTAAGGTGATTAATAGTTGTATTCTCTTGAAAGACTTCTTACACACAATTCTTAAGAACTTCTTTCTCAAAATAAGTGTTTGTCTCTTATGGTTTATGCTCTGTTTGCTCTTTGCCATTCTAAAGGGTCACAACATTTATTTACTCTTTTAGATCTCTCTCAGTATTATCAAATAGAGAACTTTTGAAAATTTCAGTGATAATTTTAGTAAGCTTGCCAATTCGATGCTCTGAATGTCTAATAGAAGCTGCTCAGCTTTGAATATTAACTTCCAACCTCTAAATAATAGTATTAGTTCTTACTATATACTAATTAGTGCTTTCTGTGAGTTGGGCAAAAGTATTATCTAAAGGAATCTTCAATGATTAAGTTTGGAATTGAGGTAGAGGATTAGTAGGTGGTTACATCTAAATGCTAATTTCTTTCCTATGAAGAATATCATTTGTTGTTGCCATAAACTGATCGGTGAATTGTAAGTTATCTTTAGTGGCTGAGGCTAAAACTGAGATTGAGGAACAGCTATACTGATTGAGTTGGGCAAGACCTTCTTATAGAGAAACCTTCAGTGGTTGAGGGTGGAATTAAAGCTAATGATTAATAAATGGTTACATGCTATCTTTCCATGAGAAACTTGAATGATTATGCTACCCTCAATCATAAGTGTTGCAATAAAGATAGTTCTACATGTAAAAATCTCCAATAGAATAAGTATACTCTGTTTAAGGTAGAGCAAATAGATAGCCCCACTTGGCATTCATAGTTAGACTAGGCTCACCATAGGAATAAAATAGTCCCGAAGTGCCCAATTATTCTAGCTGTTCAAGATTCCTACATTCTTTCTAACATCAGCTATGTCCTCTTGAGATAACACTTGAGAATTAACAATGAAAAAACATAGTAAATAAAGGAAAGTAAAATTCAAACAGGATTAGGATTACTTATTAATAGTATTAATAATCAAAATAAATTCTGAGCAACAGTGCCAAAAACTTGTTCAAAAAAATCTTCACTAGTACAAGTCTACACTATTGTTGTCAAGCAATAAAATCTCTATGAGTATATAATGTCATTCTCATAAAAATTGGTCGCTACTAATTATTGCACTTATGTTAACCCTAATCCTAGTTGAATATTTCAAACAAAGATTGGTTGAGAATGTGAAAATAAAGCAAATATATATATATATATATATATATATATATATATATATATATATATCAAAACACAAATTCAGAAGAAATTAGTTAATTAAAACTTTAAAAATTTCGATTTCACCATAATTAATTTATCTTGAATTATCAGTGTCTTTAATTTGAAAATTATAATTCTAATTAATAGTTGAGATATACTAAATTATCTACTAGCTTTTCCTAAGACCTAACAGAAATATCCTTGAATACTAACCCATTATATTCCTATGTGAATTAAATAAACAAAGATTCAATAAGTTCAATGGCACTCAATTAAAGACTACATAGACCATACAAGTATATTTATATCTCACATGCAATTCATAGTTATCTATACAATAAACTTGACACATAAATTATCTCCCAATATCATAATGACTAACAAATTATCTAATTAGTAAGTATTAGGAACAATGTAGAAACTCAATTAAAAAAAATAACTTATTGAATAAATTGAAATAGTAATTCAAAATATCATAATTAGGCTACAATAGAAAAGAAATTTAGTTCATAATTGAAAAATAAAACATCCTAATAAAAATTCTAAGCATAGGGTTAACAAAAAACAGAGGAAAACTAAATTGGGGTTGGAGTATAAGCTCTGATCCATGGGTTATGTTGGAAAATCTTCCTTCTCTAAGCCAAAGGCATTTATCTCTATTTTCTACTTGCAAAAGATAGCAATTTCATAGCTCAAAGGTCTTTTTAAAGTTTTAAAATGTTATCCAAACCCATTATGTTGACCTTTGATGTGCCTTCAATGGTTTTGATGATAGCAAACAAAGTAAAAAGAGTTTTTCTAGAAATGAATAAGTTTGGAGAAGTTACATCAAATGCTCTTACATGTAGATTTCAAAGGATGCATCAAAGGTTTACATGGAACTAAGGGAAAGGAACTTGTATGTGCTATCATAGGCACATAAAAAATAAATAATTACCTTATTCTTTTTAAACAAAATTAATGTAGTAGCAAGAGTAAGGGTTGATCTCATAGAAAGTGGTAGATGATATTTATGTTTTATATAAATAAAAGAAGGATTTAATTGAAAGTAAAATAAAAATAAAAGACATTGGTTATGGTCAATTTCCACCATCATATTTTTCAATTTAATTGAGATATTCATTGTTGGAATCTAACTCAATATTTCCTTAAGTTTAGTTAACTTTCATCCAAGTTAACTAATTGTATTATGAACTAGAAAGATCAATGAAATTAAATAACCGAAACACTAATGATCAAATTTAACCTAGTTGATTACTCTTCTTAAGAATTAATAATTCCTGAAATGCAATAAACTTACTAACCTTAGTTTGTCTCTTAAATTAGACTGACCAAACGATTACAGATTTGTTTTCATAATTCATCTATAGTTTAACTTATTCAATTATTAGTGGATCCTTTCCAAAAATCAAGAAAAATAATGTAAATATGCCTAGGAGATCAAATCAATACCGAATTAAATTGAATTCAAATGTAAGTACATAAACTAATCTCATAGTGTTAATAATCTTCCCCACTACGGTGGTGTCCATTCTACAAAATTTTCCAAAATACTAAACATAAAATTTATAGTCCTATATTTTAAATTTCCATAGACATTTGAATCACCTCATTTAAAGTTCAAATGATAGAGTTAGGCCTAAATTAGTGAAGTATGGTCTAGGATTTCTTGAATTTCCATATTTTTCTTGAATTTATTCTTTTTTTCTCCTCTTTTACACTTTCTCAATTTCTTCAACATAAAACACAAAATTAAACTAACTCCTAACATATTTCACTTAAAAACCAAGCTTAAAGGTACCTAATTTATAATTAATTATACACAGATCAGGAACCAAACCTTGTAGGTTATTTTTCTCTTTATGTTGCCTTATCCTTAGTTTTGTCTAAATTAAAAATTAGGAAATCTTGAGATCTTAAATGCTATAAAATCTTTAGTAATGCATGCTAATAGGTTTTGGGAGTTTTCAAAATTACTTGTCAAGAAGACCAATAGAAGGCCACAACATCTATTGGACGCTTATGTGCCTTCAGAATTTTATTTTCAAGAATAACATGTTCTTATAGTTATCAATGAAGTCCCAATGACATTATGAAAATCTAAAAATAAGCGATTTTCAAGACAATAAGCGCCTATAGCCTTAAGTGGACACTAACACATAATCTAAAAGAGAATTGAATTTATAGCCTTATAACAGTAACGTTTCATTGATTTCAATGTTAAATGATCTCCAATGACTATAAACTTCATCTTCTTATAAATAATAGATGTCTTAAATGTTAGAAGACAAAAAAAATCGTGCTTGCCATCTTAATTCATCCTTAAGCTCTTGTTTTTCTCTATTTTTCTTATATAGGATGCTATTGCAATATATTCACTCTTTAAAAGAGGATTTAAGCCTTCTACTTTATTTCTTTGAAAGATTTAAGTCAAGGGGAGCACCTTGATGTGTTTAGGTGTGAGAACCTAGTTGATATTATGTTGTAAGAGGTTGTACGATGAGATAACTTGGTTTTTTAACTTAGTTGAGTTATGTTGTTGTGTAGTGGCTCACAAGTGTCCAATTTAAACTTGAGGTACAGTGAAAATATCAATTTACAGCTTGAGGACTAAACTGAGGCTTGGTGGTTGAGCTGAACCAGTACAAATATTACTTTGCCTTCCTCACTCCTTTACTTTAAGCTTTTTGATTTTTTTGAGCACCCTCTCATCTTATAGCTTGGTTGCATTTACTTTTATCTTCATCTTTTTGGCTTGATTGCTAGCAAAAATTCTTTCTAATTTATTTGTTTTTAAATTAAACCGATTTCTATTTTTATCTTCTACATAAACCTTGTTTTTCTGGTTTTTCAAAAAGCTCATCTTAAAAGTTTAAAAAAAGTTTTCAAACTCATTCTCTCTCCATACTTCAATGCAAAATTTTGAAACACCCAATTCACCTCCTCTTGAGTGTGAACTATTCCTAACAAGTGTTATCATAGCTTGGGCTCTTTTAAAAGACTTAGACATCTTAAGAGTTACACAACAAGAATGAGTGATAGTGTTTTGCCTGAAGGGTATTCCATTAATAAGTCTCTAGATTTTAATGGTAAAAACACTAAGACTGAATCTGATAAGATGAGTGTCCTACTCAATGCCGAGGTTAAAAACATCCTCACAAGTGCATTAAGTCAAAATGAGTATTTTAGACTCTCAAATTGTAGCTTTGCTAAAGAGATATCAGATGATTTAGAAATAGTCCATGAGGGTACAATGGAAGTTAGGGAATTCAAAGTTAACACTTTAACATATTAATATGATATTTTCAAAATGAAAAATGGAGAATCCATTAAAGATATGCAAATGCATTTTACTTATATTATGAATGATTTAGCAACTCTAAGCAAAGTATATACACCTAAGGATCAAGTGAACAAGACCTTAAATCCCTCAAAAAGGAATGGCAATCCAATGTGATCGCTATCGAAGAAGCACAAAGGCCTTATACTCAGTTTGTGTTAGCCCTATTTGGAAATCTTTTGGAGTATAAAGCTCAAATTGTTGAGTTTAATATTGAAAAGGAGGATGATACAAAGAAAACATCCATAACTCTCAAAGCCACATCATCTTACAAAGAAGAGTTAGATGAAAACAATGGAGGTAATGAAAAATATATAGGTAATTTTGAGCTTACACCTAACAATCTTGTCTTGTTTGTTAAAAAGTTTGATAGGTTCATGAGAAAATGGCAGAGAAGAAGGCCACCTTTCAAAAGAAACTAAGGAGGAAGTAGAGATCCCATTACCTGGTAGGAGTGTGGTAAGCTGGGACACATGAAATGGGAATGCACAAAATTCCTAAAGAAACAAGAGTCATATGAAAAAAGTAGAGAAGAGAAGGATAAAAGAAGAAAACGGTATATGGCCACTTGATGAATATGAGGAAGAAAATCTCTACTTGATAGCAAAGGGTGAGGTAAGTACTTTACAATCCTCTTATGATGTATTGCAAGAAGCTTTTGAGGAGTTTCATGATGAATATGTCATTGTTGCTAAAATCTTACTTTATTGAAAGATAAGTATCTTTATTTTGAAAAAGAAAATTAATCTTTAAAAGAAAAGAATTTTGTTTTAAAAGATGAAAATGTCTCTTTAAACTTAGAAATTTCTTTTTTAAAGAAAATTCCATGTTTCTCTCTTTCTTGTATTGATTATAAGAAACTAGAAAAAGATAAAGTGGAATTGAATAACGTGCTTGCTAGTTTCACTAAAGGAAGAGATAATTTAAATATGTTGCTTGGCAATAAAAAATGTGTGTTTAAAAAAGCTAGTTTAGGTTATAAACAAAAAATCAGAGAAAAATATTGCAAGAATTTCTTTGTGCTTTCTACAATGCCATGCAATTATAACTTGTTCTTACTACTATAAAAAAATTCATAATGCAAACAAATGCTTTTATAAGAATTATCCTGTATATGGGAATAAAATGAAATGGGCACCTTAAGGTACCATTGACGCTACTAACCCTCAAGAACCCAAAAACACTTGGGTACCTGTGAGAAAGAAATATCATGTTTTGCATACGAAACTTGGATAATGATTGTATAAATTACTCATCTAAAATTTAGTCTAACTATATCACTAAAAGAAGTAGTTGCCTTTATTGATTAATGAAAGGTCGCCTCTAAAAGCAAGAGAAATAGGTGAGATCCTTCCAACTTATATGCTTCATTTGTTTTCTTCTAAATTCTTATTGTTTCACATTGATATGCTTGCATATTTTAAAAGCTTTACTGACTTAGGCATTAGAGTATCTTTAAATTTTGTTCTATAAGTTCCTCTTGCTCTCTGATATGCTTATTACCAAGCACCTTAGTTACTTTTAAGTACCAAAAGTGAAAATGGTTTAAAAAGATGAGTTTTAAAGAGTTTGGATAAGTCTTAAAGGGAGAACAAAGCCATTTAGGACTCCAATAAGCCTATTAAGACTCTTATTCAAGAGTTTTAAGGATAAATAGTAGCTAATAAAATCCTAATGAAGCGTTTAGACACCTACTAACTGGGAAATAGTTTAAAGGTTTTTGAACCTTGGAGGGAAAAACATAAGGTAACAGGCACCTACACAGCTTGAAAAGCACTCATTGAAGCCACTAGAAGCATTTTTCTCACAAAAAAAGGCAACAAATGCCCAATAAACTTGATAGGTGCCTATAGGTTTCCAAAAGTGCTTAAATTATAGAAAATCTTTCATTTTCCTTCGTGAGACTTGAGTGTTCTCTCTCAAATTCTCCTAGCCACATTTATATCTTATCAAATCCATTGGTGAATCACCTCATAACTCACTTAAATACAAAACCCATATCGAATTTGGTGGAGTTTTCTTATATTGAAATTGCATTCTTTGCATTTCTCTTAAGTTCAATAAGGTAGGGTTTCATTTTGAGGATTTTCGTATTCTTTACAAATTCAAAAGCAATGGCACCTAAGATAGTTGTAAAACGTCCAAGGCACTAAGGAGAAGTTTCAAGCTCTTCTTAAAGCTTAGCTCTTTTGTTCAACTTTACTACTCAAGAGAAAATGTACTTTGAAAAATTTCTGGAGAGAACTATCATTAATTGAAAATATTATGATTTGAAGTTTTTGCTTGATGAAAACCTACTGATTAGTGAGATCATATATGCACAAAGCATTGAGCATTTTGTTGAAAGAACTTTTCTTACCCACTACAATCAGAGCATTCTATGAAAAAAAATATTTCTAGAGTACAAATTTTACAATACAGACAGCAACCAAGTAAACAATTAGTTTATTCCTTGGTGAGCTTAACCTTGTTCCAATGGGCTTTACTTTATTACCTTTCTATATTGTAAAAATTTTACTTTTGAAATATTTCATATACCCCAAGTAGGATTCCTAATTCTGTTTGTATAATTGATAAGTTTGAGTATAATAATAATATTTGTACAAATTTAAGAGCATAGCTCTTAGATGTATATATGTATATGTATATAGATTTTGGTGTACATCATGATATTATGTTACATCAAATATTCATATTACATTTATATTACGTCAAAGGCTTACGGGATGAGATTATTGTCAATACATGTGCCAGTTATGCACTCCTAATTTAGGGTTGTGATACTACCCACCATAGGTTTCATTTTACTTACTTGTTTCTCTCTTGAAAAAAATATTTTTTCCTAGATAAAATTGAATCTAGCACACCCTTACATTTTTTGACCCCATTTGAACTAGTGGACTTTGATCTCTGTAAGGGATATGTAGGCTCTAGGTTTTCCTAGATCAAGCCCAAACTTGTAAATATCCTCTCTTTTTTCTTTTGGTGCTCTTGCATTTCTTGTGCTTGCATATGTTTGATGGGCAATAAGGGTATATACATTATATAATTGTACATTTAAATTTCTCAACTTTGTTTTGTTTAATATATGTGGTAGGGTGCCTAACACTTTCCCTATGCATGTTAAACTCTCGAATCTATCTTGGTTTGTAGACTCAATTTTTTGATAAAAAAAGGTTTTTCAAAATTCCTTTTCAATATAAATTTTGGTAGCAACTCTACTTGAAAAGGTCTTTTTGAAATGGTTTTTGAAAATAATTTTTCTATTTTAAATTGCCATATGTGCCACATTTGAAAATGCTATGATAATTTGGCAACTCCAATGGGAATAGTTCGAGAGTTGAAAAAGTTATGGAATATATTTGTGCATACACCCTTACCCCTTTCTTTTATATGTTTGTATAGTTTTGTTTATCTTTTGTCTTTATCTGTCATCTTTTTGTCTGCCATAGCAAATGAGTGTATATGTAGGATATAAGGTATGAATGTTTTATTGCATACATTGCACCATACACTACCTTTGAAAACATTAGCCCTAGTTGTGAGCCAACTTAGAAAACAGAAAAGGGTCTACTGACATCACATAAACTTAGTTCTTGCAATGATTAGGAAAAAATTTGTTCATATTACAATCTTTTGCTATTATGTCAAGGTGATGCTACCTAATAACATACTGACCAACCAATGAGAAAAAAGCTACAAATAAGTATACTACATCTTATCTTAGGAAACTTTTAAGAGAATCAAAACCATACCTTCCGAAAAATGCAATGCTTTTTGGAGACACATTCTTCGTCTAATAAATGCTAGCCATATACTAGTTAAGTAAGAGAATGAACCCAAAATAATACTAACTTGTCACAAGAGCATAATGACACTCAAGTAAAAGCTATTGAATTGGAAGTTTCACTCCATAAGTAATCTTTGGGATGATAGCATTGACTTAGGAAGAGGAAAGAGATCTTGATACTGGTGTTGAAATCTATTCTTAAGTCAAAAACAAAGTTCTCATTACGACCCAACATCAATACTTGGGCAATCATAACCTTTCCTTCTAAAGCCATAAATTTCACCCAATTAAACCTTGCTACAACCTAAAAGGATTCTCTCTTGATAAGTTAATCTCTAGTATAAAATCTCTTTAGATAATTAGGAAAAGAAGAATATGGAGACCTAATTGGGGCATAATGCTTTGATCCTTGTATCTTGTTTCTTCTAACCTTCTCAACATGGCTATATTACAAGCCTAAAAAATCCTCATTGAGGTATAGCTTGCTTGAGATATTAACTAGGATAAATTTTCTAAGGAAAACAATTTCAAGATGTAAATTGAAATTAAAATTAGGGTCGACTTTTGAATCAATTAGAGTTCCTTAATCATAGCAAATCAAAGTTGATCAAAAAGAACACTTTATCGAAATTAGGGCAAGTTTTTTTTTTAAACTTGGTATCTCATCCATGACTATCAATCTTCTCCATTTCAATCTTTTCCTTGTGTTTATTTCACATCAATAGACTTACTTTAAAAATGTCCTAATCGTAAATTAGAGAAACTTTCAAATGATCAAACATGTCTCATCTATGTTTTTCTTCAAGCATGCACATAGGTTTACTTGTTTCCCAACATTCATATAATGTAAGAAAATCCATCTTTTTCAAGCTTTAGATTTTTATACATGATCTGCATTGACTATGTTAAATAGGGAAAAAATGAATTTTACTTATTGACATTGCAAGCATAATTAAAGAGAAGTTGACATGAATTAACTTAAATGCTAACAAAAAGACAATCAATTTAAGAAAAATGACCTTTGCTGCTGGTACCTTGTTTTAAACATCCTGAAATAACATATCTCTTAAAATCATCCTAAAAGTCACTTGATGGACAAGATCTCTAAATGCTTTAAGAGCTATAGCTTCCAACATAGAAATGGGCCAGAGTAAAAAGTTGCCTTTATATACTTCCCATAGCAAAGGGCCAAGAGATCATGCTTCCAAAATGCAATACCTTTTCTCATATTCATTTAGGCCTTCTTGATGAATCCAAATCTTTCTTGAACAACCACCAACATGTTGATCTCACCCTAAGTACATATGTCCTGATCTTACCACAAGCACTTACTGTAACAACCTCTTTTTTTTATTATTATACAATATAAAGTTCACAAACACGTCATTAATCAAAACGTACGTACAACAAAATCAAACACATAAATAACTACATCTTATTTATTCTGGTTGACCAATTCCGGAGATATAGGTGCAAGTGGTTGCACTTTCACCAGGATCTGAACCAACTCGACCATAAACATATTATTTGATTCTAGGATCTGTCCAACATAAAGTAACTCGATCCAACGTACACTAAAAGCCAAAGCCATAGAAAAATATGCATAACTAATTTTCTGAACATGATATGGAAATATAGTGAGAATTAAATCCCAGTAAGTTCAACAATAAATCATCATCAATATAGCTCATCACGTCATGTTTAGCTGTATAAACTACAGTAAATATCTTTGGTCACATGAATGCACTATATCTATGCACATGAGAATCGTACAGTAATGACATGTATGGCAGGATTAATTATTTTCATAATATCATATAATGACTATCAATTTATTCTCATATCAAGCTACCCCAGTCAGAGTGAGTATTTTCTACTCTCCGGTACGGGCTTTTCTCGCTTCGTCCGACATGACCCACTTTCTCTTTCTTTTCTCATTAACATGATCATAACCGTTGGTAGGGTGTCCCCTACTGGTGCACCACACGGATTGCCATGTGACCGTGCTCATTTCTTTTCTTTTCACAATGATAGCAAAAAATATGCTTTCAATAACAAGTATGTAACTATTACCAAAAATCATTGGTAATCATGCCATGAACATAACCATTTCAAATATCACTTTATAAAATATTTCCATGTCAAAATTTCACACTTAAGAAGGTAAGAAATTCATACAATGGCAATGTCTATGGCATATAGTAGTCATTTATTATTTTCATTTATAAGATTCTTTTTTTTAATATTAATTTTATTTCTTTATGTTCTTTATGCAGATTTTCATCCTATCTAACCTTCTATTACTAATTAAAGCATAACTCCCTCAGTTTAACTCCGATGTAGGTGATCTTGGTGTCAATTTCAAGATAAAATAATTATTTAAAACTATTATGTTGAAAAGTTTAGCTAAATATTAAAAAAATCAAGGTGATATTACTCCCTCAAAGTACAGGTTATTTCTTCTCGGATAGATTCTGACCTCTACCTACTAATCTGTCCATATCTCCCTCATAAGAATTCCAAATTAAGTTATTCCAGTGGCTAAAAATCCGTGATACATAGAAATAATTTTTATGTTAATCATGTATTTTAATTCCCTACAGAATATTCTCAGAAATTAAAATACAGAAGCTATCCTAAAATATTCTTCCCTGATTAACCAATTTTTGACCACTGCATACTAATCGGACCATATCTACCTCACACGGACTCTAAATTGAGTGATTCCAATGGCTAAAAATCCGTGACACATATATCTATAATTCTTATGTTAACCATTTATTTTAATTCCCTACAGAAAGTTTCTAAAAATTAAAACACAAGCTATCCTAAAATATTCTTCCCTGATTAACCAATTTCTGACCACTGCATACTAATCGGACCATATCTACCTCACACGGACTCTAAATTGAGTGATTCCAGTGGATAACAATCGGTGACACATATATATATAATTCTTATGTTAACAATTTATTTTAATTCCCTACAAAAAATTTTCATAAATTAAAACACAGAAGTTATTCTAACATATTCTTCCCTGATTAACTATTTTCTGACCACTGCTTACTAATCGGACCATATCTACCTCATATGAACTCGAAATTGAGTGATTCCAGTGGCTAAAAATCTGCGAGACATAGAAATACATTTTTCTTGTTAACCATTTGTTTTAATTCCTAACCTATTCTTCCTTGAATATTAAAAATAGAAGCTTAAAAGTTTGTCATCCATAGCCATACCTATGCAGAACTATCTACACCAGCCTAAGTAGTCAAACATACATAATATGTAACATGATATAGCAACATCCATGACCAATCATCAAAGTTCTAAGATCAAAATCTTATATAAATATTATAAGGTTCAAAAGTTTTCTTCAAAAAGAAATATTGTTAAACTTACCTTGAGCACTTAGTTCTCTAAATTTCTCCTTTCTCTTTCTTCATTTCTTCCTCTCCTTTCCTCACTCTACCTTGCTTCTATTTTTCCTCTCCCTCACTTGGACGAAATTCTAATGTTATAAGGGTGGGTTTTGCTTATATAGACTATCAAATAATTTACCTTTCATAATCATGGGTCTACCTTATCACAATTAGGATGCACTTGGTTGAATTTTTGGAAAACAAACAACTTATGTTCTTGTCTTCCTCTTTCTTAGTCAAGATATGCATAGAAAAAGGAGATTTGTATTTTGAAAATTATGATGATATGTTCTTAAGATAAGGGACAAGGTCCCTTTGATTTAGGGATTTATTTTCTTTTTCTTTTGTTTTAATCAAGTATGATAGGTTTGTCTTTTTAGGTGACAAATTTCCAACCCTTGAATCTTCCTTGCTTAGCTAAAATTATTTGTGTAGGATAAAGATGTTTTTTCATAATGTTATATATTATTACCCACTTGCTAAAATTATAAGTGTAGGATATAAATGTTTTGTCCTAATGCCATGTATTATCATACCATTTGCTAAAATTATGAATGTAGGATATCATACCACTTGTTAAATTTTTGTCTTAATGCCATGTCACCTAATCTTGATTACACCATTATTCCATCACTTTATTTTTTTTTTATTTTTTTTTCTCTTGGGTTTGGACTCATTCTTGTCCATTTTCTTTACTTTGGTTAAATTTCTACCTTTCATAATGGGCTTGTCACATTTTCATGATTTTTGAGCTACCGATCTAATTTCTATATTTTAGTTCAAGTCTATGTTTTATTTCTTTCTTGGGCTATCCTATTGACTTGCTAAAAATTCATGTGAAGTAAAAAAAAAAACTCTATATGAAGTGTCCATAGGTAAAAGCGCAATTTATGGGTGGAGATACTAAATTTAGTAACTTTAACTCTTAAATTAGGAAAAATTATCATAATCCAATCTTCTTGAAATTTTAATACCTTTACTGACTTCACAAAAATTTATTTTTCTTATCCATGAATTTCACCTTTCTTTAATATATTTATTTTTAATATTTTCTCTTAAATTTTCTCTCTTTACCTATTCCATTAATGTTAGAATATTTCTATGCATATACGTAAGGTAAAAAATTTATAAGGATTATATTTCTTTAGATATCTAAAAATTGTCTAATAAATTTTATTTTCTTACGGGATATTACACTTACAATATTTATTTTTTGTTCTCATATCAACTTAGGCATATACTCTTCAATTTTCTCCTAATATCATCTCAGACACCTACATAAGCATGAATAAGATAATCAAGGTAGGAGTTGTGTTTTTGGATAAGGAAGAAGTTATGGAAGTTGAGATATAGATAAGGAAGAGATAAGGAAATTAAGGTATGGATATAGAGGAGACAACGAGGAAGTTATGATATGGATAAGGGATTGGCTTTGCTTTATTATTGCTAAAATTTTAGGAAGATGATAAGTGGGAAAAGGTGTAGATGGTATAAAGATTTGAGCAGAGTAAAAGACAGTTAGTGAGATTTCAAAAGGCATAAGGAAATGTATAACATAGAGGTTAAGAGTGATTAAAGAGCTTGGGGCCTGGAGATTAAAGGAAAAATGATGCTTAGGGGCTTTAAGTGTTGTTGGGAGATAGAAGCTCCGTTTCACTCCTTTATGGACCCTGAAACATCGTTAAACCAATTTACCCAACTAACTATAGGCCTATTGAAATTAATTAAGGCCAAAACTTAATGATCATTATTATTTACATTTTAAGAGAAGAATAAAGTCAACTGAAAAACCCAAAAGAGTCAAATAGAAAAAGATACTTGAGACTTTCAAAGAAAAGGCCCAGAGACTTCCAAATTAAAGCTTGAGGGCTTAAAACTTAAATAAAAACACTTAAGACTCTAAAATAAAAAAGATGGCCCTAAAATGAAAACATCAATAAATATTAAATTAAAGGACTATGGCCTGAGGCTCAAATTTAAAGAAAAGAAAGGGCCTAAATTGAAAAACTAAGGCCTAAGACTTAAATTGAAAGGGTGTATGTCTATAAATACTCAGCTAGTGTAATGTACATTAACACATAATATATTGTTGATACAATTGGCTACCTTTCTTCTCTACTTTTTTTCTCTTTCTCATTTCTTCTAAAGCTTAGTTAAAGCACTGACATGGTATTAAAGCCACCGATTTGGCCTTGAAGGCAAATTTGTCTTATAACTTTGCTATTGAACAATCTAATTATGGATTTTATTCTGTTTGCAATCATTTTCTCATCATGTTCCTCTAAAACTTGATGAGCATAATTTCCTCACATGGAGGCAACAAGTCTCAGCCATTATTAGAGGCTATCAATTATGATAGGATAAGCAACAAGGATGGTTAGCTACAAGATGTCTCATCAAGAATTGGACGAACTAGGATAATTTTTTGCCTCACAAGCCTAAGCTAAGTTGAAATAAAGGTACAATGTCTATTAATGTGTATTTAATAAAGATCAAGAAGTTAATAGATTACTTAGTTTCTATTGGACCACATATTAGTGTCTCAAACCACATTGAGGTTAAATTTAGGGCTTGCCTAAAGATTATGATAGCTTTATAACATTTGTAAATTCTTGAATTCAACCTTATAATATCAATGAAATATAAAAGTCTTTTAATGGCTCAAGAGGAGAGCATTGAGAAACATGAGAAAGATCTTGATGTTGTTACAAAAAATATTGCACAAGCCTTTTTGGCTTTATTAAAAACTCCTGATAGAAGATCATTCTTTCTTTCAAATCAGTTTAGATTTGGTAATTTTGGTGGATAAAATTCTACTAGTCATAATTTCCAATTTAATAGAAATAGTTCTAGAAGATTTGGTTTTGGCAAGCAAAGATTCTCATAGAGAGGAAAAGGTAAAGGTAGGATTAACAAACCATAGTGCCATGTTTAAGGTAGGTTTGGACGTATGGCCTGGTAGTGCCATCATAGGTTTGATTAGCAATATCAAGGTACTTTTAGACAAAATAATGGTTCATAAGGGCAGTTAATAGATGAACAAACTTTAGCTAATGTTTTAGCAATGGGAGCACACCAGAATCTATGAGAGGTCCATCTCGATTCCCTGATTTAGGAACCACAAACCACATTATCTCTTATTTCAATTACCTATAGTACAAATCCCAGTATACTGGTTTGACAGAGTGGTTATTGGCAATGGTAAATATTAATATATTAAACACATCAATCATTCAAAATTTCCTTCTCCTTTCACTTTTTCTATGTTAAATCTAAAAGATCTTCTACATGTTCCATAAATTACCAAGAACATTCTAAGTGCATCATAGTTTGCCAATGATAACAATGCCTTTATTTATTTATTTCATTATGATAAATACCTTGTCAAATCTCATGTCTCCAAGAAAGTTCTTCTTATAGGGAGAATTAAGGATGGCTTATATTGCTTTGACAATCTCAAGCGCAATACTATGTTTCTTAACTTTGTGGTTTTTAAGTCACAAATTGCAAGTCTTTTTTGTTTTTACTAATGAAATTTAGTGTTTGAGTGCTAATTATATCGATGCAATTATTTGACATTATAGACTTGGTCATCCTTCTTCTAAAATAGTTTAAAATTTACTCATTATTTGTAATATGCAATTCTATAATAAAAGGTTACAAAAATTTTTATTTTTCTTATGCACTGGCAAAGTCTTGCAAGTTTCCATTTGCTTCCTCTACCATGGTTTATTCTAAGCCACTTGAGTTATTCTACTATGATGTATAGGTTCCTTCACCCTTACTCTCATCTAATGGTTATAGTTATTATATCATTTTTGTGTATTCCTTTTCTAAATACACATGGATGTATCTATTTAGAAGTTTGAAGCCTTTTAAACATTTTTCAATTTAAGTTTATGGTTGAACTTTAGCTCAATTCCAAAATCAAAGCCATTCACATAGATTAAGGTGGTGATTGTAAAGTGCTTTCTAACTTTCTTTCTCAACATAGAATTTTTGAGAGGGTCATTTGTTCCTTATGCACATGAGCAAAATAGCTAAGTTGAAAGAAAACATAGATATGTCATTAAAATAGGACTTACCCTATTAACTCATTCTTTTTTACCCTTATCCTTCTAGGATGAAGCTTTCAAAACCTTAGTCTACCTTATTAATCATTTACCTATTATTTTGTCTCATAAGTCTCCTTTAGAGGTTTTGTTCAATGATAAGCTTGATTACTCCTTTTTAAGGGTCTTTAGGTGCACTTGATTCCCTATATTAGGCCTTATACTAAATGTAAATTTGATTTTCACTACACTACATGCACCTTTTTAAAGTATAGTCTTAAACATGAAGGTTGCAAATGCCCCTCTTCTTTTTAATGTTAACAATGTCTTCCTGAATAAGATTCTTCAAAAAGATGTTTACACGATATAACCCCTAAGGTTTGAATCTTTTAACCTTAAGGCCCTATTTGGTGTGACATATAAGGATATGTAAGACAATATAAGCTTATACAATCCACTCTTATATATTATTTATTATGATTTCATATTGTATAGTACTATTTGATCAGACTAATTTTATATATTGAACAATGTATAACTCTATAAATAAGAGGTTGAGGGGAGAAGGCTTGTAAGAAGATTTGGATAAGAGACCCGATTAAAAACAATAAAAAAAACCCATATTTGCCTCAAAGTTAAATACCCTTTCAAACCTCAAAACCCAAACCACGGACTTTAAACCCCAAAATGACAAACTCTAATATCAAACATCAAAACCCCAAACTCCAAAATCCTAAACTTTAACTCCAAACTCTAAAATTCCAAACACTAACAACTAACGTAAAATTTTGTCGTATCTACATTAACATTATTTTTATCCTATCCATTACTTATACAGCATAGGATAGAATTATGTTATACAATACATGGTATTATATATTGATGCAACAAACACATGATAGCATAAAAGCTTATCAAGTGTATAGTTTATTCTATATTATCCAGTGACCCTTATCCTATCTGACTTAATCCGTGCACTAAGGTCTAAGTTAGTTTATAGGCTATACAAGAGCCTTTGTAAACTAAAACAAGCCCTTAGAGCTTGGTTTGAAAAGTAAGAAACTACCCTTCACATGTTTGACTTTGTCTTTGCTAAATGTGATCGGTCCCTATTCATTAGAGAAACCCATCATTCAACTATGTATGTACTGGCATACACTGATGATATTAATATTTTTGGAAGCTCTTCAAGGGACATTATTCATCTAGTATAGCAACTAAATTATTAGTTTTATCTCAAAGATCTTAGCAAATTGAATTATTTCCTTAGCATCTAGTTCAACTTACTTCTAATGGAGAGGCTCATTTGTCACAATAAAAGTACATCCTAGACCTCTTAGCTAGGCCTAAGGTATCTCCAATTGCAACTAGCCTTAAATTGAACTATGTGGATAGTTAACTTGTGGAAAATCATCAACTTTATAGATCTATTGTTGGGGCATTTTAGTATATAAATGTTACAATACTAGAATTATAGATTTAGATGGTACAAGTTAACTATATTTCTTGGACATTCAAGAGGAAAAACATCATATCAATGTCTAGTGCTAAAGCTTATATAGGGCCTTAGCACATTGAGTTAGTGACGTACTCTAGATGCAATATTTCTTATCAAAATTATTAGTCCGACTTTCCAAAAAAACTATTAGTGCATTATGATAGCTTAAGCACAACCATGTTATCAGCCAATCCAATATTTTAGTTTCGTACTAACCATAGAGTTAGATATTCTCTTTGTCTAGAAAAAAGGTTATGTAAAAGAAATTAGAGATAGTTCACGTCCTTTCCATTGTGAAGTAGTATATTTTGTTTATTAATGCATTTTCTAATTCTTATTCTTCACAATTCAAACAAAAATCAATATTGAAGACATTACCACTCTAAGTTTGCAGGGGATATGAGGGAGAAGTTAGTATAGAGGTGTAAATTAATGACTAAGGCCTAGGATTCAAATTATAAGGTTTTGAGCATTGTTTGTGATAATTATTTCAGTAACATTTGGAAAATGATATTAGTATTCAAGAATCTAATAAAGGCCTTTTGGATAATGCTAACAAAGGAATCGCCATCTACCCATTTTGTGAAATTGTTAATCACTACTAGTATAAAGCAATGCCTATTAGAAGCTTTGAAGTTAATCAAGATAATTATACCCTGCATTGAAATGGCTAAGGCACCACCAACTAGTGTAGATGGAAGGGTGAAGAATTGATCATATTTGCAAAGCTATGGTATTTGTGCCATTTATTGACATTCTCATCTCTATTGTCATCCAAAAGTATATGTACATTTGGATTTATCTAGTCATCATATGGCCATTTTCATGGGTACTATGTGCTCCTTTATGTATTTCTCTCATGATTTTCTATGCTTCCTTGAAATCTACGAATTGGTGTAAGGTTGGTACCATCATAGCTTCTCTTGTACAATACTTTGCCACTAAAGAAGAAAAGTCATTGCCAAATGATGAATGGTCTTTTTATCTTTTTTAGTTGCTTTGGCTAGATATTTTATACTCTTCTTGTACATTTATATGCCATGGAACCATGGCTAACCATTAGGCACTTCCTTGACATTTTTACAACATGCTAATGTGCTTTTGGCTTTAAAATATGGACTTTATAGTCTAATTTAACCGTTACAAAGGCATCAACAAACTTATACTTACCTCTAGTCATTTGAATGAAAGTAATCTCCTTGAATTGTTCTATTAATTGAATCAAATAGCACTAGCTTTAGATATCTAATTTTCCACTTCCGTTTCCCTTTCACTTGATACATTATGAGGTCTAAATCACCAAAAACTTCCAAGCTCTTTATACCTAAGTCTATGGCTTCTTACAATCTGTTGACACAAATCTCGATCGTATTCAGCTATGTTGTTAGTGCAATCAAAATCAAGTTGGATAGTAATAAATAATTATTTCCCTTGAGTTGATGCAATGACTGTTTTGATTCCATTTACATGTACATTGGTAGCCCTATCAAAGTACATTTTCCATTTTAACTATTCATCTTCTTTGTTCCCCTCTATTTTGAGAATGTTCTTATTGAGGAATCACATGTTCAAAGGTTGATACTCATCCAAAGGATGTTTCATGAGGTGATATGTTATACCACTTCCTTTGACTGATTTTCAAGTTATGTACTTCACGTTATATTCTGAAAGTATCGATTGCTATTTAGGAAACTATCCCAAGATGGAAGGAGTTTCAAAGATGTACTTCAGAGGGTCCATTTTGGGAGATCAACTATGTGACATAGCAAATAATATCATGTTGTAGCCTTTTAGCTGTCCATACTAACCCACAAGTCTTCTCAACCAATTGATAGTATGACTCACATTTTTTGATTGTTTTGCTTAAGTAGTAAATTTCTTGCTCTTTCCTTCCAGACTTATCATGTTGCCTAAGTATGGCTCCCATTGGTTCTAGAAAAATTGCTAAATATAGAACTAAAGGCCAAGTTGGTGTTAGAGGACCAGGATTAGAGGTTTTAACAAATAGTCTTTTGCCCTATCAAATACATGTTCACAACGCTTATCCCATTTTCTGTTATGTTTTTTCATTAATAGTTTGAAGATAAACTTAACAGTAGTAATCAAATTCATAATGAACCTTGTGATGTAATTTAACTGTCCTACGAGGCTTTAAACTTTTTCTTTTTAAATTGAGACAGTAGAATTCTTGAATCTCCTTAACCTTATCAAGATCCAATTTTATTCCCTTTTAATTGACTATAAAGCCTAGCAATTTGTCTTACAAGACCCCCAGGATGCACTCATTAGGATTGAATATGTGCTTATACTTGCAAAACCTCTCAAATTATTTTTGAGAATTGCTACGTGACTTTCTACTTTCAAAGACTTCGTTAATGATCTTATTCAACACAACAATAGAGATGACAACTTCGATACCCTACTCTTCAATGGCTCTTCCTGATCTCTTTTCAAGTGGTTGTTCGTGTTAGGCCTACTCAAGATTAAAAGACAAATATTCTTTACACTTTGATTGGGAAGATGGGATGTGGATGGGGTGGTGTGGGTTTAATATCTAAACCATTGGTTGGATGTTAAAAAATAATAGAGAAGGGTAAGTTAGATAGGGTTCAAAACCCATTCAAACCCACCCCATTCCCCAATTTTCAAACCCCTCTAAATCAAGGGGTTTAGGTGGGGTTGAGTTTTTTTTTTGTTTTTTTTTTCATTTACTCTTTTATCTCTCACACTTTTATTTTATTAAAAGAAAATATACATATAGGTAATATTGAAATTTTTACCCTTGAAACCCATCTTGCCCCGTTGATGAAATGGTAACCTGGAAACAAGAAGGAATGGGTTACCATCCCTTTTTCCACTAAACTTCCAAACAATGATGTGCCAATTTTTCCCTTCCTCACTCCACCCCAATCCATTAATGACTACCCCACCCAAGTCTCTTCAAAACACTCAAATAAACCCTTCACTTTAAAGCTATACTTTATGAGCTCGAGCATATGTTACAAATGACTAGTGATTGGGTATCCAATTTGGTCAAGTAACATTAGGGTAGAAGATGAATGAATGCTGAGAGTTATGAAGTTCTATTTATAATGTGAATAAAATAAGTAAGCATTTAATGGATAAAGGGAATGGGCCCAAGGAGATGAGCCACACATTAAATGGTCGTGAAGCATATTGGGAAAAAGTGGTATGGCTTGTTAACATTTGAGAGAAGTAAGTGAACCTTGTCAGCTCCAAAAAGGGTGTTAATTGGGTGTTGGTTTGAGGGATCTTTTTAGATTCCTGGAAATGTTGCATTTTTTGGAATGCAATATTTTCACAAAACCCATTTTTATTCTCATGAAATGACGAAAATGTTGGATTTCCATTTTATAGAGTAATTAATTATTAAGTCTCTATATTTATAAGTCCAATTACATTTAGTGTCTCCAAAATTTTATAAATATATTAATTAATTTTAAAAATATTAAACTTGTTATATATTAATTCTTAAATATAATATATAATGAATTTGATATTTTTAAATATTAAAAAAATCACTTACATGCAATGATTTAATAATTTTAAAAATTAATTTGTTCGCTTAAAAAATGAAAGATTAAATTTAAATAAATTTAAAATTTCATATATTAAATTATTAATTTACTCATTTTGATATTTTAAAAAGTATTTTTTTCTGGTTTTATTCAAATACACCTTCAAAAAATAATAAATAAATGAAATAACTATTAAATATAAATTATATAAGTGAATAAAATTAAAAATAAGTTATAACAAATTATTAAATAATAAAATAAATCTAAAATAGAAAATTTATTATATATTAGAATAAAAAATAAATTAAGGAAAAAATATATATAATAAATATGTTAAAATAAATATAATATAATAATACGAAATATTATAAACAATAAAAAATTAGTAAACTAATCAATAATATAATATAAAAAACTACAAATATGCTAAAAATTGTAAAATAATAATAATAATAACTATAAAACATTCTTGAAAATATAAGAAAAAATTATAAAAAAATATTTATGATAAATCAAACATAAAAATACTATATTTATGAAAATATGCTTAGACGTGATAAACTGAAGGGTGTCCTATAGGACATAAGAATATCAATAAAAGTGATTTTTCTTTGGAAAGATAAGGAGATTGCGAAAGTGACTACTCAACAGGTGAAGTTGAATAAGGGGCACGGGTTTGCAAAAAGTTTGACAAAAGGCGTGAGAGTTCAAAAAGGGACAAAGTAACCTTAACCAGTAAGAATCTTTTAAGGAAGACTAAGTCAAAGCCATTACTTATTTACTCATAGCGAACATACTCAGGGACTTAGCATGGAAGTGCCTTCACTTATATCTTACCAAGCTATCCTCCAATTACTGATTCTCAAGGGGAAAGAAGGGTGAGGGCCACACTTTTACTTTTTTTTTTTTTGAACGTAAGGCCAGGGCCTTTTTCATATTGATAACAAACAGGCCGAAGCCCACACTCGAGAGACTCGATAGGCTCAGTTCACTTAAAAGGAACATAAGTCTAGCTCTCAGCGAACAAATATGATTACAGGGTGAAAAAATCAGAGCAACACACTCTGTAGAACCCTCTCGAATTCGGTACCCTAGATCCATGAATTCCAAAAAAGCTAGGGGATGTCCCTTGCTCGGTCCTTTTCCTCACTTAAAACCTTCCTTAATCTCGCCGGAGGCTGGGAAACCCAGTTTATCCGAAGGAGATTTTGCTCTATAAGCTTCGCAACCGTATGTGCCACCTTGTTTTGATCTCTATGGATCCATTTGACTTTGAGTTGCTTTCCATCGGAGGTAACTTCCTTAATTAAGCTGTATATGTGATTTACGCACCAGTCGTGTCGTTTCTGATTAAACACTTCTACCAATATTTTACAATCCGACTCAACGATGACTCTTGTTAATTGCAGGTTCTTGGCTAAAATCAGGGCTTCCTCGATCGCTTTCCCTTCTGCTTCTAGAGCTGTGTGAGCCGAGCTTCGTTTGGCTATTCCCGTGAGGACCCTCCCCCACTCATCGCGAACCACCACTGCAAGGTAACAATCTGTTCCTTGATTCTGGAAGGCTGCATCTGTATTTATCTTTAGCCACCCTTCCGGGGGGCTTCTCCATATGCTTTGTCTGGCTAAACCTCCTTCCCCATTACTACTCACTTTATGCACCTTGTCTTGCCGTATGCTATCGATACTCCCAATTAGGGATCTTGCTTTCTGTATTACTCCCATAGGATCAATTCTAGTTTGTTCATACATAAAAGCATTCCTCTCCTTCCATATAAACCACAACATGATGAAATGCATATCCATAGTTTCCTTGCCCTCCATACCCTGTACTTCCTTATTCATCTGAATTTGATGTTCCAGCCAATCTGTAATCTTGTACCCCACCCTTTGGTTAGTCTGGCTTTGTATATCAACCCCAAACCACGCAGGTCTAGTCCATGTGCATTCTAGGAAGAGGTGCTCCAGGGATTCAGGGGCCTCGTTACATATGGGACACATATTATCCTGGGTGATTTTCTTTTTGTTTAGGTTCTCCATAGAGGGCAGGGCATTATGTATTATCTTCTAGATGTGGATTTTGATTTTTGTGGGAATTGGTGACTCCCAAATCTTCCTCCATAAGCTTGGGTTAATTGTAGCCGAGGTTGAGGTTGCATTAGCAAATTCCCCCTGCTCAGTCCTCTTGGCTAGCTCATACCCACTCTTCACGCTATACTGCCCATCACTGGTCTTAGGCCAAATGAATTTGTCGAGTTGATTAGCGTAGGGAATTGGGGTAGCCAAAGCTTCCTTTAACAGATGAGATGGTAACATTTCTCTTAGGATTGGGACATTCCATGTCTTAGAGTCATGGTCTATAAGAGAGGCCACCTTCTCCAGACTGCTGTTTGATGTGTTTTCCACTACAACTCCACTCCTTAGCCATCTGTCCTCCCATATATTGATGCTGTCCCCATTTCCAATCTTCCACATCCCATGTTTGCACAACAGTTCCTTTCCCTCCCATAGGCTAAGCCAAGCCCATGAGCTACGACTTCCCCTTCTTGCTTTCTGGAAATTAGATTTTGGGAAGTATCTTTGTTTTAGGATACTTGCCCGAGAGTCTGGGTCCTCTGTCATCCTCCACGCCTGTTTAGCCAGAAGAGTAAGGTTCATGCTCTTGAAATCTTTAAAGTTCATCCCCCCTTCCTTTTTCTTCCTAGTTAGCTTTTCCCAGCTAACCCAATGTATTCCATTTTCCTTACCATTGCTCCTCCACCAAAACTTTGCCACTTCTGTACATAGTTTGGAGCAGAATGTCTTAGGAAACAGAATAGTTGACATAGCATATGATGGGATAGCCTGAATGACTGCCTTTATAAGGACTTCTTTACCCCCTTATGACAGGTACTTCATTTTCCAATTGCACAATTTCTGCTTAACACTATCCATCACCCAGTTTAGAGCCTGCCTCTTAGATCTCCCCCAAATAGCTGGCATACCTAGGTATTTCCCTGGGCTGTTCCATGTAGGTATGCTGAAGATTCCCTAAATCTTCTCCTTTATATCTCCCGGGTAGGGGTGTTCAAAACCGAACCGGACCGATCAGAACCGCCCAAACCGAACCAAACCGATCAAAAATCGAACCAAACCGATTAAAATCGGTTTTGTTCGGTTTTTTTTTAAAAAAAACCGACCGGTTCGGTTCGGTTTTCGGTTGGAACTCTATTCCAACCGAACCAAACCGAACCGGACCGAATTCTTTTTAATATATTTAATTAATATTATTTAATTTATTTTTTATTATATTTTAAAAATATTTTATATAATTTTTTTTAAATTTTTTTAAATGGGCCCAAAATTTTTTTTAAAAAAAGCCCAAAAAAAATTCGAATGGGCCAAAAATTTTAAAAATTTGGCAAAAAAAAAATTTTTTTTTTTCAAAAAACCGAACCAACCGAACTAAACCGAACCGCCTTTTATTGGTTCGGTTTTATAAACCCTAACCGAATCGATTAGGTCCAAAAAATTTCATCCCCTTCATGGTCGGTTCGGTTTGGTTGAGGGTTCAAAACCGAACCGAACCGAACCGTGAACACCCCTACTCCCGGGGTTGCCTTACTGAAAATAGTTTCAGATTTATCATCTGCCCTGACCACTTAGAGTAGTCATTCAGAATACTTCTAATCTGTTCTGCATTCTCTCAACTTTGTCTAAGTTGGGGCACTGTGGGCTGCACTTAGTTTTGTGTATAAAGTAAAATTAAAATAAATAAATAAAATAGTAGAAGAGCATTGTTCTAGTATTCAGAGTAATCTTGGCATCATTCTTCTCAGGACAACACTCATTGACCCCATTGCACCTTTTACCTTAGAAACTTAAAAGGCAAGTAAGGTAAGTATATTAATGAAGTTTAAGGCATTCATCTAAAGGATGAATTCACTTAATGCTCTAAAGCACTAGGCTCAGTGGAGGATATTTGACAAGGCACTTTGAGACATTGACCTTTAACGGGTGCATCACAAAATGCTTGGAGGTGTCTAACCCTAAGAGGATGTATTGCTGGGTGGTGTTGTTGCAGGGTACATAGAGCATACTAAGCCCTCAAGTGGGGCTTTTAAGGATAACTTGTGAGGAATGATTCCTTAGGGCAGCCTACCTTGGTTCTTAAGGGAGAGCCTCCAACTCATCAAGAGGTTGGTTTAAGGAGACTTAAGAGTTAAGATGCCTAATGTAGAAACAAATACTGAACAAGATTTAAGGGCTTTTTTGAGTAGCTCCTCTATATTTTTCATTTTCATCATATCTTAATGTTCCAAAGGCTATGTTCTTCTTACTAGTTTAATTTTTACTTATTTTCTCTACCCATGCTCAACAGGGGGACCTTCCTTGTTGAAGTTGTGCTCCTGAATTTCTCTTTTTATTTTCAGTGATACTTGTTATGATCTGGATTTTTCATTGCATAACTTAATAGATATAATTTTTTTTTTTGCTGTAATGATGAATTAGAAGAAGAGGGACTAAAGAAGAGATGAGAGAGAGCATGAGTAGGAGGAGCAAATGATTAAGTTTAAGTGGGATAAAAAAATGATTGGGTCAATAGTGACTTATTTTACTATTTATCATCCATTTAAAATTTTTAATAGGTTATTAGGTGAGGCGTGACTCTTTTATTAAGGTTAGACTCTACCAACCCATCAACTAACTTATATATTTATAATATTTTCTTAATTTTAATTTTTTAATCACTTACTGCAATTTTTCATTCCTTTTTAAATTCATTCAACCAGTTAAATAAAATTTGTAACATTTTTTTTAACCCACCTCACGAAGTATGATTCATAAAATAATTATAGATTTTATATTGTCTCTTATTTTTTATTTTTATCAATATTTAAATTTTGTCAAGTTATTACATTTTTCTCCCACCCTCGTAACTTCCTCTGCAACGATTTACGTGATCTTGGTAGGAATAGCGATGGTGAGTAGCATGATCTCTCGAATCTTTTGCCGTTGGGGTGATTCTTCAATGTGCAGATTGATCTGTTTCTCGTGATATTTTCTGTGCGTGCAATTATTGTCGGTCAGTTTCTAGGTTTATCCCAGAATACTGCTGTGGTGCGGTGTGGCCAGTGTGGTGCGGTTGTTTTCCGTCAAATTGTGTTTTCTTCCTTCCCTGGCTTTGCTAGTTTGAAGGCAAACAATTATCTCCCTATGATCTGTATTCAAGCTAGTTTAGACTCCATGGCAGAAAACGAACTACCTGTTGCGTCTTTGGACCCCAATGAAGAGGACGAGGAGGTGATAGAAATTAACGACAACATCCTTCATGAGGGGCTGACGATTGTTCGACAAAGTCCGTTTAGAAAAATGCTTACTGACAAGCCAGTAATTGTGATGACAGTACAGAATGCTTTGTGGACAATTTGGTGCAATCCTAAGGGCTTTAGGGTAGAAGAAGTTAGAGAGAGTGTGTTTCAAATGTTCTTTGATGATGCAATTGAGATGCATAGAATTTTGAGAATGGCCCATGGATTTACAAGAACCAACTCTTGGTGGTGAAACCATGGCAAGAGGGAGTGGATCTGATAGTTGTTGACTTTATTATGGTGTCCTTCTGGGTGCAATTTTGGGGTATTCCAAATTATTGTCGTACGGTGGAGATGTGTAAGCTTGTGAGGAAGAAGGTTTGAAAAGTGAAAACTACAAGATGTGGGGTAGTCTGATTAAAGAAAAGGGTTGTCTGAAAAAACTAGCTAGAAAAGTTGCACTGAGATTTGGGAGGCTATCAGCTAGTATGAACAACTTTTCTAGCTAACGAAAAAACTAGCTAGAAAAGTTGCAATGACATTTGGGAGGCTATCAGCAGTGAAAAGTTGTAGCATCATTTGGCAGGCTATCAGCTAGTACGACCAACTGTTTTAGCTAACGAAAAAAGTAGCTAGAAAAGTTGCAATGACATTTGGGAGGCTATCAGCAGTGAAAAGTTGTAGCATCATTTGGCAGGCTATCAGCTAGTACGACCAACTTTTCTAGCTAACGAAAAAAGTAGCTAGAAAAGTTGCACTGACATTTGGGAGGCTGTCATTCCCCAAAAGTTACAATGAATAAACTAGCTTGAAAAGTTGCACTGATATCAGCAGTTGAGGGTCTGAAAAATCATTACCTGGTGAACCCAATTAGTAGTTTAGTACAGTGGGAGGCTAGGTGACGGGGTGGAAAATTTTCCAACCCCAGCCTGTGAAAATAGCTTTTAAGAGCATTATCAATGAATTGTTTTAAGTGAATTTTTTAAGTGTTATTTTTATTTTTAAATAATTTTATAATATTTTAAAAAATTTTGCACTTTAATAATATAATTTTAAAAAATTTATTAAATAAATTTTACAAATTACCTTACATCTTTATATTTATTTTTATTTTAATTTAAAATATTAACTTATTTTTATTTTAATTTAAAATATTAACTTATTTATATTTTAATTTTAAAACAATAAATATATAAAAAAAATTTAAATAATATTTTTAATATAAATTTTTAAATAAAACAAAATTTTTAGTATAAATTTTAAAATAATAAATACATAAATAAAATTTTTAAAAATAATATAAATTTATTTTAAATAATATTTTTTAATTATTTTTTAATTACTTTTTATTACTTTTTCATAATTATTTTTTTATTTATTTTTTATTAATATCTTTAAGCTTCCTTTCACGCCAAATGCCTTCTCTTCCTCCATATTATTCTTGTTTTTCTTATGTGGAACCCACAATTGATTTAAAAAACGTTGCTTCAGTAAGCAACGTTGCTTACATATGGATGCCACGTTGGACAATTTTAATAGGTGTTTAAATATAAGATGCGTTCCTTATAATTTAAGCTCTCCGCGTTGGAGATGCTCTTTGGTGAGTTTATCCAAGTTTTACAAGCCAGCCTTTTACAGCAACAGACAATGTGAACACAACTTTCTTGTTTCGATTTTCACTGTTTAGCTGTTTATTAACTTTTTGTGCTTTTGTTCACAGCTGGGCATGTTCTTTAAGCGGTGATATATGCTCTCAAACCTGTCAAACCTGTAATTTGTGAGTCACTTCCCAACTTTCATTATTCTTAATGAAATTGATCTACCCTTCGAAAAAAAGATTATTACATTTCGTAGTCATAAAGATCATCTTAAGAAAAGGGAAGGGGAAGTGTGTAGGTACCTAATGTCTTATTTGATGCTTCTCGTAGAGAGATACAAAATGGTTAATTCTATGCAATCAATCTTTATTCATTATTTGACGTGACACTATATTTTAAAGTATTATTCAGTCAAAACAATTTTATACATTAATCCATATATAACTCTATATATAAAAGGTGCAGATATAACATATAAGGTATCGTTTGGTTTATAATAAAAAAAAATAGAATAAAATAAAATATTGTAAAAAAAATTTACATTTTGATACACGATAAAAAAAAATATAATTTCTATTATTTTTCTACATTTAGTATATTTTAAATAACACAATAATAAAATAGAAAGCCGACAAAAATACAAAAATACTCTTAAAATATAAAAATAATAAAATAATAAAATAATATTATTTAGTTTTATAAAATTATTTAAAAATGATATAAATATAAAAATAATTAATAATATATATATATATATATATATTAAAAATATTAATAAAAAAAAATAGTTTAAATGTTATTTTTTATTTTATTTATCAATAATAAATAATTTATAATTTACAAAGAAAATAATATGAAATTTTTTTAATTTTTTTAATTTTTAAATACTTTGATAATTATATTTTTTTTTTTATAAATCTCTTTGCGAATAAGTTACAAAAGATTTTTTTATAACTTTTTTGTAAATTTTTTATTATTTTTTTAAAATAATACTTTTGTTGTTTATCTAATAAAAAATATTTTTATTTTAAAAAAAAAAAATTTTTGTTTTACATGATAGCACAGTTATAATTTTCAAGTCCTCCTGAAAAAATTTTAAATTAATTATATTTATATAAAAAAATAGAGTTAAGTAAGAACTAATTAATTGTATTTAAAAAAAAATTGTATTTTAAATAAATTGTTTCTTTCAAAGCAACGCACTCTTCCATTATATGCTTGAAGCAGAGCTGAACCATCCCGCGTTCTTCATATCGTACAACACGCACACCCCATGGCTCAAGTTTCTACCTTTGATCTTCCCCGCGTTGATGATATTTATTTCTCCACCTTGTTTGACGAAGAACAAGAGGATATTGCCCCCATTTCTGATGACAAATGTAATTTTTTTAATTTTATTTTTTTATTAATAAAAATACATAAATATTTAATTAAGAAAATTAAATTAATTAGATAATATTTTAAATATCTAAAAAAATATAATCCTTAAAAATTCTTCACTTTATGTATATACATAGAAAATGTTTCTAACATTAAAAGAACAAATAAAAAGGAAAAACCTAATAGGAAACAAAAATTAGAAATAACATACTAAAAAGATGCAAAAATTTTGGATAAAGAAGGTAAATATTTAAAAATAAGTAAAAATTTTAAAATTTCAAGAACATTAGATTAAGGTAATTTTTCCTAATTCAATAACTAGAGTTACTAAATTTAAAATCTTTACACATACATTGGGCTTTTACCTATGGACACTTCATATAAAGTTTTTCCACTTCACATAAGTTTCTAACAAGCCCATTGGATAACCTAAGCAAAAAATAAAACATAGACATGGGTTAGGATATAGTAATTGGACTAATAGCCCAAAAATTATGAAAATGTGACCAAACCCTCCAAGAAATGTAGAATTTTATCCAAAGCAAAGAAAATGGGTAGGAATAAACCCATAATGGGTAGGAATAAGTCCAAATCCAAGAGGAAAAATAAAATAAAATAAATTAGGTGATTATATAATAATAATATAATAATAAAGATTAGGTTACATTGCATTAAGACAAAAATTTAGCAAGTGGTGTGATTCTACATTCACAATTTTGGCAAGTGGCATGATAATACAAGCTTTAGGAAAAAAAATATCTATATCCTACACTCATAATTTTAGCAAGTGGTATGATAATACATGGCATTAGGACAAAACATTCATATCCCATACAAATAATATCAACCAAATAATGGAGATTCAAGGGTTAGAAATTTGCCACCTAAAAAGGCAAATCTATCATACTTGTTTAAGACAAAAGAAAATGGAAATAAATCCCTAAATCAAAGGAACCTTATCCCTTATCTTAAGAACATATCATCATAATTTTCAAAATACAAATCTCCTTTTCCTATGCATATCTTGACTAAGGAAGCGGAAGACAAGAACATAAGTTGTTTGTTTTTCAAAAATTCAACAAAGTGTATCCTAATTGTGATAAGGTAGACCCATGATCATGAAAGGTGTATTATTTGGTGGTCTATTTAAGCAAAACCCACCCCTACAACATTTTAATTTCGTCCAAGTGAGGAAGAGAGAGAAATAGAAGCAAGGTAGAGTGAGGAAAGGAGAGAAAGAGAGGAGAAGAAAGGAAGGAAGAATAAGGAGAAGTTTAGAAGGCTAAGTACTCAAGGTAAGTTACCTTAATATCCACTTGAATCCATTTTTCTTCTTCATCCTTGAGATTCAAAAATTCACCCTCCTTCTCTTACCTAAACTGCTAGAAAAGTTAAGGGAATGGAGGAATCTTGCTACTTCTTTCAAGAAGAAACAAGAAAACCAATTCACTAAGTAAGTTAGGGAGATTCTTAGGTAAGTTTAACAATATTTCTTTTTGAAGAAAACTTTTGAAACTTATAATATTTATATGAGATTTTGATCTTAGAATTTTGATGATTGGTCATGGATGTTGCTATATCATGTTACATATTGATCTTGCAAGTGATGTATGTTTGAATACTTAGGTTGGTGTAGATAGTTCTGCATGGGTATGGCTATGGGTGGCAGAATTTTAAGCTTCTGTGTTTTAATTTTTGGAAACATTCTATAGGGAATCTAAACAAATGGTTAATATAACAAATGTAGATTTATGTCTCACGGATTTTTAGCCACTGGAATCATTCAATGTAGAGTTCATATGAGGTAGATATGGTTCGATTAGTAAACAAATGTCAGAAAATGGTTAATTAGGGAAGAATATGTTAGGATAGCTTCGGTGTTTTAATTTCTGAGAACAATCTATAAGGAATTAAAATAAATGGTTAAAATATGAATTATATATTTATGTGTCACGGATGTTTACCCACTGGAATCACTTAATTTGGAATTTTTATGTGGGAGATATAGTCAGATTAGTAAGTAAAGGTTAGAACATACCCGAGAAGAAATAATATTGAATTTAAGGGAGTAATAACACCAAGATTTATTACTATTTTGCTGATATGATTAACATAAGAATTGTCTTAGCTTTCCACAGACACCAAGATCACCTCAATCGGAGTTAAAATGAGGGAGTTATGCTCTGATTAGTGAGTAAAGGTCACAGAACACGGCCAGGCCGTGTTCTGGGTGCTTCAAGCACGGGTTAGCCATGTTCGGAGCTATTTTTGAGTACATTTAAAGTATTTTTAAAGCATGGCCGTGTCTTGGAATATGGTCAGACCGTGTTGGAAGCTGGTGAAACCTATTTTCAACATTTTTCTATCCTAGATGAACCTCTTTAACTATAAGGTAATAGTAGAAATTAAATTGGAGAAAAATGCTCTATAAATTAGTAAGAACATGTGTTAGAAATGATATAAATAAGAAGAAATTGACTAAAGGCCAAGCATAAAGAAAATGAAGAGATGAAATTAATATTTAAAAAAGAAGACGAATCTTATAAATGAAAATAATAAATGATTAGTATATGCCATAGTTATTGCCATTGTATGAACTTCTTACCATCTTAAGTGTAAAATTCTGACATGGAAATATTTTATAAAGTGATATTTGAAATGGTTATGTTCATGGCATGATTACCAATGATTTATGGTAATAGTTATAGTTTGATGAACATACTTGTTATTGAAAGCATATTTTTGGCTATCATTGTGAAAAGAAAAGAAATGAGTACGGTCACATGGCAATCCGTGTGGTGCATCAGTAGAGGACGCCCTACCAACGGTTATGATTATGATTATGAGAAAAGAAAGAGAAAGTGTGCCATGTCGGACGGAGCGAGAAAATCCCGTACCGGAGAGTAGAGGATACTCACCCTGACCGGAGTAGCTTAAAATGAGAATAAGTTGATGGCTATCATATGATATTTTGAAAATAGTTAATCATGTCATACATATCATTACTATATTATTCTTATGTGCATAAATATAATGCATTCATGTGACCCAAGATATTTTCTGTAGTTTATACAACTGAATTTGACATGATGAACTATATTAATGGTAAATTATGATTTATTGTTGAACCTACTGGGATTTAATTCTCACTATATTTTCATATCATGTTCAGAAGAATAATGCAAATTTTCTCAATGACACTTATTATTTCTGTATATTGGATCGAGGTGCCCTACCTTGGATAACTACCAATTATATCAGATGTATTTGTAGTAGATGTGACTGAGATTCCGGTGGAGGTGCCACCCGCACTAGTGTCCCCGGAAGTAGTCGACATAGATGATTAGAACTAATATGTATCTTTGTACAAATGTTTGTAAAATAATGGTGTGTAGTTTGTAAAATAATGATGTGTATGTAAACTCAGTATTGTATCACTGTTAATAACAATTATGCTTGTTTAAAATTATTATTATTACGAGTTAAGTGGTTAGAATTAAAGTAGTAATAACTTCATGGAATTTTACAAATATATAAAAAAAATTTGTTACTTTACATAAATGGAGTTGTTACATAATTAGTATCAGAGGAGGTCGATCCTAGATGGCCAGTGGGTGGATGGTCATCTGAATCGATCTTATAGTGTCTTGAGTATGTTGTAGTTGTGCTGTGTAGGGGATCAGTGATTCATATAGGTAAGAAATTACTAGTGTTTCCTATCTATATGCCGAGGTGGTGTTATGACTGCTATTATATATTTTTGAACTAACTATTGGGTTTGATCACCTCAATAGCAGCATGACTTTGTTTTTGCCATAATAGGAAATGGCACCACCAAGGAGGAATCCAGCAACCAATGCAGAAGAAACCCTGCACAACCTTGCCACGGCAATTCGAGACCAAGTCATGAACATCAACCAAATTTTACAATATCTTCAGAATGCTAATAACCCAAATGGTGAGAATGGTACTAACAACCGGATGGCTGGAAAAGATAATGGCATATACGAGTTCCTGAGGACTAGACCACCTTGTTTCCAAGGTGGCTATGACCCAACAGTAGCCGAAAGGTGGATAAGGGAATTAGAGAAAATCTTTGAAGTGATGAGCTGTACTGAAGAGCAGCAAGTTATTTTTGCTACATATATGTTAAAGGATGAAGCAGAATACTGGTGGCATAGAGCTAGAGAACTTTTAGCTCATCAGAGAAGACAGATCACCTGGCAAGTGTTCAAGGACATTTTTTTTAAAAGTACTTTCCAAGTACTGTACGGGCAGAGAAAGAGATCGAATTTCTCCAACTCAGGCAAGGCAGCATGACCGTGGATCAGTATATCGCAAGGTTCGAGGAGCTGTCTAAATTCTCCTCTTATCTGCGATATAACCCAAATGAAGCATGAAAGGCGGTTAAGTTTGAAGCGGGACTAAACCCGGAGATAAAGAATGCTGTTATAGCTATGGAGATCAGGGAGTTTGTACCTCTGATAAATAAATGCAGACTCCTGGAAAAGAGTTTAAGGGCAGTGGAGGACGAGAAGCAAAGGCGAAACCTATGGAAGAAGAAGAAAAATTTTCCCAACCCTGGAAAGAATGTGAGAAGAAGTGGATATGGAACTGGTAAGAGGCCATTGATTGCGGATCCTAGACCTTTTCAACAAGACTTCGCCCCAATCAAGTGCGCTAAGTGCGGACGCATGCATGGTAACCGGCCATGCTACATGGGACAAGATGTCTGCTTCAATTGCGGACAGAAGGGACATTTTGCGAGAAACTGCCCACAGAATGTGGGGAAGCAGCCAGAACAGAGGCCTCAGGTAAAAGGAAAGGTTTTCACCCTGAGTGGCCAAGAGGCAGCTCAATCTTCTGAAATGATTCAAGGTACATGTTATATCTATAGATTTGCTCTTATGGTGTTATTTGACTCTGGTGCTAGTCATTCATTTATATCGGAAGAATGTATTAGGAAGTTTCAGTTTCCTATTTCTAAAACTCCCTATGAGCTATCCGTAGTAACCTCTACAGGGGAACGAGTATTAACTTCCTCTGTATGTAAAGACTGTCAAGTCACCATCCAAGAGAAAAAAAATTTTGTAGACCTCGTCTATTTACCTTTAAGAGGTATTGAGGTCATTCTAGGGTTAGACTGGATGTCTAGAAATCGAGTCTTGTTGAATTGTTGTAACAAGACCGTTGAATTTCTACCTCTTACTCCGAAAGAGGAGGTCCAGTTATTGATGCTAAATGCCAATCAAGTTAATAGGGAGTTAAAAAATGGAGTACTTGGATACATTCTCTTGTATTTATCAAACCTAGAAGTCGAATCGAAGCTTGATGAAATCCCAATAGCCAACGAGTTTCCTGAAGTATTTCCATCAGATATTCCAGGCTCACCTCCCAAGAGAGAGATAGAGTTCTCTATTGATCTCCTACCTGGGACAGGGCCTATCTCTATTGCACCATATCGAATGGCCTCGAAGGAACTACAGGAACTCAAAAAGCAGTTTGAGGAACTATTAGACAAGCAATTCATTAGACCGAGTGTATCACCTTGGGAAGCTCCTGTATTGTTTGTTAAGAAGAAAGACGGGAGCTTGAGACTATACATAGATTACAGACAGCTGAATAAGGTGACTATAAAAAACAAGTACCCTCTCCCTAGGATAGATAACTTATTGGATCAATTGAAGGGAGCTTCCATCTTTTCTAAAATTGACTTGAGGTCAAGATATCATCAGATTAGAATCAAGGAGGAGGACGTACCAAAAACTGCCTTCAGGACTAAGTATGGGCACTATGAGTTTCTTGTAATACCCTTCGGGTTGACGAATGCACCTGCAATTTTCATGGATTACATGAATCGCATTTTTGACCCTACCTAGATCAATTTGTTGTAGTGTTCATTAATGACATCTTGATATATTCTAAGAGTGAGAAAGAACATGAACAACATATCCAAATCGTGCTATAAGTACTGAAAGACGGTTACGGAAGTCAGAAGTTTCCTGGGTTTGGCAGGATACTACAGAAGGTTTATACAAAACTTCTCTCGTATAGCCTTGCCATTAACTAAATTGACCAGGAAGGGAAGTCCTTTCAAATGGACTGATCAATGTGAAGCTAGTTTTCAGGAGTTAAAGACAAGACTGACCACTCCTCCTATTTTAATTATTCCATACCCCACAGGATATTTTGAAGTGTATAGTGACGCTTCAAAGAAAGGGCTAGGATGTGTACTGATGCAAAATAAGAGAGTAGTTGCTTACACCTCTAGGCAACTGAGACCCCACAAAGGAAACTATCCAACCCATGATCTTGAATTAGTGGCAGTGGTGTTTGCCTTAAAGATTTGGTGACACTATTTGTACGGGGCAACCTTTGAAGTATATTGTGATCATAAGAGTCTTAAATACCTCTTTAATTAGAAGGAGTTAAATATGAGGCAACGAAGACGGGTAGAATTCCTTAATGACTACAAGTTTGAGATAAAGTATCATCCCGGAAAGGCGAATGTTGTAGCAGATGCCTTGAGTCAAAAATCTCTGCACATGGGTCAGATGATGGTGTATGAGATGCAGATGCTAGAGGAGTTTCAAAATTTGAAGCTAGCCACTACTCTTACTCCAAAGAATCTAGTCATTAATGGTTTAAGTATAGGGTGTGACCTTAAAGCCCAGATCAAAGAGGCTCAAGCTCACGACTAATACTTACAGGATCATAAAGACCAAGGTAATTTTTCTGTCATGGAAAATAGAGCAATCATGTATCAGGGAAGGATTTGTGTCCCTCAAGAACGAGAGTTGAGGACTAAGAACCTGCAGGAAGCACATCAGAGTAAATACACAGTTCATCTTGGATGCACTAAAATGTACCAAGATTTAAAAAGGATGTATTGGTGGCCAGGGATGAAAAAGAACATTGCCGAGTTTGTGGCGAAATGTCTCATTTGTCAAAAGGTGAAGGTGGAGCATCAAAAGCCAGCGGGATTTCTACAACCTCTTAAGATCCTTAAATGAAAATGGGATAGTATCTCAATAGACTTTGTTATGGGATTACCAAAGAGTTTAGTGGGACATGACTCTATCTGGGTAATAATTGACAGATTAACCAAATCTGCTCACTTTTTACCCATAAAAATTAACTATTCACTGGATAAATTAGCCCAATTGTACGTTCAGGAAATAGTTAGATTGCATGAAAATCCCTTAAATATCATTTCTGATAGAAATCCGAGGTTCACATCGAAGTTTTGGAAGGCATGGCAGGAAGCTTTTGGTACTCAGTTCTGATTCAGTACTGCCTACCATCCTCAGACTGATGGGCAGACAGAACGAACTATTCAAACCCTAGAAGATATGTTGAGGGCCTGTGTGATAGAGTAAGGTAAAGGATGTGATAAGTATCTACCTTTAGTAGAGTTTGTTTATAATAATAGTTATCACTCTAATATTAAGACGGCCCCCTATGAAGCTTTATACGGTAGAAAGTGCCAATCTCCACTATGTTGGTTCGAGGTAGGAGAAAAGAACTTGTTGGGTCTTGATCTAGTTTAACAAACCACTGAAAAAATCAAGATGATACGAAACAAAATACTTACAGCTCAGAGACGGCAAAAGAGTTACTATGATAAGAGACATAGACCTCTAGAGTTTGAGGAAGGAGACCATGTATTTCTGAAACTTTCCCCGACTACTGGAGTTGGTAGGTCTCTCAACATAAGAAAGTTAAGTCCGCGATTTTTGGGATCCTACCAAATTCTGAAGAAAGTAGGAACATCAGCATATCAAGTTGCTCTCCCACCTAATTTGTCAAACCTGCATAATGTTTTTCACGTATCACAGCTGCGGAAGTATCTTCCAGATTCATCACATGTAATACAGGATGAACCAATTCAAATAAATGAGAACATGACATACCAGCTAGTACCTGCATCCATATTGGACACTGACGTAAAACAACTGAGAAATAAAACAATTCCCCTTGTTAAGGTGTTCTGGGAAGGTTTGACTCCAGAAGAAGCAACTTGAGAGTTGGAAGAAGTCATGAGGAAGAAATATCCGCAATTGTTCTTATTAGGTAATTTCTGAAATTTTGAGGACAAAATTTCTTTTAGGGGTAGAGAAATGTAACATCTCTAATTTTGCTTCTTTTATTAATAAAAATACATAAATATTTAATTAAGGAAATAAAATTTATTAGACAATATTTTAAATATTTAAGGAAATATAATCTTTAAAATCTCTTCACCTTATGTATATGTATAGAAAATGTTTTTAACATTAAGAGAACAAATAAAGAGGAAAAACTTAATAGGAAAAAAAATTAGAAATAACATACCAAAGAGATGCAAAATTCTTGGATAAGGAAGGTAAATATTTAGAAACAAGTAAATGTCTTAAAATTTCAAGAACATTGGATTAGGGTAATTTTTTCTAATTCAAGAACTAGAGTTACTAAGTTTAAAATCTTTACCCATACATTGGGCTTTTACCTATGGACACTTCATATAGAGTTTTTCCACTTCACATAAGTTTCTAGCAAGCCCATTGGATAACCTAAGTAAGAAATAAAACATAGACTTGAGCTAGGATATAGTAATTGGACCAATAGCCCAAAAATTATAAAAATGTGACCAAGACCTCCAAGAAAGGTAGAATTTTATCCAAAGCAAAGAAAATGGGTAGGAATAAGCCCATAATGGGTAGGAATAAGCTCAAATCCAAGAGGAAAAATAAAATAAAATAAATTAGGTGATGATATAATAATGTAATAATAATAAAGATTAGGTCACATGGCATTAAGACAAAAATTTAGCAAGTGGTGTGATTCTACATTCATAATTTTGGCAAGTGACATGATAATACAAGGCTTTAAGACAAAAACATCTATATCCTACACTCATAATTTTAGCAAGTGGTATGATAATACATGGTATTAAGACAAAACATTCATATCCCACAAAAATAATATCAACCAAATAATGGAGATTCAAGGGCTAGAAATTTGCCACCTAAAAAGGCAAACCTATCATACTTGTTTAAGACAAAAGAAAATAGAAATGAATCCTTAAATTAAAGGAACCTTGTCCCTTATCTTAAGAACATATCATCATAATTTTCAAAATACAAATCTCTTTTTCCTATGCATATATTGACTATAGAAGAGGAAGACAAGAACATAAGTTGTTTATTTTCAAAAAATTCAACAAAGTGTATCCTAATTGTGATAAGGTAGATCCATGATCATGAAAGGTGTATTATTTGGTAGTCTATTTAAGCAAAACACACCCCTACAACATTTTAATTTCGTCCAAGTGAGGAAGAGAGAGAAATAGAAGTAAGGTAGAGTGAGGAAAGGAGAAAAAGAGAGGAGAAGAAAGGAAGGAAGAAAAAGGAGAAGTTTAGAGGCTAAGTACTCAAGGTAAGTTACCTTAATCTCCACTTGAATCCATTTTTCTTCTTCATCCTTGAGGTTCAAAATTCACCCTCCTTCTCTTACCTAAGTTGCTAGAAAAGCTAAGGGAATGGAGGAATCTTGCTACTTCTTTCAAAAGGAAACAAGAAAACAAATTCACTAAGTAAGTTAGGGAGATTCTTAGGTAAGTTTAACAATATTTCTTTTTGAAGAAAACTTTTGAAACTTATAATATTTATATGATATTTTGATCTTAGAACTTTGATGATTAGTCATGGATGTTGCTATATCATGTTACATATTGATCTTACATGTGATGTATGTTTGAATACTTAGGTTGGTGTAGATCGTTCTGCATGGGTATGGTTATGGGTGGCAGAATTTTAAGCTTCTGTGTTTTAATTTTTGGGAACATTCTATAGGGAATTTAAACAAATGGTTAACATAACAAATGTAGATTTATGTCTCACGAATTTTTAGCCACTGGAATCATTCAATTTAGAGTTCATATGAGGTAGATACGGTTCGATTAGTAAAAAAATGTCAGAAAATGGTTAATTAGGGAAGAATATGTTAGGATAGTTTCGGTGTTTTAATTTTTGGGAACAATTTATAAGGAATTAAAATAAATGGTTAAAATATGAATTATATATTTATGTGTCACGGATGTTTACCCATTGGAATCACTTAATTTGGAATTTTTATGTGGGAGATATAGTCAGATTAGTAAGTAAAGGTTAGAACCTACCCGCGAATAAATAATATTGAATTTAAGGGAGTAATAACACTAAGATTTATTACTATTTTGCTGATATGATTAACATAAGAATTGTCTTAACTTTTCATAGACACCAAGATCACCTCAATCGGAGTTAAAATGAAGGAATTATGCTCTGATTAGTGAGTAAAGGTCACAGAACACGGTCAGGCCATGTTCTGGGTGCTTCAAGCACGGGTTAGCCGTGTTCGGGGCTATTTTTTAGTACATTTGAAGTATTTTTAAAGTATGGTCGTGGCCTGGAATATGGCCAGACCGTGTTGGAAGCTGGTGAAGCCTATTTTCAATATTTTTCTACCCTAGATGAACATCTTTAACTATAGGGTAATAGTAGAAATTAAATTGGAGAAAAACGCTCTATAAATTTGTAAGAACATGTGTTAGAAATGATATAAATAAGAAGAAATTGACTAAAAGTCAAGTATAAAGAAAAAGAAGAGATGAAATTAATATTTAAAAAAGAAGACAAATTTTATAAATGGAAATAATAAATGATTAGTATATGCCATAGTCATTGCCATTGTATGAACTTCTTACCATCTTAAGTGTGAAATTCTGACATGAAAATATTTTATAAAGTGATATTTGAAATAGTTATGTTCATGGCATGATTACCAATGATTTATGGTAATAGTTATACTTTAATGAACATACTTATTATTGAAAGCATAATTTTGGCTATCATTGTGAAAAGAAAAGAAAAGAAATGAGCACGGTTACATGGCAATCCGTGTGGTGCACCAGTAAAGAACGCCCTACCAACGGTTATGATTATGAAAAAAGAAAAAGAAAGTGTGACATATCGGACGGAGCGAGAAAAGCCCGTACCGGAGAGTAGAGGATACTCACCCTAACCGGAGTAGCTTGAAATGAGAATAAGTTGATGGCCATCATATGATATTCTGAAAATAGTTAATCTTATCATACATATCATTACTATATAATTCTTATGTGCATAGATATAATGCATTCATGTGACCAAAGATATTTTCTGTAGTTTATACAGCTGAACATGACATGATGAACTATATTAATGGTAAATTATGATTTATTGTTGAACCTACTGGGATTTAATTCTCAATATATTTCTATATCATGTTCAGAAGAATAATGCAGATTTTCTCAATGACACTTATTATTTCCGTACGTTGGATCGAGGTGCCCTACCTTGGGCAACTACCAGTTATATCATATGTATCTGTAGTAGATGTGACTGAAATTCCGGTGGAGGTGCCACCCGCACTAGTGTCCCCGGAAGTAGTCGACATAGATGAGTAGAACTAATATGTATCTTTGTACAAATATTTGTAAAATAATTGTGTGTAGTTTGTAAAATAATGGTGTGTATGGAAACTCAGTATTGTATCACTGTTAATAACAATTATGCTTGTTTAAAGTGATTATTATTACGAGTTAAGTGGTTAGAATTAAAGTAGTAATAACTTCATGGAATTTTACAAATATAAAAAAGAAATTGTTACATTTACATAAATAGAGTTGTTACAACAAATATGTTGAACAATTGCAATTTCAGTAGACTCTGATGGCCTCTGTTATCACTTCTCAGACTGTGAACATTGCCTTATCACCAATCCTCTCCTTAAAACCATCTTCGTCGTCTTCATCTTCTGCTACAGTGGTTCAAATGAACGCTGCCCCTAAAACACAGCAGGTGAAGTCCCTAGACGAGGCAGCGAAATCCTCGTAAATCATCTGTGAAATTTGCGCAAAAATCAGAGGGAGTGCCGAGATGTTTACAAATCGGAGATGTGACCATTCCTTTTGCTATGACTGTGTAACCAAACAAGTGGCCACGAAGGTCCAAGAGAGCATAACAGTGGTCTCATGCATTGGTTTAGCCTGCAAGGGTTTTCTTGAGCTCGATGATTGTCGCCTATTGCTTCCAAAAGAGTTGCTCGATAGGTGGGATCAGGCCTTGTGTGAAGCTCCATTTCTGGCAACCCCAAAATTTTATTGCCCTTTCAGGGATTGTGCAGCCATGTTGCTGGTAGACAATGAGGAAGAAGAAGCCGTAAGGGAGTTTGAGTGTCGTGGTAGACAGAACGAAGCAGAACAAGGTAGAAGGCCGAGAGAGGGAGAAAGGGAAGCAGAGATGCCGAGAGAAACAAAAACGTAGGGAGAGAGAATGAAGAAAGTAAACGAGGGGTAATAAAGCAAGGGTGGTTCAGTATTTTTATACGTGATTTTATGTTTTTCTGTCCATTTCTTTTGTTTTTAAAAGATAATAAGCATTACCTAGTATCGCGCCATCGAATTTTGTGGGTTCTCAAATACTGACAACCAAATGCGATAAGTGATGGAATGAAAATTCAAATTTCTATTCTATCAGTTTATTTTCATAACGTAATAAAAAAATTATATAAAAAACTTAATAAAAAAATAATAACAAAAACTCATACTTACTCTTAAATTTTTAAAATTTTAAATATTTACTCTTTAAATTTTAAATTTTTTAAAATTTTAAAATATCAAACTTTATACTTTAAATATTAAAATTTTAAATTTCAAAATTTTAAAAACTAAATTTTAAACTATAAATTTTAAAATTTAATTTTAAATTTCAAACTTCATGACACTAACTCAATTTTAAATTTTAATTTTTTTAAAATATTATTTAAAAAATAATTATTTATTAATTTAACATATTTTTTACATAAAAATATTTTTATCAAAATAATATTATTTTTATTCTATTCATTTGCTTAATAAATACAAAATAAGATTATACTATACAATACAAAAGCAAATGATAATATAAAAATTTATCAAGTGATTAATTTATCCTATATTATTTAAAGACCTTTATCTTATTTGATCTAAAATCTTATATAACACATCAAACGGGGCTTAAGAGTAAAGAAATGAAAAGTGAATTAATAGTTAATCATGAATTAACCCACTAAAATCTACATTTATAAAATTGATTTAATGACACAACCCATTTAAACTATTAATTTAAATGATTGAATTAAAATGAATCATAATTAAGTTAGATTAGAGTTATTAAATAGTCGTAGGTAATAATTATCATCTCTCATAGATGAGATTTAAGAGAAAGAATGGGAAGAGAGAAGGGAAGAACGGAGAAAAAGAGAGGAGAGAGTGTGAGAGAGAGGAGAAATTTACATGAATACCAAGTCAGTAATGATTTAATATTTTGGACATGTAAAACCTGTCTAATACGTGTTAGATCTCGAATCCCCAAGTTTCACAAAAGACTTAACAATATTGCTTGGGTTGTTACAGAATAGCGTATACCTACATCAGATTACGTAACGAATGTAATGCAAAGGCTGTAACATAATTTGCCAATACTTGGCTACAATGATCAACATCTCAAGTTCTAATAATCTGATTGAATTGAACTACTCGCGCGGCTTATTGAATTTACACTTAAAACAACAAAGAATCTCTGGATATTAGTCAATTTGATTTTGATGACTACGAGAATCTTCTAACCGAAACAATCAAAGGCTTTTCATACAGGTTCAACAACTAATGAATAGAATGCAAATATTTCATTTTGTTACATGCCCATTTATGAATAGGTGATAAATTAAAAGTACATCTTCATCAAAATACAGCCGGCATCAAAGAGTAAAATAAAAAGCTATCTATTGCACTAGTTAATATTTGTTTTTAATACGACAGAATAAAGATTTGAACCTAAGATCTCATGTTAATGATTTTACTGCACCAATTAATGTCTCATAAACAGACCTATTTCACATCATAGAAGAATTGAGAAATTTGAAATTTTAAAGGGAAAAGAAAAAACCAAGAGAAGTGCATTGTGGTCTCAAAAGGTTAGATGATTACTTTAGAACAACTGCAGCATTCCTCAAAGATAGGTACCTCTGCACATACTCATTAGGAAGCGCTCTGACGGTCTTGAAAACATCAGCATTTGCATACCGGAGATTAGTCCTAGGGTCATAGTAGGGTGCCTGCCGAATGAACTACTTAGTTACTTCTCCAGTACAAGTGCGGATGATGGTGTATAAGATAGAATAAATGGGTTACACAAATAAATGAACAAACACACAACATAACAAATTAAACAAACAAGTTCATGACAAATTTTACTTTTTCTATTTTTATAGTATGTAGCTTACTAGTTTGTCAAGTGACAAGACTAAACTATTTCTAAGTTGGGTCTTCATAATAAAAAACAAGCTGCCTATAATAAGGACTAATACACGTTAAGAATGGTATTTAAACAAGCTGCCTATAATAAGGACTAATACACGTTAACAAACGAGCTTAAGAACCAAAATCCGAACCAATCAACTTAAGGTAGCTTGACTCAACTTCAAGATGAGAAATATTGCAAAAAGGTCATTCAGTATGTCACACTAATTTTTCATGCGTTACCATGATCTCGTTTATAATATTTGCAGTTTGTAGTAGCGCATTAAGAAAACAATAGTATTATTAAAAGGTGACAAAAAATGTATGTTTCAAGATTCATTTTGGTCCCTGAACTTTAAATTGTCAATTTGGTCCTATATTTTCTAAAAAGATGCGTTGTAACCCATGTGGTCACACGTGTTAGAATTAGCTGATGTGATATATATATATATATATATATTAATAATTTTTTCCTTAAACTACAATGTTTAGTATTTCAGAATTCAGAACAAAAACAAAAGTGGGGGTGACAAAGCAGACAAACTGTATTTCCTAGATGTTAAGAATTTATTACTGAAATGCTGCTAGTCATGCAGTAGTGAGATGTGCTCGTATTATAGTGTGAAAAATTACTAATACAAAATTTCTAAAGATTGCGAATTAATAGTCAACATATGCACCTTGTTGAAAAAAAACAAAGATTAAATTGACACAATCAAAAAATTTAGCACAAATTTGAAAATAAAAGTAAATTGCAGGGACTAAAACAGTAATTTACCCAAAGAAAAAGAAGCTATATATGTACATTATTATCATTAGTCAGGCCTTGAGGGTAAGCTGGATACAACCCAGCTCTAATGAAGTAGATCAATTCATAACGGCCCACTACTGTTTGAACATTAGATGCCCCAAAGTAAGCAGGCACTGGAACAAGAAAGCTAATTCACAGATAATAGGTGAGTGAACAGTACGAAGACAAATGATCCCAATGAAGTAGAGCATAAAGGATTATTATCCCGCTAAAGAAGAACTTTAATAAAATGACAGGCAACTACGGAAGACAATTCTTACAAGGACAGTCAAACTTAATGAGTTAGCGCCTGCCATGGTAAAATAAACTATCCAGCTACCAAATGGCTACATTTTTTAAACCCAAGGAACAGTAGAAAAATTCTCTTTGAGGAGTCAATCAGGAATACTAAGATGATGGCTAATAGTTCTCAATGCAAAAGCTAACCAATTTTTGACTAATTAAAAGAAGGATAAGGTTACAAACTTCAAAATTTAACCTAAAGATGACATTCTTTGAGATTCAATTGTGGCCAAAAGTTCCAACAGTAATTTCAAGTTCAAAACAGTGACACAAGATAAATTATTAGATTCGCAATTTCAATCAAAAGGTGAGGATGACAACCTTTTAAATAGAAATTTTGTGTTCCTCACAAATGCAAGGCACCCTCCCCCCTTCAAATTAGAATTCTATGCCAAATAATTACTTCCAAACAAATAAAAGGATGACTAATAATAGTCATATCCAGAGAAATACAACTGACAAAAACTAACAAAGTTTTCTACATACCTCAAAGCCTGTAATATCACAAATTCTCTTGCAGGGATGCATAGATGGGGGTGACTCAATATTCACATCTGCAAGACAATCCTAGAAAGAAATTAAACAATTGAACAAAGGCTTTGATATGGATGGCATAACTGGGAAACAGAACAAAGAATTAGAATACAGTATACAGGAAGTAGTCTTAAGCTCTAGGTTTAACATTTAGTATGTAACTCTAGCATAAATTCATACTGTCAAGGAAAACTAGTTGCAGAACCAGATGTTGTGTTTCTTTAAAAATCTTGACCCCATAACACAGAAATTTAAGATGTATTCTACTTTTAGCTTAACTAACAATAAAATTTTCTATCACTCCACCAACCTATTGATTTCAAATTCTAAAAAAAATAAAAGGAAAAAAAATAGAGTATACAGGGAGTAGCTACATCGATGATACTAAGAAGTATCAAATGCATACACAAAGGCTAGGGTATAAGAGAAGAAGAAGAAGAAGAACAGGGGTTCCTTTCAAGAGGAGAAAATGGAGATTGGCTCTGATAGCTCACAATTAGGTTCATCAGGTGGGTAATTCTGGTAGTTCTCAGCTTGAATAATCTGCTTGAGATGTTTCCAGTGCCTGCCTCTAGCTTGGCCTTTAGGGTATTTCTCATATGTTTGAACCCGCTTAAAACTGAGGTAGGTTGGCAACACTAGCTCTGCCTCTACAACCTCTGGCTCCATCTTTCTTATCCTTCATATGACATCAATTAAATACCATCCAAAAATAAAAAATTAAGTCAATAATTTATTGTATTAGAAACATACAATAACTTCTTTATAAGTGGGAAACAATCATTAAAGAATTTCAAAACACATTTGAGCAAATCTTTGATTTGATCCCCAATCATTAAGAGAAAGTCACAACCAAGTGCACAAGTAATGATATACTGCCAATGGTAACAATGTGTTCAGGACCTTTTTTTTCTCAGAAATCAAATGATTTGGATCAAACATTAATGAATTCTGATAATTGAAAACAAATTAGAAAAATAATGTGTTCATTTTATATACATATGAATTATAATCACTGGAATATATATAAAAGGCATAGGATTCAATTCAGACTTATATTATTGGCCATACTGAAAGAATGAAGTGGGAGGTGCGTAACGGTTGCAAAAATCATGCAATCAAGGAGAGGCCTGTTTTCTCTGAGCAGCAGTTTTACAGTTTTTGAAATTCAATATTTGTGGAGGCTGTTACCAGAATATTATTGCTGGTTTTAAAGGAATTTTACGGCAAGGGGATTGAGCTTCAACTGGGACATATTCAGGGCCAAGAACAAATGATCTATCTCACAACAGAGTGAGTGTTTTTGCAAGTATTGGCCACTGTTATCACAAACACAAATCCAAACCCATCACCGAGCCCAGAAAGATTTGGGTCCCAAAGGCTCAAATGGAGCAATAGAAAAAAGGCATGTAAATGGGTTAGGTTGACCTAGTTTGCTGGAGTGCACACAAACAGCAAGGGTTCTTCATTCGTTTTACCTGTTCCAAAAGGGATAGAGGGGGCTGATGAACAAGTCTGGGCAGTCGGGTGTGACAATCTTGGGCTTAGAGGTGGTTTTCAAGGTGGTAAGGGGTTGGTTGGGATGAAAGAGACTCTGTGCACACAGGCAGTTCAGAAACAGGGGAGGGGGGAAAACTGACCTGGGTGGGTCATGTGATGATGGAAAGAAGCAAACAGATGGTGCTATATCACAGGGCCAGGATGTTCTGGATGACCATGTTCAAGGAGGCATTTTCGGGTTTGAAGGAGGTTCTAAAAATGAACAGAAAATATGGGCACAAGTGTTGTTATGCTACCTCTAAGTGAGGACTCAGATTCTGATTTTGATGACATTCTAGAGGAGGAAGAGTTTTGAGGATGACAAGGGAGATTTGTTTAACGAGGAACTACAGATGCGTTACTAACAAATAAGCATTGTTGAAGTCCCACATCGGCTGACTATCTAAACATTGTGCTTCTTATAATTTAAGCAATTCTCCCTCTCATGACTTGAGTTTTGGGAGAGGAGTTAGGCTTAAATTTCTAAGATGGTATCAGAGCCTGTTCCAATTTCGATGTGATCCACCCACAGATGTTCATTCCTACAAATTTTACACTCTAAATGTCCAACCTTGGGCGTGAGACGGGTATGTTGAAGTCCCATATCGGTTGGGTGTCTAAGCATTGTGCTCCTTATAAATTTAAATAATCCTTTCTTTCAAGACTCAAATTTTGGGAAAAGAGTTAGGCTCAAATTTCTAAGGAGCCTAATAAGGAAATGCCTTTTCTTAAGCAAGATTATGGTATTTCACAACTTTTTGAAGAGAACACGTGTTCAGGGGACAATGCTTTATATGGGCCTTGGACTTGCCAACAAGGTGGTGAGAACTTTTTGGGTAATTCTATAAACCAATAAGATGTTTTGTCTGAACTAGGGAGTGATTCGTCAAACCATCAATTGTCCCTCTCTAAGGACAATTTAGTTATTCCTTGCTCTCATTCTATTGCAAATTCTTTGATTGGTGTCGAGAACTAGTTTTCACAATAATGGAGAGACCCTAAATCTTTTTTTGAAGCATTCCCCTACTAATTCGGCTTCCATGTTCCCATTCTTTTGAAAAGCTGAATTTGTTGATAGGTAGCAAAGATTTGGGACATCATTGCAGCAATGGCATTTCACCCATTCCACTTGGAGTTACTTCATATCAATTTGTTGACCATAACCCAAAGGAAAATGCCATATCTTTAAAGAGTATAGGCAATGAGAGGGATGTTCAAGACCCACAAGACTGTGTTGGTGAGAGAGGCGTTCATTTGAAGGTGATGGATTCTCCTAAAACATATTCATGAAGGAAGAAGGGACTAGAAAAAGAGTAACAATTTTACTTCTAGGATAAATTATGGTGGAGTGAAGGAAAGGTGGGTGTGTAAGGTGAATCCATGAAGCTTTTTAGTTGGAATGTTAAGGGATTCAAAAGTTAGGCAGCAATAACAACAATAATTAAGCATTTTTCCACTAGGTGGAGTCGGCTATATAAATCAAATAATACCACAGTAATCTATTATAAAAGAGGTTAATAGAGAGATGACTAATTGTTAAATCTTTCTTAATGGTTTCACTTATTGCTTTTTTTTTTTACTTTTTTCTATCTCTCAGGATGCTCTCCATCTGATTTACTCTTCGTAGTACGGCTCCTACAGGTCTTCTTCACACATAGAAAACCACCTTAAACGAGATTCAAAAGCTAGGCAAAGCATAAAAAAATATAAGAGGTTATTTCTAAGGCAATGCCCAATATTGCTATGATTCAAGAAAGCAAGTTGGAAGAGTGTGATGGTTTGCTTGTCAGTAGTTTGCTAGAGTCAAGACATAAAGATTGGGAATGTATCCCTTCCCTTGGGGCCTTGGGGGTATGGTGGTCATTTGGGATACTAGGGTGGCAACTACAGCAGGCTCTAACCATAGTTCCTTTTCAGTTATTGGACTTAAAGGGAAGGGGTCAATGGTGGTTTACTTCAGTTTATGGTCCTATTAGACCACAAATTAGACCTTTGTTCTAGGAGGAGCTTAGTTACATTCATGGTTTTTGTGCTCCTTTTTGGAGCACTGATGGTGATTTTAACACACTAAGGTTTCCTAATGAAAAGTTGGGATATGATCGAATTACAGCAACTATGAGGGATTTCGATAATTTTAGCTAGGATTGCAATCTCAAATATTTACCTTTGTCCAATGTTCAATACACTTGGTCAACGGTTAGAGGGAATACAATTTCTTCTCGGTTGAATAGGTTCCTGTGCACTACTACTTGGGAGGATACTTCTCCATATTTGATGCAAGCGGTGGGGACTTGCTTAGTTTCAAATCATTTTCTAATTGTTTTGGAGTCTAGCAAGGTTAAATCAGGCCCTACTCCTTTCCGCTTTGAAAAGATGTGGTTGAGTCACCCTTTTTTTTCCTTTTGTGAAATAGGTATGGAAAGAAATGATAGTGGATCAATGGGAGGGCTTTAATTTTATGAGGAAGTTGAACGTTTAATGGAGAAGGTTAAGGTTTGGAATCAAGACGTTTTTGGAATTTATAAGACTAGAAAAGAGGAGATTCTTAGAGAGTTGGAGCCATTAGATAAGTTGGAGGCAGAAGGGTTGTTATCTTAGGAGCTGCAAAGTAAAATGGGTACTCTAAAGAATGAGTTTGAGGTGGTGATTTTACGAGAAGACACTAGCTGGACTTTTTTCACTTTGGTGCCTAAGAAGGATAGGTATATTAAGGTGAGAGACTATAGACCAATCAGTCATTACTAAAGTTCTATTAGGCTTTATGATGCGTTATCGGAAACAATTTCAAAAAATCAAAGTGCTTTCATCCCAGGTAGGAAGATTTTCGATGTGGCCTTAGTAGCTAATGAGGTTGTGGAAGATGTGAAGAGGCAAAGGATCTGGATTTTAAGAAAGCATATGATAGGGTGAGTTGGATTTTTTTGGATAAAGTGTTTAATAGGAAGGGTTTTGGAGAGAGATGGCAGAAGTAAATTTTGGGACGCCTGTCTGTTGCCACCTTTTCTATGATTGTTAATGGTCAACCTAAGTCTTGGTTTCAAGGTCAGCGAGGAGTTAGACAAGAAGATCCTCTTTCTTCCTTCCTGTTCACTTTAGTGGTGAATGTTTTGAGTCAGATGTTGGTTAGAGTTGTAGATAAGGATTTGGTCAAAGCGCTAATGGTTTGGTCTATGATGCTATTTTGTTTCTAAAGGATGATGGGCAGACTTTCATGCATGCGCTTTATATCCTTTAGTTCTTTGAGATGGCTTCAGGTTTGTAGATCAATTTGGCAAAGAGTGGTGATGCAGAGATTAACATTGATAGTCACAGTCTTTCTTCTTTTGCTGTTTTGGCTGGTTTGTAGGTGTTGCAAGGGCCTCTTGTTTACTTAGGTGTGCCCTTGGGAGGTTATCTACAAGCTACATCCTTTTGAGATCCAGTTGTCCAAAAAATTTCTAAGAGATTGGATAATTGGAAAGGGTCCTTCTTCTCTTTAGGTTTCCGCATCACTCTCATTTAGTCTTGTCTATCCATCATTCCTATCTATTATATGTCCCTTTTTAAGATGCCAGTAGGCGTGGCTCACCAAATGGAGAGGATTATGAGGAACTTTCTTTGGTCAGGTCCAGGTGCAAATAATAGAGTGCATTTAGTTAGCTCTGATGTTTGCTGCACACCTAAGAATGAAGGTTTCTTGGGTCTTGGTGATTTTTTGTCCAAGAATATTGCCTTGTCAGCTAAGTGGTTATGACGTTTTCCTCCCGAGGTCAATGCTTTATGGCATAAGGTTATTCCAAGCAAATATGGTTTACATCCGAATGGTTCAAATGCCAACATTCCAATGAATGTTACTCATGCAAGTCCTTGAAATTTATTTTACAAGGATATTTATCTTTTATGCCACTTGTTTTTTTAAAATTGGGGGATGGTTCAAAAATTAGATTTTGGGAGGATACATGGGTGGGAAATATTCCTTTTTTGGAGGCTTTTCCTCAATTTTATCGGCTTTCTTCCATGCATAATTCTCCAATCCAAAGTTTCCTTATTTTCCAAAATTCAATTCATCCTTGGAATTTTCACTTTTTCACAAATTTAAATGATAAGGAAAGTAGTGAACTTAAGCTGCTTTTGGCTCTTATTGACTCTGCTCCCTTTTCTTCTAATAATGACATGAAAATTTAGATCCTAGATTCTTCAGAAGTCTTTTCTTATAAATCTTATTTTCAGTTCCTTACCTATTCTCCTACAAGGGAGACTTTTGTTCTTGATAAGCCTATTTGGAAATCTAAAACTCCTTCTCACTTCAAATCCTTTGTTTGCACTGCAAATACTAAATAGGATTAACACTAATGACATGTTGTAGGTTCGGTGGCCCCATATAGTTCTCTCCCCTGATTTGTGCCTTATGTGCAATGACTCTGAGTCTATGTCTCATTTACTCCTTCATTGTTCAATAGTGAGCTACTTGTGGAATAAGCTTTCTAGAATCTTTTGTGAGAGCTAAGTTTGTCCTAGTTCATTGGATCAGCTTCTTCAAATTGATTTTCAAACATTTGGTAATAAGAAGGCCAACAAACCCTTGTGGCAATGTGCAGTTTATGGGATTTTGTGGTTTTTGTGATTAGAAAAGCATGTTCGCATCTTCAAGGGTGTGTCTTTGCCTTTAAATCTGATATGGGACAGAATTGTGCACATGGCTTTTTTAAGGGAATCTCTATTTTGGAAATGCAAAGAAATTGAACAGCTCTTCTACATTGATTTGTTAGTTTAGGGTCTTTGTTTTCTGGTGTGAGGATTTCTTATCCTCCTTTCTTTTGCTAATACAATTTCTTTTTCCATAAAGTAAAAATTTCTCTCTCTCTCTCTCTCTCTCTCTCTCTCTCTCTGACATTGAAAAACAAAAGGTCAAATAAAAAGCTTGACAAAATTAAATGAAATGATGAGGGAAGAAAAATATTTCCTCCATGAAGATTCTATTAAGAACAAAAATCAATCATTATTACCATCAACAAATCATTGGAAAAATTTGGAAGGCAATATTCAATAGGATTAATACTATTAGTTTGCTGGAAGCTACCAAACCAAGAACTTTCCTAAATTTTGTTTTATGCACTTCTCTGATTCAGAGACTAGTGGTTATTTAACCTACATTATTCAGCTGCTGGGAATCTCTCATGGAGACTTTTGAGTATTTTTGTGTCCTACAAAGTTGAAGCCATTTTAGCTAAGTCCATTCAAAGGCTCTGGGAAGAGTAAGGAGGGCAAGCTTTATGGAGATGTATAATTTTGCAATAGTTGGTGCTTATAGTTAAAATAAAATATATTAATTATCGAGGATAAATGTATGCTGATGCCTTTGTCAGGGGAAAATGTTGCCTCTATGGCTTCTTTGTGGTGTTCATTGAGTTCTGTAGTTAGAGAGGTTTCTCTGTCAGATATGGAGAGGGATTGGAAAGTTTGCTTTTGTTAAAATGTTTTCCTTCTTTCTCTTTTGGGATATTCTTCCCCTGGATTCCCAATGAATACGTCTTATTTCCTGCCTTTATAGTTATTTTCTGATAAATCTTCTTCTACTATCAAATAATTATAACAACCCAATAACAATTACAATAATAATAATGATAAGGCATATAAAAAAAAATAGAAAGTGATTTTTTTGTAATTTTAAGTTCACCAGGGAGCCAGAGCAATGGTACTGAAAAAAATACAAAACTAATAAAATATAAAATAAAACCAATAACACTTTCTTTTCTTGCATGCCTCAAAAACACCTCTAGTCCATCCTAATACATCTCTGAATAAAATCACTAAGCCTAACTTGTCTCGTACATTTCCTAATGCCAACTGAACTACTGATGGTAATTGCCATGCTGGTATTTTTGGGTATATTGAGAAGTTATGATTTTAACCTAATGCCCCTACCCGAATCCCCCTCCATCCCAACCACTAGAGATAAGCCCAGAAAGAATTTTATTGATGCTAGTATCACTTTTATACCAGCATGATGCACTCAAATGTAAAATTCTCAGAATACCCAAAACCAATCAAATACCCCTTTTCCATTACCAACAGAACAAAACAGAATTCTGAATCAAGAACAGCGGCATGAACGGAAATGATTCGACATTGCAAACACCAAATCGTAACAAAAGATTATACTAATTTAGGCAAATCAAATTGTCGAAATTCAGGCAGAACCTCTACAGACTAGAACCCCACAAGTCCAGAATATCAATTCCATATCGTACAGCAAAAAAGAAAAACTTCCAATATCCCAAGTCAATCGGACAGAGTAGACCGATATTGCTGAGAAAAAGAAGTACACCTGAGTTTGCAAATTTCAGGACAGCGTACGTATCTTCCACAGCGAAAAGGAGATCCTCCTTTCGACGCCGCTATCTCAGGTCAGACTGGCGTGTCACGGCGGAGCTCCTCCTCCTCTGTGCTTCGGACCGCCGCGGGATGAAATGCCCTTCCTGTTTGCGCGGCACCGTTCGCAGGGGGCGCCTTTCTCCCCGTGACTTGTCAGCTCAAGCCCCCCTCTTCCCTTCGTCGTTCCAATTTTACGACGACCCAAAGCACCACTTCTCATAGGCCATTGAGAAATTAAATGATAGACTAAAATACTTTAATGTTACATTAAATATGTTTATTTTTTTATTTTTAAAATTATATATAAATCTTTATTGTATTGTGCATGAAATATATTTATTTTTTATTTTTAAAAATATATACATATTTTTTTTGTTTTGTATTAAATACTATTACTTTTTTAAAAAAATTTAAAATATACATATATCCTTCATAATATTTAAAAATAATAATTATTTAATATTATATTTAATATATATATTATTTAAAATATTATATTTGCTTTAACCTCAAACTAATTTAAATTCAACCCAAGACAAATAACATATACAGTGTGTTTGTATGAAGTGCTTTCTAAAAAAACATACTAAATTTTTCTCTCTTTCTAAATTTTTAGATTTAATTTTAAAAATATAATATTTTTCTCCTTTCGTAAAATTTTCCAAGCTCAAGTCAAAAAGTTCAAATGCAATTAAACCTTCAAACTTAAAACCTAAATATATTTTTTGAACCAAGCGAACTAGTTAACTCATAATTAAATCTACTTTTAATTTTTTTTAATAATAGATATATTAAGAAACATATTAAAATAGAACTAAATAATGATTTTTTAAAATATGAAAAGTATATTTTTAAAAATATAAAATAAAAATTGTATTGAATATAAAACACACAAAAAATCTATATATAATTTTAAAAACAGAATAGAGTAAGTGTATTTCTTACAAAACATAAAATAAAAAAAATTGTATATATTTTTTAAAATAAAGAAGAGTAAATGAATTTAATACAAAATGCAAGAAGGGTAAAGTATTTTAATCAAAATCATATTATCTATATTAATATGTCTCTTTGGCTTACATCTAACAACTTATTCTTCTTTATCATTAGAACATTTTGAAGAAAAAAAATACACTTTTCATCATTTAATTTTATACTAAATTTTACTTTTATTTTAATACGGTTCTTTAATTTTCAAAAATCATTTTCTTCCGGTCAACATCATTAACAAAATAGGCATCAAGTAGGCTTAACAGTCAAAACTTAGTGTCAAATCAATATAAACGAGATCCTACATCTATTAAAATGCATCTCCCAAATTATCAACCAAACCTTGCGTTTATTTTTTCCTTCCTTTGTAAACTTCAAAATCACTGAAGTTGTGGGGACGATCTCAACATGAGTCATGCTATATGTGTATAATTAGATATAATTTTAAATTTATATTTTATTTAATTTAAATAAAATATGTTTAAAAATTAATTTAATTTTATACTTTGTGTTGTTTGAACAAAAAAATAAGAAAAAATAAGAAATATATATATAAATTCATAAAAAATACTGAATTGCAGATAATTATGACTTTTTATTACTAATCAGACCATAATTTTTTTATATAAACTTTAATTAAGATTATTCAAATAACTATAGAAATATAAGATAAATAACTGCAACTTTCATGTTTGATGTTTTCACAAATTCTACAAATATTGTAGCGTCGAGGCACTATACAATAACATTGCAGTGTTGATCGAGGTGGAAAAAAGAAAAAGTTGTGTAAAAAAATTATTTTGAGCCAAAAACATAGCCCAATGGGTCAAAAATTAACCAGAAGGAATCTTAGACCATTACAATTACCTAAATTTATAAATAGGAGGTTAAAGAGGTAGTAAAAACTACCTCTGAATCAAGAGCTCTCTCTCTTATCTCTTTAGGTTTCTTATAGCCCTACATGGTTAAATGTAACAATTTTTTTTAAATATATATATTTGTAAAGTTCTATGAAGTCGTTGCCTCTTTATTTTTAATTACTTAACTCATAATAACATTTAATTATTTTAAACAAGTATAATCAAGATTTAAGGTCTACCATTAATACTAATATAATTTTGAATTAACATACACATCATTAATCAAAACGTTCATATAAAAATCAAACACATAAATATCTACATCTTATTCATCCATGTTAACTAATTCCGGAAATACAGATGTGGGTGATTGCACCTTCACCAGAATCTTAGCCAACTCGACCACAAACATCTTATTAATTTCTGAGATCTGCCCAACATAGAGTAACTCGATCCAACGTGCACTAAAAGTCAAAGCCATAGAAAAATCTGCATAACTAGTTTTCTGAACATGATATGAAAATATAGTGAAAATTAAATCTCAGTAGGTTCAACAATATATCATAATCATCATCAATATAGTTCATCATGTCATGTTCATCTATATAAGCTACAACAATTATCTCAGGTCACATAAATACACTTTATCTATGCACGTAAAAATCATACAGTAATAATATGTATGGCATGAATAACTATTTTCAGAATATCATACGATGGTTATCAACTTATTTTCATATCAAACTATCTCAGTCAGGATGAATACTTTCTACTCTCTAATACAGATTTTTCTCGCTTCGTCCGATATGGCACATTTTCTCTTTCCTTTCTCATTAATATAATCATAGTCGTGAGTAGGGTATCCCCTACTGGTGCACCACATTGACCGCCATGTGACCGTACTCGTCTATTTTTTTTTCTTTTCACGTTAATAGCCAAAAATATGATTTCAATAACAAATATGTTTATTATATTCACATGCCATAATTTATCATCAAAGCATAATCATTACAAAAAATCATTGGTAAAATACAATCATGTCATGATCATAATCATTTTCGAATATCTCTTTATAAAATATTTCTATATTAAAATTACACATTTAAGATGGTAAGGAGTTCATACAATGGCAATGGTTAGGGTATACACTAGTTATTTATTATTTTCATTCATAAGATTCTTTTTCTTTTTTTAAATTTTATTTTCATCTTTTTATTTTCTTTATACTTGGCCTCTAGTTACTTTCCTTCTACTTATATAATTTTCAACACATGTTCTCATAAATTTTATAGGACATTCTTTTCCAATTTAGTTTCTATTATTACCCTATAGTTAATAAGGTTCATTTAGGGTAAAAAAAATGTTAAAAATAAGCTTTACCAACTCTCAACACAACTTGGCCATGTTTCAAGACATAGCTATGCTTGAAAAATACTTCAAATGTACTAAAACAAGCCCTGAACACGGCCTACCCGTGCTGAAGCAACCCAGAACACGCCCTGGTCGTGTTTTGTGATTTTTTCTCACTTATTCAACCATATCTCCCTCATACAAACTTTAATTGAGGTGATTCTAAAACTTATAAAAAGTTAAGACACTTATCTACAACTTTCATGTTTATTATTTCTTCAGATTCCTTAGGAATTATTTCCAGAAAATCAAAAATAAAAACACTTACATTTACCATCCTGGATTCTAAACATATTCTTTCCTGGTTAGTTAGTTTCTGATCACTTCTTACTAATCTAACCATATCTTCCTAATATGAATTTCAAATTGAATGATTCCAATGACTAAAAATTCTTGAAACACACACACACACACACACAGATATATATATATATATATATATATATATATATATATATATATATATATATATATATATATTATGTTAATTATTTATTTTAGTTCCCTATAGATTTTTTTCAAAAATTCAAACACAGAAGTTTATTTAATAAATTCTTCCCTGGTTAACCATTTTTTGACCACTACTTACTAATTGAACCATATCTCTTTCATTTAAACTTCAAATTGGGTGATTTCATTGGCTAAAAATCTATGAGACATGTATCTACATTTTTTATTTTAACTATTTCTTTTAATTCTTAACCGATTCTTCTTAAAATTTCAAAAATAGAAGTTTCCCTAATTACTCTGAAATTCAATTTTCTTAGCCTAGCCTTTCCTAAAGTTCTAGTTCATCCTTTTATTAATTATAGAATTATTCATCTCAACATTTTTCTTCCAAATTTTCACCTAACCATAGAATTACTCATCTCAACATTTAATTATATTTCTTACTTAATTTAACATATTCCAACATCCATTTCAAAAAAAAAAAATCAAATCATGCATCACTAAGGGTGTTTCTTAATAGAAATTTCTTATGGTCTTCTCCTAGGTGTTTAAGGCCATACTTATTTTAGCAACCTAACCATCTTTCATCCATTTTTACCATATTCAAATATACATGACAGTAATATAAAAACCCTAAATTTTTATCACCCATAACCATATCTATGCAAAACTTTCCATACTAATCAAAGTATTCAAAACATCTATCATATGTAAAATTAACATGTAATATGATATAACAACATCCATAGCCAATCATCAAAGTAGCAGATATTATAAATTTCATCAAAGTTCTAAGATCAAAATCTCATATAAATGTTACAAATTTCAAAGTTTTTCTTCAAAAAGAGATATTGTTAAACCTATCTAAAGATCTCCCTAACTCACTTAGTAAATTCTTTTTCTTGTTTTCTCTTAAAAGAAGTAGCAAGATTCCTCCCTTCCCTTAGCTTTTCTTGCAGCTTAAATGAGAGAAGGAGGGTGAGTTTTGAACCCCAAGGATGAAGAGAAAAGATGGATTCAAGTGGAGATTAAGCTAACTTATCTTGAGTACTTAGTCTTCTGTACTTTTCCTTCTTTTTCCTCCCTCTCTTCTCCTCTCTTTCTCTCATTTCCTCACTCTACATTGCTTCTATTTTTCTTCTCCCTCACTTGGACAAAATTTTAATGTTATAAAAGTGAGTTTTGCTTAGATAAATTATCAAGTTGTTCACCTCTCATAATTATGGGTCTACCTTATCACAAATATGATACACTTGGTTGTTTTTTGAGGGAAAGACAACTCATGCTTTTGTCTTCCTCTCCCTTAGTCAAGATATGTATAGTAAAATGAGATTTGTATTTTGAAAATCATGATAAAATATTCTTAAGACAAGTGACAAGGCCTTTTTGATTTAGAGTTTCATTTTCTTTTTCTTTTGTCTCACTCAAGTATAATAGGTCTTCCTTTTTAGGTAGTAAATTTTCAACCCTTGAGTCTCTCTTACTTGACTGAAATTATTTGTATAGAATAAGAATGTTTTGTCATAATGCCATGTATTATTACCTACTTGCTGAAATTATGAATATAGGATATAAATATTTTGTCCTAATGCCATGCATTATTACTTACTTGCTGAAATTATGAATATAGGATATAGATATTTTGTCCTAATGCCATGTGACCTAATCTTTATTATTATTACACTACTATTTCCTCACATGGTTCTTATTTTTCCCTCTTAGATTTGAGTTCATTGTTATCCATTTCCTTTACTTTGGCTGAAATTCTACCTTTCATGGAGGGTTTGGTCACATTTTCATGATTTTTGAGTTATCGGTCCAACTTCTATATGCTAGTTCAAGTCTATGTTTTATCTCTTACTTGGGCTATTCAATTAGTTTGTTAGAAACTCATATGAAGTGGAAAAACTCTATATGAAGTGTCTATAGGTGAAAGTCCAATGTATGGGTAGAGATATTAAATTTAAGAACTCTAACTCTTAAATTAGGAAAAATTACCCTAATCTAATCTTCTTGAAATTTTAAGACCTTTACTTACTTTTCAAAAATTTATCTTCTTTACCCAAGAATTTCACATCTCTTTATAGTATATTATTTCTAATTTTTTCTATTAGATTTTCTCTCTTTACTTATTCCATTAATGTTAGAAATATTTTTTTATGCATACACATAAGGTGAAGAATTTATAAAGCTTATATTTCCTTAATCAAATATTTATGTACCTTTATTAATAAAAGAAACAAAATTAGAAATGTTACACTAAACACTTTTTATTGGTTAAGGGGGATTAAAACCTCAAAGATTCTATACATTGTGAGATTTGATTAAGGTTTGATTATTTCGAATTTTTTTAGGTATTAATTATTTATCTGCTATTCTTCTTCATGATTGCTTCATATGATTACTATGAAGCCTACTAGTATATTATTTATTTCAATCTACTGTTAAATTATACATCAACAAAGTTTTGATCTCTTTGATTTAAGAGGCAAATAGGATTAATGATTGTATGATTATGAATTGTTATCCTATGATGAATAATTAACTAATTTTTTTTGGTATATGAATAATTAACTAGATTAAATGTAATTGATGTGTCTGTGTTGTTTAACTCTATTAGTTTCGCTAGTTCTTCATATGATTAATAAATTAAATTTTACCAATTGGTTTATGTTGCTTATTAATTAGGGTTAGTTGAAGCAATTTTTATCAATTAACTAATTTTAAAGAGAATGTTCCAATGATAGATATTCAATATAGAATTTATTATATTATCGATAATTAATGTAATCCTTGATGGTGGATGTTAACTGTAATATCTCATAATTTTTATATAATAATTTTTTTCTATAAATAAATATTTTTTTTATTAAAATAATTTTTTTGCTTAAAATAATTATATATGCCTTTAATAAATTTTGTTTTATTTTTAAAAATATTTTTTTCATTTATTATGCATAAAGATATTTATTTTGAGATTTTCTTTATTAAAATTTGTATCAAGAAAAGACATGGTTTAAGAGTACAATTAAAATTTTGCAATAATACAAATTTTTAAAAAAATTTGGGATATTTTAGGATTTAAAATAGTATTTATATGTATATACATATAGTAAGTATTATCTACTCACCTGGTAAGGACTCCAAGTTGGACAGTCCTAAAATTATATTTTCAATCCGCATTTGATTAATTAGACCTAAAAAACGTGTTCAAAAATTTAGAAAATGACTTCGGGAACTTGGTCAACGCTGGTACTGTTCATAACCGAAAAATATTGTTCACATCGGTAGAAATTGCTATTCACACCGGAAAATACTATTCGGGTACTGTTCACCAAAAAATAATTTTCAAAATTAAAACACGAAATCACGTTATTTGACTGTGAAATTTATCATACAACCAATACTCTACATTCTTAACAAAACTTGAAAAACCATAAAAATCTAGCATTTTTGAAAAAATTACCTATAAGTTACTATTCATGATTTTTCAGCAAAAATTCGGTGACCTTCCAGCGAAATTGATCAGTGGGTTTTGAAACTCTCGTCGCCACGAGTCCAACGGTACTTCTGGTATCTCGATTGGATGTTTAAAATGAGAGAAATCTTATAGAGAAGTTAAAAAATTTAGAGAGAGAAAGAGAGAAAAAGTTCTTCCCCCTCTGCGCGCTGCACTCCCCATTCCCTTCTGCCTCTTCTTTTTTTTAATTAATATTATTATTATTTCATAATTGAATAATAGAATTTATTTATATGTATATACATATAAATACTATTTTAAATCCTAAAATATCCCAAAATTTTCTAAAAAATTATATTATTGCAAAAATTTAATTGCACTCTTAAACCATGTCTTTTTTTGATACAAATTTTAATAAAGAAAATCTCAAAATAAATATATTTATGCATAATAAATGAAAAAAATATTTCTAAAAATAAAACAAAATTTATTAGAGGCATATATAATTATTTTAAGCAAAAAATATTATTTTAATAAAAAATATATTTATTTATAGAAAAAAAATTATTATCTAAAAATGATAGGATATTACATTCTTCTCCCTTTAAAAAATTCGGTCCCCGAATTTCAACTCATCCTATCACAAATAGGGAAGCCATATAACTTTAGCCATAGAGATTTCCTTCAACCATAAGTTCTTCACTTGTCGATCAATAATAAACATTGTTTTTTTTTTCATGATTAAACCAAATTCTTGTCTAATTATATTTCTTAGAATTATATAATATGAGAAGAATCTAATAGGTACCTCCTTAACATTGATGCAAGAAAGATTATATCCACATTACTTAATCTTGATAACAAGGCTAGACAATGTACTACTATGCCTATTTTGTTCAAGATTTTAAAAGAGCCTATGTAATAGAGCTTAGCTTAGTATGGTATAAACTTTTAACACAAATGCCTTGATTGCTTTACAATATTTTTGGACATAGTTCTCAAAATATTCTCCTTTCACTTCTCAACCAAAGTAGGTAAATTTAGGTGTTCTTCATACCTTAATACTCAATCAGTATATACTGTAAACTCATTATCCTTTTTAATTTGCATGTAATTTTCTAGTTTACATAGTTATACGTACTTGATATAAAGATTTTTTTTAATTACGTTATTTGTTAGATAAATTCTTTCAAAATCTCCATACTTTAACCTACTAACCACTTGGACACCATAATAGCTTAGTTTCAAAGAAAAGAAATTAACTGTCCTTGTAATAAGGAAAAAGAATCTTGCATTTAATGCCAAACATTAATCAAGGATGACTTAGTAGAAAGAGATGAATACATAATAGAGCATGGTGTCAAAATAGGAAGTTAGAAGTTTGGACAAAATATTAAAAGAAAATTAAAATCGGTGGCCGTAATTCTTGAAAATCTGTAAACAAAATCTTGCTCTTATTTTGGCAAAATCGGTGGCCGCAAGTTTTAAATATATGTGCCAAAATTTAATTCAAAGATATTGTTATTCGGCAGAAGATTATCACATGGAAAAGAAACATTTATGAGCTTATAAAAGATTATGAAAAACAAAGAATATATAGTTAACTGGTAGGCTATAGTTGATTGCTTCAAAATAGATGTAATTAATCAACTATAAAATAAATCAGTTTAAATTAAAAATTCTCAAAATAACTAGTCGACTTAATAATACTGATAGTCGACTGGCAAGAATATTGGGAAAACAAAATAAATCATTTGATTGTCCCTTTCAACAATTAATTGGTTTGCATTTTCTCTTCTTTTTTTTTACAATGACGCCTATCATCTACAATTTTCCTACAAGGATCAAGACACCAATGCCTTATAAAGGACAACAAGGAAAAGAAAATTTCAGGTGATACCTTAATCTTATTCTCTTTATATGCTTAATATGGGTCACAATCATAGCTATTGTACATATACATGCTTGCTGTCATTTTTGAAAATTTTCACCTTCAATTTAGCTGACATCCACCAATCACTCATATAGCTGTTCTAATTATACTCGGCCTATTCGCATAGCTATCATAAGTATGTCTTTCTCTGAGTTCTATAAATACACACGTTAGTATCTTTACTTTCATACTCAAAGTTAAGGTGTGTGCAGTTATGGAGGGAACCGCATTCCGTCAGTTTCGAAATATTGGTGTCTTTTGTGATTCCAATCCTGGAAAAGATGGAAAGTATGTGAAAGCTGCACAAAACTTAGGTATGGTACTGGCCAAGAGAAAAATTCATTTAGTCTATGGTGGAGGTAACCGTGGGTTAATGGGATGTGTCTCTACAACTGCACATGTAGGAGGATGTCAAGTTCTAGGTATTATTCCTACAGCTCTAGCTGCATTAAACATCATAGGAAAAACAATTGGGGAAGAATTTAGGGTAGCTTCCATGCATGAGCACATGGCTAGAATGATGAGTAATGATGATGCCTTTATTGCTTTACCAGGGAGTTTTGGTACTTTAGAGAAGATTTTCCAAATAATATCTTGGGCACAATTGAATATGCATAACAAATCGATAGGTTTGTTAAATGTTAACCATTTCTTTGCTGGTCTGTTGTCTTTTCTTGATCATGATGTGGAACAAAGGTTTATTCCATACTCAGCACAACGAATTCTCATCTCAGCTTTAAATGCTGATGAGTTGATTGATGCTTTACAAGCATATGTTCATGTACCTAATCCAACTATGACTCGAATAGAAGGGACGACAGACAACCGCAGAAAGCACAAATTGAATTTGGATCTTCATCTTTAAATGTAGTAAAACATAGCCATTACTATACCACTTTTTTTTAGAGTTTATTTGGATACCATCTTTAAATATTGTTTATGATCCTCTGTACTTTTGGAATATTCTCGTATATCATTAATAAATATAATAAAAAATTAATCCTGAGATGACTTAATTACTATTCATTAAATCTATGAATGCAGCTAGAACATTTTTCAAACCAAATGACATTACTAAAAACTCATAGTATCCATGCCGAATTCTGAAAGCAATTTTTATAATATCCTCTTCTCTTATCCTTAATTGATGATATCTAGATCTCAAATCAATTCAATTTTTGAAAAGCGTTAAGCATCCTGTAGCTGGTCAAACAAATTATCTATATGAGGTAATGAGTATTTATTCCACACTGTCACCTTATTCAACTATTTATAATCTATGCACAATCACAACGATACATCTTTCTTTTTTATAAATAAAACTGTGGCACTTCAAGAAAAAGTACTAGGGCATTTGAATCCCTTGTCTTACACGTCTTGTAACTAATTCTTTTTCAGTTCCTTAAGTTAAGTGGGTGTCATTCTATATGGAAATATAGACACTGGTTAGGTTTCTGGAAATAAATTAATACCAAATTCTATTTATCGTTTTGAGATAATCCTGAAAATTCATCAGGGAACACATTAGAGAATTCTCTAACCACTAGAACTTGATCTACATTGATGTATTTCATATCTATATTTTTGACCATTGCCAAATATCCTTAGCACCTTTTTACAATGATTTATGGGCTGCTAAAGCAGAGATTAGATTACTGGACACCTCACTACAGTCTCTTTGTATCAAGAAAGAAGATTCTCTCGTCTCAATCATTGTAGCACATCCTACAACAATCCCATATATGAGATATTATTTCATCTATGATACAGTTTTTAACAATGGATATACCATTTCATTAATAAAAATCTTATTTCCGCCATTTAACAGAGAACAATTATTAAACATATTCGAACAAGTGCACAAAATAGACATCATATTTCATAGCTAAAATAGCTCTACGAATCAAGTCATTCCATGCAAAAATTCTTAAACATTCAATGAAAAATTTCAAATATAAGCATATGCCATATTTAATGCATATATGATATTACAAACATGGCATATAAGCCATATCTCATCGATATAATGCATGATTGATTTACTGTATCACGCAAACACCGTATCTCAACTAACTCGTTGCACATTATTTCATAACTTTTTTTTATCTCATGGCTGTCTATATTTTTTTCTGTGACTTAACTAGGTCAGTATGAACATACTTGTCATGTGACCTTTTAGCATCACCTTTCCTGATTTAAGGGTCATTCCCCCCGTAACTTTTCTTTCTTATAAATAGTTGGGATATGGTGTTAACTTTTACAGCTAGTATATAGTAACATAAAATATTGAGTGCAATTTGTTACTGGTATCATGCATATACTAGTACAAATTATAATTGTCACTGGAATATATGTTAATTATTATTAACTAAATAAACACAATTATGCCATGATATTATATAATACACATTAAACAGAAAGAATCATTGCTATGTAATGTTAGCCATCACTTTATTTTTAACTCTTTCATACTATTTAGAACAATTCACAATTGAAAATATTGTTAAACAATTGACTTATGACGCAACAGAAGAAAATTAACTTTAAATAGAAAGAATTTTGACACCCTACAGAATCCCCTAACAGCACCTTGATTATAAATATGTCCGACTCATATTCATATTCAAGGTCCTACTAAAGAATTCTTTGCTCCATTAAACCACAGGGAAACCTAGGGCTCTAATACCAACTTTGTCATGACCCCAAGTTAGAAGTACGTAACCGGCACGGGTTTTGAGAATAATCTCATCCCGTAAGTCTCTAGAATGATACATATAAAATAAATTTCTCACAAATAGTACGGATTGTAACCAAACTCATAATCACATTCATTTAAGAGCTTTGTTATTTATATTGTATAATTTCAATTATCTCAAAATATACATAAATACTATGCAAATGGAAGTTGAGATCCTGCTTGTGATTTATGGAGCAACTCTAAAGTGTAAAATACACTATAAGCCAAAAGTTGAGAGCCTTGAAAATAAAGTAGGTTCACCCATAAAATGTGTCGCCTAACTGACCAACTATCTGTAGGAGACTGACCAAAATCTGTATTCTTATCTAAAAAATGTAGAAATATCATATAGTGAGTTTGACAATTCAGTGAACAGGTAATTCTTACCATAATAGAAACAGGACAAGCAAGGCACGAGTTTTTCTTTTTCACAAGTAATAATTTAATGTTATAGTATTCTATAAATAGATACACATCAAATTTCTAAATCATTTACTGAATCTTAACTAAAAGATCATGCATCAAATAAAGTTAAGAATCTCTTACAAGAAACAAAGAATGCATATCTATAATAGAGAAGATAAATAATTAAAATAAATTTAGAACTTTTCATAAATTGAAGAACTCTCTCTATATCAAAACCATAGCCATTTCTCATGCATGCAATAAAGGGAGTGTTCACCATCAATCAGGCCAAAAGCCTGTAATTCATCAGGCAAAAAAAACCCATAATCCATCAGGTTAATGCTTGCAAGTCCATCAGGCAAAAGCCTGTACAATTCATTAGGCAAAAGCCCGCACAGTTCATCAGACAAAAGTCCGCACAATCAATCAAGCAAAAGTCTACACCATCCATTAGGCAAAAACCCGCATAATCAATGTAACATCCCGTAATTTTTAGATATTTTCCTTAGAAATTCTTCAACTTACATATATGCATAGAAACGTTCTAATATTAATGGAATAGAGAAAGAAAGAAAACCTAAGAGAAAATATTAGAAAATTCTTAGGTAAGGAAGATAAATTTTTGTGAAGTAAGTAAAGGTCTTAAAATTTCAAGAAGATTGGATTAGGGTAATTTTTCCTAATTTAAGAGTAAAAATTACTAAATTTAGTATCTCCACTCATAAATTAGGCTTTCACCTATGGACACTTTATATAGAGTTTTTTTACTTCACATAAATTTTTAGCAAGCCAATAAGATAACCCAATGAAGAAATAAAACATAGACTTGGACTAGGATATAGAAATTGGACCGATAGCCCAAAAATCATGAAAATGTGACCAAGCCCATTATGAAAGATAGAATTTTAACCAAAGTAAAGAAAATGGGCAAGAATGAGCCCAAACCCAAGAGGAAAAATGAAAATAAAAATAAAAGTAAAGTAATAAGATAATGGTGTAATCAAGATTAAGTGACTTGGCATTAAGACAAAAATTTAGCAAGTGGTATGATCATACAATACTTTAGGACAAAACATCAATATCCTACACTCATAATTTTAGCAAGTGGTATGATAATACATGACATTATGACAAAATATTCCTATTCCACACAAATAATTTTAACCAAATAATGGAGATTCAAGGGCTAGAAATTTGCCACTTAAAAAGGCAAACCTATCATAATTGATTAAGACAAAAGAAAAAGTAAATGAATCCCTAAATCAAAGGGACCTTGTCCCATATCTTAAGAACATATTATCATAATTTTCAAAATACAAATCTCCTTTTCCTATGCATATCTTGACTAAGGAAGAGGAAGACAAGAACATAAGTTGTTTGTTTTCCAAAAATTCAACCAAGTGTAACCTAATTGTGATAAGGTAGACCCATGAGCATGAAAGTTGAATTATTTGGTGGTCTATATAAGAAAACCCACCCTTACAACATTAAAATTTCGTTCAAGTGAGGGAGAGGAAAAATAGAAGCAAGGTAGAGTGAGGAAATGAGAGGAAGAAAGGAAGAAAGACGAAGGAGAAGTCTAAGGGACTAAGTGCTCCAAGTAAGTTTAACAATATTTCTTTTTGAAGAAAACTTTTGAAACTTATAATATTTATATGAGATTTTGATCTTAAAACTTTGATGATTGGTCATGGATGTTGCTATATCATGTTACATATTGATCTTGCTTGTGATGTATGTTTGAATACTTAGGTCGGTATAGAAACTTCTGCATAGGTATGGCTATGGGTGGCAAAATTTTAAGCTTCTGTGTTTTAAATTTTGGGAATTATCTGTAGGGAATTAAAATAAATGGTTAACATAAGAATTAAAGATATATGTGTCATGGATTTTTAGCCACTGGAATCATTAAATTTGGAGTCCATATGAGGAAGATATGAGCCGATTACTAGTCAAAGGTCAGAAAATGGTTCATCAGGAAAGAATATGTTAGGATAACTTCGATGTTTTAATTTCTAGGAACATTCTATAAGGAATTAAAATAAATGGTTAACATATGAATTATAGATATATGTGTCACGGATTTTTAGCCACTGGAATAATTCCATTTAGAGTTCATATGAGGTAGATATGTTCCGATTAGTAAACATATATCAGAAAATGGTTAATCAGGGAAGAATATGTTAGGATAACTTCGGTGTTTTAATTTCTAGGAACATTCTATAAGGAATTAAAATAAATAGTTAACATATGAATTATAGATGTATATGTCACGGATTTTTAGCCACTGGAATAATTCCATTTAGAGTTCATATGAGGTAGATATGTTCCGATTAATAAACAAATGTCAGAAAATGGTTAATCAGGGAAGAATATATTACGATAGCTTCGGTGTTTTAATTTCTGGGAACATTCTATAAGGAATTAAAATAAATAGTTAACATGTGAATTATAGATGTATGGGTCGTGGATTTTTAGCCACTGAAATTACTTAATTTGGAATTCTTATGAGGGAGATATGAACAGATTAGTAGGTAGAGGTCAGAACCTATCCGTGAAGAAATAGCCTGTACATTGAGGGAGTAATATCACCTTGCTTTCTTAATATTTCATTACAATGTTCAACATAATATTTTTAGATAATTGTTTTATCTTGAAATTGACACCAAGATCACCTACATCGGAGTTAAATTGAGGTAGTTAAACTCAGATTAGTAAGACAAGCTTAGATAGGATGAAAACCTGCATCAAGAAAATAAAGATATAAAATTAATATTTAAAAAAGAAGATAAATCTTATAAATGATAATAATAAATGACTAGTATAGCCATAGCCATTGCTATTGTATGAACTTCTTACCATCTTAAGTGTGAAATTTTGACATGGAAATATTTTATAAAGTGATATTTGAAATGGTTATGTTCATGGCATGATTACCAATGATTTTTGGTAATAGTTATATTTTGATGAACATACTTGTTATTGAAAGCATATTTTTGGCTATCATTGTGAAAAGAAAAGAAATGAGCACGGTCACATGGCAATCTGTGTGGTGCACCAGTAGGGGACGCCCTACAAACGGTTATGATCATGTTAATGAGAAAAGAAAGAGAAAGTGGGCCATGTCAGACGGAGCGAGAAAAGCCCGTACCGGAGAGTAGAAAATACTCACCCTGACCGGGGTAGCTTGATATGAGAATAAATTAATAGTCATTATATGATATTCTGAAAATAGTTAATCCTGTCATACATATCATTACTGTATGATTCTTATGTGCATAGATATAATGCATTCATGTAACCAAAGATATTTTCTGTAGTTTATACAGCTGAACATGATGTGATGAGCTATATTGATGATGATTTATTATTGAACTTATTGGGATTTAATTCTCACTATATTTCCATATCATGTTCAGAAAATTAGTTATACAGCTTTTTTTCTATGGCTCTGGCTTTTAGTGCACATTGGATCGAGTTACTTTATGTTGGGCAAATCTCAGAATCAAATAAGATGTTTGTGTTCGAGTTGGCTCAGATCCCGGTGAAGGTGCAACCACCCGCATCTGTATCTCCGGAATTGGTCAATCAAAATAAACAAGATGTAAATATCTATGTGTTGCCGGTATAGAAAGTTCTGCATAGGTATGGCTATGGGTGGCAAAATTTTAAACTTCTGTGTTTTAATTTCTGAAAATTATCTGGGAATTTTAAGTTTCTCGAGGTCAGAACCTATTCGAGAAGAAATAACCTGTACATTGAGGGAGTAATATCACCTTGATTTCTTAATATTTCATTACAATGTTCAACAAAATAGTTTTAGATAATTCTTTTATCTTGAAATTGACACCAAAATCACCTATATCGGAGTTAAATTGAGGTAGTTATGCTCTGATTAGTCAGAGAAGGTTAGATAGGATGAAAATCTGCATCAAGAAAATAAAGAAATAAAATTAATATTTAAAAACGAAGATGAATCTTATAAATGAAAATAATAAATGACTAGTATAGCCATAGCCATTGCTATTGTATGAACTTCTTACCATCTTAAGTGTGAAATTTTGACATGGAAATATTTTATAAAGTGATATTTGAAATGGTTATGTTCATGGCATGATTACCAATGATATTTGGTAATAGTTATATTTTGATGAACATACTTGTTATTGAAAGCATATTTTTGGCTATCATTGTGAAAAGAAAAGAAATGAGCACGGTCACATGGCAATCCGTGTGGTGCAACAGTAGAGAACACCTTACCAACGGTTATGATCATGTTAATGAGAAAAGAAAGAGAAAGTGGGCCATGTCGGATAGAGCGAGAAAAGCCCGTACCGGAGAGTAGAAAATACTCACCCTGATTGGGGTAGCTTGATATGAGAATAAATTGATAGTCATCATATGATATTCTGAAAATAGTTAATCCTATCATACATATCATTACTGTATGATTCTTATGTGCATAGATATAATGCATTCATGTGACCAAAGATATTTTCTATAGTTTATACAACTGAACATAACGTGATGAGCTATATTGATGATGATTTATTGTTGAACTTACTGGGATTTAATTCTCACTATATTTCCATATCATGTTCAGAACATTAGTTATGCAACTTTTTTTTCTATGGCTCTAGCTTTTAGTGCACATTGGATCGAGTTACTTTATGTTGGGCAGATCTCAGAATCAAATAAGATGTTTGTGGTCGAGTTGGCTCAGATCCCGGTGAAGGTGCAACCACCCGCACCTGTATCTCCGGAATTGGTCAACCAAAATAAACAAGATGGAAATATCTATGTGTTGCCGGTATAGAAAGTTCTGCATAGGTATGTCTATGGTTGGCAAAATTTTAAGCTTCTATGTTTTAATTTCTGGGAATTATCTATAGGGAATTAAAATAAATAGTTAACATAAGAATTAAAGATATATGTGTTACGGATTTTTAGCCACTAGAATCATTCAATTTGGAGTCCATATGATGAAGATATGAGCAGATTACTAGTCAAAGGTCAGAAAATGGTTCATCTGGGAAGAATATGTTAGGATAGCTTCGGTGTTTTAATTTCAAGGAACATTATATAAGGAATTAAAATAAATGGTTAACATATGAATTATAGATATATGTGTCACGGAATTTTAGCCACTGGAATAATTCCATTTAGAGTTCATATGAGGTAGATATGTTCCGATTACTAAACAAATGTCTGAAAATGGTTAATCAGAGAAGAATATGTTAGGATAGCTACGGTGTTTTAGTTTCTGGGAACATTCTATAAGGAATTAAAATAAATAGTTAACATATGAATTATAACGATATGTGTCGCGGAATTTTAGCCACTGGAATTACTTTATTTGAAATTTTTATGAGGGAGATATGGATAGATGAGTAGGTAAAGGTCAGAACCTATACGAGAAGAAATAACCTGTACATTGAGGGAGTAATATCACCTTGATTTCTTAATATTGCGTTACAATGTTCAACATAATAGTTTTAGATAATTGTTTTATCTTGACATTGACACTAAGATCACCTACATAGAAGTTAAATTGAGGTAGTTATGCTCTGATTAGTAAGAGAAACTTAGATAGGATGAAAACCTGCATCAAGAAAATATAGAAAAAAAATTAATATTTAAAAAAGAAGATGAATCTTATAAATGAAAATAATAAATGACTAGTATAGCCATAGCTATTGCTATTGTATGAACTTCTTACCATCTTAAGTGTGAAATTTTGACATGGAAATATTTTATAAAGTGATATTTGAAATGGTTATGTTCATGGCATGATTACCAATGATTTTTGGTAATTGTTATATTTTGATGAACATACTTGTTATTGAAAGCATATTTTTTGCTATCATTGTGAAAAAAAAATGAAATGAGCACGGTCACATGGCAATCCGTGTGATGCACCAGTAGGGAACGCCCTACCAACGGTTATGATCATGTTAATGAGAAAAGAAAGAGAAAGTGGGTCATGTCGGACGGAGCGAGAAAAGTCCGTACTGGAGAGTAAAAAATACTCACCTTGACCGGGGTAGCTTGATATGAGAATAAATTGATAGTCATCATATGATATTCTGAAAATAGTTAATCCTATCATACATATCATTACTGTATGATTCTTATGTGTATAGATATAATGCATTCATGTGATCAAAGATATTTTCTGTTGTTTATACAGCTGAACATGACGTGATGGGCTATATTGATGATGATTTATTGTTGAACTTACTGGGATTTAATTCTCCCTATATTTCCATATCATGTTCAGAAAATTAGTTATACAGCTTTTTTCTATGGCTCTGGCTTTTAGTGCACATTGGATCGAGTTACTTTATGTTGGACAGATCTCATAATCAAATAAGATGTTTGTGATCGAGTTGGCTTAGATCCCAGTGAAGGTGCAACCACCCGCACCTGTATCTTCGGAATTGGTCAACCAAAATAAACAAGATGTAAATATCTATGTGTTTGATATGTTGCATGTACATTTTGATTAATGATGTGTATGTGAACTCAATATTGTATAATAATAAAGAAAAAACATTTGTTACAATCAATCAGGCAAAATTCCACAAAATCCATCAAGCAAAAGCCCGCAGAATCAGTCAAGCAAAAGTCTGTTACATAAAACTCAAGATGCACTAGAGTTAACATTCATAGCTGCTAGTTTGCAATATTTCCAATTTAGATTCATATGTATAGATACAATAAAGAAATAACAAAAAATGTAAGAGATAAATAAAAGATCATGTCACATCCAGAAAATCATATCTCCACTGATCAACAATAGTCACAACAAGACCAACTTAACTTGCACATTTATATTCATAGGCCCACACATGTGCCTCATAAAATTATTTATCAATTCATGTGAAATATAAACATCACCATGACCCAACACAAGTTTTGAGTATTCTGAATCAGTATAAATTAATATCAGTAGAGAAATAAAGTATATATGATGCTTGTCTTGCATTTCTAAAATTTATACTAGGAGTTATGTTTTGAAATACATGTTCATAAATAAAAATAAATTTCACATTAGTAGTAATGTCCCATATGGATATATTAAAGTCATAGCTAGAAATTATATTATAGTAAGTATTATCTACTCACCTGGTAAGTACTCCAAGTTGGACAGCCCTAAAATTACATTTCCAATCCGCTTTTGATCAATTAGACTTAAAAAACTTGTCCAAAAACTAGAAAAATGACTCTGAGAGCTTGGTCAACGCTGGTACTGTTTATGACTGAAAATACTGTTCATGCCAGCAGAAATTACTATTTACACCGGGAAATACTGTTCGGGTACTGTTCATCATTACTATTCACTGAAAAACAATTTTCAAAATTAAAGCACCAAATCACGTTGTTTGACCGTGAAATTTATCATACAATCAATACTCTACATTCTTAACAAAACCCCTAACTTAAAAACTTGAAAACCATAAAAATTCAGCATTTTTGGAAAAATTACCTATAAGTTACTATTCATAACTTTTCAGCAAAATTCCAGTGACCTTCCGGCAAAATTGATTGGTGGGTTTTGAAACTTTCGTCGCCATGAGTCCAACAGTACTTCCGGTATCTCGATTGGATGTTTAGAATGAGAGAAATCTTAGAGAGAAGTTAAGAAATTTAGAGAGAGAAAGAGAGAAAAATCTCTTCCTCCTCTGCGTGCTGCACTCCTCATTCCCTTCTACCTCTTTTTTTTTAATTAATATTATTATTATTTAATAATTGAATAATAGGATTTATCTATGAAAAGTTCTAAATTTATTTTAATTACTTATCTTTTCTATTATAGATATGCATTCTTTGTTTCTTGTAAGAAATTCTTAATTTTATTTGATGCATGATCTTTTAGTTAAGATTCAGTAAATGATTTAGAAATTTGATGTGTATCTATTTATAGAATACTGTAACATTAAATTATTACTTGTAAAAAAGAAAAACTTGTTCCTTGCTTGTCCTGTTTCTGTTATGGTAAGAATTACTTGCTTATTGAGTTGTCAAACTTACTACACGATATTTCTACATTTTTTAGATAAGAATACAGATTTTGGTCAATCTCCTACAGATAGTTTGTCAGTTAGGCGACATATTTTATGGGTGAATCTAATTTATTTTCAAGGCTCTCAGCTTTTGGCTTATGTTGTATTTTACATTTTAGAGTTGTTCCATATATCACAGGTAGAATCTCAGCTTCCATTTGCATAGTATTTATGTATATTTTGAGATAATTGAAATTATACAATATAAATAATAAAGCTCTTAAATGAATGTGATCATGAGTTTGGTTACTCTCTCTATATCAAAACCATAGCCATTTCTCATGCATGCGACAAAGGGAGTGTTCACCATCAATCAGGCTAAAAGCCTGTAATTCATCAAGCAAAAAAACCAGTAATCCATCAAGTCAATGCCTGCAAGTCCATCGGGCAAAATCCTGCACAATTCATTAGGCAAAAGGCCGCACAATTCATCAGGCAAATGCCCTCACAATCAATCAAGCAAAAGTCCACACCATCCATCAGGCAAAAACTTTCACAATCAATTAGACAAAAGTCTGCAAAATCCATTAGGAAAAAGCCCGCACAATCAGTCAAGTAAAAGTCCGTTACATAAAACTCAAGATGCACTAGAGTTAATATTCATAGCTGCTAGTTTGCAATATTTCTAATTTAGATTCCTGTGTATAGATACCATAAAGAAATAACAAGAAATGCAAGAGATAAATAAAAGATCATGTCACATCCAGAAAATCATATCTCCACTGATCAATAATAGCCACAACAAGACCAACTTAACTTGCACATTTATATTCATAGGCCCACACATGTGTCTCATAAAATTATTTATCAATTCATGTGAAATATAAATATCACCATGACCCAACACAATTTTTGAGTATTCTGAATAAGTATAAATTAATATCAGTAGAGAAATAAAGTATATATGATGCTTGTCCTACATTTCTAAAGTTTATACTAGGAGTCATGTTTTGAAATAAATACTCATAAATAAAAATAAATTTCACATTAGTAGTAATGTCCCATAAGGATATATGGGGTTGTGACATCAATTAAGACCAATGCTTAATTCTCATATTTACTTTTCTGCAATTGATTTTCTTTATATTTATAATTCTATTTTATCAACTTAATCCCCCCTTTTTAGATACACAACAAATATAGTCAGTTTCTGTGGAATTGACCCTTACTCTCACTACTACTAGTTAATTTTGAGGTAAAAAATTTATTATATTTGGTATACCTGCGATAGTACCAACCAATATTCAACAACTAAAAATAAAAAAGATAATTTGTGATTGTCAACAACTCTATCTGGAAATTCTTGAATCCAAATGTAATCTTATTTAGCATGTGTTCCATTTTTATTATAGTGTTCCAATTTCTTTCTTCTTTTTTTTGGGACATCCATTAATAGAACTATGATGAAAAAGATTACATAAGCATAAAGGCTAGCAACAAAAGACAAAAACAGGTGAAACAAGTTAGAAAAGTTAGCCCTACACTTATAAACAGACCAAAAAAATTAGGTACTACAATTAGAAAATATAATAAAAAGACTCCTTTGAAGTACTAGTCTACCAAATTACAATTTAACATCACATAAATTCAACAAATACAACAAAAAATGAAAAAAATATAAACATCCATAGAGAGATAACATACCTTCTAACTTTCTGAGAGTGTTATTTCTCATCTTCTTCTAAAAAAGGTATAAAATCTTTCTTAAAAGAAGCAAAGAGCTCTCCCAAAGAAATCAAAGAAAGTCTTCTAAGAAATAAAGAAAGATAAAAGAGAATGAGGGATGTTGTTAAAGGCAGCACTGCCTTGTTTACAATTGCAGAGAAAACATAAAGGGAGAACCTATGTTGGCTACTCTTCTTGCTGTTAGGATTCCAATTCCTATAGGTAATTAATTCATGGTGGTGGATATTCCATTTGTGTAAGTAAGTTTATAAACCATAATTTGCCAGAGTTGAAAAGCAAAATTGTTTGGATAAGGATTCCTTAGAAAAACATAATCCTCACTTCATCTTCAAAATTGTTAGGAAAATAATTTTCTTCTGGCTAATTTTGTCTTGCTAATCGCCCAATTGAATGGGTTAACTGTCTAGAGGCAAGCATAAAAAACTTGAATTCAAAGTCAATTTCATGGCTTCAAGCATAGATTATTGCTAGTTCTCTTGCTTAGCTCCTCTTTGTTACACTTGAATAAGCAAAGGAGAAATGATGTGTCTTGTCAACAAGCTAACAATAGGAAAACAATTGTTTAGGTTAGTTTTGTTAGTCAATAGAAGTTTAGTTAGAGTTGGTTAAGGAGTTCAGAAGTAATAGTATAAAATAAGAGAGGAAAGATTGAGGGATTCATTCTGGAAATCATTCTTGTAATTGTAATCTTGGGAACTTTACGAGTTTCCTTTAAGCAATAAAAGGAATTTGATTATGATATTCCCTTAGTTTGTTGGGAGTGTGTGTGAATTCCAAAATCAAGTGCTTTAGTGGTATCAAAGTTGGTGATCGATCAGAAATGGGTGAGAAGGCGATAATCAAGGATGTGCAGTAAAAGACAAATGAGTTGGAGAAAAGGATTGAAAGTATAGATGAGAAAACAAACAGCATAAGAGATGACATCTGAAGGCTGACGGAATGCATGCAAAAGATTTTGGAATTAATGGGGGAGTTCTTACATCAACAAAATTCTAGAATGTAGCAGAATTTAAGAGAAGAAAATGAAAAGACAAAAACCCAGCATTCGCTAATGAGGTAGTGTACTAGGTTTCCAAGAAGGGCTTGTGTTGGTCTCAACTTAAGTTTACAGAGATGATGTAGTGGGGTAAGTGTTAGCTAGTTTAATTCTTAGTCCAGCATGAAAAGGACAAGTTAGAATCTTGATGATCTATGTAAGAAAATGAGATAGATGTAAGGGAACAAAATGAAAGAAATGAAAGGAATGAGAGAAAGATAAAGAAAGGTGGAGAAAAAGAGTATATGAAGATTGTGTGAGGTCATAACAATCCATAAAAATAAGAGAAATCAAAATGAAAGTAGCGGGGTTCAAAAATCAAAGAAAGAACAGTATAGAAAGCATAATCAACTCGTGGTACCTAACAAAAAGAAGCGAAAAAATAGATGGGAAGAAGGGGTTCAAGATCCTTGTTGGACTCCACCTCCTGGATGGATGCTTGGGGAAAATCCTTCTCATGATGACATTTGTGCTAGAGAACTTAGAGAGATCAAGGAAGAAATTTCTAAATTGAAGCATGATATGCAACAGCTGGTATTAAAGAAAAAGGAGGAGGAGTTGGCAATTGTCACTACTTTTAATTTTGGTTTGTCCATTTTGAATTTTGACAACGATGGTTCCTTGGTTCCAGTGCAAGAGATGTATAAATACTAGGTGAATAAGAAGTCTAAATTTAAGGAACAACTAAAGGGCATCTCACTAGCTTTGACTAACATGGTGGAACAACTTGGGATGCTAAAGGCAAGAGGAGAGGAGCCAACAATGTCTGAATCATTAACGCCATAAACATTATTGCTAGGACCAACAATAGTAATGGCAATAGCAATTTTCCTCCTTCAACTCACAGAAATCTTGATTTCCTTGAGGACAAGGAACATCTCATGGGAGAAATTTTGTTACACTTGAATAAGCAAATGAAAAATGATCTGCTTTGTTAATAGGCTAACAACAAGAAAATAATTGTTCATGTTAGTTTTGTTAGTTAGTGGAAGTTAGTTAGAGCTGGTTAAGGAGTTCAAAAGTGTGAGTATAAAATGAGAGGGGAAAGATTAAGGGATTCATTATGGAAACCTTTCTTGTAATTGTAATCTTTGGAACCTTTAAAGGTTGCCTTTTAGCAACAAGAGGAATTTAATTATGATATTCCCTTAATTTGTTAGGTGTGTGTGTGAATTTAGAAATCAAGTGCTTTACTCTTCTATATTAGATGCCAAATCCTTATATTCAATAACCTATGACCCAAAAATCTCTGAATCCTTGCATATTGTATCTTCAAAAGTAGCTAGGTTTTGACTACTGCATTGATGAATTTTGTGAATACCCAATTGAAAACTCCAAAGAGAAAAACTAGAGATCATTTAGATTTGAAGGACTAGTCAATCAATTAATTATGCTAAAGATCATAGCCCAAATTTACCATGAAAGCTTGATATAGTTGGGGATTAGGTTTTTTTAAAAGAATTTTTCAAAAGGCATCTTTTGGTTGATAATAGGAAAAGCATTTTATTACATGTAAGATCTCCCTCATAATTGATCCTAATTGGTGCCACAGTGACATTTTTTGTTAATGATACTGACGTGTTATGTAACATCCCTAATTTTGTTTCATTTATTAATAAAGTTATATAAATATTTAATGTAACATCCCTAATTTTGTTTCTCTTATTAATAAAGGTACTTAAATATTTAATTAAGTAAATAAAATTTATTAAACAATTTTTAGATATCCAAGGAAATATAATCCTTAGAAATTCTTCACCTTATGTGTATATATAGAAAATATTTCTAACATTAAGGAAATGGGTAAAGAGAGAAAACTTAATAGGAAAAATTAGAAATAACATACTAAAGAGAGGAAAAATTCTTGGATGAGGAAGATAAATTTTTGAAAAGTAAGTAAAATTTTTAAAATTTCAAAAAGATTGATTAGGGTAATTTTTCTTAATTCAAGAGTTAGAGTTACTAAGTTTAATATCTCCATCCATAAATTGGGCTTTCACTTATGGACACTTCATATAGAGTTTTTTCACCTCACATGAGTTTCTAACAAACCAATAGGATAGCACAAGCAAGAAATAAAACATAGACGTATACTAGAATATAGAAGTTGGACTGATAGTTCAAAAATCATGAAAATTTGACCAAACCCTCCATGAAAGGTAGAATTTCAGCCAAAGAAAAGGGAATGGGTAAGAATAAGCCCAAATCCAAGAAGGAAAAAAAATTAAGAATCATGTGAGGAAATATTAGTGTAATAATAATCAAGATTAGGTCACGTGGCATTAAGACAAAATATCTCTATAACCTACATTCATAATTTCAATAAGTAGGTAATAATACAAGACATTAGGACAAAACATTTATATCCTACATTTATAATTTCAACAAGTAGGTAATAATACATAGCATTATGACAAAACATCCTTATCCTATATAAATAATTTCAGCCAAGCAAGGGAGACTTAAGAGCTGAAAATTTGCCACTTAGAAAAGCAAACCTATCTTACTTAAGTGAAACAAAAGAAAAAGGAAATGAATCTCTAAATCAAAGGGATCTTGTCCCTTGTCTTAAGAACATTTTATCATGATTTTCAAAATACAAATCTCCTTTTTGCTATGCATATCTTGATTAAGGGAGAGGAAGACAAGAACATGAGTTGTCTTTCCCAAAAAAATAACCAAGTGCATCCTAATTGTGATAAGGTAGACTCATGATCATGAAAGGTGAACCACTTGATAATTTATTTAAGCAAAACCCACCCTTATAACATTATAATTTCGTCCAAGTGAGGGAGGAAAAAAATAGAAGCAAAGTAGAGTGAGGAAAGGAGAGAAAGAGAGGAGAAAAAATGAAGGAAGAAGAAGGAGAAGTCTAGAGGACTAAGTACTCAAGGTAAGTTAGCTTAATCTCCACTTGAATCCATTTTTTCTCTTCATCATTGGGGTTCAAAACTCACCCTCCTCCTCTTATATAAGCTGCTAGAAAATCTAAGCTAATGGAAGAATCTTGTTACTTCTTTCAAGAGGAAATAAGAAAAAAGAATTCACTAAGTGAACTAGGGAGATCTTTAGGTATGCTTAACAATATCTCTTTTTAAAGAAATTTTTTGAAATTTGTAACATTTATATGTGATTTTGATTTTAGAACTTTGATGAAATTTACAATATTTGCTACTTTGATGATTGGTCATGGATATTGCTATATCATGTTACATGTTATCTTGCATATAATGGATGTTATGAACATTTCGGTTGGTGTGGAAAGTTTTGCATAAGTATGGTTATGGTTCACAAAATTTTAGGATTTTTATGCTGCTATTTTGTATATTTGAATGTGGTGAAAAATTGATGAAATATAATTTGATGTAAATTAGGAAAAAAATAGAAGAGGACGTAATATAATGATGAACTAAAACCTTAGGAAATGTTTGGTTAGGAATCTAGATTCTGGAGTAACCAGGGAAGCTTCTATTTTTGAAATTCATGGAAGAATCCGTTAGGAATTAAAGGAAATGGTTAACATAAAAAATATAGACCTATGCCTCACAGATTTTTAGCAACTGGAATCACTTAATTTAGAGTCCAGATGAGGGAGATATTATCCGATTTGTAAGCAGTAGTCAGAAAATGGTTAACCAGGGAAGAATTTGTTAGGTATGCTTCTGTGTTTGAATTTCTGGGATAAATCTGTAGGGAATCAAAAGAAATGCTTAACATGATAATTATAGATATATGTCTCACGAATTTTTAGCTACTGAAATCATTCAAAATAGAATCAATATGAGGAAGATATGGTTAGATTAGTAAGCAGAGGTCACAAACTAGCTAACCAGGGAAGAATCTGTTAAGTATACTTCTGTCTTTGAATTTTTGGATAAAATCTATAGGAAATTAAAGAAAAATTTTAACATAATAAATTTAGATATATGTATCACAGATCTATAGGCTCTGAAATCACTTAATTTGGAGTCTATATTAGGGAGATATGACTGATTAATGAGTAAAGGTCAGAATTAGTCTAGAATCCAGGATGATAAATGTAAGCGTTTTTATTTTTTATTTTTTGGGAATAATTAGTAAGGAATCTGAAGAAATGATAAACATGAAAGTTGTATATAAGTGTTTTAAATCTTTATAGGATTTGGAATCATTTCAATTAGAGTTCACATGAGGGAGATATGGTTAGATTAATAAGTAGAGGTCTGAACCTACCCGAGAAGAAATAATATTAAATTTGAGGGAGTAGTAACACCACAATTACTTAAGATTTCACTAAAATATTCAATATAAGAGTTTTAGAGGATTGTCTTATCTTTCAATTGACACCAATATCACTTTAATTGAATTTAAAATGAGGTTGTTATGTTCTGTTTAGTGAGAAAGGAAAATAATATTTAATAAAGAAGAAGAATCTTATAAATAAAAATAATAAATGACTAGTGTATTCCATAACCATTGCCATTGCAAGAACTTCTTACCATCTTAAGTGTGTAATTTTTACATGAAAATATTTTATAAAGTGATATTTGAAATGATTATATTCATGTCATGATTACCAATGATTTTTGGTAATGATTATATTTTGATGAAAATTTATGGCATGTGAGTATAATGAACATACTTGTTATTGAAATCATATTTTGGCTATTAATTTGAAAAGAAAAGAAAAGAAAAAAAATGAACACGGTCACATGGCGGTCTTTGTGGTGCACTAGTAGGGGACATCCTACCAACGGCTATGATTATTTTAATGAGAAAAAAAGTGTGCCATGTTGGACAGAGTGAGAAAAGCCTATACCGGAGAGTAGAAAGTACTCTCCCTAACCGGAGTACTTTGATATGAAAATAAGTTGATAGCCATTGTATGATATTATGAAAATAGTTATTCATGCTATACATGTTATTACTGTACGATTTTCATGTGCATAGATAAAGTGCATTCATATGACTTAAAATAATTGTTGTAGCTTATAAAGATGAACATAACGTGACAAGCATTATTGATGATGATTATGATTTATTGTTGAACCTAATGAGATTTAATTCTCACTATATTTCCATATCATGTTTAAAAAACTAAGTTATGCAGATATTCTCTATGACCGGCTTTTAACGTACGTTTGGTGAAGTTGACTAAAATTCTGGTGAAGGTGCAACCACCTGCACCCGTATCTCCGGAACTGGTCAATATGGATGAATAAAATGTAGACTTATATGTGTTTTATTTTTATACAGACGTTTTGATTAATAATTTGTATGTGAACCCAGAGTTGTATAAGTGTGAATGGTATTTCATAAACCTTAATTATGTTTGGTTAATTTAATTGAATGTTATTATGAGTTAAATAGTTGGAAGTAAAAGGTAATGACTTCATGGGATTTGAGAATATATATATATATATATATATATATATATATATATATATATATATATATATATATATATATATATATATATATATATATATATATATATATATATATATATATATATATATATATATATTTGTGTGTGTGTGTGTAAAAAAATGGAGTTGTTACAAAATTGGTATCAGAGCAGGTCGATTCTAGATGGCCAGTAGGGATGGTTAGCTGAATCGATCTTATATTGTCTTGAGTATATTGTGGTTGTGGTGTGTAGGGGATCAGTGATTTCGTATAGGTAAGAAATTACTAGTGTTTCCTATCTATATGCCGAGGTGCTTTTACAACTACTGTTAAATATTTTTGAAACTAACTATTAGACTTGATCACCTCAATAGTATCATAACTTTATTTTTGCCACAATAGGAAATGGCACCACCAAGGAGGAATCCAACAAACAATACAAAGGAAACCTTACACAACCTTATCACGGCAATTCGAGATCAAGTCATGACCATCAATCAAATTCTACAATACCTCTAGAATGCTAATAACCCGAATGGTGAGAATGATGCTAATAATAGGATGACAGGGAATGATAATAGTATATCTGAGTTCCTAAGGACTATTCTACCTTTTTTTCAAGGTGGCTTTGACCCGATTGTAGCTGAAAGGTGGAAAAGGGAATTGGAGAAAATCTTTGAAGTGATGAGTTGTATTGAGGAGCAGCAAGTTATCTTCGCTACATATATGCTGAAAAATGAAGCAGAATGTTGCTGGTATGGAGCTAGAGAACTTTTAGCTTACTAGGGAAGGCAGGTCACCTAGTAGGTGTTCAAAGACACTTTTTTAGAAAAGTACTTCCCAAGTACTGTGTGGATAGAGAAGGAGATCGAATTTCTCCAACTCAGGTAGGGCAACATGATCGTAGACCAGTACATTGCGAGGTTCGAGGAGTTGTCTAAGTTCTCCTCTTACTTGCAATTTAATCCCGATGAAGCATGGAAGGCTGTTAAGTTCAAAGTAGGTTTGAATCCAGAGATAAGGAATGCTATTGTAGCTATGGAGATCAGAGAGTTTGTACCTTTGATAAATAAATGCATACTCCTAGAGAAGAGTTTGAGGGCAGTGAAGGATGAGAAACAAAGATGAAACTTTTGGAAAAGGAAGAATAGTCCACAAAAATCTGACAAAAATGTTAAAAGAAAAGGATAGGATACTGGTAAGAGGCCAATGACTACAAGTCCTCGACCCTTCCAACATAACTTTTTCACAGTCAAGTGTACTAAGTGTGGACATGTGCATGTTAACCAGCCATGCTACATGGGATCAGATGTTTGCTTCAATTGCAGACAGAAGGGTCATTTTGTAAAGAACTGGCCATAGAATTTGGGGAAGCAGTCGGAACAGAGGCCTTAGGTGAAAGGAAGAGTTTTCACCCTGAGAGGCCAAGAGGCAACTCAATTCCCCGAAATGATTCAAGGTACATGCTGTATCTATGGATTTGCTCTTATGGTGTTATTTGACTCTGGTGCTAGTCATTCATTTATATCAGAAGAATGTATTAGGGAGCTTCAGTATTCTATTTTTGAAACCCCCTATGAACTATCTGTAGTAACTCCCACAGGGGAAAGGGTCTTAACTTCTTCTGTATGTGAAGACTATCAGGTCACCATCCAGAAAAAACTTTTTCTGTAGACCTCGTTTGTCTACCTTTAAAGGTATTGATGTCATTTTAAGGTTAGACTGGATGTCTAAAAAATTGAGTCTTGCTAAATTATTGCACCAAGACCGTTGAATTTCTACCTCCTATTCCACAAGATGAGATGCAGTTATTGATGCTAAATACCAATAAAGTCAATCGGGAGTTGAAGAGTGGAGTACTTAGTTACATTCTCTTGTGTTTATCAAACCTAGAAGTCAAATCAAAGCTTAATGAAATTCCAATAGCTAATGAGTTTCCTAAAGTATTTCCACCAGATATTTTAGACTTACCTCCCAAGAGAGAGATAGAGTTTTCTATTGATCTCCTATCCAGGACAGGGCTTATCTCTATTGCACCTTATAAAATGGCCTCGAAAGAACTATAGGAACTTAAGAAACAGTTAGAGGAATTGTTAGACAAGCAATTCATTAGACCAAGTGTATCACCTTGGTGAGCTCCTGTATTGTTTGTTAAGAAAAAAGACGGGAGCTTAAGACTATGCATAGATTACAGATAGTTGAATAAAGTGACTGTAAAAAATAAGTATCATTTCTCTAGGATAGATGATTTATTAGATTAACTGAAGGGATCCACCATTTGTTCTAACATTGACTTGAGATCGGGATACTACTAGATTAGGATCAAGGAGGATGATGTACCAAAAATAGCCTTCAGGACTAGGTATGGGCACTATGAGTTTCTTGTAATGCCCTTCGTGTTGACAAATACACCTGCAATTTTCATGGATTACATGAATCGTATTTTTTTGACCCTACCTAGATCAATTTGTGGTAGTGTTCATTGATGACATCTTGATATATTCTAATAGTAAGAAAGAACATGAACAACATCTTCAAATTGTGCTGCAAGTGCTGAGAGCGAAAAAGTTGTATGCCAAATTGGAGAAGTGTGGATTTTGGCTATCAGAGGTAAAATTTCTCGGACATGTCATTTCCAATAAAGGGGTAGCCGTAGAACCTAGCAAGATGGAAGCAGTGATTCAGTGGAAAAGACCAAAGACGGTTACAGAAGTTAGAAGTTTCTTGGTTTTGGCAAGATACTATAGGAGATTTATAAAAAACTTCTTTCGTATAGCATTGTTATTGACTAAATTAACTAAGAAGGGAAGTCCTTTTAAATAGACTGATCAATGTGAAGTTAGTTTTCAGGAGTTTAAGACAAGATTGACTATTCCTCATGTTTTAATTTTTTCAGACCCCACAAAACATTTTGAAGTGTATAGTGATGCTTCAAAGAAAGGGCTAGTGTGTGTGCTAATGCAAGACAAGAGAGTAGTTACTTACGCCTCTAGGAAACTAAGACCCGATGAAGGAAATTATCCAACCCATGATCTTGAATTGGTAGCGGTGGTGTTTGCCTTAAAGATTTAGTGACACTATTTGTACGATGCAACATTTGAAGTATACTGTGATTATAAGAGTCTTAAGTACCTTTTTGATCAAAAAGAGTTAAATATGAGGCAACGAAGATGGGTAAAATTTCTCAATAACTACAAGTTTGAGATAAAATATCATCTAGAAAAGACAAATGTTGTAGCTGATACCTTGAGTCGAAAATCTCTACACATGGGTCAAATGCTGGTGTATGATATGTAGATGCTAAAGGAGTTTTGAAATTTGAAGCTGACCACTACTATTACTCCAAAGAAGCTAATCATTAATAGTTTGAGTATAGAGTGTGACCTTAGAGCCCAGATTAAAGAGGCTCAAACTCACGATCAATACATACAGGATCACAAAGATCAAGATAATTTTTCTGTCTTGAAAGATGGAGCAATCATGTATCAGGGAAGGATTTGTGTCCCTCAAGAACAAGAGTTGAGGACTAATATCTCACAGGAAGCACATCAGAGTAAGTACACAGTCCATCCTGAATTTACTAAAATGTATCAAGACATAAAGAAGATGTACTGATGGCTAGGGATGAAAAAAGACATTGCTGAATTTATGGCAAAATGTTTAATTTGTCAGAAGGTGAAGGTATAGCATCAAAAGCCAGTGAAATTTCTACAACATCTTGAGATCCTTAAATGGAAATAGGACAATATTTCGATAGACTTTGTGGTGGGCTTATCTAAAACTTCAGTTGAACATGACTCTATCTGGGTAATAATTGATAGATTAATCAAATATGCTCACTTTCTGCCTATAAAAATTAACTATTCACTGGACAAATTGGTCCAATTGTACGTCTAAGAAATAGTTAGACTGCATGAAATTTCCTTAAATATCATTTTTGATAGAGATTCGAGGTTCACGTCGAGATTTTGGAAGGCGTTGCGGGAAGTTTTTGGAATCTAGTTGCGGTTCAGTACTGCCTACCATCCTCAAGATTGACGGGTAGATAGAACGGACCATTCAAAACCTAGAAAATATGTTGAGGGTCTGCGTGATAGAGCAAGGTAAATGATGGGATAAGTACTTACCTTTAGTGGAGTTTGCTTATAATAATAGCTATCACTCTAGTATTAAATATGGTCCCCTACGAAGTTTTATACGGTAGGAAGTGTCAATCTCCACTATGTTGGTTTGAGGTAGGAAAAAAGAACTTGCTAGGTCCTGATCTAATTCAACAAACCACTGAACAAATCAAGATGATACGAGACAAAATACTTACAGCTTAGAGTCGACAAAAGAGTTAACATAATAAGAGACATAGACCTATGGAGTTTGAGGAAGGAGACCATGTGTTTCTAAAACTTTGTCTGACTACTGGAATTGGTAGGTCTCTCAAAACTAGAAAGCAAAGTCTGTAATTTTTGGGACCCTACCAGATTTTGAAGAAAGTGGGGTCGTCAGCATATCAAGTTGTCCTCCTACCTAATTTATCTAACCTACATAATATTTTTCATGTATCATAACTTTGAAAGTATCTTCCAGATTCATCATATGTAATACGAGATGAACCAATCTAAATAAAGGAGAATATGATATACCAGCTAGTACCGGTATTCATATTGGACACCGATGTGAAGTAATTGAGGAATAAGACCATTCCCCTAATTAAGGTGTTATGGGAAGGTTTGACTCTGAAAGAAATAACTTGGGAGCTGGAAGAAGTCATGAGGAAGAAATATCCGCAATTGTTCTTGTTAGGTAATTTTTGAAATTTTGAGAACAAAATTTCTTTTAGGGGGAGAGAAATGTAACATCCCTAATTTTATTTTATTTATTAATAAAGGTACATAAATATTTAATTGAGGAAATAAATTTATTAGACAATTTTTAGATATCCAAGGAAAAATAATTCTTAGAAATTCTTCACCTTATGTGTATACATAGAAAATATTTCTAACATTAAGGGAATATGTAAAGAGAGAAAAATTAATAGGAAAATTAGAAATAACATACTAAAGAGAGGAAAAATTCTTGGGTAAGAAAGATAAATTTTTGAAAAGTAAGTAAAAGTTTTAAAATTTCAAGAATATTATATTATGGTATTTTTTTCCTAATTCAAGAGTTAGAGTTACTAAGTTTAACATTTTCACCCATAAATTAGGCTTTCACCCATGGATACTTCATATAGAGTTTTTCCACTACACTTGAGTTTCTAACAAGTCAATAGAATAGCCCAAGTAAGAAATAAAATATAGACTTAGACTAGGTTATAGAAGTTGGACTGATAATCCAAAAATCATGAAAATGTGACCAAACCCTTTATGAAAGGTAGAATTTCAGCCAAAGCAAAGGAAATGAGTAAGAATGAGCCCAAATCCAAGAAGGGAAAAAATAAGAATCATGTAAGGAAATAGTAGTGTAATAATAATCAAGATTAGGTCACATGATGTAATAGCTCCATTTATGTAACAATTTTTTTTTTATGTAACATCATGAAGTTATTACCTCATCTTAACTCACAATAACTTTTATTTAATTATACAATACTAAGTTTACTCTCACATCATTAATACAAACATTTGTACAAGACATACATGTACATATAAGCCCTAATCATCCACATAGACTATTTTCGGGGCCACTGGTGCGGATGGCGGCACCTCCGCCGGAATTTCAGTCACTTCAACAACTGATATGTCCGCAATAATAGGTATTTGCCCAAGATAGGGCAGCTCGATCATACGTAGGGCAATAACAAGTCTCATTGAAAACAACTGCATAGCTAATTTTCTGAACATGATATGGAAATATAGTGAGAATTAAATCCCAGTATGTTCAACAATAATTCATCATCAATATAGTTCATCATGTCATGTTCAGCTGTATAAACTACAGAAAATATCTTTAGGTCACATGAATGCACTTTATCATGCACATGAAAATTGTACAGTTATGACATGTATGGCATGAATAACTATTTTTCGAATTTCATATGATGGCTATCAAGTTATTCTTCCTTCCAGCTACCTCGGTCAGGGTGAGTATTCTCTACTTTTCGGTACGGGCTTATCTCGCTCCGTCCGACATGGCACACTTTCTTTTTCTTTTCTCATGAACATAATCATAACCGTTGGTAGGGCGTCTCCTACTGGTGCACCACACGGATTGCCATGTGACCGTGCTCATTTCTTTTCATTTCATATTAATAGCCAAAAATATGATTCCAATAACAAGTATGTTCATTATATTCTCATGCCATAATTTATCAAAACATAATCATTCTCAAAATTCATTGGTAAACTGAAATTATGCCATGAATATAATCATTTTCTAATTTTTACTTTATAAAATATGTCCATGTCAAAATTTCACACTAATACCTCGATAACTGGATAGTAATTGTAGTCTGTAAACAGCGCACCAGGAAAGTTCCCAGGAAAGAGAGGTGGGTCACTAATGGACACGCTTAAGTACCAAGTCTTTCCTTGCCAGAGCTTTCCTTAGACATGCACTTTTCACAAATCACAATTTTTTTTCCAGTAACTAGAATAATTCTTTTATGATGTGGAAATACTGCAACTACGGAGCATACTAAGATTTTTCAAATAAAACCGGCACTTTCAAAACTTCTTAGAAATTTTATATGAGTACTAGGGTAAATTCCATGTTAAAAATTACACACTTAAAATGGTAGTAAGTTCATGCAATGGCAATAGTTAGGGAATACACTAGGCATTTATTATTTTCATTTATAAAATTCCTCTTCTTTCTTGAATATTATTTTCATCTTTTCATTTTCTTTATGTCTAGGCATTTAGTCATTTTATTTTTACTTATATCATTTCCAACACATGTTCTTACAAATTTTATAGAGCATTTTTTCTCAAATTGATTTCTACTATTACTCTATAGTTTAAAAAATTCATCTAGGGTAGAAAAAATATTGAAAATAGGTTTTACTAACTTTTAACACAGCCTTTGCTTACAAATCAGAGCATAACTCTCTCATTTTAACTCCGATTAAGATGATCTTAGTGTTTATGAAAAGCTAAGACAATTATCTAAAACTATTATGTTAATCATATCAACAAAATAGTAAGATAATGTGGTGTTATTACTCTTTTAAATTTAGTATTATTTCTTCTCGTGTAGGTTGTGACCTTTACTGACTAATTAAACCATATCTCCCAAATTTGAACTCCAAATTGAGTTATTCCAGTTGGTAAAAATCCATGAGCCATATATCTATAATTGTTATGTTGGCATGTTATTTTAATTCCCTACAGAATATTCCCAAAAATTCAAAAACTAAAGCTTTAATAACATACTCTTCCCTGAATAAACATTTTCTGACCTCTACGTACTAATCGGATTATATCTACCTCATATGAACTCCAAATTGAGTTATTCCAGTTGGTAAAATTCCAAGAGCCATATATCTATAATTGTTATGTTGGCACGCTATTTTAATTTCCTACAGAATATTCTCAGAAATTCAAAAGTTAAAGCTTTAATAATGTACTCTTCCCTGAATAAACATTTTATGACATCTACGTACTAATCGGATCATATCTACCTCATAAGAACTCTAAATTGCATAATTCCAGTGGATAAATTTCCATGAGACATAGATCTATAACTTTCATGTTAACCATTTATTTTAATTCCTTACTGATGTTTTCCAGAATCTTAAAAATAGAAGCTAAAAGTTTTACCACCCATAGCCATACCTATGCAGAACTATCTAAACCAGCCTAAGTATTCAAACATACATCACATGCATGATCAATATGTAACATGATGAAGCAACATTCATGACCAATAATCAAAGTGCTAAGATCAAAATCCCATATAAATATTACAAATTTCAAAACTTTTCTTCAAAAAGAAATATTGTTAAACTTACCTAAAAATCTCCCTAGCTCACTTAGTGAATTGATTTTCTTGTTTGCTCTTGAAAGAAGTAGCAAGACTCCTCCCTTCCTTTAGCTTTTCTAGCAGCTTAGGTAAGAGAAGGAGGGTGAGTTTTTGATCCTCAAAGATAAAGAAGAAAAAAATGGATTCAAGTGGGGATTAAGGTAACTTACCTTGAGTATTTAGCCTTCTAAACTTCTCCTTCTTTTTCCTTCCTTTCTTCTCCTCTCTTTCTCTCCTTTCCTCACTCTACCTTGCTTCTATTTCTCTCTCTTCCTCACTTGGACAAAATTAAGATGTTATGGGGTGGGTTTTGCTTATATAGACCACCAAATAATTCACTTTTCATGATCATGGATCTACCTTATTACAATTAAGATACACTTTGTTGAATTTTTGGAAAACAAACAACTTATGTTCTTGTCTTCCTCTTCCTTAGTCAATATATGCATAGGAAAAGGAGATTTGCAATTTGAAATTTATGATGATATGTTCTTAAGATAAGGGACAAGGTCCCTTTGATTTAGGGATTCATTTCCATTTTCTTTTGTCTTAAACAAGTATGATAGGTTTGCCTTTTTAGGTGGCAAATTTCTAACCCTTAAATTTTCATTATTTGGTTGATATTTTTTGTGTGGGATAGGAATGTTTTGTCCTAATATCAAGTATTATCATACCACTTGCTAAATTATGAGTGTAGAATATAGATGTTTTTGTCCTAAAGCCTTGTATTATCATGCCACTTGGCAAAATTATGAATGTAGAATCATACCACTTACTAAATTTTTGTCTTAATGCCATGTAACCTAATATTTATTATTATTACATTATTATATCATCACCTAATTTATTTTATTTTATTTTTTCTCTTGGGTTTGGGTTTATTCCTACCCATTATGGGCTTATTCCTACCCATTTTCTTTACTTTGAATAAAATTTTACCTTTCTTGGAGGGCTTGAACACATTATCATAATTTTTTGGGCTATTGGTCCAATTTCTATATCCTAATCCAAGTCTATGTTTTATTTCTTGTTTAGGTTATCCAATGGGCTTGCTAGAAACTTATGTGAAATGGAAAAATTCTATATGAAGTGTCTATAGGTAAAAGCCCAATGTATGGGTGAAGATGTTAAACTTAATAATTCTAGTTCTTGAATTAGGAAAAATTACCCTAATCCAATGTTCTTGAAATTTTAAGACCTTTACTTGTTTCTAAAAATTTATCTTCCTTATCCAAGAATTTTACATCTCTTTAATATGTTATTTCTAATTTTTTTCCTATTAGGTTTTTCCTCTTTATTTGTTTTCTTAATGTTAGAAACATTTTCTATGCATATACATAAGGTGAAGAATTTATAAGGATTATATTTTCCTTAGATATCTAAAATATTGTCTAATAAATTTTATTTCGTTAATGTACTTTTAACGAAATTAGGGATGTTACATTTCTCTCCCCCTAAAAGAAATTTTGTCCTCAAAATTTCAGAAATTACCTGATAAGAACAATTACAGATATTTCTTCCTCATGACTTCTTCCAGCTCCCAAGTTGCTTGTTCCGGAGTTAAACCTTCCCATAACACTTTAACCAGGGGAATGGTTTTATTTCTCAGTTGCTTCACGTCGGTGTCCATTATGAATGCAGGTACTAGCTGGTATGTCATGTTCTCCTTTATTTGGATTGGTTCATCCTGTATTACATGTGATGAATCTGGAAGATACTTCCGCAACTGTGATACGTGGAAAACATTATGCAGGTTGGACAAATTAGGTGGGAGGGCAATTTGATATGCTGACGTCCCTATTCTCTTCAGAATTTGTTAGAGTCCCAAAAATCGTGGACTTAGCTTCCTAGTCTTGAGAGTCCTGCCAACTCCAGTAGTCGGGGAAAGTTTTAGAAATACATGATTTCCTTCCTCAAATTCCAGAGGTCTATGTCTCTTATCATAGTAACTCTTTTGCCGACTCTGAGCTGTAAGTATCTTATCTCGTATCATCCTGATTTGTTCAGTGGTTTGTTGAACTACATCAGGACCCAACAAGTTCTTTTCTCCTACCTCAAACCAACATAGTGGAGATCGGCACTTCCTACCGTATAAAGCTTCATAGGGGGCCATCTTAATGCTATAATGATAGATATTATTATAAGCAAACTCCACTAAGGTTAGGTATTTATCCCATCCTTTCCCTTGCTCTATCACACAGGCCCTTAACATATCTTTTAGGGTTTGAATTGTCCGTTCAGTCTGCCCATCAGTTTGAGGATGATAGGCAGTACTGAACCACAATTGGGTTACAAAAGCCTCCTGTAATGCCTCCCAAAACCTCGATATAAACCTTGGATCTCTATCAGAAATGATATTTAAGAGAATCCCATGTAGTCTAACTATTTTCCGGACATACAATTGGGCCAATTTATCCAGCAAATAGTTAATCTTTATGGGCAGAAAATGAGCAAATTTGGTTAATCTGTCAACTATTACCCAGATAGAGTCATGTCCAACTGAAGTTTTAGGTAAACCCATAACAAAGTCTATCAAAATACTGTCCCATTTCCATTCAGGAATCTCCAGAGGTTGAAAAAATCCTGCTGGCTTTTGATGTTCCACTTTCACCTTCTGACAAGTTAAACATTTTGCCACGAACTCAGCAATGTCCTTTTTCATCCCTGGCCACCAATACATCTTCTTTAAATCCTGGTACAATTTAGTGGATCCAGGATGGATTGAGTATTTACTCTAATGCGCTTCCTGTAGGATCTTAGTCCTCAACTCTTGGTCCTAAGGAACACAGACCCTTCCTTGGTACATGATTACTCCATCTTTTGAAATAGAAAAACCACCCTGATTATTATGATCCCGTAAGTTTTGGTCGTGGCCTTGAGCCTCTTTAATCTGGGCTCTAAGGTCACACTCTATACTTAACCCATTGATGATTAACTTCTTTGGAGTAAGAGTAGTGGCTAGCTTTAAATTTTGAAACTCCTCTAGCATCTGCATCTCAAACACCATCATCAGACGCATGTGTAGAGATTTTTGACTCAAGGCATCAGCTACAACATTCGCCTTTCCTGGATGATACTTTATCTCAAACTTGTAGTCATTGAGGAATTCTACCCATCTTCGTTGCCTCATGTTTAACTCCTTCTGATCAAAGAGGTATTTAAGACTCTTATGATCACAATATACTTCAAAGGTTGCCCCGTACAAATAGTGTCGCCAAATCTTTAGGGCAAACACTACTACTGCCAATTCAAGATCATGGGTTGGGTAGTTTTCTTCATGGGGTCTCAGTTGCCTAGAGGCGTAAGCAACTACTCTCTTGTCTTGCATCAACACACACCCTAGCCCTTTCTTTGAAGCGTCACTATACACTGCAAAATATCCTGAGGGGTCTGGAATAACTAAAACAGGAGGAGTGGTTAATCTGGTCTTAAGCTCTTGGAAACTAGCTTCACATTGATCAGTCCATATAAAAGGACTTCCCTTCCTGGTTAATTTAGTCAATGGCAAGGCTATACGAGAGAAGTTTTGTATAAACCTCCTGTAATATCCTGCCAAACCCAGGAAACTTCTTATTTCTGTAACCGTCTTTGGTCTCTCCCACTGAATCACTGCTTCTGTCTTGCTAGGATCAACTGCAACCCCTCTATTAGAGATGACATGTTCGAGAAACTTTACCTCTGATTGTCAAAATTCACACTTTTCCAATTTGGCATACAACTTTTTCTCCTTCAACACTTGCAGCACGATTCGGAGATGTTGTTCATATTCTTTTTCACTCTTAGAATATATCAAGATGTCATCAATGAATACCACCACAAATTGATCTAGGTAGGGTCGAAAAATGCGATTCATGTAATCCATGAAAATTGTAGGTGCATTTGTCAACCCAAAGGGCATTACGAGAAACTCATAGTGCCCATACCTAGTCTTGAAGGCAGTTTTTGATACATCCTCATCCTTGATCCTAATATGATGATATCCTGACCTCAAGTTAATTTTAGAAAATATAGAGACTCCCTTCAGTTGATCCAATAAATCATCTATCCTAGGGAGAGAGTACTTGTTTTTAATAGTCACCTTATTCAGCTGTCTGTAATCTATGCATAGTCTCAAGCTTCCATCTTTCTTCTTAACAAACAATACAGGAGCTCCCCAAGGTGATACACTCGGTCTAATGAATTGCTTGTCTAACAGTTCCTCTAACTGTTTCTTAAGTTCCTGTAGTTCCTTCGAGGCCATTCTATAAGGTGCAATAGAGATAGGCCCTGTCCCAGGTAAGAGATCAATAGAGAAGTCTATCTCTCTCTTAGGAGGTAATCCTGGAATATCTGATGGAAATATTTCAGGAAACTCTTTGGCTATTGGGATCTCATCAAGCTTCGATTCGACTTCTAGGTTTGATAAACACAAAAGAATGTATCCAAGTACTCCATTCTTCAACTCCCTATTAAATTGATTGGCATTAAGCATTAATAACTGTATCTCCTCTTTTGGAGTAGGAGGTAGAAATTCAACGGTCTTGTTACAACAATTTAGCAAGACCCGATTTCTAGACATCCAGTCTAACCCCATAATGACCTCAATACCTCTTAAAGGTAAACAGACGAGATCTACAGAAAAAGTTTTCTCCTGGATGGTGACTTGATAGTCCTTACATACAGAGGAAGTTAATACATTTTCCCCTATGGGGGTTACTATGGATAGCTCATAGGGAGTTTCAGAAATAGGAAATTGAAACTTCCTAATACATTTTTCTGATATAAATGAATGACTAGCATCAGAGTCAAACAACACCATAAGAGCAAATCCATATATATAACATGTATCTTGAATCATTTCAGAAGATTGAGCTGCCTCTTGACCGCTCATAGTGAAAACCCTTCCTTTCAGCTGAGGCCTCTGATCCGACTGCTTTCCCACATTCTGTGGGCAGTTTCTCGCAAAATGACCTTTCTGTCCGCAATTGAAGCAGACATCCTGTTGTATGTAGCATGGCCGATTACCATGTATGCGTCCGCACTTAGCGCACTTGACTGGGGCAAAGTCCTGTTGGAAAGGTCGGGGACTTGCAGTCAATGGCCTCTTGCCAATAGCCTGTCTTTTTCCTCTGACATTTCTTCCAGAGTTTTGTGGCCCGTTCTTCTTTTTCCAGAAGTTCCGTCTTTGTTTCTCATCCTTCACTGCCCTCAAGCTCTTTTCCAGGAGTCTACATTTATTTATCAGAGGTACAAACTCCCTGGTTTCCATAGCTACGATAGCATTCTTTATCTCCGGGTTCAGTCCCGCTTCGAACTTAACTGCCTTCCATGCTTCATCAGGGTTAAATCGCAGATAAGAGGAGAACTTAGACAATTCTTCGAACCTTGCGATGTACTGGTCCACGGTCATGCTGCCCTGCCTGAGTTGGAGAAATTCAATCTCCTTCTCCGCCCGTACAGTACTTGGAAAGTATTTTTCCAAAAAAGTATTTTTGAACACTTGCCAGGTGATCTGTCTTTCTTGGTAAGCTAAAAGTTCTTTAGCTCCACGCCACCAGTATTCTGCTTCATCTTTTAGCATATATGCAGCGAAGATTACTTGCTGCTCCTCAGTACAGCCCATCACTTCAAAGATTTTCTCTAATTTCCTTATCCACCTTTCGGCTATCGTTGGATCATAACCACCTTGGAAACAAGGTGGTCTGGTTTTCAGAAATTCGGATATGCCGTTATCATTTCCAGCCATCCGGTTGTTAGCACCATTCGAGTTACTAGCATCCTGGAGGTGTTGTAGAATTTGGTTGGTGGTCAAAACTTGGTCTCGAATTGCTGTGGCCAGGTTATGCAGGGTTTCTTCCGCATTGTTTGCCGGATTCCTCCTTGGTGGTGCCATTTCCTACTGTAGCAAAAACAAAGTTATGCTGCTATTGAGGTGATCAAACCCAATAGTTAGTTTCAAAATATTTAACAGCAGTCATAACACCACCTCGGCATATAGATAGGAAACACTAGTAATTTCTTACATATATGAAATCACTGATTCCCTACACAGCATAACCACAACATACTTAAGACACTATAAGATCGATTCAGATAACCATCCCTCCACTGGCCATTTAGGATCGACCTGCTTTGATACCAATTATGTAACAACTCCATTTATGTAACAATTTTTTTTATGTAACATCATGAAGTTATTACCTCATCTTAACTCACAATAATATTTATTTAATTATACAATACTAAGTTTACACTCACATCATGAATACAAACATTTGTACAAGACATACATGTACATATAAGCCCTAATCATCCACATAGACTATTTCCGGGGCCACTGGTGCGGGTGGCGGCACCTCCGCCGGAATCTCAGTCACTTTAACAACTGATATGTCTGCAATAATAGGTATTTGCCCAAGATAGGGCAACTTGATCATACGTACGGCAATAACAACTCTAATTGAAAACAACTGCATAGCTAATTTTTTGAACATGATATGGAAATATAGTGAGAATTAAATCCTAGTATGTTCAACAATAATTCATCATCAATATAGTTCATCACGTCATGTTCAGCTATATAAACTACAGAAAATATTTTTAGGTCACATGAATGCACTTTATCATGCACATGAAAATTGTACAGTTATGACATGTATGGCATGAATAACTATTTTTCGAATTTCATATGATGGCTATCAACTTATTTTTCCTTCCAGCTACCCCGGTCAGGGTAAGTATTCTCTACTTTTCAGTATGGGCTTATCTCGCTCCGTCCGACATGGCACACTTTCTCTTTCTTTTCTCATGAACATAATCATAACTGTTGGTAGGGCGTCCCCTACTGGTGCACCACACGGATTGCCATGTGACCGTGCTCATTTCTTTTCATTTCATATTAATAGCCGAAAATATGATTTCAATAACAAGTATGTTCATTATATTCTCATGCCATAATTTATCAAAACATAATCATTCTCAAAATTCATTGGTAAACTGACATTATGCCATGAATATAATCATTTTCTAATTTTTACTTTATAAAATATGTCCATGTCAAAATTTCATACTAATACCTCGATAACTGGATAGTAATTGTAGTCTGTAAACAGCGCACCAGGAAAGTTCCCAAGAAAAAGAGGTGGGTCACTAATGGACACACTTAAGTACCAAGTCTTTCCTTGCCAGAGCTTTCCTTAGACATGCACTTTTCACAAATCACAATTTTTTTCCAGTAACTAGAATAATTCTTTTATGATGTGAAAATACTACAACCACGGAGCATACTAAGATTTTTCAAATAAAATCGGCACTTTCAAAACTTCTTGGAAATTTTATATGAGTACTAGGGTAAATTCCATGTTAAAAATTACACACTTAAAATGGTAGTAAGTTCATGCAATGGCAATAGTTAGGGCATACACTAGGCATTTATTATTTTCATTTATAAAATTTCTCTTCTTTCTTGAATATTATTTTCATCTTTTCATTTTCTTTATGTTTAGACATTTAGTCATTTTATTTTTACTTATATCAATTTCAACACATGTTCTTACAAATTTTATAGAGCATTTTTCCTCAAATTGATTTCTACTATTATCCTATAGTTTAAAAAATTCATCTAGGGTAGAAAAAATATTGAAAATATGTTTTACTAACTTTTAACACAGCCTTTGCTTACAAATCAGAGCATAAATCTCTCCTTTTAACTCTAATTAAGATGATCTTAGTGTCTATGAAAAGCTAAGACAATTATCTAAAACTATTATGTTAATCATATCAACAAAATAGTAAGATATCGTGGTGTTATTACTCCTTTAAATTTAGTATTATTTCTTCTCATGTAGGTTCTGACCTTTACTAACTAATTAAACCATATCTCCCAAATTTGAACTCCAAATTGAGTTATTCCAGTTGGTAAAAATCCATGAACCATATATCTATAATTGTTATGTGGCGCGCTATTTTAATTCCCTACAGAATATTCCTAGAAATTCAAAAACTAAAGCTTTAATAACATACTCTTCCCTGAATAAACATTTTCTGACCTCTACGTACTAATCGGATCATATCTACCTCATATGAACTCCAAATTGAGTTATTCCAGTTGGTAAAAATACATGAGCCATATATCTATAATTGTTATGTTGGCGCACTATTTTAATTCCCTACAAAATATTCTCAGAAATTCAAAAGTTAAAGCTTTAATAACATACTCTTCCCTGAATAAACATTTTCTGACCTCTACATACTAATCGGATCATATCTACCTCATATGAACTCCAAATTGCATAATTCCAGTGGATAAATTTCCATGAGATATAGATCTATAACTTTCATGTTAACCATTTATTTTAATTCCTTACCGATTGTTTCCAGAATCTTAAAAACAGAAGCTAAAAGTTTTACCGCCCATAGCCATACCTATGCAGAACTATCTAAACCAGCCTAAGTATTCAAACATACATCACATGCATGATCAATATGTAACATGATGAAGCAACATTCATGACCAATAATCAAAGTGCTAAGATCAAAATCTCATATAAATATTACAAATTTCAAAACTTTTCTTCAAAAAGAAATATTGTTAAACTTACCTAAAAATCTCCCTAGCTCACTTAGTGAATTGGTTTTCTTGTTTGCTCTTGAAAGAAGTAGCAAGACTCCTCCCTTCCTTTAGCTTTTCTAGCAGCTTAGGTAAGAGAAGGAGGGTGAGTTTTTGATCCTCAAAGATAAAGAAGAAAAAAATGGATTCAAGTGGGGATTAATGTAACTTACCTTGAGTATTTAGCCTTCTAAACTTCTCCTTCTTTTTCCTTCCTTTCTTCTCCTCTCTTTCTCTCATTTCCTCACTCTACCTTGCTTCTATTTCTCTATCTTCCTCACTTGGACAAAATTAAGATGTTATGGGGTGGGTTTTCTTATATAGACCACCAAATAATTCACCTTCCATGATCATGGATCTACCTTATCACAATTAAGATACACTTTGTTGAATTTTTGGAAAACAAACAACTTATGTTCTTGTCTTCCTCTTCCTTAGTCAAGATATGCATAGGAAAAGGAGATTTACAATTTGAAATTTATGATGATATGTTCTTAAGATAAGGGACAAGGTCCCTTTGATTTAGGGATTTATTTCCATTTTCTTTTGTCTTAAACAAGTATGATAGGTTTGCCTTTTTAGGTGGCAAATTTCTAGCCCTTGAATTTCCATTATTTGGTTGATATTTTTTGTGTGGGATAGGAATGTTTTGTCCTAATGCCAAGTATTATCATACCACTTGCTAAAATTATGAGTGTAGGATATAGATGTTTTTGTCCTAAAGCCTTGTATTATCATGCCACTTGGCAAAATTATGAATGTAGAATCATACCACTTACTAAATTTTTGTCTTAGTGCCATGTAACCTAATCTTTATTATTATTACATTATTATATCATCACCTAATTTATTTTATTTTATTTTTTCTCTTGGGTTTGGGCTTATTCCTACCCATTATGGGCTTATTCCTACCCATTTTCTTTACTTTGAATAAAATTTTACCTTTCTTGGAGGGTTTGAACACATTATCATAATTTTTTGGGCTATTGGTCCAATTTCTATATCCTAATCCAAGTCTATGTTTTATTTCTTGTTTAGGTTATCCAATGGGCTTGCTAGAAACTTATGTGAAGTGGAAAAATTCTATATGAAGTGTCTATAGGTAAAAGTCCAATGTATGGGTGAAGATGTTAAACTTAATAATTCTAATTCTTGAATTAGGAAAAATTACCCTAATCCAATGTTCTTGAAATTTTAAGACCTTTACTTGTTTTTAAAAATTTATCTTCCTTATCCAAGAATTTTACATCTCTTTAATATGCTATTTCTAATTTTTTTTCCTATTAGGTTTTTCCTCTTTATTTGTTTTCTTAATGTTAGAAACATTTTCTATGCATATACATAAGGTGAAGAATTTCTAAGGATTATATTTTCCTTAGATATCTAAAATATTGTCTAATAAATTTTATTTCGTTAATGTACTTTTAACGAAATTAGGGATGTTACACATGACATTAAGACGAAGCATCTCTATAACCTATATTCATAATTTCAATAAGTAGGTAATAATACAAGACATTAGGATAAAACATCTATATCCTACATTCATAATTTCAACAAGTAGGTAATAATACATAGCATTATGACAAAATATCCTTATCCTATATAAATAATTTCAGCCAAGCAAGGGAGACTCAAGGGCTGAAAATTTGCCACATAGAAAAGAAAACCTATCATACATAAGTGAGACAAAAGAAAAGGGAAATGAATCCCTAAATCAAAGGGACATTATCCCTTGTCTTAAGAATATTTTATCATGATTTTCAAAATACAAATCTCTTTTTTGCTATGCACATCTTGACTAAAGGAGAGGAAGACAAGAACATGAGTTGCCTTTTCCAAAAAAATAACCAAGTGCATCCTAATTATGATAAGGTAGACCCATGATCATGAAAGGTTAACCACTTGATAGTTTATTTAAGTAAAATCCACCCTTATAACATTATAATTTCGTCCAAGTGATAGATAGGAAAAATAGAAGCAAGGTAGAGTGAAGAAAAGAGATAAAGAGAGGAGAAGAAAAAAAGGAAGAAGAAGGAGAAGTCTAGAGGACTAAGTACTCAAGGTAAGTTAATTTAATCTCCACTTGAATCCATCTTTTCTCTTCGTCCTTAGGGTTCAAAACTCACCCTTTTTCTCTTATTTAAGCTGCTAGAAAAGTTAAGGGAATGGAAGAATCTTGCTATTTCTTTGAAGAGGAAATAAGAAAAAGAATTCACTAAGTGAGCTAGGGAGATCTTTAGGTAGGTTTAACAATATCTCTTTTTGAAAAAAATCTTTGAAATTTGTAACATTTATATGGGATTTTGATCTTAGAACTTTGATGAAATGTACAATATTTTCTACTTTGATGATTGGTCATGGATATTGCTATATCATGTTACATGTTATCTTACATATGATGGATGTTATGAACATTTCAGTTAGTGTGAAAAATTCTACATAGATATGGATATGTGTGGCAAAATTTTAAGATTTTTATGCTACTATTTTGTATATTTGATTATGGTGAAAATTTGATGTAATATGATTAGATGTAAATTAGGAATAAAATGAAAGAGGACATAATATAATGATAAACTAAAACCTTAGGAAATGTTTGGGTAGGAATCTGGATTTCGTAGTAACTAAGGAAGCTTTTGTTGTTGAAATTCTGGGAAGAATCAGTTAGGAATAAAAAGAAATTATTAACATGAAAAATGGAGTATCTCACAAATATTTAGTCATTGGAATCACTTAATTCGGAGTCTAGATGAGGAAGATATTGTCTGATTCGTAAGTAATGGTCAGAAAATGGTTAACCAAAGAAGAATTTGTTAGGTATGCTTCGGTGTTTGAATTTCTGAGATAAATCTGTAGGGAATTAAACGAAATGCTTAACATGATAAATATATATATATATATATATATATATATATATATATATGTCTCATGAATTTTTAGTCACTGGAATAATTTAAAATGGAATCAATATGAGGAAGATATGGTTAGATTAGTAAGCAGAGATCAGAAACTAGCTAACTAGAGAAGAATCCGTTAAGTATGCTTCTGTGTTTGAAATTTTGGACAAAATATGTAGGAAATTAAAGGAAATTGTTAACATAATAAATATAGATATATGTAGCACGGTTCTATAGGCTTTGAAATCACTTAATTTAGAGTCCATATAAGGGAGATATTGCTGGTTAAAAAGTAAATATCAGAATCAGTCTAGAATTCAGGTTAGTAAATGTAAGCATTTTTGTTTTCAATTTTTTGAAAATAATTAGGAAAGAATCTGAAGAAATGATAAACATGAATTTGTATATAAGTTTCTTAGCTCTTTATAAGTTTTGAAATCATCTCAATTAGAGTTCATATGAGAGAGATATGGTCAGATTAGTAAGTAGAGGTCTAAACCTACCCGAGAAGAAATAACGTTGAATGTGAGGGAGTAGTAACACTATGATTACTTAAGATTTCACTAAAATGTTCAACATAAAGATTTTAGAGGATTGTCTTATATTTCAATTGACACCAAGATCACTTCAATCGAATTTAAAATGAGGGTGTTATGCACTGTTTAGTGAGAAATAAAAATAATATTTAATAAAGAAGAAGAATCTTATAAATGAAAATAATAAATGACTAGTGTATGCCATAACCATTGCCATTGCATGAACTCCTTACCATCTTAAGTGTGTAATTTTGACATAGAAATATTTTTTAAAGTGATAATTGAAACGATTATGTTCATGATATGATTACCAATTATTTTTTGTGATGATTATATTTTGATGAAAAATTATGGCATGTGAGTATAATGAACATACTTGTTATTGAAATCATATTTTTGGCTATTAATGTGAAAAGAAAAGAAATGGGTACAGTCACATGGCGGTCTGTGTTGTACACCAGTAGGAGACGCCCTACCAATAACTATGATTATGTTAATGAGAAAAGAAAGTATGTTAGGTCAGACGGAGCGAGAAAAGCCTGTACCGGAGAGTAAAAAGTACTCACCTTGACCGAGGTAGCTTGATATGAAAATAAGTTGATAACTATCATATGATATTCTGAAAATAGTTAATCATGCCATACATGTTATTACTGTATGATTTTCATATGCATAGATAAAGTGTATTTATGTGACCTAAAATAATTGCTGTAACTTATACAGATGAACATGACGTGACAAGTTTATTGATGATGATTATGATTTATTGTTGAACCTACTGGGATTTAATTCTCACTATATTTTCATATCATGTTCAAAAAACTAAGTTATGCAGATATTTTCTATGACCAGCTTTTAGCGTACGTTGGGTGGAGTTGGCTAAGATCTCGGTGAAAATGTAACCACCCGTATCTCTAGAACTGGTCATTATGAATGAATAAAATGTAGACTTATATGTATTTTATTTTTGTATAGAAGTTTTGATTAATAATGTGTATGTGAACTCATAATTATATAAGTGTTAATGATATTTTATAAATCTTAATTATGTTTGGTTAATTTAATTGAATGTTATTATGAGTTAAATAGTTAAAAGTAAAGAGGTAATGACTTCATGAGATTTTAGAAATATATATATATATATATATATATATATATATATATATATATATATATATATATATATATATATATATATATATATATATCTGTGTGTGTGTGTGTGTAAAAAAAAAAAGGAGTTGTTACATGTTAGAAAAGAGAAAATATTTGATTGGATTTTGAAATTAAAGTGCCCTATTAGAACAAAACGAAATCAAGCGATGAAAGTAAATCTTAATGTAACGTAAAAGGATAGAAAATGCATTGTTTCTTAAAAAAATTTATTCGTCACTTTTTGATAAGAATATATAAAATTGAAAAAAACCAATTTAAATTGATAAAAGTAAATCAAACTAAGCTAAAATTTTAAAAAAATTATAATTAGATTAAATTGGTTTTCTTCATTGGAAAACCGATTGGTTCAATCGGTTAGTCAATTGAAATTTTTTTTAACCAAATCAAATTGAATCAACCAATATTATTTAATATATATATATATATATATATATATATATATATATATATATATATATATATTATTTAATATTATATTAATTATAATTTATTTGCTTTCCAATTAATATATCATGTTTTATATTTTATTGTTGTCCAATTAATGTTTTATTACAATTTTGTCCCACCTTTCTTTCTTTTTTCCTCTTTATTGGTCATTATTAGTTGTTCAATAAGAGCATTTGAGTTGTCTGTTTGCTTTTACTGAGTGTTAGATTACTTGCTTGTTTTTGCTCTGTGAGGTTTGAATTTTTTATTTTTTATGGAGGTATGATTATTTTTAAAGAAGAGTAATTCTACTTATTTTTTCTAAAATTGTAATTTGATGTTCTAGTATATACTTGTTATTCTTGTGGATTTATGATACTTGAAGGGAAAATAATAAGTTACATGCAAAATTATAGATAATATCTTAAAGGAAAAATAAATGATGAGAAACTATGTAAGTAGATCTCACTCAAATTAAGCCACATAAATTCCCAAAACATAATATGATACAGAGAGAAGAAAACAATTTAAAGGAGAATCGTCAAATAGAGACATAACTGAACAACATTGCCAATGTTTTTGTTAGGTAGCAAAAAAATGATAGGCTGAATCGAACCGAACTGATTTTTATTTGTTTTGGTTTGATTCGGTCCAAAGATTTGAACAAAATTAACAAGGTTCACATTTTTAAAATTTTTGATAATCGATTCAATTTGATTAAATTTTAAAAATAAACTGAATGAAACCGATGAATATCCTACTTTTTGCCAACTACTAATCTACTCTTTTATTAATTGTCAAATATTGACCAATCTATATATAATGAGTAGTTTTAAACAATTAAAAATATAATAGCTAATTTTAAAAAATAAAACATATTATTAATGATTGGTTATTTATATTTAAAAATTTAATTTACTTAATTTTTTAATAAATATAAAATAAATAAATAAAATATGAAATTATGTGGATTTTGCACATGTCAATCCATTAGCTATCTTCATTCCATTCCTTGTTATTTTTATTCTATCTGATTTGATTTTGATCTAATTTTTATTTTTCTGTTGGCTCAAATATTTTAAGATCAAATTGTAGCCTTATTACTCACAACTTAAAAGTAAGAAAGTAATTGTGCTGGATTTGCTAAAGTCAATAGGCCTAAAAAGAACACGACCAAATAAAGTACACATTTTTTAAAAGAGAATTCCACAATTAAATGAATGATGCAATTAGGTAACCCAAAGAACAAAAAAGTATTGTGAATGAAATTTTATGTAATGAGGAAGTAGAATGTAAAGACATTAAAGAAGAATAATATATAGAGAAGAAATTTTTTTCTTATCTAATTGTTTCATAGAAATTTCTATTTATAGGCATACAATCATGAAGATAGATAACCTAAAATTCAAGAAGAATATATGAGATTCAATGGTCTTAAAGGATATTCAATAACTTTAGGAGTTGAGAAAATAAATGAATATTCATAATAATGGATGAATTTATAACATCCAATATTTTAAGAGTTGAGAAATTAAATGGATATCTACAATAATAGATGAATTTATAACACTACCCCTTTGATGTCTATTTTACAAAGAATATGCCTTATTAAAATCTTATTGAAGAAAAATCTAGTGGGAAAACATTTTAGTGAAGGAAAAAAAATACATCATTCCTTGTATACTTTCCCCATGTTTACAATATCATTGAAAATCTTTGAGTCAGCACATTCCAATTTTATACACTAATATTTCAAATGTTGAAGTAGATAAAGCTTTGGTGAACAAATATACCAAATTATCACTTGAACGAATTTGTTGTACATCAATATTATCATTCTTTTGAAGTTCATGAGTGAAAAAGAACTTTGATGAGATATGTTTTGTTTTATCTCTTTTAATATAACATTCCTTTAACTGAGTTATACATATAACATTATCTTCATATAATATAGTTGGAGTCCCCTTTCTAGAAGATAGTCCACATATCTCTCGAATTTGTTGAGTCATGGATCTCAACTAAATACATTCACGACTCGCTTCATGAACTGCTATAATTTCTATATGATTTGAAGAAGTAGTAGCAAATGTTTGTTTTATAGAATGCCATGATATATCACACATGTCACGGCCCCAAATGATGAAACACATGACCGGCACAGCATAAGAGTTTCCCCCTAGCTGCAAGCCTAACACATAGCATGTACAAACATCTAGCACACAATTCAGAGTACATAATAAATATAACTGGCCACATATGCCACATCCAATATAAGAAAATACTATATATATATATATATATATATATATATATATATATATATAATATGAATCCAACATTCGTGATTCAACTTGACCCATGGCCTCATAATACAAACATCGTTGTAAAACATAAAACCGTTTTCCAAACAACACATCAAAATATGCAAGAAGCGAGGATCCTGCCTGTAAATTCATGGAGGTACACTAGACATAAACTAAACTAGACAATCAGTACAAAAGAGGCTTGCTCAAACTGGGGCTCACCAACGCTATATTCAGCCTCCTACGAAGCTGTAGCTGGATCAAAGTCTCTTTGACTATTTGTGGGGAGGAAACAGAAGAGGGGTGAGATCACATCTCAGTGAATGGGTAAATCACATTATAACAGAAACAGGGCAAACCAAGCACGGGTGTTTCGCAATGAGTTTAATAATTGAAATCAAAGTGTAAAGATAATAATAGAAACATTAAACATTTAATCATAATTTATTGAAAGAAAAGCTAAACAGTTCAAATATATGTTCAAAAGATAAAACAGGATTTAAATCAGTAATCGTAAGCAAATCAATTATGCATGGTAAGTAATAAATGAAGTTATTTATGCAATGACAATGATGAATGAGATTGTTTAGAAATATTTAATCTTTAAGAAAAATGCACTAGTCTATTGGAGTTCTTTCCTAACAGATCTATCATCTTCCCCAAGCACATAGCAAGGGTGTGGCAATCACTGTAGGCGTAGACATAAGTCCACCCTAAATTCCGTGACTTAGGCGGTCATAAGCCTGTCACAATATCCTAGGCCTAAGCCTTCGCATGACCATGGTGCACCAGGGCTAGCACTGCCTGCGGCTAGCTAACAGTGATCTAAAAGGGTTCCTTCAATAGAAAAACATTTGAAAATATGCTATTCAAAGAGTTTAAAGTAAAAAATTTCAATAACATTACAATAAAGCTATAATTCTCTATCTAGCTCTTTTCATGCATAAAACTCTGTTCTAAAATATGCCTCATCCATGGATTCCCATGGAGACCTTTATCATCATAAACTTTCCCTTTAAACATAGATCGTCCGTAGACATCGCATAGATGTTTGTCATGCATCAAATCATTTCATGGCTAACTTAGTTCATTTCTATGACTAAGTCCGCATTTCTATAAATCTAGCTCAATGGAGAATTATCAGTCTAGATGCTTGCCTTGCATACCTAGGGTTCAATTAGGATTGAAATTTATAATTTCTAACATGGTAGGAACATATTGGTTTTCAAAGCGGTAAAACAATTTAGCATACATTCCAACTAGTTAAGAATCATATGAGAGAGTTATAAACCGAATTCGTAAAACATGCGCTATAGTATGAAAAACCCACTCACCGTACTAGGAGTCCAACAACGAGAATTTCACCTCGTGGTGGTTCAACAACCTAGAAAACATAGACATAACATGAGAATTCGATAAACCATAAACGTCACTATTCATGCCAGAAATTACTATTCACCGTCACAAAAATTTTACCGAATCAACAAAACGAATTCATATCCTAATGTTTATCTAGTTTCTGAATCCATCTACGGAGTCAGATTTCTAATTAGAAGTCTCTAAATAAGGTTTTTCAGAACTTACCTTTTACCGAGATTTTTTACTTCAAATCTACGGCGATTCAACGGTTGATTTGAAAAATTGATCGGTTAAAACTGAAGTACTCTTCGTCCTGAATCCAATAACACTTTCAGTTTTGAAATCAGAAGTCAATCGGTACTCCAAATCGAAAGAAAATGTTGAATATTACTATTCATACACTATTCATTACTATTCATTTTTTTCGATTTTTCTTCGAATTCGATACGCAGTCGCCCCCGGTTTCGTTTTATGGTTTCTGCTCTTTTTTTTTAAATATAATAATAATTATTAAATAATTAATAGTAGGATTTTCTTTTATAAAAATTCATATAAATTCTGTTTTTCATCATAAAATATCCCAAAAATTTCTAAAAATTTCCATTCTCGTAAATCTTTAGTTAAAATCTTAAATCATGATTTTTCTTGATAAAAATCGTAATAAAACAAATTTCAAAACAAATATCTTTATTCATATTAAAAGAAAGAATATTTCTAAAAATACCATAAAAATTTATTAGAGGCTGGTATAATTATTTTAAGCAACACAATACTTTTTTTACTTAAAAGTTCACTTACTTTTAACAAATCATAATCATTTCTACATAAATAAAAATATATTTATTTATAACAAAATACTATCATTTAAAAATAAAATTATGCGCCAAAACGTAACTTCTCATATTCCTTTTATAATTCTTTAATTCATGTAATAAATAAATTTATTTCCACTGGCTCTTATCGCCATTTTTAAAATTCTCTCTATTATTCAAAATTTTCTTTACTTTAGACTTTATTAAATTTACAGCTATTACAACACATGTAAATAAATAGTTTGTTTGAAATCCGGCCTTATGTGGATAAGATAAATATCCAACATCTACATAACCAATGAGTTATGGTCTAAATCCATTTGCATATAATAATCCCATATCAATAGTACCTCGGAGATATCAAAAAACATGTTTAATTCTATTTCAATGTCTTCATGTTGGGCAAGAGCTAAAAAGTCTAAAAAATAAAATAAAATAAAAAGACTCAAAGTGACATTGGATATTCAAATTTAAAATACAAGACTCAACCAAAATTAAAATAAGGGAGTGTCTAGAAAACTAAACTTTAAAAAGTTAAATTGTCATGTTTGATTTCTTAATTTTAAAATAAAAATTTCAAGAAACATACATTTTTTAGAATAATTTTTGGGAAGGATTTCTACCGAAAGCATTTCATCTAAAAGGGTAGGAATCCAAGCTTCCTATGCCATAGGAATCTTTTCTAAATGTGAAAAGACGATAATACTATCCATTCTGTCACTTGTTCTTTTACTTTCTCTCTCATCCCTCTCTTTACTATCTCATACTTTCTCTCTCATTCACTTTATCTCTCTTCCCCTCTCTTATTTTTTCTTTTTCTCACCTTAACATAGGTAAAGAAATTTTTAGAAAAATACCAAAATGCTCAAATTTTTTTTATTACAACTAAACGTAGTGATAAAATATTTTTAAATAAATATTTAAGGACAAACAAATGCATTTGATATATTTTTAGTAATCATCATTCTCAAAAAATATAATTTTAAAAAATGAAAAAGTTTATTGCATACCAAATGTCCCATAAAAACCTTGACACTAAAACATAATAAAAATTCAAAAGTGTCGCTCAAATAAAAATTTTAAATAAAAGACAACACAATTTTTTATATTATAAAATTGACTAGAGAAGTCCACAATTAAATGAATGACGCAATCAAATGACCCAAAAATAAATTTAAAAAAAAGACTCAAAGTGATATTGAACATTCAAATTTAAAATACAAGCAATACCTAATGGAAATTTAATAAAAAGAAGACTCTGCACTAAAACACATACAAAAATTTAAAAGAGTCACTCAAAGTGAAAATTTAAAATAAAAAACTTGACACAAAAAATAAAATTCAAATTTTTTTAAAAAATTGACTTGAAAAAAGAACTAACATTTTTTTCATTTTTTTTTGTTTTTGACATTTTTTCTTTTCTTTTTTTCTTTTTACTTTTTTTAATTCACATATTATTAAACAGGTCCTCGAGCCAAATACAGTGTTGACAATCATGTAAAAATATTGGCATGAAATAATCTCAAACGCTCTTCATAGGTTTTGCACGATAGTGTATACGCATTAATGGAGGAATGCTTTACTCATTACTCTATTGAATAGAAGCTATTACACCAATTGTAGAGATTCCTTCCTTGAGAATAATGACAAAGACTTCTCTAGAAGATTGTGAGTCACTACCAGAAAAATGAGATTTAGAGACGGAAATTAGAGACGGAATAAATTTCGTCTCTAACTGAGACGGAAATAGAGACGGATTTGGGAAGTTAGAGACGAAAGAAAATGTTTGTAATTTAGAGACGGAATTTAGAGACGGAAATATTCCGTCTCTAAAAATCCGTCTCTCATTCCGTCTCTACATGAGTTTAGAGACGGAAAATATTCCGTCTCTGTTCTAGAGACGGATATTCCGTCTCTGACTCCAAAGAGGGGCAGAGACGGAATATTCCGTCTCTAAACTCATGTAGAGACGGAATGAGAGACCGAAACTGTTCCGTCTCTGTATCAGAGACAGAATATTCCGTCTCTGACTCAGGGAGGAACAGAGACGGAATATTCCGTCTCTAATTCCGTCTCTAATATATTTTTGTATATAAATTTTTTATCTCTCATTTTATATCAAATTTTTGAAATAATATTTAAATTATTAGTAAAATTAGTTGAAATTTAGATAATTTATGAAAAAATTTAAGTTTCGTTTAATTTGTAGAAATAAGTTGATAGAATGAAAATTAAGATTCTCTTATATTAATTTATTGTATTTGTTTGATATAGTTGACTATTATTTTTATTCCCACGATATACATATTTTTTTCTATATAAAAATTATTTTATCTTGAAATACTTCTAAAAAAGAACAAGTAAAATGCAATATAAGAAGAAGTTAAAATATATAAATGATGAATAGATATATTTTATTAATATATTTTATTTTACAAATTTTTCATATTTATTTTCATTTTACATTTTTCAGAATTGATGAGTAGATATATTTTATTAATATTATGAGAAATAATTTAATAATTTTAAAAAGAAATAAACAATCATGAAGAATAAAGACATGTCTTCCTAATAAATATATGTATGCTTAATTTTGAATATAATATAATTTTGGTTACAATGATTATGTAGTATATATTATGTTCGTATATATATATATATATATATATATATATATATATATATATATATATATATATATATATATATATATATATATATATATATATATATATACAGATATACGAACAAACTATATACTACATAATTATTTTTACAAATTAAGCGAAATAAAAAAAATTTCTCTAACAATGATTATAATAATAATAATAATAATCGTTAGGAGATAAATTTAAGTCCCGCTTAATTTGTAAAAATAAGTTGATATAATGAAAATCAATATTCCCTTACATTAATTTATTGTGTTTGGTTGATATAAGTGACTATAATTTTTATTCCCACTATATACAGATTTTTTTCTATATAGGAGATGATTTTATCTTGAAAAACTTATAGAAAAGAAAAAAATAAAATAAAATAAATAAAAAAGTTAAAAGAGATAAATGATGAGTAGATATATTTTATTGTAGGAATTTTTCATAATTATTTTCATTTAACAGTTTTCAGAATTGATGAATAAATATATTTTATTAATATTATGAAAAATAATTTATTAATTTCAAAAAGAAATAAGTATTTATGAAAATTAAAGACATGTCTTCCCAATAAATATATGTACGCTTAATTTTGGATGTAATATAATTTTGATCAATATATATATATATATATATATATATATATATATATATATATATATATATATATATATATATATATATATATTTGTTTCTGTGTGTGTATAGGTGTTTATTATTAGAAAATAAAAAATATGAGGTTAAGAGAGGTAAATAAAATTTTTTATGAAATATAAGCGTATTTTAAATCAATTTTTTTTATATTTTATGTCATAGATTACTATTAAGAAATTACAAAAATATTATTTTATCTGTAATTATCATAGGAGAAGAAATTTTTATCCACAAAAAAAAACTCAGTCCAAAATTTCTTTTAGTATTATTTTTAAATAGAAAATAAATTTATAAATAAACAAATTTTTTTGAAATTTTGGATTATTTTCTTTTTGAATTTATTGTAATATATTTTAAAAATTTAATATTTTGAACAAATTATTTAAAAAATTATATTGTCTTTAAAAATTAAAAAAATAAAATAAACTTAAGAAATATAAAGATTTGTTAAAAATCTGAAATTTTCTTTTAAATATATAAAAGGTCATTTAAAATATTTAATTTATAAAAATAAATTTAAAAAATTTATTAAAATTAAAATTTAAAATAAATAAGTGAAAAGAACTTAGTATGTGAACCAAATAACAAAATCTTAAACCAGATATACCCTTCGCCATTTTTCCTTCATATCTTCATCTGGTGCTCCATTTTATTGATAAATAAAAAGATTAAAATACTTTTTATCATTAGTTAATTTTTTCATTGATTAGTGAAATGAGCTAGTGATTTCATAGAGTAGATCAAACACAATAAGGTTAAAAAAGAAGAAAATGATCATAAAATAACATATTTAATAAAGCAGACATAACTTTCAGCTGAGGTGGAGTTATGAGACCCATTAGGATTTACCCAATGGAAACTGTTTCAAGCTCAAAAAATCATTAAAAAAATGAGTTTTAGGTTGTTTATCTATTTATTACATATTTTTAGAGATTTCTTTTCTATTTTCGCATTTAATGTTGATTAGTATTTTATCTTACATTATTTCTATTTAAGCCAATATTACTAAGACTTTGAATTAATAAAAATATCTGAAAGCTACTATACAGTTTTCAGATTTACTTTAAATTTTATGTTTTTCAGAATTGATGAATAAATATTTTTGTATTAATATTATGAGTAAAATGATTTTATAGTTTTAAAATGTAAGTAAACATTTATGAAAAGTAAAGGCATCTCTTTTCAAAAAATATATGTATGCTTATTTTTGAATATATATATATATATATATATATATATATATATATATATATATATATATATATATATATGACGACGGTGGGTTTATAGGAATGTGTATGGACTTTAGGAATAAGGTTTTGATTTTTATGGCCACAAAATAATTTTAATTTTGAAATGTTTATAATTTTTTAAGTAGTATTATATATTATTTTATTATTATCGATCTTTTGAATGATATTAATTTTTTTTAAAATATTAATACATTAAAATATATTTTAATTAGTCATTTGACATTTATTAACTAAAAAATAATTTTAAAAAGATACACTTATACATTTTGTTCAATTTAAATTAATCAATTTTTAATAATAAAATTATTAATAAAATTTATGCTTTATGCATTTTTAAAAGAAATTATAAGTAATTTAATTTAATGTAATACATATAATTAAAAGATCAAATTAATATTTTAAAAAATTTTAAATAAGAAAAAATAATATAATTTTAAAAAAATACCTTGAAAGAGTATTAATATAAATTTAAAAATAAAAAAAATGTGAGTTTTTTTTAAATTTAAAAAAGAGCATAATTTATTTAAAAAATAGTATTGATATAAAAAAACGTGAATTATTTTTTTTCTATCAATTTTTTAACATTAATATATTAGCTGAAGAAAAAAAAAATGCTAACTTAGACATCTGGCATTCAACCATTTCCCCCCGCGTAAACTTCGTTCACCCATTTCCCCCAAATCTCCAAATCTCCGTGCCCTAGCCCGTCCCCAAATCTGCAAATCTCGAAAATTCAAAATAAATATTTAATTTAAAAAATGATAAAAGAAAACAAATTATTGTATTGAAATAAATTAAAGACAAATTTTAAAAAAATCCAAATATATTTCTCTGAAACCCCTGAGCATATATCTCTTCAAGTATGAAAATTATATGTCTAAATAAAATCACTGAAATAAGAAGCAGTTTTGGAATTTAAATTAAATAATTTACAAAGTATTTAACAATAATGTTTCTTTTGCTTGTATTTTTCATCTTCTCAATTCTTTCAAAACATCTATTTTTAAGCCTTTATCTGTCTCTATGTGACTAATATTATATTTCTATTTTTAAGTATTTCTCTCAAGTACCTAATTTAAGATGGCTCACTCCTATTTTACTATATTAATTATCGCTACACTTAAAAATTATTTTAGATGTATTTAATTTTTTTACGTATTTCTTCATCAACTGTTGTATTTTATAATTAAAGATAGAAAATTTAGAGAGGAAATTTTCTGTCTCTAATTTTCAAAAATAGTATTTTCTATTTCTAATTATATCTCTACTTTTTAAATAATAATTAAATTATTATCATAGAGGAAAAAATTTTATCCCTAATTTTTTTCATAACTAATTTTGTCTATATTCTTTAAAACGTAAATTAAATCGCCATTAGAGAAATAATTTGGAGCCCGTTTGATTTACAAAAATAACTTGATAATAATTACTAAAACGTAAAAACTTATATTACTAAAACTTTAAATTAGTAATATTTTAAAGTTAATATACAATTAGTAATAATTACAATTGGTGATTAAATATATTTTATTAATATTATGGATAATAGTTTTATAGTTTTAAAATGTAAGAAAAAAATTATGATGAATAAAGATATATCTTTTTAAAAATTATAGATGTGTATTAATTTTAAATATAATATAATTTTAGTCTCAATAATTATATAGTGTAAAGTATATATATATATATATATATATTAAATGCCACAAAGAAGTAAATAAAATTATTGATGAAATACGTGTCTGTTTAAATCATAGTTTTTATATTTTATCCCATTAAATACTTTTCAAAAATAAAAATACTATTTTTCTCTAATTACCCAAAGAAAAAGACTAGACCATGAAAAAAATTCCCTCCATTTTCTTTCTTTTGCAGCCGCGCCCTTATGTTAGGGCTCCAGCATCCTTTCTCCTTCGTCCCAAGTGAGTCTCTTCCATGGTGCGCCGTTTCTTCAACAAACCAGCCCCAACAAGCATAGGTCATGTATCATTAGTGTATAGTAGCTAGATTGAGGTGGTGAGGTAGTAGAAATTGGGAGAAAACAGCAGCAACAGAGGCCCCTGCAGCAGGAATCCGAAACATTGTTCACCAGGTATAATCCCAAAAATATTTCGCACTTTTTGGTGTTTTTAGGAGCTTCTGACCATAGTTTCTTGTCTAAGAGGTCGAATACCATATCAAGGAGGAATTTTATGGTCATACAATATGAATTTTATGGTAAAATTTGAGAAAATTGCTTGAATGAACAGTAACGCGAATGAGTGAAATTTGTGAATCTTGCACAATGTCCCGATTCAACCAACTTGAATGTATCTTTAAATCTACTACTAATCGCTAATGATTCATTGTACAGGGTCATGCATATGCTTTTCAAGGAGTCATTGACTGCTTTTAGGATTAGAGAGAATCACGCCCTTCAACTTGTTAGTCTACTCTGGACAAAAATACTCAGCGAAGTGGATGATGATAATAATAATTTATTGCATTTGGCTGCAAAATTAGCACCACCAGAGCAGGGTCATTCATATGCTTTTCAAGGAGTCACTATTAGATATGCTAGCTTTGTTGATGATTGTTTTCCCTTCCCCCTCCTCTAATTTTTGTAGTTGTTTCATCTCTTGTATTTATTCTTAGAGCATAGCTCATCCTCTCTCCTGTGCTTTTTCCTTAATAAAGTTTCTTTTTCTATTAAAAATCTTTAAAGGTCGTATTTTGTTTCTTGGGTTGCTGTGGGAAAGCATAGTTTTCAGTTCTTACTTTTGGTTTTCTGCTCATGGATTAGTTAAGGAGGTTCCTTTCTTGGATTTGCAGAGATTGGGTTGCTTTGCTGCATTTCTTTTTTTGTGTGATTTTTAATTTTTTTCTGTACTCTACATGTTTGTGGTTTCTATTGGAGGAGTACTTTCCTCCTCTTTGTATTTTTCTTCTTCCTTGATGTGAGGTTCACTAGTGAAATATCAGGTTCTGTTACAGTTGCTCTTGAAGAAGGTTAGTTCCTTTATCTCCAAAAAAAAAAAAATAGAAAGAAAACATTTTGTGTTTTATTTTGTATTCCTTCCTAGCAGATTTTCAGCAATGGCGCCTTGTTTGTCTTGCAATGGGATTTGTACTATTGTTGTTGGCTCCCATTATTAGCAGCTGGGTTCCATTTTATTATAGCAGTTCAATAGCTATAGGAGTCTTTCTTGTTATCATAATCCTTCTTTTTCAGGTGTCTAATTTAATTTTGTGCTACATGATGTCATTTTGTTTGACTGCTTTTAGGATTCCTTCTTTCTTATATATATATTTGCTTACTAATTGTTTCTAATTATGATGGAGGGCATGAAATTGTTGCCAACTAGAAGAAAAAATATCTTTTACCTTACCATATATGGCTCAGTGGTGAGTTTACCTTAATCTTGGACTTTTTTAGTCACAAGTAGCTCTTCGTGTTTCATATAAAATAAACACTTGATGTTATTTCTTGTACTGCTTTTGGTCGAAGCTGGGTCATTCTTTTTGCACCACTTTTCTGTGTTCATAAATTCAATTCTTCAGAGTATTGGGCTAAGCGAAGAGATGCACAATCCTGTAAATTTCTTGGATAAGTTTTGAGTATCTGTATTTTGATCTTTTGTTCTAGATTCAACCAGAATGATTAAGTTCTATATGCATATTCAGATCCTTAATCCTTTTTCCCAGCTTTTTCTTCAGACCCATATTCTTTTGTGTGTAGTTGTTTGCTTCAGTAGTGATGATAATTGGAATTCTTAATACATAAATTCTTTCTGATTAGGATGAGTTAGCATTTGTGACACATTTGAATCTATATTTCTTTCAAATCCATTCTCCATTTGTTTATTTGTTGTAGGCTTGTAGTAGGCAGTTATTCACTCATCAATATCTCCCTTACTTTTCAGTTGTTATTTTTAAATATCATGAGGTAGCTTGTTTGGTTCCTTGGCCTTTTTTTTAAATGTGGAATAACTTTTGGGAGTTGTTATTTTCTTTGTTTGGGTTAGCAAAAATAATAGTGTGATTAATCCAAAATAAATGTTAAAAGCTGGAAATGGTTTCCTCTTTTTAAATATGGAAATTCAATATTCTGAAACAAGCTTATCCTCTTTTCTAACTGCCCTCTCTTTTTTTCTTCCCTGAATCCATCTGCTTAAAGCCTCAATGTTTGAACTTGCTGCCTCCTTTTCATCTTCCTTCACCTTTCTTTTTCTTTTTTGGTCCTATTCTTTTTCAAAAGTTATTTTTTTCTCTTATGAAATCCTTTTCTTTTCTTCTTTTATGAAAGTTCTCTCATCTTCCTTGTAAGAGGTTTGGTAGTAATTAATAAGTGTTGTTGAAGATTTACAACCCTCCTGATTTGCAACTATGATTTTGATAAGTTGGGAAAAAGAAATTTGTTTTGGAGACAAAACTCTCAAAAGAGAATTGGAAGGTGTATTGTCTCTGAGTTTGTTAGCTTTCTTATAACATTAGTTACAGATTGTGCTTAGGAGTTATGTTGCTGCTTGTTTCTTAGTTTTTCTCTTTTTGTTTCTCAAAATTCCAAGCTTGTTGTCTAGGTTTATTTGTAGTATCTTACTAAGTCTTTTGGTATTCTCTAGACTTGTGTGCCCTTTTATTTAATGATATGGAATATTTTGCTGGCAAAAAAATGTATTAATAGTAATTATGTTTAAAAGGAAGTATTGATAGTATTTATAATAAAAATAGAAGGGATATGACTTAGGGTTGTTGACCCCATTGATGAGTATTGATGATAACAAACAAGTAGAGAAAAACAAAATTTTCAAGGCATTAATCAAGTCAAGGCACCATCAAGACTTCAAGGTCATATTTTTATGTACCTTATATATATATATATATATATATATATATATATATATATAAGGGGTATGGGACTTATAAGCTCATAAAGACTAGTACAAAAGACATTTTGAACACTTAGGGACTTGTTCGTAATCAAATGTCTAGTCTAAAAGGTTGAAAATTTCGCTCAAAACTAAGGGTGCATTTGTGAAAATGTTTCTAATTTTTATTTCTTGAAACTGATTTTCATTTTCTATTTTTCATATTTTTTAAAACGTATTTGTTTTGTGTTTTTACTATATTTTCATTTTTCACTATTTTCTAATTATATAAACAATAAAAAACTATTAATACATATTGTAATGAGTTCATAATAATTACAAAAGTGTTGCAACTACAGTGTGCCACAATATTAAAAATTTTGAAAACATTTTTTAAAAATAAAAATAGACAATGGTAAACAAAAACATTTTCATAGCTATTTTTAGTTTTCGATGAAAATAAAAAGTGAAAACTAGGAAATCAACCATACCCTAAATTTTTAAGACCAATGATCGACTAGAAAACTACTTTTGGAAGAATGAGTTTTGTGTTTGAGAATGTTCACCCAAATTTAACTTTGTAGGATTAAATTTTGCTACTTGCTCTACCTACTATATTGCTTGATTGTTAGTAAATTCTATCATTATATAACTGTCTTGATTGTTAATTCCTTTGTCTGTAACTTCTCATGACTTATAATTGAGTATGATAGCTTGTCATGTTCACTTGATGAATGTGCATTACAATTGTTTCTAAATCTTGACATCCTTTTTTTAAGTTATAGTTTTAAACTGTAAGTGCCCTTGCATTTTTTTTTCTGTCCAAAAGTATAAATACATTTATCATTTAGTCAAAATAAAAATATTTGAATATGATTTTTTTTCTTGGTGTACTGTGGTTGCATGTGACAAACCCAATATTTATAACAAGCTTGACAACAAAATGGCAGCATTGGTCAACAACTCCAAATAGTCATATAATCATATTAGATACTGGATCATATATTTTATAGTGGATTGCTCATAATTGTGCTGCCACTGTTTTTGCATTTTTTTTTGTAAAGTGTATAATATTATCTTCTGATGCTGAATTAGACATTGAACAAAAAAGTATAAGATCAACTATATATATAAAAAATGAAGTTCATATTCTCAAGTACTTGCTCTTTAACCTGGCTAGCAAACTTGATTCCTATCCTCTTCTATGTGTAAATTTTTGTTTTTATATACACTATTTGTAGAGAGTTCTTGAAAGTGCGCATTTCATTTGCAGGTATGTGGCAAGTGAGTTGACATAAGATATCATTGTTAGTGTAGGGGATATAAAGTTTTATCTACACAAGGTATGCCTCAACCAAGTAATCTTTCTAGTCTTGAGAACTTTTATATTAGCTGTTAGCAGTAATTTTTCTTAGATGCCCCAAAACCTGAATCGATGCCATTGTTGTGTGGCAAAATGATGCAGAACATGGCACTTAAATTCAGGATTATTTACTACAATTTCAAACCATATTTTCCATCAACCATTCATTCATCCATGTTCTTTTGCCAAAATGATAAAATATATTCTCCTTTCTCATTGCATAAAGGTGACAAACTCAGTGGCTCAACACATTGTTTACTTGCACATTGCAGTATGTTAGGCTAATAAGTCATGGTTAAGATTAAAAAAGAAGTCATTTATTGTTGATAAGGATAGTTATGTGACTAAACTTAGTAATATGACTCTAATAGGGAGAAGGAGTGAGACAAGGGCTTTTATTAGTTTTCATTCAGAGTTATCAAACCCTGTAATGAGCTATTTTTAAAGCTTCATGCAAAACAAGGTTTTTAATATCAGTTAGGCTTCGAAGCAATATTTTTTTAAATCAAATTTGATTATCAATTAGGATTTTATTAATTTTATTCTCCAAGACTTATGCTTTTCAATTGTGTCATAATAGGTTAGGCTACCTCTTTCATGCTTTGAATAGGTATTAATTTTGCATAAAATGGCTAGAATATTGCTGTTCTGGCCAATATTTAAATGATGTATGCTTGTATGAGGATAAAGAATTAAGAAATGGAGGGTTGTTAACCAAAAAAATGATTTCTATTCACATTATGCCTTTGATGTTGGTATTGGTTCAATATGTTATTATAATTTGTGCTATATTGAATTAGTCTGTTTCTGTATGCCTAAAAATAGGATGGAAGTTCCTGAACATCGTAAGTGGATGGATAATAGGGTGGGTCCTGATAAGAGATCAGTTACAGATGAGTTTATGGCAGGAGTTGTTGAGTTTATAGAGTTTGCTTGTAGTCAAGATCATTTTAAAAGTGTAGGAATGTTGAGGTGTCCTTGTAAAAAATGCAAGTGTCAGAAGTATTGTTCAGTTGATGAAGTGAAAACCCATCTTTGTATGAAGGGATTTATGAGTAATTATTATTATTGGACCAACCATGATGAACCAAGACCTCTCTTTCCACCAATGATTTCAAGAAACTCATATTATGGAAGTAGTGACTTTCAGGCATGCTTTAATGATCAGGAACATATGGTAATGGATGCTGCAGGACCATCTATTGGTAATTATATAGAGCAACAAGGTTTTGCTCATTGCGAACAGAGGGATGAAGATCCTAACTCGGAAGCCAAAATTTTTTTTAATATGTTACAAGCTGCGCATGCTCCTTTGTATGACGGTTGTCAAAATTATTCTGAATTGTCAGCTGCAGTGGAAGCTTTGGGTATCAAGTCGGACTTCAACATTTCTGAGAATTGTTTCAATCGGTGGGTACAATTTATGGGAAATGCATTGCCAAATGAAAATCGTATGCCTAAAAACCTCTACTGTGCAAAGAAATCAGTGGAGCAATTAGGATTAGGTTGTATAAAAATTCACTGTTGTCGAAACGGATGCATGATTTATTATAGTCCTCTTGATTTGGACCTTCGTCATTGTAAATTTTGTGGTGAAGAGCGTTACAAAAGGGTCATCAGAAATGGCAAAGTAAGAGAGCTTCCAGTGAAAAAAATGTGGTATTTTCCACTTATTCCAAGGCTGCAAAGACTTTATTCGTCAATGCAAACTGCAAGTCAAATGAGATGGCATCGGGAAACTGTGAGGGCAACAGGCACTTTGTCTCATCCATCTGATGGTGAAGCCTGGAAAAAATTCGATGAAAAATATCCTGAATTTGCAATGGACCCTCGAAATGTGAGGTTAGGTTTGTGTGCTGATGGGTTTGCTCCATTTGATAAAACAGGTCAGACTTATTCATGTTGGCCAGTTATTGTTACCCCTTACAATCTTCCCCCTTGGATGTGTATGAGAAGAGAGTTCTTGTTCTTGACCATTATAATCCCTGGTCCTTCCAATCCAAAGAATAGAATTGATGTGTATTTGCAACCACTTATAGATGACCTCAAATTTTTATGGAATACTGGTGTCATGACTTATGATGTCTCACTAAAACAGAACTTTAACATGAAAGCTTGTTTGTTGTGGACCATTAATGACTTTCCTGCATATGGGATGCTTTCAGGTTGGATGACAATGGGAAAACTTGCTTGTCCAATATGTATGGAGTGTTCAAAGGCATTTACCCTTCGACATAGTCGGAAGACGTGTTTCTTTGATTGTCATCGACAATTCTTGCCACTTGATCATAGTTACAGAAGGAATAAGAATGCTTTTCGGAAGAGACATACTGAAACATCTTCACCTCCGCCTCGGTTAACATGTGAAGAAGTGTTGGAAAGGGTTAGACATATGCCTAGCATAACTAAAGAGACATATGATAATATCCCAGGGTATGGAGTTATTCACAACTGGACGAAGCAATCTATATTTTGGGAGTTACCATATTGGAAAACACATCTTCTTCCACACAATCTAGATGTTATGCATATTGAGAGAAATGTCTTTTTGAATATTTTATACACAGTGATGGATACTAAAGGTAAGACAAAAGACAATTTTAATGCAAGGCTCGACTTGGCGGAAATTTGTAGACGGAATGAATTAGAGTTGCAGGATGGAAGAGATGGCAAGTTAATTAAACCCAAAGCAAAATACACATTAACTAAGCAACAAAGATTAGCTGTGTGTGAATGGGTAAAAAAATTGAAACTGCCAGACGGATATGCCTCTACATTATCAAGGTGTGTTGACATGAGAGAAGCAAAGTTGTTTGGTATGAAAAGTCATGATTGTCATGTGTTTATGCAACGCTTGCTCCCAATTGCATTCAAAGTATTGCCAAAGCCTATTTGGAACACACTTACAGAATTTAGTCAGTTTTTTCGAGAATTGACTTCCCCATTGTTGCGAGAGGATACTTTACATGTGATGGAGCAAAACATTCCAGTCATTCTTTGTAAATTAGAACAAATTTTTCCTCCAAGTTTTTTTGACTCAATGGAACACCTTCCAATTCATTTGCCATACGAAGCAAGGGTTGGAGGTCCAGTGCAATATCGATGGATGTATCCATTTGAAAGGTAGAGTTACGTCTCCTTTTTGTTATTTTTTTTTAATTATGGAATCGTATTCATAGTACTAAATGTGACAATTAAGTGTATTAGGTTTATTCGCACACTAAAAAATAAGGTGAAGAACACAGCTGCAGTTGAAGGATCAATTTGTGAAGCTTATTTGGTAGAAGAGACCTCTACATTTGCATCCTACTATTATCCACCTGATGTTCCATGTAGAAGGACTCAAGTACCACGAAATGATGATGGAGGTCAAGGTTGTTCAAATAGACCACCGCATTCTGTCTTTAATTATCCTGGTCGTCCAACCGGAAGATGCATATCCTTCATGTTAGAAGAAAGAGATTTGCAAACCGCACATTTATATGTTCTTCTAAATTGTCCTGAAGTGGAGCCATTTTTAACGTAAGTGTATCAAATGCTCATTTAAGTGTTATATAAAATATATATATCACTATAAATTGTTCTAACATGTTTTCTGAATGTAGCACATATACTAATATGTTACAAGAGTGTGGGATGACTGACTCGGAAGTGGACAGACAAATCTCCACAATGTTTCCTATTTGGTTTAAAGAATACGTATGTTTCACGAATTCTCCTTAATTTCTTATTTTCTAACATTTTGCTTCTTATGTGAGACTGACTTAAATATTTGATGACTAGGTGTTAAATAATAATGTTGAAGATGCATGTCTAAAGGGTTTGGCATGGGGTCCTCAAAGAAAAGCCAACAAATGGCCATCATATTATGTAAATGGTTATAAATTTAATACAAAAGATCATGGCCAGGGTATGGGTACAACAAATTTTGGTGTATGTTGTCCAGGTGGTACGGATGAAACAACAGAAAATAATTATTATGGGGTTTTAACAGACATTATTGAAGTACACTATACAGGATGGCCTATAAAGGTGTTAGTTCTATTCAAATGTGATTGGTTTGATCCCACCTTAAATCATGGAACAAAGGTAGATAACTATGGGATTGTTGAGGTTAGAACATCCAGGAGATATCAAAATTATGACCCTTTTATATTTGCACAACAAGCAATGCAAGTATATTATACACAATATCCTGAAGGGCAACGTGATTGGTTAGTAGTGATTAAAACTAAGGCACGAACCACAATACAAACTGCAATAGAAACAGTACTGCCTGAAAGTGATGCTCCATACCAAGAAGAGTCATCAATGCAATCGCCTGTAATAGTTGCAAATGACAATCTCGAGCAGAGTCTTGTTGATATTGAAGGCCCTGTGGATGAAGTATATGGTTCTTCTTTGAACCTACATGAAGTAGATGCAGATATAGATATTGAAATAGAAGATGTGGATGAAGAAGATACTGAGGAAGAAGGAGAATGGGAAGATGAAGAAGAAGAGGAAGAAAATGATAATGATGAAGAGGTTTAGGTATTGTTAGGTTTCATTTTATTAAGTGTATTATGTAGAACATATTTTATGTATTTTTGAAGTAGATTATAAATCTATGGTAGTATGGTTATAGAGTTTTGTTATCATTGTCTTTTGTAATTATTTTTATTTTTTATTATTAAATTGTCATTAAATTTCATTGAAATAGATGATTATGATTATCTTTTTGTCTATAGATGACAGGTAGAAGGGGTAGAGGTAGAGGGCGGGGACGGGTTCTCTCTCAGCCATATACACAGTCAGACACATCACCTGGTGCTGACATAGCTCAGCTTGACCAGATCCACACTGGACATACACCTACTTTATCTCCATTTTCCCAGACTTGTCATACTTCTACTCCATCTTCCCATTCACAAGCATCTCATTACAGTGCCTCGTCTCCTCATCTTTCTAGTACAGTTGCCCCTACCCCACCTACACATACTATATGTGCCCCATCTCCTAATCAATCCGCATGTCCAAATGTTGAGCCAGTTCCTTTCACACAGAATATTCAGTGGGGAACAAGAGACATAGATGGTCGAATTTGGATTAGATCTGCATCTGGGAACACGTAAGTAATATGTGTGTGTGTGTGTGTTTTTTTTGTCAGTATATTTATTTAAATTGATATCTATACTTTCAGGTTTTATCCTGACATCTTAACAAGAGGTGTCATCACAACAATTTTCAAGAAAAAATTTGAAGGTGCTTGGTCCAGTTAGGGAAAAGTTGACAACAATACCATTCAAATGTGGTTCGAGGAGTTCAAGGTAATATGTAACATTTTCTATCATATTTATTGATATCTTTTTAAAAAATGTGTGAATGTTATGTTAATTTGTTTACTTTCTTTGTTTAGGCAAATTTTAAGTGGTTGGACAATGATGAGCAAAATATTAAAAGGTCATTCGCCAGTAAGGGATCAACAGCCTTGAAAAATGCATTGTTTAAAGTGCGTAGCGGTGAGGAGAAGGGTGTTTGGATTCCACCGGAGAAGCTACAACAATTAAGGGCTGAATGGGATAGTGAAGACTGGCAAGATAAAGCCAAAAAAAATAAACAAAATAGACTCTCCAAAGAAGGACTTAATGTACATAGTGGAGGGTCTATATCTGCACGAGAGCATGCCAAACGAATGGTGAGTAATTTCTCTCAAATATATAGTGATTTAAGTTTTTACTTCAATATTATTTAACTTTTTATTATTCTAGAAGGTGCAAATGAATAAAGAACCGACATGTTTTGAGTTGTATGAGCGGCTTCACCGGCCCAAAGGAAAGCCATCGCAGTGGTTCAACGACCAGCAAGGAAGAATTGTTGTATGTAATCACTACTCTTCTATTTTCATTTCTTTACAAATATTCATTTTGTTTTATCATTTTATTTTTTCAGGAAATGTATAGAACAAAAATAGCTGAGAGATCCAAATCTCAGACCGATGAGGGTTCTAGCCAACACTCCACTCAACATTCAGACAATGTTGTTTATTTGGATGTGGTTGGCGGCATGAACAATAAAGGACGGATATATGGACTGGGATCTCAAGCACATAATGTATTGGCAGCAACTTCTTCTTCTAGGTCTTCCGCTTCTGATGAAGTCTCAGCAAGTTCCTCTTCTGTTATGAATGCAAAAATTGAGGCTTTATCTGCACGGCTCAAACAGAGTGAAGATGAAAATTTTATGTTAAAGCAGAAGATGGAGGAATGGGATCGGATGTTTCGACGCCTCATGATAGATGGTAGTATCAGAATGCCCTCCACGTCTCCACCTAGAGAAGAGAATAATAACAATGACCAAAATAGTAATGCTGCTGATGGATCATGATAGTTTGTGTTATTATGACTTTGTGTTATGTATGTTTGATTGGTGATATTTTTATGTAATGTCATGGGATTATTAAAACTTTTGTTGATATGTTTATGGATGATAACAGGTTTGACATTATGTAATTTCTATCTGAAATGGTTGGTTTTTCTGGCTGTACTGTTGGTTTGGTTTCAGATTTTTAAAATTTTTTTTTAATTTTTTTGCTTTTAGAGACGGAATATTCCGTCTCTAAAATAAGACGAATCTAGTCTCAGAGACGGAAAATTCCGTCTCCGAGACCAGAGACGGAATTTTCCGTCTCTGCAGAGACGGAATATGTACAAAAATTAGAGACGGAATATTCCATCTAGAGACGGAAATATTCCGTCTCTAATTAGAGACGGAATTTAAATTCCGTCTCTAAATTTTAGCGACCCGCTTTTTAGAGACGGAATTATTTCTGTCTCTGATTCCGTCTCTAACTCAGTTAGAGACGGAATTTTTCCTATTTAGAGACGGAAAAATTCCGTCTCTAAATAAAAATTTCCTAGTAGTGAGTCAAAAAAATCAGGAAATGTTTGTAAGAAAGAGACCCATTGCCATGTTTCATGGAAAATTATATCAAAAAAGCATCACAGGGATATTTAATTAAGCTTCACCCAAGAGATTTTTAATAGGGTGATTTAGTTATAAAGAAGATCCTACCCAATCAAGAGGATAACTTAAGTAAATAAGCCTTTACATATAAAGATCCATGCATTGTCAAATATGCCTTTTCCAATGGTGCATTGATTCTAATATAACATGGAAGGAAAATAATTGACAAAACCTATCAATGTTGATGCAATTCAAAAATATTTCAAATAAACAAAAAGAAAAGTATGTCTAGCTAAAAGCTTAAAAAGGCAATATAAGTGAAAGTTAGGGTAAAACCCAAAAAAGAAAAAGCTTGTTAGATTAAAAATCTCAAAAAGGTGGTCTAAGAGAAAGTTAGGGAAAAACAAAAAGAAAAGCTTGTCAAGCTAAAAAGTCCAAAGAGTAGCCTAAGCAAAAGTTAATACAAAATAAAAGAAAAAATTGTTAGAACAATGAACCATGAGTTACAACTTGAATAATGGCCATTGAAGACCATTTAACTCTAGAATAAAGTCCATTTAAGTCTAGAATGTTTAGATCATTCAATCTAAATTATGAATTTTGAATGCAAAACTGTTACATGCTTGACTACAAAGGGAGAATAGTTTAGGAAATTTATTTGAGTAATGCTAAGCATGGGAGCTGTGTAAAAATGTTTGGTTGGATGAATTTTTTTTAAAAAAGAGCAACATTTCTTCCAATTCCAAATCACTCTTAATGATGGAAGATTGAGAAAATCAACAATTACAAGCATCAAAAGATACATATTTTTTTAAGTGCATTATTTTAATGAATTTATTAAACAAAAAAAGAGCACTTTCACAACTATATCAAAGTTCATGCAAAAAATTAATCCCAAGCAAGTTGTAACAATCTTAAAATATGTTCAACAATTATCTATCTTGAGATTGTTATAAAAAGATGTATTAAGTAGCAGTTGGTCAAATTATATGTTAATATATAGAAGCAATAACAAAATAGAGCATCAAGAATATAATAACTTGAAATAAAAGTTAAGGAAAGAGATGCACAAACTCTAAGATTTATCTTGGTTTAGCTTTAACTCAAGCCTACATCAGTCCCCAAGCTGTAACTTGATATTTTTCATTATATCTACAAGTTTACAGTAGGCACTTGTGAGCAATTACACCAACTCAGAGTGAGTATCAAGAGTTTCTCTCTCCCTTACAAAGATTTTCTTAATCCCAAACTTTAAGGGACCTTTCCTTTGAATTCTCAATCAATAAGAATGAGAATGCAGGCTTAGAAACAAGATAAACTTTCTCATAAGAGTGAATATACAGAATAAAGCACAATATAGAGGAAACTAGAATCATTTGAGCTTAAGAATTACTTTTAAAAGTTTAAAGTTGTTATCTTGTTACTAGTAGTTCAAACAACCTTTGTATTTATATATTTTTAGCAAATATAACTATTGGGGATCATTTTTAGGTGATTGGGTATAAAAATAGCCGTTAGAAATACTGATTTCATCTTTTCATACATATAACAGTTGATTGTAAGTGAAACTAATTCATTGTTGCCTGTTTAAGAAGCTAAAATTTGAAAGTCCAAAAGTGAATAATTTGATTATAATAGTCGACTGTTGGCCTCTTAAGTCACATTTTTTTCGAGATTATAGTAGCTAACAACTGCTTGTTGTGACCAACAGTTAACTGTTGGCTTTTATCACAAGATAGTCAAATTTGAATAGTCATATCTTTCTTAATTTAAATCTATTTTAGAAATTTGACCTATCAATACAAAGGTTGTTGGGTCTAATTTTTGATGCAATAAGTTTCAATTTAAAATAATTTGTATTGTGTAAGATATGGATAGAACATAGACCAAAGGTCAAAAACAAGGTTTAGTTAAAAATAATATTTTACTACCTTGAAATGCCTACTTATTGCATATCTTATTTAACTTTATTTTTGGTGAATGACTATTATTGAAAACTCTAGGCGTTTAGTTTCCAATGTAGTAAGTTTCAATTCAAAAGGATTTCTAGTTTGTAAGATATGAATAAAATAGTGACCAAATTTCAAAAATAGAGTTTAGTTGAAATCTATATCTTACTATCTTGTTTTGCCTATTTGCTTCATCTTCTTTTCAACTCCATTTTCATTGAATGGAATATCATTAGAAAGATCTTAGAATTTAGTTTTCAATGCAATAGGTCACTGTTCAAAATTCTTTGTAATTTTAAGAGATATGGATAAAAGAGTGACTAAAAGTCAAAAATAGATTTTAATAAAAATCCATATCTCACTATCTTTTCATTCCTATGATATTTAAAATATGTTTTAAGATATATTTTTGAGCTCAAGAGTTTATAAGTCATTTCACATATGGTTCTAAGCCTAGGATACCTAAGAATTGATTTACCTTGAAGTTTTAAGGTTTCTTGACTTGAAAATTTTTCTTCATGTGCTTTGTTGATGCAACCAAACTTTTATATCTTTAATTCTTTCTCTTCAATTCTAGAAGTATCTTTCTTTGAGTTAAGTATGATATTGATATTCTATATTTTTTTATTTCAACGCCAACTCTTTTTGCTTTAGACCATCTTACAAAACATATTTAACTTGTAAATTAAGTAGTTAGTCTAAAGAACCATATGCATGATTCAATGATATTCTATAACATAAATAATTTTATCATGCATATGAAATACATAGAAGCATATATACAATATGTAAGATATAAAAAACTTTCCAAGATTTATTGAATATATATTATAAGCAAGTATATTTCATAATTAGTTCTTAAGGCATGATTAAGTATAAGATATTACATATTAGTGATTATAATCATGCATAACACATATACTCGCAAAACGTTTGTCATAATCAAACTTGTGAGGTTAATTTATAAAAATAAAATTAGAATAATGACATTAGAGAAATATTTAGAATAAGGAACATAATATAAATTACAATTTATAAAACTAAAATTAAATTATACATGAACTTCTTGAGACTTTACATTCGCCTATGGTCAATTTATGCTTTCTCTCTAATTTTGGGATTTCTTTATGATAAAACATCATTATCACTCAAATATACATGAAACATGCACATAAGTTTATACAATATACTAGGTTATTCTAAAATCTCACTACTGATTCCTTAATTTATGCAAATGAACGATGATTTAGAACAATGAACGATGAGTTACTACTTGAATAATGGTCATTAAAGACCATTTAGCTCCAGAATCAAGTCCATTTAAGTCTAGACCGTTTAGATCATTTAATCTAAATTATGAATTTTGAATGCAAAACTATTACATGCTAGCTACAAAGGGAGAACAATTTAGGAAATTTATTTGAGTAATGTCAAGTTTGAGTTGTGTGAAAATGTTTGGTTGGATGAATTTTTCTTAAACAAGAGCAACATTTCTTCCCAAGTAAAGACATTTTTAGTTTAAACAAGAAATTTTCATTTGGTCAATGGCCTTCCAATTTTTGTCAAAGTCGTGTGCAAGTCCAAGCATTTTAGTTTTCAATCAAACTCTTTTCAAAGCCTAGACATTTCATATTTTCGTCAAAATCCTTTAGCCTATGCATTTTAAGTTTTTGTCAACAATCCATTGAAGTCCAAGCAATTTACTTATTCTGTCAAAGACCTTTTAAAGTCCATGACATATTACTTTTTCATCGAAGTCCCGCTGAAGGCATCTTCCATAAGACCTTCACATCTTCCAATGTGGAATTAAACACGTCCATACTATAGATTAGGTGTGGGTTGCAAGATTCAAAAGATTTGCCTAGCCAAGAGTGTCAAATCCTCTTCATTCTTTGCATATGAAATAAATAGGAAAGAGAAATGGTAGCTTTGATCCCAACACTTGCTAAGCACCTACACAAGCATTTAGCTTGGTCATTATTTTGACCTTACATGGGGAAAGAACACCCCTAGTAGTGTTGGCTTAAAGAAGTGCTTATGGCAATTGATTACCTTAGGCATTGGCTTCCCTCAAAGCATCCTTAGGCTATTGCCCTTCTAAATCTCAGCTAAGGGAGTCAAGTAGCCTACTGAATTTAGCGATTCAATACTCTTGTGGAATAGTTTGGTTGGCCATGAAAGTCGATTTCTTCCCATATGGAGCCTTAGTTTAAGCAAGTATAATGTCAAGGATCATAGAAAAACCTAGAGAATTGACTACTAAAACATACACCTCTTCAATAGCTTAAGAAATGCTACTTTCAACATAATCCATTGTAGCCACCCTTGTGTTACTTGCCACAAATATGCATAAATGGTGCCCACCACTCATTCGATGATAGTATCTCCCAATGTGCCAATGTAAATGTTTTCATTACTTTTTATATTAGGCTTTAGATCTAGTTGTAGAACTTGATTCAATGCTCTCTCACAAGCAAGGTGAATTTGGATGAGCATAATTTCCTCAAGTGTAGTAGCATGAGTATCCTTTTGATGAACTATCTTAAGTGCAAAAAGCAACAAGAAAGAAGGAAGTGTTTAGTTTGAAAGTTAAAGATGTTAGGAATGGCTATAAACCCAAGAGGGGGTGAATTGGTATTTCAAAATTTCAAACTTAAAGTCTATGAAAGATACTTGATTTTGAAAGTCTTTTGCAAAACTTAGAAGCTAAGGTGATGATAAAACAACCAATGCAAAACTTAGAAGTTAAAAAGAGAGCAACCAATATGTATTCAAGTGAGGCTACATAAATTAGAACAATATGCAATAAACTTAAAAAGGAATTTTTGAACAACTACAATCTCTTAACTCAAAGAGTTGGTATCAAAGGTATCTCTTTTCTTTACAAGGATTTTCCAATCCCAAATTTCAAGAAATCCTTCCTTGGAATTATCAAATCAACAATGGATGAAAAAGAATATTTTGTTGCAAAAACAACTCTCTCGGGAGTGAATATACAAGTGAGGTTTAGTTAGAAGAATTCAGAATCAAATGTGCTAAAACATTATTTGCAAAATGATTTGGAGTTGTTATCTAATGAACAATTACTCAATAAACACTTCTATTTATAGATATTTGATTAATATAGTTGTTAGGGATTATTTTCAATTGATTTGGTATGAAAAAAGTCGTGGAAGAATTTGCAAAACCTTCTCTATATAGGCAACAGGCAATTGTCAAATTCAACAGGCAGTTGTTGGTTGTTAAAAAAGCTTATCTTCAAAAAGCTAGTAATTAACAGTCAACTATTAGCTACAGATTGTGAAAATTTTCAAGTTCTGAGGCAATAGGTGACTATTATTCTTGAAAAGTCATTTTTTAGCAAATTTATAATCGTTTTTGCCTAAATTTTATCAAACACAATTCCTTAGACTTCTAAACTTTTTTCAAAGTACATATGAGCTCAAGAGTTTGTAATTCCTTTTACATTAAATTATAAGTCTAAGGTACCTAAAAAGAATTGGTTTTGAAACCTTGAAGGTTCCTTGACTTGATCTATTTGATATATTCTCTGAAAAATATTTTTACTTATTTGTTGTTGAAAAAATTTAAGATACACATCAACAGGGTCATTAAGAAAAAGAAAAGAAAAGCTTAAGAGATCCAAAAAAAAGGTGTCAAGAATTTCAAAATTTTAGATATGGTGAAAGTGATTTGTGGAAGAAGACTAATCCTTCCATATAGAGGGGCAACATTAAATTTAAATTTACAGAGGGAAATTCAAAGAGGCAAGGCTAATTACTAGAAAACCAAATCTATGTCGTCTTTATTATGTAATTCCCCTCTTCTCTTTCTCTTCCCCCCCTCTTCTCTTTCTCTCCCCCCTACCTTCTTTGTGTCTCACGGAACAAGTTTTTTTGGTAAGATACTAAACAATGTGTGGTGAGAACTAGAGAAGTCAGTTCAACATGAGAGAGGACAAGAAACAAAAAAAGGGGGGCTGACCAAGAGAGAAGACAATCTAAGCAAAAACTTGAGAAGAGAAAAGAGAAATAGAGATTGAAATGGAGAAATGGATTGTGAAATAGAGAATCTAGAAATAACAATTGAATTTTGTATGACAAACATGGTAGTACATACTTATATTTGTGTTTTTGGAGGTAGGGCTGTGGAAACTAGAAATTAAACATTTTAGGGTTTATTTTTTTCTCTTTTTTTTTTACCATAGCGCAGAAATCAGTAAAGTAAGTTGGCTTTATTTCCTTCACATCCACTTCTGTTGGGTGTTTCTGCTTTGAAGTTTCAGGACCATGGACTTGCCATCAATATGCCATAATCAATTTGTCTTGTGAGACACTTTGATGGAAGTTATGAACTTTCTATTCCATATTTATGACACTTGAATGGATTCTTGAAAATAGATTTAAAAAAACTCACAAAAGTGCAATTGGAATGAAAGTTCCTTGCCTCGGAACGAAGGCACTTAACAGAGTATGAGAGTAAGCGTGTTTCTCTATTTCTTGCTCTCTCCATCCCTCTCGGTTTTTGGGAAGAATAAGAAATAGTGGCAGTAGTGGGTTTAGGTGTCAGCCATGGGGGTGGCGGTAGTGCTACTGCATAACCGATGGTAGCTGTAGGTGGTGGAAGTTGAGAAGAATTATCCTAGGAGAAGAGGAAAACCAGAGGAAACAAGAAGAGGGAGAGTCTGAAATAAACAAAAAAAACGATGAATATGCCACGTTAAGGAAGTTGGATCTTTTTGGCAACATGACATTATTTTTTGTTAATTAATTGAATTTTGATTCAAATATCAGGAATTAAAATAATAAAACTTTATCCTAATTATTAATCTAATAATATATATTTCTGTAATTTTAAATGTTTAGTTATTTTCATAGATGAAAAAGTATAACTAAACTGACTAATCAAACCCAAACATTAGTAACCTAATGGAATGATTGGTTAGATTTAATCATATTATTGTTCAATATAAAATTGGTCAAAAAAAAACTAGTAAAAAATTTGATAAACTGAAATGCTTCAAATGATATACTTTTTTCTTTTATTGAAATGACGGAGTTTTTACTATTTTGATTTTAATTTATTGGCTCAAAAAATCATTTTGACTCATTTGATTATACTAATGATAATTATATACATATTTCTTCATTTCTTTTTAAAGTATCATTTTTTCTATTATCTTTATGTAAATTTTTATATGAATTCTTAATCTTTTATATTTTCTGTCATTGTTATATTGGCCCTTGAGATTACCACAGTTCTCCTCCGTTAACTGTGACATGGAATCACTGGTCAAATATATAACCAATGTGTCGCCTTTTCAAAGTCTTGGCCTTAAAATTGTCTACAACTATCCTTACACACTGCTGCAACATTACCATTATGTGCTAGTGATTGTCTTATTAGGGAGATTAACACTCAAATTCACCAAATTTCGGTTACCCTGTACGAGTGACCTAAATGTCAACATTCAGTCGTGATTGGGTCACCATTGTATACTTTGATATGAGTGAACTTGCACATTGACTCTAAAGGGATTAAGCGGTGACTGGGTCACTATTGAATTCCTTTAAAATGGACATTCAATAGAATTCCTTTTTTTTTTCTCTTCAAATTTAAATTTGATATTGCAGTAATTAAAATCTTGCAATTATGAAAAAAAATAAAAGAAACAAAGAAATTGAAATGAATAACAAATGTTTATTAATTTATAAATACCATATTAGTTAAAAAATAACAATATACATAATAGAATATTGACAACAAAAATTAATTTGATGGTTCTATTAAAAATGTTGGTGCTACATTACTCGTTAAATCAATTGCAGCGTTAGGTGTAACACTAAGGCCTATAAGAATTTACTTATGTTCATATTATAATAACAAATTAATACATAGCTTCAAAAGTAAGGTAAACAAAGTAGAAATTTTGATCACACAAATTACCGCCACAGTCATGCATGAATGAAAAAGTAATGCAAGCAAAGCACACCAATCAAGCAGATAAATAAAATAATGCAAACAAAGTAAACCCAACAATATAAAGTCAAGCAAAGTAGGCGAAGCATAATCAAGAACCAACACCTATGATTATACCAATTATAATACAATCAGAGTATATGTTAGAAATTCCTAAATCACAATACAATCTCGAAACACCAAGATTCAAAAGCATCTAACCTTGAAGAGTCAACATTCCCAAAACACCGAACTACACAGCATCTTAGATAGCCCCAAATCACAATACAATCATAAATACAAAAAAGGGGAAATATGAATGGATCTTCATCCCAAAAGGAAAAACAATGTGTTATTTCTCACAGTAAAGAAATGCACAATCTAGAACCAGTACTTAACAGTATTATCATTGAACCAGAACTAGAACCGGAGCCAAAACCAGTATTATCACTAGCTGGGAAAACCGCAATGATAACTAGTACCGAACAGACTAGAATAGAACAACCCAAAGGCAGAACCAGTGCCTAACAGTAAAGAATAAAATAATACATAACCAATACCAATCAGGAATTTTTTAGTCCATAATTTTTCAATCCAAAATAGCATAATCCAGGACCAAAACAGTACCTAATAGTAAAGAATAGCACAATCTAGAACTAGTACCTAGCTGGTAGAATTTTTCAGCCCAGATAATAGCACAATCTAGAATTAGAATTAGTATCTAACAATAATGAATAGCAAACTCTAGAATTAGTACCTATTTGCCAATCCAGGACTGCATGTTCCTTGCATATTTAGTTAATACATATCGGCCAAAAATATAAGGCATATAACAGAGGGCCTAATAAAAGCAAAGCTAGAAGCACTGCTTGAACAAGTTGAGGAAGAGCATAAATTTTAAGAAAAAAACTAACAGGTGCTTCATTTATTCATAGGCACAAAAAAGGACCAACTTTAAAATCCATTTTGTATATGTAATATATTGCACATTTAGGGACTGTCTCATTACAAAAGAAGCACCACAAACATACAACACTTGTAATTCTAAAGTCATCACCCTCATCATACCCATTTCCATTCAAAACAATTCTAAAATGATAACGTCTCCGTTGATAAATTATTTAATAAGTAAAATTGTACTTGTAAGAAAGGGAAATATCTGTTGGAGAAATGTTATTAAGGAAGCCATCTGCAACCATAGATTTCTTCAAACTATGCTTACAATTTTTTTGGCAATGATCCTTCCATCATCTCTGCCTTAATCCTCATCTCTTTACATACTTTTGTAACAACCTCTTCACATATTTTTCTCTTTTGCTCTTGAAGATATTAGGAAGTGATTTAGCCAATGTCTCTCTTGGAGGGAGGTTTAACTCTTTACCATTTGCCATGATAGTACTTTGTCTTATACCAAAGTACCTAGGACAAGATTTCTGTTAAACAAGGAAACCAACATCCAAGAGGAGGGGTGAATTGGATGTTTTAATAAATCATAAATACTTTTCAAAATCCAATTCCAAATTACTCTTAATAAAATTTATTTTGATGGAAGATTAAGAAAATCAAGAATTACTCTTAATTCTAAGCAAATTATAACCATCTTAAAATATGTTCAACAATTATCTATCATAAGATTGTTATAAAAAGATGTATTAAGTAGCAGTTGGTCAATCTATATGTTAATATATGGAAGCAATAACAAAATAGAGCATCAAGAATATACTAACTTGAAATGTAAAGAGTTAAGGGAAGAGATGGAAAAACTCTAAGATTTATCTTGGTTTAACTTTAACTCAACCCTACATCAGTTCCTAAGCTGTAACTTGAGATTTTCCATTATATCTACAAGTTTACAGTGGGCACTTGTGAGCCATTACACTTCCTCAACTCAAAAAGTTGGTATCAAGGGTTTCTCTCCCCCTTACAAAAATTTTCTCAATCCCAAACTTCAAAGGACATTTCTCTTGAATTCTCAATCAATAAGAATGAGGATGAAGACTTAGAAACAAGATAAACTCTCTCACAAGAGTGAATAGATAGAATAAAGCACAATATAGAGGAAACTAAAATCATTTAAGCATAAGAATCACTTTTAAAAGTTTTAAAGCTGTTATCTTGTTACTAATAGCTCAAAGAACCTTTGTATTTATATATTTTTAGCAAATATAACCGATGGGGATCATTTTTAGGTGAAAGGGTATAAAACTAGCCATTAGAAATGTTAATTTCATCTTCTCATATAGGTAACAGTTGATTGTAAGTGAAACTAATTCATTGCTAGATGGTTAAGAGGCTCAAATTTGAAAGTCCAAAAGTGAATAATCATACTATAATAATCGACTGTTGGCCTCTTAAGTCACATTTTTTTGAGATTGTTGTAACTAATAGTTGCTTGTTGTGACTAACAATTAACTGTTGGCTTCTATTGAAAGATAGCCAAATTTGAATAGTCATATCTTTCTTATTTTAAATCTAGTTTAGACATTTGACCTATCAATACAAAGGCTATTGAGTCTAGTTTTTGATGCAATAAGTTTCAATTTACAATAATTTGTATTGTATAAGATATGGATAGAACATATACCAAAGGTCAAAAACAAAGTTTAGTTAAAACTCATATCTTACTACCTTGAAATGCCTACTTATTGCATCTCCTATTTAACTCTATTTTTGGTGAATGACTATCATTGAAAAGCTTTGGGCGTTTAATTTCCAATGTAGTAAGTTTCAGTTCCAAAGGATTTCTAGTTTGTAAGATATGAATAAAATAGTAATCAAATTTACAAAACAAAGTTTAGTTGAAATTTATATCTTACTATCTTTGCCTATTTATTTCATCTTCTTTTCAACTCCATTTTGAGTGAACGACATATCATTAAAAATATCTTAGAATATAGTTTTCAATGCAATAGGTCACAATTCAAAATTCTTTGTAATTTTAGGAGATATGGATAAAAGAGTGACCAAAATTTCAAAAATAGATTTTAATAAAAATTCAAATCTAACTATCTTTTCTTTCATATGATCTTTAAAATATGTTCTAAGATATATTTTTGAGCTCAAAAATTTATAAGTCATTTCACACATGATTCTAAGTCTAGGATACCTAAGGATTGATTTACCTTAAAGTCTTAAGGTTCCTTAACTTGAAAATTTTTCTTCATGTGGTTTGTTGATGCAATCAAACTTCTCTGTCTTTAATTCTTTCTCTTTAATTCTAGAAGCATCTTTCTTTTAGTTAAGCATGATATTGATATTCCATATTTCTTTATTTCAACGCCAACTCTTTTTGCTTTAGACCATCCTACAAAACATATATAACTTGTAAATTAAGTAGTTATTCTAAAGAATAATATGCATGATTCAATGATATTCTATAATGTAAACAATTTTATCATGCATATGAAATACATAGAAGAATATATACAATATGTAAGATATACAAAACTTTGCAAGACTTATTTAGGTTCTGTTTGGTAAAAATAGTTTATAAGTTAGCTTAAAACTTATAAGCTATACGTTACTTGACGTAGTGTATAGTTTATAAGTTTTAACTAGTTTAAATTACTTAAATAAACTCGTTTACCAAACAACTCTACTTTAGTCAAATAAACTTTTAAGTTAGTCAAATAAATTATAAGTTAGCTTATTTTCCTTGCTAAACACACTCTTAATATATATTACAAGCAAGTATATTTCATAATTAGTGCTTAAGGCCTGATTATGTATAAGATATTACATATTAGTGATTATAATCATGCATAGCACATATACTCGCAATATGTTTGTCATAATTAAACTCATGACATAGAACTCTATGTCTAATAATTTCATCATTACTTAGACAAGTAGTGTCTTCCTAAGATTGCTTGACTAACATCTCTTACGCTTGGCCCTATGTTCAAATAGAGGAAAGATTTAGAGTAAGGAAAATAATATAAATTACAATTTATAAAACTTAATAAAATTAAATTATACATGAACTTATTGGGAATTTGCATCCGCTTATGGTTAATTGATGCTTTCTCTCCAATTTTGGGATTTCTTTATAATAAAACATCATTATCACTCAAATATACATGAAACATGCACATAAGTTTATACACGAGAGTAAGTTATTCTAAAATCTCACCGTTGATTCCTCAATTTATGCAAATGACAGAAAATGAGCGTACGTTTTTTTTGCGTAGCTTTATTATGTGCATTTATTGAACTTTAGTCTTGCATTTAACTTCATAATTAATTTTGTTACAAATTTCTTATCATAGCACTATTTAAATATGTTGTTATGGAATACCTTCAAATCAACTGAGCCAAAAAACTAACCAAGTGCCTTTAATCATCATCATTAACTTTGGGAGGTGGGTTCACTAGTCTTTCCTCTTCGATGTTATATAGCTTATAGTTGTCATGCTATTGACTCTTCTAATTTTTGTACAATATTTGTGTTGTAGCATTAATGAATGCATCAAATTGTCAATCCATATTTGCACTAACCTCAAAAATTTTCTACAACAATAATCTAAAAGGTGTTAAATTTTTGAAATGTATATGAACATAAGTAAGATAAACAAGTATATTTTTCACTTTAACAAAATCTTTCTCCCATAGGTTGAAGAATATCATCGAGGATGTCATTTTGGATTTTTTTTTTCATTTTTAATCTTTAAGTCCACTGTGATGCATTTGTATGTCCTTACATTCCTAGTTGTATTATAAGAAGCTGTTATTCACTAATATAAGTGTATTAGTCACATGATAGTAAATCTTAACTAATATGCGTGAAGTAGTTTATTTGCATATTTGCACTACTAATTAGACACCGAGAAATTGGTTTGGTGGGCTATGCATGGGTCTCTTCATCATGTCTTTTTGGTTGTATACATAACTGTGGAGTTCCTTCATTCGAAATACCATGTGCGACACCTATAGACCTATAGACCCATAACCATCTTGTCCACCTTTTTCTTTTCCTACCATCTTCAGTTCAAAACTTGAGACCAAAATAGGTCAATATCACAAAATAGTACAATATAATATATACTTCTCGGCTTCAAAAAAGGGAAGAATAGGGATTTGGTGGAGAAAGAAAAAATGGAGGGAGAATTTAGCAAGAAAAAGGGGAAAACAATATCTCAGTAGCAAAATAATTCAAGTCGAATAAACAACTTAGGAAAAAGCTATAAAGCAATCCTATGATACGCAATATAAATATTAAAAGTTCTAATTTTTTTTAAAATATCATAGAAAGTGAAAATATCACTAATAAATAGAGATTTTTAATCATGAAAAAAGACTCAAGTAGAATAAATAACCTTATTATTAAAATAAAATTATTTTTTTACACTCTTTACTTTTGATATTAAAGTAATAATTTTTGGAAAAAAAGTAATAGAAGTAACCAACTGAAATACCAATAACCAATAGTAACAATAGAGAACACAAACCTAACTAAAATAATAGACAACAAAAATATATAGACTAGTTGCAATACAGAACAGTAGATAGTATGTAACCAATTGTTAATACACAATGGAACAATAATAGTAATATAAGTAACTGAATAATAGCAATAGCACACAACCATAAAACATAAGCAACATAACATCTAATAATAAAGAATACTAGTAACCAGTAGATAAATATAGAAAATAGGACAATGTAGCAGATAAATTTTGATATTGTAACCTTATAGTGGGTCTAACAAATACAGAATAACCACCTTAACAAAATTGAGAGAATCAAGCAAAGATTCCAAGACAAAACAAAATATGGAAGAAAAAACTTACTTTAGAAGATGAGTTCAAGCTAAAACAATTATTACACTTAAATGTATAATATAGCAATAATTTCTAACATTAAATTAAATTATTACACTTAGCAATAATCTAGCATTATATGAAATCTTGACATTATATGACATTTCACATAGATTCTTCAGATAAAAATTCTCTTTCATCACTTTCTTTATACATAGTCTTGTCTTCTTCATTGTCATTGATGAAATAAACTTTCATAGCACTTATCCCTTTACTTTGATGACTAGCACTTTGAGGTTGAACATTATTCATACATAACACTACCTCAATGTCATGCTGAGCCTTATTGTTAATGAACACATTATATTCAACCTATTTTTGTTGGTAAGCATCTTTGGCAAATAATGATTAAACATCTTCGTCTTCTTGATGCATGATGCAAAGATCACAGGTGATTTTTTTCATAACAAGCCAATCTCGATCAACTATGTCATCCAAGTACCTACAACCATTTGACAAACGAAAGAAGTTAGAATAGCAATTTGTTGTTTAAGAGAAGAAACACTTACCTCATTAGGATGCCTCAATGGAGGGTTATGCTTAGTGCCAAAGTGTTGTGGGTTTACAACCATGTTTGCAATTAAATTTCTTGCAGCTTTAAAAGTCTTATCAACTAAGGCTCCTCCACTTGTTGCATCAATTATACTTTGTTTGGTAGGTAAGAGTCCTTCATAGAAGTATTGAATGAGCAGTTGATTATGGATTTGATGGCGAGGGTAGCTTGAACACAATTTCTTAAATCTCTCCCATTACTTATAAAGGAACTATCCACTGTGCTTCATTACATTACAAATCTCTTTGTTATATTTGTTTCCCTTGAGGCTGGGAAATATTTTTCTAGGAAAATCCTCTTCATCTTATTCCAAGTGGTTATGGTTCTAGAGGTAGATAGTAGAGTAAATCCTTAACCAACTCCTTGAAGGAAAACGAAAATGATATTAGCTTGATTTGTTCCTCAGTTACCCCTAGAGGTTCATAATGGTGCACACCACATGGAACTCTTTCAAGTATATATATGGATCTTCACCTGTAAGGCCATAAAAAGTAGGAAAGAGATGTATCAACCAAAATTTTCAGTCAAAATTAATATTAGTATAAAGAGTAAGAAAAGTAATACATAAAAGTTGCTTATGCAAATTTGGAGACAGTAAGATCCTTGAAAGTAGGATTTCTAGCCATGACTTCTTCCTCTTCCAGATTGAGATTTCTCTAAGTCTCTCTTATATTTTTGCACAAAATCCTCTCAATCTCTGAATCGTACTACAGTTCACTTAGGTTAAAAAATGAGTTGTAGTCATAAACAAAATAAAAAAAATTCACTAAGGCACAAAATCAATTAGTCAAACTCTTTGGAAAAATGCCAAAATTTAGTGTGCTGTCGCAGGCATCTAAAAATAATAAAACTTTACCCTTTGAAAATAAATGTAGTAATAAGAGTAAGGATCAAACCTACAAAGAATGTGTAGTTAGAAATTGTGCTTATGTAACTAAAGATGGGGATTTGTGATTGAAATTAGAATTAAAAGGAAACAAGTAAAATGGTAAATAAGAAATAATCAAGAGTAGTTGGAAATCAATATAAAGAACATTGGTTTAGGCCAACATCCACTATCAATAAATTCATTGATAATTGATATAAACATTAATTTATACATGAATATTTACTATTAGAACTAAATTTCTATCCCTTCTTAGTTTTAGTTAATTAGAGTACAACTATTAAACAACCCACATATAAATGCTAAGGATTTAATCTAATAGTAGTAATAAGAATTAGAGAGATTGGTAAAACTAATAATACAAACATAAGGAGATGTATTTAATTAATTGTCCTTCCCAGGTTTTAACAATCCCTGATGCAAAAAATTATTAAACATAGTTGCTTTATAAATTAGAGTGATCAAACAATTCTAGATCTAATATCTAATTTAGTAGTAAAATGAATCAAGTAATAAACTAGTGGGCCTCTTAGTAATCAAATGAAGCAATTATACGAAGAAGAATAGAATAACAAATAATACCCAATTATAATTTGATCAAATGAAAATTGAATCACATCTCACAAGGAATAATCCTAAGATTTTTGTCTTTCTCAACCAGCTAGAGAGAACTACCCATGTAGGACCATAATAAAACTATAAAAAACTAAAAGGAGAAAGGAGAAGAAGAGATATGTAATTTCTCTATGGAATTTCATTTAAGAATTGTCCAAGAATGTCTCAACTAAACCTAAGACTTAGCTATTTATAAACAGTTTTTCCATACTAGCATCATGGCACTAGGTCTCCACCATCGCAACATTACCTCTTCTATAATCCTAATCAAATTAGGTTTCTTTTGGCATTGTGACTCTAGGGTTTCATCATTATGATGTCATTACTAGAATTTAGGGCTACTTCTAATCTTTTTGGCATTGTGACACCAAGTTTACACCAAGTACTACTAAAATATGACTCAAATTCTGCGTTATGGCATTGTAATGCTAGCTTTCTACTGTCGTGACGCTGAGATTACTAGGTTTAAAGGGTCATAGCACTAAGAATTACCGTCGCAATGCTGAACCTACTGGAATTTTTTACTTTTTCTACAAGTTTGGTATCATGATGCTAGATTTTTGCCATTACAATGCTGGCCATTCTATTTTGAATCTTTGTATTTTCAACTCCTTTGCTTAATTTACCTTTATTTTGCATATAAAGTCTCCAATTACTCTAAATTGCAATACAAGCTTAATGAGTGTATTTGGACATCAATTAGATACAAAAGATTAAGGTTAGGGAATAAGACTCCAAGTTTTAGTTAACTGAAGAGCATTGAATTTCTCTTGCATTGCAAGTTTCCATTTATGATGATATAGTCAACTTTACTATAGTAGGCTCATTATTGTCAAGATTTACAAGGTAAGCTTTTAGCCTAAGTATCCCAACCTTAGATCTTATAGTCATAAGCTATAGATTAACTAGAACTAAAGTAAAAGGAATAAAAGCAACATTTTGTTATTAGAACCAACAACAACAATACTAACAATTCTAGGAGCATTAGCAACAGAATTGAGTAAGGCATAAGTAGTGCCAGCATAAACAATATAATTGTTATTATGCATAGAACTAGTAATATCAACAAAGTCAGTAGCAATAGTAGCATGAGTTGCAAGGGCATAATTAAGAGAAAAAGATGCTGAAGTATTTGGGAAAATATTAAGAGTAAGAAAAGGAATCAAAGATATAAAAGGTAGAATAAGGAACAAAAAAAGACACCAATTAAGTACTAGATGCAAAAATTAACTTGAGATGAGGAAATGACATCTCATTTAGAAACATATAATTTGGAAGTTATAGGATAAAAAAATCTATACCCTTTACGTGTAGGGTTATAACCAAGAAAAATACATTTCACATACCAAAAGAAAAGTTTATTTTTGTTATAGGGCCTTACATAAAGGTAGCAACAACACCCAAAAACCTCGAGATCATGATAATTTGGCATAGTATGAAATAACACTTCCATAGGGGACTTATTTTGTAATAGTGGAGTAGGAAATTGATTAATAAGAAATATTGAAGTTTGAAAGACATAATTTAAAATGCACTAACAAGTGGTGTCAAACCCATAAGTCTAAGTGTAATTCCATAATTATCTAAGGAAGATTGAAAAATATCAAAAGTAAACTCATCCCCACCATCACTCTGGAAAGACTTGATCTTAAATCCAATTTAAAGTTCAACCATGGCTTTGAATTTAACAAATATAGAGAAAACTTCATAATTTTATTTAAGAGGATTAATCCAAGTAAATTTTGAATAAGCATCAACAAAATGGACATAGTATCGAAATCTATTTAAAGAAAACATAGAAGAGGGACCACAAACATTTATATAAATAAAGGCTAAAGGTTCTTTGAGAATAGTATTATAAGATAAATAGAGAAGTTTATGAGATTTTCCTAAGCAACATGTAAAACGAACACCACATGACTTTTTATTAAATTGGGAAATATTACATATATTTAGAACTTTATTTACAATAGTAGGAGTTCGATGACCTAGTTTCTATTATCAAAGAAATAAATTTGAATCAAAAGTAGAAGAAGACATATTACAAATAAACTGAGAACTAGAGCTATTAAAACCAACTTTTGGAAACTCTATAGAATTGAAAAGCTTAAGTTGATAAAAAAACATACAAGCCATTTTTAAGAGAACGTTGGAGAAGAATTTGGTGGGTGACTTGAGATTTGACAAAGCAAACATTAGCACGAAACTAAAAAAAGACATTATTGTCAAAAGAAAATTTAGACACATTGATCAAATTTTTGGAAATGTCAAGAACATGAAGAAACTTATTTAAAGTCAGAATAGCAAATGGATTGGAAGTAGAAACTAGCTTAGAATTACTAATAGTGAATTTTCAAACTTGCTCTATGACCCATGTGAAGCTACTCATTACTAGTATATAGATTTTTGTGAATCAGGTTATCTGGATTTGCAATGACACAATTGGTATCTCTAGAGTTAAGATACCATTTTGGATTATAAACAACTTATAGAAAAGTCAGCATAACATACATAGGAGATGAATTTCTAGTCTTTTGTGATATAAAGAGCTATTGCAAATGTTTAATACTGTAATGACCTCAGAATTTTTTTTACATGAGTATTAACCGTCTATTTCTTTCTGATGCCATTACCAGTCCAAGTAACTGTAACAGTTCTCTTATCCAATTACCACATTAATGATAGGATAGTTAATCACAACATTATAGCATAAGCAGATATACATACCATAGTAGCCAGAGTAGTAATTATATTACACCAAGCATAAGGGTAGCAGTCATTGTACAATATACTCTCATAACTAGAGTAATACAATATTTATATACTACTCAGTAACACTACAACATAATCTAGTATCCATATGAACTCCCTCATGATGCAAATGTTGGTGGTGTCACGTGCACCAAAATTTTAGACATATGTATTACAACTAGATCTTGCATAATTGGTATTTGCCCTATATAGGGTAGTTTTACCCAAAAGACCACAAACATCAATATCATCATCTACTCTGGTATACTGATCTACTGATCTAAACACAACATGAGACAATAGTGAGAATAAAATTCTCAATAGGTTTTATAGTGAATGCGATGCATATAGGATCTCAATTACCATATCATGTTCAGCTGTATAAACTACAAGATGTATATAGCCATAGACAATATATTATGTGTGATGCATATGATATCATGTAAACATAGCACTCATAAAGTGATCCAATTAAGTCATATATATGTATCAATAATATAAAACACATTTATAGATTATTACTGATTCACTATCAAAATTTACATCTTTCACTTGATTGATTTTGTAAAATATGTGAGCTCCAACTCATGGTTATAGGGTCAAATGAGCAACCGACTCACCCCTGAATGTGGCTATAACACACCATCTAGGCATGGCATATATTATATATTTTTCTCAATCTGTGAATATAGCGTCCCCTATTTTGGTACCAAATACAGAAGCCATGAAATCTTTATCAGATCACCTCACTACAACAAAGGTCATCCCACTTTTATTTTCTTTTTCATGAAATCAGCCAAGTGCATATATTGACTCTTTTGGTTAGCATACAACCATATAACCATTTTAGGAACAGGTGGATACTAATACTGTGTATGTTATATAAACAATCAACATGGTAACTTATAGCTCATTTCATACATATATTAGTACAATTAACAATATCATTAAGATGCCAATTAATCATTTTAAAATAAACAAATGTCTCATTCTTAGCCACTTACCTACTTTCATACATCTCTTTAGGTTTCCACTTACCTTTGCTTAAAATTTTTTCCTATAACTTCAAATTTGCCCCAAAACAGCTCAAAACATGGCCTAAACGCGCTGAAGCTTTGACTGTGTTCTATGACCTTTTCTAACTTATCTGACCATATTTCCATCATATAAACTCCGATTGAGGTGATTCTAGAGCCTTTGAAAAGCTAACAATTATTTATAATTTTTATGTTTATTATTTCTTCATATTACTTACGAATGATTCCCAAAAAATAAAAATAAAAGCGCTTATATTTATCATCTTAGATTATAGACTGATTCTGATCTTTGCTCATTAATCGGCTATATCTCCCTTATATTGACTCTAAATTAATTAATTTTATAGCCTATAGATCTATGAGACACATATTTACAATTCATGTGTTTACCATTTTGGATAAAACTGATGCGTATTTTCGTAAGTGTACGAATCGTTCAAGTAATAAAGTGTACAAAAGTACGAATATCGAACCCACAAGGAATGGTATTACTAAGTACCGAAATTGACTAATCCTAATTTTATCTGAAAACCAAATTGTTGAAATTGTTTAAGAGGCAAATTAACTTACAAATAAATGCAAAGAACACAATTGAATGTTGTTCACAAATGATTAAAAACGCTAAGGCATTTGATTTCGCTGAATCAATTCAATCCGATTTCAAGTCATGTTATATGAGAATCAAAGCTAAAAGTGATGGTTGAAATACCCAAACTTATCTAATACTCTCTCTCGAGTTATATTAGAATTACTTATCTATGATAATCAACTATATTTCTATGAAGATTTAATCACAAAAAAGCACATTATGATCTATGGAATTTCCAGAATAACCATATACATCATGCATTAGTTCTCACACTCGCATTCAACATATGATATTTACCACAAGAAGCATTCATTACATATCTCCTCTCGGTCTCAATATAATGCAACAAATCATCTAAATCTTGGCCAAAAATTCAGAAGCATTAAGCATGGAAATAAATACTCAACTTGAAAGCAATGAACTCATATAACCATAACCAAAGAAATCAGAGTTTCTTGATTCAACTACATCATAGCCTTAGCAAAAATGAATTAGTTCATAATGGAAATAAGAACAACTATTATCTCAACTGAATACATCAATACAAATTTAGAATAAACTGCAGAAAAAGCAAGTTAAGGAGAAGAGATGAAGAACTCTTGGAGATGAACACTTGGCAGCAACAATGGTAATGATCCTTTAAGATTCTCCAAAATGGCTTCCTCTCCTCCAAAAACGCCTCTCCTCAATCTATTTCACCGTCCTCTCTTTCTGTACCTTATGATATTTATAGATCTAGGGTTTTGGGGACAATTTTGGAACAAAAGTCATAGAAAACGCGTTTTCTGACAAAACTCGCCGCCTGCAAACATATTCTCGCCGCAGCGAGATTTCTAGAAAACAAACTCGCCGCCGGTGAACATATTCTCGCTGCGGCGAGATTTTTGGAAAATAAATGAAGAGTTTGCTCTGCACTTTTCGCTGGCGGCGAGATACATTTGGCCGACGGCAAAATTATCTTGCCGGCGGCCAGATTTGAGTCCAAAATTCGCGCTCTTGGGAAAATTTGTTGCAGCATTCTCGCCGCGGCCAGAATTCCAAACCTTGAAAACTTGCTTTTCTTGATTCTCACTCAATCCCGGTCATTGGAATTTGTCCCAAACTTCTCCAAACTTATAATTTTACCTGAAATTGCACTTTAAACACGAAATACCCGTGAAATGACATTTGTGGATTAAATAATCAAATAACCACAATTTTCACACAAATATCAATATTTAAATCATAATAAAAATGCAATAATATGACTCTTATCAAAAACTGCATAAACCATAGTGTTTTGACCCTCACAAACTCAGCATCATGAAACACCAAATGATTCTAGATCTACAATCACTAATTAGAACATAACTCTCTCATAAGTGGTTCAATTAAGTCCATTACAAAGGCTACAGAAAACTAAGACATAGAGCTACAACTTTATTGTTGGGCGCGTTTTCATATTTTACACAAATTTTTAACTCACAATCTATCTCTTAGCAAGCATATCTATATATGTATATCAGTTTACTCATGAGAACAATCCAAACTAATTCTAGCCATAAAACCAACATCTAAATCAACAAAAATCCAAGCATGAAATGCATAATACATATGCATCAAACATAAATTCACTTATGGTTAATTTAAAAAATTCAAATCCTAAAAATTTACTGGGAAAGGGTAAGAAAAAAAATAATTTTGAGAGATAGCAGAAAATTTTTCAGCTTGCATCATAACAATTTATTTAGAAATTTTACCATGAAACCTACCTCAAAACATTTCCTATAACCTTCCTTGCCTTACTTTCGTTTAATTCTCTTTCTTGCCTCCTTTCTTCCTCTAAAATTGCAATCGTTCTGCATTTCTTTGATCAACACCTTCACTCTCCTTTCTCCTTCTTATTCTCCTCTTTTTTCCTCTGTGTTTTTTTTTCTCTTCTGGTTGGCGTCTATTTTTTTGACACTCTACCACCCTTCTAATCATATATTTAGATATTTTCCTAACCTAATCTCATAAGCTATCACAACACCTAGCCTAATGCATTATTAGCTCTTGAGGTGTCCCTTGAGGTGTCATTTGAAAAATAATCAGAAGATTTCCCATAGTATAACATTTTTAATTATTTTCTTAAACAAATTAAGATTAATGTACTTCATCCTAATTTCTAAAAATATAACATTTACTCCATCATCAATTTAATCTCATTCTTCTTTAATATTCTCTTCAATATTTTTATATAATTTTTAGGATGAATAAAATTTGAGATGTTATAATTCTCCTCCCCTAAAAGAAATTTTGTTCTCAAAATTGAAAACATTACCTGATTCAAATAAGTAAGGATATTTCTGCTTCATGACATCTTCTATTTTCCATATAGCTTCTTCTGAAATCAATCATTTCCAAAGCACTTTAACTAATGGGAGAGTCTTATTTCTTAGTTGCTTCACCTCAGTATCTATAATGGCTACATGTTTTGGTTGATAAGTTAGGTTTTCTTTCAACTATACTGGTTCTTCCCTTATAATATGTGAAGAGTCTGGGAGGTATTTTCGTAGTTGGGATACATGGAATACATCATGGAGATTAGATAAGTCAGGTGGAAGTGCAATTTAATACACCGATGACCTAATTTTCTTAAGAATTTGATAGGGTCCCAAAAATTGAGGGCTCAACTTCTTTATTTTGAGGGTTCTGCCAATGCCAGTAGTAGGAGAAATTTTCAAAAACACATGATCTCCTTTTTCAACTTCCAAAAGTTTCCTTCTTTGATCATAATAACTCTTCTTTCTACTTTGAGCTACACGCATTTTGTCCTGGATCATACGAATTTGTTCAGAGGTTTGTTGTACCAAATTAGGGCCTAATAGCTTTCTTTCTCCCACTTCAAACCAACATAGAGGTGATCTGCATTTTCTACCATATAGTGCTTCGTAAGGTGCCATTCCAATGATTGAATGATAACTGTTATTATAAGCAAATTCCACTAATGGTAGGTATTTATCCCATCCTTTACCCTGCTCCATTACATATGCCCTCAGCATATCCTCTAAATTTTGAATTTTTCTTTTTGTTTGTCCATCTGTCTGAGGATGATACACCGTACTAAAGTGTAATTTTGTGCCAAACGCCTCTTGTAATGATTTCCAAAATCTAGAGGTAAATTTGGGATATCTGTCTAAAACAATGTGGAAGCAATTCCATGTAACCAGACAATTTCTTGCATATACAACTGGGCTAGCTTATCCAATGAATAATTGATCCTAATAGGTAAAAAATATGCATATTTAGTTAATCTATCCACTATCACCCATATTGCATCACATCCTGTTTAAGTTTTAGGTAAACCCATAACAAAATCCATTGATATGTTGTCCTATTTCTATTCCAAAATTTCAAATGGTTGCAGCAATCCTGAAGGTATTTGATGCTCTATCTTTACTTTTTGAAGAGTTAAGCACTTTGTTACAAATTTAGCAATATCTCTCTTCATTTTTGGTCACCAAAACATTTGTTTTAGATCATGGTACATTTTGGTGATTCCAGGATGAACATTGTATTTACTCTGATGAGCCTCCTCCAAAATCTTACTTCTCAATTCCACATTCTGAGGCACTCATATTCAACGTCGATGCACGATGATTCCATCTTCTAAAGTGGAAAAATTCTCTTGATGTTTATGTTTTTGCAAAAATTCATCTTGTGTTTAGGCTTCTCTAATATGAGTCCTCAGATTGCAGTCTACATGTAACCCATTCACTATCACCTTATTTTTGGCTAATGCAACTATGAGCCTTATGTTTCTAAAATTCTCTATTAACTTCATTTCATCTATCATTAATCGACTCAAATGTAGTGATTTTCTGCTCAAAGCATCATTTACAACATTTTTCTTTCTAGGATGGTATTTTAATTCAAACTTATAATCGTTGAAAAAATTAATCCATCTTTGTTGTCTCATATTAAGTTCTTTCTGATCAAAGAGAAACTTCAAACTCTTATAATCACTGTAGATCTCAAAGATTGCTTCGTACAAATAATGTCTCCAAATATTTAAAATAAAAACTATTGCGGCTAATTCTAGATCATGAGTAGGATAATTCTCTTCATCACGTCTAAGTTGTCTAGAGGCATAAGTAACTACCCTTTTGTCTTGCATTAAAATACACCTTAAGCCTGTAACACCCCTAAGATTTAGTAATTTTTATTTATGTATGGATTAATAAAAAATAGAAGTAGGGATGTAATTGAAAGATTATAAGGATGAAAATATTTTTTTTTAATATTTTTGGGGTCAAAGTGTAATTTTCTAAAAGTTTAGGGGTCAAAATATAAATAATAAAATTTGAAAGGAGTTCCTCTAACAATTAGCAAATTGTCAAATGGTCCCTCCATCATTTATTAAAAAAAAGATTTCCGTGCGAATGAATTCTATAAAACGGTGATAAATAGTATTTCTCTCTCCTCTATTTTCTCTCTCTAAATATGGAGTACTTTCGAGCATTCGATCTCAAAACTAAAGATACCACTAGATTCAGGACAAAGAGTACTACGAAATTGGCCAAATAAATTTTCAAATCAACTGCAGAATCAACGCAGATCAAAAGTAAAAAATCTTAAAAAAAGGTAAGTGATGAAACTTATATTTAGAGACCTCAAATTGAAAATCTGACATCGTAGATAGATTCAAGAGATAGATAAACCTTAGGATATGAAAATTTTCAACTATCTGACAATTTTTTGTGCGTCGTGAACAACAAATCCGACCTGTATGAATAGTAATTCCAACCATAAATAGTACTCACAGTTGACCAGCATTGACCAAGCTCCTGAAGCTAAATTTTGTGATCCTAGAGTCATTTCTTAGGTTTTTGAATATTTCAACTCGTTTTTGAGATCTATTTGGTCACACTTGGATTGAAAAAGTGTATTTTGAGGCTGTCCAACTTGGAGCCTTATCTTGTGAGTAAATAATTTTTTTTCTAACTTACCTTATGTTCTTCTTGAACTTTAAATGTATAGTTGATTCTATTTACAAGTTATTTATACTTTTATATGTCTCTGAAATGGATTAAATTACTTGATTTGTTTACAATCTGGCATATAGTTCAAGAAGAGTTTGGTTTTGAAAATTGATTTTTGAACTATTGAATATGTGATTTTAAATGTATTTCTCATAATATGGTAAAAGAAATATATTGTGCACGTGGCATTGATATATAAAGCTATAAGATTTCCTTAGAAAAGGGCATGTATATGTGATAACCCAAAGTGAGAAGTTTCTGACAGAGGAATTATACTAAGATTGAAAATTCTATATTATACTGAAACCTCTGTTTTGAAAGTTATAGCATATGTGCAAATATGATTTCTGTGAATGAATCCTATTGAAAAAACTGTTTGTTAACAGCAGGTGATGTTAACCCTAATGCACTTTGACACCTCAGCTAGTAAGGGTGGTGCTATCCTTGTGTGACGGCTAACACATGGAATATGATATGTGAAGGAGAGCAGCATACCTCCTATCTTGACGAGATGCCGACTGTATGATATATGATTTGCCCTCTCTTGCTGTGTGCTTGAAAAATACTTATATTAGAGTCCCTTCGCGTGTCCTATTAAATAGTTGTACGACAGACCTTAGCTGAAATGTTGAGTTTAGGCAAATCTTACACCACCAAAGTACGGAAGGGTTTGAACTCTGATATAGTGGTTCTGATATGGGATCCTCCTAATATTTTCGTGTGAAATATTTTGATGCATAACAACATTTGTTTAATGATTATACAATACAGTATATGGTTTTGGATATCTGAATATCTTTTGTTTGAGAATATTTGAAATGCGGGTTCCATATAGATGTACTTCTGAATTATATTTTCTATGTAACAAAATTTAAAATATGAGTACATTCATATATTAACCTAAGAGGTCATAGGAGGTATTATCTACTCATTACACGATATTTTCACATTTTTCAGAAAAGAATATAGAGTTTAGTCATTTTCCTTCAGATAGGTGATCAGCTAGGCGATATATTCTCTGGTGAGCCTATTTTGTTTATAAGGCTCATAGATTTTGATTTATATTGTACTTGTACTCTAGAGTATGCTCTGAATGCCACAGGCAGAATCATTGCTTTTGTTGTTACTCTGATATTTATAAACTTGATTTGTATATTGTGTTTACATGAGAGAACCTATCTGTATATATTTCCATAATGAACACTTGTATTATATCTATTATATAGTAAAGATCTATCCGTAAAGTATGTGTTTCACGTTCCCTTAAAAGTAGGGGCGTGACAAGTTGGTATAAGAGCAGTAGGTTTTCCTATGCCTATCGGAGTAAAGGATTTTGTAGTAGGATTTTGAGTATGGGTATGTAACCGTTGACATATTTATACTCACGGTGCTACTGTAAACTTCTATAGGGAATCATTCTCTTCTTCTTTCTAACTCTTGTCCTTAGGTACGCTATGTATAAGTATTGATGCGTATGTCCTATATGGTGTCTCTTGAGTGTAGACTACCAGTTTAACTTTTGAACTGGTTTTGATGAACAATGATAAAGAGAATCCTTTTGGGTACAAAGAAAAAATTAGTTGAAAATAAGAAGATTCCATCCGAACACAAAAATGATGGCTTGTTTGGATGTCAAGAAGGTTTGAATTGGTTGTTTAATTTGCTTATGTGAAACAATATGATGAATGGTTAATACAATATTGATAGTCAAATGAGTTAAGGGTAGAGCTATCTAGGAAAATCCCTAAATTAATCGCCGATAATACCCAGCTAATCCAAGGAAACTCCTAATTTCAGTCACAGTTTTAGGTCTTTCCCAGTTAACTAAAGCTTCAGTTTTACTGGGATCTACTGCTACCCCTTCACTACAAATAACATGCCATAGAAATTTCACCTCTTTCAACCAAAAATCACATTTCTCTAGTTTTGCAAACAATTTCTTTTCTTTTAGCACCTGTAACAATACCTTCAGATGTTGTTTATGCTTCTCTTCACTTCTGAAGTATACCAAAATATCATCTATGAAAACCACCAGAAAATTATCCAGATAAGGTCTAAAAATGCAGTTCATATAGTCCATGAAATTGTAGGTGCATTAGTTAGTTCAAACGGTATCACTAGAAACTCATAATGTCCGTATCTAGTTCTGAATGCAGTTTTAGATATATCTTCCTTCTTGATTCGAATATGATGATATCATGATCGTAAATATATTTTTGAAAAAATAGTAACTCCCTTCAACTGATCCAATAAATCATCTATTCTAGGAAAATGATACTTGTTCTTAATGGTTACTTTGTTCAACTGTCGGTAGTCTATACACAATCTCAAACTTCCATCTTTCTTCTTCACAAACAATACTGGCGCCCTTAGGGTGACACACTTGGTCTAATAAACTGCTTTTCTAATAATTCCTCCAATTATTTCTTACGCTCTTTCAACTCCGTTAAAGACATCCAGTATGGTGCCATAAAAATAGGTGCAGTTCCCGTTACTAGATCAATAGAGAACTTGATTTCCCTCTCAGGTGGAAATTCAAAATTTTCGAATGGAAACACTTATGAGAACTCACAAACTACTGGAATTCAGCTAAGCTCCCTTGTAACTTCCAATTTTGAAGAATACAAAAGGACATAACCCAACTCCACAATTTTCATCTCTTTTCCAAACTGATTGGCATTCAAGAAACTTATGTCGAAACTTCTAGAAGGGAGAGGAGATAGAAATTCAATGGTTTTATTATAACAATTCACCAAAACTCGATTTTCAGATAACCAATCTAGACCCAAAATAACATCAAATCCATTCAACGGCAAACAAATCAAATATATTCGAAATGACTTCTCATGTATAGTGATTAGACAATTCATACATACAGAAGAAGTTATAACTTTCTCTCTTGTAGGAGTTATCACAGATAAATCATAAGGAAGATAGGAGAGAGGATACTATAATTTCTCTATACAGTCATTATATATGAATGAATGAATAACTAGCACTCGAATCAAATAGCACAAGCAAAGAGAAACCATGAATGTAACATGTACCTTACATTATGTCTGTCGATTGTGCCTCTTTCTTATCACTCAAGGTAAAGACTCAACCTCTAGTCTGTGGCCTCTACTCTGTTTGTTTTCCTTTATTCGAAGGGCAGTACATTGTGAAAGGTCCTTTTTGTCCATAACTAAACACGTAATATGATCTGTCGAACATGGTCTATTCCTGTGGACATGACCACATTTATTACACTTAGCTGGGAAATCATCTATTTGGAGTGGTCAAGAACCCATTACTCCTGTCTGTTTACTACCTCTGACACCTCTTCCCTTAACATTTTTGTTCAGATTAGTCATCCCTTGCTTTCTCTTCCATGAGGCTTGTCTCTTCTTATCATCTTCTACTACCTTTAAACTTCTCTCGAATAGTCGAAATTTGTTAATTAGTGGTACAAATTTCCTAATCTCTATTGCCATAACCGTGTTTCTAAGTTCAAGATTTAACCCCGACTCAAACTTCACTGCCTTCCACGACTCTTCTAGGTCATTGGTCAAATAAGTAAAAAAAATTTGATAATTCTTCAAACCGAGCAATATACTGATCAATCGTCATATTACCTTGTCTAAGCTATAGGAATTCAATTTCCTTTTTTGCCCGTACACTACGTGAAAAATACTTATCTAGAAAAATTGTTTGGAATACCTGCTAGGTAATTTCCCTATCTTGATGGATTAGCAATTCCCTGGTCCCTCTCCACTAGTGTTCTACTTTATCCTTCAGCATATATACTGCAAATGTCACCTTCTGTTTGTTTGTGCAATCCAATACATTGAAAATTTTCTCTAACTCTTGTAGCCATCCCTCAGTCGCCACAGGGTCATATTTTCCTTGAAAAGAAGGGGGTCTTGCTTTCATGAATTCAGACCATCCTTTCTCGTTCCCCGCAAGCCTGTTATTTGCTCAATTCCCTCTATTATTGTTATTCTGCAAATGCTATAGAATTTTATTAATGATCGTGACTTGTTCTCAAATAGCCGTAGCCAAATCTTGTAAGGTTTCATCCGTGTTATGATCCGAATTTCTCTTAGGTGATGCCATGTATTACTGTACCAAATAAAATAAGTTACCATTGAGATGATCAAGTTTAATAGTGTGTACATAATCATTTAGATACTTGTACCTGTACATAATCATTTAGATGATCAAGGTAAAAAAAAATTCAGCAGTAATCATTATATCACTCAAGTATACAGATAAAAAACACTAGCAATTCCATACATGTACATAATCATTTATACACCCTACATAGTGTGTCTACTAGCATACATAAAATCTAATAGGATCGATATAGATAACCATCCACCACTAGCCATCAAAGATCAACCTACTTTGATATCAACTTTGTAATGACCTTAGATTTTTTATTTATTTTTACGTGAGTATTAACCATCTATTTCTTTCTGATGCCATTACCGGTCTGAGTAACTATAATAGTTCGCTTATCCAATTACCACATTAATTAATGATAGGATAGTTTATCACAACATCATAGTATAAGCAGATATACATACTATAATAGCCAGAGTAGTAATTACATTATACCAAGTATAAGGGTACCAATCATTATACAATATACTCTCATGACTAGATTAATACAATATTTATATATTACTCAGTAACAAACTAACTACAACATAATCTAGTATCCATATGAACTCTCTCATGATGCAAATGGGGGTGGCGTCACGTGCACCAAAAGTTTAGACATATGTATGAAACTAGATCTTGCATAACTGGTATTTGCCCTATATATGGTAGTTCTACCCAGAAGGCCACAAACATCAATATCATTATCTACTCTAGTATACTGATCTACTGATCTAAATATAATATAAGACAATAGTGAGAATAAAATTCTTAATAGATTTTATAGCAAATGCGATGCATATAGGATCTCAATTATCATATCATATTCAGCTGTATAAACTACAGGATGCATATAACCATAGTCAATATATTATGTGTGATGCATATGATATCATGTAAACATACCACTCGTAAGTTATCCAAACTAAGTCATATATATGTATCAATAATATAAGACATATTACTACATTATTACTGATTCACTATCGAAAGTTACCTTTTTCACGTGACTAATTTATTGATTTTGTAAAATATGTGAGCTCTGACTCATGGTTGTAGGGTCAAATGAGCAACCGGCTCACCCCTGAATATGACTACAACACACCATCCAGGCATGACATATATTATATATTTTTCTCAATTCGTGAATAGGGCATCCCTTATTTTGATAAAATATAGAGGCCATGAGACCTTTATCGAGTCATCTTGTTACAACAAAGGTCATCCCACTTTTCTTTTCTTTTTCATAAAATTAACCAAGTGCATATATTGACTCTTTTGGTTAGTATACAACCATATAACCATTTTAAGAACAAGTGAATACTAATACTGTGTATGTTATATAAAGAATCAACATAGTAACTTATAGCTCATTTTAAACATATATTAGAATAATTAACAATATCATTAGGATTCCAATTACTCATTTTAAAATAAAAAAAAATGTCTCATTCTTAGCCACTTACCTACCTTCATACATCTCTTTAGGTTTTCACTTACCTTCACTTAAAATGTTTCCCTATAACTTTTGTTTATATTTTTATTACTCCCTCACTATTCATGTTTAATTTGTGATCTTAAATACATGTGTGTGTATACTTAATTAAAAGTTCATAATCTACCTTCTTACTCCAATATATACTCTCTTATTTTATAACATCACTTGTATGTAAAATTTTCCTCATTTTCTTTCTTCTAACTCAATACTTAGCCTTCAACACGGCTTACCCTTGTTCTAGGACACAATCGTGCTTCAAAAATTTGTAAAAAACTGTGAAATAGCTTAAACCAGCCTAGAAACACGACTTAGCCATGTTCCAAGACACGGCTTAGACATGCTTGAAAACTACTTCAAACTTGCCCCCAAATAGCTCTGAACATGGCCTAGCCGTATTGAAGTAACCAAGAACATGGTCTGGTTATGTTCTGTGACATTTTTTCACTTATCTAACCATATCTCTCTCATAAGAACTCCAATTGAGGTTATTTTAGAGCATGTACAAAGTTAAGACAATTATCTACAACGTTCATGTTTATTATTTCTTCATATTCCTTATGAATTATTCCCAAAAAATAGAAAACAAAAGAGCTTATATTTACCTTCTTGGATTCTAGACTGCTTCTGACCTCTGTTCATTAATTAACAATATCTCCCTCATATGGACTTTAAATTAATTGATTTCAGAGTCTATAGATCCATGAGACACATATCTACAATTCATGTGTTTACTTTTTTGACTAAAACTTTATAAAACATGGTGTTTTGACCCTCAAAAACTCAGTATCATAAAACACCAGTTGATTCTAGACCTACCATCACTAATTAGAACATAACTCTATCATATATTTTCCAATTAAGTCAATTTTAGAGGCTATAGAAAACTAAGACATAGAGATACAACGTTAGTGTTAGGCACTTTTTCATATTTTGCACAAAATTTTAACTCACAATCTATCTCTTAGCAAGCATATCTATATGTGTATATCAGTTTACTCATGCCAGCAATCCAAACTAATTCTAGCCATAAATCCAACATATAAACCAACAAAAATCCAAGCATAAAATGCATAATACATATGCATCAAACATAAATTCACTTATGGCTAATTTAAACAATTTAAATCCCAAAAATCTGTTGGGAAAGGGTAAGATAAAAAAAATTTCAGAGATAGCAGAAAATTTTCCAACTTACATCATAACAATTTATTTAGAAATTTCACCATGAAACCTATCTCAAAACACATCCTACAACCTTCCTTACCTTACTTTGGTTTAGTTCTCTTTCTTTCCTCCTATCTTTCTCTAAAACTATTGCTGTTCTGCACTTCTTTGATCAATACCTTCACTATTTTTTCTTCTTTTTATTCTCTTATCTTTTCCTCTACGTTTTTTTCTCTGCTGGCTGGCTTCTAAGTTTTTACCACTCCACCACCCTTCTAATAATATATTTAGATATTTTCGTAACCTAATCTCATAAGCTGTCCCAACACCTAGCCTAATGCATTATTAGCTCTTGAGGTATATTGACACGTTTCCCTAATGCATTATTAGCTCTTGAGGTATGTTGACACTTTTCCCTAATGCATTATTAGCTCGTAAGGTGTCCCTTGAGGTGTCATTTGAAAAATAATCAAAATATTTCCCATAGTATAACATTTTTAATTATTTTCTTGAACAAATTAAGATTAATGTACTTTATCCTAATTTCTAAAAATATAACATTTTCTCCATCATCAATTTAATCTCATTCTTCTTTAATATTCTCTTCAATATTTTTATATAATTTTTAGGATGAATAAAATTTGAGATGTTACAAATACTATAGGCTTGATTGTAGCAATGGCATAGTAAGAGGTAATGTGGGCAAATTTCCCACATACTTGACATTGTGGCTTATTACCTCAAGAGTACCTACCTCATCTATTTCTTCCCCTAAAAAATGGTCCTCGAAAAGAACCTCTAAAGTTGCCAGCATTTCGAAATCCAATAGTCTTATCACCACCTCTTATGAACTTTTGAGCATAAACAAAAGAATTACTAGAATGTGTGGACTAGTTGTAGCCACCACTTTTTGATACAAATAGTTGTTGAACTAAATTGGCTTGAACTACAAGAGAGTCAGTATTTTGTTCAAACTTCTCTAACCTCTCTTCTCAAGCCATAAGCAGGGCTTCAATGTTTGCCATTATGTATGGATTAAGCCTTGAGAACACTAATGTTATGAAGCCATTATATTCTCCACTCAATCCATCAAAGATAATATCAATGTGAGCTGAAGGTTCAATTGGTGCACCCACAAAATCTAGTGTATTTACTAGACACTTAATCTTTAGCAAGTAATCAATTACTAAGAGATTATCTTTCTTAGTTGTTCTAAGTTATTGATGAATCTAATTGATTTTTGTTTGTGGTTGTGAAGCAAAAAAGATATCTAATCTTGTCAAATATGGTGAGATGTATCACATCCAACGATCTTAGTGGTCATTCTCTCTGACATTGACACTAGTAACACATTTTGCTACTCCTAGTTGAGGTACTGTTCATTGACTAAGCCATGAATTTGATCTTGTTTTGACAAAAATTTCACTAGTGCAAGTCCTTGAATATGATTTTTTAGCTTCTATCCTTTAACCGTAGAGAGAACTTGATGCTTCCACATAAGATAATTTGCATCATCATGTTTCGTAGAAATTGGAGTAGAGAAGTTTATCGAAACAAACCTACTTGTTGCTGTTGAAGAAGACGAATCCATACATCTGAAACACTTTATGAAACACTTTATGATATTTGTAACATCTCAACTCTGTAAGAACTTTTGGCCAGTGGATCGATGGTTTATCATCACTCTGATATTGTAACAACTCTATTTTTTACATATATATATATTAAATCCCATGAAGTCATTACCTCTTTATTTCTAATTATTTAACTCATAATAACATTCAACTAAATTAACTAAGCATAATTAAGATTTAGGGTATACCAATAACACTAATACAATTCTGGACTCATATACACATCATTAATTAAAAATGTCCATACAAAAATAAAAAACATATATGTCCACATCTTATTCATCCATATTGATCAGTTTCGAGGATACGGGTGCAGGTGGTTGCACCTTCACCAAGATCTTAGCTAATTAGACCCAACGTATGCTAAAAGCCGGTCATAGAGAATATCTGCATATTTATTCTTTTGAACATGATATGGAAATATAGTGAGAATTAAATCTTAGTAGGTTCAACAATAAATCATAATTATCATCAATATAGTTCATCATGTCATATTTATCTGTATAAGTTACAGCAAATACATTAGGTCACTTGAATGCACTTTATCTATGCACATAAAAATCGTACAGTAATGACATGTATAGTATGAATAACTATTTTTAAAATATCATATGATGGCTATCAACTTATTTTCATATTAAGCTACCCTAGTCAGGGTGAGTACTTTTTACTCTCCGATACGGGCTTTTCTCGCTCCGTCCAACATGTCACACTTTCTCTTTTTTTTTCTTCTCAATTTCATAGTCATAGCCGCGAGTAGAGCGTCCCCTACTGGTGTACCACACGAACCGCTATGTGACTATGCTCATCTCTTTTTGTTTCACATTAATAACAAAAAAAAAATGATTTCAATAACAAGTATGTTCATTATACTCATATGTCATAATTTATCATCAAAGTATAATCATTACCAAAAATCATTGGTAATCATGCCATGAACATAATCATTTTTGAATATCACTTTATAAAATATTTCCATATCAAAATTACACACTTAAGATGGTAAGGAGTTCATGCAATGGCAATGGCTAAAACATACACTAGTTATTTATGATTTTTATTTATAAAATTTTTCTTCTTTCTTAAATATTATTTTCATCTCTCACTAATCAGAGCATAACTCTCTCATTTTAACTCCGATTAAGATGATCTTGGTGTCTATTTAAAGTTAAGACAAAACTCTACAATGCTTATGTTGAACATTTTAGTGAAATCATAAGAAATCTTAGAGTTATTACTCCTTCAAATTCAAAGTTATTTCTTCTCAGGTAGGTTCTGACCTCTACTTACTAATCTGATTATATCTCCCTTTCATGGACTCTAAATTAAGTAATTTCAGTGGCTAAAAATTTATGAATCATATATCTATATTTTTCATGTTAACTATTTCTTTTAATTCCCTACAAATTATTCTAAAAAATTCCTACACAAAAACTTACCTAACATATTCTTCTCTAGTTAACTAGTTTCTAACCACTGATTATTAATATGACCATATCATATATATATTTTTTATGTTAACCATTTCTTTTAGTTCCCTATATATTTTTTCTATAAATTCAAACACAGATGCTTACCTAACAGATTCTTTCCTGGTTAACCATTTTTTGAGCATTACTTACTAATCATACTATATTTCCCTATTTGAATTCCAAATTGAGTGATTCTAGTGGCTAATAATCTGTAAGACATATATCTACATTTTTTATGTTAACAATTTTTTTAATTCCTAATTGATTCTTCCCAGAATTTCAAAAACAGAAACTTCCCTGGTTACTCTGAAATCTAATTTTCTTAACCTAGCATTTCCTAAAGTTCTAATTTATCCTTTTATTAAGTCCTCTTCTGTTTTTCTTCTAAATTTCCACCTAACCATAGCATTACTCATATCAACATTTAATTATATTTCTTACTTAATTTAACATATTCCATCATTCATTTAAAAAAAACAATCAAATCATGCATCACTAAGCATGTTTCTTAAGATAAATTTCTCATAGTCTTCCCCTAAGTGTCTAAGGCCATACTTAATTTATCAACTTAACCATCTTCCATCTATTTTTACAACATCCTAATATGCAACACAACAGTACAAAAATCCCTAAAAGTTCACCACCCATAGCTATGTCTAAGTAGAAAATTTCTATACCAATATATGCATTCAAACATCCATCACATGCAAGATCAACATGTAACATGATATAGCAACATCCATGGCCAATCATCAAAGTATCAAATTTTATCAAAGTTCTAGGATCAAAATCCCATATAAATGTTACAAATTTCAAATATTTTCTTCAAAAAGAGATATTGTTAAACTTACCTAAAGATTTCCCTAACTCACTTAGTGAATTCTTTTTCTTGTTTTCTCTTGAAAGAAGTGGTAAGATTCCTCCATTTCTATAACTTTTTCAGCAGCTTAAATAAGAGAAGAATGGTGAGTTTTGAACTTCAAGGATGAAGAGAAAAGATGGATTCAAGTGGAGGTTAACTTACCTTGAGTACTTAGTCCTCTAAACTTCTTCTTTTTCCTTCCTCTCTTCTCTTCTCTTTCTCTCATTTCCTCACTCTACCTTGCTTCTGTATTTTCCTCTCCCTTACTTAGACGAAATTCTAATGTTATAAGAATGATTTTTGCTTAAATAAATTATCAAGTGGTCCTCTTCTCATAATTATGAGTCTACCTTATCACAATTAAGATGCAGTTGACTGCTTTTTGGAGGAAGACAACTCATGTTCTTGTCTTCCTCTCCCTTAGTCAAGATATGAATAGAAAAATGAGATTTGTATTTGAAAATCATCATAAAATGTTCTTAAAACAAGGGACAAGGTCTCTTTGATTTAGGGATTCATTTCTTTTTTCTTTTGTCTTACTCAAGTATGATAGGTTTGCCTTTTTAAATGATAAATTTTCAGCCATTGAGTCTCCCTTATTTGACTGAAATTATTTGTCTAAGATAAGGATATTTTTTCATAATGCTATGTATTATTATATCATCACATGGCTTGCTAAAATTATTAGTGTAAGATATAGATATTTTGTCATAATACCATATATTATTACTTATTATATCATCACATGGCTTGCTGAAATTATTAGTGTAAGATATAGATATGTTGTTCTAATGCCATGTGACCTAATCTTGATTATTATTACACTACTATTTCATCACATGGTTCTTATTTTTTCCTCTTGAATTTGAGCTCATTCTTGCATATTTCCTTTACTTTGGCTGAAATTCTACATCTTATGGAGAGCTTGGTCACATTTTAATATTTTTAAACTATTGATCCAACTTCTATATCCTAATTTAAGTCTATGTTATATCTCTTTTTTAGGCTATCCAATTGACTTGCTAAAAACTCATATGAAGTGAAAAAATAAACTTTATGAAATGTCTATAGGTGAAGATCCAATGTATGGGTAGAGATATTAAACTTAGTAATTCTAACTTTTAAATTAAGAAAAATTACTCTAATATAACTTTTTTGAAATTTTAAGACGTTTACTTACTTCAAAAAAAATTTATCTTCATTACTAAAAATTTTTGTCTCTTTTTAGAATGTTATTTTTATTTTTTTCTATTAAATTTTCTCTCTTTATCTATTTTTTTAACGTTAAAAATATTTTTTATGCATACACATAAAGTGAAGAATTTTTAATGTTTATATTTTTTTAAAATATTGAAAAATTATTTAATAAATTTTATTTTTTAATTAAATATTTATATATATTTATTAATAAAAAAAATAAAATTAAAGACGTTACAAATATCATAAAAGCTATCATAGCATAAGAAAATTAGAGAGGCAAAAGGTGTTTTGAAGATTATGATAAATATTTTAAAATCTTTAATATTTTAAAATCTTTTAATTTAAGATAAATAAATAAAAAATAAAAAAGTAAATACAAATTTTTTTTATTTTTCTTCTTTTTTTAAAATTGATCTTCTCAACAAAAAGAAAGATTTCATATAACATTTCATTCCTTTCACTTCCTTTCCATTTTCCTATTTAACTGCGAGCAATCATTCCCATTTTGAAAGCCTTTTTCATCGTACACTAGCTAATAATATTCTATTTATTTGCGAGCTTTGACAAGTGGATCAAAACTTCAATCAATTTCCATGTGAATAGTGTACGCATTTTGTTCGTAGAGGTTGTAATCATGGAGGGCATATGCATAGGAATGAGATAATGAACTGTCTCGTCGTCTCTTGTCCTCATTTGAAGGCAGTGTCACGTTCTCAACGATGCTCGTCCGTCCACATTGCCTGCCTCCATCCCCAATCAATCCGTTTTTCTTTTCTAATATTTCAGAAGCGTGCCTTTTATTTGTACTTTTATATCTTAATTACTTAATATCTAAGTTAATTTCATTTTTTAAAATTAATAGAATTATTGGAAACCGTTTATGTTTCAAATAAAACTGATGTTATGTTTAAGAAATTTTTATTTATTATTTTATAGCATATTTAAAGGTGATATATTAATTTGATAGTTAAGCTTAATTGACTTGAATTGATATTAGTCCCTGGATGTGCTCCGTAAATGTTTAATTCATTATGAATGTACCTTAAAGATATATATTAATATCTAAGATGAGATTTTTTTTGTTGTTATAAAAATGTCCCTACTGTGTTTTTTTCTTCAAAATTGATATCTATTTCACACACACATATAAAAGATTAATTTTCTTTTGCTAGAATAAAAGGTTATTTTTTAATATTCTTAAAACCTTAATATTTATTAATTATTGGATTAAAATAATAGAAAATAGATCACAGAATTGATAAACTCTTCAAACAAAATATGATATTAAAGTTACAAAAGAAAAAGGATATTGATGACATTTAAAACAGCAAAAAATTCAAGAAAGAACAAAGAAAAATGTATTATTAAGTAAAAAGACACAAGTAGAAACATCAAGAAATAATGGGCAAAAGAAAGTCCAAAAAATGACATATATTGGTCTAGTTGTAAGTTGATGATGTTTTCTCCCCTGGTCATGGGTCCTTGCTAGGTGGAAGCTCATTAAGGGTGTTCTTGTAACGATTCTCTAATGTCTTAATCAATATCAAAATAAGAACAGATATAGGAAAAGTTAAAATATTTATTCCTAAATGAGGAAGAGACTATGTATAAGAGAGAGGCAAGTGTAATATGGTGATACGCCTCGATCATAGAAACGAGCAACGGGATGTGATATGATCTGCTATGATTGGTCCAGTCTTTTATAGGCATATACAACGGTAGATGCATAATTCTGTTGTTTCATTTCAATGAAAGAATTTCAGGCAACTTTATTTGTGGGTGACGTTTTTATACGATCATACTTACACTAAAGTTCTGGTGAACGAGCTTCGACCAATGCACGCGTTGTATGATCAACCCAATATAATTAAGAGTGGCTCAAACTCTATCTGAGTAACGTGACAAATCAAATTTTATATATATATATATTAAAATTTTGAGATCAGAAAAAATTTCAATGTGAGTTATCTTTGACTAAAATAAGAAAGTGAGATACCCATTAATTGTAATTAAATTTTCTTTAAAAAAATATAAATAGTAGTTCTAGAAATTTAGACAATAAGAAAGTAAAATCATGAATATCTTAAATAATAAGGCAACTAAGTAAAGTCATGAAGCACTTAGATAATAAGGCTAAAAATGTTCGTTCCATGCGTTGAATTCATGATTCCTTCAAATGGGTAGGACTTGGTTCTACTCCGAAAATAAACCAACATATTCCTCTTGAGCTGATTATTAGTAACAATCAAATCCTCAATTCCTATACCTTTGGTTTTTGTGATTCTATTACCCGCTTTAAAGTAGTTATTTGACCAAGTCTTACTCTCCTTTTCGTTATAAAATATTTAAAATGCACTTTTTTTTTATATAAAAATAAATTTAAATTACATTAAACATTAAACGAAAATTCTATATCAAGATATTTAATTTGGAAGTAAAATTAAAAATAAATAAAAATTAAAAGAAGTGAACGGTGCAAAATCGTTTCGATATTACCAAAGAACTCTACGGTCCACGATCACTCCCTTCCACCTTTACTGATGTTGTCACGTGACCCCACCGCAATTTGCAGCGCCCTTCCCTATTCTTATGCACTTGCACTGCTGATATTGCTTTCTAATTTCTTTGTCGTTTTTCCCATTTCAACACAAACGACAAAAGTTTTAAAACGCCATCCAAACAATATCTGCCATCTCCGTCACATAAATTAGTCCTTATAAACATTTTTATTTATCGAGGACTAAAAGGAAAACGCACCCTCTAAAATTTCAGACCACACACTCATCTTTCCTCGGTGAGAGTGTGAGAGAAACACACACTGCAGAACACAACACAGCTTTGATGCAATGGCGTCTATGGCTGCTATCGGTGTTCTGAAAGTGCCATCATCATCCGTTTCTGCTTCATCATCATCTAATGGGTCTAATTTGAATAAGAAAGCCATTTCTAGGAGTCTGTCTTTCTCGGCATCACAGCTTTCCGGTGATAAAATCGCCACTGTTTCGGTGCTAGGAGGAAGCTGTAGCCGCGGTAATCCGGTGATTGTTACTCCCAAGGCTGTTTCTGATTCAAAGAACTCCCAGACATGTCTTGATCCAGATGCCAGTCGAGTGAGTCTTGTTTCTCTTTCTTCAACATGACCTTGTTTAAATTATTTTTGCCGTTGCTCAAATGATATGGACGGCAAATGGGAAATGTAAAAAACTCTTTTTATGTTAGTTTCTTAATGGTATGACAATGGGTGCTCAAATTAAATTACAGTGACATTTTGATTCATTTAGCTTTATCTGATTGCCATGCTAAGTTAATGGTATTTCATGCTAGATAAGAAGATAGAGAACATTTATTTGTTTCTCCAGAAGATCAAATTGGGAGTGAGGAGTCTTCAGTCTTCATATTATTAAAGAATAGATTACATTATCATCGAGTCTGTGCTTTGTCAATCAGTTGTTTTTTTTTCAAGCCTTTATTGGGTTCTATAATTGAATTTTATAAGAATCGGTTCTGACTGAATTGTGGTATATTTTGATATGAAAATATTCAGAGTGTACTTGGAATTATACTTGGAGGTGGCGCTGGCACCCGTCTTTACCCATTGACCAAGAAGCGGGCAAAACCAGCTGTTCCTCTTGGAGCAAACTACAGACTGATTGATATCCCCGTGAGCAACTGCCTAAACAGCAACATATCCAAGATATATGTTCTTACACAATTCAATTCTGCATCCCTGAATCGGCACCTTTCCCGTGCTTATGCAAGCAACATGGGTGGCTACAAAAATGAGGGATTTGTTGAGGTTCTTGCTGCTCAGCAGAGTCCTGAGAATCCAAATTGGTTCCAGGTAATATCACAACCTTAGCCCTCAATATGTGTTGTATTGATCTTGAACTATCTTATTCTTTATCAACAAACAAAACCTTTTCCCACTAAAACTATCTTATTCTTTACCATGCATCTTAATTTTTTTGCACTTTTTTATGCCTTCATCATGATTGCTTTAATTGAAGTTTTAACAATTTTGATTTCATAATTGCAGGGGACTGCAGATGCTGTGAGGCAATATTTATGGCTATTTGAGGAGCACAATGTATTGGAATTCTTAGTGCTGGCTGGTGACCATTTGTATCGAATGGATTATGAGAAATTTATTCAAGCGCATCGAGAAACTGATGCTGATATTACTGTGGCTGCATTACCAATGGATGAAAAGCGTGCCACTGCTTTTGGTCTTATGAAGATTGATGAAGAAGGACGTATAATTGAATTTGCAGAGAAACCAAAAGGAGAACAATTGAAAGCTATGAAGGTAAAAATACAATAAGCCTTTTATTCTATTTGATCTAGTAGTTGTTATCTATACAATTGGTTAATATTTTGTTTCAATTTTTCTCGACTAGGTTGATACTACTATTTTGGGTCTTGATGACGAGAGAGCAAAGGAAATGCCTTATATTGCTAGCATGGGTATTTATGTTGTTAGTAAACATGTTATGTTAGATCTACTCAGAGAGAAATTTCCTGGTGCAAATGACTTTGGAAGTGAAGTGATTCCTGGTGCAACTTCCATTGGAATGAGAGTATGTCTTCCTTTCAATTGCTATCCATAAGGAAATTTCCCTGTTCTTTTTATGTGTGATATAGCCTAGGAATTGATACTTCTGAGGATAAACTAATGTTAATTGCAATTATGTAAGTGCATATTTGTTTGAGTTGACTGTTGATCTAATGGCTGCACTGATTTATGCACCACATGGATTATGGAGGATTTGTGCAAATGGGAATACATGTCTACCCATTTAACCATTTTTTTGGTTCTGGTATTCAACAATTTCTAATAATTTGTCATAGAAACTGCAGAAACTTTTCATACTAGAACTTTGCTGTTACAAAGTTGATCGGTTGTGATGAGTTTTGAACATTTGATTTGTAGAATTCTGCTATCATAACCTTAATCTCCATTTTCCAGAGGTCTTATGTTACCTTTGTGAACCGTCACAGGTGCAAGCTTACTTATATGATGGCTATTGGGAAGACATTGGTACAATTGAGGCTTTCTATAATGCAAATCTGGGCATCACCAAAAAGCCAGTTCCAGACTTCAGGTGAGTCATTATAGCTATTCAATATAATCATCCTATTGCCAAGGCACTTTAGTGATTGCAATTTTGTCATGACGTTAAATATCTTTGATTTTGGGATTATTAATTGCAGTTTCTATGACCGTTCATCCCCAATCTACACCCAGCCTCGATATTTGCCTCCATCTAAGATGCTTGATGCCGATGTCACCGATAGTGTTATTGGTGAAGGTTGTGTAATTAAGGTAAGGCTTTTCAGAAACTTCACAGCCTGCTGATCTGTTGTAGCAGGCTGTAACATATGTTCTCCCCTAGTCCCTTGGTATCTCCAAGGAAAATTATACTTTTCTCATGAAGTTGTCAAATTTAACTAGATTAAGTGATTTATAAGACGCTAACCTTATTTTCCATAATCTCTTTTGTAGAACTGCAAAATTCACCATTCTGTGGTTGGGCTGCGATCTTGCATATCAGAGGGTGCAATTATAGAAGACTCATTGTTAATGGGAGCAGATTATTATGAGGTAATATCTCTAAAGTAATTCACTCCTATTGTTTAAGTTGAACCAAATACCAATCACAATGTGACCTATATATGTGGTTGAAATAAGGTCAATTTTGACTCCTGGCACTAACTGCAATACTGTTTTTCTGATTGTCTTTTTCCAGACAGATACTGATAGGAGGTTTTTGGCTGCCAAAGGCAGTGTTCCAATTGGTATTGGCAAGAACTGTCATATCAAAAGGGCAATCATTGACAAGAATGCTCGTATTGGGGAAAGCGTGAAGGTTATAATAGCATTAACTACATTTATTTTTCTCCATATTACAATCTTTTCACACCTGTCTAGGTGTATATATCCCTCATTTTTTTTTCTATTTTGGGGTTAGGGTTGTGGTAAGGGATGAGTGCTTTGGAAGGAGGGCTTATTGAAAGTAAACTTTCTATTTTCCTACGGGGTGGAATAATGTTTACTTTGACCTCATTGATAGTCCCCCCCTCCTTTTTTCAGAATATGTTTATTGGAAATTGTGAGCCCTGAAAAAGATGAGGCACTTAAGACTAGAGTCTTCTCTCACTGCCTCCAAACTCTTTCCAGTCTCCTGAAAAAAAAGGGACACAAAAAGAGGAGGTAGAAAGAAATATATTTAAGATAGGTAGTCGCTTAGGAAAGTTACTGTTATGCATGACAAGCTCTTGGGTATTTCCTGCGATCTTGTCATATTCTTTTGGCAAAACTGGTTACCAAACATAAAGCCTAAATAGCGCTCCTGCTGTTTATTTTCGTAAACATCTATTGCTTCTATATGTTATGGCATTTATGAATGGTTTTCATATTCTGTTCGATTTCCATTTTACAAATGATAGGTAGCAGGTTTCAACCATAAAAAGGAACATACTCTGTTACCATAGAACATATGTATGCTTTTATGTTGGAAAGAAATCTAACTTGAATTCATTTCTCAGATCCTTAATGCTGACAATGTTCAAGAAGCTGCTAGGGAAACTGACGGATATTTCATAAAAAGTGGTATTGTAACGGTGATCAAGGATGCGTTAATTCCCAGTGGAACTGTCATCTGAGAAGCTCTCAGTTGTTTCATAATCCCGACTCTGGAGCTCATTTTCACAGCTGGAGAGTGTGACGAGTCCTCCTTCCGCTTTAGAGAGAGATGTTTTCAGGTGAATGATGTATATTTTTGTTTAGTAGCTTGTAAGTAATAGGGAAGAGACGACCCTCTTACGTTGTAATGTTCCTTATTCAATCAAATAAGAGCCTTTAGGCTGTTTTGGACTGCATGTTCTATCGCATGTTTATAATGGGAATGAGGTCAGCAAAAATGTGGAAAGAAACAGCCGAACTGCTAATCAGGTTATTGCCACCAGGTTCTGCTAATCTTACTAGCGTCTCATTGGTAAAATAATGAAAGGAGTTTATCTCGGGAAGAGTCATATATATGAAAAATGTTATTATTTAAAAGCGTGTTATATCTGTTTCCCTCCTCTCTTCATTGAACACCTCTAATTTCTTTTTTGTTTTTGGTACAAGCAGACTAAGAAAAGCAAATACGTGGGAAAGTCGATCCCCTGATGTCATCTACCAAAATCAAAGCTGTGTAGACCTAAATCCATATTGTGGTCTTTTTTAACCAGCTAATCTACCGCTGTTGCCTTCCCTAAAAGTATGTTTTTAGGGTCATCTCCCAATCCTTTTTAAAGATGTTCCAAATGTATGAAAGTAGGCGCCCGATGTTCTCTGTTGCATCCTTTGTTGCATAGAATAATAGCCACTTCAAAGTTAGATTCCACGTCCACTTTTTTGAAGTGTATTCGAAGGAATATTTAAAGCTATAATAATACCCCATAACTCTGCCTTAGTGATACTACATCTTCTCAAATTCCTTGCAAATCCAGTTGTCTAGTTTTTTTTTTTGGTACAAGCAGTTATCCAGTTGCCTGTGGCATTTTTTAGTGTTCCTCCACCACTTGCCTAGTTGTCATTCTTTTCTGACCTGTCCATGTTGAACTTGACCATATTATTCTTTGGAAATGCTAGCCCACTTCTTTGATGCTAATTCTTCTACCCTGTATTTTAGCATTGCTTTCCAATGCTTCCAGATAATTTCTTGTTCTGCTTAAACATGTAAAAAATAGATCGTGGTTGGGATGGTCAGAAGGCTGAAATAAGATTTCACATCTACGCACCCAAATATTCCAGATGGTGATTCCAAAGAGGATCTTCTATGTTTGGCAATTCATGTCCTCTTTACCCAGCTCTCGTGACAGGTCAACCCATCCTTTTTGTCAGACGCGAAAAACCTTCCCTATTGTCTCATTTATACAAGTCTCATCCAGATGATTCTGGTATGCTTATAGTCACGCAAGCAGCGAAGAGTTGTTTTTGGGTAGTTGTGACAATCAAACCGTAATTTGTTCTTTAGTTAACTATTCTGCTCGATCAACCTCATGAATATTCGAAGTTTTGGGGCTCTGGCCATTGTCATATCCTCTTCCAGAAGGGATGATTTCGTTGCTGCCTCCTTACACGGGCTTCGTAATAAAAGATAACTCACCATTCTTACTAAATTTCCATGCTAACGTGTCTTCTCCCAAGTCATCATGAAGAGCCATAACTATTGTAATTTGTTCCTAGATTGCTTCAGGAAGGTCATGTTTGAACTTTGGCCAGTTCCAATACCCCTCACGTGTGACCATATCCACAACTTTGTAATTAACTACTTCTGGTAATGGGCCATGAGCAACCGATATTAGTTTATTGTAGTCCGACACCCAGTCATCTATCTAGAAGAAGGTGGACTTGCCATCACTTATAATACATTCGATGTCTCTCTTAACCTCCTTCCACACATTTTGGACTCCCTTCCAGATGTTGGACGTGTTTTTCTTTATGTTGTCTATTTGGGGGATTATTTTGGTTCGGAAGCTTGTATTTAGCTTGTAAGGTTTTAGCCCATAAAGTTTTTGGATTCTTATGATGTCTCGTCCTATTTTTATTTACAAAGCTTCATTCATTTCTCATAATTTCCTTACTTTCAATCCTCCATCAATCTAGGATTCACAAATTTTTTCCTACTATACTAAGTGGATCTTCTTTGTTCCATCTCCATCCCCCCATATAAACCCTATGCTTATTCTCTCCAAGTCATCATAAAGGCCTAGGAGAAGGAAAGTAGTTTGCGTTAAGTAATAAGGGAGATTCACGTGAAGGCGACCCTGCTTGCGAGAATTAGAATCTTGACTTTCTAGACATGTAAAATCTTAACAGTTACATCCAATCACAAACTACACGAAAGTTGCCCCTTTTTCATGGGGATTTACCCATCACAGAGATGCACAGAGGAACAGAACGAACTTCTACCAAAATTGTTTGCATGTCATGTACCTAATTATGCTAGATATTTGCGCCTCATTTATACCACTAGGTCCTTCAACATTCTCCTTCAGCCTATTTTTCCTCAATCTACCTTTTTGTCAATTGTCAACAAATTATTGAGTTCCATCCATGTGTTGAATCAGACACTTACCACTAAGCTAAAAGCTATAATTGGTAGTTAAGGCATAATTCCTTTTACTTAATCACAACAGTTCAAATTTCATGTGTTGATTATAACTTGGCCACCACCTAACCTTTTGCCACAAGACAATTGATATCACAACTCGGCCAACAATCTCCTCCTCAACAATTGTTGCCATTGGGATTCGAACATGCAACTTTGGCTCTAATACCAATTGTTAGATCGATCGCTTACCATTAGGCCAAAAACTAAAATTGGTAATCAAGGTGTATTTCTTTCTACTTAACCATAATAGCACAAATGCCATGTGTCAATTGTGACTTAACTACCACTTAAGCCTTTGCCACTAGAGAATTACTATCACAACCCAACCAAAAATATGAAACTTAAACTTTGTAGCTGGAACAAGTTCATACTTCCTAGAGATATACTTGATAAGATTTAGCCTCTCCGTCGCCTTTGATGCCAAAGCATGTTCCCAAATGCATCTTTTCTTGTATCTCTTGTCCAACTCTTGCATCAACTTCACATGAACTCCCTCCACAAGATTTAGTATTGGTCTTCCCCTTAGGTCTTCAATCCAATTATTAAAAGGTTTTGTCATGTTGTTAGTGACATGGTCACTGTTTTTCCTTAAGTCAGCAAGATGCTTAGCCCATAAGTAGCAAGTATGCCTGGCATGAATAATGCACTTTAGTAAGGGGTTCCAAGGCATAACTCACATAAGTCATCTAATAAGTCCAAGTTTGAGTAGCAATCTGGGTCAACCTTTCGAATCTAATGAACATCAAAATAATGTAGTTCCATTGCTATCTAAAATATTAAAAATGAAAACACAATGAACAACAATAGAGATATGTAAAAATATGAATATGAATAAATGGAAACTAAAAAAATTTGCCCCAACAATGCTTGTATTCATGCAATAAAAATATCATCATATATAAAACCTCAAGAACTATGGAATTCTGATCAAAGAAGAAGATAACAAAACATAACATGGTGCATTATATGAAAAACACATAGACATATCAGATTGTTGAATTGCTTACAACTTAAATAGTGACCAAATTTGACCATGCATCATAGGAAAACACAGATGGCATAAACTAAAACTAGGAAAAGAGATCTCCTATGTTAATGTTGGGACTTTAGAGATCTATGTTAGACATTTGCATTTATTGTCTTCATCCTATAACCTATAAAGAAAATATGTAAACGGCAACAAGAAAAAGAAATTGACAACAAAATGAAAAATATATGATCATGTTTGATATTTACTTCTCATGGATGAGGATAAGGGGGTTCTCTAATTCATAACAAAATGGAAATTACTATCATTAACCTCAAACTCAATCCAAATAAACTAAACCAATTTGAAAGAAACTTTTTATTTACATGCTGTGCATCATATGTGGCCTAGATGTTAGTGAAAACACATTGAATCTGCATTTATACATTTTTGAGTATTATGCTTGTAATAAAATAAGGAGATATGTAGCATCTGGTTAGCTTTATTCTTTCTAAGCTTGTGAATATGAGAAAGTGACTTTCAGGTTTTGGTTTAATATTTGAAGAAACATTGTCACAATTTTCCTTATCCCTTCCAAGATAAAAGCCAAGAGAAACTTCTAAACTATTTATTTTTAGCATATTGCTACAAAGTGGTTAAGTTATACTTAGCAAAAATATATTATCAGTCCTATTCACCAAAATATACAACGATTTGTTCTCTCAATGACAAGGAGAAAAGGTCATTGATTGTCGGTTTAACAACTATGCAAGTGTACGAATTGCAACTGCAATATAGTTAATGAGTAGATATTTTATCCCATGAAGAATCAATAAAATCTTAATAAACTATCCAAGCTCAACCTTAAAAAATTATTCAAATAACTGATTAACTAAATAATATGAAAAACAAAATAAAAAGAAAATAAATAACAACTATCCAACTTATTTTAATGAAAAACGACGTAGAAATTTCAACATTCACTTATCACTTCACTTTATTTTTTCCCTCAATAGGGGATTCTTTTTCCATAAACATTCTATCTCAAGCAAAGTTATCTTGACTACAAATAATGCACCATGTGAGCTTGTTGGAAGAAATACCATTCACATCAAGATTCTTGACGTCAAAAACGAAATATTGTTTATTTCAGCTTGATAAGTGTTTCAAGCAACTATTTTGGCCCTTTAAGAAATTTTGCAAAAGATGGAGCAAGTTAGGATACCCATGTACTAATCTTCACAAAAAGCTTTTGAGTTATGGAACATTTTCGATTGTTTTTCTCGGATATTGAAAGCTTAAATGTTAACCCCATGCATTGTTTTATTACATATATAACCCATATATGTTGGTTACTTTATTTTGATTGTTCCTCTGTTTGCAACTTTTATATGATGACGTTAACTATATGACTAGTTGACTACACATAGAACAAAAGGAAGAAAGAAGAAAACAAGTATATTATGTAGATGGAAGATCGACTTCCCTTGGACTTCAAAACTCAAGGCTCTTCTGATTGTTGGTATTAGGACTTAGTCTAGAGAGGCAATGGAAAAATTTTAAGTGCAGCAGAATGTAGTCCCTTTTTCATTTTTTTCACATATATATTTATACAGCAAAATGCTTTCAAGTGCTGTTTACTGACTTCCCTTAAACCCAGGAAGTTAGTTGTTTAAATGTAAGCTCCTCCACAAAATACTAACTTCTACCAACTACTACAGATTTCTGAAATTTACAAGTGCAAGAAATAATTATTACAAAACACAAAATATCTTTCCAAAAGTCAACTACCAACAGCACTTTGCATCAAAGCTTTTACTTGCTACTGTCAACACTCCTCCTTGATGCAGGTGCTATTAGTGACTCCTAACCTTTCTCTTAACATTTCAAATCTTCCTTTCTGTAATCCCTTGGTAAATATGTCAGCTAGTTGATCTTCTGCTCCACAATGCAGCAATTGAACTTCTCCTTCTTTTTCTGCTTCCCTGATGGCGTGAAATTTAACTTTGATATGTTTTGTTTTCCCATGAAAGACAGGATTCTTGACCATTGCAATTGTTGACTTGTTGTCACATAGTATTTCTGTTGCTTTGTGTTGCTTGAAGTTTAAATCTTCTAAAATCTTCCTTATCCATATGGCTTGGTTAACTGCATCAGAAGCAGCAATGTATTCTGCTTCTGCTGTAGACTGAGCCACTATATTTTGCTTCTTTGAACTCCAGCATACAATACTCGAGCCAAGTGTGAAACAATACCCTGTAGTGCTTTTCATATCATCTACTGATCCGGCCCAATCACTGTCTGTGAAGCCAATCATCTTTACTGCAGCGTTCCTTCTATAAAATATGCCAAAATCAAGAGTACCTTGGATGTATCTCAGGACTCTCTTTGCTGCTTGGAAATGCTGTTCAGTTGGTGCATTCATGAATCTAGACAGCACACTAGTTATATACATGATGCCGGGTCTTGTTGCACATAAAAATAACAAGCTTCCAATTAGGCTCCTGTACATAGACGCATCAACTGATGTAAAACCATCTTCCTTCTTCAATTTGTCTCCTTGCACTGCTGGTGTACTTACTGCTTTACACTTTGAGAGACCAAACTTGTTTAATATTTCACTTGCATATTTCTTCTGTGAAATAAATATTCCTTGCTGACATTGCTGGACTTGCATACCCAGGAAATATATCATCTTCCCTAAGTCATTCATTTCAAACACCTCCTTCATTTGAAGCCGAAACTCTTTAACTGATTTGGGGTTGCTTCCAGTGATCAATATGTCATCAACATAAATGGATATGATGAGAACTTGATGACTTTCATGCTTTATATACAATGTTGCTTCATTGCAGCTCTTTAAGAATCCCAAATTCAGCAAGAAATCATTGATTTCTTGTATACCAAGCCCTAGGAGCTTGTTTTAGGCCATATAAAGCTTTTTTAATAGATATACCTTTTCTGGTGATTTGATGAAGCCATCTGGTTGTGCTACATAAATCTCCTCTTAAAGCACTCCATTTAAAAAAGCTGATTTCATATCAAGCTGAAATACTTGCCAATTTAATTGTGCTGCTAATGCAAGAAGAAATCTAACTGTATCAAGCCTTGCCACAGGTTCAAAGGTTTCTAAAAAGTCAATGCCTTGTTGCTGTGCATAGCCTTTGACTACTATCCTTGCCTTGTGTTTGTTGATGGTCCCATCAACATTCATCTTTAGCTTAAATATCCATTTTACACCAATTACTTGTTTGTCAGCAGGCTTATCCACAAGCATCCAGGTTTCATTTTTCTCTATCATTCTAAGCTCCTCTTCCATAGTAGCTTTCCATTCAGGAATTCTTAGAGCTTCTTCTAGATCTGTAGGTTCAACTAAGGCTACATTGTATCTGGTGTAGATATCTTCTAATGTTCTAGTGCCTCTCATAGCATGATCTTCATCATCAAAATCCTCTTCTTCTGCAATTTGATCATGAGGCACTTCTCTTAAGTTCATTTACTGTTTGAAAGTGTTCACTATCATTTTCTCCCAGTTCCAACTGCTATTTTCATCAATTTTTACACTCCTGCTTACAAACACCTAATGGGTTGCAGGATTAAAAATTCAGTAACCTTTTGAAACACTGCTGTATCCCACTAGGATGCCAACGTCAGCTCTTTTATCTAACTTGTCCCTTTTAACTTCAGGAATTAAGGCATAACATATGCTGCCAAAAACTCTAAGGTGAGCAACGGATGGTTTCACTTTAAACCAAGCCTCATAAGGTGTCTTATCCTTGAGGGCTTTACTAGGCAATCTGTTCTGCAAATATACTACAGTATTAGCTGCCTCTGCCCAAAACTGTTTTGGCAATCCTTTTTCGAACATCAAGCATCTTGCCATATTTAGGATTGATCGATTCTTTCTCTCACTTACACCATTCTGTTGAGGGGTGTAAGTGATGGTGAGCTGATGATGAATTCCTGCTTGCTGGAGAAATTCTTCAAATTTCAAGGATGTATACTCTGTGCCATTATCAGATCTCAAGATTTTGATAGTGTAAACACTTTGATTTTCAACTGTTGCTTTGAAATTTTGGAAAACAGGAAAAACTTCTGACTTTTGCTTCAAAAAATAAATCCAGCAATATCTAGTAAGATCATCAATAAATAATAAGAAATATCTACTCCCATTATAAGAAGGAATACTCATAGAGCTACACACATCAGAGTGCACTAATTGCAATTTTTCAGCAGCTCTAAAAGCTTGATTTACTAGAAATGGAGATTGACTAAGCTTCCCCATTTGACATATGCTGCATACACTAGGCTGTTTACAAACTCCAGGCATGTTTAAAACCATTTCTTTGTTCTGAAGTAGCTTTAAGGAGGCATAATTTGTGTGTCCAAACCTCTTATGCCAAATGTAGGAGTCATCTTTCAGACTAGTGAAAGCTTGAGCTTCATTGAGCTTCCATTCAAGAAGAAAGCTTCTATTATACATTTTAGCAGAAAGAAGCTTTTCACCAATTTGATCAAAGATTTCAAAATTTGTTTTTGTAAAGGACAATGCATAACCTTTATCAAGCAACTGCCCTACACTCAAGAGGTTGTGACTTAATTTAGGTACAAAAAGCACATCAGATATTTGTTTAGTACCTGATGGAGTTTCAACCACAACAGAACCTTTACCAAGTACTTCCAGCCATCTTCCATCACCAATCTTCACTTTGGAGGAATAATCCCTGTTGATTGTCTTGAAGCTGCGTAGATTTGAAGTCATATGATTAGTACAGCCACTATCTATGAGCCAACCATCAGGTTTTTCTGCTGCTGCATTACATTTTTCTGCTACTAATGGAACAAAAACATTTTCTTCTTGTGCTTCAGCTGCTTCAGTACTTTGAACTTGCTGAGCTTGAGATGGTTGATTCACATTGGCAAGACAAACTTTCTCAATGTGCCCAAACTGCTTGCAAGCTTTACACTGCACACCCGGTCTGTACCAGCAATAATCTTCGGTGTGATTGGTCTTCTTGCAATGAGAACAAGGAGGATACCTTCCTCTTCTGTACTTCCCTTTGAAACCTTGTTGATTCTTCTTTTCTTTGCCTTTTCTACCTTGAAAATTCTTTCTCCTGCTGCTACTTTCAGGCGGCGTGTTGGTTTTTTGAGTTGCAGCAAGAGCCTTTTCAGCTATTTTTTCTTCCTCTCTAAACGCCTTCCTCTGCGCAACTGCTTGAAGAGCATTCACCAGCTCTGTTAGTGTGAGTTGTGTCATGTCCCAGGTGTCTTCTAGAGATGAGATTTTTGACTCAAATCTCTCAGGAAGAGTCACCATTACCTTCTCCACAATCCTGCTCTCAGGTAGTTGTTCTCCAAGCAACCTGATTTGATTTACAACCTTCATGACTCTGTCAATATATTCTTTTACATTCTCTGCCTCCTTCATCCTCAAAAGTTCAAACTCTTTTCTCAAGTTGAAAATCTGCATCAGTTTTGTCTTCTCACTTCCTTAAACTCTGTTTTCAGCTTATCCCATACTTGTTTAGCAGATTGACAAGCCATGATTCTTGTGAAAATGGTCTCATCTACGGCAGCATGAAGTGTACTAAGAGCCTTGAACTTTCTGGCCACTCTTTCTTCATAAATCCTCAACTGGTTCACAGTGGAATTGTCAGGGAGATTGGTCTCCATTTCTGTCTCCACGGCTTCCCATAGCAGCAAACCTTTAAGGTAAGCTTGCATTTTTACTGACCAAGCATAATAATTTTCGCCTGTAAAGATGGGAGGAGATATACCAGGTATGCCATTGTTGGTTGCCATGAGAAAATTTTGGAAACAAATAGTCAGTGATTAAGGTTTTTTGGAGGAGGTCCTTACTGGTTTTCTCTCACACACACAGCCCACTAAGATCAAGAAAGCTCTGATACCAATCTATTGGTATTAGGATTTAGTCTAGAGAGGCGATGGAAAAATTTGAAGTGCAGTAGAATGGCGTCCCTTTTTCATTTCTTTCACATATATATTTATACAGCAAAATACTTTCAAGTGCTGTTTACTGACTTCCCTTAAACCCAGGAAGTTAGTTGTCTAAATGTAAGCTCCTCCACAAAATACTAACTTCTACCAACTACTACAGATTTCTGAAATTTACAAGTGCAAGAAATAATTATTACAAAACACAAAATATCTTTCCAAAAGTCAACTACCAACAGCACTTTGCATCAAAGCTTTTACTTGCTGCTGTCAACACTGATTTTGTTGTAAATATAATTCCAAGCATATCTTGTTTTAAACTTCTGTTTATTGATGTTCACGAGACATATTAAGGACTTTTTACGGTACCTGAATGATAGTGTCTGTGATAACAATCTCCTCTTCGCTTGTTTTCACTGAGCTTCAAACAAAGACTTCGCCATTACTTTTGCAGCAACAATATGAGACAAAGATAATAATAATAACCAATAAGATAAATTCACAAATCATAAAGGGTGTTGCTCTACTGCCTGAGAAGGTAATATTTGGTCAATAGGTGTAGTAGCTGTGAGGGAGATAGTCAATCGCTCTATTCTACTTTGAGCTTTCTTTGCCTATAAAAGGAAAACAAAGCCATGTGACTAATAAAATGTATGAATAATTGTGAAAAGGAACCAAATTCTTCTTATAAACAGAGAGCATTGTGCCTTACTTCTTCCTCCCAATTTGTTCGAATTGTAATGACAATGAAAAATAGAACTTGCAGAGTAAATGCAACGATGATCCCCAACCACAGCCCCTGTTTAACACAAGAAAAACAAAGTTGTCAGTTTCACTTGGCAATTGGCATGCACTAGAGTAGGTTGTTGATGTAAACATGTTCCATCACAGCCATAATATTTGACTTTTACATGCTTTGGTCCTTTCATGTCTTTTACTTGATTTCATGGAGTTGCCTAAAATTTATTGAGACACTGAATTAACTTTACCTTGAACAGAAAAAATCACATACACAAAAAGGAAATAGAGAGAAGGTAACGATAGTTTCACCTTGGCATTCATGTGCACGGCAAAAGCTAATATAACAGCACAAGGAATGCCTGCAAGATAAAAGGACCCAAGATTCACATAGGCACCAATCTTCTGCCATCCACATCCCCTAACAATGCCTGAGTATGGTCGACACACAATGAAGTTTGAGATTGACAACTATAACACGTATATGGAAAACGTAGTCCCATTTTTGGAAAAAAGGGTGCAAACAGCCTAATATATACACTTCAAAGGGTTGTTAGACTGCGTTTGTTTTGTAAAACTACATATTTTTTAAATGATTTTTATTTGCTATTTTTTATATTTTTAAAAATGTGTTTGATTTATATTTTTACTATTTTTTAATTATATAATTATATTTTTATTTTAAAATATTATCACTACAGTATTTTACAGTACTGAAAATTCTAAAGTATCTTTTTAATATTTTTAGAATTTTTAAAATTGAAAAAAGAAGAAGATAAAGAAATGCGTTTTCATTATCCTTTCGGTTCTTAAAAACCAAAGCCCTAATTTATGTTTTTCACAATTAGAGAACAAGGTGGTATTTGAAAAATGTAGGAAATACCTGAAAGAGCACTTTGGAGTCCATCTAGGAAGCTAGAAATAGCCAGAATTGGCATCATGGCTGCTACATATCTGACTACTTCTTTGTCGACACTATAAATCTGGCCCCAGAGGTTTCGTAGTAAAATCATGATTGATAATAAGAGGATGCCCTCAGTAAAGGCTATGGCCAACACCACGCGTACTGCTAGACTAGCAGCTTGCGGATTTCCAGCCCCTAATTCATTTGAGACCCGTGTGCTATGAAGCGAAAGGTTCCAAAATCAGCATCCCAGATAAAACTTTTCATCATCATACTATAGCGTATATAGACTTTGACATTATTGACTGATACAACATAAACTTTTCAAGGAATATTATGAGTCAGCACAAAGTATCTGAATGCAAGGGTGACACAGTTACAGTTATATCTCAGTATTACAAAGTTGCATTGATGGCGGTCGTTGTTTCCTCTCTTCTTTTTTTAATAATATTATTTTGTTATTGATATTTATCATATAAATAACTAAATAGCAATTCATTTTTGGAGACAAACATCACCTTACTGCAGCACTGAATCCAAATGGGATCATCCAAGCTAGAGAAAATGTATTGAGGCTGAAACATATGAGAAACTTCTTAGGCTCATGATTAGGAAAAAGAAATTAGAATAGAAGAATATTCTTAGCTTATCTTTCTCCGGTTCAGTTACTGACCATATTGAAAGCACCGAAGTTTCTAAAATTGGATTAGGTAGAAAACCTGACAAGAGAACCATCAGCTCAAATGTCCACACTTTTAAGCTGCTCAAGTTAAGAAGAAAATATTAACTACAATACGTCTTCTGGTATGGAATAATTAAGTGTTTGAAAGTCAAAACAATTACCAGAGCATAAGAGCTGAAGGAATAGCAAGTTTAAGGAAGCCAAAGACGTTGTACAGGGCTATCTTTGAGAAACCAGTCCATGATAGTTTGCAGGAAGAAGAGAATTTCACGTACAGAGCCACCAAAAGAACATTTACCCAGTAGGACAAGGAATTTGCTAAGGCTGCTCCTTTACTTCCAAGTGTAGATTTGAATACCAAAACCCAACAGAAAAGTATGTGAAGCAAAGCTGCAATTCCAGAGGTTAGCATCATTGGGAAGACGATATTTTGCGTTTGCAAGAATTTCAGAATGCATTGAAGGAGACCATAAGCAAATAGACTTGGGATCATGCAACGGGCATATGATCCAGCTTCCTTTGATATGACTTTGTCTTGGTTCATAGCAACTAGAATTGGTTCTGTGTTTGCCCAGATGATGGCAATGAAGACGCTGATTAGCGAAAGAACTAGCATGGATCTTTGCATGTGTATGCCAAGCATATGATACTGTCCTGCTCCAAATGATGGACCACAAAAGGTATCGAGTGCGCTTGCCAATCCCATCTGATCAAATACAAATTTGACTTCTATATAGTAAGCCCACAAGTGACATAAATTGACAGAAACACAATCAATAAGAGAAAACCTGAGAGTTGTAGTTCTTTGTCATTATATGTAATGAAAAATAACAATGATACCTGGCGTCAAAAACTGATACGGATACTCGATGAAATAGTATAAACGTATATAAACTTCATTAGAGTGACGCGTGGTTTGTATAAATGTATTGTTTACTCAAATATTTGTATAATATAAGCTATTTCTTTTATGATATAAAAAATTTAAGTTATTTTGGATCCAGGAATGATTATAAAGCTGAAAACTGAAGCAATTAAATAAATTAATGGTATTTAGCACAAAAGCAGGGGACTTTGTTAACCGAAGCGATCAGTTGGGGATTTACAAATCTAAGAGGACATCAGATGTAAACATCTTATTTTGTCCCAACCTTTTTAACAAACTGAAATTAAAAATGTGTTTTTTATAAGCTAGGATTTATAATTTTTGTTTCTTTACCTTTTCCTAGGTTTAGTAGGTTTCAATTTGATTTTTTTTTTTGAGACATTCATTTATGAAATCATGATGAAAAAGTTTAATTAAGCACAAAGACTAGCAATAGAAGACAAAAGCATGAGAAACAAGAAAAACTAGTCATGCACTTTTAAGTAAACAAAAAAACTAGGTATTATGATCAGAACAAACAGAGGCAATAGATCCCTCAAGCATTAGTCTACCATATTATAACTTAATATCACATAAATACAATTAATACAACAAAAATGAAAAAAACAGAGAAACATCTATAGAAAGACAATAGTGCATCTCCCTCTAGTTCTTTGAAGATTAACTCTCTTTAATTTTTTACGAAGGCGTGAGCAAAGGTTGCAGTTTTTGATGTAAGATATACTTAAATTTGAAACTCCAAAATATTTTCTCAAAAATAAAAGAAATCTTTTCTTAATTAAAGAAGTAAAGAACTCTTTCAAAGAGAAAAAAGAAACTCTCATAAAAAGAGAAGAAATGAAAAAAAGAAAAAATGAGAGGGTGGCAACATGTATTTTTGCATGCATCTCGCAAGGGAACGGATCTTTTGTTGTGCCTCATGGCATAGCATGCAGTGCGATGCTAGAAACACACCATTTTTGGGTTAATGAAACAAAGTGTTTCCAGCCACCCACGCCCCATGTGATGCCACCATTGGATCAATTGACTGGTAAAAAATACTAGTCAGCTGATAATGTCTAGAGGCTAGCCCAGGTGCCTGGTCCAGCCCTAACAAGCGCTGGATCAGCTGCTTGGTCTAGTGCCTACAAATGCCCAAGTGCAACTAGGGACATGATTCACCTCCTTGTAAAATCTAGGGGCTAACAGGTGCTAGACTAGTCTCCTAGTCTAGCACCTAGAATATGCCATACAGAGATACTAGTTGCTTGGTTCTTTTCCTTGCCTGAAGACCAGGCAACTAATCAATACGACAGTGGCTTGATCGCTTCCCTTAAATCCAAAACTCCCAAAATTTCTTGCCATTTTTCAGAAGCCTTAAACCTATATCCTCAAATTCTCTCACCCATTTGCCATCATTTACAAATCTAACCAAAATTACACCAATTACTCATGTCTAGACACCAACTGAATCAAAACCATCTATCCAAATCTGAATTTCCTCTCCATTAGACTAGAGAAATCCAAGAATTTATTGTTAGGGTTCCTCAATGCCAAAAATCCAAAGTTCAAAATTCCATTTCATTCTAAGTGTAATGGCACCAAAGACTTTATTCAAGAGGCCCAAGAGACTCCACTCTTGCTCAAGCTACTCAGTCATTACTCACCACATCAAAGGAGCAACGAAGGTATCAAAAAATGTTCATAGACTGAACTATGGTGCAAGGCATGTGTTTGAATATGAAATGCTTGGCTAGAGAAAGGTTTGAATTGAGTTATTTAATCAAAAGTAAGAAAATGGAGCAATTCCTTACCTCCAACACCTCATATTCCCCAACAACCATAAGAGCTTTTTTCACGAATTTAACATATAATGATGAGTCATTAGAATTCAGTTCTGTGGTCAGAGGGGTCAAGTTTAGTTTTAACAATGACTTATTTGGTAGAGTAGGTGGGCTTCCAGAGCCAGGTAAAGAGGTATGCAAACTTGATAAATATCTTTATGGTCTTCCTTGGTATAAGAGAGAAAATATGGTGGAAAGGGTGTTAGGTTCAACATGCTCTAGTAGCAAAATTTACACCAAATATTTGAGTGTAAACACTAACATAATTTACTATATGGTCTGTCACATGTTGTTGCCCAAAGCTAGAAATTACTCCTATCAGAGTGAGATTGAATAGGCTTTGGTATATTGTTGGCTACAAAGGAGAGAGATTGATCACCCTTACATGATGATAAAGTTTATAATCATTACGCATAAAAAATCCAACAAGGGTCTGCTATATGCCTCTGCAATAAGCAAACTAATTAAATTATCTGGCATTGAACCTATTGAAGGCTAGATAATTGTACCTAAAGCTTTTAATGAATATAACCTCAACCAAATGAGGTATGTCAAGAGAAATGGTTAGTGGTGCAGGAAAAAAGACAATGAAAATAATCCTGATATCCAGACAGAAGCTCTTAGGAATTTGGAGCATTCAATAGAGCACCAAGCAATTTAGAGCATTCAATAGAGCACTAATCTTCATCAAGTTTACTTATGCTGCAGTGAATAATAGGAATGATTGAGACTACCAACAATAGGTTGACAACTATTAAATAATCTTTGGCTGATTTGAGCACCCAAGTACAGGGTTTTGAATGTAATATAGTTGAGTTTTTTGTGATGCTATGTAGGTTTAAGATGGCATAGTTGGGAGATAGACCAAATGAAGAGCTAGTTAACTATAAACCTTATGAAGGAGAGCAGGATGAGAGTTAGCAAGGAGAGGATAAATATGCACATACTTAGCTAGTTTATTGTATTTGTAGTTTAAATTTATGTTAACCTAAGACATTGTAAATTTTTTTTTTACTGAATCAAAGTTTACTGCTGTTATATTGAGTTATCATGTCATATCGATTTATTTATTTATTGCTAATAAGACCCCGCTGAATGCACCAAGCATGCATGTGTAAAAGTTTAATTGATGCTGAATGATGATGATAGATTGGCCAAAATTTTTATTCAAATCACAATAAGTATTGAAAGTAATAAAGAGACATTTCAATAAGCATTACCTTTCATTGAACATGCTTTCATTGAACGTGTACACATTATCCGCTAAGAGCATGTAGTAATTCAACCAAAAAGTTTGTTCACATTGAAAATGGCTTCAAAGAACTCTAATGCTTAATAAAAGTTTAATTGATGCTAAATGATGATGATAGATTGGCCAAAATTTTATTCAAATCACAATAAGTATTGAAAGTAATAAAGAGACATTTCAATAAGCATTACCTTTCATTGAACATGCTTTCATTGAACGTGTACACATTATCCACTAGGATCATGTAGTAATTCAACCAAAAAGTTTGTTCACATTGAAAATGGCTTCAAAGAACTCTAATGCATCAAGCGATTGTATGGGCTAATCAAGTGGTGCCTATATTACAGAAGGAAAAGAATCATTAACATTATTTGTAAATAAAATTATGTAAATAAATATCTTTTTAACGCATAAAAAATTCTCTCACCGTCAACATTCTACTATAACTAAGATTGCTTTCACTATATGATTGTGTGTATACAGAAGGTGGTTGAGCTGTAGAAGATATCCTTGATTGATTTTCAGATTGTGGCTTACAGTCTTGCAAAGATTAGGCCAAATGAAGCCAAATCCAACCAATGCAAAAATATAAGTAAAACCAAAAACCTTAAAATCAAAAATAGAAATATAAATATAGTTCGATATACTTGTAAATCATTACTTCTCGGAGCTCTTCTTTTTCTCTTAGATTGAACCTTAACCCAACTCTCCAATCGTCTCTTACTTTTTATCCCACTTTTTCTCTTCAAGCCCTTAACGTGTACATCGTATTCACTAACTAGTAATGTAGTTGCACCATTTGTTTCATCTAGACCTTTCTGTTTTAAATGAAGCAGCATGACTTCTTGTGTCAACTCATCGACAACTTTATTTACCATAAAATATAATTATGGTAAGTCAGACACTTCAGTTGCTAATCTTATTAGTTTGGGACATAGATATCTATACTGTAGGTTACTTCCAAGCTTGGGATCTTCCTCAATTTCATTTCCTACGATATCATGGATCACACTGCTCTTAATTTCTTTTGTCCATCTCTTTACTATTTATTGATCGGGGAGTGTTCCATAATGTCAAATATCTTTAACGCATGACAATACAATATACGAAAAGTTTTAAACTTTCTACAGCCACAGAAAATGGACTTGTTGACGGAATCAAATAAAACTTGATATTCTCCCTCTTGGTCAACCATGTCGACAATATTTCAAAAGTTGACTAACTTTTATTCTATATTTTATGCATGCAACAGCGCACAGGTCAAACTCCTAGAACAAGTCAAATATAGTGAAAGTATAAATCTAGTCAAGTTGTTACAACATAAGTGAATTCTCTTTTCAATATGGGTACTCTATGACCTGACTTGAATTCACATTTCAACTCATTGTACTACTTATCTCCTACAACCCTATCAAATTGCTTGAAGAACTGAACAATGTTTAGCTCTAGTTTCATGCAACTCTTAAAGTTATAATTTAAGCTTTCACTAAGTTGTGTGCTTCGCATGCCAATTGTGAAAGCTTTCTTCATGTGATAAGCTGCCCATTTCTCTTTTAATTTATACAAAGAACCAAGCAATGCATTCTTATGTATGTTATATTTTGACAACAGGTTATTTCATGCCACCTTAAATTGTGGTTTCTCTTTGTATCCGTATATGCACTTCTTAAAGTCCGTAAAAAATTAGAGTCATCTTTCATTAGGTTGCCTAAATGCTTTATGCGATTTTGCATCAAATGCTACGTATGTAATCCATGCAAAACCTATGGCATCACCTCACGTAAAGCCTTTGCAGCTTGATCTTGGTCTATAAAGATTGTAAGAGGCATTCTTTTTTGTATGCCTCAAAAAAAGTTTTAAATAGCCATTTAAAAGACTCAGTTGTCTCGTCATACATCAAAGTTGCCCCAAAAATCAATGCTCCTTTGAAATGGTTGAATCCACAAAACAAAGTGAGTGGTTGGTTTACTTTGTTCGTACTATAAATTGTGTCCAGAGATATAACATCACTAAAATAACTATAATCCATCACCATTCTAGCATCAGCTTAGAATAAATTAGTTATTTGTTCTTCAGTATTCATTTGATAAGCATAAAAAATTATGAATTTTCTAACAACTGACGTTGAAAATATTGTAGCAGACAACCAACCTCACCATATGCCATGCTTATTTGCCTTTTCAAACGAATATAATTTTTGGTATCTGACCAAGTAAAACTGAGATTGCCTTCCTTTGGCATGCCTACTCATTAAGTCAATATATGCCCTCTGTTGGAGTCCAGAATCTTCAGTTAAATCAATCTCATGCACTTTGACTTCTAACAATTTGCGCTAAGAGGCCAACATATGAACTATTTTGGGAAGATTCATAGGGTGATATCATTTACCGTATATCTTCCATTCTTCAGTGAGATTCCCATCCTTACTTTACAATTAGTTTTAGAATCCAATTGAGGATTCATCATCGTTATATCCCTCTTGTCAGCCTTTTAACGCCCTTCATTGCAACAAAAAAACTTGTAAGACATTATAGTTTCATCTTTTTTATTTTGATTGAAATAGTGTTTTCAGACTCCAAATACTATTTTCCCATCAAAATCAACCCAAAATTTCCATGCTTCTTTTAAAGTATCAAATTCCATACCTAGGTGAGGCATCAAAGAAAAGAATACTTCCAACTCATTTGCATTTGCTTAATTCCACGACTCTGTTTCTTGTTGCTTTGTTTCTTCAAGCAACTACATTTCTCCTTACTTTACCAAGGCTTTTGTCCTCTTCTCTCACTCTCTAGTTCACCAACTTTCTTGGCTTTTCTCGCCCTTCTACACTTCATGAATTTTGTGATACGATACTTCCACCAAAACAATGAAATAGTATGTCTTGAAAAAAAAAAGCTAGAAATATATAATGTTAACAAAATAATAACCTTAAATTATAAAATTTTTTAACATATGAGTTTTTAGTTTAGATAGTGTTAAGGAGATCACTTAGTAATGAGAAAATGACCACATTTTTTTCAAATTAATTATGCCATTAATTTAGGTTTAAGGGAAGTGACTAGGCGACTGTAGTATTGATCAGTCGCCTGGTCTTTGGGTAAGGTAAAGAATGAGTCAACTAGTTAAAGTACTAGTCACCTGGTATCTTTGCCTGGTAGATTCCAGGTGCTCGACCAGGCAACTAATCCAGCACCTGTTAGCCCCTGGATTTTACCAGGTGGTAGATGATGAGTGAGTTTTATAACTATGAATTAAATACTTTCATCTTAATTATTTGTCATATTTAAGCACTTGTTTTTTGTATTTATCTTTGGTTTTATGCATCTTCTATAGATGGAAAATAAAATAGAAAATTGACTCAATTGGAAGAATCAAAGTTAAATTATGGTTCTTTAAAAATGATGTCTATAAACTAAGCGGTTAAGATGAATTCATTAAGGATGGATGAGTAAGGATAATTATTTTTTTGACTCCTGAGACGCATCCTAATGGATATGTACATCAATCCAATTTTGATTTATGACTATATTTTCAAAATAACATAAATATAAAGATTCAAGAAACCTCCAATGTTGAAAATATGTTTGCTGTTTGTTTTTCTACCCGACCTTACGCTAGTATTTTAATTATAAATCATAAATTACATATCCAATATATATGAAATCGGGTAAGTTAATATCTGACACAAGTTTCTACAACTTTCATGTTTACGTGATCAGCAAATTCGGAAACTAAGGGGGCGAAAATTGGGCTAGAAGAAAATCTGCTTGCTAGTGCAGTCCAGCCCAACCTTGATGCAGTATTTGGCCGTATCTCATAAAATGCGTAGTCAATGTATACTAAATTTGGCAGGTAGATAGCTGACACAATTTTCTACAATGTTACTTTTCACATGGGCAGCAAATTCGGTGGTTATCAAAGAGGAATATCATGATTAATTTCGGTGGACTTAGTGCAATCCAACTTGTCAATTTTAGTGCAACTTGCTTTGTCACTTACCTCACTAGTTGTATCTATAAATAGAGGGGTCTTGTGAGCTAAAAGAGGATTGAAAATAGCTGAAGAAAGTGTAGTTTTGAGACCATAAATTATTATTTTTTTAGTATTGTAATGTCTTTATTTCTTTATATATTTTTTATCCCTTCATAATATCATCATGCTTGTTCATCTTTATTTTTGCTTTCTTAATTTGAATATGGAGAACTAATCTCCTTATGCTAAGGTAAAGGGTAAAACTCTTGATTTGAGAATAATAATTAATCTAACTCTTAATCTTAATGTTTATCTTTGATATTGTATTTACCTTCTTATTTCTTTTCTCATGTTATTTCTTAATGGCTGGTTTTATCAGATAGCCGATTTCTTGTTATTTTTATTGGCTGGTTCTATCAAACCGCCTATTTCTTGTTATATTATGTTATTGTGTTTATTTTCTTTCTTCTTATCTCTTGTTATCTTATTGGCTGGTTATATCAAATCGCATATCTCTTATTATGTTTTTGGTTGTCCTCACCACCTATCTCTTGTTATGTTTCTTCTTCGTACCTTGTTTCATTCTAAACTTGTAAAGTGTGAACCTTGATACATTGTAGACAATATAATAATTGGCACGATGTATACTTGAATCCATTTTACAAGCATGTATTAATGGTGTAAGAAGAGATAAATATAATTCATGTATAAACAAAGGTGAGCTCAAAGTAATATATTTTGCGATTGGAACCTTATTCATGTGAGGATTTCAATTGAGTGATAAAAGAGTTAAATTTACCATTACTCATACCAGAAGTGGATCCCCTAACCTTAGCATTATTTTTACCTTGAATACATTTCAATTTAATTTGAGTACATCAATTCCCTGCATACTTTATTTAATATTCTCCTCACAAAACAAATATTTTGACAACTAAGTTAGAGTTATTTATTTGGATTGAAATTAGAGTTTCCTATCAATTGGTAATCCTCGTGGGATTGACCTTGCATACCATTAAATCTGTATTCTAACATATTCGTGCGCTTGCGAGTTTAATTAAAACAACAACAGTAGACCAGGTGCCTGGTTGTCGTTGGACATTTGCAAACATTGGACTAGGCGTCTGGTCTAGCGTTTATTAGCCCCTGGAAATGCCCAAGGGCTTAGTTATCTGAAAGGGCTGGACCAAGAGCCTGGTCCAACCCCTGGACATTATCAGTCGACTGGTACTTTTTACCAGTCGACTGATCAAATGGTAGCATCATGTGGGACGTGTGTCGCTAGAAACACACCATTTCACTAACCTAAAAACAATGTGTTTCCAACACCGTACTACATGTTGTGCCACGAGGCACAGCAAAGGATCCATTCCCGTCTCACAATGCTTCTTGGAGACTCAAAAGAAGGGTTTCTTGTGTCTAATTTTTAATTGAGTAATTTTCTTTAAAGTGGTCGTTCTCCTTTTGGGCTAAGGGCTAAGGTGTTTAAATGGACTAAAGGCCCATAGATCACATATAGCCACAAAATTCACTCACTTTAGTAGGTTTCAATTTGTTATTTTTTTTTTACATTTATTTAGGAAATCATGATGAAAAAGTTTAAATTATGCACAAAGGCTAGCAACAGAAGACAAAAGCAAGAGAAATGAACAAGAAAAACTAGTCATGCACTTTTAAGTAAACAAAAAGGCTTGGTATTATGATCAAAATATATAGAGGCAATACATCTCTTAAGCATTAGTTTACCATATTATAACTTAATATCACATAAATACAACTAATACAACAAAAAATGAAGAAAACAAAGAAACATGTATAGAAACACAGTAGTACACCTCCCAACTTTAGCTCTTTAAAGGTTAACTCTATTTTAATTTTCTACCAAGGTGCAAGCAAAAGTTGTAGTTCTTGATGAAAGATATACGTAAATTTGAAACTCCAAAATCTTTTCCTAAAAATAGAAGAAATCTTTTCTTAAAGAAGTAAAAAAATCTCTCAAAGAGAAAAAAGAAACTTTCCTACAAAGAGAAGAAATGAAAAAAAGACAAAAAGAAAGAATGGTAGCATATATTTTTGCTTGCGTCTCGCAATGCTTTCCAGAGACTCGAAAGAAGGGTTTCTTGTTTCTAATTTTTAATTGAGTCATTTTCTTTAAATTGGACATTCTCCTTTTGGGCTAAGGTGTTTAAGTGGACCAAAGGCCCATAGATCACATAGAGCCACAATTCACTAATCTTTTGTTAAAGAAAGTCTTCCAAAAACAATATAAATTTTGCTTCCCTTTTTAAGACCTCACAACTTGCTCCTAAAGTTTAAATTTTAATGATTAATTTGATACTTGGATGATGTCTACGTGGATAGAATTTTTTTTAATGAAGTTGAAGTTTGTTGACACATGTCATCTTTTTTTGTTACATGCATTGCATGCAAATAAAAAAGGAAATGTTTAGTGAATCCATATGCATCTTCGAAGTCTTGTTTGAAAAATTCTTAGGTTTTATAATAAGCCAACAAATAATAGAGGTTAATCCTGATAAAATCAAAACAATTCAAGAAATGTCACCACCTCAGATGAAAAGTTTCTTCGGATTATTAAACTACGTCTCTGGGTTTGTTTCAAATTTGATTGCCATCATGTGAACCAATCTTCAAATTTGCCAAGGAAAGATCATACTCAAGGTTGGGTTGAGAAGTACCAAAGCTTTTGACAAAATTGAGGAATAAATGTTGAAGCCTCCAATTTAGGTTCCACTAGTACTAGGACGACCACTAATATTTGCATGATTGTCTTGTCTAAAGTAATAGGAGCTGTATTGGGGTAACATAATGAGGCAAGGAGAAAAGAATAAGTGATATACTATATAAGCAAGAAATTCAACAAGTGAAAATATTGCTACTCTTTTACTAAAAGAATGTATATACAATGAATTAGTATGGATGGGTAGGAGATAGAGATAATACATGTTGCAATATTTCACATGGCTAATCCTCAAAATAGATCCCATAAATGACATCTTTGAGAGCTTTGTCTTTGGAATAGTCTCCAAATGGCAGTTAGTACTCTTTGAATATGTAGAATATATGGATTGCAATTCCATTGAAAAAACCATAATAGACTATCACTTGGAAGAGTATACATTAAATGTATACCAATTCTTGAACTTTCGATTTCCAAATGAGGACATCCTTGCAATAGAAGAGGAAGAAAAAATGGAGAATTTATTTTGATTGAGCAACCAATGTTCATGTGAATGGACTTGGGTGCAATGTGTAACATCCCTAATTTCGTTTCTTTTATTGATAAAAGTACATAAATATTTAATTAAGAAAATAAAATTTATTAGACAATATTTTAGATATCTAAGAAAATATAATCCTTAGAAATTCTTCACCTTATGTATATGTATAGAAAATGTTTCTAACATTAAGAGAACAAATAAAGAGGGAAAACCTAATAGGAAAAAAAAATTAGAAATAACATACTAAAGAAATGCAAAATTCTTGGATAAGGAAGGTAAATTTTTAGAAACAAGTAAAGGTCTTAAAATTTCAAGAACATTGGATTCGGGTAATTTTTTCTAATTCAAGAATTAGAGTTACTAAGTTTAAAATTTTTACCCATACATTAGGTTTTTACCTATGTACACTTCATATAGAGTTTTTCCACTTCACATAAGTTTCTAGCAAGCCCATTGGATAACCTAAGCAAGAAATAAAATATAGACTTGGACTAGGATATAGTAATTGGACCAATAGCCCAAAAATTATGAAAATGTGACCAAGCCCTCCAAGAAAGGTAGAATTTTATCCAAAGCAAAGAAAATGGGTAGGAATAAGCCCATAATGGGTAGGAATAAGCCCAAATCCAAGAGGAAAAATAAAATAAAATAAATTAGGTGATGATATAATAATGTAATAATAATAAAGATTAAGTTACATAGCATTAAGACAAAATTTTAGTAAGTGGTGTGATTCTACATAGGGGTGTAAGCGGGTCGGTTTCAAGCGGGTTGATACAACATCTCCACCCGACCGAATAGTGTTCGGGTTGCTTTGCCTTCACCCTAAACCGACCGTCCACAGGGGTGAACCGAGCATCTCGGGTCCATTTGGGTTTGTCGGTTTGGTGGTTGGAAAGTCACCCGAAAAAGGCAAAAATTGATCAGCAAAAAATCATTCCATAGAATTTCAGAGACTCCATAATTTCTAAGCATTAAGCAACCAAATTTACAAATTCTAAGAAAAATAGAAAAATTACAGCATAAAAATAGAGAAAAATAGACGGAAGATGAGGATCGAGAAAGACAAAAATAACAAAGGGACTACATTCTACATAGTAAAAAAAAATCATCAACACAGACAATAGCCAATAAACTCAATGATTATCAGTGGAAAATGCTTTCAACAAGAGGAAAAATTACCTTGCAAAGTTTGCTTCAAATCTTATCTATAATGGTTGCCGACAGCGTAGTTAGCGGAAGGATCGATGACGTAGTTAACGGAAGGAGATGAGAAGATAAGAAACAATGGAAAAAGGGAGAAAGAAAGGCCAAGAAGGATCGAGAGACGAAGAGAGAGGCTGAGGGTTAGAAATTTGTGGTTTGTAGGTTTGTTTCCTCCATCTTCCAAAGCCTTCTGAGACGCTGAGAAGCCATGCGCAGGTTTTCGTCCTCCATCTTCCAGAGCCTTCTGAGACTCTGAGATGGCACAACGAATAGCAAAGGGACGATAAGGCTTGAGATGCGATTATTTATTTTTTAGGGTTTGAGGAGGAAAAAAACGACGACGTTTCAGTTTTTTAGTATAAAAATGTAACAAGCAAAAATTGACATTGTCTGTTGCTACGTAGCCAAGATTTGAACCCGCCCCTCTTGGGAAGCTATGTCAACGTCTTGCCACTAAGCTATGCGCACCACCTAATGTAAATTTTATTTGTTTTTAACATATATCTTCGGTTCGGGTCGGGTTAAGTGTGTTTTTTGCACATCAAATCAACCCGACCGATACAACCCAATTTTTTTTCTTTTTTCAAACCATTTTAACCCGAAACCCGATACACTATATTCGACGGGGCTTGTTTTTTTCGGGTTTAGGCAGTTTCAAATGCGCCAATCGGTTTACTTACACCCTTAATTCTACATTCATAATTTTGGCAAGTGGCATGATAATACAAGGCTTTAGGACAAAAACATCTATATCCTACACTCATAATTTTAGCAAGTGGTATGATAATACATGGCATTAGGACAAAACATTCCTATCCTACACAAATAATATCAACTAAATAATGGAGATTCAAGGGCTAGAAATTTGCCACCTAAAAAGGCAAACCTATCATACTTGTTTAAGACAAAAGAAAATGGAAATGAATCCCTAAATCAAAAGGACCTTGTCCCTTATCTTAAGAACATATCATCATAATTTTCAAAATACAAATCTCCTTTTCCTATGCATATCTTGACTAAGGAAGAGAAAGACAAGAACATAAGTTGTTTGTTTTCCAAAAATTCAACAAAGTGTATCCTAATTGTGATAAGGTAGACCCATGATCATGAAAGGTGTATTACATGGTGGTCTATTTAAGAAAAACCCACCCCTACAACATTTTAATTTCATCCAAGTGAGGAAGAGAGAGAAATAGAAGCAAGGTAGAGTGAGGAAAGAAGAGAAAGAGAGGAGAAGAAAGGAATGAAGAAGAAGGAGAAGTTTAGAAGGCTAAGTACTCAAGGTAAGTTACCTTAATCTCCACTTGAATCCATTTTTCTTCTTCATCCTTGAGGTTCAAAAATTCACCCTCCTTCTCTTACCTAAGCTGCTAGAAAAGCTAAGGGAAGGGAGGAATCTTGCTACTTCTTTCAAGAGGAAACAAGAAAACCAATTCACTAAGTAAGCTAGGGAGATTCTTAGGTAAGTTTAACAATATTTCTTTTTGAAGAAAACTTTTGAAACTTATAATATTTATATGAGATTTTGATCTTAGAATGTTGATGATTGGTCATGGATATTGTTATATCATGTTACTTATTGATCTTGCATGTGATGTATGTTTGAATACTTAGGTTGGTGTAGATAATTCTGCATGGGTATGGCTATGGGTGGCAGAATTTTAAGCTTATGTGTTTTAATTTCTGGGAACCATCTATAAGGAATTAAAATAAATGGTTAACATATGAATTATAGATATATGTGTCACGGATTTGTAGCCACTGGAATAATTTAATTTAAAGTTCATATGAGGTAGATATGTTCCGATTAGTAAACAAAGGTCAGAAAATGGTTAATCAGGGAAGAATATGTTAGGATAACTTCGGTGTTTTAATTTCTGGGAAAATTATATAAGGAATTAAAATAAATGGTTAACATATGAATTATATATTTATGTGTCACGGATGTTTATCCACTGAAATAACTTAATTTGGAACTCTTATGTGGGAGATATAGTCAGATTAGGAAGTAAAGGTTAGAACTTACCCGAGAAGAAATAATATTGAATTTAAGAGAGTAATAACACCAAGATTTATTACTATTTTACTTATATGATTAACATAACAGTTTTAGATAATTGTCTTATCTTTCCATAGACACCAAGATCACCTTAATCGGAGTTAAAATGAGGGAGTTATGCTCCGATTTGTGAGTAAAGGTCACAGAACACGGTCAGGCCGTGTTCTGGGTGCTTCAAGCACGGGTTAGCCGTGTTCGGGGCTTTTTTGAGTACATTTGAAGTATTTTTAAAGTATGGCCGTGTCCTAGAACATGGCCAAACCGTGTTGAAAGCTGGTGAAGCCTATTTTCAATATTTTTCCACCCTAAATGAACCTCTTTAACTATAGGGTAATAGTAGAAATCAAATTGGAGAAAAATGCTCTATAAATTTGTAAGAACATGTGTTAGAAATGATATAAATAAGAAAAAATTGACTAAAGGCCAAGCATAAAGAAAATGAAGAGATGAAATTAATATTTAAAAAAGAAGACGAATCTTATAAATGAAAATAATAAATGACTAGTATATGCCATAGCCATTGCCATTGTATGAACTTTTTACCATCTTAAGTGTGAAATTCTGACATGAAAATATTTTATAAAGTGATATTTGAAATGGTTATGTTCATGGCATGATTACCAATGATTTATGGTAATAGTTATATTTTGATGAATATACTTGTTATTGAAAGCATATTTTTGGCTATCATTGTGAAAAGAAAAGAAATGAGCACGGTCACATAGCAATCTGTGTGGTGCACCAGTAGGGGACGCCCTACCAACGGTTATAATCATGTTAATGAGAAAAGAAAGAGAAAGTGGGCCATGTCGGACGGAGCGAGAAAAGCCCGTACCGGAGAGTAGAAAATACTCACCCTGACCGGGATAGCTTGATATGAGAATAAATTGATAGTCATCATATGATATTCTGAAAATAGTTAATCTTGTCATATATATCATTACTGTATGATTCTTATGTGCATAGATATAATACATTCATGTGACCAAAGATATTTTATGTAGTTTATACAGCTGAACATGACGTGATAAGCTATATTGATGATGATTTATTGTTGAACTTACTGGGATTTAATTGTCACTATATTTCCATATCATGTTCAGAAAATTAGTTATGTAGATTTTCTATAGCTCTGACTTTTAGTGCATGTTGGATCGAGTTATTCTATGATGGGCGGATCCTAAATAAAATGTTTGTGGGCGAGTTGGTACAGATCCCCGTGAAGGTGCAACCACCCGCACCCGAATCTCCGAAATTGATCAACCAAAATAAATAAGATGTAGATATTTATGTGTTTGAAATGTTGTACGTACGTTTTGATTAATGTTGTGTATGTGAACTTTATATTGTATAATAATAAATAAAAGAAAAAAAAAAGTTGTTACACAATGATTGTATCTCCATATGGAAAGCATTTTCCAATCATTGAATCGAAATTTGACTAAACCAACAACATAGCTCAATACAAGGCTTGTATTAGTAGTTTACAAGTAGTTATAGCTATAGGCATTAAAACATTAACAAATTTAGTGATTTAGTTCTTAGCATTTACCAAGTGAAAAGAGAATGGCAAACTAGAAATGGAAACATGGTATTAAGCTCCTAATTCAATTGATCAAGTAGTTTGACGACATCTTGATTACTCATATGAATTGAGATAAGAATAAATTTGTGGATCACTTAACAACTCTCGCAATAATGGTCAAACTAGATTGCAAAGTTCAAGGACAACCAATATAAATCAAGGCTAGAGATACATTTGCATACTGCAAAAGTATTGAAGAAGAGATGAATGATCAGTCATGGTAGTATATATGATATATACGTCTACATCAAAAGTAGGAAATACCTGACTAGGTCAACAGAGATCAATAAAAAGACCTTACAATGTTTGGCAATGAATTGCTTTCTTAACAGAAAAGTGTTACATAAAAAGAGCTATGATGGTACTATGCTTTTATGTGTAGAATACAAGGAGATACAAAATATTATAATTGAGATACATGAAGATATTTATAAATACTTTAAGAATATACTAGCTTTTGTTTATTTTTTTATAACACCAACTCTAGTTGGTTAGGTTAGGTGAAAACCTATGTTTATCCTTATTTTGGGGAGGTAAGGCTATATTGTTGCAGATGGGTAGTTAAAAAAAAAGTGTTAGACCTTACCTTGTGATCAGTTTTTTGTTAAAGTTTACATAAGTCTCATTCTATTCATGTATTGTGATATACATGTTATATCTCATGAATAAAATTGAGTTCTTTCACTCCACAAGAAAACTTCTCTGATCTCATATTACAACATGGTATTAGAGCATAATTGATCATGAGGGAATGTGAGTGAGTGAGTGAAAAAACCAACAAGGCTTCCTTCCTCAAAAGCCCAAAAAATCTAAAAAAAAACTTGGCCATGCCTTCAAGCAATTTTTTAGCTCCATCTCATCCCAAATTTAATGGAGAAAACTACCTAATCTAAGCATCCAAGATGAGAAACTACTTAAGGGCATTTGATTTGTGGGATGTGGTGGAAACAAACAGAGAACCAACCATCTTCCTTCCAAATCCAACTATTTCTCAAATCAAGCATCATAGTGAAGAGTGTGCAAAAAGGTTCAAGGCCTTGTTCTGTATTCAAAATGATGTGTCTAATTACAATGGAATCAAACTCATGAATTGTGGAAATGCAAAGTAAGCATGGGACTTACTTAAAGAGAAGTTTCATGGTAGTGACAAGACAAGAAAGATGTAAGTCCTAAATCTAAGGAGAGAATTTGAGTCTCTGAAGATGAAGGACACATAATTTATCAAGGATTTTTCAGACATACTTAATGCTTGGAAAGAAGTTAACAAAGCAAAGAATAGTGGAGAAATTCTTGGTAAGCTAGCTTGAAAGGTTTAAAGAAAAATATGCTCTCTTGAAGACTCCAAGGATTTAACTCATATTTCTATTTCAAAGCTTATAAATGCTTTGCAAGCTACTAAATAAATAAGAGCCATTAAGCTTGAAGAGACTTCAAAAAGTGCATTTTTTGCTAAGAAAAATGATAAACGATTAGCTACAAGTCATGAAGGAAAGAAAAAGATATAAAAGGATAAAGCAATAAAGAAAAAGACTGAAAAAGGAAAATATTCTCCTCGCCCTCACAATAAGAAGAAAAGCCATTTAGAAAATTATTGTTGGTTCAGGACAAGAGTCAAATGTAGAGCTTGTCATCAACTTGTTCAAGTGGAGAAGGTTTACAATATCAAAGCAAGCCAACAAAGACAACACCAAGAAGGATAACAAGCCAAATTTATAGAGCATCAATAAGAAACTGAGAAGCATTTGTTTATTGCTTCTTGCTATATAGAAAGTAGTAGCAAAAGAACTTGGCTAATTGACAGTAGGTGCACAAATCATATGACCAATGATGTTGGTTCGTTCAAGGAACTTGATAGATTTTACATCTCCAAAGTAAAGATAGGTAATGGAGAATGTATCAATGTCAAAGTCAAAGGTGTTGTTGCTGTTGCAACTGCTTCAGGTATTAAGTTCATTTTTTATGTTTTACTTGTGCTTGAGGTAAATCAAAGTCTTTTAAGTGTAAGACAAATGCTTGAAAGGAATTATGCATTGCATTTTGAAGACATGACATGCGCCATATTTGATCCTTCTAGATGTGAGTTAATGTCTATTTAAATGAGAGATAAAAGCTTTCCAATCGAATTTAAACAAAGAGTTATGCATGCTTTTTTAAGTGCAGCAGATGACTTTTCTTTATAGAATAAAAGACTTGGCCATTTCAGTTACTCCACTTTGAAGCAAATGAAAGAAAATGTTGATGTGTGTGAAGTGTTTCAATATAGAAAGCAAAGTAAATTGCCATTTCCTACTAAAGCAAGATAGAGAGCCTATGAAAAATTACAGCTCATATACACTAATGTGTGTGGTCCAATGAGTACAACTTTTTTAAATAATAAGTATTTTCTTTTATTTATAAATTACTTTACAAGGATGAGTAGGGTATTTTTTAAGGAAAAAATTAGATGTATTGGTAGATTTTTAGAAGTTCAAGTCTATGATTGAAAATGAGATTGAATTTCAAATTAAAAAACTCAGATCCAATAATGAAACTAAGTACATAGTAGGGGAATTTAAAAGCTTTTGTGAACAAGCTAGAATTCAACATCAATGGATTATTCCTTACATTCCTCAATAAAATGGAGTGAGTGAAAGGAAAAATAGATCAATAATGGAGATGGCCAAGTGTTTACTTTTTGAAAAAGGACTTCTTGAAATTTTTTGGGTGAAGGCAGTTAATACCTCAATATATTTGTTAAATATGCTAGCTATCAAAGCCTTGAAAGGAAAAACTCCTTATGAGACATGGCAGGGAGTGAAGCCTTTAGTAAAGCATATCAAAATATTTGGTTGTGTGTGTCATGTTCTTATCCCATAAATTAAAAGAGACAAACTAGACCAAAAGGTAGAAGTTGGCATTTTTGTAATATATAATAGTAACTCCAAAGGTTACAGAGTATATAAATTGAAGACAAGGAAGATTTTTGTTAACAGCAATGTGAAGTTTGATAAGTTTTCTAAATGAAATTAGGAAAATTCTAAATTAGAAGCCTCAGAGATAAACATAAAGAAGATAAGCTCCAAAAATATAATTTTGAATATAAAGAAGAAAATTATGACAATGACATAGGAATTTCGATTAGGGGCATTGAAACTTTAGAATAAATTTATGAAAGGTGCAATGTGGCTGCATTAAGACCTACAAAATATGCTAAAGCTAAAGAAGAATGGAGAGTTGTTTGCTATGCAAGACGAGATAAATATGATAGAGAAAAATAGAACTTGGCAGCTAGTAGATAAACCAAGAAGTCAAAAGGTAATCAATGTTAAATGGGTTTATAGAACTAAACTCAATCTAGACAGCTCTATACAAACTCAAGGAAATGTTGGTAGTAAAAGGTTATTTTTAGTAGCATGGAGTTGATTTTGCAAATACATTTGCTCATGTGGCAAGACATGATACTATCAGTTTGCTAGCAGCATTGGTAGCGAAATTGGGCTAGAAAATCTATCATTTTGATGTAAAATTGGCATTCTTAAATGGTTTGGTTGAAGAGGATATCTATGTCAAACAACCTAAAACTAGAAGTGAAGACAAATTTTACTAGCTTTATAAAACACTTTACGGTTTGAAACAGACATCAAGGGCTTGGTATAGCGTTGATAGCTATGGCTTTAAAAGAAATATAAAAAAATCAAGAAGTGAAGTGCAACTGATTATATCCTTGTATGTTGAAGATTTTCTAGTCATAGGAAATAATTCAAAATCTCTAAAGCAATTTAAGTTAGATACGAAGAATGAGTTTGAAATAACTAATTTGGAAGAACTTAATTATTTTCTTGAAGGAAAATCCACCAATCAGATGTTGGAATCTTCATTTCACAAAGAAAATATTCTTTGGAGATATTACAAAAGTTTCATATAAAAAAATATAAACTAGTGTCCACACCTCTATTTGTAAATGAGAAGTTGTCAAAGAATAATGCTAACTACAAGGTAGATGTCTTTGTGTATAGAATTTTAATTGGATGCTTGTTGTATCTTTTAGCTAGTATACTTGATATAATGTTTGTTGCAAGTCTACTTTCTAGATTTATACGTTCTCTTAGTCAAGCTCCTTATGGTGTGGCAAAAAGATTATTAAGATACAATAAAGGTACAACTGACTATGGGTTTGTAGCTTTTGAAAAGTGAAAGTGTAAAACTTCAAGGATATGCAGATAGTGACTGGGCAGGTGGCTTAGATGATTCCAAAAGTACTTTTGATTATGTTCTCATTTGGGAGTGGTGTTTTCTCATGGAACTCAAAGAAATAGGATGTGGTGGCCCAATCCTCAACTAAGGTTGAGTATATTTCAACTACAGTAGCAGCAAATCAAGCTATATAGCTTAGGAAATTTTTATCTAATGTGGGGCAATTCCAAAATGAATCTACTGTCATACAAGTGGACAACTAGTCAACAATAGATATAACAAAGAACCTTGTACAGCATGGAAGAACCAAGCACATCAATGTAAAATATTATGCCATTAGAGAAGTAAAGAAGTCAAAGGAAGTTAATTTGGTTCACTGTAGCTCAGAGAACCAGGTTACAGACATCAAAACCAAGGCCATTTCCAAGGGCAAGTTTGAAGTAATGAGAACAAAACTTGGAGTATCAAAGAAACATCTCAAGGAAGAGTGTTAGAAATTGAGATTTTTTCTAAATACTTTAAGAATAGACCAGCTTTTGTTTATTTTTTTTATAACACCAACTCTAATTCATCAAATTAGGTGAAAACCTATGTTTATCCTTATTTTGAGGAGGTAAGGTTGTATTGTTCCAAATGGGTAGTTAGAAAGAAGTGTTAGACCTTACCTTGTGATCAGTTTTTGGTTAAAGGTTACGTGAGCCTCCTTCTATTCATGTATTGTAATATATATATGCCATGAATGAAACTAACTGAATCCTTTCACTCCACAAAAAAAATTCTCTGATCTATGATATTATAACACTAAAGACACGTTTGCATATATACTGGATGAGTATTGAAGAAGAGATGAATGATTAGTCATGGTACTATATATGATATATAAGTCTACATCAAAAGCAAACAATACCTAACCAAGGCAATATAGATCGATAAAAAGACCTTACAATGTCTAGCAATGAATTGCTTTCTTAACAGCAAAGTGTTATATAAAAAGGAGCTATGATGGTAATATGCTTTGTTGCGTAGAATACAAGGAGGTACAAAATATTATAAGATACACGCAGGGATATGTGATACTCATACAAGTGATCATACAATGACCTAACAAACTCAGAGATATGAGTACTTCTAGCTCATAATGGAAAAAGCAAAAACCATGCTCGACTTGTGGTTTGAATGTGTGTCCCTCAAATCCTTGTGGTTTGTTTCATTACCATTTAATCACTCTGTGTTTTTTTTTGTCTTATTTTTAATAAAAGTAATCTCATGAACCTTAAAATCATGAATAGTTTCATTGTTGAAAGCATATTTTACTTATACATTAAATGATTTTATATTGTTATGAGGTCATGGTTGAAATTAAGCTACCATTTGAAAACTTAGTTTTTAACTTCCTAGCTAGTTAGCAGCAACTTCTAAACATTATGAAACTCTCAAGATATAACGAAACATACATTTAACAATTAAATCATCCATCGTTTTCACTTTCATGTGATTATTTTTTTTAAATGTAGAAAATTTAATATGATAGTTAAATAATAATAAATAAAATCATACAAAATTCAAATGACATACCTTAAATTAGAAGGGACAAGCTTATTCTGGACCAAATAACATGAGTAAACTGAAATTTACTCTTTCTTTAATGCAATAATATTTTTTTAAGAAACTTCAACAAAAAATATTAATTTTTAATAAAATTAATAATTTTAATGTAAACATTTTTATATTATTTTTGAAATCTTGTTGATTATTATCTTTTAAATAATGGGAGATAGCGACTTGTTCTCATGAAACATATAAATTCTTAAACAAAATAAAATTATTTTAAAACATTTTGTTTAATATTTAGCTTGAAAATTTGTCTATGAATAATATGTCCTTAAATGTACAAAAATAAAATTTATTTTTAACTATATAATAATATTTCAAGTAAAATAATAAAATTTTATATCTAAATTGTAAATTTTGAAAGAAAAAAAATTGAGATTATCTACTAATGTTGAATATCTAATGAACTCGACAGTGTTTGAAATATATTAATGGTGATTACAATTATATATTATTTCCACTATTTAAAGTATTACTTTTAAAATATATGAATTTTAAATTATAATGAAAAATCAAATATTGGTGAAATTTATTTTTATTATGAAATGAAAGACAATTATTTTGCATGTATATGCAATAAAGTATCAAAGTTTTGCCAGCGTGCAACTTGATCGAATCTTTTTGTTTTCAAAATTAAAAAATATCGAGAACAAAATTATAATAAAGTTTTTTACTCTCCAGTGCTCATATAAACAAATACAGTAAGTCAAAATTTAAAATGAAATCTTATGAAGTTTCATTTCAAAATTTTAAAGAATAATTTGAAATGTAGATTTTATATTATATCTTGAAATATTTGAATTACTTGATTAGATATTTAAATTTACTTTTTTATATGTAATTTATATTATTTAGATATTTAAAATTTAAAATGTGGTATTTGTAACACGGGTACAAGACTAATATTATTAGTATAATAAAACCATAACCACTAGAAATGTCATGTGTCAATCTTTCATGAATTTTTGCTTTCCAAAATTAAATTATTATATGAATGACAAGTAGCATATTTTCCTTTATCATATTTTCTATAAAAATAAATTATTTTATTAAAATATTATTTTTTAATAATTATAAAAATATATAAGGAAATATAACCATGAAAAATTTTATAGTATCAATATTTTCAAAAACATCATATAATGAATATCCTCAATTAAAATTTTCTATAACAAAAAAAATGCTATTAATATAACAAAAATTAATCAGTAAATTGAATTAATCATCTTTAAGGCACAACTTTTTTACAATCGTAGTGAGTAAATTAAAGTATTCTCATGGCTAGCTTCTTTGAGAATGATTGTTGTGTTGTAAGTCAGTAAGAAATGTTTCTTAAGAAAATGTTACATAATTAATAAATTTCGTTTTTTTAAGTGTAGAATTGATTAAGAAAGTATTTGGTAGTAATTTTTAATTGTTGATATTAACATAAATTTTTGTAAGGAATACTTCTTCTAATTAAAATCTATGTAAGCAAATTAGAGTATTCTTAGTGTTCATTTGGATTGAGGTTGTCCTATAAGTGCTGTTAATATTAACAACGTGAAAATAATATCTAATTAAAAAAATGCAAGAGACTTTTTAATATTAAAAATTGTTATAAACATGTAAAATGACAATAAAAAATATTATAATTTTGATGCTTGAAAAAAAATTTCAATTTTTCAGCTAAAAATTTGAAAAGAAAGAGTGATAATTATCTTATATAACATTTTTGGATTATTTATATTAAAATCTATTACATCATGAGCAATATTTGATTTATGCAAACAAAATATTTTGTAATAATTACAAGAAATTTGGAAGAAGCAAAACTTTTCTTTGCCTATATTTGTAATCATAATACTCATCTATAAATTATACTAAAACAGTATTCCAAATAAGGTAATCAAATATGATACACACACACACACACACAATTATAACTACTGTTTCTATTATTTAATGTATTTTTATTTTTAAATATGCACATATAGAATAAGAAATCAGATATTGGTTCATTTTTTTATTTTTTTATTATGAAATGATTGAGAATATATATATATATATATATATATATATATATATATATATATATACTATAGTAATATCAAAAGTTTCTCATCATGAAATATCAGTTCTTCCAAATTATTATATTTTTCAAAAAGTGATAGATAAAAAAATTACAGTACAAATATTTTGCTCCCAAATTCTTAAACAAACAGAAATTTTAAATTAAAATTTAAAAGAATGAGATCTTATACAGTTTCATGTCAAGATTTTACAATATATTAAATTATAAATCTTATATTATGTATTGAAATTTTGTGTATTATAAATTTGATATTTAATTATTTTTTAATTTTAATATTTACTCTATATCATTTTGATATAATAAAAATATTATTCAAATTTTACCAATATAAGAACCTAACCTATTTATAAAGGAGGAATTGGGAGATTAAGTTACTATTACACATGAAGGGGAGAGAAATATAAAATAGTTGGAAAGAAATAATTGATTCAAAGGACAACGAAGAAGATGAAAGATAATTTGAAGGAGTTCGATTTTATATTTTTATTAGTTTTTTTTCTTATATAAAAGATATTTTAGACATTTGTGTTAAATTATAATATATATTTTATTTTTAAAAAAATGTTCATATCAAAATAGAGAATCAAATAATAAAAACATTAATAAAAAAAAAAGAACGGTGGTATTTTTATAACAAAATGGATGATTAAAATCTTGAGCACCACTAAATCATGGGTATCTAAGGGCCGGCACTTTCGTGCCATACTAAGAAAAAGACAATTACATATCAACAACGTGGAAAGACATAAAGCCCAAGAGAATATTTGGTGCCAAATGCTCGAATGCACGTATGGTTCGAGGCATTCAAGCACGTCCAATGGCATTAGCAGATAAGTCAAAGTTCTTAGTGTCATACGATGTCCATTGCAAGTAACACAAAGAATGATACCAGCCATCAGACCCACCATTACAGGTCTCAGAACTAGACAGTCTGTATCATAAAGTGATGAAACTATTCAAGGCTAAGAAATTAATTTGCCATTTTTAATTAGTTAGACGTTTCTTATCCACCCTGCTGAGATCTTGAGCATTTTAAAATACTTAAAAAATTAGTGTCGTGTATAAGATGAACATGTCTTTATTCGATGTATAATGATATAAATTCGATAGAGAAAGGTAAAGCCAACATACCAACAAGGTGAAGCCAGTAACTGATGCAAAGGAAGTGGCCATCGAAGCAGCAGAGAGAGGGAGAGTACCAAGATGACCAACAAACATGACAGATATGGTTTGCAAACTGTACTGTAAGAGACCCACTGAGAAGAGAGGCAGCGCTAGGCATAGCTGCCTTTTGGCTTCTTCTACCACTTTTTCTCTCCCCACGCCCATGGTTTCTCTCTGCTTAATTTCCAATTTTCTTCAGAACGAGTCTCATGCTTCCTGTGTGTACTTAATCATGAGCATTTTGGTAGTAAATACTAAACAGGACCGACGAAGAAGCGACACGGAAACAAACTTTTTCATAAGCTCTGGAACTTAGCTAGCAATAATATGCTAATTGTTTGTGCTCTAGGGATGTGATCATTGAAGAAGAAAACAAAGACTCGAAGGTGCCAACGGCGGTGAAACGAAATTGAATTGGATTGTATATACATATGTATATACATATACATATACACATATGTATGTATATGTGTATGTGTATATATGTATATGTGTATATACACATATACACATATACATATATACACATACACATACATATGTGTACATACACATATGTATATGTATGTGTATATACATACATATGTATATGAAAATATATACATATACATATCTATATATATTCCGATCCAATTCAATTTCGTTTCACGGCCACCTTCGAGTCTTTGTATATACATGTATGTATATACACATACATATGTATATGTATATGTATATACATACATATGTATATGTATGTATATACACATACATATACATATACATGTATATACATATACATATACATATACATGTATATACATATACATATACATATATATATATATATACATATACATATACATATATATATATATATATACATATACATATACATATATATATATATATATATATATATATATACTCTTTTAATTGTGAGGTGTCGTTTAACCTTTCTTTAATTATTTACTCCTTGATTGAATAAATTGTCTAATTGAATTGAGACAAATTTAAAATACCCAAAGTTGAAGTTTTCAAATTTTAAAATCATCAATAATTATTTACTCTTTTAATATGTTTTTTTTATTAATTTTTAAACTTCATTAATTAAATTACTTAATTAACTCTATTTTCAAGGAAATGGATCTGGTCCAATAATTCAATTTTTTGGATTTTATTGGTTCAAATCAACAATTGAATAACTTAACCCCAAAGAAACTTCCTCTTGTGGGATACTCATGTGCTGTGATTTAGGGGTAAGCAAAATCCCAACCTAAGAAAAATATGTTGAAAAAACAATAATCAAATCCGAATGAATTTTTGAATTATTTAACAAATTCATGGTAATTCAAGTTGAGTTAGTTAGATTCGATCAGACTATGGTCGGTTGAATCAAGTCTAAAAAAATTATTAAAACGTGTCACTCGATTCGGCCGTTTACATTTGATTGTTTTTAAAATTTCAACTCATACAAATTTGTATAATCTGAACCAACCTGACCCAAAGCGATTTTTTTAATTGGGTTGGGTTGTGTGAGCGGGTTATACTCACCCCTACTTCAATTTATATTTTCGTGTCAACTTTGTGCCCAACATTCAACCTATGTAATGTCAGGTGCTATTTTCCTTATTCGATGAAAGATGAATCTCCAACTGCTTACAAATTATGGAGCGAGGCGAAGAAACATATGGATTTGGAATTCAACAGTTTAATAACAGGAGATTAGTGCACAAGCAAGTTAAGTTACACAACAAGGTTGCGCCACCGGTTGAAGAAGCATAGCAATTTTTCTCCCTGTGAGGCATTCTCTCTCTCTCTCTCTCTCTCTCTCTCTCTCTATGTGACAGAATAGTAATATAAGAGCAAATTCAAGGGAGAACTGAAACCATCCTCATATCACAATATACCCAACCTATAATAAAAGATCAAAAATCAAATCTATAATATCTGTGAAATAGGGGCAAAGTAAGACCAATACAACTTAATCATCCATTTGGATACACTCCGGGGGTTGCATCAAGCCATATTAACTTTATCGTACCCCTAAATCAATGCCGAATACATATCTAAACCATACCCAGACAATTTCAAGGATTGAAAGTTAAATAGCAATAGTAAGATTTATGAAGCACCTGTATTTTAAATTCACTCACACACACAAGAAAACTAAGGGAATATCAACATTAATTCCTCTTGTTAAAGGAAAACCCCAATAAGGGTTCTAAGAATTACAATTACAGTGTATTAAATATAAATTGACTTCCTCTATTCTCTTCTTTCCACTTTGAACCCCTCACAAACGTTAACCTTTACTCAATTATGCTATAGTTACGAACTTTCTCAATGAACCTCACCCAGCCTCGTGCATGGACATCAGTAATATTATTGTAATCGTTCCATACAAAATGGTGTGTTCTGGTTATTACACACTTGAGTAAAACGGTGCATTCTCTACACTATTCCAACTGTAACAAATTCCTTCATGAATAAGGAAAACTACTACTGAAACTCGAAATAAGGTATCCAAGTGGCATCTTCTGCACTTATGTGAGCCCATTGCACCAACAATTCTTTGAAGGCAACTCCTCTATGTTTTACCATTCTTCTGTCCAGTACCTTAATGGGAATCAATGGCACATGCCTTTGCTCATCTAGAGGGGGAAGTGCAAGGGAAACTGGCTTGGAACTGTGGTGCTATTTTAAGAGGGAGACATGAAACACATTATGAAACGTAGTATCTTTTGGGAGTTTCAACTTATAGGCTAAAGACCTAATCCTTTCAATCTCCTCAAAAAACCCATAATACAATGCCGCCAATTTATGAAATCTAAGGTTAAGCCACTACAAGAAAAAAAGGATTTTAATGACAGTCAAAAAAATTGTGCTTAAAATGAAACATTACCACAGTTCCATAACCATTGTCGAAGCATATGTCCTAGGGTAACCATCGTTATATAACAACAATTGAAACCTAACTGTCATAAAAAGAGCAAGATTCTTGCCGTTCTTCGAAGAAAGTGAAACTAATGATAGTTGTTGTTGCTAGATAGTGACAGTTACAACGTAAAAAGTGTGGGATTCTTACCGTTTTTTGGAGAAAGTGAAACTTAAAAACAATTATCTTATAAATCGTCGTTAAATAACGACTATTTTTGCTGACTATTGTTAAATATTTGTAAATTTAACGATAATTCATTAAAAACCGTCGATAAGTCAAATTTTAGCGACAGTTATATTATAATTGTTGTTAAATCATTTTCTTTATACCTTCCTTGCACTCTGTTTCGGCATTTCGCATTTGTCTCTCATATGAGCTCTCCCTTCCATATGCATTCTCTCCCTCATTTTCTCTCATTTTCTTCCATTTCTCTCCATTTCCTCTTTAGATTTTGTCTTTTGAAGGTAGATTCAACAAGTTCTAGTATTTTCGATGTATTCACATAAGTTTTCACCAAAAATGTGCATCATATTTCTTTCAATCTCCTTCCTTCATGCATGAGTATATATGATTTATTAATAATATACTAATTGGTGGATATATGTATGATATATTGTTTGAAATAGATGAGTTTAGATACGCAATGCTTATGTTATATTATTTAATATAATGATATATATTACCATAATGGATATATTGCATATGTACAGTAAAATTAGGAAAAATAAATAATAAGTGTTAGTAATTGTTATAATAAAGTCAGAATAAAAAAAATGAAAGCATATCATTCTTATTAGAAAAATATAATTTAAAAACTTTATGAAAAGAATTATATAGTGTAGCTCTCATCCAGTTTAAACAATTTTAAAAAGAATTAATTAATTATTTAATTATTGTAAATAAAAATTTAATAGAGAAAACATACTAAATTAATTGTTATGCATAAAATGTAAAAATTATATAGAGACAAAAATTAACTTGGTATGTAAAATAAAAAAAATTGGATTACTAGTTTTAATAGAGAAAACATACTAAATTAATTGTTATGCATAAAATATAAAAATTATATAGAGACAAAAATTAACTTGTTATGTAAAATAAAAAAAATTGGATTAATAGTTTTAAATTGTGCAATATACATTGAGATTAGATATACTCACAGATAGATGAAATAAATGAAAATGTATACAAATTAATAAAAAAGAGAAAAATGTGTACAGGACAAGAAAATCTGAATTTTAACTTGTTAAATTTCAATAGAAAAACATAAAAATAACATACTTTTATTTAGATTAATATTTTTATAATTAAATTAGTGTAATTTGACAAATTAGATTAATTTTTCTAATTTTCTATAAATAAAATATAAGAGCTAAAATTATAAATGAAAAAAAGGTGGATTAGTAAACTGTAAAATATAAATACAAATTACAAGTTTTACAAGTTACAAACATATTAATTAAAATAGAAATTTATGAAAAGTTGAACTCCAAATTAGTTAATCCTTAGGGAATGCCAAAGATGAATTAGTAAGCTAATTAGTGTATTAATTAGTGAAAGTATTAATTAATGTTTTAACTTTCTAATAATTTCATATATGAATAAATTTTGGATTCATAAATCTTGATACACTTGTGAAGATTTGGATAGACTAGAGGGATTTTTAAATTTTGCAATTGCTAACTTGAGCGTCAAAAGTAGAATAATATGCCCATTGTAATAGCCTAAATAAATGAAACCCTGAATTAAAGGAAAATTTTGAATAAAAGTGAGAATTATAAAAATGGAGATAAGTACCATTGAAAAATATGTTTATTTATTACATGAATTGAAGAATTATAAAGATAATATGAGAATTTACGTTTTGGGGTAAAAATACAATTTCTTAAAAGTTTAGTGGTCAAAATATAAATAGGAAAAATTTGCAAAGACCTCACTCAAAATTTGAAAATTTGCAGAATGGTCCCTCTGATATTTTTAGAGCCTCTGCCACTCAAGAAGCTAAAAAAATCTAAATTTCTCTCTCCCAAAACCTCAAAACTTCTCTTTAGAATTTTAGCACTTTCGGATCTCAAACTTCGACACCAACACCGTCAATAGATTCAGAACGACGAGAACTATTAATCTGTCCGATTGATTTCTAAAGTTTTGACTAGAGATTTTCCAAAAAGTAGAGAAAAAAATTCTAGGAAGGTAAGTTCTAAAATTCATACTTAGAGTTCTTAAATTGAAAATTTGACACCATAGATGGATTTATAAAGTGAAAAAACCTTAAGATATTAAAATTTTCAATCATCTAACAACTTTTTGTGCATTGTGAACAGTGAATCTGCGCGGGCATGAATAGTAATTTCGACCGTGAATAGTGCCTCCACAGTTAAGGATATCTAACTTGAAACCTTAGTTTTGTGAGTAGATAATTCTTTCTATGATTTACCTTATGCTCTTTTTGAATTTAAAATGTATAATTGATTCTATTTACAAGTTATTTATACTTTTATATATCTCTGAAATAGATTAAATTATCAGATTTGTTTACAATGTGACATATAGTTCAAAAAGAGTATGGTTTTGAAAATAGATTGTTGAAGTAATTAAATATGTGATTTTAAATGTATTTCTTATCATATGGTAAAAGAAATATATTGTACACGTGACATTGATATGAAAAGCTATATGTCGCCTTTGAAAAGGGCATGTATATGTGGTTACTCTGATTAGGGAATTTCTGACAGAGGATTTGTACTAAAATTGAAAATTTTGTATTATACTGAAATCTATGTTTTGAACGATATGACATATGTGCAAATATAATTTTTGTGGAGGAATCTTTTTGGAAACACTGTTGCTAACAATCGGCGATATTAGCCCTGGTGCACCTTGATACCTCAGCTAGTAGGAGTAGTGCTAACCTTGTGTGACGGCCAACACACGGGATATGATATGTGAAGAAGAGCAGGATGCCTCCTATCTGGGCGAGATGCCGACTATATCATATGTGATTTGCTCTCCCTTGCTATGTGCTTAAGAAATTGCCCATATTAGAATCTCTTCGCGTGTCCTCTTAAATGGTGGTAGGGCAAACCTTAACTAGGATGCTAAGTATAGGAAAATCCTACACTACCAAAGTACAGAAGAGCTTGAACTCTGATATTGTGGTTTTGATATGGGATCCTCCTAATATTTTCATGAGAAATATTTTGATGTATAACAACATTGAATAATGATTATATCATATTGCATATGATTTTGGATATCTGAATGTGATTTGAATTAGAAATATTTGAAATGCGGGTCCCATATGGATGTACTTTTGAACTGTAATTTACTATATGATAAATTTTAATATATGAGTACATCCATATGTTGACCTAAGAAGTCATAAGAGGTATTATCTACTCATTGAGTTGTCAAACTCACTACACGATATCTATATTTTTTTTCATATAAAGATACAGAGTTTGGTCTTACAACTACATAATCAGCTAAGTGTCATATTCTCTAAGTGAATCTACGTTATTTCCAAGGCTCACAATGTTTAAAATATTATGTAATTATAATCTAGAGTATGCTCTGAACGCTACTGGCAGGATCCCTACTTCTGCTGTAATATTAATAAGTGTAGACTTGGCATGTATATTTGGCTATATTGCAAACTTGAAAACGTATATTATTTTTCCTGATATGTGATATATTTGAAGCCGTATGCAATAAAATAAGGGTAAAGTTATCTGTTATTCGTGTCAATCGCGTTCCATTAAATTGGGGCGTGACACCCATATCTTAAGTTTAGATTTAAGAAATGGCAGGCTAAAGAAGTTGTGCATCATCACATGATTGTTAAACTATTTTCAGAAGGATACGATTTCTAGGTATGCACAGGGAAAAGTTAGCAGAAGAACCTCATACGAGACATCATATAGTACCACAAGTAAGAGAAAACCTGATTTTTCGAGATGACCTCATGTAGGATATGGTTCGTAATGTATTTAGGATTAATTACGAAAATGAAAGTATTAATTCTGTCAAGATGCCAGCTCCACCGAGGAGAAATGGTGAATGATGGTGTGAAATATTTTATGAGTTATGTTGTTTTAATTAAAACTCGCAAGCGCACGAATCTATTAAAGTATAGATTTAGTGGTATGCAAGGTCGATCCCACGAGGATTGCCAATTGAAAAAATTTAATTCAGATCCAAAATAAATATTTCTAACCTAGTTGCCAGAATGTTTGTTTTGCGAGAAGAGTACTAAACAGAGCTTGTAAAAAACTAAAATACTGAAATTAAATATGAATGTATTCAAGGTAAGAAACATGCTAAGGTTAGGGGGATCCACTCTTGATACATCAAATAATAATAAATTTTAACTCTTTTATTACTCAAATGGAATCCTCACGTAAATGAGGTTTCATTCAGAAGATATGTTACATTAAACACGCTTTGGTTTATAGATGAAGTGTATTTGCCTTCTTTTATTGTATTAATAATAGTAAATCACTTTTGTAAAATGGATTCAAGTATACATTGTGCCAATCATCATATTGTCTACAATAAATCAAGAATGATTTAAGTATTTATTGTGCCAAAGATTGTCTACAATGTATCAAGATTTTCACTTTACAAAATTTAAAATAAAAATATACAAACAAAGTCAATAATAATAATATAAAGTAGGCGGTAAAACCAACCATTGAGAAAAGAAATAACAAGAAAATAAATACAAAAAGTGCAGAAAATAAATAACAGAGGGGCAATAAAACCATCATCTAAGAAAGTAAATAACAAGAAAGTAAATAATAAAAGTGCAGAAAATAAATAACAGAAAGGCAATAAAGCCATCCTCTAAAAAAGTAAATAACAAGAAAGTAAATAATAAAAGTATAGAAAATAAATAACAGAGGGGCAATAAAGCCATCCTCTAAGAAAGTAAATAACAAGAAAGTAAATAATAAAAGTACAGAAAATAAATAACAGAGGGGCAATAAAGTCTTCATCTAAGAAAGTAAATAATAAAAGTACAAAAAATAGATAACAGAGAGACAACAAAGCCATCATCTAACAAAGTAAATAACAAGAAAGTAAATAATAAAAATGTAGAAAATAAATAACAAAGAGGCGACAGAGCCGTCCTTTCAGAAGAAAATTAATAAGAAAATAATAACATAAAAAATAAATAACAGAGGAGCAACAAAGCCATCCTCTAAGAAAGTAAATAATACGAAAGTAAATAATAGAAAGGCAAAAAATAAATAACAGAGGGGCAACAAAGCCATCCTCTAAGAAAGTAAATAACAAAAAAATAAATAAGAAGATAAATACAACATCAAGTATAAACATTAAAATTAAGAGTTAGATAAATTATTATTTTTATACCAAGAGTTTCACCCTTTCACCTTAGTATTAGGAGATTAGTTCTCCATCATAAAGATAAGAAAACAAAATGAAAGATGAAGAAGTATGATAAAACTTATGAGAGAAAGTAAAGAGACAAAATGTATAAAGAGAGAAAAAGATTACAAACACTTAGAACTTCCACAAAGATTTCCCAAGCTCCCTCTTCAGCCTTTCTCATCCCTCTTTAGCTCACAATATGTCTCTATTTATAGACAAAATAAGGGAAGTAGGTGACAAAAATGGTGGGTAGCAAATTGCACTAAAGTTGACAAGTAGTGTTGCATTATGTGCCCTGAAAGTCATCGTGATATATCGCCTTGATAGCCACCGAATCTGCTGATCCAATCAAAATACAAGTTGTAGATATTTTCATTATCTTTCCATCCATATAAGGTAGAGAACAATTGGCTACGTATTTTGTGATTTATGGCCAAAACACAATAGCAAGGTCAGGCTGGACTGCAACAGTAAACATGTTCGGTTTTAGCCCAATTGCGGCCCTTTTAGTGTCCGAATTTGCTGACCACTTGAACATAAAAGTTGTGGCAAATTATATCTGCTATTCACCTACAAAATTTCGTGTCCATTAAATATGTATTTGCTGAAATATGGCCCAAATACTACAGTAAGGTTGGATTGGATTGCAACAGTAAACATGTTCTGTTCTAGCCCAATTTTGGCCCTTTGGATATCTGAATTTGCTGATCACATAAAATGCAAGTTGTATGAAATTATGTCAGCTATTCATCTACCAAATTTCGTACATAATATATACATATTTTCTGAGATACGGCCAAAATACTGTAGTAAGATCAAGTTGAAAAGCAAGCAGTAAACAAATTTTTAACATTGAGTGTTTTGCCTTGAATCTTTATGTTTCGATTCTTTTAGAAATGTGGTCATAAATCAAGATTGAATTGATGCATATATCCATTAGGATGTGTCTCAAGAGACAAAAAGATAATGCTCCTTACTCAGTCATCCTTAATGAATTTATTTTGTCTGCTTGATTTATAGACATCATTTCTAAAGAATCACAATTTAGCTTTGATTCCTCCAATTGATGCAATTTCCTATTCTTCTCTTTATCTATAAAAATACACAAAACTAAAGACAAATAAGGGAGATAAATACTTAATTAAGGTAAAAAGATAAGATAAAAATATTTAATTTATGAGTACAAAACTCATTTATCAAATACCCCCAAACTTAATCTTTTACTTGTCCTCAAGCAAAACACACAAACATCAAAATTCAAAAGATGAGTGAGTGATGAGTTGTTTTTGGCTAACTAAACATTCCTCAAGGATTTAAAATGTGCAACCAAAGAAAATATCAGAATTCCAAAGTTATGTAAAACTTTAATTCAAATGCAACATATAGTTTACTATTGAATCCCAAGTGTGTGTATGATAATCTTATGACATTGGACTTTTTGCATTCAAATAAATTTACATAATCAAATTTTTAAAATAGAACTCCAGAGTTTTACATTTGAGACTCCATAAGCTTATTTTTCATGTCACTCTCCACTAATGTAGACTAATCATAAAATTTAATATCATTAGGACTTTCATTAGGCTTGTAATGTATGGCATAGGTTAAAGGTAGATAAAAAGATATGAAAGCTCAATTCACTCTATAACATACATGATCATTTAAGTCCTCCCAAATATTTTTGATATTATCATGTGAATTCTATGTCCAACATTATCCTCATCCTTATGTTATATGCTCATAATACTCTCTTTTTTTTTGAAAGTACCCCCAAACTTATTTATTTGGGCGGTTCTATATTTTTTTTTTGTTTTTTTTTTAAATTCTTCCATTCACCCATGAACCATAGCTTTTCAAATGATCATTCCTGTGAGTGAAAGGTAAAAGTTAGAAATATTTTTATTCAAATGCTAGATAATAATATAGGTGTACAAGAAAGGATAAATATAGGCTCAAAATGAATTACTAGGGATGGCATAATGTGTAGGTTGGTTTGAAAGGCTCAAACGATTTCAACAATGCCTAATTCATTTCTTAAATAGAGAGTAGTCTAGAATTTCATTTCAAGTGACAATCAAATAAGTTCTAGAGTTTCATGAGATCACTTAGCATATTTGAATTATATAAATCTTTTCTGAATAAACAATCAATCAAATGTAAAAGATTAAGTGCTCAGGATTTTAGGATTCTCAAGTAAAATATAAGTTACAATTGAGTTTAGGTTCACACATAATACTCAAAACTCATCTATTTTCCTAAGGTTATAAGCACTTTTAAATTATTTTCATCATTGGTGCTAGTTTTGCCTATTCCCAAACCATCACTCAGTTTTTTTTTTTTGAAATCTAGGTGCTGGAACCTATACAGAGATAGGAGGCTAGACACCCACGTCCCTTTTTTTTGTGAAGAAAGAATAAGGGCAAACACAAAACAAACAACAAAAATTGAAAGAGATATTACTTGGAAGGAAATCTAGGAAAAGATGAACCTGCAATAAACTAACCAGAAAAGAAAAATTTATTCAATCAAATAAAAGGTGTTACAGATGAAGATCCAAATCCAATTTGCGCTTTCTGCGGTTGTCTGCTGTCCAATCTATTTGAACTGTAGCTTGATCAGGAATATGAACATATGCTTGTAATGCATCAATCAACTCATCAGCATTTGAAGCCGAGATGAGAATTTGTCATACTGAGTGTGAGATAAACCTTTGTTCTATAGCTTGATCAAGAAAAGATAGCAAACCATCAAAGAAATTGTTAACATTCAACAGACCTATGGGTTTATGGTAGAGATTCAATTGTGCCCAGGAAACTATTTGAAAAATTTCCTCCAAAGTACCAAAAGCACCTGGTAAGGCAATGAAAGCATCAGCGTTGCTCATCATTCTAGCAATGCGTTCATGCATGGAGGCTACCCTAAATTCTTCCCCAATTGTTTTTCCAATGATGTTTAATATAGTTAGATCTGTAGGAATAATACCAAGAACTTGGCATCCTCCTACATGTGCAGCTGTAGACACACACCCTATTAACCCACAACTATCTCCACCATAGACTAAATGAATTTTTCTTCTGGCCAGTACAATACCCAAATTTTGTGCTGCTTTAACATACTCTCCATCTTTTCCAGGACTGGAACCACAAAAGACACAAATATTTCGAAATTGACGAAATGTGACTCCTTCCATACCTGCAATCACCTTAACTTTGAGTATGAAAATAAAGATAATAATATGTGCATTTATAGAACTCAGATAAAGGCATACTTACAGCAGCTATGCAAATAAAACGGTGGCATAATTACAATAGCCATGTGAGTAGACCGATGGATGACAGCTAAATTAAAGATGAAAAATTCAAAAATAACGGCACGCATGCATATGTACAGTAGTTGTGATTGTGGCTCACATCTTCCTCTGGTTTTACGTCCAGTAAAGGCTTAAACGCCCTCTAAGGGTCGAGGATATGCTTTCCATCCAATTTTCTTATAAATTGGAAAACAGGGTCTTTTAATGTCAGATTTCCAAGACTGTATCGTTTTTGTTCTTTTTAAAAATAGGGTCATAAACCAACAATCCCGATGTGCACAGATCCACTAGGATGTGTCTCAAGAGACGTTGGATGAAACTCATCATCCAATGACTCCTTACTCAAGCTATCCTTAATGAATTTTATTTTATCTTCTCGATTTACATGAACCCATCCCAAAGAACGGCAACGTGTGTTGCAAGTTTCACGTCCACATTTATGGCAGACACCCATTCTTTTAGCTCTACGCTTTTTAGCAAAACTGATTTTTCCTAAACTAGGCATGTAAGAGATGTAACCATTTGCAGACTCACCTGCTAATCGTACCTTAGCTTTAATTAGCCAACGAATATAAGCAACTATTCCCATTATCATCATCAACCTTAATCTTTCAACCCGTGCTTTATAAATTTTCAACAATGCATTGGGTGGAAGAGAAGGAAAATGATTTTTCAAGTTTGCAATTATGTCTTCCATTCTCAATTCAATTTTTTTTTTTTTTGAAGAAAGATCAAAAGCAACAAAACCAAGAAAACAATAACAATTCAAAAGAAAATATTAATGAGGGAACAAATTAATGCAAACTAAAAAAAATCTTACCTAAATAGTGTGCGTAGCAATTAAAGGAAGCAAATCAATCCTAGTAGACAGGATCACACAGAAGTGTCTCCTCTACCTCTGGGTTGCGTAATTCCAAAAATGATTTCAATCTTTGGCCATTGACTTTAAATACATCACCATTTTTGAGATTTTCAATATCTACTGCACCATGTGGATAAATAGTACAAACAATGAATGGTCCTGACCACCGAGAACGTAATTTCCCTGGGAATAAATGCAAACGAGAGTTATATAGAAGAACTTTTTTACCTACATTAAATGATTTTCTTAAAATATTTTTATCATGAAAATTTTTCATTCGATCCTTATACAATTTTGCATTCTCATATGCATCATTCCTTATTTCTTCCAGTTCATTAAGTTGAAGCTTCCTGTGGGAATCTGCTTTGTCAAGAGAAAAATTAAATTGTTTGATGGCCCAATAAACTTTATGTTCTAACTCAACAAGTAAATGACAGGCCTTGCCATACACAAGTCGGTAAGGAGACATTCCAATAGGGGTTTTAAAAGCAGTACGATAAGCCCATAAAGCATCAGAAAGTTTCAAAGACCAATCTTTTCTACTTGAGTTAATCGTTTTTTCCTAAATATTTTTAATTTCCCTATTTGAAATTTCAACTTGACCACTAGTCTGAGGGTGGTATGGGATAGCAACTTTGTATGTAATGCCATATTTTCTCATTAACTGCTCAAAATGCTTATTACAAAAATGTTTTCCTCCATCACTAATGATAGCCCGTGGTGTGCCAAACCTCGAAAAGATGTTTTCTTTAAAAAAATTTACCACAATCTTGTGATAATTTGTTTTCCATGCAAGAGCCTCTACCCATTTTGACACATAATCCACAACAACAAAAATGTATAAATTACCGAAAGAATTAGGAAAAGGACCCATGAAATCAACTCCCCATACATCAAATATCTCAACAATAAGAATGGGAGTTAAAGGCATCATATTCCTCCGTGAAATACTACCTAATTTTTGACAACGCTCACAAGAACTACAATATAAATGGGCATCTTTGAACAATGATGGCCAATAAAAGCCACATTGCAAGACTTTTGCAGCAGTTTTTTTAGCACTAAAATGACCTCCACAAGTATGATCATGACAAAAAAAAATAACACTATATTGCTCACTCTCAGGAACACATCTCCGAATGATTTGATCAAGACAATACTTAAACAAGTATGGATCTTCCCAAAATAATTTCTTTACTTCTGCTAAATTTTTTACCCGATCTTGCTTACTCTAATGTGTAGGCATTTGACCTGTGGCAAGATAATTAGCAATGTCAGCAAACCAGGGTAACTGAGAAATAAACATGAGTTGATCATCTGGAAATGAGTCTTCGATAACCAAGTTATTGTCACCCGATTCAACTATCAGCCTAGACAAGTGATCAGCCACAACATTTTCATATCCTTTCTTATTCCAAATTTCTAAATCAAATTCTTGCAACAACAATATCCATCTTATCAAACGTGCTTTAGCATCTTTCTTAGAAAGAAGATACTTAAGTGCTGCATGATCTGAAAATACTACAATTTTAGATCCTAATAAATAAGATCTAAATTTGTCTAATGCAAATACCACAGCTAATAACTCTTTTTCTGTTGTAGAATAATTCAATTGAGCATCATTAAGAGTTTTACTAGCATAGTATATCACATAAGGAAACTTTTCTAGACGTTGACCCAAAACAGCTCCAATTGCATAATCAGAGGCATCACACATGATTTCAAATGAAAGATTCCAATTGGGTGGTCTAATGATGGGTGCAGAAGCAAGTAAGGATTTGAGCTTCTCAAAAGTTTGAAAGCATTTTTCATCAAATATAAAAGGTGCATCTTTGGTAAGCAAATTACACAAAGGTTTGGAGATTTTGCTAAAATCTTTGATGAATCTGCGATAAAACCCTGCATGGCCTAAAAAAGAACGTACCTCTTTCACTGTCCGAGGAGGTGGAAGACTAGAAATCAATTCAATTTTGGCTTTATCTACCTCAATCCCCTGATTTAACACAATATGTCCCAAAATAATTCCTTTTTTAACCATGAAATGACATTTTTCCCAATTCAAAACAAGGTTCTTGTCCTTACACCTAATTAAGACCAATTTTAAATGGTGTAAACATTCCTCAAAACTAGACCCATGCACAGAAAAATCATCCATGAATACTTCCAGAAATCGCTCTACCATGTTAGAAAATATGCTTATCATGCAACGCTGAAATGTAGCAGGTGCATTGCACAATCCAAATGACATTCGACGATAGGCAAAAGTTCCGAAAGGACAAGTGAATGTAGTTTTCTCTTGATCCTTAGGTGCAATGGGAATTTGATTGTAACCTGAATATCCATCATGAAAACAATAATATACATGTCCAGCCAACCTTTCTAGCATCTGATCTATAAAAGGAAGGGGAAAATGATCTTTTCTTGTTACAACATTCAACTTGCGATAGTCAATACAAACACGCCACCCAGTTTGTACTCTAGTGGCAATTAATTCATTATCCTCATTCTTGACTACAATAATGCCAGACTTCTTAGGAACTACCTGAACAGGACTAACCCATGCACTACCAGAAATCGGGTAAATGACACCCACATCAAGAAGTTTAATCACTTCAGCTCTCACAACTTCTTTCATGTTTGGATTCAGACGTCTTTGTGGCTCTTTTGAGGTTTTGGCATTATCCTCCAAATGTATCATGTGTATGCAAATTGATGGACTAATACCTTTAATGTCTGCTATTGTCCACCCTATGGCTTCCCTATGCTCACTGAGGAATTTTATGAGTTCAACTTCATGTTCTCTATCTAGGTCTGATGCAATGATAACAGGTAAGGTCTCAGCAGGTCCTAAAAATACATATTTTAGAGAATCTGACAAAGGTTTTAACTCTACCTGAGGCGATTTCTTTATGGATGGTAATAGGACAGACCCAAAAGATGTAATTGTCTCTATTTTGACTTTCCATTCATTGGTATCCATCAATGGAGTAGTCTCTAATAGGGAATTTATTTCATTGATCAAACAGTCTTCATCTATGTCCATGTTGAAGTAAGCCAAACATTTTTCTAAAGGGTCATCATCAAAAGAACTTAAAAATGAATCATCAGCTATACTCTCAATCATGTTGACCTCACATAAATCACCAGCATCCACAGGTTGACAAGAGACATTAAAAACATTAAGTTCCACAGTCATATTTCCAAAAGATAGATTCAAAATTCCATTTCGACAATTAATGATCGCATTGGATGTTGCAAGAAATGGTCTACTCAAAATGACTGGAATTTGTGTCTCTGTATTCTCAACAAGTTCAGTGTCAAGAATAATGAAATCTACTGGAAAGTAGAATTTATCAACCTTAATGAGCACATCCTCTATGACACCTCTAGGAATTTTTGTGGACCTATCAGCTAACTGAAGGGTTACTGGTGTAGGTTTTAACTTTCCTAACCCAAATTTTGCATACACAGAATACGGCAACAGATTCACACTTGCTCCTAGATCAAGTAAGGCTCGGTTAATCACATGGTCACCTATAACACAAGAAATTGTAGGACAACCGGGATCTTTGTACTTGACAGGAGTTCTTTGTTGAATTATGGAGCTCACTTGTTCAGTCAAAAATGCCTTTTTTGGAACATTAGTTTTCCTTTTCACCGTGCAAAGATCTTTCAAAAATTTTGAGTAAGCAAGTACTTGTTTGATAGCGTCAAGAAAAGGGATGTTAATGCTTACTTACTTAAACAACTCTAAAATGTCACTATATTGAGTACCTTTCTTATTTATCTCAAGTCTTTGTGGGAATGGAGCTTTAGCGGCACAAGGAATTTGTTCACTTTTATTCTCACTTGAGTCATTAATTTTTGGTTCATGCTGACTCTGTTCTTTAGTTCCAAGCATGTGAACTTGATTATCAATCTCTTTTCCAGATCTAAGGGTCGTTACAGACTTTACTTCTTCATTAGGATTTGTTGATGATCCTACTTCAATTTGACCCTTAGGATTAGGAATAAGTTGACTGGGGAACTTTCCTTTCTCTCTCTCTCCTACAACATTGGCTATTTGACCAAATTGTGTTTCAAGCTTTGAAATAGATTGAGTATGGGATTGTAAAGCTTGTTGAGTTGATTGCATGAATTACTGTAGAGTATCTTCCAAAGAAGGTCTTATTTGTTGTGATACACCGAAAGGAGGAGCATATTGAGGAACTGAAGGATATGAGTTAGGAGGGGCAAATTGTTGCCCACCTTGATTCATTGAAGGTTGATTTTGCCTCCATGAAAAGTTTGGATGATTCCTCCAATTTGGATTATATGTAGGTGCAAATGGGCTGTCTGGTGATTTTCCATGAAATTGAAGAGAATTGACTTGCTCAAAGAATGCATCTTGGTAAGCTAGTATGGATGGACAAGATTGTGTAATGTGAGATGTACTAGAACATAAGCCACATGCCTCTATCCTAGTATTGGTAAAAGGGTTCAGAGTGTGGCTTAAAGTTAAAGCTTCAACCTTTCTAGTCAGACTAGCTAAGGCAATTCTCACATCTGTGTCATCACTCACCTCATAAATTCCTCCCTTTTTGTGTGTTTGAGACTTTTTATCCCTGGAATCTATGCAGTTCCAATGTTGAGAATTTTCAGATAAAGATCCTAAAGATTCCCAAGCTTCTCCCTCATTCAATTGTAAAAATCTCCCACCATGCATGCTTTGGATCATTTGACGGTTTGATGAAGTTAAACCATCATAGAAATATTTCACCAATATCCAAATTTCAAAACCATGAGAAGGACATTTCAAAAGAAGATCATTAAATCTTTCCCAACATTCAAAAAATTGTTCACGCTCTTTTTGACAAAAATCAGAAATTTCTCTCCTAAGGGCATCAGCTTTAGACATGGGAAAAAATTTTGCCAGAAACTTATTTACCAATTGATTCCAACTAGTAATAGTTCCTGTAGGAAGGGAGTTCAACCAGGTTTTAGCTTTATCTTTTAATGAGAATGGAAACATTCTAAGCCTAATTGACTCATCATTGAAATTTTGAAAGCGAAATGTTGAACAAATTTCAAGAAATTCCTTCACATGCATGTATAGATCTTCTCTTTCCAAACCATAAAATGATGGTAAAAGTTGAAGTATGGCTGGTTTGAGTTCAAAGTGAGTTGCAGTAGTTTGTGGCAAAACTATGCAAGATGGAGTATTGGCTATGACAGGTGAGAAGTACTCTATAAGAGTTTTCTCATGCACAACTTGTTCTTCCATTTTTGATGATGTCTCAACAAAGTCTAATGTTCCAATTTTTAAATCAAAGGGTGATCCTAAACTTTTCCTAACCAAACGCTGATCTTTATCACGTTTCCAAACACGCATAAACTAAAAGAAAAATTATAAACAAATTTTTCTAATAGCATATAACACAATTACAAAAGAGGATAATTTTACAACTTAGTAATATATATATACAATGTTAACTACAAGTAACAAAATGCAAATACAACAAAAACAATCACAAAATTTTGCAACAAAGAATTTTTTTTTCACAAAGAAAATTTTCTATACAAAAAATAAATATTCTAAATAATAACTAGTGGAAGAATTTTACTTACTTAGATCGAATTAACTTTTTCGTCGGAATTCCCGACAACGGCGCCAAAAACTTGTTGTTTTTATTAAAACTCGCAAGCGTACGAATCTATTGGAGTATAGATTTAGTGGTATGCAAAGTCGATCCCACGAGAATTGCCAATTGAGAAAATTTAATTCAGATCCAAAATAAATATTTCTAACCTAGTTGCCAGAATGTTTGTTTTGCGAGAAGAGTACTGAACAGGGCTTGTAAAGAACTAAAATACTGAAATTAAATATGAATGTATTCAAAGTAAGAAACATGCTAAGGTTAGGGGATCCACTCTTGGTACATCAAATAATAATAAATTTTAACTCTTTTATTACTTAAATTGAATCCTCACGTAAATGAGGTTCCATTTAGAAGATATGTTACATTAAACACGCTTTGGTTTATAGATGAAGTGTATTTGCCTTCTTTTATTGTATTAATAATAGTAAATCACTTTTGTAAAATTGATTCAAGTATACATTGTACCAATCATCATATTGTCTTCAATAAATCAAGAATGATTCAAGTATTTATTGTGCCAAAGATTATTTACAATGTATCAAGATTTGCACGTTACAAAATTTAAAATAAAAATATGCAAACAAAATCAATAATAATAATATAAAGTAAGCGGTAAAACCAGCCATTGAGAAAAGAAATAACAAGAAAATAAATACAAAAAGTGCAGAAAATAAATAACAGAGGGGCAATAAAGTCATCCTCTAAGAAAGTAAATAACAAGAAATTAAATAATAAAAGTACAAAAAATAAATAACAGAGGGGCAATAAAGCCATCCTCTAAGAAAGTAGATAACAAGAAAGTAAATAATAAAAGTGCAAAAAATAGATAACAGAGGGACAACAAAGCCATCCTCTAAAAAAGTAAATAACAAGAAAGTAAATAATAAAAGTGCAGAAAATAAATAACAGAGAGGCGACAGAGCCGTCCTCTTAGAAGAAAAATAATAAGAAAATAATAACATAAAAAATAAATAATAGAGGGGCAACAAAGTCATCCTCTAAGAAAGTAAATAACACGAAAGTAAATAATAGAAAGGCAAAAAGTAAATAACAGAGGGGCAACAAAACCATCCTCTAAGAAAGTAAATAACAAGAAAATAAATAAGAAGATAAATACAATATCAAGTATAAACATTAAAATTAAGAGTTATATAAATTATTATTTTTATACCAAGAGTTTCACCCTTTCACCTTAGCATTAAGAGATTAGTTCTCCATAATCAAGATAAGAAAATAAAATGAAAGATGAAGAAGCATGATAAAACTTATGAGAGAAAGTAAAGATACAAAATGTATAAAGAGAGAAAAGGATTACAAACACTTAGAACTTCTACAAAGATTTCTCAAGCTCCCTCTTCAGCCTTTCTCTTCCCTCTTTAGCTCACAATATGTCTCTATTTATAGAAAAAATAAGGGAAGTAGGTGACAAAAATGATGGGTAGCAAATTGCACTAAAGTTGACAAGTAGTGTTGTATTATGTGCCCTGAAAGTCATCATGATATATCGCCTTGATAGCTACCGACTCTGCTAATCCAATCAAAATACGGGTTGTAGATATTTTCATTATCTTTCCATCCATATAATGTAGAGAAAAATTGGCCATGTATTTTGTGATTTATGGCCAAAACACCATAGCAATGTCAGGCTAGACTACAACAGTAAACATATTTGGTTCTAGCCCAATTTTGGCCCTTTTAGTGTCTGAATTTGCTGACCACTTGAACATCAAAGTTGTAGAAAATTATATCGGCTATTCACCTACAAAATTTCGTGTCCATTAAATATGTATTTACTGAAATATGGCCCAAATACTACAGTAAGGTTGGACTGGACTGCAATAGTAAACATGTTCTATTCTAGCCCAATTTTGGCCCTTTGGATATCTGAATTTCCTGATCACATAAACATGCAAGTTGTATGAAATTATGTCAGCTATTCATCTACCAAATTTTGTACATAATATATAAGTATTTTCTTAGATACGACCAAAATACTGTAGTAAGATCAAGTTGAAAAGCAAGCAGCAAACAAATTTTTAACATTGAGTGTTTTGCCTTGAATCTTTATATTTCGATTCTTTTAGAAATGTGATCATAAATCAAGATTGAATTGATGCATATATCCATTAAGATGCGTCTCAAGAGACAAAAGGATAATGCTCCTTACTCAGCCATCCTTAATGAATTTATTTTGTCTGCTTAATTTATAGACATCATTTTTAAAGAATCACAATTTAACTTTGATTCCTCCAATTGAGTCAATTTCCTATTCTTCTCTTTATCTATAAAAATATACAAAACTAAAGACAAATAAGGGAGATAAATACTTAATTAAGGTAAAAAGATAAGATAAAAATATTTAATTTATGAGTACAAAACTCATTCATCAAGTTACTTAAGAATGGTCAACAAAAACTATATGAAGAGTGCGAGAAGTACTCCAAATTATCTTTTTCGGTGAACTTGTATCATATCAAATGTTTATGTAGGATAAGCAATAAGGCTATGTCGATGATATTGGAGTTATTGGCTGATGTCTTCCCAGATGTAATGATCTCACCTTTATTTTATGAAGATTATAAAATTATTAATAAGTTGGAACTTAAATATAAAAAAACTTATGCATGTCTGAATGATTACACGTTATATTAGGGGGAGAATGAAAATAGAGACACTTATACAAAGTGCAATGCATCTAGATGGAAACTGAAAAAGAAATGTGAGAAGCGAAAGAATGTGTCAAATAAAATCCTCAAATACTTTTCACTAAAGTCACAGTTGCAAAGGTTGTTCATGTCTTCTAAGACTACTGAATATAAGATATTGCATTCCACAGACAAGAATAGTGATAGCATGATAAGGCATCCAAATGACTCTTAGGCGTGAAGAGATTTGACCTTATAAATCTTCAGTTTACGTCAGATCCTTAAAATGTACGTTTAAGGTTAGCCACTTATGTTTTCAATCCATACGGCAACTTAAGTATAAGTTATAGCATATGGCCAGTGGTACTGATGCCTTATAAGCTCCATCTATGGATGTATATGAAATAGAGTTCATTCATTCTTTCAATGATAATTCTAGGTAGAAAAGCACTTAAAAATGATGTAGATATATTTTTACAACCGCTAATAGAAGAGTTGAAAGATTTATAGTTTTTTGGTGTTTGAACATTTGATTTAGTCACTAATGAAATATTCAATATGTGTATAGCTTTGATGTGGACTATTAGTGACTTTCCAGGTAGTGCGAACCCACAAGGGAAGATCGTAGAACCCGCAGCCAAACACGGCAATGCGAACCCAAGAGGATCTATACCTTAGAACCCACAGCCAATGCAGTGATATATACACCCCAAGAAAGCCCAAACAGGTTTGGTTGATCTACTAAGAACCCTTAAACAAGAGAGAACAATGACCCCTAGTATCAAAGACACCACAAAGTTGATCAAGCCTTGATAAGTCTGTTAGTTCTATGAAGAACCATAGAGAAGAACTCTCTCAAATCTAGTGTTTCCAAAAAAATATGATTTGCATTCAATCAAAAGTTCTTACAACAATAAAATGTTACAATATAAATAGAAAATGTTGATTTCTAGTCAAGGAAACCAGCAATTATGACAACACCTAATGCATATGTAGTGGATTGACTAAGGAGCCTCCTAAACCTAAAAATTCAAAATTTGAAACAAATGCAATTAATGCACATGGGCAGATTTAACTAAGGAGCCTATAAAGTCTAAAATTTCGCTCATGTACATTATGAGACACTAAAGCAGCATATTTTTCTCCAATCAGCATAATTAAGGTCCAATGAGTCAACTATTGTGTGCTCTAAGGACCTAGCTCTTCATTTATTGTACTTTGGCCCCAAAAGCTCTATATAATCTCATATTCAGCCTGGATAATGTTCAGTACGCCCTCACAAGTTTTTAGCTCTGGTTCTTGAGTCATTTGCTTGGATAAGGTGTCTTGAACAAGTCCATTGAAAGCCTCTTTAATCCTTTTAGCACGAGCTCTAGTAATTGGTCCATTTGGAATTTGGAATGGATCACTTGAACATTTAGAGCTAACTTGATCATTATGATGGTTCTCATCATCTCCTCCTTCCTCAAAAGGATTCGTCCTCGAATCTTCACCTGCATCAAAGGGAGAAAGATCAGCAACATTAAAAGTGGCACTAATACTATACTCACCTGGTAGATCAATTTTGTATGCATTATCATTGATTCGCTCGAGAACTTGGAATTGACCATCTCCTCTTGGAGCCAGCTTTGATTTCCTTTGAGCAGGAAACCTTTTCTTCCTCATATGCACCCATACCCAGTCTCCAGGCTCAAAAGTAACACACCTTCTTCCTTTGTTGGCCTTGTTTGCATATTGTTCATTTTTCTTCTCGATTTGCTGCTTGACATGTTCATGAATTTTCTTCACCAGCTCAGCTTTCTTGTGGCCATTGAGGCTAGCTCTTTCATCAATCGGCAATGGGATTAAATCCAAAGGAGTTAATGGATTAAAACCATAAACAATTTCAAAAGGAGAATATTCAGTAGTTGAATGTACACTCCTATTATATGCAAATTCAATGAATGACAAACAATTTTCCCAATTTTTCAAATTTCTTTGAATCACAGTTCAAAGCAATTGAGTTAAAACTCTATTAACAACTTCAGTTTGACCATCTGTTTGTGGATGATAAGCTGTAGAAAACAACAATTTAATACCAAGCCTACCCCATAAAAATCCAAAAGTGACTAAGAAATTTTGTATCCCTATTCGAAACAATGTTTTTAGGAACACTATGAAGTCTCACAATTTCCTTAAAGAATAAATCAGCGATGTGAGTAGCATCATCAGTTTTATTACATGAAATGAAATGTGCCATTTTGGAAAATCGGTCAACGACCACAAATATTGAATCCGAACCCCTCTTTGACATAGGTAATCCCAAAACAAAGTCCATGGAGATATCCACCCAAGGTTTGCTAGGCACTGGTAAAGGTGTGTACAAACCGTGTGGTAAGACTCGAGATTTAGCTTTCTTACATGTAATGCATCTTTCACAAATTTGTTTAACATCACGTTTCATTCTAGGCCAAAAGAAATGTTCATGCAATACATCTAAAGTCTTTCTCACACCAAAATGTCCCATTAACCCTCCCCCATGAGCTTCCCTCACAAGCAATTCACGTAAAGAGCATTGAGGTACACATAACTTATTCTCCTTAAATAGATAACCATCAACTCTATAAAACTTATCGAATCCCCTTTTGTTACATTCATGAAACACTTCAGCAAATTCATCATCATTTGAATACAAATCCTCGATATACTCAAACCCAAGCAATCATGCATTCAGAGAAGAAAGAAGAACATACCTCCTAGATAATGCATCTGCAACCACATTCTCTTTACCTTGTTTGTATTTGATGACATATGGAAATGTATCAATGAATTTCAGCCACCTTACATGACGCTTATTCAACTTACCTTGACTTTTGAGATGTTTCAGAGATAAATGATCTGCATGAATGACAAACTCTTTAAGCCAGAGGTAGTGTTTCCATATCTCTAGTGCTCTCACAAGTGCATAAAGCTCCTTGTCATAAGTTGGATAATTCAAGGCAGCACCATTTAGTTTTTGACTAAAATAAGCAATTGGCCTCCTTTCCTGCATTAAAACAGCCCCTAGACCAACTCCGGATGCATCACACTCAATTTCAAAGGCTATAGAAAAATTAGGTAATGTCAAAATAGGTGCAGAACATAACCTTTCCTTTAAAATATTCAATGCATCATCTTGTGCTTTTTCCCACTTAAATCCCACAGATTTCTTTACCACTTCAGTGAGTGGTGCAGCAAGTGTGCTAAAATCTTTCACAAAACGACGGTAAAAACTAACTAAACCGTGAAAACTTCTTACCTCAGTGACTGATCTAGGTGTTGGCCACTCTTTGATAGCCTTGAACTTTTCTTCATCAACTTCTATTCCCTGTGCACTTATGACAAAGCCAAGAAACACAACTTTGTCCATACAAAAACTACACTTCTGTAGATTAGCATACAATCTTTCCTTTCTCAACACATCAAGCACACAACGCAGATGATTCAAATGTTCATTTAAATCCTTGTTATAAATCAGAATATCATCAAAATAAACCACAATAAATTTTCCAATGTATGCACGCAAAACCTGATTCATTAATCTCATGAAAGTGTTAGGTGCATTAGTTAGTCCAAATGGCATGACTAACCATTCATACAGTTCATGCTTTGTTTTGAAAGCAGTTTTCCACTCATCACCTTCCCTCATCCAAATTTGATGGTATCTAGATTTTAAATCAATTTTAAAAAAGATACTAGAGCCATGCAATTCATCAAGCATATAATCCAATCTAGGGATAAGATGATGATATTTTACCGTTATGTTATTTACGGCCCTGCAATCAATGCACATCCTCCATGATCCATCTTTCTTTGGCACGAGAAGTACTGGAACTGCACAAGGACTCAAACTTTCTCTCACATAGCCCTTGGCCATAAGCTCTTCAACTTGCCTTTGAAGCTCCTTCGCTTCCTTTGGATTTGTCCTATAGGCTAGACGATTAGGAATTGTTGCTCTTGGAATGAAGTCAATTTGATGCTCAATTCCTCTAATAGATGGTAGCCCTGAAGGAATTTCTTCCGGCAGCACATCTTGGAATTTCTGCAACAAAGACTTGACACTAGGAAACGAAGAGTTAAGTTCATTAGTGTTAAAATAACCCTCCTTATATATGAGTACGAGCAAAGGTTGTTTAGCTAGAAAAGACTCCTCACTTCGCTCTCCTTAGCATAAAAGCTCACTCTTGCATTTTCTTTTCTCTCCATTCTTTTCTCTTTTTTTAAACTCTCTTTTTTCTCATTTTTTGAGTCATTCTCCTTTTTCATCTTAAGTTGATCTTCATACACTTGCTTAGGTGTTAATGGAGCAAGAGTAATTGTTCGATCATTCTTGACAAATGAGTATCTATTTGTAAATCCATCCTTCATAGCCCTACGATCAAACTCCCATGGCCTCCCAAGAAGTATATGACCAGCATGCATAGGAACAACATCACATAGCACCTTATCACTATACTTTCCAATTGAGAATGAAACCAGAACTTGCTTATTAACCTTGATTTCTCCATAATCATTTAACCATTGAAGCTTGTATGGTCTCTGGTGTGGAATTATTGGCAAATCTAATTTCTCAACCAGTGTAGTGCTAGCAACATTAGTGCAACTCCCCCCATCAATAATCATGTTGCATACCTTATTGTTGATAAGGCAGCGAGTGTGAAAAATATTTTCCCTTTGTTGCTCCACATCATCTTCCTTAGCCTGAGCGTTCAAGGCACGCCTAGTGATAAGTGCTTCTCCTTCCACTGCATACTCAAGCCCATCATCACTAGCATCTTCAAGTGAGGGTATGGAATCATCACTCTCACTTTCAGTCACCACTTCATTATCCCTCATAATCATGACTCTTTTGTTGGGGCATTGTGAAGCTATATGACCTGTACCCAAACACTTGAAACATTTTGTATCTCTATATCTAGAAGTTTGAGGTTCAGATTTACCTTTATCCTTAGTTGAAGAAATCTCTTTTTGAACATCTTTTTCTTCCTTCTTCCAACTCTGTTTCATTGGAGAATTAGAGCTAGAATTAAATCTTAAGGCACCTTTGCGCTTGCGTTGTTTTTCCACCTTAATTGCCACATGTAACATATCCTCCAACTCCACATAATGCTGCAGTTCTACTATGTTGGCTATGTCTTTATTCAACCCATTCAAGAAACAAGCCATTGTAGCCTCCCTATCCTCCTTGACATTAGCCCTTATCATAGCAACCTCCATTTCTTTGTAATACTCCTTTACACTCTTGGATCCTTGTGTAAGAGTCTGCAACTTCTGGTAGAGGTCTCTGTAGTAATGGCTAGGTACAAATCTCCTCCTCATTACAGCCTTCATTTATGCCCAAGTTTCTATAGGATGCTCACCATTTCTCCTCCTATTTAAACCGAGCTTATCCCACCAAATAATTACATAATCAATGAACTCTATCACAGCCAACTTCACCTTCTTGATTTCAAAATAATTATGACATTCAAAAATCAGCTCAACCTTTTTTTCCCACTGCAAGTAGGCTTCAGGATCATTTCTACCTTGGAAAGATGGTATTTTTATTTTAATACTTCCTAGGTCTCCATTTACCTGCCTTCCTTCTCTAGGAATATTTCTCCCATGATACATTTTTGGTCTAATGCTAGTATACATATTTCTTCTTACACCAACTTCAGATTCATAACCATCATCATCCTCACTCCGTACTTCAACTTCAAACTCAGCTTCAGGATGAACAACTCTTCTAGGATTAGGACTCCTATTAGGTTGTCTCCTTTGTAAATTGGTGATCCTAGTGTCTTGCCTATCCAGCCTATCTCTTATGTCTCCAAACACCACATTAAAGCGCTCAAACTGTTGTTGCATGGCTTTTATGACAAACTCCATGTTGGGTGAGTTTCCACCGCTGGTTGACTCCTCCTTATTAGACATTTTTTTTAGTTGTAAGAAAAATTGGATAGTGAAAATAAAAGATCCTCACAGATTTCCTTACGTGTTTGCACTCAAAGAATGTCACTCTACACTTGTGTTTCACTCCTTATAAGTTTTTTCACAATATGTGTCACTCTTGCATTTTTCCTCTATTAGTTCTCTCAATAGGTTCTTTAAGGTAACTAACCAACACAAGGTTATACCAAAACTTGTAGAGTCAGTTAGACACTTGGGGATAAGAAAACAAATCTGGATCAAAAGAAAAATAAATTTCTGGAATGCGATATCAAGAATTCTAAAGCAAAAATCGAAATGAAACAAATCCCAATAAGATTTCAGCAAAATCCTACTCTCTTTTTTGTTCCCCTTTTTTTTCGTTTTTTTTTAATTCCTTTTTTTTTATTTTTTTTTTGCCTCCTTTTTTTTTGGTAGAAATTGGAATAAGAGGACAATAATCACACTAAGAAACACAAATAAGCAGTTCACTTTGGAAAATCCAGAAAAACACGTCTGGATAAAAACGACTATAACTCACAGCCGAAATTTCGTATTGCAGTGATTCCAAAACGAGCAGAAAGATGAGATTCTAAACTATGAAAATGACATATGAATCGCCAAAAAACTCAAAGGAAAATGTGACGAACAGAGATTAACAATGTAGGGAACGAACAGAGATACACAAAGATGAACAAACACAACAAAGAATAGAAAATACAATCAGAAGATGAGAAATACAAGAACAAAAGATATGACCTGATAGGGAGCTGAGCTCTGATACCAAGATGGTGTGAACCCACAAGGGAAGATCGTAGAACCCGCAGCCAAACACGACAATGCGAACCCAAGAGGATCTATACCTTAGAACCCACAGCCAATGCAGTGATATATACACCCCAAGAAATCCCAAATAGGTCTGGTTGATCTACTAAGAACCCTTGAACAAGAGAGAACAAGGACCCCTAGTATCAAAGACACCACAAAGTTGATCAAGCCTTGATAAGTCTGTTAGTTCTATGAAGAACCCTAGAGAAGAACTCTCACCTTGAAACTTTATCAGGGTGAAATAATCATACTAAGTTAGCTTTTTCACATTGTAATTTTGACTCAACTCATGTGCGCTTCCTCACAGTCAGAAGTAGTGTTTTATGGGTTATTGTAACTTTCTCAATTCAGGTCATAAATTTATATTGATACGTAGTAGGTTTGATGGAAGAGAGAAAAAAAGAAACCCTTATTTGTAGTTAATTGGTGTAAATATCTTAAGACAAGTATAAGATTTAAAAGTTTTATTCAATAAAAATGTACAAGTTGATGGTCGAGAACATAGACCCCGAAGAGCCAGGGGGTTGATGTGCCACACAATAGTAACGTAAAAAGAGTATATTTTTTTCAACTTTCTTATTAGGCGAATCTTTTGTTACGCCATAATCTTGATCTTATGCATATCAAAAAAAATGTTTGTGACAATATCCTTTACACTTTGCTTAATGATACTGACTGATTGAAAGATCACATAAATGCATGAAGAGACTTATAGAAAATGAGTGTCAGGGGTGATATGTGGCGCACTGATAAAAGTAAATATCATCCTACTTTGTTCACTCTGAAAAATTCAAGTAAGGAAATCTTTATTAAAACATTGAAGAATATATTTAGGCCATACGAATATTCAAGTAGCATCTTTAGATGCATTAATTTAAAACAGCATAAAATTGGAGGATTAAAAAGTTATAATTCACATGTTCATATAGAGCAACTTATACCCTTAGCCATAAGGAGGACACTTCATAATTAAATGTCTACAGTTCTTATTGAGTTATGTTCATTCTTTAGACAAATATGTAATAAAGTATTAAGTGTAAATGAACTTGATCAGCTCTACAATAGAGTTTTGATTATGTGACATCTAAAGATGTTATTCTACCTTCATTCTTTACAATTATGGTTCACTTGGTTGAAGAAGATAGATTAAAAGGACCAATCTAATATCAATGAATATATCCCACTCAAAAGTAAACAATTTTCCATTTTTACCTTATTTTCCATTGTTCTTTTTTCATATTTTATGAGTTAATATTGTATTATGTACAGATAATTTGGAAAGTTAAAGTCTTTCATACATAATAAAGTAAGGCCAGAAGGCTCAATAGCTGAGTTTTACGTGGCTAAGGAAATTCTAATTTTTTGTTCGATGTACTTTGATGGCGTAGAGACAGTATTCAATTGATCTATTCGTGTGGATAATCAACCCGATGTTAGGCCATCCAACATTGGTACTTTGTTCCCACCAATTGGAAGACCAGTTGGTGGGTTTGAATATTTCATTATTTCTCCACAAGAAAAATTACAAGCATATCATCATGTACTCACAAATTCCAAAGTAGTATACCCTTTCCTTCAGTGAGTAAATGGTGTCTATTAATTACATTAGGGTTTAATTAATAGCATAACAATTTGTTTATTTTTTCTATATGCTTTACATGAAATTTAGGTACTATGTAAGGCATAGTTTACGAAGTCGATCACAATCATCCTTTGAGATAAATAAAAAAGTTTACAAGCAGTCTGTGTCGGTAGATTTCTATTGATAATGTATATATGAATCGAGCATATGAATACTTTAAATTATCATTTCTTTTTTTTCGATAACAAATAATGCTGACAATTCTCGATCAACTGATTTGAAATACCTTGCAATTATGCCACTGGATAGAGCAAGGTGATATAATGCATACAATGTTAACGAATTTAAATTTTGGACATTAGAGCGAAATCAAGGATTGAAAACTCAAAATAGTAGAGTTTTTGGAACTTCTAGGACAAGATATTATGCAAGTAGTAGCAATAGCAACATGCATTTCGGTGGTGTCCCATATTATAAAAAATTATTAGACATTATTGAATTGAATTACCATGGACGTTTTACGGTCACTTTATTCAAGTGCATGTGGGTCAATACAGCTAATTCCAGAGGCATTACAACTGTTGAATTGGGCATGACCTCTATTGATTTTTCAAGGTTAGTTTATCTTGGTGAAAGTGAAGATTATAAGCCATACATCCAAGCCTCTGAGGCTCACCAAGTATATTATGTACAAGATGAGATGGATAAAAAGTGGAGTATGGTTATATATTTGAAACCTTGTGACTTCTATGACATAGGCGACAATGACAATGATATTATGTACAAGAGTGATCCGTTACAAGTTCAAAATTTAAAAATGTTATTTCTATATGAAGAAGTAAATTTATGCTTATCTCAGTATTAATTTTTATTATTTTTTATTTTACTTACAATAAATTTATCAATGTTACATGTTTATTATAGCTAAATTAATTTTTTTTCATTAACAGGAATTGTGAAGATGAAGAAATTTAGATCATCGATTACAAGCAAGGCGAGTGAATCTAGTTCAAGGAGTCCTCTACCCCAATTAGCGATTAGTGAGGGTGGACAACCCAAGGACATTGATACATTTGACTCTAAGGCTATCACATCCACACTCGCCCCTCTTGACACCCAAGCACTCAAGGAGGAGTTTGATATTGATAACCTCTTCCTTGACGAGGAAGAAGCCTGTCAACCTGCACAGCAGGACCATGCAAGACAAAAGAGGAGTTGGTTGGTTGATGTTATCAGTAAGTATCATAACTTTCTTAGTGGCTAAATGATTTCCTCTCGTTGAATGAATGGACTAACATTTTCTTTATAGACAGGAACAGTTAGGTCACACCTACACAATTAAAGGTACGTGATGCTTTGATCCTTCTCCATGGATAGAGGGTGGTTGTCCAGTTCAACGACACACACCAGTCAATCGGAGATGGGAGTGGTCTGCTAGTGCTAGGTGTCTTTTTGGGCACCATTGAAGATAATTTCAATTTTTTTCCTATCTCTTACAGAGACAAGAGAAGCATTCCTACAAACTATAAGACTAATGTGTTCAAAAACACTATACAGTACTAACACATTTTTTTTAAAAGTGACTTTATTTTGTATTTTTATTGACATTTATACTTTCTTTTGTAGGAAAAATTTGTAGTGGAAGCCGTGCACCAGAAGCTTATTTTGCAATCACTTGGACAAAAGGGAAGAGTTGCACGTTATAATTTGTATAGATTAAAAAATGGTGGAAATAAGACTAGAGAAGAATTGCGTAATGACATCCCAAAAGGCATCCCTCGTGATTAGTGGGTAACTTTCAAAGACTACCATCTCAAGACAAAGTCCAGAGTAATTATATTTAGTTGTTAATATATATAAATATACATATAGTTAGTCTTATTAATTTGTTTATGCAATTGACTATAATGTGGCTAAAAAAATAAACATAACAGAAAAGTCTTGCACATAAGAAGATTGAGATGATACGTTTGCATTTATCAATACTCCATCTAAATTTTAATTTATACTAAACATACATTACATTATTTGTTTAAATTTTCAGCAAACTGAGGTTGAAGGTGATACGAGAAGATGTATGGACTGCAATCCATAAAAAGGTTGACGGATCATACATTAATGATAGAGCCAGAGCAATCTGTGTAAATGTTCAAATTCTATGGGAATGAAGTATTCCGATCTTATTTAGTTATAATAATACATCTTTAATCATATTTCTTTTTCTTCTATTCGAATTTGCAAGAAAAAACTACTTTGATTCAGCGTGAGGACTATTCCACCTACGAGCTTTCCAATGATAATTCGTTGGCTAGAGCTTTAGTAAGTAAATATCACTCAGGTTAGGTTCAAGGATTTGGACTTAGTGTTTACCTTACCCAAGTCTTTGACCATAGTTTTGAAGGGTTGAGTTTACAGTCTAGGCCCTCTTACCATGAGTTACAAAATGAGGTGGCCAAATTAAAAGCAGTGATAGAGGAATGGAAGGCCGAGCGAGCATCCCGTGATGCAAAAATAGCTACACAACAACAACAAATGGAAGTAGTTATGGTTTTTCTACTCTAAAATTTTCAAGGTCAAGTGCCACTTGAGATTGCATTTGTACCGAGTCAGGATCCAAGGATAATTTTTTAAAATACTAGTTGAATTCTAAAAATGAATATTCATATAATTTGTTTTGTTATTTATTAATAACGTATATTTTTTTAGGCATCAAGTGATCAATTTAGTGGACACCAACTCCCTCAAAACGACCCAAAAAGTTAATTTATATTTATATTGTATATTTTATATAATTGTAATATGACATACATTGTAATTCAAAATTTCAATGAATATAAGTTTTTATTGTAAATTTTTACTCATACTTGTTAATTTGATTTCCTTTTAAATATTTGTATTATATTTTAATTATAAAAGAAGGAAGGAAGAGTAAAAAAAATATTTATACAAAAATATAAAAATATAAAAAAGTATATAAAAGAAAATATATAAAATATATAAATAAAATCTATATAAAAAATTTGTTTAACCACGATTATAAGAAACCGTCATTAAAACCAAGACTTAACAATGATTAATAACCATTGTTTTCTCTTATATTTATGATAATAAGGACAAAATTGTAGTAAAATTGTAACGGTCTCTTAAACGTCTTTAATGATAATCACTAAATCGTCGTTATGACAAACCAAGATGTAGTTAAATTATGACAATCTCTTGAGCGTCTTTAATGATAGTCATTGAATTGTCGTTATAATAAGTATTAGCGACGGCTTTCCCACAGTTTATTAAAACCATTACAATACCACAGGCTTTATGGCAATTTCATATACCATCGTTAAGTGCTTTAGCGACGGTCAAAACATTGCTAAAGCCAATTAAAAATCATCGCAAATACCTGTTATTCTTGTAGTGAGCATAGATGAACGTCTATAAAGTTGCAACTTGAGATAGACCACATCACCCACCTAAAACTCCCTCTCAAACCTATGTTTATCTACCTGCATCTTCATTTGGTCTTAAGCCTTCCTCATATTAACTTGGAGGAACGAAGATATGGCACGTCTAGACTTATCCATAATATCAACTACCTTTACTAGAAACTAGTCTATAGTATATAGGTTGCAAATAGTTAGTGCATACCCATAGATTGCCTCAAAGAGAATCATCCCAATGGAAACTTGATGCTTGGTATTATACTAGAACTCTAACAAGGGCATATAATCAACCTAGTTGTGGAGTTTTTCTCCAATAGAACATTGTAAGTAACATTTGAATGTCTTGTTCAAGACTTCAATTTGCCCATCTATTTGAAGATGGTAGGCAAAGGATTTATTGTTCGGTATACCTTGCATTGTGAAAAGGTCATTCTAAAAAAAACTAAGAAACAAAAGGTCATTGTTAGATATCATTATAGTGGCCAACCATGTAACTTTATTACATTGGCCAACAATGGTCTAGCCACATTTGCAATAGTGAATGGTTGCAAAAGAGTAATGAAATGGTTATATTTGGTCAATTTATCTACCACTATCAAAATCACAATCTTGCCTTGTGAATCGGTAGTCCTATGATGAAATCGAGTGAAATAGGATGCCAAGCATTTGAAGGAATATGAAAGAGCTGCAAGAGACCTGGATAAGAAACAGATTCACTCTTATTTTATAAACATGTGGAACATTCTCTCACAAACTGTTGCACTTGTTTCTGCAGTCCTTTCCAATAAAAAATTGGTTTTATTCTTCTATAAGTATTATATATTCCTGAATGTCCAGCTCACGAAGAAGCATGATACAGGGAGATAATTTCCTTTCTTAACACATTATCGTTGCCCATGACTAACCTTCATTTCCTTTTTAACGCATCATTCTCCTATATATACTTATTGTGACCCCTCTCCCCCCTCCCCCCGATTGAGCTTAGAGTGCTAAGATTCTATTATGAATCTTCTCATCTGAATTGTAAGAGGCCTTAACCTGTGTCAAAATATCAAAACCTACTACTAATATTTCTAACAATGTTCATTCTTCACTGCCTCTTCTTGAGAGTGCATCAGCACCTATGTTGTCCTTCCCCCTTTTATATTTGATGACAAAATCCAAACCAAGCAATTTCTTGAATCCTCAACTTTGCATTGTGATACTCAGTTGCTAGTTAAGAAGATACTTAAGAGACTATTGGTCAGTCTTGATTGAAAATGGTGGCCTATTAAATAAGCTGACCATTTTCTACAGCAAAGACTAATGCAAATAATTCCTTTTCATAGACAGATATGGACTGATATTTTGGACCCGTCACCTTGCTAATATAAGCTATTGGTTTTCTATCTTGCATTAAAATTGCTCCAATGCTAGTATTGGATGCTTCTGTTTCTATCACAAATAGCCTAGAAAAGTCAGGCATGGTTAAGGTTAAGGATGTGGTCATGAGTTGCTTAAGCTTGTCATTCAAAATTCTGATTCTTCAACAATTCAACAAGGGATTTTCTAATAATTCCATAGTTTTTAATAAAGCATCTATGATATCCAGACAACTTTAAACAACCCCTAAGCTTATTTATTGATAAAGGAAATGGCCAACTGTGCGTTGCTTGCACCTTCTTGGGGTCTGTAGCTACCCTGTTATAAGATTTAATATGTCCTAAATATTCCACCTGAGTCAACTCGAAAGAACACTTACTTCGCTTGGCAAATAATATGTGATTTCTTACTATGACTAAGACCTCTTTCAATTGTTGCAAGGCTGCTGCCAATCCCTATTGTATAACAAGATGGGATAAAAAACTAGAACAAATTTCCTTAAGAATGGTCTAAAGATATGGTTCGTCAATGCTTAAAAGGTCGTCAAGGCATTTGTCAAACTAAAAGACATAACTAACCATTCGTAGTGTCCATTGTGGGTCCTAAAAGTTGTCTATGGTACATCCTCCTCATATATTCTTATTTGGTGATACACAACCCATAAATCCAATTTATTGAAATACTTTGCTCCATACAACTCATCTAGCAATTCCTCTATCAATGGAATAGGAAACCTATCTTTGATTGTAAGATCATTTAACTTCCTATAGTCTACACAAAACCTCCATGAATTATCTTTCTTTTTCCCCAAGACAATTAAAGATGAGTAAGGACTAGAACTCTGCTGTATAACCCCTTATTCTAGCATCTCATCCACCATCTTCTTAATAATATCTTTTTGAATTTGGGGATACAAATATGGTCTTTGATAAATAGGATTGCTACATTCCACAAATGTGATCTTGTGATTATACATTATATAAGGTGGCAAGTGAGTTGGTTCTTCAAATATCACTCGAAATTCAGTCAGTAACTACTCAAGTTGAGACTGATTTTCATGCTACCTGTTAAGGTTACTCCTCTCACTTTCACCCACTGTCATCAACGTCCCTTCATTATCACTAGCTATTCTAATGAAATAGGCTTCTGGAACTACAAATAATCGCCGGGCTATGCCTTTTGCACTCCAAACTTGCATATAAAGTCTAATTCCTTCCAAGGATACATTCTGCCCTTAATAAGAAAAAGACAATGAGATTTCTGCAATCCCATTGTATAGTGGCTAGAGACCATAATCATTGCATTCCCAATATAGCACCATAAGTTGAGAAGGAAAAAAAACTACCTTGAATTGATATTTCCCTACTCTCTATAACAATTATTCACACTTTGAAGTGACCATGATGGATTCTTCATTAGCAACTTTCACCTTATACCCTTTGATTTGTTGAGCCTTTAACCCAAGTTCCTTCACCAAATGGTTGCTAAGGAAGATGTGAGTGTTTCTAATGTACACCAAAAAAGTTAAGTGTTGTTTCTTAATGCTACCTATTAATTGCATGGTGTTACCTCCTAAATGGCATTGCAATACATGAATCAAGATCTCAATATCATCCCTCTCAACTTGTTCTCCTTTTGTCTTTTGCCCTGCTTCCTGCCCTTCTATCAATTCTTCTTTTGAATCTTGTTCTAGCCATATGGCATTTAATCCTCCCCAAACTTTGCAAACATTCTAATTGTTAAAGTCATATTTGTCCTCACAAAATTTACAAAGCCCTATTTCCATTCTATTTGACATTTTTATGGAATTTTTCTCCCTTGGACCTCTATTATTTTGCCTCTGGTTATTTTGGTTAGAGTTTCTGCTACCCATATTAGCAAACTAGGTTATCCTAGAAAAACTAGCCTTTGAGAATTTGGATATGCAAAGTATGATTTGGTCAAAGAAGATTTAAAGTAACTTGTAATAGGGTAATTGGAGATACCATTGTGGCTTATGTAAGAAGAACTTTCGTAAGTTCTTGGATAATAAAGATTTATAGCATTATGATGACTATAATGTCTACCTGACATTAGATGGTACAGCTGCAAACTGAGCTCCAAAAGTATGTCTTCTTGAATTCCTACCATCATTATAGCTTCGTTCATGGTTGTTGATCTTTGTAATCGAAGAGCTTTTTCCAAAGGAACCTTCAATCCTCCTAAGAAATAGCTTAAAGTTGTATGATCATCCACAATCACCCTCAAAACTAACTCGTTAAATGCCTCCATATACTTAGCTAAACTCTCATTTTCTTTCAGTTTAACTAGCTTCGGCATTGGGTCATTAAAACTACTTATATCAAACTAAGTTTCTAGTGCTTCAAGAAATTCTCTCCAATCAAGAGAATTCGTACCTCGAGATTTCAAGTAGTGTTTCTACTACACAAATGCCTTAACTTTCATAACCATCAACAGTAGTTTCAACTTACGCTCTTCGAACATATCTTCTAATATGAAGAATTGGTTGCACTTATCCCTCCATAATCGAAACCCATTGCCATCAAAACAAGGGAATGATTCATTCACACCCTTATAGATAGTACTTGCCCCAGATTTAGTCCTCTCCTCCCTAGTCACTTCTTCATCAACTTTGGCCAATCTCTTATTCAAGATTCCACTCATGGATGCCATTATCTGCGGAGGTGCAAGATAGGATTAAGTTTAAAAGAGAGTGTTATAAGGAGTGTCACTTATGTAAAGATAAGGCAATTTGGGATAAATATAAAGCGGCTAAGAAAGATGCTAAGAAGGCTGTGAGTGAAGCAAGAACTAGAGCTTTTGAGGGATTATATCAATCTTTAGGAACTAAGGAGGGAGAAAGAAAAATTTACAAGCTTACGAAGGGTAGAGAAAGAAAGACAAGGGATCTAGATCAAGTGAAATATATTAAAGATGAAGAGGGTAATGTTTTAGTAAGGGAGCATGATATCCAAGCACGATGGAGGAGTTACTTTCAAGGACTTTTTAACGAAGGGCATGAGTTGACCTACAACTCTGACAGACTTAATACTGCAGAAGAAGACCATAATTATACTTTTTATCGTAGAATCCAAGAGTTTGAAGTAGAGAAAGCTCTGAAGAGAATGGATAATGGCAAAGCAGTAGGACCTGATAATATACCTATTGAGGTGTGAAAAAGTTTAGGAAGGAAGGGTATAAGTTGGCTCACTAAGTTGTTTAATGTGATAATGAAATTTAAGAAAATGCTGGATGAATGGAGGAGAAGTACTTTAATCCCTATAAATAAAAATAAAGGAGACATACAGAATTGTTCCAACTATCGAGGGATTAAACTCATGAGCCACACTATGAAGTTATGGGAGAAGATCATTGAGCAAAGATTAAGACAAGAGACTCAAGTTACAGAGAACCAGTTTGGATTTATGCCAGGAAGGTCAACTATGGAAGCAATTTATTTACTACGGAGATTGATGGAAATGTATCAAAGCAGACGGAAAGATCTGCATATGATTTTTATTGATCTGAAAAAGGCATATGACAGAGTGTTAAGAGAGATCCTATGGAAGGCTTTAGAAAAGAAAGGAGTACACATTGCGTACATTCGAACAATCAAAGACATGTACGACGGGATAACAACTTGCGTGAGAACACAAAATGGGGATACAAAGAATTTTCCCATAACTATTAGACTACATCAAGGATCTTCTCTGAGTCCGTATCTTTTTAACTTGATTTTGGACGCAGTTACTGAACATATACAAGAGTTGGGGCCTCAATGCATGATTTTTGCAGATGATATAGTCTTAGTTGGTGAATCGAAAGAGGAAATAAATATGAAGTTAGAGTCATGGAGACAAGTTTTAGAAACACATGATTTCTGAAGAAGTAGAAATAAAACAGAATATGTGGAATGTATTTTTAGTAATAGACGAACAAATACAAATGTAGACGTGAAACTTGGAGACTATATATTAAAACAAGTTACAAGTTTTAAATATCTTGGGTCCATTATACAAAATGACAGTGAAGTAAAAGAGGACGTAAACCACAAGATTCAAGCTGGATGGATGAAATGGAGGAAAGTTTCGAGTGTCATTTGTGATAAAAAAAGTGCCGCTCAAAGTTAAAGAAAAATTCTACCATACGGCTATAAGACCTGCTATATTGTATGGTATGGAATGTTAGGCGGTTAAAAGACAACATGAAGATAAACTCAACGTTGCAGAGATGAGAATGTTGCGTTGGATGTGTAGACACACCAGAAGAGATATGATTATAAATGAGTGTATTAAAGAGAAAGTTGGTATAGTACTTATTGTGGAGAAGATGGTTGAATCTCGCTTAAGGTGGTTTGGCCATGTGTGGAGAAGACCTGCAGAAGCTCTAGTGAGAAGAGTTGATCGGATGGAGAATAATCCAATAATTAGAGGTAGAGGGAGGCCAAAGAAAATAATAAGTGAAACTATTAAAAATGATTTAATAGTTAATAACTTATCTATTGATCTCATCCATGATAGGCCACTATGGCGCCGTTTGATCCATGTAGCCGACCCCACCTAGTGAAAAAATGCTTAGTTGTTGTTGTTGTTGTATTGCAAAAGGAAAACCCCAATAATGGTTCCAAGAATTACAATTACAATGTATTACATTCAAAGTGACTTCCTCTATTCTCCTCTACCCTTTGAACCCTTCACAGACATTAACCTTTATTCAATTCTGCTACAATTACAAACTTTCCTGAACCTCACTTAACCACGTGCATAGGCATCAATAATATCATTGTAATCATTCCATACAAAACAATGTGTTCTGATTATTACACACTTTGACAAAACAGTGCGTTCCCTACACTATTCCAAGTGTAACAAATTATGTCACATTTTCTACTCCTTTGAGTTCTATGTTTGACAATTTCTTTCTCTATGTGCACCCTCAATCTCGACATCATATTCAGTTTCCCTCTCTTCACCATTCTCTGCCTCTCTTCTTTTTCTGCTACAATTACTAACTTTCCTGAACCTCACTTGACCACGTGCATAGGCATCAATAATATCATTGTAATCATTCCATACAAAACGGTGTTTTCTGATTATTACACACTTTAGTAAAACAGTGCGTTCCCTACACTATTCCAAGTGTAACAAATTATATCACATTTTCTACTCCTTTGAGTTCTATGTTTTACAATTTCTTTCTCTATGTGCACCCTCAATCTCGACATCATATTCAATTTCCCTCTCTCTTCACCATTCTCTGCCTCTTTTCTTTTTCTCCTCCCCACAAGGCATTCTCTTCATTGGGAGAAAGTGAAGGAATTTGGGTGAATAAGGGCTATTAATGATATGACTAATATTAATAAGTGGAGTTCATATTATTGTAATTTCTAATTTTAATATATTGTATTTTTCCACCTAGTAACTAAGGGTATTATAGAAATTTTATCAGTAATTTACTAATTTTGAACATTTAACTAAAAAGTTAACTATGGATTAATTTGTAATTTTTAAAAAAAAATATAAGAAAAACTTGTGTATATTTTTAAAATAAAAAGAATGTATATGTATTTAACTTAAAATACATGTCTTACTCTTAAAATTTTGATACTTAAACCTAACCCAAATTAAACTCTAAATTTTCAAATCAACCGAACCCATATAACCATAAAGCCCAACCAACCCATCATCAGAAGTCACATGAAGCCGAATCAACCCTACTTAACATTATCTCGAATATAAATAATGGAGCAGGAATTACAGAGGAGAGGTATTCCAACAGGATAAGTTGATTTGGGACATGCGTAGCAAATAATCCTAATTCTAAGCCTAAGAGCTTATCAAGTTGGAGCACCTGCAGTTATAGATTGAACTTCGTACAAAATCTGGAGGTCACAATCTTCATTCGCAGCCTTTATCCTTGCTCCACTTTTTGCCAAAATATTTATAAAAAAAGACCCTGGCCGTCGGTTACAAGACCAGATCTCAGCTGCTAAATTCAGATGTAGACTGTAGATCTGCCATGCTATCGTTGCACAGGTTCTTCTTCCATCCTGTGCAGCAAAAAACAGTCCCTATTTTAAATATTCAGCAACTGCAAGCAGTTATTAGCTAACCTAAATTCTAGTCTCAAAGCTACATTCCTGTCATATCTGGGTTTTTAACCATGGGTGTGCCTGGTGAAGTCAAAATGGAGAAATAAGAACTGCCATTGTAGTTGGATATAACGTACCTCTATATACACCTTGTTTTAACCCTCCCCTGCAATTCCTTTCAATGTGACTCCTACAAATCACATTTTAGAATATTTTAACGTGTGTCAACATCAGTTGCAAGTTAAAATAGGTTTTTTTGTCAAACAGAATGGAAAATTTTTGCCCTTACACTTTAATGGATCATATATTTAGAACCCTATATAGCATATAACTGCCTGAATTTCTCAATTTCATCTCATTATAACCAAGTCTAGACAAAAAAAGAAAAAAGAAAACTCACCTATATATTTTAGAACCTAAAAGGTATCTCCCTCTGCATGCTTCAGAAAAGTTACAAAAAAATAAAAAAAAATAAAAAAAGAGAGGTCACCATCCTGAAATAGAATGAGATACATGATTGGGAAAAACCTTGAGCTTCCACAATAGTTTGCAGAAATCTAAGGGCCTGTTTGCTTTTGTTTCATTTTAAAAAAAAAAAAACATTTTGTGCAATAATTTTTAAATACAGTTTTGAAGAATAAAAAAAGTCGTTTGGATAATTTATTCTAAGAACAGTGTTAAAAATTTTGAAAACATGTTAGAATTGTTTCTACTATTATGTTTTTAAAACAACAATTTAGAAAATAGTTTTTGAAATATCCCACTCAGAAACACCATTTCCAAACATGTTTTAATATTGTTTTAATTTTAAGAATAAGAAACTGTTCCCAAGGACAGGATCCAAACAGATGATGATTATCAAGATAACATGTGGCATCCCCAAGCTATAAAGAAAACCATATAAATTCAAAAGAAGACAATCACAAGACCATCAATATTTAGACAGCCACTTGTACTTCAAGGTACGAGAGTGTTTAGAAATACGGTTAACTGATCATGGTAGGTCAAGATAAGCATAATAAGCTGAATAAATAATCATATGAAAAAGTGAGGATTTCATCAATCATTCATTGACCCAAACAACTGACTGAATTGTTTGGTTTAAATTGTCTCTAGGACATTCCAAGCTTCTAATTAATGGGCACCAACCTTGAGGAAGATCCAGTGCAAAATCATCACCTGCCTTACAAACTCGCATGAATCCCAAGTTATCCACTTCAAGAAGTAAAGTTTGTAACCTCAAAAAGTATAAATGCTGTTTAGCATTAAATAAATAAATTATGGCATGGACTTCTTGTAAATTTAGATGGCTTTCAAATACCTGGAAGCCACTTGTCCACAAAAATCATAGTTTCAAGAGCATAAGTGATATACTTCAAACTCACCTATTTATTTGCTTATGAAAGCAAATCATGATCAAAACAATAGATAGTCATTTACCTTCCTTGGCAGTAATGTTTTTCCATTTATCCTTGAGATCAGCTGGGGTACGATTGTTATCAAATACATGACAACCAAATTTTAAAATTTTCCTCCAAGGGATATTCCGGTTTTCCATTGAGAATCTTAACACTCCTACCTGCAATGTAAGGACCAAAGCTGATGCTCAGGATTGAGATAATATGAGATTCAGGAACAAACAAATAATTATGTCTATTTAATCTCTAAAACAAATTTTTATACTGTTCAAAACAACTTTTGAAAATCATAGACTGTTCACTAGAATCTACACAACAAAGTCCTGATAAATGGGATGAGGTGAAAATAGCACAGATCTCAGTTCGTTGTGCTTATAGAACATCATAGCGTTTGACAGTGATGAAGTAATATCTGCAAGTGTAAGCTATTCAAATCAATTTATAAGTAGAAATACTGGTGTCTAATTGTTGCCCCATTCAGATAAATGGGAGAACAGCATAAGCACAACCATTATCCAGGATTGCTGTGTGGATCTACTAATTATGCTTCATCCATTCTTCTTCAATCCTAAGTCTTCCATATATAATTAAAAAAGAGTCAGCAATTGATCAACAAGTGACTTGTCCATACAGCCAACTGTCTGTCATAAAATGTGTACATTCTACTTCTACCATATCAAGCTCTTGGTTGAATAATGAGGCACCAGTGGACCTAGGAAAACAGGAAACGTCAAAAAGAAGTTTCCAGCATTTTCTTCTCAAAACATTAAAATTGAAAAAATTAATAATGAAAACACGACAGCATACTTGTAAATATTAAAAACAATAGCTTTAGTTTTTTTTTCTTTTTTTAATGTGCAGAAGGTGGCACACTTGTAATTATAAAAACAATAGTTTTAGGTTTTTTCTTCTTTTGTTAACGTGTACAAGTTCTCATCAACATCATACTTCTCTTCCTCTGCATTCAACTCAGCAAGCAATCCAATGAGAGTCTCTCTTTTTGAAAGCCAACCCAGTTATCATGCTTTTAGTGATGCAGTTTGTAAGACGAGAAAAGCCTTCCTACATCTTCGTTGACAGCAAAACAAGTATGTTTCTCTTTCTTGGTTGATGGCAGGATACTTCCTCTTCTTGGTTGAGACCAAGCTACACTCTATTCTTTCTTTTGTTATTTGTTGATTGATCTGCATTCCTCTACTCCCATTTTTGGTTTGGGTGCTCATGATGTTGGGTTCATAGAATGTCTGCCTATTTTTGGAGGTTTTTTTCTCTACCATTTTGAGGTTTTAATGCCAAAAGGAGAATGAGATGCTTCGGAATTGTACTTATAGGAGCTCCCCACCAACATTAAATTAGTTAGCTGTAATAATTAGGAGTTGACGGCATCGACAAAGATGCTTTGTAGCTTAAAATGAACTCAAAACAGAAGAAAAAAGAATAAGATGATTGACTAAGTGGGGGGGGGGGGAATGATTAACTCACATAAGATGTCAATGACCATGGAAAAAGGTAATGCCATGAAGGGAGACTGAAAGGAGGTGCAGTAGCAGTACCCCTTCAGTGAGAGAGCAAGAACTCACAAAAGCTGATGACCTTATCCCACATCCTTCATTGCCAATCTCTCTTGTGTTGCTGTCTCCTACCCTACAAATGTTATCCATTAATTTGATTTGATAAGCTGAGGGATAGTAGGCTATTACATGCTTCTCTGTCTTACAATTATGCTTCTGTTGACTTCCTATATGAGTTTACAATACAATCCATTTAATCAATATCTATCCTAGAACCCCATATGAACTCAATGCTTCTTTGTAAAATAACATTTTTCCTTGTAAGATTCCAGTTCAATGCATTGAACCTGATGGAGAGCTGTAGATCTGTGGGAATAGCTGAACCCATGAAACCACCCTCTGGGGAATAACGGTTATTACAAACTTTTAGGTTGGATTCGGATAGATTAGTTACTTAACCCAACAAATGAGATGTTTTTAGACTGTTCTGTTTCATCATACTATAACTCTCTGTTTTAATATCTACCTTATTATTTGACAAAGCATTGTCTATATCAAACCCGGTGGTTAAATTTGCATTGCCCTTTTAGTGGGTACTTGCCAAGCCAGTCTATACACTATAGCTGCCCCCATCAATTGCATGGGAAAGAATGTCAAAAGTTTTACTCAGCAGATTCTTCTTTCACATCATTAATGAGACAGGCTTGTTTCATGGCCCCTTTGGGGATTTCAGCTCATGGGTATTTTAAGGGAGTTCTTTCGCCTGTTATGGACAGGGTTTGGTTATAGACACTCTTCATTGAGAAATGTGATTCAAAGGTGTTTTGTAGTATTGAAAGCAAGATGTCCCATTTCGAAGTTGATGCCAAATTATCCTTAGAACACAAAGACAAATTATAGACACTCTTCATTGAGAAATTTGATTGAAAGGTGTTTTGGAGTATTGAAAGCAAGATTTTCCATTTTAAAGTTGATGCCAAATTATCCTGTTAGAAGACAAAGACAAATTATAGACACTTCATAGAGAAATGTGATTGAAAGGTGTTTTGGTGTATTGAAAGCAAGATTTTCCATTTTGAAGTTGATGCTAAATTATCCTGTTAGAAGACAAAGACAAATTTCTATAGCTTGTTGCACAATACATAATTTTATTTGGATAATACAAGAGACAGACTATTTAAAGATTATCCTAAAGAAGACATGATAGTACAAGGAAAACATGGTTTAGGAATGGATAAACGAGGTTTCAATTTTAATGCTATTCAAACATAGATGACCAACATTAGAGAAAACATTGCTAACCAAATGTGGGACAATTATAATATAGCCCATTAGTAATAGCTTGAAGGAAAGAGTTAGATCTTAGATATTGTTTATTTTACTTTAATCCTTTATTATTTTGAATTTAATTAAACATATTTGAAGCATGTTGATAAACAATCACATTCAATATAAAATGCATTGTTTGATATGGCAAATGATTTTTCAAAATTAATCAAATTTTTTTATTTAAAAATTATTTGCAACACTTTTTTAGCTTATTTATCAATACATCACAATATAATCTAGTTTGAATGCAGTAAATCTATTTCACAATATAATTAGTTTAATAAATAATGACATACTAATAATAAAAACAAAATTATATTCAAAAATGAAAACAAATAATCAAACATGTTTTCATAATTTTCAATATTTTGAAAATTCAAAACCAAACACATTTTCATTGTTTTCATTTTTTGAAATCATGTTTTAACTTTATAAACCAAACATGTTTTCTAAATAATGAAAATTTGAAAATGAAAATAAAAAATAAAAACTGAAAATGTTTTCACAAAAAACAGGCTCTAAATTTTTCCCTATTTAAGTACCTCATGAGTCTACACCAGACAAACATATAAAGAGAGAGAAAGGATTCTCAAATACAGTGAAAGTTCAAATGCAGGCACATGCATATGATTTTTTGTTATGGTTATATGTCTGAAATTATAACTGGTTTGAACACATTTGACATTGTTGTACAAAGTATGCCAAATTATGTCATAATGTGGTATCCACAATTCAGTCAGTTCTATGAAAAACATATGTATTCATGGAAATTATACCTTCAGCGTGCTTTCTTCTTCAGCTGTCCAGTTTAATCTCTTACGCTTTCCAGTTGATAAAGTCGTATTTTTGCTGCAATTGAGAATAATAAATAAATTCCTTAACTACATTACGGAACTATGAGAGCAAGTCAATACCAAGATTGTCAAGATCTCAATCTAAAACTTAAGATCTTACATTCCCAAATAACCACAAAATTAGTTAATAGCTTCACATAAGATAACACCAATCACATGGTGATATTTTTCAAAAAATAAAATTCAATGAATTCCTACAAACAAGCATGCAACAACAAAACAAATATTTTTCCATTAAGTGGAGTCAACTACATAAATCAAACAACGTCAAAATGTCCTATAGTAAATAAAATCAATAGAGAGATTATTAATTGCATGCATAAATAAATGCATACCAAAATGAATTACTCACCCTTGCTTAGAAGACCACTGTGGTTGTCTTGAAGTTTTGGAAGTGGTAACTTCCTCATTTTGGTAAGAACCACTTTTATCCTCTGTGTCACTCTTCAGAGGTAATGATTTCCTGACAGATGAAACTCCCTGAGGATATCCTGTCTTCCGTGCCCTTTGTTTGACACGAATTTTCTTCATTGAGAGAGCCTCAGAACCTGAATCATTCTCTGCATATTCTTGTGTCTCTTTGTCAACTTCTATATCAGATGAGCGTCTATCTGTATATTCTCCCAAATGGAAAGCACGCAAAGGTTTTGCTTCCACAACAATCCTTTCATGTCCATTTTGATAATTATATATTGTATCCTCTGGTTCAATCTTCTCTTTTCCTTCAACAGATCTGGTTTCATGTGTTTCAGAAATGTTATTCACATCAAATTTCTCTCTGTTAGTAGATTTATGAGCCAGCTCAATATGTACAGGTGTCTTTTCTTCTCTATAAGGTCTAGAATCACCAGTATAGGCTACTAAAGCATTTGCATGAGCTTTACCTTCTTCAACTGCAATGCCATGTTGATCAGCACTAGTTGTCACTCTTTCTATTTCTTTTTGTTGATCTCCCACCGTCTGCAAAGGCTGACCACGGACACTGTCATTGCCCTGCCTATCATGATGACCTAAGCAGCTCCCATTTAACTCCTTGAGCTCTTTCCTCTCAGCTTCCTCATCTTTCTGTACCAGTTTATCACTTGTAACAGCATTTTTAGCCAAAAAGTTTGACAAATCTTTCTTTGCTATCAAGGCCTTTTTCCTCAATTCTTGAACCTCTGACACTGCTCGTTTGTACCAGCAATAGGGGCAATAGAAATTCCCCATATCATCAAATTTAGGTTCACTGAAGATACATTTTGCATGGAGAGTCACAGGGCAACCTCTTTCACCACAAACTAATACTTCTCCACCTTTATCGCAACACATGCAAATCATTCTGTCCAACAAATCTATAAATATGTAGTCAAGACCTAAACTATCACGAGGGTTTCTAGTAGAGCCCTCATCCATATTGCCTTTTGAACCCACCTCTCTAACCTTTCCCAGATCATGATTACTCTCAATTGATATTTTAGCCACAGCCGCATTGTCTTCAACCTGCTTCGAGTTTAAAAATTTTACGAAATGGGTCATTTCAAATTAAATAATTCACAAATTATAATGAATTTGATCAAAATGTTATAACCCAGTTGCAAGGGATGAGATTTGAGTCCCACATTGAAAGTATGGGATTTTAATGAAGAGCTTATATAAAGCTTGAGCTCTCCCACCTAATGATGTAGCTTTTAGGGTATGGCTCTCTCAAAGATTCATATCAAAGCCTTTCACCACATCTCCTTTCCTCTTCCTTTCTCCCTTGCTAGTGCGAAATGGGACGCACCAGTTACAAAGAGAGGTGGAATGTTATGACCAATTCAAGTTCCACATTGGAATTCCAATGATACCTCATGAACTAGCTTTTAGCTTTGGGATGTGGCTCTTCTAAACTTTCATATCAATTAGATCCATAAAACAACCCATATATTATAACAACTGGTTACCCCAGAAAACAAGAAAAGAAGAGGTTTCCCAAAAGCTCAAAGACCCACAACTCTAACAAGTCGTGGATCAAGATGAAAAATGGGCATCATCAAAACAGAGTGAAATAATATTACCGGACTCCTGGAAGTTCATAGCACAGACACCCTACAGACATACCAAAAGCTAAAAGCATTCCCACTCAAATTGGTTTCTCAGCAGCCAAACAGAACAGAAATTGAAGGGGAAAAGTGTTTCGCAAACCGACATTTGGAATTTGAAATCCCAGGAATTATGAGATTCAGAAGACGAACCTGACTAACGAGGACAGGGATTGTCCTGACGGTTGGGTGGACGCGCTTGGCAGAGGCTGTGGCTCTATCTCCACGGAGAGTCTTACTTCTCATCAGTATTTTACGTACGATTTCCCGTCCTCAGGCGATATAGCAGAGAAGCATTGACATTCACGTCATTTTCCGAACCCAAACGAGCGTTGGGATGCTTTGCGGGTTTGGTTTGTCCTATTTTGTATTTTTATTAAAAACAAAAAATATTATTAAAACTATTTTTGTTAGAGTTTTAAAACACAATTTTTAAAATAAAATGAAAACAAAAATATTTATCAGTATTTTAAAAAAAATAATCGGTAATATTTTTTATAATAAAAAATTATTATAATTATTAAAAAATTAAAATACTATCATAATTATTTTAAAAAATTAAAATTTTAAGGGTTCATTTAGAATACATGATAAAAGATACGAGATAGGATAATTTATCTTATTTTATTTTTATTTTATGTTTAATGAGTCAGTAAGATATGATAATAGTATTAAGTTTACTATCTTATACTGCATTTTTAGTTAAAATCTGTATTCTATGAAACTAATTGGATTAAAGATAGAATAACATATTTTACTATTTCACCCCAGACTTCAAAATTGCCCCTCACAAATGGTCCTCCTCTTCACCCTCAAAATGCCTATCATCCCTCACCCCGTTAACACTCGTTGTCTCTTGCATCTTTATGTTTACATCTAATTATATATATTTTTATGTTACGTTTTGTTTTTCTAAATTTATAATTTATTTTTTGTAAATTGTCTAGTGTATTTAGGTAAAGTTTCTTGAAAAATATTATATCATCGATTATAATTTACATATAGATAATCTTTTAATATATTGTTCATTTGACTAATTTTGTTATTTTATATAATTTATATTATATCTTATTATTATTTTATTTGCTCTAAACACATAATAGGATAACATAATATTTATCTTAATATGTATCAAACACTGTATAGGATAAGAGTTTATCAAACTCATATTTTATCCTACTCTTATCTAATATGTTATTATATCCGTTTTTAACTTATTCTGACCATCAAACGAACCGTAAAACTAATAGATATTTATAAATATTTAGACTAATTTGATTTGAAAATAAATATAAATAAATTTTAAATTTTAAAAAACATATATATTTTTAAATAATAAAAATTTTTAAATAAAAACATATTTTAAGAATTAAAAATTAAAAATTTTAAAATATTTTCACGAACCAAATTTTTCTAAACTTGCTTCCATTGCCATTTTTTCATCATTTTTCGTATTTCCTATTAATTATTATTAAAAAAAACTTAAATTCCAGTCCACTAGAAAAATTTTCCATGCTGCATCATTGATATGATGTCCAATGAATTTGTTGGAGGCAGGGAAGGGAGGTGGGAGGATACTTGTATATATCAACCTTTAACATAATTTTTCAATTTATTTTCCTTTCAACTTAATTTATTAATCCATATAGATATAAAAGAGATACACATTTTGATCCTTGTCAGATACATGCTATCACAATTTGGTCCTAAAAATATACTATTACTTGAATTAATCATAACAATGAACTCATTACTCATTGGTCCATTTGTTAACTTTATTATCTTTTAATGAATTTGCTAATGTGACACGGTAAATGCTTATCTAAACTAATAATATTTTATCTTGCACTATTTCCTTTCTCAATAATAAAGCACATAAAACACTAGACAAGCAAATGATGGTGGACCTCTTCCTAAAATGGATGGATAATTCAAAGGAGGTCTTAGCTCGCAATTGACCACAAAAGGGTTTTGTCTCTATTTGGAAAAAGTGATATTTCAATGACATTAAAAAACTAGCATCAAAACAATAAATTGTCTCACGTTTATAGTTTCCTTGGGATACGAAGCCAGAGTGGCTAATATACCACTCTTTAAAAATAAATGATATTTAGAATTTAATAACAAAACTATGGTGAACACTCTAGTCTACTCCAAGGTTATTGGAACTAACAAATAGCGTTTTGAAGCTATAAATACTTGAGACATGGAGTAACTAGCCTCAATAAATTCGAAGGCTTTTGTTTGTATAGAAGAATATGCTATTTGTTCATTGTGTGTGATTCATTGGAGCAAATGCATCAATAAGAAGAAAAAAAATATTTGACCTAACCACACCATGGCATAAACCCATCTTGAATTCTTCAGCCAAACAGCATATAAGATATTCTTCCCTAGCATACACAAGCACCTTAGTACCATCCGCAAGAAGAGTAGGAATGTCTACTTCCAAATTTCCCTTTCAATCCTTCAACAGAGAAGGATAAGCCTAAAATGAAAGTAAAAAATGATGAAGGATGACCAAGCAAAGGGAGAATCAAGACTAAAAAATGTTCAAGAAAGAAGGTGAATAGAAAGAAAAAAAAAGGAAGATAACGAAAAGAAGAACGAACATAACAAGTATGAAGGAAAGCAGAAGTTGGAAGAGGAGAAAGGGTCAGATAGTAAAAGAGGAGCCAAAGACTCTTGTGTCCAACAAAGGAAAGAAAAAGAAGAAGCTTGTTTCTGCCCCCCGTAAAAAATCTTCAAGACTCAGCTCTACGATGAAAAAGGTAGTTGATATATGAATCTCAAAAGTGTTCAAGTTCCAACAAAGAGAAGAGTGCATCTGATAAGAAATCTAACAACCAATATACATCTACAACAGGAAGCATTAAAGAAGTCAGTGAAGCTGAGAGCAAATATAATCCTAAGAAGAGTTCTGCTCCTTCCACTGAAAAATTTGAGAATCAGTTCAAAGAACTCTCTAAGGAAAGGTCTAAAGAAGAAAGTCAAGGTAAAGTCAGTGGGAACAAAGCTCAAAGTAAAAAGGACCAAGTTGAGATAGAAAAAATGAACCAGAGTTTGTGTCTTAGCCTTCATAAGCTACTATGGACTAATTAATAAAGAAGGTAGATATTTTAATTGTGGGTCACAACAACATAAAGATAGAAATCCAAGCTCTAAGAACTAACATCAAGGAAATGAAGAATTGAATGGAAAATCAAAAAGTTTGGATTTAAGACCTTATGAACACTGCTCAGCCTGGAACTGCTCCTGTACAACTTGGATCCACCTTCACTCTACCCCCAGATAACTAGCTTGGAAACATAATTTGGATGACCCCTTTCCACAGATATTTGAATCCTATAATCCTAACCATTCACTTCCATAATTGGTCCTTTTCACTTCGTAAAATTTTAAGATCCCGTAATGATTTTGATGATAACAACTTATATGTAGTAATAAGTTTGCAAGTTTCATTTGATAATTTGGAATTTAATTATAAAAGAAAAATCTTTGTAGTTAAGAAGCATAATTAAGAATTAAATGGAGATTAAGAATAAGCCTAATTATGAATGAAGCTATCTTGTCCAAATAACTAAATGACAACATATTATGGCCTCATGAATTTGTGAAATTATTACTATTAATTGTTTTATGTGATAGCCTAGTATTAAATTATGCTTGAAGAAGAAAATTAGATATGACGCAATGCTAACTAAAGAAGAGTTTCTAGAAGGACAACTATGCACAACTTAAACCCCAAGCAAGAGCTTTTAGAATGGATGATAGCTGTCATGCAAGTTGGCCTGCTTAATTCCCACACTGAATATGATCTATGCTAAAACCAATGTAAATCTGGAGCTAAATCACGAAGCAAAAACATGACAACCTAAGGCCAAAATGCAAAAGTGATAGAAGCTTCTGTTTTGAATGTTGGAGCTTACATGGTTTTGAGGCCAAGTGTTCAAATGGCTATATTCTAGAGAGTGACATATATTTGCATCAAAGACATGAAGAAAAAAAATTTGGAGACCTAAGAAACACATTACACTTAAGACTCATTTAAAAACTAGAAGTTGTGTGCTTATCTATGTATATCAAGTTTATCGTATGCTTTCGATAAGCGTAGTGGACTTTATCGTGTTCATCTAATTTTCAAAAGCGTGTGCTCTTCAACCAACATCTTTTCTTAAGTTTTAAGAGCTTGACAAAATATAAGAAGTAAAGGTTACCCTGGTGTGGTGTAAAAGCAAGTCTGTCTCCCTATTTGTAAGGTTACCTAGTATGATGTATAGACTGTTGAGCTTCCATATTTGTTAGATAGCCTAGTATGGCTTAAGAGTCGTATTTTCTCTCCTATTTGTCTAAGTTTGGCTGAGTTCCTGAGTGAAAAATTTTATAAGGTTTAAGTGTAAATAGATTACCCGGGTTTGGGTTGTAAAAGCAAATTTGTTGAGCCTATACTTCTGGTAATTGCCCTTGATTTATAAAAAAATATTTTATTGGTATGGCTGGAGAATGAATGTAGAATCTTTCCTAAAATATAAACGATTATACATTTTACGGTGTTCAACATTTCTCTCTTACTTGTTGGGTTTTTGTTTTGCCTTTGATTCTGAAAATCTTTGGCAAGTAAAACTTGCATTTCTAAACAGCTTCAAAGTTATACATTGAGGTGTTTCAGAAAAGGAAAACTTTTTGTAGTTTGGTATATTTCATGTTTATCAAAACAAACTAGTTTTGAACTTGATCTTTGAAAGATTTTAAATGTTTTTCTTGGTTTAAACTTGTTTTGACTAAAACAAACTTGAATCCATCAAGATTGTGTTTAAAAAATTTGTTTTACAACTGCTTTCGCTATCTAAAATTAATTTTATTCAAAAAGCTCTGCTTCCTATTTTACTAGGTAATCTTCAAAAGCACTCATGCCTCATTGCTTCACAGTTTGCTTCATATTTTTTAAAAAGTTTCAAAAATTTAATATACCCAATTCAACCCTACTTCTTAAGTGTGTCTCTACTTGAACTAATAGCAATTTGTATGTTTGATCTAAAATTTTCATTTTAAGAACTTTCCTTTTTGAAATGATTTAGCATATAAAAGAATTAAGAGTTAAGAAAAGCTTCCCCTGTATAAGTGCCTGTCTTCCTTGAAAAGCTCCCCCTTAATCTTGGTAGTTTTGCTTTGTGTTGAGCTAGATTCACCAATTGCCAGTTTGGTTCTCCTTTTTCCATTCAGGTTCATCATTTACCTTTCTGTGCTTTCCTTTTTCTCAATTTAATTTTAAATACAGGAAAAAGATAAGAAAAACATGTGTTTCTTTGATGGCTTTTAGTAATCATGTTAATTTTATCTTGTTGTATCATCATTTTCAACCATTATATGAGAAAACTTTCTAAAACTTCATGAAACATTTCTATAAAAACACACCATAGAAATATCATCATAACGTATCATTCTTTCTCCCTCTTTGCCATTACAAAAATTAAAAAATAATGGCATCACAAAAGAATGTAAATACCTATAAAAAGCAATACTAGAACCAGCCAATGATAGAAAACAACATAGCAACCTTCATAGCAGTAAAGGGCCAACACTGGAGCTAATAACCATCACAAAGCATAAAGCAATAACTAGAATTACAAACCAAATTATTAGAATGTAGAACATAAGAACTAAAGGTCAACATATAACTGTAAAAAATAGAAAATAAACTACTAGTACCATGAGGAAAACTTGGCATCTTTCATAACACCCTTAAGATTTAGTAATTTTCACTTATGTATAGATTAATAAAAGAAATAAAGGAGTAGAGATATAATTGAAAGGTTTTAAGGATAAAAATGAAAATTTATAAATATTTTTGAGGTTAAATTGTAATTTCTTACAAGTTTAAGAGTCAAAATATAAATAATAAAATTTATAAGGACATCCTCTAACAATTGAAATTTTACTATTTGGTCCCTCCATTATTATTTAGAAAAAAAAATCAACCGTGACCTTCATATATGAATAGTGCATCTCTCTTCTCTATTTTCTCTCTTTAAATTTGGAGTACTTTCGGGACTCTGATCTCAAAACTAAGAGTATTATTGGATTCAGGACGGAGAATACTACGATTTTGGTTGAACAATATTTTAAATCGGCTGCCGAATCTTCGTAGATCGGAACTAGAAAATCTTAAAAAAATGTAAGTTCTAAAACTCCTATTTAGAGACCTCAAATTAAAAATCTGACACTGTAGATGGATTCAGGAGATAAATAAACTATAGGATATGAAAATTTTCAGTCATTTGACAACTTTTGGTATCATAAACAGTAACTCTGACCAGCGTGAAATAGTGATTCCGATAGGTGTGAATAGTAATTCCGACCGATATGAATAGTTTTTTGGCCATTAACAATGACCATCGGTTGACCGAGCTCTCGGAGTCATTTTTTAGGTTTTTAGACTCTTTAGACTCGTTTTTTATGTCTATTTAATTAAATTTGGATTGAAAAAGTGTATTTTGGGACTGTCTAACCTGGAGCCTTATTCTGTGAGTAGATAATTTTTTCTATGACTTACCATATGCTCTTCTTGAACTTTAAATGTATAATTGGTTATGTTTACAAGTTATTTATGTTATCATAAGTCTCTAAAATGTGTTAAAATATCTGTTTTGCTTACTAACTGGCATATAGTTCAAGAAGATTATAGTTTTACAAATAAATTTTGAAATTCATTGAATATGTGGTTCTAAATGTATTTCTCATCATTTGGCAAAGTAAATTTTTTATGTATGTGACATTGATCTGAATAACTATAAAGTTGTCTTGGAAAAATACATGAATATGTGATAACCTTGATTGGGAAGTGTCACACCCTAATTTAAGGGAACGCGATTGTCACGAGTAGCCGAAAACTTTACACCTTTATTTTATTGCATACATGCTCCAAGTATGTCACATATTTTAATAATATCATATGTTTACAAGTTTTTCAATATAACCAAATATACACACCAAGTCTTTATACATATATTATAATAGAAGCAGGGATTATGCTTGTGGCGTTCAGAGCATACTCTAGAATATAAGTACAAAATGATTTAAACACTATGAGTCTTGGAAGCAACGTAGGCTCACCCAAAGAGTGTGACACCTAGTAAATCACGTAACAAGTTGGACAGACAACCGCAGAAAGCGCAAGTTTGACTTGGATCTTCATTTATAGCTGTAGTAAGATGTGGACATTGCTGCACTGCTTCTATTTTCTTAGGGTCTACTTGAATAACATCCTTACATTCCACATGCCCTAAAAAAATAACACTATTAAGTCAGAATTCGCATTTTAAAAACTTAGCATATAGTTGATACTTTCTTAGAGTTTGTAAAACTATCCTTCAATGTTACTTATAATCCTCTGAACTCTTAGAACATATTAATATTTCGTTAATAAATACATTTATAATTTGATCCAAGAATGGCTTAAGTACTATATTCATAAAGTCTATAAATGTTGCTGGGCATTTGTCAAACTAAATGACATCACTAAGAACTCATAGTACTCATACCAAGTCCTGAAAACAATTTTTAAAATATCATATTCCCTTATCCTTAATTGATTATTCTTATATCTCAATCAAATTTTTTTTCAATTTTTTTTTTAAAATATTAAGTATCTTGTAACTGGTCAAACATATTATCTATATGAGGTAATAGATATTTATTACGCACTGCCACCTTATTCAATTGTCTATTATCTACGCACAATTGCAGTGATCCATCTTTCTTTTTCATAAATAGAACTGGAGCACCTCAAGGAGAGTACTAGAGCGTACAAATCCCTTCTCTAACAAGGCTTGTAACTAATTTTAAGTTCCTTAAATTTAATGAGTGCCATTCTATATGAGTATATAAATACTAGTTGGGTTTTAAGAAGTTAATCAATATCAAATTCTATTTTATGTTTCGGGGGTAATCCTGACAATTCTTCTGGGAACACATTAGGAAATTTCCTAACCACTGAAACTTGATTTACACTAGCATACTTTATATTAATATCTCTCATCACTGCCAAATATCCTTGGAACCTTTTTGTAATAACTTATAGGCTGTTAAAGTTGAAATTAAATTACTAGGTATCTCACTACGGTCTCCTTGTATCAAAAAAATGAGATTCTCCAGGAATATTGAATTTAATCACCTTAATATGACATTTCAAAATGACATGACATGATGCCAACTAATCCATTCTTAGTATCACATCAAAATCTACCTTATTTAAGCAATCAGGTACAATCGATATCACACACAGAAATAGTCATATTAGGCATATGTTTCAATTCTTTAAATTCTCTAGCACGCCTATCCGTTTCACTTTTAGACAAAAATTGAACTATAGATACTTTTTAAAATGCCACAATATTCGATCAATCTTATACTATAAAATTTAGTAAACTTGGAATAGAAAAGAAATTGAAATCCTATAGAATCCCTCAGTAGCACCTAAAGTATAAATATGTACGGTTCATATCCATACTAAAGGTCTTACTAAAGAATCATTTGCTCCGATAACCATAGGAAAACATATTGCTCTGATACCAACTTGTAACGCTACCAATTTACAGGCACGTGAAACAAACATTTTTTTTTTCGCAATTAGATATTTACCATAACATACATAGCACTATTCTTTGTCATGAAAATAGATACATATAGATTCTCTCATGTATACACATTATACAGACCAAGTTATAAATTTCAAAGTAACAACAAAAGCAAGGATCCTACCTGTGGCGTTCAAAGCACACTCTAGAATACAAACACAGTATAATTTAAAAATTATGAGCCTTGGAAGCAACGTAGACTCACCCAGAGATTATGTCACCTAACTGATCACCTATCTGTAAAATCAGACTATGTATTCTTATCTGAAAAATGTGAAAATATCGTGTAGTGAGTTTGACAACTCAGTGAGCAGATAATACCTTCTATGACCTCTTAGGTCAGCATATGGATGTACTCATATTTTAAAATTTGTCACATAGAAAATATAGTTACGAAGTACATTCATATGAGACCCACATTTTAAACATTCTCAGTTTAAATCACATTTAGATATCTAAAACTATATGTAACACGGTATGATCATTAATCAAATATTGTTATGCATCAAAATATTTCTCATGAAAATATTAGGAGGATCTCATATCAGAACCATCAAATAATCCCAAGTACATAGTAAGGGATTATGTTATGTTCAGCTATATAAACTATAGAAAAAATATCAAGTTTTTGAGATAAAATCATAACTTTTGTTGATACATAATTAACATACTATATATAAACTGAAAATTTACTATTTTTACATAATGCTCAAGCATGTTATAGCTTTCAATACACTCAATTCACTCATTTTCTATACACATAGTGACCGATCAACTATAGTCACAATAAGTGATCAGGAAATGTGAGTTCATCACCCTATTGCCTCCCACATTACCACTATCACCGGGTTTGAGCGGTCCTTCTTTGGCTCACAAGATTAATAGGGCATCCCCTACTCGGTGCCATCTCAAGTCATACAACCCGTCAATATTCATCCATACATATATATATACATACATATATATATATATATATATACATGTATACATGTATATATACATGTATATATACATGTATATGTATAGATGTATATATACATGTATATAAACATGTATATATACATGTATATATACATGTATATATACATCTATACATATACATGTATATAAACATGTATATATACATGTTTATATACATGTATATATACATGTTTATATACATGTATATATACATGTATATACATGTATATATACATGCATATTCATCAAATGTTACGTATAATTATCAAGCAACTCACCATGAGCTTTACGCTTGCCATTCAATCATAATTAGTAACTTTATAGCTTTACATATCAATGCCTCATGCACATAATATTCATTTTACCAAATAATGATAAATACATTTAGAACTACATATTCAATTAGTTTCAAAATCTATTTGTAAAACCATACTCTTTTTGAACTATGTGCCAATTCGTAAGTAAAACAGATATTTTAACTCATTTCAAACACTTATGATATTATAAATAATTTGTAAACAGAATCAATTATACATTTTAAGTTCAAGAAGAGCATGGAGTAAGTCATAGAAAAAATTATCTATTCACAAGGTCAGGGCTTCAGGTTGAACAGCCCCAAATACATTTTTTTTCAAGTAAAATCTGATCAAATAGATCTTAAAAACGAGTACAGATGGTCCAAAAACCTAATAAATGATTCTAGAATTGCAAACTTTGACCTCTGGGAATTTGGTCAACACTAGTCAACTGTTGAGGTACTATTAACGATTGAAATTATTATTAACCTTTGGAATCATTATTCATGCTATGGAAAAATTAAACGAGTACAGATGGCTGAAAAATTTTATATCCTATAGTTTATTTATCTCCTGAATCCATCTACAATGTCAAATTTCTAATTTAAAGTCTCGAAATAAGAGTTTCAGAGTTTACCTTTTCTTAAAAATTTTTACTTTCAATCTGCAGTAATTCTTCGGTCAATTTGAAAATTTGTTCGACCAATATTGTAGTACTCTCTGTCCTAAATCCAATGGTATCCTTAATTTTTAGATCGGATGCTCAAAAGTACTCCAGATCTAGAGAGAGAAAATGAAGGAGAAAGGGTAAATAGTAATCTCCCAATAAACCTATGGAAGATTTTTTTTAAAATGATGGAGGGACCAAATAGCAATTTGCTAATTGTTGGAGGAAGTCCTTGCAAATTTCATTATTTACACTTTAACCCCTAAACTTTTATGAAATTATATTTTTAACCCCAAAAATATTATTAAGTTTTCATTTTCATCCTTAAAACATTTCAATTACATACCTACTCCTTTAATTTTTTTATTAATCCATACATAAATGAGAATTACTAAAAAATTTTGAGGGATGTTACAAGTAGATCACGTAGCAGCAGGACCAAATTTTGTATCCTTATTTGAAAAAAAAATTAAATATCATGTAGTGAGTTTGACAACTCAGTAAGCAAATAATACCTCCCATGACCTCTTAGGTCAGCATATGAATGTATTCATATATTAAAATTTAACACAGAAAATTACAGTTTAGAAGTATATCCATATGGAACCCGTATTTCAAATATTCCCAATTCAAATCACATTTATATATTCAAAACCATATGCAATACGGTATGATCATTAATCAAATATTGTTATGCATCAAAATATTTCTCATGAAAACATTATAAAGATCCCATATCAGAATCACTTTATCAGAGTTCGAGCTCTTCCGTACTTTAGTAGTATAGGATTTGCCTAAATTCAACATCTCAACCAAGGTTTATCCTACTACTATTCAAGAGCACACGTGAAGGGACTTAAATATGAGCAATTTCCGAATCACACAGCAAGTAAAGGCAAATTACATATCATATAGCCAGCATTTTGCCCAGATAAGAGGCATCCCGCTCTCCTTCACATATCATATCCTATGTGTTGGCTGTTACACGAGGCTAGCACCACCCCTGCTAGCTGAGATGTCAAGGTGAACCAGGACTAACATCACCTGTTGTTAGCAAATAGTGTTTCTAATAAGATTCCTCCACAAAAATCATATTTGCACATATGTCATATCGTTCAAAACAGAGGTTTCAGTATAATACAAAAGTTTTAGTTTCAATATAATTCCTCTGTCAAAAACTTCTCAATCAAGGTTATCACATATACATTTCCTTTTCCAAGGCAATCTTATAGCTTTACATATCAATGACACGTGCACAATATATTTCCTTTACCATATGATAAGAAATACATTTAGAATCACATATTCAATGAGTTCAAAAATTTATTTTTAAAACCATATTCTTCTTGAATTATATGTCAGATAAGCAAATCAAGTAATTTAATTCATTTCAAAGACATATAAAAGTATAAATAACTTATAAACAGAACTAATTATACATTTAAAATTCAAGAAGAGCATAGGATAAGTCATAGAAAGAATTATCTAATCACAAAACCAAGGTTCCAAGTTGGATATCCTCAAATGTATTTTTTCAAGGCAAATTTGATCAAATGGACCTTAAAAACAAGTCCGAAAGGTTCAAAATTCAAGGAAATGACTCTAAAATCGCAAAATTTATCCTCCAGGAGCTTGGTTAATGCTAGTCAACTATGAGGGATACTGTTCACAGTCGAAATTACTATTTATCGCACATAATCACTATTCATGCCAGCCAGATTTACTACTCACAACACATAAAAAGTTGTCAGATAGTTAAAAAAATTTAAATCCTAAAGTTTTTCCACCTTCTGAATCCATCTATGGTGTCAGATTTTTAATTTAAAAACTCTAAGTAAGAGTTTTAGAACTTACCTTTTTAGGGTTTCTCATCCACTTTTCGATCAATCTCCGGCCAAAACTCCAAAAATCAATCGAAAAAATTTATAGTTCTTGTCGTTATGAATCTATTGGTTGTGGTAGTGTCGAAATTCAAGGTTCGAAAGTGCTAAAAATTTAGAACGAAGTTTTAGGGCTTTTAGAGAGAAAAATAGGGAAAGAGAGAGAGAGAAATTATTTTTGAATTTCTAGCTCCTTTATGCGGCAAAGACTCTAAAATATCCTAGGGGACCATTCTGTAAAAATTTAATTTTTGAGGGAGGTTCTTACAAATTTTTGTTATTTACACTTTGAGCCCTCAACTTTTAAAAAATTACATTTTTGCCACACTTACCTTCATAACTTCTCAAAAAATATGATAAATAAACATATTTCCAATGGTAATATTTTTTTCATAATCCTCACTTACCTTCAAATTTTTCTTTAATTTATGGTTTCTCATTTATTTAGGGTTTTTTCCTTTTTTTAAGGTTATTATAGGAAGTTCCTGACAAAGGAATTATACTGAGACTGAAAATTTTGAATTATACTTAAATATCTATTTTGAACAATATGATATATGTGCAAATAATGATTTCTATAAAGGAATCCTATTGGAAATGTTGTTTGCTAACACCAGGTGATATTAGTCCTGTTGCACCTTGACACCTCAGCTAACAAGAGTGGTGTTAGCTTCATGTGATGGTTAATATATGGGATATGATATGTGAAGGAGAGTAGGATACTTCCTATCTGGGAGAGATGTCGACTATATGATATGTGATTTGCCCTCCCTTGCTGTGTGCTTGGGAAATATCCATATTAGAGTCTTTTCGTGTATCCTCTTGAACAGTGGTAGAGCAAATCTTAGCTGGGATGCTGAGTTTAGGCAAATCTTACACCGCCAAAGTACGGAAGGGCTTGAACTTTGATAAGGTGGTTCTAATATGGGATCATCCTAATATTTTTATGAGAAATAGTTTGATGCAATATTTGATTAATGATCATGTCGTATCGTACATGGTTTCAGATATCTGAATGTGGTTTGAACTAAAAATATTTGAAACGCGTGTTCCATATGGATGTACCTCTAAACTGTAATTTTTTATGTGATAAATTTTAATATATGAGTACATCTATATAATGACTAAGAGGTCATAAGAGGTATTATCTGCTCACTGAATTGTCAAACTCACTACATGATATTTAGATTTTTTTTAAATAAGAATATAGAGTTTGGTCCTGCAAATACGTAATCAATTAAGTGTCACACTCTCTAGAAGAGCCTACATTGCTTCCAAGGCTTACAGTGTTTAAATCTTTCTGTATTTGTAATCTAGCGTATGCTTTGTATGCCACAAGCAAGATTCCTACTTCTTCTGTTACTTTGATATTTATAGATTTGATTTGTATATTGTGTATATATGGAAATACCTGTATGAAACTATTTCCAATGATAAAGGAGTATATTATGCATGTTACAGCAAATATATGTTTGTAAAGTATGTGTTTCACGCAACTTTAAATTAGGGGTGTGAGAAGTAGGTATTAGAGTAATAAGTTTTCATGTGGTATAATGGAGCAAGGATTCTGTAGTAGAACTTTGAGTATGGGTATATAACTACAGACATATTTATACTCACGGTGCTGCTGAGAAATTCTATAAGGTGTCGTCATCTTCTTCCTTCTGACTCTTGTCCTTAGGTATGCGATGTTTAAGCATCGATACGTATGTCCTAAATGGTGCCTCTTGAGTGTGGACTACCAGTTCAACTTTTGAACTTGTTTTGATGAACAGTGATAAAGAGAACCATCTTTGGTACAAAGAAAAAGAATTAGCTGAAAGTAAGAAGATTTCATCTGAACATAAAGGTAATAGCTTGTTTAGATGTCATGAAAGTTTGAATTGGTTATTTGATTTGTTTATGTGAAACAATATGAAAAATGGCTAATACAATATTGATAGTGGGTTATGATGTGATCAAAGTTGTTAACTCTAAGATAACAGTTTGTAATAAAGTGAGTGTTTTTGAAATAGATGTAAATCATTTTTTAGATGGGTGAGTTGGATCCTATGTATATAAATGGATTTGGCAAGCTGTGGGGTGGATTGAATTTGAAAGCAGGAAATCTATGAAAATAATGCTTTCAATGATAGATTTTGTTGATATAAAGGATTCAAAGACAGTTTAGTTTTCAATAATATTATGTACAAACATTATGAGAAATGAAGTTTTGACCATGGAAATTTAAAATTTGAGGTATGCAAAATGAGTAATTCATGTGAAAGACTCTTGGATAGACATAAGCTTTTCATGATTGATTGTTAAGACATTGCATAAGCATGTTAAAGAATAAAGTCAAAATGAGTTGACCTTATTTAAGTGTTTTGAAGTGTGTTCTAACTAATACAGTATGACGATGTCATCAATAGTATAAAAGGTTAGTAAATAAGTTGCAAGTAATGAACAATCAATGTAAGTATGTACCCAATAATTTAATTTCAGTTTTAGCATCTCATAAGTTATTACAAAAAGGGTGCCAAGGATATTTAGCAGTGGTGAAAGATGTTGATACAAAGTATAACAATGTGGATCAAGTTCCAGTGGTTAGGGAATTTCCTAATGTGTTCTCAGAAGAATTCCCTAGATTACCCCGAAACAAGAAATATAAATTGATATTGATTTACTTTATGGAACCTAACTAGTATCTATATCCTTATATAGAATGATATCGACTGAACTTAAGGATCTAAACAAACAAAAAAGAATTAATTACAAGACTTATTAGACAAGGAATTTATACGCTCTAGTACTCTCCTTGAGGTGCTTTAGTCCTATTTGTGAAAAAGAAAGATGGATCACTGCGGTTATGCATAAATTACAGATAATTGAATAAAGCGACAATGAGTAATAAATATCCATTACCTTGTATAGATGATATGTTTGACCAACTACAATGTGCTTAATGTTTTTTTTAAAAAAATTGATTTGAAATCTAGGTATCATTAATTGAGGATAAAGGAAGAGGATGTTTCGAAAACTGCTTTTCAGGATTCAGTATGGGCATTATGAGTTCTTAGTGATGTCATTTGGTTTGAAAAATGCCCCAGCTGCATTCATGGACTTGATGAATATAGTACTTAAACCGTTCCTAGATCAATTTATTATTGTATTTATTGATGATATACTATTATATTTCAAGTTCAGAGGATCATAAGTAACATTTAGGAATAGTTTTACAAACTCTAAGGGAGTATTAGCTATATGCTAGGTTTTCAAAATGTGAATTCTATCTTAGTAGTGTTACTTTCTTAGGGCATGTGGTTAGTAAGGATGGTATTAAAGTATACCCTAAGAAAGTAGAAGCAGTACAGCAATGACCATGTCCTACTACAGTTACAGATGAAGATCCAAGTCCAATTTGTGCCTTTTACTGTTGTCTATTGTCCAATCTATTTGAATTGTAGTTGGATCTGATACATGAAAAAATACTTGTAAAGCATCAATTAACTCTTCAGCATTTCAAGCCGAGATGAAAATTGGTCGTGTTGTGTATGAGATAAAACTTTTTTCCACAGTTTGATCAAGAAAAAATAACAAACCATCAAAGAAGTGGTTAACATTTAACAAACTTATTGATTTGTGATGGATATTCAGTTGTGCCTAGGAGACTATTTGAAAAATCTCTTCTAAAATACTAAAACCACTTGGTAAGGCAATGAAGGCATTAGAATTGCTCAACATCCTAGCCATGCACTCATGCATGGAAGCTACCCTAAATTATCTCTCAATTGTCTTTGCTATGATGTTCGATGCAGCTAGACCTATAGGAATAATACCTAGAACTTGACATCTTCCTACATGTGTAGCTATAGACACACACCCTATTAACCCATTGTTACCTCAATCATAGACTAAATGAAATTTTCTCCTGGCCAGTACCATATCCAGATTTTGTGTTGCTTTTACATACTCTGCATCTTTTTCAAGACTGAAACCATAGAAGATACAAATATTTCAAAATTGACGGAATGTGTTTTCCTCCATAATTGCACTTACCCTAATTTTGAGTATGAAGGTAAAAATACTAATGTGTGTATTTATAGAACTCAGAAAATGGCATATTTATAATAGCTATGCAAATAGGCCGAGTATAATTACAATAGCTACGTGAGTGGCCAGTGGATATCAGCTAAATTGAAAGTAAATTTCAAAAAATGGCAGTACGCATACATATGTATAGTAGTTGTAATTATGGCTCATATTAAGCACATAAAGAGAATAAGATTATGGTATCACCAGAAATTTTCTTTTTTCTTGTAGTCATTAATGAAGCATTGATATCTTGATTCTAGTAGGGAAGTTGTAAGTGATAGGCATCATTGTAAAAGAAATAATCTTTATATCAAGTATGTATAACTGCGTAAGTTGACAGATTATGTGCAAATTAGAAATAATAATGAGTTTATAGTATATACTGATTGGGTACTAAGGTATGAAGAACACCCAAGTTTATTTAATGTAGTTGAGTAACGAAAGGAGATTTTTAAAAGAAGCCATAGATGTTGAATATTGATGGGATATACTAAGATTTGAAAGAATTGTACTAGTAAAATAGTAAAAAAAAGATATAAGTGTTATGTTTTTCGTTGTTTGGTGTGTCAGCAAGTAAAAAATTAAATATATTGTTTCAAGAAAGCTATTCAGGAAGCCTTATGATCTTAGTTAGATTATATTATAGCTGATAGTAAATCTAAATTATGTGTTTACGCATTGGAAGTTATACTTCAAGTATCTTTATATAATTTTGGTGAAAGTTGGGAAAATTTATTTGTCCTCCTTTGAACTTGCTTATATCAATAGTTATTAGGCCAATATACAAATGGCACCATTTGAGATTTTATATGAAATATCGTAGGTCTCCTAATAGGTAGTTAAGTTGAGTAAAGTTAAGCTTTTGGAATCTAATTTGGAATAACATGCAATAGATAGAATAAGACTAACCTAAATTGATGATGCTAATTTGGAGAGCATGCTTTAAGCATATATCTTTGAGTTTGGTGAGAGATCTCTTAGCAAAATTCTTTGAGTTTAAGTTTAATGATGCTAGTTTGGAGAGCATGCTTCAAGCATATATCTTTGAGTTTGGTGAGGGATCTCTTAGCAGAATTCATCTATAATAAAGTGACATTAAATTACTTAAAGCTTTAAGTAAGAGATATTACTAACTTTCTGTTAAATGATTCAGTGGGGTCATGCTTATTGTAAGATGTCGTTGATAAAGTGAAATTGATTAGAAAAAGAATACAAGCAACTCAATACATGCCAAAAGTCTATAAGGATCATAAATGTTAGAGAACTAGAAATTATCAGTTGGTGACCAAATATTCCTGAAGGACTCACCCATGAAAAAGGTAATGAGATTTGGAAAGAAAGTTCAGCTTTAGTATATAAGCTCTTTTGAAATATTGAACAAAGTAGACATAGTAGTATATTGTCTAGCCTTGTCATCAGGATTAAGTGATGTTGATACAATCTTTTTTGCATCAATGCTAAAGAAGTACCTATCAGATTCTTCTCATGCTATTTAATTCTAAGAAATTCAATTTGTTCAAAAATTTGACTTAATTATGAGGTAAAAAATCGATGTCTATTGTTGATCAACAAGTGAAGAACTTATATTTGAAGGAAATCCCTATGGTTAAGGTTATATGGCATAATCACTTAAGTGAAGAGACCCCTTAGAAAGTAAATATGATATGCAAAAGATATATTCCCAATTACTTAAGTAGTGAGGTTAATAACTGTAAATTTATGCCTTTTATTCCCTACTTGTAGTAGGATGGTTTGAAATTCGGGGACCGAATTTCTTAAGGGAAGAAGAATGTAACACCCCTAAGATTTAGTAATTTTCATTTATGTATAGATTAATAAAAGAAATAAAGAAGTAGGGATATAATTGAAAGGTTTTAAAGATGAAAATGAAAATTAATAAATATTTTTGGGGTCAAATTGTAATTTTCTAAAAGTTTAGGGGTCAAAATATAAATAATAAAATTTGCAAGGACATCCTCCAACAATTGAAATTTTACTATTTGGTCCATCCACTATTATTTAAAAGAAGAAGAAGAAGAAGAAAAATCAGTCATAACTTTTGTATATGAATAGTTCTTCTCTTTCCTCTATTTTCTCTCTCTAGATTTAGAGTACATTCAAGCCTCTGATATCAAAATTAAAGGTACCATTAGATTTAGGACGGAGAATATTATGATTTCAGCAGAATAATTTTTCAAATCGGCCACAGAATCGCTATATATCGGAAGTAAAAAATCTTAGAAAAAAGTAAGTTCTGAAACTCCTATTTAGAGATCTCAAATTAAAAATCTAACACCGTAGATTGATTCAGAAGATAGATAAACTATAAGATGTAAAGTTTCTCAATCATTTGACAACTTTTGGTGTTATGAACAGTAACTTCAACCAGTGTAATTAGTGATTCCAATAAGTGTAAACAGTACTCCGGCTAACATGAATAGTATTTCTGGCCATGAATAGTGACCATCGGTTAACCGATGTTAATCGAACTCCCAGAGTCATTTTTTAGGTTTTTCGACCCTCTAAACTCGTTTTTGAGGTCTATTTTGTCAAATTTGGATTGAAAAATTGTATTTTAGGGCTGTCTAACATGGAGCTTCACCTTGTGAGTAGATAATTCTTTCTATGACTTACCCTATGCACTTCTTGAACTTTAATTATATAATTAGTTCTATTTAAAAATTATTTATGCTATCATAAGTCTCTAAAATGTGTTAAAATATATGTTTTGCTTACTAACTGACATATAGTTCAAGAAGAGTATGGTTTTTCAAATAGATTTTGAAACTCATTGAATATATGGTTCTAAATGTATTTCTCATTATTTGGCAAAGTGAATATTTTATGCACGTGACATTGATCTAAATAACTATAAGGTTGCCTTGGAAAAGGCATGAATATGTAACAACCTTGATTGGGAAGTTTCTGACAAAAGAATTTTACTGAGATTAAAAATTATGAATTACATTGAAATCTCTGTTTTGAACGATATGCATATGTGGAAATAACTATTTCTGTGGAAAAATTCTATTAGAAATATTGTTTGCTAACACCAGGTGATATTGGCCCCTGGTGCACCTTAACACCTCAACTAGCAAGGGTGGTGTTAGTCTCGTGTGACGGCCAATACACGGGATATGATATGTGAAAGAGAACAGTATGCCTTCTATTTGGACGAGATGCTGACTATATGATATGTGATTTTTCCTCCCTTGCTGTGTGCTTGGAAAATACCCATATTAGAATCCCTTCACGTGTGTTCTTGAACGATGGTATGGCAAAGCTTAGCTGAGATGCTGAGTTCAGGAAAATTCTACACCGCCAAAGTACAGAAGAGCTTGAACTCTAATAAGGTGGTTCTGATATAAGATCTTCCTAATGTTTTTATGAGAAATATTTTGGTGCATATCAATATTTGATTAACGATCATACCATATCGTATATGGTTTTGAATATCTAAATGTGGTTTGAACTGAAAATATTTGAAATGTGTGTCCCATATAGATATACCTCTGAACTGTAATTTTGTATGTGATAAATTTTAATATATGAGTACATCCATATACTGACCTAAGAGGTCATAGGAAATATTATCTGCTCATTGAGTTGTCAAATTCACTACACGATATTTACATTTTTTTTTAAATAAGAATGCAGAGTTTGGCCCTACAAATACGTGATCAACTAGGTGTCACATTCTCTAGGTAAGCCTATGTTGCTTTAAGACTCACAGTGTTTTAATCATTCTGTGCTTGTAATCTAGAGTATGTTCTATATGCCACAGGTAGGATCCCTACTTTCTGCTGTTACTTTGGTATTTATAGACTCGGTCTGTATATTGTGTATACATGGGAATACCTATATGAAACTGTTTCCAATGATAAAGGAGTGTATAATGAATGTTATAACAAATATATGTTTGTAAAGTATGTGTTTCACATGCCCTTAAATTAGGGGCGTGACACCAATCTTTGCGTGCTTCCATCCACTGCTTCATTTTAGCCAAATTAGTCCCTAGCTTCTTATTCATAGCCTACTTATCAATTTTTAAGGTGCTGATATCCATGATAACTGTGTCCATTTTCTGCCCTAATTAGTTAAAAGCACCTTGAGGGTACTGAAAGGCAAGAGAGGGTTCTTCTTTATTTGACTCTTTCTCGCCTTATTCCTCCTCATATTTTGTGCTCCTCTTTTTTTATTCTCCATTGACTTTCTCCTTAGAATCCTTTTAAGATTCCTTATCAAATTTTTCTTAAGAATCCTCTTTTGTTTTTTTGTCAATTGAGGTTGGCTTTCTACTTCATTAGCTTCCTCCTTGACACTTTCAATGGTTGAGATACACTGGGTGCTAGAACCAAGATTAGATTTTTTCTTCTCACTATCAACACTACTTTTCTTAGGTCCTTCAAATACTTCTCAAGTTATTCTAGAAGAAAAAATAAGCTTATTTGCCTTACTTTTGGTAGGAGTCTTAGGCTCATCCTTCACAATCTTTTTTACCCTTTTTCATCTCTTCCAATTGATGTCTTTCCTTTTTTACTTCTTTCATTCTTACCTTTTGTTTTTTGTTCTATTCTCTCTTATTTTCCTTTTCTTTCTCCTTCTTTTTCTCCTCTTTTCTTTGTTTCTTTTTTCCACAATTTTGATTCTTACTTTACTAGCTAAACCTTTTTCCTTTTTCTTTTCTTTTTCAGTTTGTTCCACATCATTACCATTAGTAGCCTTTATCCATTCACCATAAACCTTATTAATTCCCATGCTGGTCAAAAGTTGTTTGTTATAGTCTACTTTAATAATAGAGCTTTCTTTATTAATATAATCAAAATTGACATTTGTTCTCTTGGCCAACATGGCAATTAGCATGCCATAAAGCAATTTAACAAATGATCTTTCTAAGGTATCACTTATATGGATTATAACAATGAAAGGTAGATTTAATTGAAACTAATACAATGCACACTAAAAGAAAATGACTTCTAGAGAATCACTAACATTAGATTTCTCTATTCTAAGCATAAAGAAATTGCTTAGAAGTAAAGAAAGAGTCTCATATTTTGCTCTACAACCTAAAAATAAAAAGCATCAACCCTTTTATCAATAATCTCCATAATACTCCTCTCTTGGTCATATCCTTCTTAATTAACCTTAACAAGTGTGGAATATCATTTTATCCCTTTACTCGAACACCCAATCAATTTACCCAGTAAGCTAGGTTAAACACAATGTTCTTACCCCTTAGTAATGATTTATAATTTAAGAGTATCTTTTTCAATCACCAAGTTTAGATAAAATTCTTTAATGAGATCTGGGTAAACGTCTTCCTTATATTCCAAAAAGCTAAACCAACCCATGTTCTTAATCCAATCAAAGTAAGCAACTTTTTTGTAATAAAGAACTCAATATTCACCTTACATGGAACCAAGAGATGTCTATGGACAAAATCTTTCTCATACAACTTCCTCACAACATCATTGAGAAAAAGTCATTTGTTGGAAGGAGATGAAGGGTCTTCGTTACCCACACTTACTACAAGGCTTGATGAAGGATCCCATGGAGAGAGATTGGGATAAGAAGTTTGAGTCTTGAAGATGAAGAGAGTTTGAAAAGAAAAAGCAAAGAAGTGATTTTTGAGTTCAGTTTTATCATTTTGAATTTATCCCTCCAATATTTTAGATTTGTAACTGCCCAAAACAATGCTCAGTAATGGTCATTTGTTATAAGTGGAGTAATAGGACAATTTGTTATATGAACGTTGTCAATGGTGGAGAGAGAGACCTTCGATGTATTAATTCTCATCCCACTTTTTTGCAATAAAATAGAATGTTTTCCTTGTTTTATGGAAGGATTAAATGTAAAAGTATATAAATTCAAGCAGAGTTTTGCAATGTTTATGAACTCAGGTAGCTATCGAAAATTTTTCTACAAATGGAAATGTAGACCTAGAAAACAATGACCCACTCATAGCAAACAATAAAAGACAACAAATTTCACAACACCTTTTTTTAAATCAAATGTAGATTAAGCATAATGCAATATTCAAATCCCATCATATAATCTTAATAATTTCTTAGACAAAATCACATAGGGCTTGAAATCTCTGATTCTAATTGTGCAAAATAATATCTAATCTCAATATGTTATATTCTAAAATGCTGTCTAGGATTTTTTGAAAAATTAATGGCACTTGTATTATCACACATCATAGGAACTTGGTTAAATTTTAAAACATAGTATTGTAATTGTTTCCTCGTCCACAAAATTTGGGCACAGTAACCTTCAGTTGCAATATATTATGCATCAGTAGTAGATAGTGCCATAGAATTTTGTTTCTTACTATGCCATGATACAAGATAATGACCTAAAATTGTGCAAGCACTACTTGTACCTTTTCTATATACTTTACACCAATAAAATCAACATCAAAATAGGCATGCATAGCACAATTACCAATTTTAGGATACCACCAAGTTCTTGGGGGCTAATTAAATATCTAAAAATCCTTTCAATAGCAAATAAATGAGATTATCATGGAACAACTTGAAATCTAGCACAAGACATACACTAAACATAATATTAGGCTTACTAGTAGTTAGATACAATAGGAAACCAATCATACCTCTAAATCTAGTTTGATCTACATATTTAGCATATTCATCTTCGTCAAGTTTATCAGATGAGCTCATAGGAGTTCCAATTTACTTTTCCTTGTCCATATCATACTTTTGAGTAGCTCCCTTTTGTATTTGGATTGATTTAAGAAAATTCCATCCTTCTTTTGCTTGATTTAAAGTCCAAGGACTAATATCATCTCCTCTGTCATGCTCATTTGAAATTCACTTTTCATTAGAGAGAGAATTCCTTTCATAGATTTTCATTAGTAGACCCAAATACAATATCATCCACATAAACTTGAACAATAAGAATATAATCTTTTATGTGCTTGGTGTTAGTTAAAATCTCAATATAACTACACAAGTGCATGTCACGGCCCCAAATGATGGACCACATGACCGGCACGACATAAGGGCTTCCCCCTAGCCGCAAGCCTAACACAAAGCATGCACAAAAAATCCAGCACACAATCCAGAGTACATAATAAATATAACTGGCCACATATGCCACATCCAATATCAGAAAATACTGTATATATGTATATATATATATATATCTCATGATATCTCATGAATCCAACATTCTGATTCAACTTGGCCCATGGCCTCATAATATTCATGTGATTCAACTTGGCCCAAGGCCTCATAATACCAACATTTGTTGTAAACATAAAACCATTTTCCAAACAACACATCAAAATACGCAAGAAAGCGAGGATCCTGCCTGTATGTTCATGGAGATACTCTAGACATAACTAAACTAAATAAACAATACAAAAGAGCCTTGCCCAAACTGGGGCTCACCAACACTATCTTCAGCCTTCTACGAAGCTGTAGCTGGATCAAAGTCTCTTTGACTATCTGTGGGGAGGAAACAAAAGAGGGGTGAGATTACCACATCTCAGTGAATGAGTAAATCATACTATAACTGAAACAGGGCAAACCAAGCACGAGTGTTTCGCAATGGGTTTAATAATTGAAATCCAAATGTAAAGATAACAATAGAAACATTAAGCATTTAACCATAATTTATTGAAAGAATGCTAAACAGTTCAAATTTGTGTTCAAAAGATAAAACATGATTAAATCAATAACCGTAAGCAAATCAATTATGCATGATAAGTAATACATGAAGATATTTATGCAATAACAATGATGAATGAGCTTGTTTAGAAATATTTAATCTTTAAGAAAAATGCATCAGTTTATTGGAGGTCTTTCCTAACAGATCTATCATCTCCCCCAAGCACACAGCAAGAGTAGGGTAATCACTGTAGGCGAAGACATAAATCCACCCTAAATTTCCCCAAGCACATAGCAATGGGTATGGCAATCACTGTAGGCGAAGACATAAGTCAACCCTAAATTTCCCCAAGCACATAGCAATGGGTATGGCAATCACTGTAGGCGAAGACATAAGTCAACCCTAAATCCCTGTGTCTTAGGCAATCATATGCCCGTCACAGTATCCTAGGCCGAAGCCTTAACATGACCATGGTGCACCAGGGCTAGCACTACCTGCGGCTAGCTAACAGTGATCTAAAAGGGTCCCTCCAATAGAAAATATTTGAAATATGCTATTCAAAGAGTTTAAAGTAAAACATTTTAATAACTTTACAATAAAGCTATAATTCTCCATCTAGCTCTTTTCATGCATAAAACTCTATTCTAAAATATATCTCATCCATGAATTCCCATGGAGACCTTTAAAATCATAAACTTTCCCTTTTTAAACATAGATCGTCCGTAGACGTTACATAGATACTTGTCATGCATCAAATCACTTCATGGCTAACTTAGTTCATTTCTATGACTAAGTTCGCATTTCTATAAATCTAGCTCAAATGGAGAATTAATAGTCTAGATGCTTGCCCTGCATACCTAGAGTTCAACTAGGATTGAAATTTACAATTTCTAACATGGTTGGAACATATTGGTTTTCAAAGCGGTAAAACAATTTAACATACATTCCAACTAGTTAAAATCATACGAGAGAGTTATAAATCAAATTCCTAAAACATGCGCTATAGTATGAAAAACCCACTCACAGGTAAGGGCTCCAGATTGGACAGCCCTAAAATCCTAGTTCCTGGTCTGAATTCGGTAAAACAGACCCCAAAATCGAGTCCGGAAGGTCCAAAAGCCTTAAATGAGCTTGCTCACTGTTCACCGCCGAAAAATACTATTCACGTCGGAAAACACTATTCACCGCCACTATTCATCGCCGGAAAATACTATTCACTGTCACAAAAATTTTACCGAATCAACAAAACAATTTCATATCCTAATATTTATTTAGTTTCTGAATCCATCTATGGAGTCAGATTTTTAATTAGAAGTCCCTAAGTAAGATTTTTCAGAACTTACCTTTTACCGAGATTTTCTACTTCAGATCTACGGCGATTCAACGGTTGATTTGAAAAACTGATCGGTCAAAACTGAAGTACTCTTTGTCCTGAATCCAATAATACGTTCAGTTTTGAGATTGGAAGCCCTTAAGCACTCCAAATCGAAAGATAAAATTTGAAATTATTATGCACTCACTATGCATGCACTATTCCTCTTTCTTTTTTTTTCTTCCTTCTTTCTGATACTTCGCCGCCCCGATTTTCGTTTATCGTTCGTTTTCGTTTTTTTTATAATAATAATAATTATTAAATAATTAATAATAGGATTTTATTTTATAAAAATTCATATAAATTCCATTTTTCATCATTAAATATCCCAAAAATTTCTAAAAATTTCTTTTCTCCTAAACCTTTAGTTAAAATCTTAAATCATGATTTTTCTTGATAAAAATCATATTAAAACAAATTTCAAAACAAATATCTTAATTTATATTAAAAGAAAGAATATTTCTAAAAATACCATAAAAATTTAATAGAGGCCTGTATAATTATTTTAAACAACACAATACTTCTTTTACTTAAAAGTCCACTTACTTTTAACAAATCATAATTATTTCTACATAAATAATAATATTTTTGCTAATAGCGCGCCAAAATATAAATTCTCATATTTCTTTTGTAATTCTTTAATCCATGTAATAAATATACATATTTTCACTGGTTCTTATCTCTATTGTCAAAATTCTCTTTTTTTATTCTACATTCCCTTTAATTGGAATTTTTCGTTAAATTTTACGGTTATTACATTCTTCCCCCCTTAAAGAAATTCGGTCCCCGAATTTCACCACTACAGTTGCAGATAAACACTAACTTCATTGTTCAAATAAATGCGGATATTTGGCCCGTATATCCTCCTCTCTTTCCCAAGTAGCTTTCTCAAAAGAGTAATTTTTTTCCATATCACCTTTACTATAGGTATTTCTTTTAACCATAACTTCTTTACTTGTCAGTCCACTATTGCTACTGGTTGTTCCTCTTAGGTTAAATCTTTCTGTAACTGAATCTATGGACACTGTATAACATGTGTAGAATCCGGTAAATATTTCCGTAGTGTAGACACATGAAAAAAACTGGATAAACATTATCCAATGCAAGTGGTAGACCGATCCTATCAAGAATTTCAAATGGTTCTATATACCGAGGGTGTAACTTTCCTTTCTTTCCAAATCTCATTACCTCTTTCATTGGTGAGTCCTTCAAGAATATGTGATCACCAACTGATAATTCCTAGTGCTCAACATTCATAGTCCTTGTAAACTTTTGACTTGTATTGAGTTTCCAGTATTCTTTTTCTAATCAATTTCACTTTATCAATAACATCTTATAATAAATATAGCTCTAGTGAGTCATTTAACAGAACATTTGTAACACCTCTTACATAAGGTTTAAATCTTCTAATATCATTTTATTATAGACAAATTCTGCTAAGAAATCTCCTACCAATCTCAAAAAAATATATGCCTGTAGCATGCTCTCCAAACTAGTATCATCAATTTAATAATTCATATGCTATCTATTGCATGTTATTCCAAATTAAATTTCCAAAGTTTAACTTTTCTCAATTCACCCACATATTAAGAAACCTATGATGTTCATGTAAAACTTCAAATGATTGCCATTCTATATTGGAATGATAATTACTGCTATAAGCAAGTTCAACTAAGGACAATTAATTTCTCCAAACTTTCACCACAATAATATAAAGATACTTAAAGCATAACTTCTAATGTATAAACACATTATTTAAATTTAGTATCAATCATACTATAATCTAATAAAGATCTTTAGACTTCTTGACTAATTCTCTTGAGATAATATATTCTATTCGTACTTGCCAACATACCCGCCAATGAAAAATTTCACTTGTATCTTCTTTTTACCATTATACTAGTACTATTTTTTTTTATCTCAGTATATCTTTATTACCTCGGGTTATCCATATTCACAATCTATGACTTCTTCTGAAATCTCCTTTCTCAACAATTATCCATACGTGAATTTTCAATCTCAACATAATTTACATTCTAGATATTAGTCTCAATTTAGCAAGGTATAAATCCTTAACACAAATATCTTAATCACTTACATTATTTTCAGAGATGATTCTCAAAATATTCTCCATGTTTTCAAATTAAAAATTTCGAGATTAACTTAAATCTTTCTTTCCATACTTTACTCCTCAAAAACTTCAACACCGTTAACTCCTTTCATACATTCGTCAAAGCACCATTACATCATCATCCATCTATTCTTTTCAAAATCTCTATTACCTTAATCTACTAATAAGTTGAACACCATAATAACTGAGTTCTAAAGATTAGAAATTATCTTTCCTTGCAATGAGGGAAAACAACCTTGCATTTAATGCCAACCGTTAATGAGGGAGAATGCAGTGAAACAGACAAAAAGCACAACAGAGAATGGTGCCAAAATAGAAAGTCAAAAATTTGGACAAACATTGAAAAGCATTAAAATCGGTGGCCGTAATTCTTGAAAATCTGTAAACAAAATCTAGCTGCTATTTCGATGAAAATCGGTGGCCGCAAATTTTGAATATATGTGCCAAAATTTAATTCAAAGATATTGTTATTCGGCGGAAGCATATCATATGGAAAAGAAATATTTCTGAGCCTATAAAGTCTATGAATAACAAGAGCACATAGTTAACTGGTAGGATGCAGTTGGTTGCTTCAAAATATATAATCAATCAACTGTAAATAACTAGTTCAAATTAAAATTTCTCAAAATAGCTAGTCAACTTATAAACCAATAGTCGACTGGTAAAAACATTGAGAAAACAAAAGAAACCATTTGATTGTTCCTTTTCAACAATTAATTGGTTTGCATTTTCATTTTTTTTTCTTCTTTTTACAATGACGGCTATCACCTACAACCTTTCAAGACATCAATGCTCCATCAAAGATAACAAGAAAAAGATAGATTTCTAGTGATATCTTAACTTATGCTCTTTATGTGCTTCATATGGGTCACAGTCATAACTACTGTACATATACATGCTTGCCGTTTTTTTTTACCTTTAATTTAGCTGATATCCACCAATCACTCACATAACTATTCTAATAATATCCGGCCTATTCGCATAGCTATTATAAATATTTCCTTCTCCGAGTTCTATAAATACTTATATTAGTATCTGTATCTTCATACTCAAAGTTAAGGTGATAAAAATTATGGAGGGAACCGCATTCCGTCAGTTTCAAAATATCTGTGTCTTTTGTGGTTCCAGTCCTGGAAAAGATGGGGAGTATGTTAAAGCAGCACAAAATCTAGGTATGGTGTTGGCCAGGAGAAAAATTCATCTAGTCTATGGTGGAGGTAACCGTGGGTTAATAGGGTGTGTGTCTACAGCTGTTCATGTAGGAGGATGCCAAGTTCTAGGTATTATTCCTACGGCTCTAGCTACATCTAACATTGTAGGCAAAACAATAGGGGAAGAGTTTAGGGTTGCATCAATGCATGAGCGCATGGCTAGAATGATGAGCAATGCTGATGCTTTCATTGCTTTACCAGGGGGTTTTGGTACTTTAGAAGAGATTTTCCAAATAGTCTCTTGGGCACAACTAAATATGCACCACAAACCGATAGGTTTGTTAAACGTTAACCACTTCTTTGATGGTCTGTTATCTTTCCTTGATCATGCTGTGGAACAAAAGTTTATCCCACACTCAGCACGACGAATTCTCATCTTAGCTTCAGATGCTGAGGAGTTGATTGATGCTTTACAAGCATATGTTCATGTACCTGATCCAACTATTGCTCAAATAGAATGGATGGCAGACAACCGCAGGAAGCGCAAATTGGATTTGGATCTGCATCTGTAACTGTAGTAGAACGTAGCCAATGCTATTCCACTTTTATTTTCTTAGGGTCTATTTGAATACCATCCTGCTAGCCACATACCTTAAGAAAGTACTATTACTAAGTCAAAATTCATATTTTGAGAACTTAGCATATAGCTGATACTCCTTTGGAGTTTGTAATACTATCTTTAAATATTGCTTATGATCCTCTGAACTCTTGAAATATTCTAATAAATATAATAACAACTTGATTTAGGGATGGCTTAATTACTTATTCATTAACTCTTTGAATGTAGTTGGGGCATTTGTCAATCCAAATGACATAACTATAAACTCATAGTGTTTATGCCAAATCCTGAAAGAATTTTTTTTTTTAATATCCGTTTCTCTTATCCTTAATTGATGATATCTAAATATCAAATCAAGTTAAATTTTATATTTTTTTAAAAAAAAATGTTGAGCACTTTCTAACTGATCAAATAGATCATCTATACGAGGTAATGAGTATTTATTCCACATTCTCACTTTATTCAACTGTTTATAATCTATGTATAGTCATAGTGATCCATATACTGGAGCACTCAAAATAAAACTACTAGGGCTTTTAAATCCCTTGTTTAACATGTCTTGTAACTATTTCTTTTTCAGTTCTTTAAGTTCAGTGGGTGCCATTCTATATGGAAATATAGACGCTGGCCAGGAAATAAATCAATACCAAATTCTATTTATTATTTCGGGGTAATCCTGGCAATTCTTCAGGAATTATTTCAGAAAATTCTCTAATCACTGGAATTTGATTTACACTGATATACTTTATATCAGCATCTCTCACCACTGCCAACTATCCTTGGCACCTTTTTGTAATCACTTATGGACTGTTAAAGCAGAGATTAGGTTACTGGGTATCTCACTAAGATTTTCTTTGTATCAAGAGAGAAAATTCTCCAAGAATATTGAATTTAATCACCTTCTAATGACATTTCAAAATGACATGACATAATGCCAACAAATTCATTCTCAATATCACATCACAATCTACCATATCTAGACAACCGGGTACAACAGATGTCACATTCAGAAACCATCATACTAGAAATTGACCCCTTCCGTACCTTGGTGGTATAGGATTTGCCTAAACTCAGCATTCCGCTGAGGTTTTCCCTACTACCATTCAAGAGGACACGCGAAGAGACTCTGTATAGGTCTTTTCCCAAACACATAGCAAGGGAAAGCAAATAACATATCATATAACTGGCATCTCGCTATAAAACAGAGATAGCCCAACCAACACTTAACCATGCCAACATAGCATACTATAAACTGACTTACTTGCACAAAAGACAACCTCCTATCGAACCCCTTTAGCAGCACCGTGAGTATAAGCATGTCCGGATTCATACCCATACTCAAAGTCCTACCTAAAGGTCCGTTACTCCATGAACACAGGAAAACCTAAAGCTCTGATACCAACTTTGTCACAGCCCCAAATGATGGACCACATGACCGACACGACATAAGGGCTTCCCCCTAGTCGCAAGCCTAACACATAGCATGCACAAAAAATCCAGCACACAATCCAGAGTACATAATAAATATAACTGGCCACATATGCCACATCCAATATCAGAAAATACTGTATATATGTATATATATATATATATCTCATGATATCTCATGAATCCAACATTCTGATTCAACTTGGCCCATGGCCTCATAATATTCATGTGATTCAACTTGGCCCAAGGCCTCATAATACCAACATTTGTTGTAAACATAAAACCATTTTCCAAACAACACATCAAAATACGCAAGAAAGCGAGGATCCTGCCTGTATGTTCATGGAGATACTCTAGACATAACTAAACTAAATAAACAATACAAAAGAGCCTTGCCCAAACTGGGGCTCACCAACACTATCTTCAGCCTCCTACGAAGCTGTAGCTGGATCAAAGTCTCTTTGACTATCTGTGGGGAGGAAACAAAAGAGGGGTGAGATTACCACATCTTAGTGAATGAGTAAATCATACTATAACTGAAACAGGGCAAACCAAGCACGAGTGTTTCGCAATGGGTTTAATAATTGAAATCCAAATGTAAAGATAACAATAGAAACATTAAGCATTTAACCATAATTTATTGAAAGAATGCTAAACAGTTCAAATTTGTGTTCAAAAGATAAAATATGATTAAATCAATAACCGTAAGCAAATCAATTATGCATGGTAAGTAATACATGAAGATATTTATGCAATAACAATGATGAATGAGCTTGTTTAGAAATATTTAATCTTTAAGAAAAATGCATCAGTTTATTGGAGGTCTTTCCTAACAGATCTATCATCTCCCCCAAGCACACAGCAAGGGTAGGGTAATCACTGTAGGCGTAGACATAAATCCACCCTAAATTTCCCCAAGCACATAGCAATGGGTATGGCAATCACTGTAGGCGAAGACATAAGTCAACCCTAAATTTCCCCAAGCACATAGCAATGGGTATGGCAATTACTGTAGGCGAAGACATAAGTCAACCCTAAATCCCTGTGTCTTAGGCAATCATATGCCCGTCACAGTATCCTAGGCCGAAGCCTTAACATGACCATGGTGCACCAGGGCTAGCACTACCTGCGGCTAGCTAACAGTGATCTAAAAGGGTCCCTCCAATATAAAATATTTGAAATATGAATTCCCATGGAGACCTTTAAAATCATAAACTTTCCCTTTTTAAACATAGATCGTCCGTAGACGTTACATAGATACTTGTCATGCATCAAATCACTTCATGGCTAACTTAGTTCATTTCTATGACTAAGTTCGCATTTCTATAAATCTAGCTCAAATGGAGAATTAATAGTCTAAATGCTTGCCCTGCATACCTAGAGTTCAACTAGGATTGAAATTTACAATTTCTAACATGGTTGGAACATATTGATTTTCAAAGCGGTAAAACAATTTAACATACATTCCAACTAGTTAAAATCATACGAGAGAGTTATAAATCAAATTCATAAAACATGCGCTATAGTATGAAAAACCCACTCACAGGTAAGGGCTCTAGATTGGACAGCCCTAAAATCCTAGTTCCTGGTCTGAATTCGATAAAACAAACCCTAAAATCGAGTCCGGAAGGTCCAAAAGCCTTAAATGAGCTTGGTCACTGTTCACCGCCGAAAAAACTATTCACGCCGGAAAACACTATTCACCGCCACTATTCATCGCCGGAAAATACTATTCACTGTCACAAAAATTTTACCGAATCAACAAAACAATTTCATATCCTAATATTTATCTAGTTTCTGAATCCATCTACGGAGTCAGATTTCTAATTAGAAGTCCCTAAGTAAGGTTTTTCAGAACTTACCTTTTACTGAAATTTTCTACTTCAGATCTACGGCGATTCAACGGTTGATTTGAAAAACTGATCGGTCAAAACTGAAGTACTCTTCGTCCTGAATCCAATAATACGTTCAGTTTTGAGATTGGAAGCCCTTAAGCATTCCAAATCGAAAAATAAAATTTGAAATTACTATGCACTCACTATGCATGCACTATTCCTCTTTCTTTTTTTTTCTTCCTTCTTTCTGATACTTCGCCGCCCCGATTTTCGTTTATCATTCGTTTTCGTTTTTTTTTATAATAATAATAATTATTAAATAATTAATAATAGGATTTTATTTTATAAAAATTCATATAAATTCCATTTTTCATCATAAAATATCCCAAAAATTTCTAAAAATTTCCTTTCTCCGAAACCTTTAGTTAAACTCTTAAATCATGATTTTTCTTGATAAAAATCATATTAAAACAAATTTCAAAACAAATATCTTAATTTATATTAAAAGAAAGAATATTTCTAAAAATACCATAAAAATTTAATAGAGGCCTGTATAATTATCTTAAGCAACACAATACTTCTTTTACTTAAAAGTCCACTTACTTTTAACAAATCATAATTATTTCTACATAAATAATAATATTTTTGCTAATAGCGCGCCAAAATATAAATTCTCATATTTCTTTTGTAATTCTTTAATCCATGTAATAAATATACATATTTTCACTGGTTCTTATCTCTATTGTCAAAATTCTCTTTTTTTATTCTACATTCCCTTTAATTGGAATTTTTCGTTAAATTTTACAGTTATTACAGTGCACATATGGCAAACAATATAATGGTTAAGTAGAGGATCGTTTCCCACAAGGAACTAAATAAAATCCTAATTTAAAACCAAAGCTCAGTCTCCTAACTTTATTCAAGTAATCAAACAATTATGTTAATATGCAAACTAACCAATATACAACTACAACTACAATTAAAATGTTAATATAGAATAAATACTAATTAATAATATTTTAGGAATATTGATTTCATAGAATTACTTCATCTAACTTGGCTTATTCCCTTAATTTAATATGACATTACCAAATTATTGACCTAAGCACTTAATTATTTATAAATTATTCTTGAAATAAATTAAAGTAAGTACCCACAAGCTAAACCCCTAAAAACGCAACTAATTGTGTAGCAATTTATAAATTAGGCACAAGGCTTGATTAGATCACATAAGGTATGGAGTTATATTACTATGCTCATACACAAATCAATCTATTTTCATATTGTCTAATAGAATCAATCTTTTTTTATTTAATTCAATGGTCAAATCAATCGATTATCTTAATTAAGAATAACCAATTGAACTCTAATCATCAACAAGAGGCATGAAGAAGAATTGAACAAGTAATTCAAACAATGTCATTCATAAGCAAGAGAAGATTTGGAATTAAACTACATAATTGAAATATATTGAATTCCTAGAAAATTAAACTAAAACATACTATCTAATGAAAGCATGACACAAAGGTAGGAAAACATAAAGAGAAAAAAGAACAAGATAATAGAAATAAAAAAACTCTTTCAAGCTTCTGAATCTCAAACTCCTAAGTTCTTGATCTTCTAATAAGAATATTTCCTCCTTCAATTCAGTGTCATTTAAACCTCTTTGAGACCAGAGAAATCCTTTCTAAAGTTACCTTATGTTCCCTTTATATATTGGGGGTGAAAAAATAATGTTTAAGAGGGATTAGGAGAATTTTGCATGCCTGTGACCACGATCATCAGAACAAGTATTTTGCTAAAAAGAGCAATTATTGTGGTTATCAAAACTAATGTCTTATCTTCAAATATACTTATATTTTAACTTGAAAGGAGTTCCATGCCCATAATATAACAATAAAAATCCTTTTTGTACCCTTCAACACCATACCTAGAGCTCACAAATTTTAGGTCAAGTTTACAATTAAAAACCTGCCTTTCTCCTCAGTTGTCAAGCATCAACCTTGGGTCAAACATCCATCAAATGACAAAACCAATCAAAATTTCACTCAAGTATTCATTTTACTAAAGAACAAACACTAAATAAGGATATAAGTTAAGGCAAAATAACTCTCTTATGTAAAGTGTTGTGTATATTTTATTAAATAATCACAAGTGCACGGCGTAGCTGTAGTTAGTCCGGAGAGTATGGGTTGTATCCCACAGAGACCAAAGATCAATTACTAGAATTCTACGAGTAAGCTATCTAAATCAATAAAATTTAATAGAGAGATAATCACAATAATTAAACTAGATATTAAGTTATAAAAGCCTAAGGTTAGTGTTTACCACACTTATGATATTTAACAATCAATATATACCTCTAATTGTAATTATTTAGGTAATTGGGGATGATTTAGCCTTATTTAATTTAGTTAATTATTCATCATAGGTTAACAATTCATAGTCATATAATTATTAATCATATTTTCCTCTTAAATCATAGTGATGAAAACTTTGTTCAATATATGATTCAGTAGTAGATTGAAATAAACAATATACTAGTAGGCCTTTTAGCAATCATGGAGAGGAAGAGCAAATGAATAATCAATACTCAATTAAAATTGAACCATTAAACACTAATTCAAATCTCACAATGCATAAAAAATCCTTGCGGTTTTAATCTTCCTCAACCAATAAAATGAAAATTAGTCACATAGGGCTATAAGAAAATCTAAGAGAAGAAAAGAGAATGCTTGAGAATTTGATGCCTTGTGCTACTTACTCCCCTTCTTATTTAAAGATTGGAGTCTTAAATAAAATAAGTTTGCTTCTAGGTCAATTTCTAGCTTATTGGGCTTCATTGGTGTGAAAATATCTAAAAAATTACAACTTCTTTTATCTTCTATGGCAACAAGTACTGTAGCGCTCAAGGAAAGCCCCGCGGTGTTGCAGTGCTTAGAATTTAGACACGCCAGTGTCGCAACGCTCTAGATATAGCTTTACATAGTGCCACGACGCTATGATTCTTTCAGATTTTGTCAAGGTGCTCAACACAAAAGTTGTGTCTTTTTGTCTTATCTTTCCATAGCCATTAGAATAATCTAAAAAAAAATCTCATGAGAGAGATATGCTCAAATTAGCAAACAAAGGTCGGCATATAGTATTTTCCATTATTTTTCTCCTTTTTTCCTCTTATTTTCTTCTTTGTTTACTCCTAAAACACAAAAAAAAACTAAATTAATTCCTAATTATACTTTACTTAAACTAAACAAAAAATTAGTTTAAAATATGCTTAATTAATTTCATATTAATCTCCAAGTATGGCATTAGGCTAAGGTTATTTCATGACAAGCTTTTTGCATGGTTATGACGTTGAGATGGACAAAGTAAGACTTAGTGACATTTAATTAAAAAAGTTCACATGCTTTTTAGCAAATTTTTTCATTGATCTTAAAAACTATACTTACATAAGTTGTTATCATCAAAATAAACTAAGGAATTTTTTCCAAAATAAAATCTAAAGAAAAATTAAATATAAAAAAAACCATGTTCCAATAAAATCGATAATTATTTCCTAACAATTTCTCTTCAATTTATCAATTACTTTCCTTAACAAATTTTAGATTCTTGTTAAATTCCTCTTGTAGGCCATTTTTTGTAACATTATACATTAATGAGTTATATTGCAAAGTGTGTCTATAGCATTTTTATAGAATTCCATTTCATTATCCATTATCAAGTATTAAGGATTCCCATACTAGAATATTAATGTTTACATAGATGAAATATGCAAGTATCTCTTTCTTTATTTATCTACAAGCTTCAGCTTCAACCTATTTAGAGAAATAATTAGATACGACATGGATGTGTACAACCTTACATAACCACTATCAACATTTATAACTACTACTTAAGCATATGTATTAGATAGTTACATAATGGCTAGATAGTAGGTCATCTTCCCACAAGGAATCTTTATTTTCAATTAATTACCACACTATAACCTTAATACAAAACTAGGAGAAACAGAATGGAAGAAAGCAATAAGAAGAGTAATCATAAATTTTCATCCATATTTGTATTACACTGAGTCATATCTATATATAGCCAAACTATGCTAATAGAAAGGTATAAATTGAACCACTAAACATATGCCACCTAGATAAGCAGTTAAAGTGAGTCCTAACCAACAAACCACACTCTAACTCACTAATCTTTCTACTAATACTCCCTTGCAAACTCAAAGTGGATAAAGTCTTTACTCTGAGTTTGTATTTATAAAACTAAAATTGGTTTTTAATCATGCCTTAGTAAGAACATTAACTATTTGTTCTACGGTAAGAATATGAACAACTTTTACTTCCTTTATAATTACTTTTTCTTTTACAAAGTATAAGTCGATCTCTATGTGTTTGGTCCTATTAAGTAGGGTTGGATTTGCTACTAATAGTACTATGCTAAGGTTGTCAAAATCCACTCTTGGTGGCTTTGGAATTGTCATTCATAACTCCCCCAACAATGAACGTATCTAAGTGATTTTTGCTATCAACATTAGCTAAACTTCGATATTCAACTTCGAATCTTTAGCTCAACACAGTGCTTTGCTTCTTTGATACACATGATACAAGGTTATTTCCATAGTACACATAGTTGCCAATTGTAGATCTCTTATCATCTACATTAGATGAATAATCAATGTCACTAAAGGAAAACATTTCAAACTATGATGACTTCCTTAAGTGAAGACCAAAATTAAGAGCTCCATTGAGGTACCCTAATATGCACTTTACTTCTTTGCAATGTACTTTTAATGGTCTATGCATAAATTGACAAACCCAATTTACATTAAACATAATTTTAGGTCATGCAACTATGATATATTAGAGATCACCAATTATTAATCTGTACAAATGGGCTTGCTCCACTTTTATGCTACTATTATCAGATGTAGATAGCTTTAAACCTTCCACCAATGTTGTATCAATGCCTTTAGCAATACTTATGCTTGCTTTGACTAATAAATCATGAACATATTTAGCTTGGATAGATGTAAACCTTTTTCAGTAATATGATAGACTTGAATCCCTAAGAAATAGTTTGGTTCACCGAGGTCCTTAAGTACAAACGTGCCATTTAGATTATTAATCAACTTTTAAACCTCTATATTACTACTACCAATTACTAAAATATGTCTACATAAACTAAAATAAGAGTAATTATGCGAGGAGTATATCTAAGAAATAGAGATTAATCACATTTTACCATAATTAAGCCAAATTCATGCACAGTAGTGGATAAACATTTAATCAGGAAACCTATTTTAAGCCATACAAAGCCTTGTCCAATTTACACACCAGTTTTTTATTAGGATGTTCAATCCTAGCAAATTGTTGCATGTAAACTTACTTTTGTAAAGTTTCATTAAGGAAGGAATTATTAACATTAAGTTGCCTTACCTTTTAACCTTTTTGAAATGTGAACAGTAATTTATCTAACTACCAGACTAAATGTTTTTGAGAAATCAAAACTAGCTTGTTAATGATAACCTTTAGCCACTAACTTTTCCTTATACTTCTAAATAGAATGATGTGAGAGGCTTTCAATTTTAAACACCCATTTACAACCAATTTCTTTTCTGCCAAAAGGTAAATCAACCAAATGCCAAGTGTTATTATGTCACAAATTTTGGAACTCTTCCTACATAGCCTTGTTCCATAATGGATGAGAAAGTGACTCAACAATGGTACATGATTATGTGTCATTAAGATGAGTAGTAGTAAAAAGTCTAATTTTAAAAATCACAGCTTTCACTTATGCGAGCATGCAATGAACAATATGCTATAAGTCTAAACTTGATGGTAAAGTTATAGAGGGCAAAGTTGAACTAGTAAGAACATCATTAAATCAATATCAGTACTAATATTAACTAAAGAAGTAACAATATGATCATTTTCAAGTTTATTAATATCAAAAGAATAAGCAAGTTATATATATTTGGCAACTTAAGATAGAAAGAAGGGAATAGAAGGAACTAAAGGAATTTGAGGTGTGGGTGAAACTGAGATAGGAGAGTGTCTGAAAGTGGAAAGGACATAAATAAGATATATCGATATAGTGAAATGAAGTTTCATAAAAGGCCACATCTCTAGTAACATGTAGTTTGGACTTAAGAGGGTTAAAACACAGATAACTTTTATGATCAGGTCTATAGCCCAAGAATATGCACTTTATATATCTAAAATCCTGCTTGTGCTGATTGTATGGCCTTGTATAAGGGAAACAACCATAAGAAACTTCTTCAAGAAATGATAACTAGGTGTAACATGAAATAAAGTCTCTAACAGCGACTTGAATTGAAGGCTAGTAGCAGAAAGATGATTAACCAAATATACATTTGTTCAAAAAGCAAAGTCCCAAAATTTAATTGGCAATTTAAAATTGGCTAAAAGGGCTAACCCTATTTCAACAATGTGCCAATGTTTTCTTTCAGCTACTTCATTTTACTTATACAAATATGAAAAATTAATAAAATGAATAATACTATGATTTTCAAGAAATGACGTAAAGGCTTTTGAATTGAACTCTCCCCCACCCTTAGTTTAAAGAGATTTTATCTTCAACCTATTTGCAATTCAACCATTTCTTTAAATTTGAAAAAAATAAAGAAGGCTTCAAATTTATGCCAAAAATAGTAAATCCAAGTGAACTTAGAGTGTACTTCAAGAAAAGGAATATAATAATGGAATCCTTGTGATGAGACCAAAGGAGTAGGTTCTCAAATGTCAGAGTAAATAAGAAAAAGAGTTTTAGAATGTATAATAGTAGAAGTAGTGTATGAAAATTTAAGGGACTTGCCCATGTAACAAGTAGAACACAAATAAATTGAATTTTTATTTATGAGAAGAATATTACAATCAATAAGAACTTTATTAACAACAACAAAAAAGCAAGGTGACCTAAGTGACAATGCCAAAGAAATGTATCACAAGACATAGGAAAATTATGAGAAAAATTATAAGAACTTTGAGTAGATAAAGCAGAGCAAGACTAACGTTAATAAGTAGAAAGTATAAGCTATAAATGGTTAAAAACATATAATCCATGCTTAAGTGAACCTTGGAGAAGACCTTCCTTTGTTATTTAAGATTTAATTAAGCAAGAATTAGCATGATATTCAAAAAACATGTCATTATCAAGTGAAAACCTAGAGACATTAAGAACTTTTTTTGTATATGGAGCTCGAAGAATGCGATTTAAGGAAAAAATAGTAAAAGGATTATCTAATGAAAAAATTTCAAAATTTTTAACATGCATTATGTCCAAACTTGTTGCATCACATATTATAACATTTCCCTTACCAATGTAAGTTTCTCTGTTAATTAAGTTGTTGGAGTTTATAGTGATACAATTCATGGTACCCAAGTTAGGGTACTATGTTGGATCATACATCATCTCAAGTACTGGTAATATAGCTTACATTGGACCAAATGATTGCTTATAGTTAAACTAAGGCGACTAAAAGCTTTGTTATGGAAATATGTTAAAAGATTAATAGCTTTACTGAGAAAATGGGTCAAAGGACTAATAACGTTGTTGAGGAAATGAATCGCAAGGTTGACAATAAGAATTATCATATCTTTGAAGCAGTACGATGCTATATGCCTAACCTTACCACACATTTAACACTAAGGCTTTTCTTGTCTAACTTGTTTTGTCCCTTCTATTTCCACCTTAAAAAGATCCGTTAGTGCCAGCAAAACTTTTATAATTAAAAACATGACTGCCAAAATTAGGTGGAAAGCCTCTATTGCCAGAGAAAGGATTAGAAATTTATGAAAAACTACCTCATCTTCCAAGAGAAAAATGATAAGTTTAAGCAACATAAACTTGAAAACTATCATGTTTTATCCTACACTTCTCTATTCTCTATTCTTGAGCCATTAATAAAGTTTCTTCAAGTATAGAGTAAGATGTAGGAACAACAATAATAGTGGAAACTAGGCTATCATAATCTTCTAGTAAACCTTCTAACGTAGCATTAATGTGATTACAAAAACTAATTAAGGCTTCAATTAAGGAGATTGAATCTTTTAATTTCTTAATTATCAATCAGTAATAGGATATAAGTAAAGAACCTTTCTTCATAACTTAAAACTAATTCTACGACTGTTTAATTCCTACTTTAGTATAAGCTCTACAGTAAACTTCCAAAGTCAACCACATATGAGTCACAATGGTGTAACTAACCATTGTTGATGTAATTGGCTCTGACATTTAGGAAACGAGCCACAAAACCAACAATTGGTCTTGGCAATACTAATGCAATAATTACTTACCAATTTTCCCTCTAATTTTATCCTTTTGATTCTAAAATTCTATCGACGCATCACGAGGAAAATGAACTTCTATACTGTACCCCTAAAAGTGGATAATACTTAGGGTTTTTAAGGTATAAAATCGCCATCTTCAAGTTTTGATGCTATTGGATTCAAAAAACTTTGCAATGAAACTTGTAGGGACTATTAATGATGAATTCATGGTGAGCTTCGAGATCTCTACTCTAATATCTTAACACAAAACTAAGAGAAACAAAATGGAGAAATAAATATAAAGAGTAATTAGAAGAGAATATATTTTCATTCATAGTTCTATTACATTAAGTTATAGCTATATATAGCCAAACTATAATAACATAAAAGTATAAGTTGAACCACTAAACATCTACCACATGTCTAAGCTATTAAAGTGAGTCTTAACAAACTAACCACACTTTAACTCATTAATATTCATGCAAAAAACCCCTCCTAATTTTATTCAAGAAATTAATCTAAAGGAGTTAAAGTATTCAAGAAAATAAAAGAATTGAAAACGTAATGAAACCTCAAATTAAGATAATAAGATTGATTAAAAATTTATCAATGTTAAGAACCTAGGCATTCAACTTCACTTATCTACTTCGTCTAATTTCCTTCTTTTCTTTAACCTTACCATATCATATTGAATTATTGATATGATAAACCCTAATTTGATTAAGGTAATTGAAATATAATTTAGAAACTAAGCACAACTTCAATTGATTATGTATGGCATGGGAGTATAATATTATCTCATATACAAATTAACTTTGTTCATATTAAGGGCTAATAGAAATCAATCATAGACTACAATTCAATGATCATGCCTTATATTGAGAATACTTTTGCAACTTTTTCTTCTATAAAAATTTAGTAATCGATTGCCTTTATTCTTTCTTTTCAACTTGAAAATGGAGAAAACAGTAACTTCTTTAGTTATATCCTCCTATTCATCATCAAATATTGGTACAACAACCTATCTTTGGTAGACAAGCACTTTCATTTGTGTAGTTTTCTTAGGTTAACATCAAGGCCAAGCATGTGAGATCATAAGATATCACATTTTTATTTTAAGGCACATTAATGGCCTTAATATGATTGAAAATTTCTAGAAGTTGGGTAGTATATAAAGAATTAGGCTTGAGATAAAAGTTCTTCACTTTGTAGATGGATAGTAGTGTCTTTATTATCAACTTTAGGTCTCCAAATAACTAATAATTTCTCATTTATAGTTACTTTCACCTAGATTTTAGGATGGTTTTACTTGTTCTTTGAGTGAATATGAGCCTTAATTTCTTATCTTTGTTATTGAATTGTTAAATAATGATTTGATGACTCTGTTATGTATTTGTGTATATAATTCTAAATTGAAGGCTAAGGAATAGGGAAACAAACATTGAAGCCTTAAGACCAAGGAACTAAATTTCCTTTCTTTTCCATCGAAACGACCGAAACGTTTCCGTTTCCTGAGTCACCGATGCGAAACGGAGTTATCGAAACGAAACGAAGTGTTTGTTAAGGAATTATGATATTTCAATTAAAATTGCTATGTTTTGAAATGTTTCGGTAGAAATACTCTTGTTTCAATGAAAATTTTGGTGAAAATACTCTTATTTCGAGTTGTTTCAATAGAAATACTCTTGTTTCAAGTTATTTCAATAGAAATACTCTTGTTTCGAGTTATTTCGATGGAAATACTCTTGTTTCGAATTATTTCGATGGAAATACTCTTATTTCGAGTTGTTTCAATAGAAATATTCTTGTTTCGAGTTATTTTGATGGAAATACTCTTGTTTCGAGTTATTTCGATGGAAATACTCTTGTTTCGAATTATTTCGATGGAAATACTCTTGTTTCGATGAAAAAGTATTAAATTAATTTGAAAAATAAAAAAATTGACAATAGAAAAGTAGATGAAAATAACATTATATCATATCTAACACTAAGTTACTTTCTCTCACAAGTCACAACACTTTTATTAACTTCATACTCTCCCCCTTTATTCTTATGACATTATTTTCCTTCATTATCTTTATTTTAAAGAGGAAACTACAAAAATGATACAAAGAGATATTGAAAGGCAAAGAGAGAGAAATATACATAAAGATAGAGATAGAATTATGGTCGACAGAGAAAGAGACTTAAATATAAATGTCACGAAGAGTTAAGAAGAAGATGGAGAGATAGATGCAATAGAGAGATTGTTATTGAATACTATTAGGATTTGAGTTGAAGTCCTTACTGTAATAGTATGTTTACTTACTATTCAATTATAGACATTAATTCAAATTAATTTTAATATAATTTTATATATCTATATCATTAATATTATGTGTAAATATTTTAAAATATTAAAAAATATTATTTGAAATTATTTGAAACGTTTCTTAAAAAATCTTCCGTTTCCTCGAAATTTCTGAAACGTTTCGAAATGTTTCTATTTTTAGAGTCACCGAAACGGTACCTCGAAACGAAATTTAGTACCTTGCTTAAGACAAATGTACTAAGGCATATGCTAGAGAATAAAGGAGTAACTTAGAAATTTTGACATGAATATGAACTTTGATTCAGATAAAGGGCTTGAAAAGAAACTTTCAATCGTATATCATGGGCCTTATAATTCTACCCAAAAAGAAAGTTATGCATGTTTAAAGTCGAAGCCCTCCAATTATGTTTTGCAAATTAACCCAAGACCCAAAAATCGTGCATATGGGCTATAAGCTACAAATCAATTTGGGAAAATGTTTAGTTTCCTATTTTGAATGCACGTGGTCAAGGGTTATAAATAGGGACTTCAGGGCTTCATTTAGGGGAGAATTCATTGTTAGAATAGCTAATTGAAGGTGAAAAAATGGCATAACACAAGTTGGATAATTGTAATCAAGAGTTGAAGAATTTTAGGGTTCAAGAGGATTGATAAATCTTCTTCCTTCTCGCTTCTACTCTTTCTCTTCTTGAATTATATTCTTCCCTTATAATTTTATGATATTCAATCTACTTTCTGTGTGGTAGATTTATAGCTCTAGGTGTTCAATGGATCTCTTTTATGTAGTTTAATTATAAATTTTTTTCCCATTTATGAATGACATCAATTGAATTACTTTCATGATTCTATTTTTATTGCCTCTAAATGATTAGCCACCAATTAGTTAATTAAAAAAGGATTGATTATTCTTGATTGAGATAATAGATTGTCTTATTTGTTTAATGTTGTTGTATTTTTTTTTAATCTCTATTAGCCTAAAACTAAAGAGTTAATTCATATGTGGGATCTTGACATACCTTAACCCCTCATGTAACCTAAAATAGCTTGTGTATGTTATAACGTATTCTTTAATTACTCATCGATTAGGGGGTTTATCTTAGGAATAAATAGATTTATCAATCATGAGTAAGGGTTTATGAACATCACAAGCTCTGGCGAGTAATTCAAGATGTCAAAAATAACAAGAGAAAAGAGGAAATATTAAATGAAATAATTGAGCGAGGTTGAATAACTAGGTTTTCATTACTTGAATCACTTTTGTTAATTGTGTTGTTTTTTTTTTGTCTTTGTTAATTTCTTTTCTCAATTTTGGATTCCTGATATTGATTGCTTCGATAAAATAAAGTGATTGGGGTGTGCTACTTAATTGATTGTAAAAGATTTCCCTTAGGAAATGACCTACTACTTATTCACTATATTACTAGTTTATACATACACTTGTGTAGTGGTTATATTTTAACTTCAACAAGTGTTTGCCATCATTGCCTAAGAATCTATTTATTTTTTAATTAATATAATCAATTAGTTTCTTTGTTTTAATTCAAGCTTTTCTTTTTATTTTTCAAGTGCCCTTTGCAAATAAGAAATATGGCAAATGAGGGTGCCAACAAAGCTATAAGGGATTATGTTATTCCCTTAATGCATATGGTGCACTCAACTATAAGAAGGCAAACACTAAAGGCCAACAATTTTAAAATCAAGGCATCCACCATCCAAATAATTCAAAGCATTGTCTAATTTAGAGATTCTCCTATTGAGGACCCCAATACTCATGTGGCCAATTTTGTTGAAATTTGTGACTTGGTTAAGTATAATGGTGTTTCTGAGGATATGCTAAGATTAAGACTCTTTCCTTTTTCATTGAAAGATAAGGCAAAGGACTAGCTTTTGTCTCTTCCATCAAGTTCTATAATAAATTAGGGAGAATGTGCTAAAAAAGTTTTAGTTAAATTCTTTGCCTCTATAAAAATAGCTAAGATAAGGAATGATATTAATTCTTTTGCACAATATGAATTTGAATATTTGTATGATGCTTGGGAAAGGTACAAGAAACTTTTGATTAAGTGTCCACTTCATAATATAACTAACTGGTTGCAAATTCAAACTTTTTATTATGGACTAATAGGTTCTATGACAACCACTGTTGATGCAGCTATAAGTGGTGCACTTATGGGAAAACCCTTAATGAAGCTAATGCCCTAGTGGAAAAGATGGCCTCTAACAATTATTAGTGGCCTACAAAAAAATAAAAACCAAAGAAGGTAGTTGGAATGTTAGATGTTGATATTAGGATAGCTTTGATGGTTCATATAGTATTGATTCAAAAGAAAATTAGTGCAATGGGCATCTAACTAACTCAAAACCCCATTATAAGCTATAACTTTTATGGTGAAAATTATACCAAGTAGTAGTGGCACATGGTGAATGAGTCTACTAATACAGTTAGGAATTTTAATCGATAAAATAATCTTTATTCCAAAACATATAATCTTGGTTGGAAAAAGTACCTCAATTTTTCCTAAAGTAACGTATAAGGGCTAAGGCAATGTGTTGCTCCTGAGTGTGACTCACACCGAAGGTCTAATGCAGCTGAAAAGGACATTATTCTAGAAAGGAAGATGTAGAACTACATGAACCAAACAAATAGATGCTTGTCTAACATGAAAACTTCCATGAAAAACATGTGTACTCAATTAGACCAAATAATCAGCAGCATTTTGAATCAACCACGAGGAATGGTGCAAGAGGGACCAATTGTGAATCCTAAGCATGACAAAGAACAATGTAAAATAATCACCTTGAAGAGTGGTAAAGAGATACAAGGAAACGCCTAAACTAAGGCGATGCCTAACCAGCCAAAAAAGAAAAGGGAGGAGAGCACAAAATTAAGCAAGAAGGAAAAAGTTCACATTAATCCTACCCCTTTACCCCTTCCTCAAAAATTTAAATAGCAAAAACTTAAATGAGAAATTCCATAGATTTGTAAAAGTTTTTAAGAAATTGCAAATTAATATTCATTTTGCAAAAGCTTTGGAATGCTAGTTATGTTAAGTTCACGACAGATATTTTGACTAAAAGAGGAAAGTAAAGGAAATGGAAACAATTACACTTACTAAGGAGTGCAGTGCTATCCTCCAAATAAAACTTCCACCTAAGACAAAAAAATCCAAAGATTATTATTACCTTACCTTGTAACTTAGGAGATATTTTTTGTGGGGAAAACCCTATGTGATTTAGGTGCAAGTATTAATTTAATGCCTATGTCTATGTGTGAAAGGCTAGAGTTAGGTGGAATTAAAGTCATCATGACTTTACAATTAGCTGATAGATTTCTTGCTTATCTTAAGGGAATTTTTGAAAATGTCCTTTTTAAAGTAGATAAATTGATATTTCAAGCTAATTTTATTGTCCTTGATATGTTGAAAGATCATTATATACCCTTAATTTTGGGAAGGTCAATGTTTTGAAATTAATGTAGTAGAGTAAGCAACTTTTGAATGCTTACAAGAAAGTCAACCATTAGACCTTTGGAAGTGGCACTAATGACTAATGATGCGACTGAAAATGAAAACGTTTTAAAGTGTTTTCACCATATCAAAGCCATACCAGCTATGTTAAGAGATGAGCAGTTTGACCCTTTGAATGGTCAAGATGGTAAAAGGGTGGCAGCTAAACCTTCTATTATAGAGCCACCCAAGCTTGAACTCAAACATTTACCCTTTCATTTATGTTAGGCATACTTAGGTGAGTCTAATACTTTACCAGTGATAATTGCAAATGTAACATCCCTAATTTCGTTTCTTTTATTGATAATTAAGGAAATAAAGTTTATTAGACAATATTTTAGATGTCTAAGGAAATATAATCTTTAGAAATTCTTCACCTTATGTATATGCATAGAAAATGTTTCTAACATTAAAAGAACAAATAAAGAGGGAAAACCTAATAGGAAAAAAAAATTAGAAAGAACATACTAAAGAGATGCAAAATTCTTGGACAAGGAAGATAAATTTTTAGAAACAAGTAAAGGTCTTAAATTTTCGAGAACATTGGATTAGGGTAATTTTTCCTAATTTAAGAACTAGAGTTACTAAGTTTAAAATCTTTACCCATACATTGGGCTTTTACCTATGGACACTTTATATAGAGTTTTTCCACTTTACATAAGTTTCTAGCAAGCCCATTGGATAACCTAAGCAAGAAATAAAACATAGACTTGGATTAGAATATAGTAATTGGACCAATAGCCCAAAAATTATGAAAATGTGACCAAGCCCTCCAAGAAAGGTAGAATTCTATCTAAAGCAAAGAAAATTGGTAGGAATAAGCCCAAATCCAAGAGGAAAAATAAAATAAAATAAATTAGGTGATGATATAATAATGTAATAATAATAAAGATTAGGTTACATGGCATTAAGACAAAAATTTAGCAAGTGGTGTGATTCTACATTCATCATTTTGGCAAGTGGCATGATAATACAAGGCTTTAGGACAAAAACATCTATATCTTACACTCATAATTTTAGCAAGTGGTATGATAATACATGGCATTAGGACAAAACATTCCTATCCCACACAAATAATATCAACCAAATAATGGAGATTCAAGGGCTAGAAATTTGCCACCTAAAAAGGCAAACCTATCATACTTGTTTAAGACAAAAGAAAATGGAAATGAATCCCTAAATCAAAGGGACATTGTCCCTTATCTTAAAAACATATCATTATAATTTTCAAAATACAAATCTCCTTTTCCTATGCATATTTTGACTAAGGAAGAGGAAGACAAAAACATAAGTTGTTTGTTTTTCAAAATTTCAACAAAGTGTATCCTAATTGTGATAAGCTAGACCCATGATCATGAAAGGTGTATTATTTGGTGGTTTATATAAGCAAAACCCACCCCTACAACATTTTAATTTCATCCAAGTGAGGAAGAGAGAGAAATAGAAGCAAGGTAGAGTGAGGAAAGGAGAGAAAGAGAGGAGAAGAAAGGAAGGAAGAAGAAAGAGAAGTTTAGAAGGCTAAGTACTCAAGGTAAGTTACCTTAATCTCCACTTGAGTCCATTTTTCTTCTTCATCCTTGAGGTTCAAAAATTCACCCTCTTTCTCTTACCTAAGCTGCTAGAAAAGTTAAGGGAAGGAAAGAATCTTGCTACTTCTTTCAAGAGGAAACAAGAAAACCAATTCACTAAGTAAGCTAGGAAGATTCTTAGGTAAGTTTAACAATATTTCTTTTTGAAGAAAACTTTTGAAACTTATAATATTTATATGAGATTTTGACCTTAGAACTTTGATGATTGGTCATGGATGTTGCTATATCATGTTACATATTGATCTTGCATGTGATGTATGTTTGAATACTTAGGTTGGTGTAGATAGTTCTGCATGGGTATGGCTATGGTTGTCAGAATTTTAAGCTTCGGTGTTTTAATTTCTGGGAACAATATATAAGGAATTAAAATAAATGGTTAACATAAGAATTAAAGATATATGTGGCACGGATTTTTAGTCATTGGAATCATTCAATTTGGAGTCCATATGAGGTAGATATGGTCTGATTAGTAGTCAAAGGTCAGAAAATGGTTCATCAGGGAAGAATATGTTAGGATAGTTTCTGTATTTTAATTTCTTGGAATTATCTGCATGGAAATAAAATAAATGGTTAATATAAGAATTATAGCTATGTGTGTCACAAATTTTTAGCCACTGAAATAATTCAATTTAGAGTTCATATGAGGTAGATATGTTCTGATTAGTAAACAAAGGTCAGAAAGTGGTTAATCAGGGAAGAATATGTTAGGATACCTTCGGTGTTTTAATTTCTGGGAAAATTCTATAAGGAATTAAAATAAATGGTTAACATATGAATTATATATTTATGTGTCATGGATGTTTAGCCACTGGAATCACTTAATTTGGAATTCGTATGTGGGAGATATAGTTAGATTAGTAAATAAAGGTTAAAACCTACCCGAGAAGAAATAATTTTGAATTTAAGGGAGTACTAACACCAAGATATATTACTATTTTACTGATATGATTAACATAATAGTTTTAGATAATTGTCTTAGATTTTCAGAGACACCAAGATCACCTCAATCGAAGTTAAAATGAGGGAGTTATGCTCTGATTAGTGAGCAAAGGTCACAGAGCACGGCCAGGCTATGTTCTAGGTGCTTCAAGCACGGGCTAGCCGTGTTCGAGGCTGTTTTTAAGTACATTTGAAGTATTTTTAAAGCATGGCCATGTCCTGGAATATGGTCAGACCGTGTTGGAAGCTGGTTAAGCCTATTTTCAACATTTTTCTACCCTAGATGAACCTCTTTAACTATAAGGTAATAGTAAAAATCAAATTGGAGAACAATGCTCTATAAATTTGTAAGAACATGTGTTGAAAATGATATAAATAAGAATAAAATGACTAAAGGCCAAGCATAAAGAGAAGGTTAGATATGATGAAAACCTGCATCAAGAAAATAAAGAAATAAAATTAATATTTAAAAAGAAGACGAATCTTATAAATGAAAATAATAAATGACTAGTATATGCCATAGCCATTGCCATTGTATGAACTTCTTACCATCTTAAGTGTGAAATTCTGACATGGAAATATTTTATAAAGTGATATTTGAAATGGTTATGCTCATGGCATGATTACCAATGATTTATGGTAATAGTTATATTTTGATGAACATACTTGTTATTGAAAGCATATTTTTGGCTATCATTGTGAAAAGAAAAGAAATGAGCACGGTCACATGGCAATCCGTGTGGTGCACCAGTAGGGGACGCCCTACCAACGATTATGATCATGTTAATGAGAAAAGAAAAAGAAAATGGGCCATGTCGTACGGAGCGAGAAAAGCCCGTACCGAAGAGTAGAAGATACTCACCCTGACCAGGGTAGTTTGAAATGAGAATAAGTTAATGGCCATCATATGATATTCTGAAAATAATTAATCCTGTCATATATATCATTATTGTATGATTCTTATGTGCATAGATATAATGCATTCATGTGACCAAAGATATTTTCTGTAGTTTATACAGCTGAACATGACATGATAAACTATATTAATGGTAAATTATGATTTATTGTTGAACTTACTGGGATTTAATTCTCACTATATTTTCATATCATGTTCAGAAGAATAAATATGCAGATTTTCTCTATGACACTTATTATTTCTGTACGTTGGATCGAGGTGCCCTACCTTGGGCAACTTCCAGTTATTTCAGATGTATCTGTCGTAGATGTGACTGAGATTCCGGTGGACGTACCACCCACACCAGTGTCCCCAGAAGTAGTCGACATAGATGATTAGAGCTAATATGTATCTTTGTACAAATGTTTGTAAAATAATGGTGTGTAGTTTGTAAAATAATAGTGTGTATGGAAACTCAGTATTGTATCACTATTAATAACAATTCTGCTTGGTTAAAGTGATTATTATTACGAGTTAAGTGGTTAGAATTAAAGTAGTAATAACTTCATGGAATTTTACAAATATAAAAAAAAATTGTTACATTTACATAAATGGAGTTGTTACAGCAAATGCACTTAATAGTAAGAAAGAAGAAAAACTTTTGCAAGTTCTAAAAACACACAAAGGCTATATGTTGGTCTTTAACTTACTTTAAGGGCATGAGTCCCTTATATAGTATGCACAAAATTTTGCTAGAAGATGACCACAAACCTACCATAAAACACCAACAAAGGCTTAATCCCATCATGAATAAAGTTGTCAAGAAGGAAATCATCAAGTGACTAGATGCATATATTATATACCCTATCTCCTATAGCTCATGGGTAAGCCCAATTCAACATGTGCCAAAGAAAGGAGGAATGATAGTTGTGGAAAATGACAATAATGAACTTTTTTCCACTAGGATAATGACATAGTGGCATATATGTAAAAACTCAACAAAGCCACCCAGAAATACCACTTTGCCTTATCTTCCATAGATTAAATGTTAGATAGATTAATTTGCAAGAAATATATTTTTTATTCTGAATATAATTAGACAGCTATAGCATAAGAGGATTAGGAGAAAACCATATTCACATGCCACTGTGGTACTTTTGCGTTTTGTAAAATGCCATTTGTGTTATGTAATGCACCAACTACTTTCCAAAGATGTATGATGGCTACAAGAAAACAACTTTTTAGTGCAAATTTTAGGTGCGACTTTAAAAGTCGTCAATAAAAGTAAGCTTTAGTGACAACATTTACATGTCATCACTGAATCTAAACTTTTTGGTGATGACTTATAAAAGTTTAACACTTAGTGACGATATTTTTTATGTTGTCACTATAAGTCTTTAGTGGCGATATTATGTCATCACCAAATCCACATAAGGTGACAAATTTATTTTCCATAAAGGGGTATTTTCTTTTCCATAATCATTTGTTATGCAAGACTCTTATAGAATGTTCTTGATCAACACTACAAAGTATCAATAGTAGGTATCCTAAAACCAATGGCTTTAAGAATAATGCCTTCATCCAATAAACTTTAATGCTTTCAAGTTCATAATGGAAAGAGTTGTCCCAATCAAAGGGAATATCTTTCTTCATAAGTTAATAGGAAGTTTTGAAAAGACTAGGAATATTTGAATGAATCTCTTAATGTAAGCAAGTTTTCCTTGGAGACATTTAAGTTTAATGATAATCTTTGGTTTCATCATTTTCATCATTGCATTTATTTCTAATTGGTCGAATTCAATCCCATAATGTTCTAATAGCCTAAATTTTTTTTACAGAAGCTATAAATGCACACTTCAAAGGATTTATCTTCAATTGATATTAGCAATGTGGCTAGAGGATTCGTCTTCAATTGATATTGGTAGTGTGGCTCAAACAACATTTTATGATCTTTTAATTAAGTACTCGAACCGCTTCCTTGATTTCACCACTAAGTCGTCTATATAACATTCAATACTTTTATAAAGCATATCATTGAAGATCTTTTGCATCACCATTTGATAGGTGGCACATATAGTCTTCAATCCAAAATGTCTCACTTTATAGTAGTATATCCACTAATTTGGTGTATGAAAGGCCATAGCACTTCATCTTTCATTGCTAAGTGGATTCGGTTATCTCAAGAAAATTCGCCCATAAATAAAAGAGCCTCATAGCCATTTATAGCATCAACTATACCTACTTTTTTCATGTCTTAAAAGTCAACACTGTAAACACCATGTTTTGAAAACAAAATAAAAGGTTTTTCAAGTTAAGATTTTGTTTATTTTTGAATATTTTTAGGTTAAATTTAAATTTTTTTTGTCAATTTCAATTATTTTTGTGCCTTTTAATTTGGATCTTTGCCCTATTTTATTTGTATACTTAATCTTGATTCAAAGAATTTATAATTTGGACACTTTACCCCATTTATAGTTAGAGTCTTAAAATCTAACTTGGGTCTTATTCACATCCTAGGCCTTACTTTTTAATTTGGTCCATTTTGCCTATTTTAATATGAGTCTTGGGTCTAGTTTGTGCCTTGTTAATATCCTAGGCCTTGGACTTTAATTTAGGCCCTTGCTTCCTTTTTTATTTATTTTAATTTCTTTTAATGGGGCTTTTATTTTTTGTTTTTGTTTAATAGTCTTAAGTTTTGTTTTCCTTCATGGAATTTGGTAATCCTTTAAGTCTCAAACTAGAGGACCTAAATTTCATTTTGGACTCCTTTTTATTCTTTGGCCCAAGGTTACTATTTAAGATGACTTGTCTTATTGGATTAAGTCATTTTAAATATGCCTTTTTCTTTAGGTTAAGGCCCATAAGTCAAGTTAAAGCCTCAATCTCATTCGTTAAAAAGAAATACCCTAGCTTCCTTTTAACTCTCTCCAAGTAGCATCCATTCCCTTTAAAAGGGAGATTTACTATTTTGTTCCTTGGTCAAAACAAGGACAACAATTGATTTTCTTATTCAAGAGCTCTCTTGATGATCAAAAGAACCCTTGCAACAAGAAGGAGCACTTCTCTTTGATCTCTAAGCCTCTTTATAGCCTAGCAACATAGTTCCAATATTCATCCCTTGTTGAGAATCTCAACCAAGAACAAAGATAAGGAAACACTACATCTCTCTAACTCTTGTATCTTGGGTATAGGGGCAAGAGAGACCTCTACCTAAATATAAAAAAATTGAAAACCTCATCTAGATACCAAGCCATAGCCCTTTCCAAATACAACTATATTTAATATTCTCTAAGTGCTCTCTTAAGTAGTAGTTAAATGAGAAGACAAACTACCTCCTCGAGACTCTATAAATGCTCCACTCTAGAAGAACTAATGATAAGTGTCTTATGCTAACCCACTACTTGGTGCCTAGGGTACTTAGCCTATATTCATTGAGCCGACCAACCAACTAGGCTAACTGCATAGCCCAATCTTTGATTGAAGTATACAAGTTTTGCCTTAAAATATACCTAATGGTTACCCCTCGGGAAATGCACCAAACATGGCCATGCTACCTTAACTGCTCAAACTATTACCTAGAATCCTAGGGCAAATCAAAGACCTTCATGGCCATAATTCCCCATTGATAATCGATCGACTAAAATGACCTAAATAAACTTAAGAGAACATACAAAAATTTTAAACAAAATTAAGTGATTGAAATAAGATTTTAATCAAAATTAAAAAATGATCCATTTGAGAAAAAATTTCTATAGGGCTGCTTTTGAGCTTTTTATTTAATAATAGGCTTAAATATACTTTTGATCCTTTTGGTATTACAAATATTTCAATTTAGCCCTTTTGGTTTTGAATAAAGTAATGTTATCCTTCCTATTTTAAAATGTTACAATTAAATATTGTCTCAGTTTCATTAGTATTTTACATTGATGTGGGTGTTAAACCACTAATATGGCCTATTTTTCTTTTCACGTGGACTCTCTATATAACATCTAAGCAACTTAAATCACAATATTTATTCACATGATACCATTTTCTCTAAATAAAAACACATTATTTTAATTACTAGGTGTTAACTAGATAGTCCAGATATAACAAACATGCCACATTGGTGCTACATTGATAGTTTTACGTCTATATCAACATTTTAATTTAATGATAGATCTACAAGGAAAATAAGGTTTAAGGACAAAATTTTAGAGAAGATTATGAAAATTGTCATTAAAATACAAAACAACTATGGTTTGTTAACAATCTTTATTTTAACAACGGTTGTTAAAAGAACTATCGTTAAAACTAGAATTAACGACCAATTTTTAAGAATTGTCGTTAGTAAGGACAATTTTTAAGAACCATCTCCCCCCTATTTTCTCCCTACGAGTTCACCCATTCATTCCTATTTTCTCCCTCCGTCTTCTTCTCCATTGAGCTCCTTCCTCTTTTCTCCATTTGTTTCTCTACTGAACTACTTCTCTCCATCGTTAATTCACTTCTTCTCCATCGAGCTACTTCACTTCTACTCATCCCTATCAGTGAGTTCTTGTCTTGCTCAAAAAAGGTGAGTTTTTGCACTTGGTTTTTATTTATGTATTCTTCTAATTTTTTAAGTGAATTTTGCTATGCATGAATTTTTTTTATGTCCATACATAGATATATTTGAAAAGAATTGCTTGCTCTTAGGTTGTCTCAGTTTTCTAAAGTAACTTTTGATAATATTCATAACTCCTAATTACTAATAAAGTTTAGTACCATGTATTTTCTCCTTTAAAATTCCTTGTTATTATCGCAAAATTGTGAAAGACCTTTTTTACCTTTTTTATGGTTCACCAGATAATTTTAAAACATGGAGAACCATTTTTTTTTACTATTGAGATGGCAAAAGAAGTGGTCTTTTACTTGGAGGAGAAAGGGTACCTATAAGCATAATATGGTGGCCTTTGTCCTTTGTTACCAAAATTTTGAGACTACTTTGCTGAAGTACCAGCTTCTGCCACATTAAAGTGATGAATTAATTTGTCTACATTTTGCTTTTGGCCTTTCTTTTTCAGATAGTCTATGGAATATACTCTTAATTGTAAATTATATTATGAAATTTGATAGGGAAAGATACTTTTTCATAGCCCACTTTTTGTAAATATATCCAAGAAAATAGATGTTCTGTATCCTTTAAATGTAACAATGTTGCTTCAATTGTTAATGAATAGTAAGATGCATTTCTGGACTTTGATTCTCTGTTCATTTTTGTCGTTGAATATGAGAAGTTAGAACTTTCTTTTATTTGTCATCGTGTCCATGAACAACAATTTTTGACATTGAAAAGAACATAAGAAAAACATTCGAAGTGGCTTAACAACATTTTGCATGATCGTCGTTAAACCACCACAACTTAACAATGTTTACAAATTGTCATTAAGCCTTTGGGTTAACAACAATTTTGAAAACCATTGTTAAGCTATGGTGGTTTAACGATGATCATGCAAATCGTTGTTAACCATTGTTAAGCCTTTAGGTTAACGATATTTTTAAAAAACATTCGTTAAATTATGGTTTAACAATGGTTATAAAATCATCATTAAGCATAGCTACGACAGTTTTTGTGACAGTCTATACAATCATCGTTAAGCATTTTAACGACAATTAAAACCATTGCTAAAGTCATTTAAAAATCGTTGCATAATTCCTTTTTTATGTAGTGTGTGGTTGAATAATTTAATTACAACCTTTTAAAAAACATTAAAGAGTCATGTTGTTTCATTTGAACAAGAGAATCCAAATTAAAATATTTACAAACACAAAATATATTTAAGCCTTATTGTCTATTAAAATGCTAAGTTTGGTTAATCTAAGGGATTTATTGAAATTTGTCTCTCTCTAATTAGCTAATTTGCATATTCTTTCATCTTGCTCCCTAATGAAGAAGGTTGAATTGACATAATGCATGAACTAAATTAATTAATCACAATCACCAAGAGTTGGGGTATAAAGCATTGAAGGGATTCATCAAAATTTGTACCTCTCTAATTGGCTAATTTGCACAATTCTTTCATATCCCTCTCTAATGAAGAACTTTAAACTAACATAATATATGAACTACATTAATTAGTCATAATAACAAACAATTTTGACATGAGTTGAAAAGGTAGTGTACATCTATACATATCAAGGGGCAGCCCCAATATGTCTTTGGCATTCCAATTAGAAGCTAATATAAAGAATATTGAATCTAGCATATTGGCTCTAACATCTGCTGTAGGACAACTCTAAGGATACTAAATCTAAATCAAATGAGGTCTCTAATGAAAAAAATCAGGGGAGGGAACAAAAACATTGAGATGCCATGACCCAGGGCCTAAAATTGTTGTTACAAAAGATTATGTGGGAAGAGAAGGCCAATATGTTGAAAACTGTTAAGTTAGACTTGACACAGACAATAAATATATAGGTTCCATGGTTTGTGATAGAAATTGTCATGGAGCCTAAATGACTGCAGTTGCTAGTATTTTTATGAAGGGAAATGTAGATAATGAAGTTGCTAGCATTTCCTAACTATATCTTACAAAATTTGTAAAGATACTAAATTACATTTTCTTAAACTGCTTTTAAAACTATATAATAATTCTTTGAAGATAATGAAAAATAGAAAAGTAATAGGACCTAATAATATACCTATTGAGGTGTGGAAAGGTCTAGGTAGGAAAGGTATAAGTTGGCTCACTAAGTTGTTTAATGTTCTAAGAAAATGCCGGATAAATGGAGGAGAAATACTTTAATCGCTATCTATAAAAATAAGGGGGACATGCAGAACTGTACCAACTATAGGGTAATTAGGCTCATGAGTCATACTATAAAGTTATAGGAGAAGGTCATTGAGTAGAGATTAAAACAAGAGACTCAAATCACAAAAAATCAATTTGATTTCATGCCAGGAAGGTCAACCATGGAAGCAATTTACTTATTGCGAAGATTGATGGAAAGATATCAAAGGAAGCAAAAAGATCTACATATGGTTTTTATTGATTTGGAAAAGGCATATGATAGAATGTCGAGAAAAGTTTTATGGAAGGTTTTAGAGAAGAAAGGAGTACATGTTGTATATATTTGAGCAATCCAATATATATATGATAGGATCACGACTTACTTGAGAACATAAAATAGAGACACAAAGAATTTTTTCACAACTATAGAGCTACATCAAGGGTTATCTCTGAGCTTATATCTTTTTAACTTAATTTTGGACACAGTTACTGAATATATACAAGATTTGGGGCCTCGATGTATGATTTTTTTTATATGATATAGTTTTAGTTGGTGAATCGAAAGAGGAAATAACTAAGAAGTTTGAGTTATGGAAACAAATTTTAGAAACACATAGCTTTCGATAAGTAGAAATAAAACAGAATATATGGAATGTAATTTTAGTAAAAAAAAATGAACAAATACGAATTTAAAAGTAAAACTTTGAGAACATCTTTTAAAACAAGTCACAAGTTTTAAATATCTTGGGTCCATTATACAGAATGACGGCAAAATAAAGGAGAACGTAAACCATAGGATTCAAGCGAATTGGATGAAATGGAGAAAGGATTAGGTTGTCATTTGTGATAGAAAAGTGCTGCTCAAAGTTAAAGAAAAACTCCACCGTACAGCTATAAGACCTGTTATATTGTATGATACTGAATGTTGGACAGTTAAAATATAATAAGAAGATAAATTTAATGTTGCAGATATAAGAATTTTATGCTGAATGTGTGGACACACTAGAAGAGATAGGATTAAAAATAAGTACATCAGAGAAAAAGTTAGGGTAGCACCTATTGTGGAGAAGGTGGTAGAATTTCGTTTAAGGTGGTTTGACTATATGTGGAGAAAACCTATAAAAGTTTTACTGAGAAGATAGATCATATATAGAGAAGCCTAATAATTAAAAGTAGAAGGAGATCAAAGAAAACAATTGGTAAAATTATTAAGAAAGATTTAATAATTAACAATCTATTTATTGATCTCGTTTATAATAGACTACTATGGCGGCATTTGATCCATATAGCCGATCCTACCTAGTGGGAAAAGCTTGGTTATTGTTATAATGATTATCACTTCATTCGTCTCCATACAAGAGTTCTAGAACTAGAAGTTGCTATTATTATTACAATTTAAAATAATAATTAATAAAAACCTAAAAATATTGGATTGAATTATGATTTAAAAATTCAGATAAACAAAATTTTAATTTGAAAAATAAGAAAAAAATAATTACAAAAAATATTAGTATTGAATTCATTAATTACTTTTTTAATCAATGTTTGTTTATTTATTTTTATATTATAATTATCCTTAAAAAAAGTGTGTAATAAGTACCATAACTTAGACAAATAAGAAGTTCTGAACAGTTTGTACATTTAGATTGGTTCTCAATACTTGCTAAAAAATTTGTAATCTATTGGAAGTGTGTGTATATATATATGTAGACGTGAACACACCAAGATAGCCCTAACATGTCTTTGACATTAGCTAATATGTTTCATTTACGAAAGATTCAAATGAGCTATTTACATAATATAACGAAGAGTCCTGAGTTTGAGTCATTCACCAAATGCATAAACAGTAGAGGTAGACTTCCGAGTATATGGCCTAGTTACAAAAAGAATGGTAAGAAATTTTGATAAAACCTAAATGAGGATTGAAGTACTATCATAAAAAAATAAAATGAATAAAATAAATATTATAACTAATATTATATATTATTAAATAATAACATGTTCTACGTAATGCAAGGGCCATATGCTAGTCTTAATAAAAAAAATTAAAAAAAACGTGACACATCTAAAACAATGATGACAGCATTTCAATTTCAAGCCAAAATCAAGGAACAAAATTTCATGTTATTTTGGTGGAAACGATCGAAATTTTTCGATTTCGATGGAAACCAAAACGAATCAGTATATTGTTTGAGAAATTTAACCGTTTCGGTAAAAATTGTTTCTTTGTGGTACATATCGATCGAAACTATTCAATTTCGATAGAAAAACGAATCAAAAAATGACAAGAATAAAAGTAGTAAAATACTCAACCGACAATGTCAGAATCTAAATCTCTGAATTTACAGAGATTTCCCAAAGAGCCAAAAACAGCCAAAAACAAAATGTCTAAATGCTTTCATCATATCAAATCATCATAACTTGAAAATCAAGAGAAAAAAAGCTAATCTTTAGTTTAAATTTCTTTCCACTCCCAAGCATCTATTATAGATCCAAAAGTTTGTACTCTATAGTATGCAAGAATCAAGAAAATGATGTTGGTGCTTGAGCCTATCTAAGAAGTAGATTAAATATGCGTAGAAACACAGAAGGAGATACTCGCAAAGAAGATAAAGTTGCTGCCCACCGAACAAGTTTTTTCTTCCTCCTCCTCTACTCTTCATCTAGTTACCTTTACTTGCTTTCTCATTTTTCCTCTGCCTGTCTATCTTCAGCTTTCTTTTTCTTTGGACATGGACACCTTCTAGTTTCACCCACACTGAGAATGAATAATGGCTTTGCGTCTTTTGAGTTTTTACTGCCTTTTTGGAGTGTTTTTACATTTAATGAGCTTTGGAAAATTTAAATCAAAATTTTCATTAAAAAAATATGTTTAATGGATCACGGTTAATGGCCAATATTTTAATAAATATGATGATTCACAAAGGGAGAATGCATCTGAAAAGCAATTTGACTTTCTTTTATTTTATTTTTAATATATTATTTATATAATATTGTTAAGTATTTTGTTTATTATAATTATTTAAATCCTTTATTTAACTTTTCTTAGAAATTATGATTATAAAAATATAAATTGGTGAAAATTAAAGTTTAATTTAACAAAAACAATTAATATATTTATTAAAATGCATATAATATTTTAATATTTAAAATTTTTTACTATCCCAAGTAACGTAAAACTTAATCATTATGTATAATATTTTTAATTTAATTTTTAATTCATCTATTAATAATTATTTAAAAAAATTGTTTTACTTAAAAATATTTACATCTTTTCAACAACAAAATTAATATATTTTTTTAATACAGCTATTATTTTATTATTTTGTTAAAGTATGTTTATTTTTAAAAACAACATATTTAAAAATTATAAAATATAAAATATTATCTTAACCTCCTAATTAAGTTTATAACATTTTTTTAGTTATATAATCATTTTTACACATAAATTATAATAGGATTAGGGTCATTCACTTACAATTTTTTATACTTTCATAATATTTTTATTTTCATATTTTTATTAATTTTTATACATTTATTTTAATACGTAAATGGATGCTAAATTTAATTTGTGCTTAGAAATGACTTTTCTTCAAATATTTTATTGTATATTCTGCATATTTAAATAGGAAAAAGGTTATTTGTGTTCATAATGTTAATTTTTTTGTTTATTTATATTAAAATTAGTTAATATTATTTATATATAGTATAAATAGTTAATATTTATGGTATTTATATAATAATTTTTTTTACATATACATATATGAATAATATTTAATATTAAAGATTAGGATATAGAATTTATTTTTCTATTTACATATTTATATTATAATTTTATAGAAACAGGTATGAGTTCATATAATGGAAAAGCAATATTAATAGAGGAAGATCCAAAAGAGAAAAAAAAAAAAAGAAGAACCGATCTTGGTTGAACTTACAGAAAAATGGTGGGTGGAAATAGACAACATGTACAATGTAACTTTTGTCACAAAGTAATGAAGGGTAGTGGTATAACTCGATTGAAGCAACACCTAACTAGGAGTTATACAAATGTTGAGAGATGTGAAAAATGCCTTAGAGAAATTGTTAATAAAATGAGAGAATTTTTAAAGGGCAAACAGAAAGAGAACGAATAATTCAGTACTACAAGAATTGAAATGAAAAAAAAATTAATGGGTGAAACTAAAAGAAGAGCTGGCACTAAGAGATATCATCTGAGGATTCAGACGATAATATGACAAATAAAGAGAAAGAGCAGTTGGAATATGCAAAATAAATATATATTGAAGAGATACATAGGGCAAAAAAGAGGACATAAATCTGGTTATTTTCGACAAATATCAAAGAAAATAAAAAGACATTTCTTTTGTAGTGAAAGTGTAAAAGAGTCTACAAACAAATTTTTTTGACAAGAAAAAAGAAAAAAGTTTAACCAAGGAAGAAATGGATCCTTCAATATATCGCCAACGAGATGTCTGTCAATAAAAACTGCACCATTTGTGGAATTTTAAAAAGTGGGTAAAATCAACAAAGTAAGGAATTGGTAAATTCTTTATTTATCAAAATATTCCACCTAACAAAGCTCAAGGTCCATTTTATGATATCATGATTGATGAAATTGCTCGTGCAGGTGTGGGGGTAAAAAGTCCAACTCCTTATGAAATAGGTGGCCTAATTCTTGATGATGAAATATAAGAGATAAAAGAAAATATAGAAGAATTTAAAAAGAAATGGAAAACTTATGGTATTACAATTATATCTGATGGTTGGCAATCCACCACTCACTTGGCAATCATAAACTTTTTAATATATTGTGATGAGAGAATAATCTTTCACAAGTCAATTAATACGAGTGGAAGAGAAAAAGATGCCAAATATATTTTTAGTTTGATGGATTAAATGATTGAAGAGGTTAGTAAAACTAATGTTGTACAAATTATTACAGATAATGCATCTGCATACAAGAAGGCTGGTGAGTTATTGATGCAGAGGAGACCACACTTGTATTGGACTTCTTGTGTTGCTCATTCTCTTGATCTAATATTGCATGATTTTGGAAAATTTGAAAAAATTCAAAAGATTTTAGAAGATGCTAAAATGTGTACCAACTTTATTTATAATCGTTCTAAAGTTCTTCACATAACTTGCACAGGAGAGTTGATTAGACCAACTCAAACACGATTTGCAACCAATTATATTGCTCTTGCAAGTCTCTTGGAGTACAAAAATGGGCTACAAAGAATGGTAACTTCAAATGAATGGTCTAGAAGTTCTGCTAATAAATATTCAGTCAAAACACGAATCCATACTACCATATTATATCCAAAATTTTGGAAGAATGTAAAGAAAATTGTTGATATACATATGCCAGTTGCTAAGGTTCTAAGGATGGTTGATGGAAAAAAGCGAGCCACAATGTCGTATATTTATGCAACAATGTGTAAGATCAGATCAACAATTCAAGCAATGGCTCCCAAGTCATGCAAAACGTATATTGATGTCATTGACCGTCGTTGGCATAAACAAATAATAAGTGATATTTATATGGCAAGTATGATATGAAATCTTTGACTATACATTTATATTTGTTATTTTGGCAATATATGCTTATTTATTTCATTTTTATACTCATTAACATTTTATTTTTTATTTGTGTTGGAAAAAAAAGCATATTATTTGAATCCATCATATCAATACTCTGAAAACTTTAGATCCTGAGAAAATTTGTTGAAGGCGCTTGAGCATGTGATTTCTAAATTAGAACCTAATTCAACTAAAGTTTCTTATGCACTAAATGGGGCATTTATCATTTTTTTTCTTTATCTTTGTTGTTTGTGATCAAAACCATAATAATTGCTCGCACTATATTTTTTATGTAGATAAAAATATATCGAGATGCTATGTATAAATTTTTTGATAAATTGACTATCAAAGGAAGAGATAAAACAAATTCAGATTTGACTTATTATATCACTAAAAAAATATCGTTTATACATATAAAAACTTCAATATATTATTAACTAACATACACTACTTTTCTTTTCTTTTTCTAGCTGAATGGTGGTTTATGCATGGTACTGATGCTCTAAATTTGAGAAAAATTGTGATGAGAGTATTGTCACAAACAGCTTCATCTAGTGGATGCGAAAGAAATTGGAGCACATTTGCACTTATTCACTTAAAAGTGCGTAATCGTTTGAATTATGATAAACTTGAAAAGCTTGTTTTTGCACAATATAATGTGCGATTGAAATTGAAGCATATTATGAAGGATCATAATTTAAAAGATACTAAGTTCAGAGCAATTGATTTAACTACAATTTTTGAAGAAAATGATGGCATTTTAGAATGGTTGAATGATCTTGGTGATACATTATTAGACGAATAGGATAAAAATACTGAAAATATTAGACCAAATAGTTATTTGGCTACATTTGCTAATTGATGGTCAGACTCATAAACTACTCAACCAGATAGATTAACTAATGATGATGAGTTTGAAAATTTGATGACAAAATCAGCACATCGTCGATTTTCAGCCACTGTTGATATTGATGAGGAATCAGAAGAAAATACTGATACTGACACAAATACAGATGATGGTGATGGTGAAATAAATGGTGAAAATGTCAAGACTACTGATAGAATTGGTGAAAGAAGTCATATGATTTTCACATCAGAACAAGATTTTCAATATTGTACTAAGGATCAAGATTATGATTATAGACCTTTTGATTATAACAGAGCAAGTGATAATGATGTTGAAATGCAAGATGTTGAACAACTGACTTTTGATTTTTCTTCACTTAACACGGGAGGATATGAGTCTCATGGTCATGAATTTGGTTATCATTCATCATCTTCAATATATGGTCAGAATTATGAATATGATCCATCATCCTCTGCATATAATCATGCTGCAACTTTGGAATATGGTTCATCTTACCTATCATCTTCACAAGTTGGTTGGTGTCATCTAACATACAATATAGAAGATTTTGAAAAATTTAAGAAGGACTGTGATAATTTTTACCGTTCTCACATAACTTAGATTGATTATTGTGACCTTATGGAAAGACAATATCAATTTTTTCTTTCATAATATCCAAGTTTTAGTTATCTATCTCTTAAACATTCTACTTTAATTGATTTAAATTATCTAATAAATTTTGTTGATATTGTATTATATAATTTGAAACTTTGAGTATAATACATAATTTATATTAAATTTTATATATGCTAAATGTTATCAAATTTTATGAACGTTAATTATATTAATGTTATTTAAACGATAATATTATTATTTAATACTATATTATTTAAATTTATATATCTATATTATTAATAATATGTTAAGATTATTTAAAATTACAAAAAATTATTTATAATTATTAAAAAAAATTAAATTTTTTATTTTTAAAATATTTTTAATTTTAAAATTATTAAAACGGTAGTTTTTACGTATAGAAAAAGTTAAGACTTTTTTTTTATAAAAGTTCTTACGAATAGTTCATAAAGAGTTTTAAAAATAAAATATCGAAACTTCTTAATATATTTTTATAATATAATATGTATCTTAAATTAAATAAAAACAAATCTATAAATATAATATATATCTTTTTTTTTTGTGAACCCAGTATCCCCCACCCCATTACCGGGATGGGACTAATCCTATTCGGAGATCAATTCTGGGTGGTTAGGTTCCAACCTCCTACCAAAGACGTTGCGGGAGATCGAACACATGGTTCGCCTTACCAAGTCCAACCTCAATCATACCAACTTTGTAACGTCCAGGGTTTTTTTTTTCATTACACATGTTAAATACGCCATATATATAAACATAATATATATATATATATATATACATATTTATTACAAACTTCATACATGTTATAATTATTCAATACAACATTTCAAAACACAATATACATGTTTACATATACATTACAAACCTCACACATGTTATATTTATATAATACAATATTTCAGTACATAAATAAGAGTCTTTATACAGCACTTCACCCTTAAAATATAAAGGGTGAGAAGGTGGTGCTGACATATAGATCACCATCAGTAATTTCATTTTGTGTCGCATCTCATTTTAACAAATAAAACTATTTTTAGGTAGAAAAATAATATATGCTGAAGGAAGAAGCTGAATACTGGTGGAGAGGAGCCAAAGAGTTACTGGTACATCAAGACAGGGAAATTACATGGCACTTGTTCCGAAAGACTTTTCTGAACAAATATTTTCCCAGTAATGTGAGAGTTGAGAAAGAGATTGAGTTTTTTCAGCTTAGACAGGGAAATGGGACCATTGAGCACTATATTACCAAGTTTGAAGAACGGTCTAAGTTCTCAAGTACTTTGAAAAATAATCCAGATGAAGTTTGGAAAGCAGTGAAGTTTGAATCAGAACCTAACACGGCCTACCCGTGTTGAAATAACTCAGAACACGGCCTGGACGTGTTCTGTGACCTTTCTTCACTTATTCAATCATATCTCCCTCATATGAATTTCGATTGAGGTGATCTCAAAGCCTATAAAAAGCTAAGACAATTATCTACAACTTATGTGTTTATTATTTCTTCCAATTCTTTACGGTTTATTCCCAGAAAATTAAAAATAAAACACTTAATTTTACTATCCTGAATTCCGATCTTTGCTCAATTAATCAACCATATCTCCCTCATATGAATTCCGATTGAGGTGATCTCAAAGCCTATAAAAATCTAAGACAATTATCTACAACTTCTATGTTTATCATTTCTTCAAATTCTTTATGGTTTATTCCCAGAAAATTAAAAACATAAAACACTTATTTTTACTATCCTGAATTCCGATATTTGCTCAATTAATCAAACATATCTCCCTCATATGGTCTCCAAATCAAGTAATTCCAAAGCCTATAGATCCGTGAGACATATATCTACAATTCATATGTTGACCATTTCTTTAAAATCCTTTCCAAATTTTCACAAAATTCCAAAAACCGAAGCTACCCCAATTATTCCGAAATTCAGCTTAATTTATCTTCTCCTTTGATTTTCTTTTATATAATCCCATACACCCATATGCATGTCCAAACATCCAAAACAGAATTTCATATAAATATCCAGACCACATGTTATCCAAAATTATATCTAAACAAATCTGAAAATGTAAATGATTGAATAAGTGAAGAAAGGTCACACAACACGTCCAGGCCGTGTTCTGAGTTATTTCAACACGGGTAGGCCGTGTTAGGTGCTGGTTTATTATACTTTTTTTCATTATTTTTCTACCTAAAAATAGTTTTATTTGTTGAAATATTTTTAGAAGACAAATGTTCAAGAAAATTATCCTTTTCTTTATTTGATTCAAAATTTATTATATTGGACATTTAATATGTGATGAATAATTAGTAATTGTTGGATATGAAAATTATGCATGTTATTTTATGAAAGAAATTGAATGGCAAGCATAAAGCTCATGGCGATTTGCTTGATAATTATGGCAAGCATAAAACTCATGGCGAGTTGTTTGATAATTTTACATTCTATTAGATGTTTGGACATGCATATGGGTGTATGGGATTATATAAAGAAAATCAAAGGAGAAGATAAATTAAGCTGAATTTCAGAATAATTGGGGTAACTTCGGTTTTTGGAATTTTGTGAAAATTCGGAAAGGATTTTAAAGAAATGGTCAACATATGAATTGTAGATATATGTCTCACGGATCTATAGGCTTTGGAATTACTTGATTTAGAGACCATATGAGGGAGATATGGTTGATTAATTGAGAAAAGGTCGGAATTCAGGATAGTAAAAATAAGTGTTTTATTTTTTTAATTTTCTGGGAATAAACCGTAAAGAATTTGAAGAAATGATAAACATAGAAGTTGTAGATAATTGTCTTAGTATGAATCGCATTTTTAGACCCTACTTGGATCAATTCGTAGTAGTGTTCATAGATGATATTTTAATCTACTCTAAGAGTTTATTTTCTTTTATATAATCCCATACACCCATATGCATGTCTAAACATCCAAAACAGAATTTCATATAAATATTTAGACCACATGTTATCCAAAATTATATCTAAACAAATCTGAAAATATATATATATATATATATATATATATATATATATAATTTTGTACAAAAATGTATTAGAAGATGTTAATCCTACCTCAAATTCCAGTAAATCTGGTGCTTGATTTCTTGATTTCTCTTCCCTCTTCCTTCTCCTTCTTCTTGCTCTTTCTCTTCTTCTTCTTCCTCGTCCTCTTCTTCCTCTTTCTCTTCTTCTTCTTTCTCTTCTTCTTCTTCCCCTTTTCTCTTCTTCCCTTTTCTTTATCTTCTTTCTTTTTTCTTCTCCTCTTTTTTTTTTCTTCTCTTTTCCCCTTTGTCACTTCCCCCTTCTCCTTCTTATCTTTTATTTTTTAATTCCATTTTATTTATTTTCCCTTCTTACCCCCTACCTACCACCTCCTTTTCTCCTAAATGCCCTTGCCACCATCCATAATTACACTAATGCCATCCCCTTATTTTTTTCCCTTCTTACCCCCTACCTACCACCTCCTTATCTCCAAAATACCCTTGCCACCATCCATAATTACACTAATGCCATCCCCTTATTTTCTATAAATTAAATGCCATTTTAACCATTATTACTATCTTATTTGACTTAAGTCAAATAAGTTAATCCTCCCATGAAATCCAAAATCTATTTTCCTCTCTGAAAGAAATAAATTTCAATTAGTAACATAAGAGAAAATCGGGGATGTTACAGTTCTCCCCCCTAAAAAGAATTTTGACCTCAAAATTCAAGGTTTACCTTTCTTCAAATAGTTATGGATACTTTTGTCTCATGTCATCTTCCCTTTCCCATGTGGCTTCTTCCATTGTTAAACTCTCCCAACCTACTTTCACCAATGGAATTGTTTTATTTCTCAACTGTTTCACGTCTTTATCCAGAATTACTATCGGCCTCGGTCAGTAGGTTAGATTCTCATCTACAGTTATTATTTCTTCTTGAATTATGTGCGACGGATCTGGTAGATACTTTTGAAGTTGAGAAATATGGAACACATCATGCAGATTTGACAAATGCGGAGGAAGTGCAATCTGATACGCCGATGACCCTATCCTTTTCAGAATTTGATATGGTCCTAAATATCTCGGACTCAATTTCTTAATTTTCATTGCTTAGCCAATTCCGGTAGTAGGAGAAATTTTCAAGAACACATGCTCACCTTCTTGGAATTGTATCGGTCTCCTTCTCCTATCGAAATAGCTCTTTTGTCGACTCTGAGCTGTTCGCATTTTATCTCGAATTATCTGTATTTGCTCAAAAGTATGTTACACTAACTTAGGCCCCAATAACCTTTTCTCCCCCACTTCATTTCAACATAATGGCGATTTACATCTCCTACCATACAAAGCTTCATATGGTGCCATTCCGATGCTAGAATGATAACTGTTATTATACGCAAACTCTCATATAAATATCCAGACCACATGTTATCCAAAATTATATCTAAACAAATCTGAAAATGTATATATAATTTTGTACAAAAATGTATTATAAGATGTTAATCCTACCTCAAATTCCAGTAAATCCGGTGCTTGATTTCTTAATTTCTCTTCCCTCTTCCTTCTCCTTCTTCTTCCTCTTTCTCTTCTTCTTCTTCCTCTTCCTCTTCTTCTTCTTTCTTTTTTCTTCTCCTCTTTTTTTTTCTTCTCTTTTCCCATCTGTCACTTCCCCCTTCTCCTTCTTATCTTTTATTATTTAATTCCATTTTATTTTTTTCCCTTCTTAACCCCTACCTACCACCTCCTTATCTCCAAAATACCCTTGCCACCATCCATAATTACACTAATGCCATCCCCTTATTTTCTATAAATTAAATGCCATTTTAACCATTATTACTATCTTATTTGACTTAAGTCAAATAAGTTAATCCTCCCATGAGATTCAAAATCTGTTCTTCTCTCTGAAAGAAATAAATTTCAATTAGTAACATAAGAGAAAATCGGGGATGTTACACTATGCATATAGCAAACGAGTAAATTAAAAGCCGTGATAGGGCTGAGCATTAGAAAAAAAAATGGACTTCTGGTGCATGAGTAGTATGATAATTATGCATAAACAAAAATTATGATTTTATCCCAAAATTTTGATATTTTTCTGTAGTTTATACAGCTGAACATAACTTCTGTTTTCTCATAATATTTTATTTATGTTAAGTCTACTGGGAACCTTTGTTCTTACTATTATTGTGGTGTTATGTTCAGATAAAAAGAAATGAGATGCGACACAAAATGAAGTTACTGATGGTGATCTAGATGTCAGCACAACCTCCTTACCCTTTGTATTTTAAGGGTGAAGTGATGTATAAAGACTCTTATTTATGTACTGAAATGTTGTATTATATAAATATAACATGTGTGAGGTTTGTAATGTATATGTAAACATGTATATTGTGTTTTGAAATGTTGTATTGAATAATTATAACATGTATGAGGTTTATAATAAATATGTATATATATATATATATATATATATATATATATATATATATATTGTGTTTATACATATGGCGTATTTAACATGCGTAATAAAAAAAAAACCCCCGGACGTTACACATAGTGACCGATCGATTACAGTCACAATAAGTGATCGGAGAATGTGAGTACATCACCCTCCTGCCTCCTCACATTACCACTGACACTCGGTTGGAGCGACCCTCCCTTGACTCACTCAGGCTAATAGGGCGTCCTCTACTTAGTACCGTCACAAGCCATACAACCCATCGATATTCATTCATACATATAAATACATATATATATTAATGCATATTCATCAAATAGAATGTAAAATTATCAAGCAACTCGCCATGAGTTTTACGCTTGCCATAATTATCAAGCAACTCGCCATGAGCTTTACCCTTGCCATTCAATTTCTTTCATAAAATAACATGCATAATTTTCATATCCAACAATTACTAATTATTCATCACATATTAAATGTCCAATATAATAAATTTTGAATCAAATAAAGAAAAGGGTAATTTTCTTGGACATTTGTCTTCTAAAAATATTTCAACAAATAAAACTACTTTTAGGTAGAAAAATAATGAAAAAAAAATATAATAAACCAGCACCTAACACGGCCTACTCGTGTTGAAATAACTCAGAACATGGCCTGGACGTGTTCTGTGACCTTTCTTCACTTATTCAATCATATCTCCCTCATATGAATTCCGATTGAGGTGATCTCAAAGCCTATAAAAAGTTAAGACAATTATCTACAACTTCTGTGTTTATCATTTCTTCAAATTCTTTACGGTTTATTCCCAAAAAATTAAAAATAAAATACTTAATTTTACTATCCTGAATTCCGACCTATGCTTAATTAATCAACCATATCTCCCTCATATGAATTCTGATTGAGGTGATCTCAGAAAGCTGATTTTGGAATGTCTTCTTCTTTAACTCCGATCTGATGATATCCTGACCTCAAGTCAATCTTAGAGAAAATAGTAGCTCCCTTTAATTGATCTAGTAGATCGTCTATTCTAGGCAACGGATACTTATTCTTAATAGTCGCCTTATTCAATTGCCTGTAATCAATACACAATATCAAACTGCCATCTTTCTTCTTTTCAAACAATACAGGCGCTCCCCAAGGTGATACGCTAGGTCTGATAAAATTCTTTTCTAACAGCTCTTCGACCTGCTTCTTCAGCTCTTGTAGTTCCACAAGAGACAGTCTATAGGGAGTGATAGAAATAGGCCTCGCCTCTGGTGCTAGATTAATGGAAAATTCCACTTCTCTCTTCGGTGGAGGTTCAGAAATTTCAGAGGGAAAAACCTCTAGAAATTCACGGACTACTGGAATCTCAAGCAATTCCCGTTTCACACTCGGATTGATGGTATACAAGAAAACACATTTCAAATCTGCATCCCTCATCTCCTTATAGAGTCGGTAAGCACTAATAATACTATACTTTTGGTCCTCCGGTGGGTCCAAGAGAAACTCAAAAGTCTTATTGCAGCAATCCAGTAGGACTCGATTCTGACTTAACCAATCCATACCCAAGATGACATCTATACCGTCCAGAGGTAGACAGATCAGATCCACTACAAAGGATCTGTCATTCAATACAATGGGACAATTCAAACACACTGAGGAGGTAATTATTTTTCCTCCTGTAAGTGTCACCACCACTAACTCATATGGTAACTCTGCAATAGAGTGTTGTAATTTCCCCACACATTTTATTGCTATGAAAGAATAGCTTGCGCCAGAATCAAACAATACATTCAGAGACAAATTGTTGATACGGCACGTACCTTGCATCAAATCAGGAGCTATCTTTGCTTCAGCACCACTCAAGGTGAAAACTCTTCCTGTTGTTTGTTGTGTTCGTGCAATACCTTTCCCTCTTCCCAGTGGACAATATCGTGCCACGTGCCCCTTCTGTCCGCATTGGTAGCAAGTAACTGAATCAAAATAATATGGATTATTCCCATAGAATTTCTCGCATTTTCCACACTGACCCGTTGTCGGATTTTTCAGAAAAGGTCTGGGTTCCACAATTACTGGTTGTTTACCTCTCATAATATTCTTCCCTCTGGTATTTCTATCCATAACTGGGAACTCTCTCTTCCGCTTCCACTGAGTCCGCCTCTCCTTTTCATCCTCAACTGCTTTTAGACTTGTCGCCAGCATCCGACATTTATTTACCAACAGGGCATATTCTCGAATCTCTAATGCCACCACAGTATTTCTAAGCTCTGGGTTCAGTCTTGATTCAAACTTCACTGCCTTCCAAGCTTCATCTGGATTAGTCTTCAAAGTACTTGAGAACTTAGATAGTTCTTCAAACTTGGTAATATAGTGTTCAATGGTCCCATTTCCCTGTCTAAGCTGAAGAAACTCAATCTCTTTCTCAGCTCTCACATTACTGGAAAAATATTTGTTCAGAAAAGTCTCTCGGAACAAGTGCCATGTAATTTCCCTGTCTTGATGTACCAGTAACTCTTTGGCTCCTCTCCACCAATATTCAGCTTCTTCCTTCAGCATATATGTCCCAAGATTAACCTTCTGTTCATCAGAATAATTTAGAACTTCAAAAATCTTCTCGAGTTCCGTCAGCCATCTCTCAGCAACTATTGGGTCATATGCACCCACAAAAGATGGAGGTCGCGTTCCCATAAATTCAGACCATCCATTACCATTTTCAGTTTTGTTCCCATTTCGATTTCTTTCATCTCCCCTAACCTCGTCATTATTATTAATATTCTGAAGATGCTGCAGAATTTGATTCGTAGCATCTGCCTGAGCTTGAATAGCTACGGCTATATTATTTAAGGTAGCATCTGCGCTGTCTGTAAGATTCCTTCTTGGTGGTGCCATAACTCACTGTATTTGTAAAGAAAAATATTAGTCACTATTAAGGTGATCAAGTTCAACAGCAGTTCAAAATTTTACAATAGTTATCACACTACACAAAATTATAAATAAGAAATACTAGTACTTTCCTACTGTATTTATCCGCTACCTTATACAACGTTTTCACATAACTATTCAAGACTCTTTTAAGTCAATTTAGGTGACCACCCACCCCATGGTCGCCTAAGATCGACCCCTCTGATACCAACTTTGTAATTATTAATAAATTATATCTACCTTCTTTGCCTCATATTCAAATTCTTTTTAAATAGAGTTTAAAAATGCGATTCACATAGTTCATAAAGACTGCAGGTGCATTGATGATCCAAAAAGGTATGACTAAAAATTCATAGTGTCTATACTAAATTCTTAAAGCTATTTTTGAAATATTTTTTTTTTAACTCTGATTTGATAATATCCTGAACTCGAGTCTATCTCAGATAAAATAGTAACCAACAACCATTTGATATATAATATATATCTTAAATCATTTTAAGATTGAATTAACTCTTGACTTCTGTTTTGGCTGCCTCCCAAATTCTGCGGGCATTAATTCCTTGCCCATAATTTGTGAGTTTCCAACGCTCGTCTCGGTGAATGAGACGAACGTCTAAGCTTCACCTCTATATCGCCAGTGGACGGGAAATCGTACGTAAATAGTGATGAGAAGAAAGACTCGGTAATGAGGTAGGGCTGCACCCTCTGCGAATCCCTCCCACTCTACTGTTAGGGCAATTCCGCTACTTGCCAGTCAGGTTCATCTTCTGAATTTCATAATTCCTGGAATTTTTAATTCCAAATGTCAGCTTGAAATGCACTTTTCTTATTCAGTTACTGTTATGTTTCGCTGCTGAGAAACAAATTTGAGTGAAAATGCTGTTTAGCTTTTGGTACGTCTGTTGGGTGTCTGTGCCATGAACTGCCCGGAGTCGGGTAACATAATTTCTTCCTGTTTTGATTATGCCCGATTGATCACTTTCTCCTCTTATTTTTCACGGTATCTAGTTGTTATAAAATATGTGAATCATTTAATTTCAAATCACCAATTTCGTAAAGTTGTTTAACTTGAAGCAGGATAAAGACAATGCAGCTATGTCTAAAACATCAATAGAGAGTTATCATGATCTGCGAGATGTTAGAGAGTTGGGCTCAAAAGGCAATATGGATGATGGCATGAATGAGGTCTCTAATAGAGACCCTCATGACAGCTTAGGTCTTGATTACATATGTATAGATTTGCTGGACAGAAAGATTTGCATTAGTTGCAATGAAGGCGGGGAAGTACTAGTTTGTGGTGAAAGAGGTTGCCCTGTTATTCTCCATGCAAAATGTATCTTCCGTGAACCTAAATTTGATGATATGGGAAACTTCTACTGCCCCTATTGTTGGTACAAACGAGCAGTGGCAGAGGTTTGAGAATTGAGAAAAATGGCATTGATAGCGAAGAAAGATTTGTCAAACTTTTTGGATAAAAATGTGATTACAAGTGATAAACTGTCACAGAAAGATGGGAAAGCTAAGAGGAGAGAGCTCAAAGAGTTGACCCTTGTGGGAAATAGTAGCTGCTTAGATCATGGTAATAGGCAGGGCAGTGACAGTGTCCACAGTCAGCCTTTACAGACAGAGGGAGATCAACAACATGAAATAAAAAGAGTGACAGCTAGTGCTGATCAACATGGGATAGCAGTTGAAAGTGAAGCTCATACAAATGCTTTTGTAGAAACTACAGATGATTCTAGACATTATAGAGAAGAAAAGGCGCCTGTACATATTGATCTGGTACATAAATCTATGAACAAGGAGAAATTTGATGTTCATAACATTTCTGAAACACATGGACCGAGATTTGTTCAGGGGGTTGAACCGGCTGATCCAACATGTAATGATGAAAATGTACATGAAAGGATTGTTGAGGATGGAGAGGAAGCAGAACCTTTCAGTGCTTTCCATTTGGGAAAATACACAGATGGACACTCGCCTGATATTGCATTTGTCAAAGGGGCGCAAGAAAGTGTTACGGTATCTGTAGATAGGAAGGGCACAATGAAAGATAAGGAAAAGTCTCTCCAGAATGAGTTAAAGGTGCCTGCAACGTATAGTTCTGTCAGTGAAACTACTGATTCAGATTCTGAGGCTTTCTCAGTCAAGGAAAGCTGTGTCAAACAAAGGACACGGAAGACAGCATATCCTTGGATAGCTTCTTCTGTTAGAAAAGCATTACCACTGAAGAGTAACTTTGAGGTTGAAAATACTCGTTACAAAAATGAGAAAATTACCACTTCCAAAACTTTAAGACAGCCACAAGGTTATTCTAAGCAGGGGTGAGTAATTCATTTCTGTATGCATGTACGTACATATGCATGCATTCTTGTTCATATGAATTATTTTTGTTGTACTGACTTGGTCTCATAGTTGCATTATGTAGTTAAAGAATTTATATATTATTCTCAAGTGCAGCAAAAAGTTGACTTTGTCAACTGGAATGCGTAAGAGATTAAAGTGGACAGCTGAAGAAGAAAATATTCTGAAGGTATAAATTTCATGAACACATTCTATGTTTCTATAACTAACTAAGTGATGTATACCCCATTATGACATTAAGCTGACTTTGTTTAGCAATGTCAAATGGATTCAGACCAGTTATAACTTCAGATATATAATTATAACAAAAAAATTATATACATGTTCCTCCAATTTGAACTTTCACCTTATCTGAAAACCCTCTCTCTTTCTCTCTCTCTCTGCATGTAAGTTTTTCAGGTGTAAACATATGAGGGACTTGGAAAAAATAAAATACTTGCTAGGTCCAACAGTGTCCCATTTATTAGACCAACAGCTTGATATGGTAGAACATTAGAACATTAGAACATAGTCATTTTATGACAGACAGTTGCAGCATAGACAAGTAAAATGTCCATGCTTTATAGCTGATATATTTTAATTATATATAGAAAACTTAATATTTAAAGAAGAATAATTAAAGCATAATTAGTAGATTCATGCAACAACCCAGGATAATGGTTTGCTTAAGCTGTTCACCAATTTATCTAGATGGAGGGAGTGAGTTCGTCTATTAGACACTAGTATGGCTACCCTTTGAAATCAATCCACTTTTATATTTCTACTTCTAAATTGATTTCAATAGTTTATGGATATTACTTCACATTTTTCAAATACTATGATGTTCTAGGGGCAGAACAAACTGAGATCTGCGCTATTTCCACCCATCCCATGTATCTGGAGTTTGCCGTGTACATTCTTGTAAATGATCTATGTTTTTCAAAAATTGTTTTGAGCTTGTGTGATCCAAAACATCAATAATCAAAATCAATAATGATATCAAAGTATCGTGTATATAATATTCATTTAAGAGCTTAAATGGAGATAATTGTGTGTTTGTTCTTGAATTTCATATTGTAATTGCACAAGATTTTCTTGCCTCAATCCATAGCATCAACATTGTTTTTCACATATTGCAGGAAGGAGTGTTAAGGTTCTCAATGGAAAACCAGAAGATCCCTTGGAGGAAAATTTTAGATTACGGTTGTCATGTATTTGATAACACTCGTACCCCAGTCGATCTCAAGGATAAATGGAGAAACATTATTGCCAATGAAGGTAAATTACTATCTGTAGTTTTTGTCATGATTTATTTTCATAAGCAAATAAATGGGTAAGTGTTTCTTTATTTATTTTTGGGTGAACCTTATCTTTTACACTCTTGAAGCTATAATTATTTAGTGGAAAAAGTGGCTTCCAGGGATACGATAGCAATCTAAATTTACAAAATGTCCATGTCAAAATTTATTTATTTATTTTTACTGCTATGTAACATTTATACTTGTTGAGTTTACAACATGTACTTCTATTGCGCCCTCTAACTCCCAGTGCTATGAGGCTCCAAGCCTAAGACCAATTCCATACTCCACTTCCTTCTCTGCCTCCCCTTCCCCACGTTCCTCCTCATAATCATTACCTCTCCCCCATAACAACCTCCTCATGTATAACATAATTCTTCCCTTCTTTGCTGCCTCGTGTGCCCCTCCTTCTCTTGATATACACCTTCCACACTCTTGGGCCCCCCTTGGATTGGTCCAGCAGTTGACCCAGTTGGTTTTGGGCTCCATCACTGCCCTCTCCTTGAAGAGCAGTCTTGTCCTCAAGACTGAAAGATAGAAATTGGCTTCTTACATAGAATTCATCTTCCCATGTTGCTCCATCCGCTGATTTTCCATGCCATTTAAGTAACAGTTGATGAGTGTTTTCCCTGTGTTTTTTGACAATGCGGGCTGCCAGCACCTTTTTTAGGTTCAAAGGGTTTGTCTAGTTCCCCAGTCATGCCTTCTTGTAATGTGGTTGTACAAGTTTTGTTTTCCTTAGCTCTTTTTAATTAAGAAACATGAAACACTGGATGGATCCTAGAGGATTCAAGGGAGCTGTAATTTATAAGAAACTAGCCCCATTTTGGCAGTAACTTGAAAAGGTCCATAGAATCGTGGAGCAAGCTTCTAATTTATCCTTCTTGCTACTGATTGCTCCTTATGTGGCCTGAATTGTAAATATATCCATTCCCCTACTTTGTAAGAGACTTGTCTTCTATGTTGGTCAGCCCTTTTCTTCGTTTGAGATTGTGCTTTGTTTAAATGAAATTTTAGTTTTCTAAGAGCTTCATCTCTGTCCTTTGGCTCTCGAGAAGTTGCTTCTACCCTTGTCTCCCCCAGAATAAACTTGGTAACAATAGTTCGTCTTCAGCCATAGACAATCTCAAATGGGGTAGAGCTGTTACAATTTTTTGTAATGCAGGATCCTCCACTTCCTGACTCAACTCTTGGCCATCTAGCCACGTAGGAAACGATAACAATAAACTTAATTTTGCTTTTTCACAAGCCCTAGTCTCACATCTGCAGCACCATTCTCTTGGGGAGGTTTATAAAAATTGTCAAATCGGAACCCCATTAATTTAACAAGCCAATTATGTTGATCTGGGGTAGATATTCTCTGTTGGAGAAGGAATTTGAGGCTCTTTTAATATATGAACACCCTGAATAATCTCCCTAGGAGGTATGGTGGCCAGTGTTGAATAGCAAGAGCAAGAGCCATCAATTTACATTCATAGGTTGATTTTGCTCGGGTAGATGCCGAGGGTGCTTTGCTGAAGAAAGCGATGGGCTTGCCTTCTTGGATTAATACCGCTCCAATGCCCTTTCTTGATGCATCATATTCAATATCAAACACCTTAGAAAAATTCGATAAAGATAGAAAAGGTGTTGAGGTTATTAAACCTTTTAAAACATCAAAGGATTGCTGTGCTTCTTAACCCCATTTAAATCCATCCTTTTTTTCAACTCAGTCAAAGGCTTGGCCACCTACCCATACTCTTTCACAAACTTCCAATAATATCCCATGAGGCCAAAGAATCCCTTCACCCCCTTCACATTTTTGGGTATAAGCCAATCAAGAACTGCCTGCACTTTTGCTAGATCCATAGACATTCCGATTCTTGAAATTAAATGGCCCAAATATTCGATTGTAGTTCTGTCAAACTACAATTTCTTCTTATTCACTACAAACTAATTTTGTTGTAAGACGGAAGCACTATTTGAGTTTTGAAGATGTTCCAGGTACGGATGCCAAATTGGGCTGAAAACTAATATATCATTGAAGAATACTAGCACTATTTTTCACAGGAAAAGCTTGAAAATATCATTCATTGCTGCTTGGAATATAGATGGGGCATTTGTAAGACCAAAAGGCACAACCAAATATTCAAAATGCCCATCATGAGCTCAGAACGCTGTCTTTTCTACATCTTTTGGCCTCATTCAAATTTGGTGGTATCTCGACTTAAGATTTAACTTAGAGAAATATTGAGACCCCTGCAGCTCATCCAATTATTTGTCAACCACCAATATTGGGAATTTATCAGGTATAGTAACCTTATTAAGCGCTCTATAGTTCACACACATCCTCCAGCCGGCATCCTTCTTAACTAAAATTACTAGGTTAGAATAAGGATTGTTACTTAGCCGAATAACTCCCGTGGCTAGCAAGTCCTGAACCTGTTGCTAAATTTCATCTTTATGAAAGTGAGGATATTTATAAGGACAAACAATGATTGGACCTTGACCTGACAATAAATTAATGGCATGGTCACAGCTACGGGATGGAGGGAGACCCTTAGGTTCTTGAAATACTTTAGCAAATTGGCTTAGCACTTCCTGCAATTCCTCCTTTTGCTCTACAGATTAATCTTCTGGTAATTTTAATTTTGTAACAAAGACATTAGACCCACGTTTAACTTTTGGCCTCTAATTAGTTTCCCCTTCAATCAAATTGTATATAACAATAAATTGATAATTATTTCTTCCCCTCAATTCTACTTCTTTATCTTCATATCAAAACCTCATTGTTAGGGTCTCATAATTAAATGTGACTTCCCCCAATGTATGCAGCCAAGCAACTCCTAAAATTAGATCAAGACCACCTAAATCCAACACCCACATGTCTACCATGCAGGCATATTGTCTAACACGAACTTTTAATCTCAAACACTATCCCCAAGTTGTAGCTTGATAGCCATCTCCCAAATGAAATCCCAAAGCTCAGTCTTCCATATGAATTCCAAATGCCTCCACCATTTTTGGAGACAAAATTATGAGTAGCTCCTCCATCCACTAAGATGAGACTGGGATACCATTAACAGTACCTTCTAACTTGAGAGTTTCTAATGATTGGCAAGAAGGAAGTTGCTGTCGTGTTGTAGACAATTCCAACATTATCACTTCTTCCATCACACTACATTCCCCTTCTTAGCTCAGAACATCATCTTTTGCTTCGGCCACAACCATCTCTCTGTCTGCTGTAAGCTCTTTGTCGTCTCCCAATATCATTACTTGCAGTTGTGAATTAGGACACTTTTGGGTGGGACTATAAGCTTGACTGCACCTAAAACAGAGCCCCTTTTTCCGTTGTTCTTCCCATTCTTTGGAGGTAAGATTATGGGTACCTATTCTAGAGTTCACATTCCCCTTCCAACTACAAGACCTAATGTCCTCATTTCTGTCAACTCCATGTGTCGTGGCTTTAGGATCCATTGGTTTCAATGTAGTGAATGGCAGTTTAGTATACCCGTTAAAAGTTGAGCCTAATCTTAGAGTGTCGGCAACCTAAAGAGCTACGGGTTTTAACCCTCCCCCCCCCCCCAAAAGATTTGTGCAAGGTCATCTTAACGTTGCAGGCCAACTTAAAAGCTTGGATCTAGCTTGTCAAGTTATGGATCCAAACCCATTTTTTGATATCTTCCTTCAACCCGTTAAGGAAATAATCCACATACTGCCTCTCTAATTGTTTGAGTACTAGAACAATGAGGAATTCAAACTCAACGATGAACTCTTATCACTGACCCTTTTTGCCTTAACAACGCTAACCCTTCATAGAGATTTTGCATTTCCAAATTGCTAAAGCATTCCATCAGTTCCTCTTTGAATTCTTCCCATGCAATGTTAGGATTCGTCTTTGACAGGATAGAAAACTAGTGCATCGCCTTCCCCTCCATACATATTTGAATCAAGAGAAGACGGGTAATCTTCGGTGTTCCTTGCACTCGAAAAAATTGTTCTGCTTTCACCAACTAGCCACGAGGATCATGACCATCAGAGGGCAATAGATCAACATGTTTCGCCACCGACTAGACATCTTCCACCATACTTTTGGAACCTTCGATGATCTTCGGTCCTTTCGGACTGCTCCCTAACGAACACGAAATGCTCATATCCTCCTTATCACATATGTCCATTGAATGCTTTAGTAAGTGTTGAAATTGTTTGTTCACAGAAGAACAAAATTTGGCGTTGTTCTTCTCTGCTTGTTCCATTTGCTCTTGTGATTGAACAGCAGAGTTCACCAAAGTTTCAAATTTAATTGCTACCGAGTATAGCTGTTGTTCACCTGCCATCCATGGAAAACGTCTATTCCTCCAATCCTGCCATTTTTGTCTCCACCGCTTCAAACCTCTGCATGCTATTCACCATTATCATCTCCTCAACCGAAATCCGACAAGTCAGACCAGCGTTGTGCCCTTTAACTCCCAGAGCTATGAGGTTCCAAGCCTAAGGCCAATTCCACACTCCACTTCCTTCTCTACCTCCCCCTCCCCATGGTCCTCTTCATAATCATTACCTCTTCCCCGTAACAACCTCATGCATAACAGAATTCTTCCCTTCATTGCTGCCACATGTCCCCCTCCTTCTCCTGGTAAACACCCTCCACACTCTTGGGCCCCCATTGGATTGGTCCAGCAGTTGACCCAGTTGGTTTTGGGCTCCATCAACTTTTTGAAGTGAATAACTTAGGATTCATGTGAGTTTATGAGGCTGGTGATGGTTTTGGACTGGATCTTTCTATATTGGTTTCCATTAATTAGAAAATCCTAGATGCAATTCAAAGTTCAAATATGGAAAATACAAAACCAGATAAACAATTTAGTTCAGCCTTTAGCATCAATCAATAATTTATGAAATCCTTGCTTTTTCACATGATTATCTATTCAGTTTATTATGCTTATCTTGACAAGGCATTCTTGTGTAGGCTTAGCTTACATAGGTTCAACAATCAATGTTTACCACACATGATTCAGGAGAGCTCCACCATATTAAAGTTGTAATTTTTTATTGTTCCTTTCACTCATTTGTATGTGGACTATGGAGTCCATGGCTGACATGGTAGGCTAAAGCCTACACAAGAAAAATCCTATCTTGACGTTCCATGACCACTTGACCATCTTTCTAAACACACTCAATGTACCTTCAGAGCAAGTAAGCTACCTAGATACTGATGGTCTTTTATCTTCTTTCTTTGCCCTTAAACTGGAGAGACTTTGATTGCTGCAGACTATGGGGAAGCACAGGGTTTTTTTTAATCATTTTTCATCACTCTATTTCAGAATTGAGTACTTCCTTTCTCTCTATTCTTTTTTTTTAATTCCCTTATGCATGCAGAGGGACAGAGCTACCTTTTAGTTTCTAAAACTTATCTTTGTAGGTGGGTTTTATTTTGTGCAGATTTGGTTATAAGCAGATGAAATTGAGAAATTTAGACTTTCACATGCTAAAATAGTTCTAGGCTTCTAAATATTATCCATTTAAGTGTAACGGCCAAAGTTTTCCACTCTGTCTGACAAAAGATTCTCTTAAACTTGCTAATGATGTTTGCACAAGTTAACATAAAATACTCTTGAAATGTGATTAGTAAAAGTGAAATTGAGAGGAATGGGAGAGGGTTGAAAAAAGGGGATGTATCTAGACATATCTTATATCCGAATACCTTGGCATATCCGAATACCTTGGTAGTTTTCATTTCTCCATTTTCACTTCTACCAGAGTACCGTTGGTTAAAAACCCTGAAACGAAATATGTAGAGGCATTAGCTTTAAATATCTTCTTGTGAAAACGACCAAAATGTAGCTATAAGAATAGGATTTGAGTGAGCTAGGAACTGCTTGCAGATATTTGAAATAGAAACTGATGTTTTGCTGCACAGGATCGATGTAGAACCAGTGCATCTATAGCCATCGCAGAGCTACTGTCTCCTGCTAGTTTTTGAATTTAGCTGCTGAGACCTGGTTTTGTTACCAAAGGCAATTTAGCAAAACGTGGAGCAGGGATATAAAAGCGGCAAATGAAAATTATGTGACCAAGCCAGATTTTGTACTAAGTTCAATCCATAACTGCGGGCGCACCATTATTTGTATTCAAGATCATCTTATGTTGGGTTGGTTGGGCTGGGCTATGTCGGACGGCACCTGATGGGTTGGCTTGGCTTGGCTTTATCTCTCTTTAGGTAGGGTTATATTGAAATTTTTCAAGAGTTTGATTTTGGTTAGGTTTGTGTTGTCAAAATTTCAACCCAACCCAATATGATAATGTATTAAGCCTGCAATACATCATTACTTGTTATTCATCGTCCAATATAGGAGATATTTCGGTAATTCTATTGACAGATTGACCTTTCAAGAAGTTAAGCTATTTCAATGGTAGATACTTTTCGATATTCCTAATTTTTGAATTTATGATTTAACTAAGTGAGAATTTTGAGATGCATTTAATGGTAAAAAAATTAATCTCTTGAGGTTAAGCACTCTATATAAGTATATGAAATTATTTTAGAACGCAATTATAGTCCCAAAGGCATCAATGACCTTAGGAAAGTGCTGGAAAAAACGCTTTTACAAAATTATGAAAAGAATTGTAATTTGTTAAAAAAAAAAAATTTGCAGTAAAAATCGCTTCATTCTCAAATGATGTTTGATAATTTTGAATCTAATTTGTATATCTTGTTCAGACTCTGATAGGAATTCCAAAATAAAGGTCATTAATAATTAAAAGTTGTAACAATTTTTAATTAACATATAATTTGAAGTATCCAAGATTTATTTTTAATTGATAATAATATTTGGGTTGACCAATATATTTGTTGTGAATTAAAAATTGATAACAAATAACAGTTTCAGTTGAATTATTATTATTTTTACGGAAATTTGCGTCTAAAAACTAGTTGCAATTAATCTTTTTGAATATATATTATACTTTTGTGGTCAAAATTCCTTTTACTAAATATGGGTTTAAGATGGGAGTTGGAAATGGTCTATTGGCCGAAATTTGGCATGTGTATAGGATTTTATTAATTTATTTTAACATATAAAGCTCGTGAAGTGATAGCTATCCAATATGACTCAAATGTTAAGATAGGAGTTGGAGATGGTCTATTGCCGAAATCTTTTAAATTAGCCTTTCGTTAAAGAAATAAAAATATTACATATTTTATGACTCAAATGCACTATCGATTTAATATTTTTCAAAATTTATAAAAATTTAAAATAAATTATAAAAATGAAGTTTTTTTAAAAAATATTATTAAAATAAATAATAAAAAAATTAAGATTTAAAATTTTAATTTTATTAATTTTACCCTTAAATCGACCCTAGTCAAATGTGTTATATTGTAGCAAGAATGATAAAGAATATAATAAAATATTAAACTAATTTCTTAAATTTTGTGATTGAAAAGATAATAAACTTAATTTATTCAACATATAGCTGACATTCCTTGTCAATATAGAATATGATCTTTGCTTATGCAAATATAGACTACTCTTGAAAGTCTACATTATATTTTTAAATAAGACAAAATTATATATTGATAATATTAATATACATTTATAGATACCGCATGAATACATCTATAAAATTTTAAAATTAGATCTTAACAAATATTATGTTGAAATGAAAAATGAAGAAAATGTGAAATAATTGAACATTTTTATATTATTTTAAGTAAGAAAGTCAAACTAGAGTTTTTTTATATAGTAAATTATATTTTTTTACATAAAAATAACTTAGTATGTATATATGTTAATAAACATTTCAAATAAAAAAATATAATTGATAAGTAATGATATATCAATGATTTTTATTATGATCTCTAATATATCTTTTTTTATAAACTGACTTAAATTTTTTTTTAACTTTGTTTGAAAATTTTTAGTTTTTTTTTTAAGAAAAAGGAAGTCATTAAAATTTAAATCTTTGACTATTTGAACACAAAGATATTAAGAATAATTTTAATTTAAAATTTTAAATTAATAAATAAAAATTATTAATAATTTTGTTATGATATTTGACAATAACAAAACAAAATCTACTGCCAATACCATGTGTCACTTTATTATGAAATTGTTTTCTCGAAAATCAAAGTATTATATAAAGGACATGTGTCATATTCTTTTTTATTATATTTTTTTTATAAAAGTAACTAATTTAAAATAGTATGTTACAAATAATTGCAATGATATATAAAAAAAGTAAAATAATGACAAAAATTTATACTATAAATATTTTAACAAATGAACTAATAAATGTTCATATTAACTTTCCCATTATAAAATAAAATAAAATAGGTTATATAACATAAATTAATTACTTAATTGAATTTAATCAAAACTTAGTAAACAAATTTAGAGATAAATTTAATATAACATAAGTAATAGATTAGGTTATATAACATAATGGCTTCTGTACTGTAGTTACTTTGAAAAAATATACTTTTAAACCATTAAATAATATTTAAACAGTGATTTAAGTAATAGATAAATTTAAATTTAGAGATTGAATAATCTCTATAATGTCAAAAGTTCAAGTCTCAAAAAAAAATATTTGTTGAGAGACATAATTTAAGTACCTCAAATAAAATTAATTTTATATTTAAAATATATAAAGATATAGTCAAAAGAGGATATAAAAATATATTTAATAAAACAATTACAAAAGATGAGTGAAATTGTATTAGAAAGGACATATTTATTTTTTGTTTTTAAAAATAATTTTTTGTTTTAAATTGTTTTTAGAATAAAAAAAATTCATTTAAAAATTATTTTCTTTTATTATTTTGAAAACAAGTTTTGAAAATAAATTATTTTTAAAATAAAAATAAAATAAAATTATTTTTGTTTTCTATTTTTATTTTCAAAACATTTAAAAATAAAAAAGACATGTTTTTAAAATAATTTTTTTTTTATTTTATTTTATTTATAGAATAATTTTTAAATATAATTTTTAGAAATATTTTTTTAAAAAAATAAAAATAGAATCAAACAAATTGAAAGTCTTTAATAATAATTTTTACTTAACCATAATTATTTTAAAATCTTGGTGAGTAAATTAAAACATTCTTAGGATTTATTTGAAATGGTATTTGTATTGTAGCTGCTGTGAAAAAATAATGTTAAAATATCGTAAAATTAATGTTTAGTAAAAACATTTTACAAGATTTTTTTTTAAGAATAGAATTTATTAAGAAAGTCGCCGGTAATAACTTTTAAGAGTTTTTTTGAGGACATAAAATGTAGGGGTGAACAAAAATCGAACCGGACCGAACTAAACCGAAAAAACCGAACCGAACCGACCAAAAACCGAACCAAACCGATTAAAATCGGTTTAGTTCGGTTTTTTTTTTTGAAAAACCGACCGGTTCGGTTTGGTTTGGTTCGGTTGGGACGGTCCAACCGAACCAAACCGAACCGAACCAAATTATTTTTAATATATTTAATTTATATTATTAAATTTATTTTTTATTATATTTTAAAAATATTTTACATAATTTTTTTAAAATTTTTTGAAATGGGCCCAAAGAATTCGAAATAAGCCCAAAAATAAAAAAAAAATTAGGCCCAAAAAAATTTAAATGGGCCAAAAATTAAAAAAATTTGGCAAAAAAAAAATTTTTTTTTTTTAAAAGAACCGAACCAACCGAACCAAACTGAACCGCCTTTTGGCGGTTCGGTTCGGTTCGGTTGGTTGGACCCCAACCGAACCGAATGGGTCCAAATTTTTTTTTTTTTTTATGGTCGGTTCGGTTTGGTTGAGGTCCAAAACCAAACCGAACCGAACATTTGAACACCCCTAATAAAATGACATTAGCACAGACTTTATATGCTTCAAAAACATATTTTATAATGATAAACAAAATATAAAATAACCTTATTATTGGATAGTAATATTTATCGTATAAAAATAATATTTTACATTAATTATATCAAATTAAAAGTAATTACCGGCATCATGAGCAAATTATATTTGACATAGAAATATTTTTGTAATAATTATATGAAAATTGAAATTATGTAAGTGCATCATTAAACTTAAGTGTTAATAAAAACAAAGCTATACTATATTTGTAATAGTTTTTAATTTTTTATAATTCCATACATGCTTTAGTATTTTTAATTTAATATTATCACATTAAGTTTGAAGTATTTTTTATTATTGACTTTCAATTTATTACAAATTTTAAAATTATTTTCTAAATACGACTTACTGATTTTTAATGATTACATCATAAATAAGATGAAAAATTTATTTTTTTAATTTCATTATAATATAATGTATTTAAATAATTATTATATGAATATAGATTTATAAATACTTATCAAAATATAAATATTAACTAATTCAATAAAATAAAATAAAATAATCATAATATTTTATTTTAAAATATTTATTATTTATCTTATTTGTTTGCTTTACATGCTTTAAATTATTGTTTGCATGATTCACATACATTAGTTAGGTTTTTAAAATCGGGTTTCAAACGCGTGACAATTCCATAAACAAGAAAACCAATATAAAAAAGGGGGGGGGGGGTTTGCTTTTCAAAAGGAGGTAATGATTTTCAAAAGTAAAATCAATCCAACTCGCTTTAGATGCTCTTTTGCTATTATCTTCCAAAAGTAAATAAAATTAACTAATTCATTTCACTGTTTTTTACTCCCCAACAACATCGTTTTGTTTTCCATAAGGGATACTCAAGCACTTGGTATTATATCATAAGTTCAACTTTGTAAATAAATCCATTTTACTTAATCATTCTCTTTCAAATTTAGTTTAGGTTTTCTATATCTTCTTTTATCTTTTTCTGTTCTCACATTTAAATTATGCTGGTATTTATTTGATAAGAGTAAATAAATATGAGGATGATTTAATTGTAAATTTAATTCTCTTGATTTTTTCCTATTTAACTAGATGTCGTGGGGTAACCAACATCTTCCCCATACTACATAACTCCCAAAGACTTTTTAGCACAGAGACCATCTTTACCAAAAAGAAAAATGTTCTTCCAAAGTTTTGTCTTTTGACATAAATAAAATTTTGGGGGCAACTCTATTTTAAAAAAATATTCAGAATTCTTCAAAAGAATTTCATTAGAATTTATTTTTATGACCAATGCATGTTGTGTTGGACCTTTTGTGGGAAGAGTGTGACAATAACATTCAGTAGTCACATTACCCTGTCACATTGTACTTGAACATTGTGAATGATAAGACTAAAATATGCTATAGTTACCCGTGTGATTCCCTTTGTCTCGCATAAGCAATTGGTCACCCAAACCAAGCCATCACAATAAGGTGATAAACCCCCATGGAGCATCTCAGCCAGTCAGTCAATATTAATGAAGTACTTACGGAAGTGCTCGTAAGAGACTAGTGATAATAGGTATTTTAGACATTTCTTAGGGATCGGGGCAGTCTAGGTTCACTGCCTTAACTGACTGACTTGCTCCACTAAAAGTCCAAAGAATCTCGCTAGCTCAAGTGGATCGAATCAACGTAAAGGGCTACTACACTAGATCCCATCATAGACCATGAATGGTTACATCCAGTTTGGTGTAGGATCAAGAATAATAGTGCACTATTAGTATTGTCAACACCAAAAATTGTGGAGCCAATATTCAATGGACCTGTGACAAGTGTTAACTAATTGAAGTTACTATTTTATTTTTAGGAAATTGACTATAAATAGCTTGACCTTCTCCTGAGGGATAAACTCTTGGCTATTCTTCTTTTTGTTCACTCTTTTGTTGCTTGTGACTATTCTACTTTTTGTTCGTTATTCGGTTGCCAGAAGCCTAACTAGGTATTGGGTGCCCACGTTAGAGTTATAGTTTCATTTAGATAGTATAATTTATAATTTATTAAAAAAAATTTATTAATATAAATATTTTTATGTTAAAAAAAATATTTAAATAAATTTAAATAAATAATTTATCAATTTTTAATAAATTAACTTTAATTTATTTTATAAACTAGCTTTTTAGAAAAAACTTATGTAAAAACTTAAATTTATATAATCAAAAAATTATTTTACACTTTTACAAATTAAAATTTCATCAGAACTATACATTTCACCTTTTTCCTTCCATCAAAACTATATTTAAATATTTTAAAAAGAGTTTATAAATTTAAAAAACACTTTTTCAAATATATATTCAAACGATAAATAACTTAATTTACAAAGAACTTATAGTATAAATTTTTTTATATAAAATTTTAGTTTATAAACACTTAAATAAATTGTTTATCCAAACTGAACCTATATGCCTATATGCTTCTAACCTTGTTTTGATGTGCTTTTGAGGATAAGTACACCCATTGCCTAGGGACACTTTTAGTCAGTGTTTGGAAGACCTTGAGCCAAAAAACCTTCCACTAATTATATTTTCTCATAGAGACAATTTTTTATCATATTTTCATAAGTGCCATGTGCAGAAAGCAATTAGCTAAGTATATAAATCTCACTTACCTTTTCAACTTTTATTAAATGCTACATATAATTAATTTTTAATTTATATAAGCAATGAAAAATTATTTTTCATATCGAATAATTATTTTTCATGAGTATTAAGACTATCTCAAGTTTTTTTAATGGTAAAAAATAATGTTATTTCAATTTTATAAAGTACAATGTCTAATATTATTGTTTTACATGTTATTAACTTATGAAAATTATTACTAAACTTCTTATCAATAAACCGTGTTCTTAAAACTGTATTTACCAAATATTATTTTTAAACTGTTTGAATAGTAGCTTTTTCACAGTACCTACTATACAACAACTTTTCAAATGCTACAGTATTTCAAAAGAGACCCTAAACATAATCAAGTGGTAAAAAGTTTAAATCATTTTTAAGGCATTTTAAATTTCACTTTTTTATATGGTAAGGTACCAAAAGAAGAGAATATTATGTCTTTTGTTCCAAAAGTTTTTGAGTCTTTTTATGTTTTTAAAATTAATTTTTCTTTTATTTTTAGTATCATGATCAAATGTATCTTTGAATTTTGTCTTAACTAAATTCCACTTCCCAAAAGATGTTAAAGATCCAACAAGAATGGAAATCAGGCAAGAAGTACCTACACACTATCACAAAAAATATATTAAGTTTGTATAGCAGGGAAAATTATTTAAAAATACTAACATTTAACATTTTGATTAGTTTAAAATTATTTCTCAAGAGAAAAGCTAAAGCAAAAGCAAAAATGCATGTATACTCTTGTTCATTTGTGGTTCAAAGCCTTGTAAACCTATAATTCAAAATGAGCAAAATAAACTTATTCTAAGGTGTTTGCTTAGTATGAAGATTGAAGGTGTAGAAAAGTTAATAATATAAAAATAAAAATTAATGGCATAAAAATTTGTCTGTTTTATACCATTGATTTCTATAATGAACTCTAGTTTAGTGTTTTAGGAACCAAACCGACCAGTGAATTGGCAAACCAACAACATATTTGGTTCCTTTGATGGACCATTCGCCACCATTTGTCAAAAATGAATTCATTACTTCAATCTCTTTAGCAAGAGACATTTGAAATAGAGGAAAGAGTGCCCTTTGAGTACTGGTCAGTTCTGTCCCTGATAATTTTTTCTTCCTTTAAGCTATCGTGTGGGTGCTAGCTAGAGAAAGGAAGAGGTGTGGAAGCAGAAAAGAAAAAAGAAGCAAGCAGAATGGAAGAAGGAGAAATGGTAGAGCTAGAAGCAATAGAAACAGAGTCCACTTTACTTACAAAACATTATTTAGTAAGTAAGATTATTATAGATAAACCCATAAGGCCCAGTTTGGGTATACAACTTATTTAAACGTTTATAGAATAAGACATTATGTAAAAAGCGCTTATAGAAGAAAACCTTTTAAATTAAATTATTTAGTGTTTAGATACATACTTGAAAAAGTGCTTTTCAAATTTATAATTTTTTTAAAAAATATTTGGATATAGTTTTGATGAAAGGAGAGAGGTGAATGGTATAGTTTTGATGAAATTTTAACTTGTAAAAGTATAAAATAACTTTATGGTTATGTGAATTTGAGTTTCTATAGAAGCTTTTTTTAATAAACTTAAAAAATTGACTTATGAAATAAACTAAAATTAGTTTATTGAAGATTGATAAGTTATTTATTTAAACTTATCCAAACACTGTTTTTTTAACATAAAAATACTTATACTGATAGATAAATTTTAATAAGCTATAAGTTCTGCTATTCAAATAGAGCCTAAGTAGAAGAACAACTAAATCCTAGTTAGGGGTGTAAGTAAACCGATGGACCCGAAGGAAACCGAAAGAAACCGATCCAAGATAAGCTATTCAGGTAGAAGGTATTGGGTTCATGGGTTGCAACAGTTTAAAAATTTTGAGAAAATCGGGTTGTTTCGGTCGATTCGGGTTAGGGACAAGCAGACCCATACAAACCGACCCGACCCAAGAGCATAATTCTTATGTTGGAAACAACGTTTTTGTCCCTCTATTTTTCCCTTTTCCTCCTGACCCGAGTGTTCTCTTCTCAGTTCTCACTCACACACACCGAGCTGCACACAATACCCTAAATCCTCTCCTTCTTCTCTCCCTCTAAAAGTTTGAAACCTCAGCCTGAGTATTGGAAAGCACAATCTAGCCTCTGTATTCCGTAAGCAGCTCACTCACACAAGCTATGTCACTGCCACTGGAATACGATACGGTCTCTCCTTCTCTCACTCTGAAAGTCTGAAACCTCAGCCTGGGTACTAGGAAGAACAATCCGGCCTCTGTAAGCAACTCACGATCAATGCCTCAACATCCTTCAGCTCCTCGGTAGCAATCAACAAAGCCTCGTCTTCGATAGCCCCAACACAGATAAGTCCTTGTATTTCATTTGAAGCTGTAACCCTAATCCAATATTGAGTTTGTGCCTTATTGCAATACTGCCTTTAGTACCTTAGTTGATTGTTTGAGAATTTCTGGCTTTGATTGACCTCCATGATTAATCCATATAGAGGTTTTTTGTTGAACTTCATGTATTGAGTAGTGAGTAGGATACCAACGTAGAGAAAATCTTTTATCCTGCTTATCAATTTATGTTTGGGCATAAGGAAAAGCAAATAGATGAAGGATTTGGAAGCTGAAGACGGATTAGTAGAAGAAGGGATGTCACCAGAACGTCCAACCCGCCCAATCCGAACCGATCCTTCTCTAACTCGAAGAAACCTGATATGAGCAATTCACCTACTTGTCTAGTCGATTTCAGATGGATCAGATTCAACCCAAGGGTTGTACGGTTGGATTGGGTTGGTCTCCAAACCCGACCCAACCCGAACCGCTTACACCCCTAATCCTAGTCATGAAAGAGGAGTATCATCAATATGAGAGTGAATTTATTCTTGTTTAACATTCAAGACGAATCTTTACATAAAAGGCTATTGGAAGAAGTTTCTTGGAATGCGTTAGGCCACCTTCTCAACCTAAATAAATAGACGCTTGATGTAACCATTCACAAGGGAGAATTTGAATACTCTTTTTTTTTGTATGCAAATCCATGTTTTACCTCTTTAAAATATAACTTTAAAAAATGTTGTCCATATTAGAAACAAAATAGGCGATGTTATAAGTGTGGAGAACCTTGTTATAAGAAAGAGTATTATGAAAATTTTTATAAGGGTGAGAGTTGATATTAATATTACTAAACCATAGTTAACTGGTATATGGGTTCATAAAAAAGGACTATAAAAAACTTTGGGTGTTCTTCAAATACTAAAAACTGTAAGATTGTTGCTTCAATATGCATGAACAAAAGGGATATAAGAAGGTGATCACGATGGCAACGTATAATCCATATAAGCAAGGTATGGACCTAGTTTAGAAGTGCCATAAGCTATACCCATTGCAAGCATTTTAGCATAACTAGCATACAGAAAAGAACAATGAGGAAGAAAGAATAAAGATGACCACGGAAGCAAGAGATCAGATAGGGACAAAGTAAGGGTAATAACGAAATTGGAGAAGGCAGAGTCAATTGTTGTTTTAATTAAAACTTGTAAGCGTACGAATCTATTGGAGTATAGATTTAGTGGTATGCGAGGTCGATCCCACAAAAATTGTCAATTCAGAAAAAATCTAATTTAAATCCAAAATAAATATTTCTAACCTAGTTGCTAAAATTTTTTTTTTGTGAAAAAAATTTTAAACAAAGTATGTAAGAAATAAAATACTAAAATTAAACAGGAATGTATTCAAAGTAAAGAAACATGCTAAGGTTAAGGGATCCACTTTTGGTATATCAAATAAAAATAAATTTTAACTCTTTTATTACTCAAATGGAATCCTCACATAAATGAGGCTCCATTCGGAAGATATGTTACCTTAAACTCACTTTGTTTTACATATAAAGTGTATTTGTCTTCTTTTTATTGTATTACTAATAATAAAATAACTCTTGTAAAATAAATTCAAGTATATACCGTATCAATCATTATATCGTCCACAATAAATAAAAAATTATTCAAGTATTTATTGTGCTAAAAATTGTCTACAATGTATCAAGATTTACACTTTACAAAATTAAAAATTAAAAGATGTAAAGTGAAGAAAAACATAACAACAGAGTCAATAATAATAATATAAAGTAGGCGGTAAAACTAGCTATTAAGAAATTAAATAAAAAATAAATAAATAATAGAGGAACAACAAAGTCATTCTCTAAAAATAAAATAATAAAAAAAAATATTGGTAGAAAATAAATAACAAATTGGCGACAAAGTTATCTTCTAAAAAAGAAAATAACAAGAAAATAAATAACAGAGGGGCAACAAAACTATTATCTAAGAAAGAAAATAACAAGAAAATAAATAACAGAGGGGCAGAAAATAAATAACAAAGGGGCAACAAAGCCATTTTCCAAAAAATACATACAATATCAAATATATATTGAAATTAAGAGTTAGATAAATTATTATTTTTATACCAAAAGTTTCACCCTTTCACCTTAACATTAGGAGATTAGTTTTCCATAATCAAGGTAAGAAAGCAAAATGAAAGATGAATAAGTATGATAATATTATAAAAGAAAGTAAAGATATAAAATGTCTAAAGAGAGGAAAATATTTCAAACACTTAGAACTTCAACAAAATTTTTCCCAAGATCACTCTCAGCTCTTCCTCCTTCCTCTCTAGCTCATAAGATCTCTCTATTTATAGATGCAACAAAAGGGGCAGGTGACAAAAATGATGGGTAACAAATTTCACTATAGTTGACAAGTTGTATTGCATTATGAGTATCGAAAGTAATTGTGAGATATCTCTGTAATATCCACTGAATCTACTGATCCCATCAACATAAAAATTATATATATTTTTCATTATATTTCCAGCTAAATAAGGTGGAGAAAAATTGACCACGTATTTTATGATTTATGGCCAAAATACTGGAGTAAGGTCAGGTTGGACTACAACAACAAACATGATCTCTTCTAGCCCAATTTTGACTCTTTTAATGTCCAAATTTACTGATCACTTGAACATAAAAGTTATAAAAAATTGTATCTGTTATTCACCTACCAAATTTTGTACATAATATATACGTATTTTACGAGATACGACCAAAATACTACAATAAGATCAAGTTAAAAAGCAAGCAGCAAACATATTTTTAACATTGGGTGTTCTGCCTTGAATCTTTATATTTCAATTCTTTTAGAAATATGGTCATAAATCAAGATTGAATTGATGCATATATCTATTATGATACATCTCAAAAGTAAAAAAGATAATACTCCTTACTCAGTCATCTTCAATGAATTTCTTTTGTTTGCTTTGATTTATAGACATCATTCTCAAAGAATCACAATTTAACTTTGATTCCTCCAATTAAGTCTATTTTCTATTCTTCTCTCCATATGTAAAAAAATACACAAAAATAAAAATAAATAAGAGAGATAAATGCTTAATTAAGATAAAAATATTTAATTTATGAATATAAAACTCACTCATCATCAATTATAGAGAAGACAAAAGAGGTTGAATAGCAAGTTCACAGCCACTTGCAACATGCAAGGGTCTGAAAGAGGGGCAAGCAACATAGGGGAACAAATATGAGTAGGCCCCAACGTTAAAAAAGAATGCCTAAAGAAAAAAAGAAAAAGATATAGGTTGAATAGAGCTAGGTTTGAATGAAAAAGTACATATTACAATTATGAACGTCCATTCTGGTAAATAACAAGTGGGCGTAAGCTTAATGTTTCTCAAAGGCTTTCCTATTGAATTATAATTCACTGAGCCCAACAGACTAGTTAATAATTTTGGATATGGACAACATAAACCCCTTAAACCCTTCTACAAATATGTGTTTGAAGGTAAGCCCCTTATAAATTCCATCCTTCTGTATTGTAACTTTGGAGAGGAGTATATTTTAAAATGTAGAAGGATTGTGGGGAGAAAAAAACACATTAGAGTCAAAATTATTGAAATAAAGATAAAAAAATTAAATGGAGATTTAGGGGCACAATGGGAGAAAAAAGGAGAGGAACAAAATATAGTATATTGTTAAATTGCCTGTGTAGACAAAAAATGAAGATGTAAAAGAGGGAGAAGGGAAGTTAGAGAGGGAATAAAAAATTTTGCCAGTAGAAATATCTCATAAAATAATTATTAAATGATTGAAGGAGAGGGCAATAGTTCATAAGGTCTACAAAAGTTGAGAAATGAAAGGCGGGTCCAAGGCAAATAATCATTAATTCTTGTTAAAGAAAAGGCATCCAAGGCAAAAGAAGGATATTTTATCTCTACTATGACCGAAAATATTGTCATTGCTCCTGGCTCCTGGCTCCTGACTCCTGCAACATTAATTGCTGTAATTTTTTTCTGCTTCATCATCTCTTTGACAAGCAACTGTGGTACTAGAGATTAGAGAGGGATCGGTTGTTGTCTTTAATGCTCAAGGAGTCAAGGTATTTTTATTTTTTTAAAATAGTTTCTCAATTCAATTTAGATCTATTTCTAACTTTACTTGATCATTCTCTTTTTTTCTGAATTTTTGTAACTTATAATTATTTAAAATTTTCTGTTTAATCTATCAAACTTAGCATCCTCATTTTTGCTATGTAAAAAAAGCATCCTCAAATTGTGCAGTCATGGATATAATTCATTTCTCATAATTATATACTCAATTTTCTCCACCAATCAAATTTTCTTAATTAATATTTCTGTCTTCTCACTTGAAGAGAGAAAAAAAACAAAGATAATATATATATATATATATATATATATATATATATTATTTTTTTATGGTTTAAATGTTGATATTATATACTATAATGAGATTTACTTACTAGCACAATATTACTTTTTGTTATAATTTTGTTCAATCTTAGATAAAAATACTCAAATTCTATCTAATTTTCTCTTTTTTTTGTCCTTTCACAATTACAATAATTGTCAAAATTTCTAAAAAAAATTGTGAAAAAGAGTTAAACCTTAAGGAAAGTAGGCTTGGCATTGGCATCATATGAGAATTGTGTGTGTGTGAAGAGTTGAAAATATTGAAGATATTATAAAATAAAAAAAGAAGAATTAAAAAAAGAAGAATGATGATTGATGATGTGTTTATGTGTGTGACAGAGGAGAATAAGTGGATTTCTTGGAAGAAATAAGCAAGAACAATAATCATAATGCCCATAAACAATTTCTAAAAATAGACAAAGACACCTTAATTGAAGTTGTGTTGTTTTATTATGTATTTTCTTTTATAATTAAAGTTTAAACATCTATGCACATGTATCTTAGATGAAAATTTTCTGCCATTGCTACTGTCATACCAAGTACCAACTGTCTTGATTCTTGAATATTGAATTAGCTCATTTATGCCATTGAATTATCTAAATCATTTTTAGGTTATTTTGTAAGTGATAAGCCTATCTTGAAATTATATAATGGTGAAGAGTAAGAAAATTGATTAATTTTTCAAGAGAAAAGTTAGTGACAAAGAGGAAAGTAACATAGCACTGCATGAAAAGAATAATTCTGAGAATGCTCCAACATCTAAATGTGAGGAACAACCTTCTAAAATTTTGAAGGTTACTTCTAATGAATTTGATATTGCTTCTTTGGTGCGTGACCCGGGCCAACGACTTCAAATATGGCAATATCCTGTGAATCAAAGAGATGAAGTTCGAAGGGCTTATCTAAAATGGGGTCCATATCAACATAAACTTGCAAGTTATCCTTTGACTGGAGATAAGAATCCAAGGAGATTTATCTATAATTGGTTTAGCATCTTTCCTTCTTGGTTAGAGTACTCTCCTACTACAAATTCTGCTTATTGTTTACCTTGTTTTCTCTTTACTCCAAAGTCAAATAGACGTCCTAGATCAGATACTTTTACTGTCAAAGGATTTCAAAGTTGGAAAAAAGTCAACGATGGAAAAAATTGTGCTTTTCTCAACCATATAGGAGAAGATCCTAACTCATTGCATAATAAAGTAGTGAAATCTTGTGAAGACTTATTAAATCAGTCTGGGCACATTAGCAATATCATTAATGTGTAAAGTTCAAACCAAATTATGAAGAATAGATTACGCTTTAAGGCCTCTATTGCTACAGCTCGTTGGTTAGCATTTCAAGCTTGTGCTTTCAGAGGTCATGATGAAACTCTAGAGTCCACAAACAGAGGTAATTTTTTTGAGATAATAAAACTCTTATCATTATTCAATGATGAAGTTGCAAATGTTGTGTTAGAAAATGCACCATATAATTCTAAGTATACTTCACATACAATTCAAAAAGAAATTTTGCATATCCTCTCAAGTAAAATTCGTGATCACATTTGGAAAGAAATTGGAGATTCTAAATTTTGCATCATTGTTGATGAATCATGTGATGAATCACAAAGGGAGCAAATGGCTCTTGTTTTAAGGTTTGTTGATAAAAGTAGCCTTATACAAGAAAGATTTTTTGATCTTGTACATGTTAAAGACACTACAGCATTGAATCTTAAAAGAGAGTTGTGTGCTGTTTTTTTTTCGACATGGTCTTGATGTTTGTAATATTCGTGGTCAAGGTTAGAATGGAGCTAGTAATATGAGAGGGGAATGGAATGGATTGCAAGCACTATTTTTAAAGGATTTTCCTTATGCTTACTATGTTCATTGTTATGCCTATCGATTACAACTAGTGTTGGTTGCTGCCTCTAGAGAAGTTTTTTCCGTTCATCACTTTTTCAATCATTTAATTCTCATTGTGAATATTATCTGTTCATCTAGTAAACGACATGATGAGTTGCAAGCTGCTAAATTAGATGAAATTGAATATTTTCTTGAGATTGGTGGACTTGTAAGTGGTAAAGGAGAAAATCGAATTGGCACTTTGAAACGACCAGGAGATACTCGTTGGAGCTCTCATTTTAACTCAATTTGTAGTATGATAAATATGTTTGGTGCAACTTGTTCTGTTCTTCATAAGATTATTGTTGATGGATCAACTTATTCTCAAAGAGCAGAGGCTGATGGTGCTTACAATATTTTGATCTCATTTGAGTTTATATTTATTCTACATTTTATGAAAGAGATCATGGGAGTAACAAATATCCTTTGTCAAGATTTACAAGAACAATCTCAAGATATAGTAAATGCAATGAATTTAGTTCATACTACAAAAGTTCTAACTCAAAAATTGAGAGATGATGGTTGGCGAGATTTGTTGAAAAATGTGATATTATTTTGTGAGCAACATGAAATTGATGTTCCTGACTTTAATGCTCCTTTACAAAAAGGGCACTCTCGTCAACAAAAGGAACATATCACATTAGAACACCATTATAGAGTTGAAATATTTTTAGCTACCATAGATAAGCAATTGCTTGAATTGAATAATAGGTTTAATGACAAAGCATTGGAGCTTTTGACACTTAGCTCTCATTTAGTTCCTAAGGGTACTTATAAGGCTTTCAACATTGAGAATATTTGCACTCTTGTGAAAAAATATTATCCTGATGATTTTACTGAGCAAGAGAAGATTATTTTGAAATCTCAGCTACAACATTTTATTATTGATGCTTCCATTCATCCAAGTTTGAAGAATCTATCAACAATACCTGAATTGTGTTGTGCTTTGGTGGAAACAAAGAAATTCAAAGTGTATTATTTGATTGATCGATTGATTCGTCTCATATTGACTCTTCCAGTTACTACAGCTACTACAGAATGCTCATTCTCAGCAATGAAAATAATCAAAACAAGGTTGCGTAACAAGATAGAAGACGATTTTCTTGCAGATAACCTAGTGATTCATATTGAAAGAGAAATAGCTGCAAGTTTTACTTTTGATTCTATCATTGATGATTTCAAGTCATTAAAAAATAGGAGAGCAGCACTTTAAATCGAGGTAAATTTTAATTATTTCATCTAACATTTTGTCTACTTAATTTTATTATAATATTTTTCAATTTTGATATTTGATATATTATACAGTAAACTAAATTTGTGAGATATACTGTATCTTTTTAATTTTTAATGTGCTTTTTTTATATTAATTATTAAATATTTTTTTCGCCCCCCCAATAATTTTGTTCAAGATCCGCCACTGCTGAGGAAGGGTTAGAGAAAAAAAAAATAAAGCTGCTATGGTCAAGGAGGCAAACCTTATCAAGCGCTACCTTCATAATGACAACAATTAATTGAAATAGTTGAGGAGTAGAGGTATCCTTGACAATTCGAGCCCTTAAGGACCTTTGTGTCCACAATAAACCCTCTAAAGTGTTTCTAATAGAAACTAAAACAAAGAAAAAGTGAAAAGTCTAAAGAAAAAACTGAGGTCTAATTAATGGTTTTTGATATAAGCAAATGGGAGATTTGAAGGTTTATGGCTTACATGGAAAGAAAAGGTTAAAGTGTAGATACTTTAAAGTTGCCAGAACTTTATTCACACATAACTAAAGTGGAAGGAGGATGGTAAAGAGGAGATGATGACTTTTATTTATGGGCACCTAGACTTTTCTATGAGAAAGCATCTAATGCATATTATTTCAAGGCTAAACTTGGATAAAAAAATCCAATGAAATTGTATGGCGAACTTTAACGAGGTTTTTCATTAACATAAAAAGGAAGGGAACAAACCTACTAATCCTAGGCAAATGGCTTGCTTAAAAAATTTTATTGATGAAATTGTGACGTTTGAATATGAAAACAAGAGATGTATACTTAGAGCAACAACAAAGTTAAAGGCTTGGTGATAGAAAACTTGGACAGACACCTCGCAAATTAGAAGTTGAAAGATATGTATAATCATGCTTTAGTGGTGGCTCATTGCCCTATGTTGCTCAGAATAAAACTTATGGTGAAAAAATGAGAATTGCTTTAAATTTGAAGCTTATTGGACATACCATGAAAATTTTTTGTCATGTGGTAGAGAATAGCTAAAATGATGGTAAGAAAACAAATAATTTGAATAAGCTTGCTTGTAAAATTAAAAATCTCTCCTCAAACTTGGAAAATTAGGAGAAAAATTAATTTCAAAAGAGCTTACTAGAAAATTAGAGAAACAAAAGATAGAACAGTTGTGTTACAGAATAAGAATTTTAGTGATCAAGTTAGAGGAGAAATTATAGCCCTTAAACAAATTAGATGCGCTACGGAGGCAAAAAATATTGGTGCCAAAAGGCGATGATCAAATGGTTAAATTATGATAGTAGAACAAATTTTTCCATGCAACCACTATTCAAAAAAGGAGCATGAATAAAATTGTGAGAATCAAATATGCTTAAGAAGAATGGAAACAGGGTTAAGGCAGGATTCAAAAACATTTCCAAGATTTTTACCAATCCTTGTTCAATTCCTTTAATCTTTAAATATCCATAAATTTAGATGGACTAATATTGAGACTTATTTACGATGATATTAACAAGCGGCTGCTCATGGAAGTTAAGGAGGAAGAAGTGGAAGAAGCTGTGCAATCTTGGTGTAATCAAGGCTCCAATCCCAAATGGGTTTAACAAATTATTTTACCAAAAAGCTTGGAGTACTACTAAAGAGGAGGCATGAGAACCATCAAGAATTTCTTTGATTCTAGTTGCTTTACTAAGAAGGTGAATGAGACTTATATGATCTTAATTTCTAAGATCCAAAGCCTTAAGTATGTAGGACAATATAGGCTTATCGATTACAGTAATCTCCTATAAAGTCACGGTTAATCAGATGAAAAGGTACATGGATGATTTGGTGTCCTAAAATTAGAGTGCCTTGTGGGGTGTAGATTGATTCAAGACAATATTGTGGTAGTCTTAGAAGTTTTTCACTTCTTATAGTCTAAGAAAAAAGGTAATGCTCACTGGATGACAATCAACTTAGATATGAATAAAGCCTATGATAAGGTGGAGTGGTGTTTCCTTAAATTGGTGTTAGAAACTTATAGTTTTGATTAAAGGTGGATTAGGTTGATTATGCAATGCTTATAAACTATAACCTACTAGTTGAAGATTAATAAGTAATTGGGTCTAGCTTTTTCGCCTACAAGAGGTCTAAGGTAGGGAGATACCCTATCTCCCCACCTTTTTATACTAGTAGCTAAATTGTTATAGACCTTAATTCATAAATCAAGTGCAAAAAAGAAGGAAGCTCCTAAGTTAACTCATTAGCTATTTGCAAATGATCTTATGTTGTTTGCTAAAGTTAAAGAAAGAAAGGCCTTGGAGATTATTAGAATTTTAAATATTTGCTCTAAAATTTTTGGACAAAGGATTAACATACAAAAATTAGATTTAATATTTAGCAGAAATACCCTTAAAGGGAAAAAAGAGAACCTTAGTAACTCTATGAATATGTAGATTTGGAAAAAATAAAAATAAATATTTGGGGAAGCATTGAAATGGACATAAGGGTGGAGAACAAATTGAATGGGTGGAAGCAAAGGATCTTATCCCAAGAAAAAAAAGTACTTATAAAAACAGAGGTCCAAGTAATCCCTTCATATTCCATGTTTACCTTAGGTTCCCTAAAAATGTATGTGTTAGGCTTTGCTTCTTAGTAGCACAATTCTTTTGGAGAAATTATAATAAGGAGAGAGGTGTGTACTGGATAAAATGGAAAAAATTGATTCAAATAAAAAACGATAAAAGGATGGAATTCAAGGACTTATATGCTCTATATATAACACTATTAGCTAAGCAAGCTTAGAGGCTGTGGCACAACCCTAACTCACTTTAGGGCTAAATGTTAAAAGTTAAGTATTTCCTCAATAATTTGCAACAAAATAAAAAAAAAAGAATAATTAATGGTGCTTGGCTAGGATATTGGAAGGTAGAAATCTCATCTTCAATCATGGGCTTTGGAAAGTTGCAAATGGAGAATCTATTAATATTTAGGAGGAAAATTTGGAAATTTTCTCTAATAACTCCCAAAATCATGTATCATCACTAATTTTCCTTGATAGCAAGAGATGGAACACTAAAATTTTGAGAGAAACAATCAGCCCTATTAATTTGTAAAGAATTTTAGCTTAGCAAAAAGGAAGGAAGTGATAAGTTGATTTGACTAATTACAAGGGATGGAGAATATAACGTGAAAGATGATTATAAGTTTGTCATCAAAAGGGAGTATAGATTATCTTCATCTTTCATAATTAAGCCCATTATTTGAAAGAAAATCTAGGAGTCTCAAATCCCACCTAAAATAAAGCACTTTATCTGGAGGATTATTCACAATGCATTACCTATTTGCCCAAATTTAACCAAAAGGAAGCTCTTTAAAGATCCTAAATGCTTGATATGTTATACTAAGCTAGAAACCCTAAAACATTTATTTCAAGGTTGCAAATGGAGATGGCCTGCATGGTGTTTGACTTAGAGCTACAGAAGAGTAGTGAAAATAACTCTTATTCTTGTTTTGAAGAATGGATGAGGGAGGAAATAGATGTCATCAAGTAAGGGTGCTCAAATCTAGTAAAGATAATTGCAAAAATTTTTTATTACTTTATGATTTATCTGGAAAGCATGGAACAAAGCCCATTTTGAGCACATCCTAGGCTCTCGTGCTGAAGTGTTACAAAATACCATTTTCCTAAACTTCAACATTCAAGTAACTATTTCAGAGAATAAGAATAAGAATAAGCATGATATTTCTTCATATTCCTATAAATCTAAACATGCAAAACAAAAAATATGCTACCACAAGATACAAATTTGATAAAAGTCAATCTTGATGCATCTTACAATGGTCTTAGTTTAGAAAGTGAATCTAGAGTGATCTTCCAAGAATCTAAAGGTAAAATACTTACATGTATTGTTGCTAAAACACTCACAAATTCCCCTTTGGAAGCTAAAGCTTTTGTTATGTTGGATGCTCATGTCCTTACCATAAATCTAGAGTTGCAAAGGGTGGTCTTTGAGTCAGATTGTCAATATATTATAGATGCCTATAACAAAAAGCAAGAGAGATAGAGGATTAGTCCAGTTATCAATGATTAGGAAAGGCTTAAAAAAGGGAAAAGATGGTGGACTTATCGTTGGGTTCTCGTGACTCAAACAAAGTGGCTTATCACTTAGCTCATCTTGCTATAACGAGTAAGCTTCCTTAGATTACAAATCCCCTAAGATCTTTGAAAAAGTTAATTAAAGAAGACAAAGGGGAGGGCTTGAGATCTAGATGATATATTTTCTAAGTTCTTGTCGTTATTTTAATTAAAACTCGCAAACGCACGAATCTATTGAAGTATAAATTTAGTGATATGCAAGGTCGATCCCATTAGGATTGCCAATTAAAAGAAAATATAATTCATATCTAAAATAAATATTTCTAACCTAATTGAAAAAATGTTTATTCCGTGAGAAGAGTACTGAACAGAGTATGCAAATAACTAAAATGCTGAAATTAAATATGAATGTATTCAAAGTAAAGAAACATACTAGGGTCAGGAGATCCACTCTTGGTACATCAAATAATAATAAATTTTAACTTTTTTATTACTCAAATGGAATTCTCACATAAATGAGATTCCATTCAAAAGATATGTTACATTAAACGCGTTTTGATTTACAAATGAAGTGTATTTGCCTTCTTTTTATTGTATTACTAATAATAAATAACTTTTGTAAAATAGATTCAAGTATACATCGTGCCAATCATTATATTGTCTACAATAAATTAAGAATGATTCAAGCATTTATTGTGTCAAAAATTATCTACAATGTATCAAGATTCGTACTTTAAAAAATTAAAAATTAAAAGATGTAAAAAGAAGAAAAACATAACAACAGGGTGAATAATAATAATAATATAAGTATGTGGTAAAACTAGTCATTAAAAAAATAAAATAACTGAGGGAAAAAAAATAAATAACAGAGGGGCGATAAAGTCATCCTCTAAGAAATAAAATAATAAGAAAATAAATAATATGAGGTCAGAAAATAAATAACAGAGAGGCAACAAAGTCAACCTTTAAGAAAGTAAATAACAAGAAAATAAATAATAGAAGGATAGAAAATAAATAACAGAGGGGCAATAAAGCCATCATCTAAGAAAGTAAATAACAAGAAAATAAATAATAAAATAACAGAGGGGCAATAAAGCTATCCTCTAAGAAAGTAAATAATAAGAAAATAAATAATAAAATAATAGCAAATAAATAACAGAGGGGCAATAAAGTCATCATCTAAGAAAGTAAATAACAAGAAAATAAATAACAGAGATGCGGCATAGCCGTCCTCTTAAAAGAAAAATAACAAGAAAAAAATAATAGAAAAAAAAACAGAGGAGCAACAAAGTCATCCTTTAAGAAAATAAATATGAAGATAAATACAACATCAAATATAAACATTGAAATTAAGAGTTAGATAAATTATTATTTTTATACCAAGAGTTTCACCCTTTCACCTTAGCATTAAGATATTAGTTCTCCATAATCAAGGTAATAAAGCAAAATGAAAGATAAAGAAACATAACAAAATTTATGAAAAAAAGTAAAGATATAAAATATATAAAGAGAGAAAAATATTACAAACACTTAGAACTTCAACAAAACTTTTTCAAATTCAGTCTTCAACCTTTCTCCTCCCCCTCTAACTCACAATATGTCTCTATTTATAGACAAAACAAGGGGAGTATGTGACAAAAATAGTGGGTAGCAAATTACACTAAAGTTGACAAGTCATGCTGCATTATGTGCTCCGAAAGTCATCGTGATATATCTCATTGATATCCACCGAATATGATATCAACATAAAAATTGTAGATATTTTTATTATTTTTTTCAGCCATATAAGGTGGAGAAAAATTGGCCATGTATTTTATGATTTATGGCCAAAACACTACAGCAAGGTCAAGCTAGATTGCAACAGTAAACATGATCTCTTCTAACTCAATTTTGACCATTTTAATGTCCGAATTTGCTGACCACTTGAACATAAAAGTTGTAGCAAATTATATTTGCTATTCACCTACCAAATTTTGTATCCATTGAATATGTATTTTCGAAAGCAATATCAATAAACCAAGGTAATTGTGAAATAGACATGAGTTGCTCATCTGGAAATGAGTCTCCGATAGGCAAGTTATTGTCACCCGATTCAATTATCAATCTAGACAAGTGATCAGCCACAAGATTTTTAGATCCTTTCTTATCACGAATTTCTAAATCAAATTTTTGCAAAAACAGTATCCATCTTATCAAATGCGCTTTAACATCTTTCTTAGAAAGAAGATACTTAAGTGCATCATGATTTGAAAAAATTACAATTTTAAATCCTAATAAATAAGATCTAAACTTGTCTAATGCAAATACCATAGCTAGTAACTTTTTTTCTGTTGTAGAATAATTCAATTGAGCATCATTAAGAGTTTTACAGCATAGTATATCACATAAGGAAACTTTCTAGACGTTGACCTAAAACTGCTCTAATTGCATAATCAGAGGCATCACACATGATTTCAAATGGAAGATTCCAATTAGATGGTCTAATGATGGGTGCAGAGGTGAGTAGGGATTTGAGCTTCTCAAAAGCTTGAAAGCATTCTTCATCAAATATAAAAGGTGCATCTTTGGTAAGCAAATTACATAAAGGTTTAGAGATTTTGCTAAAATCTTTGATGAATCTGTGATAAAACCCTACATGGCTTAAAAAAGAACGTACCTCTTTCACTGTTCGAGGACGTGGAAGACTAAAAATCAATTCAATTTTAATTTTATCAACCTCAATCTCTTGATTTGACACAATATATCCCAAAACAATTTTTTTTAACCATGAAATGACATTTTTTCTAGTTTAAAACAAGGTTCTTTTCTTTACACCTAATTAAGACCAATCTTAAATGGTGTAGACATTCCTCAAAACTAGACCCATGTATAGAAAAATCATCCATGAATACTTACAAAAATCGCTCTACTATGTCAGAAAATATGCTTATCATGCAACGCTGAAATATAGCAGGTGCATTGCACAATCCAAATGGCATTCGACGATAAATAAATGTTCCGAAAGGTCAAGTGAATATAGTTTTCTCTTTATCCTTAAGTGCAATAAGAATTTGGTTGTAACCTGAATATCCATCAAGAAAACAATAATATGCATGTCCAGCCAACTTCTCTAACATTTGATCTATAAAAGGAAATGAAAAATGATATTTCCTTGTTACAGCATTCAACTTGCGATAGTCAATACAAACACGCCATCCAGATTGTACTCTAGTGGGAATTAATTCATTATCCTCATTTTTGACTACAGTAATGGCAGACTTCTTAGGAACTACTTGAATAAGACTGACTCATGCACTATCAAAAATTGGGTAAATGACACCCACATTAAGAAGTTTAATCACTTCAACTCTCACAACTTCTTTCATGTTTGGATTCAGACTTCTTTGTAACTCTCTTGAGGTTTTGATATTGTTCTTCAAATGTATCCTATGCGTGCAAATTGATGGACTAATACCTTTAATGTCTACTATTGTCCACCCTATGGATTCATTATACTCATTGAGGACTTTTATGAGTTCAACTTCATGTTCTCTATTTAGGTCAGATGTTATGATAACAGACAAGGTCTTAGAAGGTCTTAAAAACACATATTTTAGAGAGTCTAGCAAAGGTTTTAACTCTACTTTAGGTGGTTTCTCTATGGATGGTAATAGGACAAACCCAGAAGATGTAAGTGTCTCTGCTTTGACTTTCTATTCATTGGTATCCATCAATGGAGTAGTCTCTAACAGAGAATTTATTTCATTGATCAAACAGTCCTCATTTATGTCCATATTGAAGTGAGCCAAACATTTTTCTAAAGGGTCATTATCAAAAAAACTTAAAAATGAGTCATCAGCTATACTCTCAATTATGTTTATCTCACATAAATCACCAGTGTCCACAGGTTGATGAGAGACATTAAAAAAATTTAGTTCCACAGTCATATTTCTAAAAGATATATTTTAAATTTCATTTCAACAATTAATGATTGCATTGGATGTTACAAAAAATGGTATACTCAAAATGACTGAAATTTATGTCTTTATATTCTTAACAGGTTCAGTGTCAAGAACAATGAAATCTACTGAAAAATAGAAGTTATCAACCTTAATGAGTACATCCTCTATGACACTTCTAGAAATTTTTGTAGACCTATCAGCAAACTGAAGGGTTACTGGTATAAGTTTCAACTTTCTTAACCCAAGTTTTACATACACAAAGTACGGTAATAGATTCACACTTGCTCTTATATCAAATAAGGTTCGGTTAATCACATGGTCACCTATAACACAAGAAATTGTATGACAACCGGGATCTTTGTACTTGACAGGAGTTTTTTGTTGAATTATGGAGCTCACTTGTTCAGTCAAAAATGTCTTTTTCAGAAGATTGGTCTTCATTTTCACCATGTAAAGATCTTTCAAAAATTTTAAGTAAACAGGTACTTGTTTGATAGCGTTAAAAAATGGATGTTAATGCTTACTTGTTTAAACACCTCTAAAATGTCACTATATTAAATAACTTTCTTATTTGTTTCAAGTCTTTGTGGAAATAAAGTTTTAGAGACACAAGAAATAGGTTTACTTTTATTCTCACTTGAGTCATTAATTTGCGGTTCATGCTGACTCTGTTCTTCAGTTTCAGGCATGTGAACTTGATTATCAATTACTTTTTTAGATCTAAGGGTCGTTACAAACTTCACTTTCTCATTAGGATTTGTTGATGATCCTACTTTAAATTGACCCTTACGATTAGAAAAATATTGATTGGAGAATTTTTCTTTCTCTCTCTCTCCTACAACATTGGCTATTTAACCCAATTGTGTTTCAAGTTTTGAAATAGATTGAGTGTAGGATTGTAAAGTTTGTTGGGTTGATTGCAAGGATTGCTGCAGAGTATCTTCCAAAGAAGGTCTTCTTTGTTGTGGTACCTCGAAAGGAAGAGCATATTGAGGAACTGAAGGATATGAATTAAGAGGGGCAAATTGTTGTCCACCTTGATTCATTAAAGACTGATTTTGCCTCCATGAAAAGTTTAGATGATTCCTCAAATTTGGATTATATGTAGGTACAAACGGGCTGTCTGATAACTTTCTATGAAATTGAAGAGAATTAATTTACTCAGAGAATGCATCTTGGTAAGCTTGTATAGATGGATAAGATTGTGTAATGTGAGATGTACTAGAACATAAGGCACATGCCTCTATCCTAGTATTGGTAGAAGGGTTTAGAGTGTGGCTTAAAGTTAAAGCTTCGACCTTTCTAGTCTGACTAGTTAAGGCAATTCTCACATCTGTGTCATCGCTCACCTCATAAATTCATCCTTTTTTGCATTTGAGACTTCTTATTCCTAAAATCTATACAGTTCCAATGTTGAAAAATTTTAGATAAAGATCCTAAGGATTCCCAAACTTCTTCTTCATTCAGTTGTAAAAATTTGCCGCCATGCATGTTTTGGATCATTTGACGGTTTGATGAAATTAAACCATCATAGAAATATTTCACCAATCTCTAAATTTTAAAACCATGATGAAGACATTTTAAAAGAAGATCATTAAATCTTTCACAATATTCAAAAAATTGTTCACCATCTTTTTGACAAAAATAAAAAAACTTCTCTTCTAAGGGTATCAGTTTTAGATATGAAAATTTTTTTTTGCAAAAAACTTATTTACCAATTGGTTCCAACTAGTAATAGTTCTTGTAAAAAGAGAGTTCAACCAGGCTTTATCTTTTAATGAGAATGGAAACATTCTAAGCCTAATTGACTCATCATTGAAATTTTGAAAGCGAAATGTTGAACAAATTTCAAGAAATTCCTTCACATGCATGTATGGATCTTCTTTTTCCAAACTATAAAATGATGGTAAAAGTTAAGTATGGCTGGTTTGAGTTCAAAGTGAATTGCAGTAGTTTGTGGCAAAACTATGCAAGATGGAGTATTGGCTATGTCAGGTGAAAAATACTCCATAAGAGTTTTCTCATGCACAACTTGTTCTTCTATTTTTTATGGTGTCTCAACAAAGTCTAATGTTCTAATTTTAAAATCAATGGGTGATCCTAAATTTTTTCTAACCAAATGTTGATCTTTATCACATTTTCAAACACGCATAAATTAAAAGAAAAATTATAGACAATTATTTATAATAGCATACAACACAATTACAAAAGAGGATAATTTTACAACTTAATAACATATATATACAATGTTAACTACAAGTAACAAAATGTAAATACAACAAAAAAATCACAAAATTTTGCAACAAAGAAATTTTTTATATATATTTTCATTTTGAGTGTTAGTAATAGTAGATGGTATTACATTAGTGGATTCTTAAGAAAGTGTGGAGGAGTCACAATGGTCTCACTTAAAATCCATATTCATTAGAAATTTTTATGCCTATTGTCAGAATCAACTAATTTTACACACTCAAATTACTACACAAATTTTTAATAAATACTTTTTGTTTCATAAAGAAAATTTTCTATATAAAAAATAAATAAATATTTTAATAATAACTAGTGGAAAAATTATACTTACCTGGATCTAATTAACTTTTCCGTCACAATTCACGACAACGACGCCAAAAACTTGTTGTTTCAATTAAAACTTGTAAGTGTACAAATCTATTGGAATATAGATTTAGTGGTATGCAAAGTCGATCCCACGAAGATTGCCAATTGAGAGAAAATTTAATTTATATTCAAAATAAATATTTCTAACCTAGTTGGAAAAATGTTTGTTTTGTGAGAAGAGTACTGAACAGAGTATGCAAAGAACTAAAATACTGAAATTACATATAAATGTATTCAAAGTAAAAAAAACATACTAAGGTTAGGGGATCCACTCTTGGTACATCAAATAATAATAAATTTTAAATTTTTTATTATTCAAATGGAATCCTTACCTAAATGAGATTCCATTCGGAAGATACGCTACATTAAACGCGCTTTGTGTCACGCCCCTAATTTTAGGGCACGTGAAACACATATACCACGAACATATATTTTTCATAAACAAAAATATTCTAATCCTTTATCATGGAAACAGATACATATAGGTTCTCTCATATATATATCATATACAGAACAAGTCCATAAACATCAGAGTAACAGCAGAAACAAGGATCCTACCTGTGGCATATAGAGCATACTCTAAAGTACAAGTATAATATAAATCAAAATCCACGAGCCTTGAAAACAAAATACGCTCATCAGAGAATATGACACTTAGTTGATCACGTATTTACAAGACCAAACTCTGGGTCTTTATCTGAAAAACATATCCACAACGTGTAGTGAGTTTTACAACTCAGTGAGCAGATAATACCTCCTATGACCTCTTAGGTCAACATATGGATATACTCATATTTTTAAATTTATCACATTGAAAATGACAGTTCAGAAGTACATTCATATGTGACCCGCATTTAAAAAATGCTCAGTTCATATCAAATTCAGTTATTTAAAATCATATGCAATATGGTATGATCATTATTCAAACACTGTAATTCATCAAAACCTTTTACATGAAAACATTTGAAGGATCCCATATCAGAACCATCATATCAGAGTTTAACCCCTTCCGTACTTTGGTGGTATAGGATTTGCCTAAACTCAGTATCCCGTTGAGATTTGTCCTACTACCATTCAAGAGGACATGCGAAGGGACTCTATATGGATATTTCCCAAGCACACAGCCAGAGAAGACAAATCACATCTCATATAATTGGCATCTCGCCCATATATAGGAGGCATTCCGCTCTCCATCACATATCATTTCCCATGTGTTGGCCTTTACACGAGGCTAGCACCACCCTTCCTTCTAGCTGAGACAATCAAGGTGCGCACCAGGGCTAACATCACCTGTTGTTAGCAGACAGTGTTTCCAATAGAATTCCTCCATAAAACTATAATCTCATATATTTCATATTAATCAAAACAAATGTACTAGTATAATACAACATTTTCATTTTCAGTATATTCTTCTGTCAAAACTTCCCAATCAGGGGAATCATGTATATATGCCCATATCCGAGGCAAACATATCACTGTAGAAATCAATATCATATGCACATATGTCATATAATTCAGTATAAAATTTTTAATATATTGCAGACTTTCAGTCTCTGTATATTCATCTGTCAAAACTTCCCATTCAGGGAAATCATGTATATATGCCCATATTTGAGGCAAACATATAACTTTATAAATAATGCCACGTGCATAAATATTCACTTTATCATTTAATGAGAAATACATGTGAAATCAGATACATCCTGAGCTCAGAAATTCATTTTCAAATACTATACTCTTCTTGAACCATATTTCAAATTGTAAGCAATTCAGATCATTTTAATGTATTTCAGAAACATATCAAAGTGTAAATATCTCATAAACATAATCATATACATGCTTAAAGATCAAGAAGAGTATAGGGCAAGCCATAGGAAGAATTATCTACTCACAAGAAAAGGACTCTAGATTGGACAGCTCTAAAATATACTTTTTCACTTTCAAGTTGATCAAATAGACCTCGAAAACGTATCCGGAGGGTTCCAAAAATTAAGAAAACAACTTCCGAAGCTTGGTCACTATTCACTGCCGAAAAACACTATTCACAACGAACAAAAAGCTGTCAGATGGCCGAAAATATACATATCCTAAGGTTTATCTAATTTCTGAATCCATCTACGATGTCAGAATTTCAATTGGAGATATCTAAGTAAAAGTTTTAGAATTTACCTTTTTATGAAATTTTCTACTATAGATCTGCAACGATTCAACGGCTGATTTGAAAAATAAATCGGTCAAAACTGTAGGATCCTTCGTCCTGAATCCAGTGGTACCCTTAGTTTTGAGATTGAAAGTCAATAGGCACTTCAGATCTAGAGAGAAAGTTGAATGATACTATTCACACTATGCACTCTCACTATTCATAGTTTCAATTTTTCGGGTAACCGTCTCCGTTGTCTCCCCTTTCCCCTCTTTATTTGTTTTGTTTTTTTAATAATAATAATTATTATTAATAATTGAATAATATGATTTTCTTTTATATAAATTTATATAAATTCCGTTTTTATCTTAAAATATCCTAAATTTTTTTAAGAATTTACATTCTCATAAACCTTTAGTTAAACTCTTAAATCATGATTTTTCGTGATAAAAATCGTAAATAAACAAATCTCAAAATTAATATCTTTATATATATTAAAAGAAAGAATATTTCTAAAAATACAACAAAAATTCATTAGAGGTCAATATAATTATTTTAAGCAAAATAATAATTATTTTAAACAAAAATATATTTACTTCCAGCAAAACATGCATAGTCATTTTTAAAAAAATATACTTGTTTATAATAAAATATTATTTAATTTTGGGATATTACACTTTGATTTACAGATGAAGTGTATTTGCCTTCTTTTTATTGTATTACTAATAATTAACTTTTGTAAAATAGATTCAAATATACATCGTGTCAATAATTATATTGTATACAATAAATCAAAAATAATTCAAACATTTATTGTGCCAAAGATTGTCTACTATGTATCAAGATTCGCACTTTACAAAATTAAAAATAAAAAGATGTAAAAAGAAGAAAAATATAACAACAGAGTGAATAATAATAATATAAAGTAGGTGGTAAAACCAATCATTAAGAAATAAAATAACAAGAAAATAAATAACAAATGTGAAAAAAATAAATAACAGAGAGGCGACAAAGTCATCCTCTAAGAAATAAAATAACAACAAAATAAATCATAGAAAGACAGAAAATAAATAATAGAGAGACAATAAAGTCAACTTCTAAAAAAGTAAATAACAAGAAAATAAATAATAGAAAGGCAGAAAATAAATAACAAAGAAGCAACAAAGTCATCTTCTAAAAAAGTAAATAACATGGAAATAAATAATAAAAGAGCAGAAAATAAATAATAGAGGGGCAATAAAGTCATCATCTAAGAAAGTAAATAATAAGAAAATAAATAATAAAAGGGCAAAAATAAATAACAGATGGACAATAAAGCCATCATCTAAAAAAGTAAATAACAAGAAAATTAATAACAGAGAGGCAGCATAACTGTCCTCTCAGAAAGAAAATAACAAAAAAATAATAACATAAAAAAATAAATAATAGAGGGACAACAAAGCCATCCTTTGAGAAAGTAAATTACAGAGAAAATAAATAACAAAGAGGCATTAAATTCATCCTTTAAAAAAATAAATAACAAGAAAATAAATAACAAGATAAATACAACATTAAATATAAATATTAAAATTAAGAGTTAGATAAATTATTATTTTCATACCAAAAGTTTTACCCTTTCACCTTAGCGTTAGAAGATTAGTTCTCCATAATCAAAGTAAGAAATCAAAATGAAAGATGAAGAAGCATGATAAAATTTATAAAAGAAAGTAAAGATACAAAATATATAAAGAGAGAAAAATATTTCAAACACTTAGAACTCCAACAAAATTTTCTCAAGCTCACTCTTCAGCCTTTCTCCTCCCCCTCTGACTTACAAGATGTCTCTATTTATAGACAAAATAAGGGGAGTAGGTGACGAAAATGGTGGGTAGCAAATTGCACTAAAGTTGACAAATTGTGTTATATTATATGCACTGAAATTTATCATGATATATCTCCTTGATAGTCACTGAATTTGCTGATCCCATCAACATAAAAGTTATAGATATTTTTATTATCTTTCCATTCATATAAGGTGGAGAAAATGTGGCCACGTATTTTGTGATTTATGGTCAAAACACTATAACAAGGTCAGGCTGGATTACAACAGTAAACGTGATATTTTCTAACCCAATTTTGACCATTTTAATATCTGAATTTGCTGACCATTTGAACATGAAAGTTATAGAAAATTATATCTTCTATTAACCTACCAAAATTTGTATCCATTGAATATGTATTTTCTAAAATATGGTCCAAATATTATAGTAAAGTTAGGTTGGACTGCAACAGGAAATATGTTCTGTTCTAACCCAATTTTGGCCTTTTGAATATCTGAATTTGCTGATCACATAAAATAAAATTTATATGAAATTATGTTAACTATTCATCTACCAAATTTCGTACATAATATATACGTATTTTTTGAGATACGCCTAAATACTGTAATAAGATATAGTTGAAAAGCAAGCAGCAAACAAATTTTTAATATTGAGTGTTTTGCCTTGAATCTTTATGTTTCAATTCTTTTAGAAATGTAATCATAAATCAAAATTAAATTGATGAAAATATCCATTAGGATGCGTCTCAGGAGACAAAAAAATAATACTCCTTATTTAGCCATCTTTAATGAATTTATTTTTTCTGTTTGATTTATAAACATCATTTTCAAATAACCACAATTTAGCTTTAATTCCTCTAATTGAGTCTATTTCCTATTATTCTCTCCATCTATAAAAAATACACAAAATTAAAGACAAATAAAGAAGATAAATATTTAATTAAGGGAAAAAATAAGATAAAAATATTTAATTTATAAGTATAAAACTCACTCATCAATTCTTTTGGGAGTTTTTGCTAGAGTGTGATGCTTTATGTTTCTCCTCGTGACATTTTCATCCTTGAGCTTAAGTTGGGCTTTATGTGTAATAACCCTCTGCTAATAAAACCTTTGAAGGTTAAGTACAAATCATTTGAAACAAGGAAGTTGAGAACAACGTAAAATTTTAGAGCGTTTCTGACCTTTCTTCACTCATATAAACATAACTCTCTCATATGAAATCTAAATTAAGTGATTCTAATTTCTGTTGAACTATAAGACATATATCTACAACTTTGATGTTGGGCACTTTTGTTAATTCCGTGAATATTATAGTGATAATAGGCAAAAACCGCAGCGTAGTGTGGTCTGGACCTTTGCTCACTATTTTGTTCATAACTCCTTCATATAAACTCTAAATTAGGTGATTCAAGTGGCTAATGAAATCGAAGAGAAAGGGCTACAACTTTCATATTGGACGTTTTGGCAAATTCGGCCAATCACATGGTGCACTGTAGCCCCGAATCACGGCCGTGCTCCAGGACACGGCCAGGCTGTGCTTCGGATTGTTTCTGCATATTTCTGCAGCCTCCTCCCTTCTCCTTCATTCCTCTTTCATCTGAACCCTAACTCTCTCTCTCTAAAAATTTTTTCCACCTTCTCTCTAAGATATCTCACCATCCAGCCAACCGATTCGAGCTACTGAGGTACCATTGGACTCGTGGGAAAGAGAGCTACAAACCCCACCGATCAGTCTCGCCGGAAAACCGCTGGAAAGTCGTTGAAAAATCGCATGAACAGTAACCTCCAAGGTAAAATTTCGTCCAATCACGTTTTAAGCTTCATTCTTCTGAAATTCTTTCCATAGATAGTCTTAGAATTAGTTTCTATGCTAGAATATAGGGTTTTTAGGTTTCGGCGTGAATAGTATTTTTCAGCATGAATAGTGACGTTTAAGATTTATCTAATTTTCATGTTATGTCTATGTTTTCTAGGTTGTTGAGCCACCACGAGGTGAAATTCTCGTTGTTTGACTCCTAGTAAGGTGAGTGGATTTTTCATACTATAGCGCATGTTTTACGAATTCGGTTTATAACTCTCTCGTATGATTTTAACTAGTTGGAATGTATGCTAAATTGTTTTACCGCTTTGAAAACCAATATGTTTCAACCATGTTAGAAATTGTAAATTTCAATCCTAGTTGAACCCTAGGTATGCAGGGCAAGCATCTAGACTGATAATTCTCCATTTGAGCTAGATTTATAGAAATGCGAACTTAGTCATAGAAATGAACTAAGTTAGCCATGAAATGATTTGACGCATGCGAACATCTATGCGATGTCTACGAACGATATGGTTAAAGGAAAAGTTTATGATGATAAAGGTCTCCATGGGAATACATGGATGAAACATATTTTAGAACGGAATTTTATGCATGAAAAGAGCTAGATGGAGAATTATAACTTTATTGTAATGTTATTGAAATGTTTTACTTTAAACCCTTTGAATAGCATATTTCAAATGTTTTCTATTGGAGGGACCCTTTTAGATCACTGTTAGCTAGCCGCAGGGAGTGCTAACTCTGGTGCACCATGGTCATGCGAAGGCTTCGGCCTAGAATACTGTGACGGGCATATGACTACCTAAGACACAGGATTTCATGCGAAGGCTTCGGCCTAGGATACTGTGATGGGCATATGACTGCCTAAGACACAGGGATTTAGGGTGGACTTATGTCTACGCCTACAGTGATTGCCATACCCTTACTGTGTGTTTGGGAAAAATTATGGTGGACTTATGTCTACGCCTACAGTGATTGCCATACCCTTGCTATGTGCTTGGGGAAGATGATGATCTGTCAGGAAAGAACTCCAATAAATTGATGCATTCTTCTTAAAGATTAAATATTTCTAAACAAGCTCATTCATCATTGTTATTGCATAAATAACTTCATTTATTACTTACCATGCATAATTGATTTGTTTTACGGTTACTGATTTAAATCCTGTTTTATCTTTTGAACATACATTTGAACTGTTTAGCTTTTCTTTCAATAAATTATTTTTAAATGCTTAATGTTTCTATTATTATATTTACATTTTGATTTCAATTATTAAACCCATTGCGAAACACTCGTGTTTGGTTTGCCTTGTTTCAGTTATAGTATGATTTACCCATTCACTGAGATGTAATCTCACCCCTCTTATGTTTTCTCCCCACAGATAGTCAAATAGATTTTGATCCAGCTACAGCTTCGTAGGAGGCTGATTATAGCGTTGGTGAGCCCCAGTTTAGGCAAGGCTATTTTGTAATGATTGTCTAATTTAGTTTATGTCTAGAGTACCTCCATGAACTCACAGACAGGATCCTCGCTTCTTGCGTATTTTGATGTGTTGATTGGAAAATAGTTTTATGTTTTACAACGATGTTTGTATTATGAGGCCATGGGTCAAGTTGAATCACGGATGTTGGATTCATGAGAGAGAGAGAGAGAGAGAGAGAGAGAGAGAGAGAGATATATATATATATATATATATATATATATATATATATACAGTATTTTCTGATATTGGATGTGGCATATGTGGCCAGTTATATTTATTATGTACTCTGAATTGTGTGCTGGATGTTTGTATGTGCTATGCGTTAGGCTTGCGGCTAGGGGGAAACCCTTATACCGTGCCGATCATGTGTTCCATCATTTGGGGCTGTGACATTATGAATCCTTCTTATTTAGCCTATTTAATATCTCTTAGTGTGTTTGGTTATGTCAGCCTTGTATTTGATTATACTTTGTCCCAAAAAAGAAGAAAAGTAAATTACTCTTTCTTCTCTTTATTAATGCACTTTTTACATGCCTTATTTGATCTTTACCTTCTTTTATAGGAATTTACCTACTAAATTTTGAAGGACAGAGCCATTGCTCTAGAGAGAGAGCAGCATGAGAACTTTTAGGAAGGGGTCGCCATGGCCATCTTCCTCCATTTATTATATTTTTGTAGTTTTCTTACCTTTTTTTTCTCATTTAGAGAGTTTTTTTTACTTTTTATAGAGAATATTTTTTCTCTATTTTAGAAAAGGTTGTGGAGTTTCAAAATTTTATATATTTTTATCTAGATCTATAACTTTGAACTTATATTTGCAACTATGTGCTCAAATTTGAATAGAAGAAGACCAAATCTATAACCATGTGTTCATATGAAAGAAGAAGACTAAAGAAAATTAACTTTCAGAGAGAGTTGAGAGATAAGTGGACTCTCTAAAGAAATGTCTTTGTTTTCTTTATTTTTTGATGTTGTATTATTATTATGCATATGAGATTTTGAATTTATAATATTTGGTAGACTGGTGTTTGTAAGGTATGTTACCTTTACTTTTTCTTATTATAGTACTTGAATATATGTATTTTCAAAAATTGTAGGACTAAGTTGTTATGGTTGTTTCACCTGCTTTTGTCTTTTGTTTCTAACCTTAATATATGATATATTTATCTAAATAGTAGTTTTCTCCTTGTTCCAAAAAAAAGTTAATGCACTTATTACTCCGTCCTATCTTCTAGTTTAAAATATACACAAACTTTACTTGAAAATAAAAATATAAAATAAAATACTCATTTCTCCCTTGGTTAATGTCCTTATTACACCACCCTATATTTTATTATGAAAAATATATAAAAAAAGTCTCCCTTAAAAATAAAAAATATGCTATAACTTAATTCAAGTGTCTTAGATTCCTTTTATGAAATAGAAACAAATAATTTTAAAGGTGTTTAAGCTATTAAAATATTAATTTTATAGATTGAGAAAATTGGTTGAAAATTGAGAAGAAAAAGGAAAATTTAAGAGATAGATGTTTTACTTATTCATTTTTTGTCTGTTTCTCTTTTATAAAAGGAATTTAAGATATTTATATTAAGTTGTAGTATTTTGTTTTTCAATTTTTAAAATAGATTCATGTACATTTTCATAATAAAAGGAAGTGTTGTGTAATAAAAGTATTAATAAAGAGAAATGTGAGTATTTTACTCTTATTTTCTAGAGAAGTTCATGCATATTTTTTTTAATAGAGGAGATAGTAGTGTAATAAAAATATTAATTAGAAAAGGAGAAAGTATTTAACTTCTATTTTTAAAAAAAATTTTATAATAAAAAAATGATCTTATAATAAAATTATTAATAAAAAAATGAGTAATTTACTTAAAAAAAGAAAAGCACAATAGAAACTTATATGAGCCTTAACACATTCAAAGTCCAAGTGAAAGTCCCCTTGCTATCTCATTATCTTATATAAGTTGAGATAAAAGCTTTTCTTTTTTTCTTTTTCCACTAATTTGGAATTTGGTTGTATGTTTTTTTTTTAAAGTCCATACTCATTTACTCCATTATTAATGTATTAGATTTACTACATATAATATTTTAATAATTTTTTTATTAACAATTACTGAATTTGATTAAAATAAAATATTTAATAAAATCAGATATAAAATTATATCAATTTTATTAATTCTAAAAAAAAATTAATTTTACAATTTTCTTTTTTATACATTAAAATTTAATTAGATAATATATTAAATTAAATTGTATTGTAAATAATTAATTTCTTAATAAAAATGATTATTGTTATATATCTTGTATAATTTCATATTTTAAATTTATTTTTATATATTTTAATTTGACTAGTCTAGCTCCAAATATTATACCCTAAATGATTATGTACATGGTCAAGTAAGAAATTCCATATCACATTTGGGTTTAAGTGTAATTTACGAAAGTATGTAGGGGACGTTCGGTAAACGATACGATTTTTTATTCTTAAAAATTATATTTTTTGAGAAATATATTTTTTGGGAATAATCATTATTGAGAATGTACAAAATGTGTTTATTTAACTTTAAATATTTATTTGAAAATATTTTATTACTATGTTTAGTTATAATAACATTTTTTTTAAGAATTTTAATACTTTTTAAAAAATGTCTTTATTAACGTTAAGGTGAGAGAAAAAAAATAAGTACAAAGATGATAGAGAAAATGATAAAAAAAGAGAAAAATAATAAAAAAAAAATAAAAAAAAATAAATGAGAGAGAAAGTACGAAATAGATGAATGAGAGAGAAAATAAAAAAATAGATAAGAAAGAGATTAAAAAAATAATAAAATTAAAAATATTATTATTTTTTTATATTTAAAAAAATTTTATATAATATAGAAAATTGAAATTTTCACCTTCTTACATTAAATTTTTTTAGTAAAAATTCTTTTAAAAAATTATTTTTAAAAATTTATATTTTCTAAAAATTTTATTTTAAAATTTAAAAATCAATCGTTAAAATTTAATTTTTTCAAATTTAATATGTAAAAAATTTAAAAACATTTTTCCTACCAAAAACCCCGCATAGGTTATCACACAACCCGCTTTAGGTGAACCCGATGAATGTTTGATCCCAATACGAAACCCTAAACGCTCTGTTTGCTATTTTGGCAACCGTGCGTGCGAAGTGGACACTGTACTGAGGATCCTCACCTTCTCTTTTAGCGATGCATAACCTGTGAAGCAAAAATTGGATTTACCAATTCATTCTTGTTTATCTCTGATTTGGTTGGTTGAGTAATCGGATTTGGTGTTGGAGTTGGCGCATATATCTCCCTATTCACTCAACTATGGTCAGTTGCATCTATACTCTTTTCTCTCTCAGCTACTGTGACTTAGCTTTATATTTCTTTGTTTTTCTTCGTTTATTTTTTTTTATAGAAAAAGAAAATTTATGAAGAAGGAAGGAAAGAATCCATGAGAGCAGCATGGAGTATCCTCCTGAGATAAAGTACAAGAATCTAAACAAAAACAGAAAAGAGTAAAAGATAGAAACTCAATAATGCAATAAAGCTGCCCGATCCATATGTTTTTGTTTTACGAAAGAACATCAAGAGAAAACTCAGAAATAGCTATATTTGAGACTGGGTGTTTTCTGTTGTTTTGGCAATAGTTGGGTCGAGATGGCGGAAGGGACCGGTTTAGAAGGGATTACCCTTCAAGATTTGAAGATAAGAGTATTGGTGGACGAAACAACAGCAACAATCCCCCTTCCAGGCACCTTTGGGTTGGGAATCTAGCGCACAACATTTTAGAGAATGAACTTGCTACTCGTTTTTTACGGTTTGGACCGCTTGAGAGTGTTGCTTTCCAGCCTGGACGCAGCTATGCGTTCATCAACTTCAAAAGGGATGAAGATGCTATTGATGCCATGAAAGCACTTCAAGGATTTCCTGTTGCAGGCAATCCGCTTAGAATTGAGTTTGCAAAGGCGGTCAGTCCTGCCCATCTTTTTCTATTTGTTACTTTTTCAGATGCTTTTTTATGTGTATATGTACATTCCTCAGCAGTCCAATTCAATTTATTTTATCAAGGCCACAATATTAACTAATTTAAAACAGCCAAACTTGGAAGAAAGTTGTAGGAATTCAAATCAGTACTTGTGATGTATGATCAAACTATCAAATTAAAGTGCTCCAAAATATGCACAAAGTTGCTGCTTTCCATGTATTAAACGATTCATTCTAAATCAGGGTACAAAGTGATCAATGTAGCAGAAGCTAGGGGCACAAAATATGTCAGTTATTCTCTTGGTAATCAATATCTTCATTTTGAGGTGTTAGAAATTTGATTAGATTTTGAACACTCAATGATTTCAATGTCAAATCCATGAAAAACACATGAAAAGTGGGTAATAATGGGCTTTTGCTCTTGTTGCCTCAGAGGCCGGAGCTCCAATTAGGTAACCCTATAACAGCATCTTATGCTTAGACCTGAAGGGAATGCTTGAGAAATGAGAACTAATCTGGAGCTAAAATGTATTTCATATTGGGATTGAGATTGTATAACAAAAATATGTATTTACCCCTGATTGAACCTTTTATGTCAAAGTACAGATTACAGAAAATGTAACGAGGTCTATAATTATCATAATTCTAATGAGGTCATCTTACCAAATTACATAGTGGTATAAGAATTTCATTTGGATAACATTCGTATGAGTTATTTCTTAACAGAAAATTGGAGATTTTAGCTACTTAGTGAACAGTTTCTTTATGCTGTCTCTTCTTTTTGAGCTTTTTATACTATAAATTTGATAGCCTCTGTATGCTCAGAGGCTGTAGTTAACAAGGAAAGAATTTCTCAAAAAATAAAATAAAAATAAAACAGGAAAGATACTTCACAAAAAGGCAAATTAAAGGGGGATTACAATTGTAGGAATTCTTGTAAGACTCAGAGGGTTATTGTTTTATCTATAGAATAAAAACAAAGAGCAGATGGTTAAAGAGAACATTGTATAATCTTTTTGTGAATTTTGATATTAGCAATAGACTTTCCATAACTTGGCTATTCAACATCAAGTAATAGCCCAATTCACTTACACTATATGTGAAAAATAATTGCAGAAATAAATAAAAGCAGGACAATTTTCAAGAGCAAGCAAGTTATCATAATGATATCTATCCAAGCAGTGAGGAAGTGATCATGAATGTAACTCATCCAACGACTAACTCCAAAATCATATTACACTTTTATTCCCAATAAAATCATTTTAAAGCCCAAGGTGTGAATATTGAGAGCATGCAGATTCTCTGGCTCTTGCAGACTGTCTATAATCCAAATCTTTTGATTACATTGCAACATCTTTTAAATGGGAAGCTGAAATGGCTTGTATCTTAAGCAGTTTAGTATTGTTGAGGAGACCTGGTTACATAGCAGTTGATCTACTTTTATGGTTTTAACTTTTAAATATGTTTCTTTTAACATAACAATTCAATTTAAAACCTGTTCAAATGCTATTGTTGTCAAATAAAATAATGATCAGATGCGATTAAAGAAAACTCAAAGCAGGATGCTTTCAAAATGGAACATAAGTTTAAAATATTTCACATCTTGGTTCCGATGCATGGATATTGTAATTAATTTGTATATGGTTGAACTCCTTGAAAAATATGGAGTGTGCTTTCTTGAGATCATATTGGTAATGTTTAATTCTAATTTAAGACCCGCTGCCCATATATGCTACTACTTGATGTAGCGTGCCATTTTTATTGGTTCTGGCTTTCTATAGCATACATGGTCTACTGATTATTTGCTCATCAAATTTTCAATCTATTATTAGGCTATGATATTTATATGATGTCCAATCATGGAACCTTGTCGGCAAAATTTTCTACATTATATGGGGATTGCCATATATATTCAAATAACTATCATGGGGGCTTTTATGTTTGATCAATGCTGGGTTTTGATTATCGGCCCAACATGATGACAAAGTACCAGAGCATACTTATTTATCTCAAAGCACTTTTAAGCTGTACAACAGCATGGCCAAACTGAATTCTTGTTGAGTACTTCTGCCGGAATGGAGTATTTTGAAATTATAGAAATTATGGATGAGGCATCGATATAAAAAAATAGAAAGCATAGAGACTGGCATAGGCTTATGAATTGGAATGTCTTCCTACTGTAGATTCTCCCAAAAGTTGATCTGGGTATAACGGTCACCCAAGGCAAAAAAAGAGGCATAATCATGAGAGACAAAATTCCACAAATTTAATTGATTAGTGCCTTTATTACATGATGCAAAGTTCAAGGATATGCAGTATCCATCTGCAGCAATAATTATGATACACTCATGAACATTTACATTAATGATTTATATTTGTTGAAGCTCAATATCCACAATGCAATGCTTTTTATCAAAAAAATATTGGCAATTTTATGTATAGTTTCAGCTCTATTGATCTCGACCAGGCTATAGAGATCAGCCCAACAATGTAAATATATTCAATTTGGGAAAGAAGTCATAGATCCCTTAAACTTTTATCTTTTTGCACTTACAACTTTATAATTCAAAATCAACCTCCTATAGTTCCATAATTATACTAATAGCTTCTTTCGACCAACTTTCTATCCAAATTATGTAGAAATTGGTCATCTAAAACAACTTGTTAGAGGCTTAACTTCTGTACATCTCAGTTGACATTTTAAAGTTACCTAAACCAGTTGAAGCTTTACAACCCTAATCTTACCTAGTGGAAATTTTGGTTGCTCTAATATTTCACATTATCTTTCTGTGTGCACTAACTGGGTGAGTTAGTGTGCCGCTCAAGTAACGGACTTTCTACTACCAGTTTGGACTAAGTGAATAGAAGAGTCCTATTTGCCTAAATTCTAGATCAGAAGAGGCATATCAAAGGGGGAATATCTGGCGATGGATCAAAGTTAAAAGGGTGTGATTATTATTCTTTTGCATGCACCCATTTTACTTTTATTAAACTAATCTACATGTTATAAAGATGAGCAGTAAGGATTCCTAGATATTCATCATGTAAATGTAGTGAGCTCTTAGTACTTGCATATAAGCTTTCATATTTCTCTCAACTGCCATTTGTTTCTTCGTTGTGATGGTTTTTTAAAGTAAAAAGAGAAATGGATACACATCTTCTGAATAAATTAATAGGTTGAAGCGGTCTTTGTCCATAATTATCAGCCTTTATATTGTTTTGATAGAAAATGAAATTTTATTATACAGAGTACAAGAAAGAGGACAAGATGTCCTCAGTAAGGAAAACAGGAAAACAATTGACAAAAAAATAAAAAAAGAAAGAAAATATAATGAACCAATAGTCCAATAGTATAATTGCCTCCCTGCCTTTTAGATTAACCCCTAAAATGACCAAGTGTAAAAGCCAAAGTGGAGTTAAAAACAGTACTTAATAGCAAGCAGCCACATTGATACAAAAATCTAACCATAAATACTTCCCCCAATGGCTGTAAACTAAGAGGCACATATACTGGCATGGATACAGGACATGATATGATATGGACACTATGAAACAACAAAATATTTAGTGTTTGAGTGTAATTTGAAGTGTCGTGTTGTATATGATGCGAATGCCAAACATGTATTAGACACAATGTGACTTTGGCTTTGAAGTATTTGTGCTTCATAGGCTCTAAATGTCGAGCCAATTTGAATACTACGCGGGTTGGGCTTGGCTCGTTTAATTAACAAACTTCTAAATGAGCTCTGAACTTTGTTCAAGCTCACCTCATTTGACAAACGAGTAGTTTAGCTTGGCTGGTCAAGCTCATTTAATGTTAATATATATTTTCTAAAAAAGGAATCTAATTTCCTAATCCCGAAACAGAAGGAAATCAGATAAGCCCAGAAATACGGGCCTGAGCTAAGGCCTTCGGAAAGCCCAGCAATACCGCTTCCGCAACACCCCCCAAGCTGGATTTCCAAGGTTGAACATTCCCAGCTTGCTAACAAGACCTTCAAAATTCTTCCTTGCCAGTGCTTTGGTAAAGATGTCAGCCACTTGTTCTCCCGTGGGAATATATGTAATACGTAGAGTCCCCTCTTCAACTTTCTCTTTTATAAAGTGTCTATCCATCTCCACATGCTTGGTTCTATCATGGCACCGGATTATGAGAAATACTTATTGCAACCTTGTTGTCACTATAAATTTTTATAGGAAGAGTTATTTGCAAGCCCAACTTATCAAGTAATAGTTTTAACCATAACATTTCACAAATACCATGAGCTATAGCCCTTAGTTCAGCTTCAGCACTACTTCTAGCCACAACAGGTTATTTTTTACTCCTCCAAGTGACTAGGTTGCCCCAAACAAATGTGCAATACCCTAAAGTGGACCTCCTATCTTCACAAGAACCAGCCCAGTCAGCATTTGTATATCCCTCAATATTCCTAGACTCATTCTTGCAAAAAAACAAGCCTTTCCCAGGAGATCTCTTAAGATATTTCAGAATACGTATAATTGCCTCCATATGCTCCTCATATGGGGAATGCATATATTGGCTTACAACACTTACTGCAAATGCTATATCCGGCCTAGTATGAGAAAAATAAATGAGGAGTGTCTATGGGTATACACCCAAGCATCCTGGTTTCCTTAAGTAAATCCAGGATATATTTCCTCTATGTAATTGAGATTTTTTTCTTGTTCCTTGCAACTTCCATGCCTAGAAAGTACCTTAAGGTCCCAAGGTCTTTTACTTCAAACTCAGTCGCCAATCTTCCTTTTAATCTATCAATTTCACAAGTGTCATTATCGGTCACAATTATGTCATCCACATAGACAATAAGAATAGTGCTTTTTCCATCTTTATGTCTATAAAAGAGTGTGTGAACCGTATGTGCTTGTTTATAGCCTTGCTCTAGAATTGCTTTGGAGAAACGGTCAAACCACGCTCTTGGTGATTGTTTTAGGCCGTAAAGAGCCTTTTCTAGCCTGCAAATAGTTCCATTTTTCTGATCTTGATCAAACCCAGGTGGTAAGTCCATATAAACCTCTTCCTCTAAGTCACCATTGAGGAATGCATTTTTAATGTCCAGTTGCTGCAATTCCCAATCACAATTTGCTGCAATAGAAAGTAACACCCTTATGGTATTGAGCTTGACAACCGAGGCAAAGGTTTCATTATAGTCAATGCCATAGGTTTGGGTATAACCTTTGGCAACAAGCCTAACTTTGTACCTCTCTATAGCCCCATCAGCTCTATATTTCACAGTAAACACCCATTTGCACCCAACCGGAATTTTTCCTTGTGGTTTCTTCACCAAGGTCCATGTATGATTCTTTTCTAGAGCTTGAAGTTCTTCTATGACTGCATTTCTTCATTTGGGAATACTCCATGCCTCCCTTATGTTTTTTAGGGATATTTTCAATAGAGTTTAGAAACAAAGCTCCGAAAAGATGGAGAAAGATGATCATAAGACACATAATTAGATATGGGATGCTGAGTACATGACCTGGGTTTTTTCCTTGAAGCAATAGGCCAATCAAGGTCACTAGCTTCTGGAATTGCTTCGGGTTCAGAGTCCTGGCAGTGTATAGAGTCACCAATTTCCTCTACCATTGTGGATGGTTTTCTCTTGGAATAAACAAGCAGTTCTGGATCTGAATCACTCTTGTCCCTAGAGATGTGGGTATCATTGTCCAGATATGGGGAACATTCAATGGAGTTTTCTGGTGAGATGTTATGTGTGTCGGTTTCAGGATAAGTTTCCTGGATATTGTCTTGGATATTAGGCCGAGGGTTAGGACTATTTTCTAGGGGTTTAGCTCTGTTTTCTTGGGTGACTATTGGTGCAGGATTGTTGTCTTGGATGGTCTGCCATGAAGCTTCATTCAGACTCCCCCCCTGAAGCGAAGTTTGGTTGTAGTAGGGTTGATTTTCAAAGAAAGTGACATCCATAGTAACAAAATATCGTTGTTTTTCGGGTGAGTAACATTTATAACCCCTTTGAGTGATAGAGTAACCCAGAAAAATATAAGGAATGGCACGGGAATCTAATTTATTTCTATTATGGTCATGAACATGGACAAACACCTTACATCCAAACACCTTGAGGGGCAAAGATCCTATAATTCTGGAATGTGGGTATTCTTGAAGAAGCATTTGGACAGGAGTTTTATAGTTAAGGACACGGGTGGGAAGCCTATTTATAAGGTAGCATGTAGTAAGAATAGAATCTCTCCAAAAAACTTTAGGAATATTATTGGCAATCATGATTGAGCGGGTAACCTCTAGGAGATGTTTGTTTTTCCTCTCGGCTACCCCATTTTGTTGAGGTGTATCAACATATGAACTTTGATGAATTATGCCATTGTTCAAAAGATAAGTCCCCAAAATAGAGTTGAAATATTTTTTGCCATTATCAGTCCTTAAAATTTTGATATGAGCATTGTATTGATTCTTTATCATGGAGTGGAATTGTTGAAAGGTTGAAGCCGCTTCATTTTTTTCTTTTAGTAGATAAATCCAAGTGATTTGGGTGTGATCATCAATAAAAGTAATAAACCATTTTTTACCAGTGACATTTTTAACCCGTGAAGGACTCCATATATCACTATGAATTAAGGTGAAGGGTTGTGATGATTTGTATGGTTGTGATGAAAAAGTTGTTCTATGATGCTTTGCAAGTTGACAAGTTTCATACTGAAAGTTATCTTTATTTTTGAAAAGAGATGGAAACAAATACTTTAAGTATGAAAAACTAGGATGGCCTAACTTAAAGTGCCACATCATGATTTGCTGTTCCCTAGGTAGAGAAAGATCACATCCAGTAGTTAAAGCTTGTTTATCTTCAGAGAATTCTTCAAAATAGTAAAGACCATTGATTTCCCTAGCACTGCCAATCTTCATGCCCGAAGTCAAGTTTTGAAAGTTACAAGTAGATTGTGAGAATTGGGCCATACAATTCTGGTCTTTTGTAATCTTACTCACAGATATTAAATTGTAAGATAATTTAGGAACATGGAGAGCATCTTTAAGAACAATCTTAGGACTAATTTCTATAGTACCAGTACCAGCAATAGTAGCAAAGGAACCATTAGCAATCTTAATCTTTAAATTATCTGGGCTCGGTTTATAGGAAGAAAAAAGGTTAGCAAACCCTGTCATGTGGTCTGTTGCTCTGGAATCAATGACCCAAGGATCTATAAACCGTGAACAGGTTTTAAGGGCAGTAAGAAAATTATCTTTCTGAGCCAATAGGGAAGTACCAGAATGTGAGGACTGATTAGTAGTCATATTCAAGGATGCAAATTTGAGAGTTTATAATTTGCTGTAGTTGTTTCATTTGTTCTTGGCTAAAGGATGGATGATTTTGACTTTCTCCAGTTTTGATTACTATTTCAGAGGTAGCCTGAAAACCTCTTCCATCCTTTTTATTCTTCCAATTGTTGGGTTTACCATGCAACTTTCAACATTTATCCTTGGTATGATTCGGTTTTTGACAATGGTCACACCATAGTTCTTTCCTAGAATTTCGTTGATATTCAACTCCATGAGTCATAAAGGTAGATTTAGGAACTGATTTTATGGTTCCTAGCATGACTCTTCTTCGGGTCTCCTCCCTTCGAACTTTTACAAAGATGTCTTCAATATTCGGTAAAGGTTTTAAGCCAAGAAGACACCCACGTACTTCATCTAAATCTTGGTTTAAACCTGCAAGAAAATCATAAATTCTCTCCTTGTTAATCACCTTTTGATGATTTTCAAAACATTATGAACACAACCAATGACCATTATTAAAAAGGTCAACTTCTTGCCAAAGTTTATACAAGGAATTAAAATAAGTTGTAACATCCATGTCAGATTGCATGAGGTTCCGAGCCCTATTCCTGAGTTCAAATAGTTGGGAAGAGTTTTCTAGAACAGAATACTGCCTCCGAGCTGTTTCCCACATATCTTGGGCAGTCTTGTAGCACATAAAGGTTTCACTAATCTTCTCATCCATTGAGTTGATCAGCCACGCCATAACCATAGAATTTTGGGCATCCCAGGTTTGAAACATTGGGTCTAATTCTGGAGGTTTCTTGGCTGCACCATCCAGATACCCATACCCCCCCTTACCACGGACAACCATCTCAACAGACCGGGATCATGCTAGATAATTTTTTCCCATAAGCTTATGTGAAGTAATTTGAAGTGAAGAGTTATCAGAGTAGGAATTTGGGAGAGTGGCAGCCATTGTTGGGGTCGACTGCAAGGAAGCTGAGACCTCCGAGTCGTCCCCTTTGGAGCCGGTCATGGCTGTTCCCCAGGGAAAGATCACTTGAGGTCGACCCGCCATGAAGGTTTAGAGATGAGGCTCTGATACCATGTGTAAAAACAGAATGCTTCCCATATATTTAATCAGAGAGTACACGGCAAAATATATAGGCAGTATTGACAATTAGATTGTCAATCTAATCCCTCAAACATAGGAACTACTGAACTACCAGCAGAAAAAATAGGAAACAGAGATAAAAGGAAAAACAGGAAACCAAATAGGATAAGGAATATAATTTCCTAATCCCGAAACAAAAGGAAATCAGATAAGTCCAGAAATATGGGCCTGAGCTAAGGCCTTCGGAAAGCCCAACAATACCGCTTCCGCAACAATTCTATATTAATATTTCCTCATTTTCTTATATATAAATTGTTCTTTATTATGTATAATACATAAATAATGTAATATATTTTATATATAATTGAGATTTAACTGATCCAAGTTGGGCTGAGCTGTGAAATTTTCAAGCTCAGCTCATTTGATAAGTGATCTTCAAACCAAACTTAAGTTGTTCATTTATTCTATGAGCAAAGCTGAGTTCTAAGCTTAAGCAGGTGGAGCCTGAATAGCTCACTAGAAAACTTGGTTATTTACATCCTTGGAAATGAATTAAGAGCTCCCCACAACTGTAAAAGGAAAATCTACGACATCTACTTGAACCAACACTTTCAAAAATTAAACAACTTGATATCAAAGTTTTTCATTATGACAAAGTACTATTTCCTTCCTCCCCCTTATGTGCGTTTAATAAAATTACATGCTATTCTCTATGTTATGATAATTCAATATTTTGGAGTCATTCAATCAATCTTTCCCTAAACGTTCCTCTGGCTCAGGACTTGACCTATCAGCTACTTTTTCTTTTTGGATGAATAAACAGATTGGCTCCTTGGTCACTAAACTTTACAAGGGACCACTTTGTTTTTTGTGCACTAAGTATGATAAAATGACAATTCACCTATGAAGCATGGACACTTCGTTTTGGAGTGTGTTGATGTATCAGACACTTTATGGACATTGACATTCTTAGGACACGTGTCTTGTGTCCAACTTTAAAAAAAAGAAGACTCGTGTTGGACACATTTTTGAACATGTTTGACACTTATTTCAGGCATTTTAGGAATAAATTCTCCATCCCCTTTAGGTTTTCATTTGAAGTTTGAATGCTTATGTCTCCTCTGTCCAACACTGATGATTGTAGCTTGCATTCTGGTTATCACAACACATCTTCTATGTTGAAGTTGAGTCCCTGTCATCTATCATCGCTTGCATCCTGGTCATCACATCCTTATTATTTTTTTTTGTTGACCATTGAGAGTAAGTTCATTTATTTCCTCTTATTAGACTTGTTTAAGTGTGTAGCCATGTGCATATTCCTTTTCAACAAAAGCATTTGAAGTTTATTAATTGTTTTGTTCTTATACAAGCACATATACCTATTCAAAAGTTTGTTTTAGGGGTTCAAGCTTTTCTACGGAGGAAAAGAAAGTTAAATTATTCTGATTTTTGTGTTGTCTCTTAATATCTTACATAAACGCAGTGGTAAAGAATTGAGATATCTTTTGTCTATGGTGGGAGAGTTGAATTATAATAATGCACATATAATTTTTTCTGGAGTTGTTCTCTTTCTTTTGTTCTTTGTTATTGTTGTATGCGCACATAAATTTTGTATTTGTTATTTCATTTTGTTATTGATGTTGGAGTTTTGTCGATTGCAAATCTATTTTTGAATAAACTAGAATTAGAAAGAGTTCTTTTTACAAACGAAGGGAATGAAAACAATAACGGCGATGAAGAATACATTGAAGAAGAATGAATGTTGATTGTATTATAAATTTATGATAATTTTTTTGGGATTAAGTTGTGATATAAATATTGTTGTTTTCTGGTTATATATATATACATACACACACACACACACACACACACACACACACACACACATATATGTGTGTGTGTGTGTGTGTGTGTGTGTATAAGGGAATGAAACCAATAGCGGTGATGAAGAATATATTGAAAAAAATAAATGTTGATTGTATTATAAATTTATAATAATTTTATGGGATTAAGTTGTGATCTGAGTTGTAAAGATTATTGTTTTCTGGTTATATATATATATATGTATAATTTTTGTTTTTTAATTTACATGTTTTCAACGTGCTGTCCAATATTTTTTTAAAATTTACGTGTCTTGTATCCATGTTCGTGTCATGTTCAATGTCTGTGTCTGTGTCCGTGGTTCATAGCAATTCACTTCTATGTTCTCAGTTCTTCCTGGGATATCAGGACACGAAGCAAGGTTGATTCCCATGTGATTATCATGAAGTATCCTCATTTGCTTGTAAATTGAGCTCCCTCCTTAATTAATGTTATGTCAAATGTAATATAGGCTACACCGCTATATTCTGCTTTAGCTTGTAATTTTATGGCATGATTCAACCTTGTAACTAGATATTAGATTACTAATGGACCCCTATGGTTATTAGGAGGAATAAGGGTCTGTTTGAGGGGTTTTGGGCTAGGGACACGTGGAAGCTTGGGATAGGAGGGGTTATGGTTAGTTTGTTAGGATTTAGTTATAAATAAGGGGTGAGGGCAGAGGGAAAACTTAGGCAGAAATTGGGTGAAATTGTGAGGGGACATCTAGCAGTCTCGAAATGCTAGAGGTATTTAGAGTTTATTTTCTTCATGTAATTTTCTTTATTTTCACAGTTAATTCCAGTATTTTTCCTATATTTTCTTAGTAAATTTTAGATGGAGATCTAGGTCTCCATCAGTTACCTTGAATAGAAATTCATTATCTAGCTGTGGACCTTTTGTTCATATAAATGCTAGTCCAACCTGCATATAAACAATAAAAAATAGCTTAATTCCTTTGCAGTAGCTTTCTTGAAATATGGCTGGCATAATCCATGGATTCTTGTCTTGATCCTAAAAGAAATTCACTAGCCACTCCTGTAACAGTTGAATGCTATTTCTAGAGTCAGGTTTGGTTAAATAAAAAATTTCCTGTCAGATTGAAGTAACTCCCTATATTGTTGATAATCAGCCATCCTTGCTTGAGTTAAGATTTGGATCTACAGACTTTGCTTCTAAGTATGTCGTCTCCTCTATTAAGTATGAGCACTATTCTTTAAGAAAGTGGCATTTTCTGCTGTTATCTCTCTACTTCAAACCCCTAAAATAGTTAAACCTTTCCAAGTTAATTGATATGGATGTGAAATTAATTTCATAACATTATCATGGGCAGCAAAATAAGAGATTTGCAGGGATGATGACAGTTCAAATTTGATTGAACAACCCCAATTCATTTCATCCCAAAACCATAAAGATTTTTTTTTGGGGATCTTTCAAACTATATTCTTGAATACTGTTTTAGGTCATAAACTTTAAGGTTGTTATAAAGTTGATTGATGAAGACGGCACATTTGGTCTTCTTTCTTCATATTGTATAACCAAATGTAACAAGATCTTTTATCTTTCTTTTTGACCTTCAGCTTATAATGCTAATTCGGTAATTTGAAACTCTAAGGACATGTTTGGTTTGATAAATCTTCTGAGTGAAATCTCAAGTTTGCTTTCTGATTCAAAATTCAAACACCATAAGCTTTCCTTTGTCTGAATCATTTTGGATGGTTAAGGTTCCCTCTAATGAGAAAATTTTTGTTTGGACTACATTACTCTAGTCTAAGGATCTGCTTCAAACTCAAAGGCCTAATAAGGCTGTTTCTTCGGATATTTGTGTTATGTGCTTCTGAAGTTTGGGGAATGGGGAGAGACAGTAATCTTTTTATGCACTGAGAAGTTGCTTGGCAGCTTTAGAACACAGACACACCTATCTTGAGAACGGTAACAATTTCGATACAACTGACTCAAAAAAAAAAAAAAAAGAAAAGAAAAGAAGAAAAATGCCAAAACAAATATAGAATGAGTGACTAGAAACCACATCTGGATGAGATAAGAAAAGTTCATTCTTAAAGTTGTTTTATATGAATAATATAGTTTAATATCTTTTTATTTAGTATATTTTATTGAAAAAAATAGTTTCAGGTAACTAGAATATAGAATAATATTGCTTGTTTTTCTTTGAAAATTGATTACTAAATACAGAGTTTAAAAAGTTAGAATATATATGTGTGTGAGCGTGCACACACCCCCCGCACATGTGTGCCATGTTGTGTGGTAGTTTATAGTTTTAAAAGTTTGACAGGTCAGTGTCAGTTTCCGTGGCTTTGGATTGGACTTTTTGGCATTTTTAATGAGCAGTGAGTTTGTACAGTCTCTTTAGACCATTGGTTAATGGCTCTGTTTTGAGGCTTTGGGAGCAGAGGGGAGGACAAGATCCTTTGCAAGTGTGCTATTTTTGCAGGCTTTTGGTGTTTATTGCTGGAATTAAGTGCAAGAGGTTTTAATGAACTATTTTTTCTCCCCACCTTCAATGGGACTGAGTAGTATTTTGGGCTGTTCTATTGATTTTGCTTATGGGGGTTTTTAGGTATTTTGGCTTTTGGATTTACAGCGGGATTGATTGGACAGCTGTTTTTTCTAATATTTTGTCATTTTACTTCTCTTCTATCTCTTAATAAATTCTTTTTCTATATTTAAAAGAAAAACTAAAAGGAGTATTACAAGGGAAATGGGCAAGGAATTTCTTGAGGGTTCATTGAAAAAAATGAGTTTGGAAGATTTATTTTTAAAATAAGTGTTTAGAGTTCAGAGTTTGAGGTTTAATGTTGAGGGTTTGGGGTTGAGAGTTGGGAGTTGGGGGTTTGGGGTTTGCTTTGAGGGTTAGAATTTAGGGTCTAGAGTTTAGTGTTTTACAACAATGCCACCTTGAAAACAAGTGTTTTTGAAAACATGTTAGTCGTGCTTTCAGTTTTCTATTTTTAAAACAAGAGTTTTGAAATTTGTTTTAAAAGCACACCCATCAAAAAACCATTGCCAAACATTTTTTTTTCGTTTTTAAAAGAAAAAACTATTTTTGTAAACACTTTCCAAACAGGCCCTTATTGTTTCTCATTTGTCACCCATACTTGGAGGATAATAACATTTTTCTTTTAAGTGAAGATATGGATAATATTTATTACATGTTTCTGAGTAAGTTTTTGGTTTGAGGATTACTAATTTACTAGGGCCGAAATGGTTTTGTCAGTATAAATGTGGTCCTCTAATTGTTTCTTGTGAGGCTGTTTTATCTAGCTGATATTTTATGATGACCATTATGAGTATGCCAATAAGGTTTACTGTTCTCTCTTGTTTTCTTACAACTTTACTTTCTTTTTTCCATTGTAGGAGGATTTCTATGTTATACATTCTTTCCCTTTTTGTTAATTAAAATTGCCAGATAACTCATTAAAAAAATTAAAATTAAAAGCTATTGTTAGGGATCACTTCATGATTGATTTTATTAATATCTCTAACATGCCTCCTCACATGAAAGCTCTTTGAGTTTGAAATGTGGACAAAGCACACCCACCATAGATTGTGCGGAAACTTAATTTTTATTAACTAACTAGGGGTTGGCAACGATCAAACTTTTAATCACTTGGTTATTGAGGCTTTGGTAGTGATGTTAGGATTAAAATACAGAGGAAACCTTAGGTTTGAGAATGTGTCAGGGATAATACTTTCTCAAGTATGATATTTAGAGAGCTTACAACTTGTACATCAAATATTATAGCTCTGTACAACTCACACTCCAGCTGGTAGTACAGCTGGAAATACCTGATAGACCCACTTGAGGAATAACAACTAGTGACTACCAGAATTATAGAAAAAATAGAGTAGTACCCCAGATTTGGTAGGAAAACCAGTGTAAGACGAAGTAATACCAGCAAATAGAAAGAAAACCAGAAGATAGAATCTAGCACAAAACGAGGCTGCTAGATACCTCCCATGACCTCTCCCACAATTTTCCTTTATTCCTCAAAACAACCTTTTAACTAAACTATTCTCTTCACAGCCCACCATCTGCCACGTGTCATTCCTCTTGACCAGCAATGGTCACACTATTTCTTCCTTCTATTCTGCTTTTAACAGTCCCAAGTTATCTCATATATATTTTGTAATAATAGGAATTCTATCAATATCTTCCCCTACAGCATGCCCCTTGTCCTGATGGTGAAAAAGAAGGAATCGTTCTTTAATTGTCTCAGCTAGTTCCCAGGTGTTGTCAAGTCTGGCAGCCTTTCTAACTGAATTAAAACCTCTTATTATTCATTAAGGTTTTGTACCCTCTAACAGCTGCGGGTTGCACTTTAATTTCAACTCCTCAGTTAAGAACTTAGGAATATGTTGAGGGGGCACAAGCCACCTGTACAGTTTTTTTAAGTGAATTTTTTCTGTAGAAGGCAGCTTCAGCATGTAAATGACTTCTCCAATTTTCCCTAGCACTTTATTGTGCCCATAAAACTGAGAGAACTTAGCTTTTCATTTTAACTTTTAACTAGTCCTATGTTTGTAAGGTCTAATCTTCACATAGACCATAGACTAGCTCACCAACATCCAGCTGTAAGCCCCTCCTTTTATGATGTGCCATTGCCTTCATTTGAGATTGTGCTCCTTCTAGATATTCTTTCGACTCTGTTAAGATGATGTTATGGTCTTGGATGTGTATTGACTTCCTCCACTGATGAAGTCTCTTCCATCAGTTTAAACAGGGTAGGGGGTTTGCTCTCGTAAACTGCTTTGAAAGGAGTCACACTCGATGAATGCTGAAATTTTGTATTTGTTAAAGTTAATATATGGTGTGAATACTATTTGTCTATATATATAGCTTTCATATCTCCATGATTAAGGATGTAAATTAGAGTTATGATATCTTAGTATTTATGGTGGTTTAATGTCTTGAATGTGTAGACTCTCTATAAATACAAAGGATTCATGTAGTTTAGACACAATGACTACATTTCAATCATTGGTTTTTCTCTCTTCTTTCTACCTTTTCATATGGTATTAGAGTTAGGTTAAGAAAAACCCTAGGGCCTGTTTGATAATTGTTTTTAAAATCAATTTTATGTTTTTAGTTGTTCTCAAAATAAAAAAACTCATTTGGAAACTATTTTGTCTTTGTTTTAAAAACAAGTTGTTTTTTAAAAAAAAAACAAAAGAGAATTGTTTTTGTTTTTTATTTTTGTTCCTAGAACATCCAAAAAATAAAAAACAACATATTTTTTAAATAATTTATCAAACATATTTGTTTTTACTTTTGTTTTGTAGAACAATCTTTAAACATAGTTTTCAGAAGTAATTTTTTTTGAAAATAAAAATATAATCAAACAAGCAGTTAGTATTTCATACTCTTTTTCTTCTAGTGACTATGCTTTCCTTCCAGACACTATGCGTGGTCAATCCTTGGCCAAAATTGCCTTTGGATCATCTAAGAACTTGTCGATTGGCCAGCCCATTGTTGTTAGAACTCCCTTGGCCATCGCACGCATCGCTATGTGCTAGATCGGAAAAGACATGTTGTAGTCCATGTGGAGGACTTTTTCTAGCCACTGTCTTCCCAGAATTGCATGATGGCCTTTATAGATCCCTTTCTAGGCCTTCGTTACTCCAAGTTGTACCTTGTTTGTGGTGATTCTTCTCTATTCATCCTTTTTCTGGATTCTTCACATGCCAAAAAAATGGCTACTACCACTGCATTTGTTGTTCGAACTAGTAATCCTATTGCATGTCTTATTCAGTCTTTATCTCTTGGACCTTGGATCCTTGACTTTGGTGCTTCTACTCATATCTCTAGTAATTCACATCTTTTCTCAAAACATTCCTTCTTATTGTTACACTTGCTAATGGTTTAAAAACAATTAGTAAAGATATTGGTCAAGCCTGAACTCTTCCTTCTTTGCCATTAGATTTTGTTCTTTATATTCTTGGATATTCTTTTAATCTTATTTTAGTTACAAAACTCACCCAAATACTAAATTGTTCACTCAAATTTATTGATAGCTCTGTGTTTATAGAGGATCGGAGAATTGATTAGACAATTGGAACTGAGCATGGGTTGTATTGTCTCATTATGCCTACATCTCTAGTTATTTGCAGTTCTTCTAGCTCTCTAGAGTTGGTCCATCATCGATGTGTTTTTTTTCCTAAATGAAGCTACAATAAAGTTGAGTATCCCTTTTCTCTTATTCACATGGATGTTTGAGACTTAGTAATACTTGCTCAACTATAGGTTTTAGGAACTTTACCACGTTTATTGATTATTACTCTCGTTGCACTTGATTGTTTTTATTGAAGAATTGTTCTAAATTGTTCTTTATTTTTCAACAATTCTGTACTAAAATCTGCACTCAATTTGGTAATCCTATCAAAATTGATACAACAACAATAACTTAGCTTTTTCTTACTGAGTGGGATCAGCTATATAAATCAAACGACGCTACAGTGGCCTATTATAAACGAGATCAATAGATAGATTATTAACTATTAAATTTTTCTTAATAGTTTCACCTATTATTTTCTTTGACCTACTTCTACCTTCAACTATCGGACTATTCTCCATCTGTTATATTCTTCTCAATAGGGCTTTTGCTGGTCTTCTTCACGCATGTCCAAACTACGTTAAGTGAAATTTTACTATTTTTTTCACAATAGGTGTCATCCTAACTTTCTCTCTAATGCACTCATTTCTAATCATATTTTTTTTGGTGTGTCCACACATCCAACGCAACATTCTTATCTTTGTAACATTGAATTTATCTTCATGTTGTCTTTTAACCACCCAACATTTAGTACCATACAATATAGCAGATTTTATAATTATACGGTAGAATTTTTCTTTAACTTTGAGCGGCACTTTTCTATCACAAAAGACACTCGAAACCTTCTTCTATTTCATCCATCCCGCTTGAATCCTATGGTTTACGTCATCCTTTACTTTGCTGTTGTTTTGTATAATAGATCTAAGATATTTAAAGCTTGTAACTTGTTGTAAAATATAGTGTGCAAATTTTACTTCTAAATTCGTATTTTTTCGTCTTTTACTAAAAATACATTCCATAATTCTGTTTTATTTTTACTTATACGAAAACCATGTGTTTTCAAAGTTTGTTTCCAAAGTTTGTTTCCATGACTTTAATTTCATATTTATTTTCTCTTTCAATTTACCAACTAAAACTATATCATTTACAAAAATCGTATATCGAGGTCCCAAATCTTGAATATGTTCAGTAATTACATCCAAAATTAAGTTAAAAAGATATGGACTCGGAGAAAACTCTTGATGTAGTCTAATAGTTGTGGAAAAATCTTGTATTCCTATTTTGTATTCTCACGGAAGTCGTGATCCTATCGTACATATATTTGATTGCTCGAATATATGCAATACGTACTCCTTTCTTCTTTAAAGTTTTTCATAAAACCTCTCTTAGCACTCTGTTGTATGTCTTTTCTAAATCAATAAAAACCATATGCCTTTTTTGATAACTTTCCATCAATCTTCGCATTAAGTAAATTGCTTCCATAGTTGACCTTTCTAGCATAAAATCAAATTGATTCTCTATAATTTGAGTCTCGTCTTAATCTTTTCTCAATAATATTCTCCTATAACTTCATAGTGTAGTTCATGAGTTTAATCTCCTTATAGTTGGTACAGTTCTGTATGTCTCTCTTATTTTTATAGATAGTGATTAAAGTATTTTTTCTCTATTCATCCGGCATTTTCTTAAATTTTATTATCACATTAAACAACTTAGTGAGTCAACTTGTGCCTTTTCTTCCTAGGCTTTTCCACACTTCAATAGATATATTATCGGGTTCTACTGCTTTGCCATTTTTTGTTCTCTTCAAAGCTTTTTCAGAAATTTGAATGATAGAGCAAGTTGTGAACTTCAGTCTCTTTTGACATTGCTTGACTCTACTTCCATTTCTTCTAATCTTGATACTAGAGTTTGGAATCTTGATTCTTCTGGTGTTTTCTCTTGCAAACTTTTGGCTCCTCACTCATTCTCCTACAAGGGAGAGATTTGCTCTTGATAAGCTAATTTGGAATTCTAAAGCTCCTTCTAAGGTCAAATCCTTTGTTTGGATAACAATACTAAATAAGATTAACATGAATAACAGGTTGCAAGATTGATGGCCCCATTTAGCTCTCTCTCCTGATATGTGTGTTATGTGTAGATCTGAGTTTAATACCTTGTCTCATCTGTTTCTTCACAGCCCAGCAATGAGTTAGCTTTGGAATAAGCCTTTTGGTGTGTTTGGTGAGAGTTGGGTGTGTCCCAAGTCTGTGGATTAGTTTCTTCATATTTAGTTTCAAGGGTTTAGTAATAAGAAGGAGCACAAAGCCTTGTTGCAATGTGCAGTTTATAAGATTATGTGGTTTTTGTGGCTGGAAAAGAATGCTCAAATTTTACAGAGTGTATCTTCGCCTTTAGATCTATTATGGGATAGAATTGTGCATATGGCTTTTCTTTTGTATTCTGGTTTATTTAAGTGCCTGTTTGGTTGGGTGAAATGAATTTCAGTGGGAATGGAAAAAGGAATGGAATGTCATTAACTTGTTTGAGATGCGATGGAAAGAGTTAGGTAATGTGATATTTCATTGTTTGGTTGATAGATAAATTAAAGGAATGGAAATATAGAAGAAGTAAAATGATTAAATTATCCTTGATATAAAATAATCAAATTAATTTTTTTTAATAAAAAAATATAAAGAAAACAGACTTTCATTAAAAAATGAAGACAATTTTTTTTAAAACTATTGAACGCATACAAACTCATACAATTAAACAACAATAATAGTAGAAAGTTGTTCTTCTTAGCCTCAAACTCATGGTCATTTTTTATCGAACAAATGAGCTGCAAAAAAAATGTTGACAGCAGTCCAGAATTTTACCACTACCATATAGAATTTTATCAAACATGAGGGTATGAGACAAAAGAGAGGCTATGTACAGCCTAGAATTTCACCACTACAAATGCTTCAATCATCTTGGCTGCCACATCATACACTGTCTCCATCTCTGGCGTCTTCAACGTTAACTTCCCAATCTTCAATGTAGTACCAACCATCGCCGACCTATCAATTTGACCCTCAATGACCTCACCTTCAATCCCCTTAGTTCCTTCACACACCAATCGCTTTGTGAAATGCTTGCATCGAGGCTTTGGTTTTTGACATCTCTAGGGAGAAAAGCTCGTTACTGGCAATCATGGCAAATGGAGTTTCGAGACCCAAGGACTTGGCCATGCCCATGGCAATGGCGATGGGCATGGCAATCTTGCCAGTACCAGGCAGGCCGGCGAGGAGTACAGCCATGCCTGCAATTTTGCCATCTTTGATAATCTGAAGAATAATGCTGGTGGCTTTGCGAGCCACCATCTGACCCACCATGCATTTGGAGGCAATGAGAGGTTCCAAGGTCGAGTCTAAGCCAAGTCTACAGATGTGAAAGTGCGTGCCTATGTGCTCTATTCAGGTGAGGTTACAGCTCTCAGAGCTTCAGCTTTGCCATGGCCATGTTGGTGGGGACAAGAGTTTTGAAGGGGTAGGTGGACGAAGAAGGGGTAGATGGAGAAGGGGCTCTACTTCTTTGCTGATGGGTTCCTGTTTGTAAGAGGGGTAAAAACGTGTCGAGTCTAAGCTAAGTCCACAGATGTGAGAGTGCGTGCCTATGTGCTCTATTCAGGTGAGGTCACAGCTCTCAGAGAGTTTCAGCTTTGCCATGGCCATGGTGGTGGGAACAAGAGTTTTGATCTTAGAAGGGGTAGGTGGACGAAGAAGGGGTAGATGGAGAAGGGGCTCTGCCTTTTTGCTGATGGGTTCCTGTTTGTAAGAGGGGTAAAAACGTGTTTTATCATTTTTTTCCAGAGGGAATGCCAGATTTCAGCGTATCTTAGAGGGAGTGGCTTTTCCTTCATCCAATGGAATATAGCATTCCATGGAATGCTATATTCCAACCCTTCCATTCAACCAAACAACGTAATCTCATATTCCATCTCCCATTCTTTTTCTATTCCACCATACCAAACGTGCCTTAAAGGAATCGCTATCGAGATGCAAAGAGATTGGATAGCTCTTATACATTGAGTAGTTTTTTTTCTTAGGGTTTTTGTTCTCTTTGACATTGTATTGGTTTTGTTTTTCTGTTTTTTAGTGTGAGGATCTCTTACCCTTCAACCTTTATACTGTTTTCTTTTCTTCTTCTTATATATTTCTTATATATATATATATATATTCTTTTATCCAAAAATATAGACACATAGGGGCCTGTGAAACCAACAGAATTTGTAGTTGCCTATTTTGGCATTATTTAAGTGGCCCATACTTCTTATAACACCAGCATTACTCTCTTGCCTTAATTTGCTCTATTGACTAGCCTTCAATGGGCTCAAAACTAAGGTTGTTCAACTTGGCTCCCTTTGCCTAGTAACTCGAGAGTACCTTCCATAAGATTTGAAAATTTTCCTTGGCTGAAAGTCTCATCACACCAGCATTTTTCTTCTGCATTGATTTGCTCTATTGGCAAGCTTCCAATAGGCTTAGAACTGAAGTTGTTATGCTTGGCTGACAAAGCCGAGTAACTTGAGAATACCTTTTGAAGACACTTTAGGAGAAAATTGTTTATTTCATGCACTGAAAACTATGATTTCCTCCATGATATGCACCTAACCAAGTGGGCTACGAATCCTAACAGGTTTGACCTCCAAAAAATAGCAAAAAATTTCAACAAGATATTTACACAAATATTTATGATATCTCCCTAATTAATTAGTGAGATATAAGGAAATAATAGGAATAGGAATCCCGCGCTCCCTCTTAAACTGGGGAATACATGTCAACCATTCCCAACTTGGATAGTAGCATGTCAAATTGAAATCTTGGAATGTCTTTGGTGAGGATGTCAGCTCTCAGCTGTCTAGTGGGCGGGTAAAGGACTTCTGTTACCCCTTTCTCTAACTTCTCTTTTATGAAATGATGGTCAATCTCTACATGTTTAGTTCTATCACGATGAACATGATTCTTTGCAATACTAATAGTAGCTTGATTCTCACATAACTTCATAGATGTAGTGTTTGCCATCTAGAGTTCCTCTGACGATCTTTGTATTCAAATCCCCTCACAAATTGAGTGGGCCAAGGCTCAAATTTTTGCATCTGCATTGGTGTGTGCTACAAGTGACTAGTTTTTACTTCTCTATCTGACTAAATTACCCTAAACATGAGAATAATGGCCAGAAGTTGACCTCTTATTAGTCAATGATCCTGTTCAATTAGCATTTGAGAATATCTCTAAATTTCGGTTGGTACCGTTTTTAAAGAATAGTCCTTTTCCACGTGTTATATTTAGATATTGTAGGATTCTATACATGGCTACTTGGTGCTTTTCAATAGGATTATTCATGAATTGGCTAATAGTACTTGTTGCAAAATTGATGTCAGGTCGAGGATGAAACAAATAAATTAGCTTTCCTTGATGTCTCCCTTTATCCACTATAGCTGAATTTTTTTTCGTGCCAATTTCATTGAAAAGATCCATAGGAGTTTCAGATGGTTTGTAATCCCCAACATACTAGTTTCCTTTAGGAGATCTAGAGTGTACTTTCGGTGGGATATAGAAACTCCCGTGCTTGATGGTGCCACCACCATGCCAATGAAGTACCTTAGAGCTCCTATATCTTTGGTTTTCCTTTAGCTGAGTTATCTCCTCTTTGTGATTCTTTGTCACAATTATGTCATCAACATAGACTATAAGTAAAGTGATTTTATTTTTCAAGGAATGTTTGATGAACAAAGTATGATCTGATTGTCCTTGAGAATACCCTTGTTTCTTGATAGCTTTGGTAAACCTCTCAAACCATGCTCTAGGAGGTTGTTTGAGAGTAGGGTTTTTTTTAAGTTGCACACCTTCTCATGATTTGGTGTTTTAGGCCAAAGGGAATCTCCATGTAAAATTCTTCAAGTTCTCCATTAAGAAATGCATTATTAATGTCTAGTTGATTTAAATTAGGAGTGTTCATCGGTTCGGTTTGGTCAGTTTTTAGACCTCAACCAAACTGAACCGATTATAAAAAAAATAAAAAATATGGACCTATCGGTTTGGTTCGGTTCGGTCCATCGGTTTTTTTTTTTGTTGCATTTGCCCAAATCCCATGATTTAGTTATATCCTATTATGAGAGATCCATTATTAATTAGCATCATATGATTTTCATTTTTTTAATATCTTGTGTAAACTTCAACTAGAGTTTGAACATTACATATATATATAAGTATGACAAAATTTTAAAATTATTCTACCGTTCGAAATAAGATCCCATTTATTATATTATGGCATCACCAAACATGACAAAAGTTTGTATTTTCAAATTTTACTTATATTCTAAATTTGTAAGATATGAAAGAAATTTACTATTTATTTTTATGATAGAAATAAAATATATTACTTTTTACAATGTGTACAACACAACCTATTTAAATACAAAATTGCAAGGCTAATAGATACTTATATTTAAAATAAAATAATTATGTTAAAAATATTATTTTAGTATCAATCATTTTTTATTATTATTATCAATCATACTAGTATTAAATAGACATTTCACATAAATTAATTAATTAATGAAATCCAATTGCTTAATGAATTAAAAAAAAGTTGCATTGTGCTTAAAAATTTAGATATATTATTTTATTATTTAGAAGTTACATGAATCTTATAAGATTAAAAATTTGGACTCATAATTAACCTCTTTCTTAATAAATTTTTTTATTATTTTAAATAAATAAATAATTAAATATTAAATATAATCGGTTGGTTCGGTTGGAATTTTTTTTCAACCGATCAACCGACCGAACCAGTTGGTTTTCAAATTTGAAAAACCGATCTAAATCAATTAAAATTGGTTCGGTTCGGTTTTGAGTCGATTTGGTTCGGTTCGGTTAGTTTCGATCGATTCTGTTCAGTTTTGTACACCCCTAATTTAAATTCAAATCAAGATTGGCTGCCAAGGATAGCAATGCTCAAATGGTATTCAGCTGTGCAACAAGGGTAAAGGTTTCCTAGTAGTCAATGCCATATGTCAATGGGAAGCCCTTTGCCACCAATCTAGCATTATATTCGCCTATTCTTCTGTCTGCCCTGTATTTAATGTTGAAAACCCATTTGAAGCCTGTGGGTTGTTTTCCTTGAGGAAGTTTTGTAAGCTACCAAGAACCATTCTTTTGCAAGGCTTGTAATTCCTCATTGACAGCTTCTCTCCTCTTAGGTTGTTAAAGAGCTTCTTGAATGTGACTGGAAATTTCAATGTTATATTGTTATTTAGATTTGTGGTGAATGCCTAAAAAATTTGGAGGCAACCTCTCATAGGAGATAAGAAACTGAATATTGGGTACAAGACCTTTCCCCTTTACTTTTGGCAATAGGAATATGAAGATCATTGGTAGAATGCTAGAATCTGTGTTACCTTGTGTACTATCCCATGAATTTGGCCTTGGGTTGTACTCTTGGCAATGCTCAAGAGGCAAGGGTCTTTCACAAGGTTGTTCCACCAACTTTGGATTCTTCTTGCGCCTTGTGTATGGCTTAAGCTCCTTTGTTTCTCCCTGCACATCTGAATTTGGTTGTGAAGTTTGGGCAGTTTTGGATTGAGGTCCAGGGGTCGATTCTGGTTGTTTTGGTTCAGGTATAGGCTGTTATGGGTCAAGAAGCAAGGTGTTAGAGATAACTACTCTCCCAATACTAGTCACAAGTGACAGATAACCATAAGCAATTTTGACTTTAAGGCACGGATCATATTTTTGGAATAAAGATGCATCAGCTGTCATATAGTCTAAGGCCCCAGAATCAATAATCCAACAATCCTAGTAGAGGAGTTGGCCTTGAAATGGAAAGCTGTTGGAAAAGTACCTTTTTGGGCAGAAGTTCTTGCAGAGTTTGCTGATGGAATATGTGGCCCTTGATGGAACATCTTTTGCGGCCACTCCACCTGTTCCTCGCTGAAGATGACTCACTAATAGGTTTTTCTTCTTCTCAATAGTTACAAGTCCTCGAGTTTCCTTCTTGTTGGGTTTCTAGTTTGTTGGTTTGCCATGAATCTTCCAACAGGTTTCTTTAGTGTGGCCTGGATGACAACAATGACCACACCACAGTCTACCTTTTCTTTGTTGAGACTCATTTGAGGAGTTTGTCTGATAGGATACCTCCCCTAATAAAGACCTACTCACGAAGGAGAAAGCCACATGAAAAGCAAGTGGAGCCACATCATAGACTGGTGGGGAAGGAATGAGTCAACTAGAAACAGAATCTGTCTCCCACATTCAGCAGTTACCCCACTTTCAGCACAACCATTTTCAGCATAGTTACCCCACTTTATTATGTTATTAGTTATTTGTTTATTTTCTGCAGTTGTTGCATTATTGCTATTTTTTAGAAAGTAGTTTACTGGTTTGTTACATTGTAGTTTAAAAGGGCTGTTAGTCTATCTATGGAGGAGATCAGAAAATATCAATAGATTCAATACTTATTGTGGAGCCTAGTCCTCTCCATACGAACTGTTTTCTTATCTTTAGTGATAATTTCTTTTCACTCACCTACCTTTCCCAGTTGGCTATAAACATTTTGGTATCAGAGCCTGATTGATCTTAAGATGGTGACCACCAGATCCTCATCCTCTACAGATGTGCCCCCTCTAGCCCATTCACCAACCCGTCTAAACAACCCACCCGAGGAAGCTATCCTCCAACAATTATTCTACCTGGCCTCACGCATGGATGCCATGGATGCAGCACTTAAAAGTCAAGTGGCAGGGTCCTCAACTATTGCTGCTCTAGCTGACCCAAGAGGCAAAGGACCAGAAATAGTGGCGGGCCCACGAGAAAGTGCTAGATCCACATGGGTCGAAGAAGTTCCTGATGATGCTGATTTGCCTTGGTGGTTTAAGAACCCCTCTTGGAGACCTCACACCAAGATGGAATTCCCACACTTTGATGGTGGAGATCCTCGTGGATGGATACTGAAGGCGGAAAAATATTTTCGATATTACCAAACCCCAGATGAACTTAAAGTTGATATTGTTGCCATGTATTTAGAAGGAGACGCATTGGACCTCTTTGCCTGGATAAACAGTGAGCGTACCATGCTTTATTGGGAGGAGCTAGTGAAGGCGCTCTAGGAAAATTACAGACCTGCAAAGTTCCAAAACCCAGATGAATACCTTTGTGGGCTCTGGCAGACAAGCACAATGCAAAAATATCGCCAAGAATTTGCTAAAAGATCTGCAAGAGTTAAGAACTGGCCAGAACATTGTCTTCTAGGTGTTTTTCTTAATGGGCTTAGGGAGGATCTCAAGGCAGATGTTAGGATTCATAAGCCCAGATCCGTTTACAAAGCAATGAGTTTGGCCATGGAATTTGAGCAAAAGGCCAACTTTAACCGTGGGTCTAAATCATCTCCTTGGCCAAATACTGCTAAAAACAGTCCAACCATTGTAACCTAGCCTCGGGCCAGCAACCCAGTAGATTCTCGCATGCCTTCAACCCACCCTGTAATATGAAACATAGCGTCGCGTCCGTGGGATCAAGAGAGGCAGCAACGCATAGCCAAAGGGTTGTGCTTTAGGTGCAACGAGAAATTCTCTCCGGGTCATCGCCGCAAAACCGCAACCCTCACCCTCGTGGAGCTAGCCGAAGAAGACTCAGCCATAGAGACCCCTACAGAAGACAACGTCGAGGAAGACAGAGCTGATGATTATGCTGCAGTTTCACTACATGCCATTCTGGGTAATCCCACAAACACTACCATGAAATTACAAGGTCTCCTAGGGGGGCAAAAGGTCCTGATCTTAGTTGACAGTGGCTCAACCCACAATTTTTTCTCTGAAAAAATTGTGGAAGAACAGCATTTACCAGTGAGCAAAGTGCCACCCTTTGGCGTACAGATAGGTAGTGGGAAAGTTCTTTGTTGTAATCGCATTTGTTGTAACCTCTCAATTCAGCTTCCAGGTCTCATAATCACTCAAGATTACTATCCTTTTTCATTGGGCGGAGCAGACATAGTGCTAGGTATCAAATGGCTTGCTTCATTAAACATAGTGCAAGCTAATTGGAATGAGATGTTCCTCATCTTCTATCTGAATGGGAAAAAATACAAGCTCCAAGGTATACCACCCAAGCCTGAGAGGGAAGGAAGCCTTAAATGTTTCTCCAAGTTGGACTGTACCACTCCGGAACAAATTTAAACCTTATTGCAGCAGTACAAGGAAGTTTTTGAAGAACCCAATACCCTTCCTCCTTATCGCCAGCATACTCATTCCATCCCTCTTATACCCAACTCCAAGCCACCCAATATCCGTCTATATAGGTACCCTTACTTCCAGAAAGCAGAAATTGAGCAACAAATCGAAGATTTACTCAAGTTGGGGTTCATACAGTCCAGTACCAGTCCCTATGCCAGCCCTGTTCTTCTTATTAGAAAAAAAGATAACTCTTGGCGAATGTGTGTAGATTACAGAGGCCTCAATCAAATTACGATTCCAGATAAGTACCCAATACCAAATATAGATGAACTCCTAGATGAATTACATGAAGCCTGCATTTTTTCAAAAATTGATCTCCGATCTGTATACCACCAGATTAGAGTCAATCCTGTAGACATTCCTCAAATAGCCTTTCGAACACATTCATGTCACTATGAATTTATTGTAATGCCATTTGGTCTTACTAACGCTCTTTCCACTTTTCAAGCAACAATGAATGATCTTTTTCGTTTGTATCTCCGAAAATTCATCCTAGTCTTTTTTTATTATATTATGATATATAGTCCCACAATGGAGCAATATGTGAAGCATTTACAACTTGCACTTCAACTTCTTCAGGGCCAGCAGTATTGTGCCAAACCATCCAAATGTTTATTCTGTCAAAAGCAGATTTCCTTCCTAGGGCATATAATCTCAGCTAGTGGTGTTGCAGTAGACTCAGATAAAATACAAGCAGTGGTAGATTGGCCAGAACCACATAATGTAAAGGAGTTACGTGGATTTTTGGGGTTGACGGAGTACTACCGTAGATTCGTGAGGAATTATGGAATGCTGGCTAAACCTCTCACTGAGCTCACTAAAAAGAATGCATTTCAATGGTCAGGAGCAGCTGGACAAGCCTTCAACCAACTTAAACATGCTCTTACCACAGTTCCAGTGTTTCAACTTCCTGATTTTACCCAACCCTTCATGGTTGAGTGTGATGCCTCTTCTGAAGGCATAGGAGCAATATTACTACAAGATGAACATCCCATTGCATATTTTAGTAAGGGTCTCTCTTTCTCTAATAGATTTAAATCTGCTTATGACCGCGAGTTGCTTCCTCTGGTGTTATCCTTGCATAAGTGGAAACACTATCTTTTGGGAAGGCAATTTATTGTGCGCACAGATCATCATAGCCTCAAATACCTTCTTAATCAGCGTGTGACCAATAATGAACAGAAAAAGCTATTCATGAAGCTATTGCCCTTTGATTTCACTATTGTTTATAAAGTTGGTAAAGAAAACAAAGGGGTTGATTCACTATCAAGGCGTCCCCACTATGCATATTTTTTGGCTCTAGCTATCCCAGTATCACTAGACTTCTCCCATTGGTATGAAGCATTGCTTGCTGACCCCTATACACAAGATATTATTGAACAAATCCAGCAAAATTCGTCCAAGCATGTGGACTTTCAACTGGTGGGTTAGAAGTTGTTTTACAAAGAAAAGTTAGTAGTACCTTATAATCACTCCATCCGCCAAAAACTTCTTTTTGAATCCCATGACACAATGACTGCGGGACATTGGGGATATTTGAAAACTTTAAAGCGATTATCATCTTGCTTTTTCTGGCAAAAAATGAAGCACGATGTCAAAACATATGTCCAGAACTGCTTAGTGTGCCAACAAGCAAAGTATCCAGCCTTAGCTCTTGCTGGCCTATTACAACCACTTCCTATACCGGAGAGAATATGGGAAGATATTTCATTGGATTTCCTTTCGGGCCTTCCCAAGTCAAGTGGCTATGATACAATTCTAGTGGTAGTCGATCGCCTTAGTAAGTATGCTCATTTTATACCACTCTCTCACCCATATTCTGCCAAAACCATTGCTAATATCTTCTGCAGAGAAATTGTGCGTTTGCATGGCCTACCAAGATCCATTGTTTCTGACAAAGATGTGATATTCTTGAGTGCATTTTGGCAAGAATTGTTTCGACTCAGCAATACAAAATTAAAGATTAGTACTTCATATCACCTACAAACTGATGGGCAAACAGATGTTGTAAATCGCTGCCTAGAAGCTTATTTACGATGCTTTGCTCAAGATTAACCCCGTTTATGGAGTCAATATCTAGCTTGGGTAGAATTTTCCTTCAATATAGGATTCCACTCTTCAACAGGGACCACTCCTTTCAAGCTGGTCTATGGCCGGGACCCTCCATCTATCTCTCCCTATGTTCCAGGGGAAACTAGGGTGGCAGAACTTGAACAACAACTCCTTGCTAGAGATGCCATGCTCAAGCTCCTTAAAGAACACCTATTGAATGCCCAAACCAGAATGAAACAGCAGGCTGATTATCATAGACGTGATGTAACTTTTCAAGTGGGGGATTCAGTTTTTCTGCGCATACAACCATATCGGCAAAAGTCATTAGCTCACCAAAGCTATGAGAAGCTTTCTCCTCGATTTTTTGGCCCTTACAAGATCACCCGAAGGGTGGGACCAGTAGCTTATGAACTTGAACTCCCCACAACCTCCAAAGTACATCCTATTTTCCACGTCTCCCCTTTAAGACCAGCTTATGGGCAACCAGCTTCTACTCCACTAGCTCCCCTTCCCCTTAAAGATGACTGGGAACTGGACTTACAACCTGAAACCATCTTAAATCATCGATGGGTAGCAGTCGCTGGGAGACCTCAACTTGAAATCCTAGTTCAGTGGGCTAACAGATCTTTGGAAGAAGCTAGTTGGGAGAATTATGATCTACTCCGGGAGCAATTCCCTTTATTTCACCTTGAGGACAAGGTGACTTTTCAGGGGGGATGCCATGATAGGATACCTCCCCCAATAAAGACCTACTCACGAAGGAGAAAGTCACATGAAAAGCAAATGAGGCCACATCATGGACTGGTGGGGAAGGAATGAGTCAACCAGAAATAGAATCTGTCTCCCACGTTCAGCAGTTACCCCACTTTCAGCACAGTTATTCCACTTTCAGTATAGCCACTTTCAGCACAGTTACCCCACTTTATTATGTTATTAGTTATTTGTTTATTTTCTGTAGTTGTTGCATTATTGCTATTTTTTAGGAAGTAGTTTACTGGTTTGTTACATTGTAGTTTAAAAGGGTTGTCAGTCTATCTGTGGAGGAGATCAGAAAATATCAATACTTATTGTGGAGCCTAGTCCTCTCCATATGGACTGTTTTCTTATCTTTAGTGATAATTTCTTTTCACTCACCTACCTTTCCCAGTTGGCTATAACATTGTCCCTCGAGACACAAGAGCTGAACTTTCCTGGGTGGTTGATGATACTGGTCCTCCCATCACGCGCTTCTTTTTATTTTTCTCTTTTCGAACCTCTAAGAAGGCCTCACGGATATATGGGAGAGGATTGCACCCAAGAATTCTCCCCCTTACCTTATCTAGGCTCTTATCAAGACCTAATAAAAACTCAAAGATTCTTTCTTTCTAAACAATTTTCTTAAAATGGTTAGCATCCTTGGGGCATTTCCAATCAAGACATTAAAAAATATCTAATTGTTGCCAAAGTCTAGTCAAAGAGTTATAGTACTAAGTCACAAATAGCTCCCCTTGTCTTAGATCATGAAGAGTACCTTTGATGGAAAATAATTCAGCAATATTGTCCTTCTTGGAATAGGTCTCCTTTGCAGATGCCCATACTTCATTGGTAGTGTCATAGAAGGAAAATTTTTGCTCAATGTCATTCTCTATGGAGTTGATCAACCAAGACATAAACATGTCTTTTAGGTCCTGAATTGAGGGTCATCCTTCTATGGTGGAATAATGGTTCCGGTGAGATAATTGCCCTTGCCCTTGCCCTTCCCATAGATAAATATCATGAGCGATTTGGTGCATTGGAGATAATTCTGGCCAGTGAGTTTGTGACCAGTAATCAGGAGAGTAGATCCATCGCTGCCGCCATGGCTGAGTGGTCTGGAGCCAGTGGGTGCACTGAACAGAGTGCTGGATTCTGACACCACGGGGAATAGAATACAGAGGTTTGGATAGAGGGTTGGTAATAGACAGAGAAAAGGCTTGAGAGAGGGTTGCTATAGGCGTGAAGGGAAAACAGTTGCGATAGGCTTGAGAAAAAAATCTAGAGACCGGTAACAGTGGTGGCTCTAATACCATGAAGAAACTTCGTGAGAGAAAGTTGTTTATTTCATGCTCTGAAAAACTGGTATAACATATAAAATATATTTAAAGAAAATGAGGAAAAATCATAATCAGATTTCCTCCATGATATGCACCTAAACAATTGGGCTAAGAATCCTAACATGTTTGACCTCCAAAAAATAGAAAACAATTACAAATATTTATGTTATCTCTCTAATTAATTAGTGAGACCTAAGGAAAGAATAGGAATAGGAATCCCACACCTTTTGAAATCTGAAATTTGCCCCAGCTGAAAGTCTTGTGAACCTCTGCTTGTCCTTGCTTCTCTAGCCCGGTTTGGTACATAATTTCTTTCCTTCACCCTGTGAGTCAACAACAACAACAACAACAACAAAGTCTTTTCTCACTAGGTAGAGTCGGTTACATAGATTAAATGACATCATAGTAGCTTATTATAAATGAGATCAATAGATAGATGTTTTCAGTGAGCCACATCCATAAAATGTTTTGAGTGAAGTGGGTCTATTCAACATCACTTTGCCCTAATTTTTTCTCTAAGGCTTCTCATGAAGGTTCTGATCAACATCTTTGTAGCCTCATTCAAAGGTGCTGAAGAAAGAAGTTCAAGCTTCTCTCTATATTCAGTCACTGTTGCTTCTTGTTTTATTGTTAAGAGGAGCTCTTAGTCAAGTCCTTCATGAGAAGATTGATACCTACTCAACCACTCATCCTTGAACTCCTTCCAAGTATTCACCAGTATTTGGGGTACAAACCATTGGAACCAGTTGAGAGTCCTTCTAAGTGAACAGTGCAACATTTAACTTCTCCTTACCCCCAATTTGATTCACCTGAAAATAGCATTCCACCCTAAAGATCCACCCCAATGGATGCTCACATGAAGACAGTGGTAACTCAGCCTTCAACAACGATGTGTCTCTTTTTCAGCCCACTGTCCTCCTCTGCAATTTTCTCTGATTCAACCATTGGACCCACTTGACGAACTAGTTTGGTCAACCACATTTTTGCCTTTGGTCTGCCCTTGTAATTCAGCAATTGCTTCACTGATGCCCAACAGGTATCCCCTTTACTCTCCCCATTTCTCCTTTTGGCTCTCCCTCTCTCTTTCTAAATTTTCTACTCTTCCCTCCATTCTAGTATTGACCAATGCCCAAGAACTTTCTCTGGTACCAAAATGATGGAAGCCACTCTAGGAATAACTAGTAACAAACAGAGAGTAGAGTTATAGAAAAAAAATAGAGTTGTACCTGTGATTTGGTAGGAAAACCAGTGTACAGCCCCAGTTCAGAGATGAAGTAATACCAGCAAATAGAAAGAAAACCAGAAGATAGATTCTAGTACAATGTGAGGCTACTAGATACCTCCCATGACCTCTCCCTGTATTTTCCTTTTTCCCTCCTCACTCCCTTCTTGTGGTCCTCAAAACAACCTTCTAATTAATTCTATTCACAGCCCACCAGCAGCCACATTTCATTCCTCTTGACTAGCAATGGTCACACTATTTCTTCCTTCTATTCCCCTGTTAACAGTCCCACGCCTCCTCTCATAACTTTTCTACTAATAGGCATTCTATCAAATGCCTAGAATACCTCTAATGTTCACACTGTAACTAGTGTTCACGCATTTTTTTAACAAATATACATGTTGGGAGTGTGGGGTGGGTTGTGGTCTATAGGAAGTGAGGAAGATTGATTTAGAGCAAGTATCTGAAATGCTTTTTTTTTCTGTGCAAGGAAATGTGAATTAAACCTTTTACTAAAGTTTACTACATGGTATGGGAAGATTCTTATCCATGAAAGAGATCATTTTTGTTTTCATCTCTTTTGGTGCTTCTTATGATTTCTAGATGAAGTTGTCAAATTGTTTGTTAGTTCTCTAAGCAGCTTCCGTCAGGGCCAAGGGTACTTAAATTGTTAACTTGGATGCCAAATATGCTTGGTCGTCTCCTATATGTTGGTTTTCAATCTTATTAGCAGCATAAGTATATGCTATCATTACAAAGGACCTACCTTCTGTTTTCTGGTTTATTTATCCTTATTTAAAAGTAATTCTTTATGTATGTACTCAAATTGTGACAGATCTTGGAGACCAGGTTCATCCTCTTGAGAATACTCAGCAATTTTAGACTTGTTACAGTTATGCAAGTGTAATAATCATGCCACCATTAGAAGTATGGTATACTTAGTATGACATGAGCGGTGGGTACAAAAAATATGATCAATTCTTATTTCTCTGACTAATGTAGGATGTCTACAATCATTTACCTTCATATTTTCATTTGGTGATATGATCCTGGTTTTGGAATGAGTAAATTTTTGTTTTTGTTTTCCAAATGTACTGAAATCTGACTTCTAGAAAAATATTTGAATTTCACATTTAGTATATGTTTTCAATACAGGATAAGCCACTGACACTAACACGTGATGAAGATTACTCTTGGGATGAACGAAGCTCAGCAATAAGAGGATCTCCTTTCACCCAAAGAGAGTTTAGAGGACGCCATGGTAGCCCTGAGCCACTTTATCCTGACAAATCCAAGCTTACTGATAAAGATCCAGAGCCCAGTGAGGTTTTGTGGATTGGGTTTCCATCTCTACTGAAAGTGGATGAATTAGCTTTAAGAAAGGCTTTTTCTCCATTTGGTGAGATTGAGAAGATTACCACATTTCCAGGTCGTAGTTATGCCTTTATTCGCTTTAGGAGTCTAATGTCAGCCTGCAGAGCAAGAGATACTCTGCAGGGAAAGTTGTTTGGAAATCCCCGTGTACATATTTGTTTTGCTAAGAGTGAAGCTGGTTCATCAAGCAGTGGGAGGACCTCAGTTAATACCCCTTCTTCCTCATTTTACATGTCAAGTGGTCGACGAGGATCTTCTGAGAACCTGAGGCAGGATAGGAATATTGCAAGCTTCGGTGGAGACCATAGTGTCAGTTCTCCTAATTCTTTTCCCAATTGGGACTCTGGTGATTCTGATGTGTATGATTTTAATAGAAGGGGTTCTTCAAGGGCTGGTGGATTCAACTCATATGAGCAAAGGAGACTTGGAGAAAAGGGACCGCCACAAGGAGTATTACATGAAAGTTTTGAACATTTAAGTAGTCCTTCGAGAGATAGACATGCTCATCTGGGTGATTTTCCAGAGAGATTTCCTCAAAAGTGTGTATTATTTGAAGATGCACGCAACTTGCCAGAAGATGTCTACTATCAACATAACACTAAAAAACTGAAGACCAGTTCTCTTCCTCCTGAAAAGGAGCTTCCAGAGTATCCCCTTTCTGAGTTAGAAAGGCAGAAACGTATCTTCCCAAGGTTATCATCTGATTTTCCCCAACATGAGGCCCTTGATAAAAGCTTTGATGCTGGACCTGTTGCACATAGACAAACTTTTGATCACACACCAAATTCACCTATGGCTCGATCAGATAGAAGTGAGCCCTGGAAACCTTATGATAGTTTCCAAATGGGTCCTGGTGCTCTACAATCAAATTCTGTTGAGAAGAGAAGATTCACACCTGAATCTAATAACTCATCTTTAACTGAGTGGAAATGGGAAGGAACCATTGCTAAAGGCGGAACACCTGTTTGTCGTGCTCGGTGCTTCCCTGTGGGGAAAGTCCTGGATATCATCTTGTAAGTGGAAATATGTCTTCTAAAATGTATTTTTCCAGATTAGAATGTCTCATGTCAACTTTAAATGATTAAGGCCTACTTTTTTCTTTTTGTTTTTTGCACTAATGAAATTTTACCATAATTACAATGAGATGGAACTTATTTAAAAAGGGAGGCATCATAAGTTGTTTTCCATGGAGTGATAACTCCTACTAAAATAAATGGTTTTGGTGGTCTGCAGAAATGGGCTTAATACTAATGAATTGTTGTAGTTCTGAATACCTGGTGTGGCTATATTCCAGAGAGATGTTTTATTTGTTTTGAATTTTGATATTTAGTAGGCCAGTTGTTACTTTTTTTTTTTTCTGCCTTGCTCAGATGCTTCGGATATATGTAATTTGACAGGTTTTTTTTTCTTGTTTAAGAATTAGGAGATGTGCTATTAAAAATGGACATGAGTTGAGTCAAATATATCACAATTCAATTTTGGTTTGATTAATAAATGAGCTGGTTTTGTTTGAACAGAGATTTGTTGAGCTTGAACTGGCTCGTGTTTGCTTGGAAGTTGGAATATATTCAGTGATGTTTATGCATTGATTTAACTTCTTCGCCACTATCAATAAGTAGTTATTGTTTTATTATGTGCCCAACATTGAATGTAGCATTATGTCAATCTATAAATTAAAAAATTATACATAAGCATATATAAGGTATGGTACAAAATAATATATGCTTAATTGAGCCAGCCAGCAAGCTAGTGAACCAACTAGTTGAGTTTAAGTGGTGTCTATTCTGGGAGGCTGGGAGCAAAGCACTAGAAGCTTCAAGAATGCTTTTCTAACACTGCATAGATCATACACGGTTGTTTACATTGCATCACTTTGGCCCCCTTTTTCTTTTTCCTAAATATATGAAGGAGCTATGCTCAAGTTTTAGGTACCTGATGCCCAAATTCAATTATAAATCCTAAACTGTCCTACAGCATAAATCCTATATTGCCTCTTTTTCCTGACTTACCTTACCACATACTGCCTACATAGGGAGGCTTTGCGAATCTATCCTATTTTGTTGATTATTCTGAATATTCACAATGATTTTGTACAAGTATGTTCAGCAATTAGAGAGATTAATTGCCTCAGTTAATTTCATTGATCGTGTGAATGCTGTTGTTATTTGTTTTTAAAAGTCATAGATATAGGCTATAGCTGCTCTCATAATATATTTCCCACTCAATTTTCTAAGTTGGGTCTTAATGTTAATACAATGATTTCAGACCTGAGTTCTTGGATTGTACTGCGAGGACTGGTCTAGACATGCTTTCAAAGCATTATTACCAAGCAGCTGGTGCTTGGGTTATTTTCTTTGTGCCTGAAAGTGATGTTGACATTGAATACTACAATGAATTCATGCATTACCTGGAGGAAAAGCGGCGGGCTGCAGTTGCTAAGTTAGATGACAGGAACACCTTATTTCTGGTACCTCCATCAGATTTTTCAGAGAAAGTATTAAGGGTACCTGGAAAATTGAGCATCTCTGGTGTTGTTCTAAGGTTGGAGCATCCTGGTTCAACTCATGGGTCCATGCACGATCAGAGGGAAACAAAAGATGAAAAATTATTGTCTTATCATGGGGATATATTGTATCCAAAGCCATTGATGCCTTCAGCTCCTAGCTCGCCATTCACTTCAATTCCTGAATTGGGTAAATCTGGACTCAGCAATCTTTCCTTCCTTGGAAGTAAGATTACAGCAGCTCCACCAACATCAGTTTCAGGTTCAGCCCAACCCGTGGTTGGTGCATCTGGGTCTCATGATGGAAGAAGGGGTCATGACTATCCTATTCAACAGCTGAACCATACGGCTGGGCTAAATTGGTCTTCTAGCAATCTGCAGTCCTTGATCTCCAAAAGAAATTTACCATTACAACTATCAAATGGTGCTTTTGAGCCTCCTACCCAGGAGCGTCAACAGATCATTCAAAGGTCAGTGCCAGATGTCAATACAAGTCAACATACCAGTGAAAACAGCAAGTCATTTCTTCAGGAAATAAGACCTCTGGATTCGTTATCTGTGCCTGTGGGATCCCTGCAACCGGAGCAGCTTGCACAACTAGCAGCATCTCTTCTTGAGCAACAGAGGCAATCAGGAAGCGCTGTGAGTGTATCTACATTTGATGATCCCAGGCAATCTAATAGAGTTAATGGGTCTGACACCTCTTCCAGACCATCCCAGAAATATGTTGTGGAAAACAACCCAGTGAATCCTGAACCTTCAGCATCTCAGTATGGACAAGTTTTACAGTTTCAAAAGCAACAGACATCGAATGTGCCTCAAGTGTCGCAGATGGTTCAAAGAGAGCCACAAAGAGTGGCTAACGGAAATCAGCAGCTGCTGAATAGTAGCTTGCAGGAAGATGCAGAAGCGGATCCACAGAAGCGTCTACAAGCGACATTGCAGTTGGCTGCAGTTCTTCTTCAGCAAATCCAGCAAGGGAAAGGAAGTTGAACAGTGCGAGGTATTTCTACTGTTTGTTGCTTCTTTTATCTTGTCTGATCGTAAATCCTTAAATGAGGATTACCAGTTGTAAATAGTATGGCTGGAGTTTCAGTTTATGCCGGACTCTCAGCCAACCCTTTATTCCCGCATTCCCCTACCCCAAAAAAAAAGTTTCGTGTTTGTTTCTTGAGCTTATTTAATGACTAAATATTACGTAGATAATTTTAAGGAGCCATCTGGCATTGTCGAACACGGATCTTCTGTTGTATTCAAAACACAGCACCGTTTCAGTAAGACTAAAATGTTACATTTTAAACAAGGCATCCTTGAGGCCACAAGCAAACTGATTCGTAAAAAAAAAAAGTCAACTGCCTAATCCACTAGTTGTTAATTACTAAATTTTGACATTAATACAACTAGTTGATTGGTCAGTGAATCAGTCGACTTGGTTAGAAGTAGAAGTACGCATCAGTAGACTGCCCAATATGACAGTTGACTAGTGCTCTCTTTATTCTTAATGGACTTCACATCAATCAACTAGTAACTTCTACCAGTCGATTGATGCGAGAGACAAGTCTCACACCAAACTACATATTCACCTAGACTAATATCCCTCCAAATGCACTCTTTTGCAACAAGGCTAAGCGCCTACACTAGTTAACATACTTTAATTATTGTGTCAACTCTGAATTCATTCTTATTATTTTGTTTTAGAAATCCCAATTAGAAAGGCGTGACTGTCAAAAAATTAATGAAAAAAAAGTGCAAATCAAGTTCCGGATATTGAGGTCCATGATGCTTCTTTGTTTTCGAATTAGATTATTACTTGTAATTAGAATAAATAGATTTCTCTCCTATAGCCTGTTTCCATCGTTTGCCTAGTTTTACACACTCACATATCAAGCAAGAATAAATGTGCTGGTTTATGATATATCAAACTCACATATCAATGCACAGGTTATATTGTGCATAAAATATTTATGATTACTAGCTTACTACATACATATCAGCAACTACAGTTCCTTCAGCAGCATTATAACCTCAGCTTCCTTAATTTATTTCTATTTGTTTTTATCTTAATCAATTAGAAGACACTGGTCATCGAGAAAATGAATATAACTTGCTGTATCAATATGCCTTGCTTCTTTTTTGGTAAAAGCAGAGTAGCAATAGACTTAGAGATAATGAAGGAGAGCAGCGATTGTGATTGCCGCTGTCACCATATGCGCAAGATATTTACACAAAAGGGTCTTCAAGTTATTAACCAAATCATGATCTTTTAACTTCTATACAGAGGGAGTAATCAAAATTCAGTACAAAACTACAAGAATCATGAAGTAGTAAGCACCATGCCAGCACGATGTTGTCAAATTTCTTGAAATCAATTAATCTGACCTTCCAAATCGGTGTGCTTCTGCATTAATACTTGCCATCCAAATTGGTGTAGTTCATATATAAATGTTATTACTCAAGAGCCTCTTGAGTCTGAATATCGTTATTGAGCATAACGCGTGGCTTGCCCGTGCTGAAATTGAGTATCTTTGCATTCGTGTTGTACTTGATTTCCCCATCGTATAACAGCTTCCTTAAGTAGTGCACTATCTCTGAACCAACCAGGCGAAGCGTGTATTCTGTCCAAGTAGCACCCTGCTTTGTATCAAAGGCTCATTAGAGATTCTTCATACACAACACGGGGCAGCAAAAGTAACAGTGAAATCATGGTTAAACATGCATTTTGGAAACAGTCAAGCGTAGTATCTGATGTTTTTGCTCTTTACATTTAGCTGTGGTTCCACTGGCCTTGGTTTTGTTCCTTGCGACTTTACCTTCTGACTTCTGACTATTTTGTTGTTCTTGCTCTTCTTGCACCTTCAGCCCCTCCTCACCTTCACTCCCTCTTCTTACATATGTAGTCGATCTGCTTCTCATATCAGTAAACTGATACTTTTATCTGTTGATTGATGTAAAAGCAATTAGGCCTAAATAGAGGGCACTAGTCGATTGCTGTATTGAACAGTCTAATGGTGTGTGTTTTTTCTTCTAAACCAGTTGATTAATTATATCAGTGTCAAAATCTAATAATTAACAACTGTTAGATCATACTCAAAACACATCATTTCATTCTTGCTAAAATGGTGCATCTTGAGCACAACATACGGTATTGTGTTTTGAACATTGTAGAAGATCCATGTTCGGCATTGTTTTACATGCACAGGTATGATGAATACCTAAGTATTAGGATATAAGATATTACAATCATCATATTTTGTAGCATAATTGAAATTTGTCAAAGGAAAAAATTAATATTTTATGGAAGTCAAAGGTAAAAATTTATAGGTGTTAGATTAGAGATGTTTATGAGTATGGATAGGGTGCTATAATAGTTTGGTTTAGATCCAAACAAAAAGAATGTCCGTCCTTGGACTTATTTTCTTCATACCAAGACTCGACTTGTATTTACTCATATAATATTTAAAAAAAAAAAATCTCACATAACAATTAATATAGTTCCAAACAATAAATTCATGCAATTCTAAATTATCAAAGACTATTCTTGCCAATTCTATTATTAAATAATTATTTAAAATGTCAAATTATTTTACATGCTTATGCAAATGTATTTTCATCTATGTTTTTTTTAAATTTTTTATTTAATTTATTTTTTTGAAATAATTTTAAACATTTTTTTTACATTAATACTAGTGGAAGAGTGGAGAGAGAATCCTCCAAAGTTTGGAGAAAATCTTTTAACATTAAGTTATACATATATTTTCATGGGTTGTTTTTTTTTTGGACTGGCATTTTCATGGGTTACTACTACCGAGACTTGAGCTTGGACCCATTTTCATGGGTTTCTAAACTACCGAGACTTGGGCTTGGACCCAATTGTTGAGCCTCGTACCCACATTTAACTGTTGATTATGGTTAAAATAGTCATCCCGACGTGAGATCTCTATTTTAATATAGTAGAAATGCTTGCCAAATGGAGGTATCTCATGTCTCCAAATATTATTTTTTTGAAGTGATTTTAAACATTTTTTTTTGTTTTTTTAACATTAATACTAATGGAAGAGTTGGAGAGAGAATCTTTCAAAGTTTGAAGAAAATCATTTAAGTTATACATATATATTTGTGAAGTACTAAAATGCTCAGACTTGAATTTAAATTCATTTGTTGAGCCTCATATTTAAAATTAACTGTTGTGTTTGGGTATAATAGTAATCCCCATGTGCGATCTCTATTTTTTATGGTATAGATGGTTGTCAAATTGAGGTATATCATGTCTCCAAATATTTTGTTTTTTTGAAGTGATTTTAAACATTTTCTCTTTTTTAACATTAATACTAGTGGAAGAGTTGAAGAGAGAATCCTTCAAAGTTTGGAGAAAATCATTTAAGTTATACATATATATTTGTGAAGTACTAAACTGCTCAAACTTAAACTTAGACTTTGTTGAGCCTTGTACCCAAATTTAGCTGTTGAGTATTGGGTATAATAGTAATCCCCATGTGCAAGCTATTTTTTATGGTATAGATGCTTGCCAAATGTAGGTATCTCATGTCTCCAAATATCTTGGATAGTGTGTGTACGAAACACATGCATCAAATTGAACCATGACATTTTAGGTCATTAAACACTATTGATATATAAATAGATTATTTATATGTGAAAAGATAATAATATTTTTTATTTTTTATTTTATTTATCTTTCTCTCTGATCTCTCTTGTACTTTCTTTCTTATTCTTTTTTCTTTTTTTCTCTCTCATCATTTTTTTTTATTATTTTTTTTTTATATCTGTACTCACTTTTTTTTTTGTCTTAACAGTAAAGATATTTTAAAAAAAGCACTAAAATTTTTTAAAAAGTTCTATTACAATCAAATGTAATAATAAATTTTTTTAAAATAAATATTTAAAATTAATTAAATATATTTTATACATTTTTAATTATCATCATTATTAAAAAATATTTTTAAAAAAATATAATTTTTAAAAATAAAAAATCTTACCACATACCAAACGCTCCCTAAAGATCTCCACTCAATAAGCTTTTTCTTTCTACTTCCTTGAGAGTTAATTTCTACTCCCTAATGAATTAGAGTTTACGATAGTCCTCTTCTTCTCCCCTGCATGTAGGAGTTGTGTGGAAATTCAAATATGTTAAAGTGAATAAGCACTCCAAAATAAAAGTTAAACAGTGATTTTAAAACTATAACACTATCACAAAGTATTTAGCAATATTTTTTTGTGGCTGTTGGTAATATTGCTATTATCTTGGATTTAACATAAGCTCTAAAACCAAATCTAAATACCAGGTCATTTTATGACACTCTCATATAGCAACGGTTTCAAACGGCTTCTAACTTTTTTCCTTTTTTTAATTACTACGGCAGTTTTGGCCTTGAATTAGAACCACTCTAAACCGCTACTAAATTTTCATAATATTTTTTTGTATTATATGAGTAATTTTAATTTTACTTATTGCAATTCCAACTAAATGCCTTATGCATTTTTAATAAATATAAGAAATTCAAAAGCAAAATACATAATATTAATTTGAAAAATTCTTAATTACAAAGTGTTATTCAATCCAGTATAAACGAATAAAATTTAACTAGAGTCTAAATGCTCATAATCCACCAAATTATCCCAAAAAAATATATATCACCAAATAGTATTAAAATGCAAAACTTACAAGAAACATTCCTAAAATCATGAATCAAAATGGCACTACTTTTGTTTATCTTGGCGATGAGTACTAGTGACTAAAGATCGCCTTGCTTCGAAAGAAAAGAAAATTAATATCTATCAATCACCACAAAAGATCATTACCAATCCATAGAAAAATAAGTGCAATACTACTTTACCAATTATAATATAATATAATAAATATCCATTTGCACAAATTAAGACACCATAAACTTTGTATTTATGATAATCGGAAACTTCACAGGTGCAATAAGCACTCTACCCCTTAGACACATTCTTTGAAATATCATTAAGTCTTGCAGCCATATTAATATAAAACTAATAAAAAGACTAATATAGATCAACAAGAAAATTAATAACATGTCGTACGTTTTTGAAGTATCAGGAGCATAAATAACTAAATGCAAATCAAAGAACCCAACTTAGGAAAAACAAGCATATGATTCTACTTGGACAATTTTGAGCTTTGAGGGATTGTTTGGTTTGAGGGGAATGGAGGAGAGGGAAAGATAATTTTTAAAACTTTCTTATTGGGGTAAAGCTCTTGGAGGGGAGGGGAGGAATTTTTGGGCTCCCAAAATCCCTCCCCTCCAAAAGTGGGAGAATTTGCAGGGGAGGGAGGCATGCGGGAGGCGCTGGCGCGCTGCTGAATAGTTAATTTCAAAATTAACTTATTTTTTTTTAAGATAAAAAGAAAAAGTACAAAAAAAATACAATTTTTTTAAAATAAAAAGCCAATAAAATCAAGTCTCTCAACAAAAAATTTTAATAAAAAAATATTAATATAATTGTTTTTAATAAAAATAAAATAATAAGTATATAATGGTCATATTATTTTATTTTTCCTCCCCTCTCTTTATAAACTAAACAAAGAAAATTTATTATTCTTCCTCTCCCCTCCTCTTAAACTAAATCAAACAAAAAAAAAAAATTATATTTCCTCCCCTTCTCTCCCCTCCATTAAAATTCCTCCCCTCCCCTCTCTTCCTTTGAACCAAACAAGCCGAGAATAAGTTGATCAAATTAATAATCAAAACCATGTAAAAATAAATAAATATATACATACCCCCAAAAGCTAAGAAGCCTTATGTTAAATCCCCTATAGTTAAAACATACCAAAAGAGAAATCGAAGGAATAATATTGTAGGCAAAATGGAAATAGGTAGATTTGAGGCATGTGTTAACAGCGAGGGAGACATTTGTACTAAAGGAAAAGTATAGAAGGAAAATTTGGTTAGCGAAGGAGAAGCATAATTAGGAGGGAGAGGGATTTGGTTAGTAGGGGATAAAAGCCCCCATAGAGGGTGGACAAGTGATGACAAGTGCTCGAAGCCGCCGTGAAAGGGGATACCAAAGGTTGTCTAATGTGGAGTATAAAACCAAAAGAAAGAGATGCCTCTGCTTTCTTTGTAACAAAAAATATAGACCGAATCACATGTGACAAAAAATATAGACCAAATCACATGTGCAAGAACTGGCAATTGCAAGTGTTACTGGTCAGGGGAGATAAGACCAATGAAGGTGAAGTAGAGGAAATGGTTAAAAATCAAGAGATTTCAATCGAGGCAAGCCAAATATAGTTCTCAGAATACTTAATAGTGGGAATACACATAAAAGATGATGAAGCTATATGGGACAATTGGGTCAAGAGAAGTCATCATGTTGATTGATAGTGGTGCAACATATAACTTTATCTCCAAAGAAGTGGTGTTAGAATTGCAGTTGGACGTACACCCACTCCTTCTTTTAGAGTGACTATTGGGAATTGATACAAAGTAAAAGGAAGAAAGATTTGCAAGCAAGTGTAAGTGGAATTGTAGAAGTTTATCGTGGTACTAGTATTATGAATAGAGTGGTTGGGAACCTTAGGGAATGTAAGCACTAACTGGAACACACTAATTATGTCAATTGTTTGGGGAGAAAAGAAGGTGGTGTTGCAAGGTGATCCTTGTAACAACTCCCTTTTTTTTACATTATATATATATTTGTAAAATTTCATGAAGTCATTACCTCTTTACTTCTAACTATTTAATTCATAATAACATTCAATTAAATTAACCAAACATAATTAAGGTTTATGGTATACCATTAATACTGATACAATTCTGGGTTCACATACACATCATTAATTAAAAATGTTCGTACCAAAATCAAACACATATATGTCTACATCTTATTCATCCATATTGAATAGTTTCGGAGATACGGGTACAGGTGGTTGCACCTTCACTGGGATTTTAGCCAACTCGACCCAACGTATGCTCAAAGCCGGTCATAGAAAATATCTGTATATTTAGTCTTCTGAACATGATATGAAAATACAGTGAGAATTAAATTTCAGAAGGTTCAACAATAAATCATAATTATTATCAATATAGCTCATCATGTCAAGCTCATCATGTCATATTCATCTATATAAACTACAACAAATATTTTAGGTCACATGAATGCACTTTATCTATACACATGAAAATCGTACAGTAATGACATATATAACATGAATAACTACTTTTATAATATCATATGATGACTATTAACATATTTTTAAATTAAGATATCCCGGTCAGGGTAAGTACTTTCTACTCTCCAGTACGAACTTTTCTTACTCCGTCCGACATGTCACACTTTCTCTTTCTTTTCTCATTATCATAGTCATAGTTGTAAGTAGGGCGTCCCCTACTGGTACACCACACAAACTGCTATATGACTGTATTTGTCTCTTTTCTTTTCTTTTCTTTTCTTTTCTTTTCACATTAATAGGCAAAAATATAATTTCAATAATAAGTATGTTCAATATATTCACATGCCATAATTTATAATCAAAGCATAATCATTACAAAAAATTATTGGTAAAATGCAATCATGCCATGAATATAATCATTTTCAAATATCACTTTATAATATATTTTCATGTCAAAATTATACACTTAAGATGTTAACGAGTTCATGCAATGGCAATGACTAGGGTATACACAAGTCATTTATTATTTTTATTTATAAGATTCTTCTTATTTCTTAAATATTATTTTCATCTCTTACTAATAAGAGCATACCTCCTTCATTTTAACTCCGATTGATGTGAGCCCAGTGTTTATTTAAAGTTAAGACAATTCTCTAAAACTCTTATGTTGAACATTTTAGTGAAATCATAAGGAATCTTGGTTATTACTCCCTCAAATGCAATATTATTTCTTCCTAGGTAGGTTCTAACCTCTACTTACTAATCTGACCACATCTCCCTCCTATGAACTCTAAATTGAGTGATTCAAATGGATAAAAATTTGTGAGTCATATATCTATATTTTTTATGTTAACTATTTCTTTTAATTTCCTACAAATTGTTCCCAGTAATTCAAACACATAAGCTTACCTAATAGATTCTTCCTTGGTTAACTAGTTTCTGTTCACTGCTTACTAATCAGACCATATCTCCCTCATATGGATTTCGAATTAAATAATTCCAATGGCTAAATATTTGTGAGACACACACACATATATATATATATATATATATATATATATATATATATATATATATATATATATATATATATTTTATATTAGCCATTTTTTAATTCCCTACCTATTTTTCTCAAAAATTTAAACATAGAGGCTTACCTAACAGATTCTTCTCTGGTTAACCATTTTCTGACTACTGCTTAATAATCGGGCCATATCTCCCTCATTTGAACTCCAAATTGGGTGATTCTAGTGGCTAAAACTCTGTGAGACAGATATATACATTTTTTATGTTAACGATTTCTTTTAATTCCTAACTGATTCTTCCCCAAATTTCAAAAACAGAAGCTTCCCTAGTTACTCTGAAAACCAGTTTTCTAACCAAACCCTTCATAAGATTTTAGTTTATCCATTTATTACGTCATCTTCCATTTTCTTCCTAATTTACATTTAATCATAAGATTACTTATTTCAACATTTTAATTAGATTACTTACACTTAATTTAACATATTTCATAAATTTTTCACCACATTTAAATATACATAATAGTAACATGAAAATCCTAAAATTTTGCCACCCATAGACATAACTATGCAAAACTCTCCACACCAACCAAAGTATTTAAAACATCATCATATGCAAAATCAACATGTAACATGATGTAGCAACATCCATGGCCAATCATCAAAATAGCAAATATTTTAAATTTCAATAAAGTTTTAAGATCAAAATCTCATATAAATGTTACAAAATTCAAAAAAATTCTTCAAAAATAGATATTGTTAACCTACCTAAAGATCTCCTGAGCTCACTTAGTGAATTTTTTTTCTTGTTTACTCTTGAAGGAAGTGGAAAGATTCCTCCATTCCCTTAGGTTTTTTAGCAGTTTAAAAAAGAGAGGGAGGGTGAGTTTTGAACCCTAAGGATGAAGAGAAAAGATGAATTTAAGTGGAGATTAAATTAACTTACCTTGAGTACTTAGTCTTCTAGACTTCTTCTTCTTCTTCCTTCCTCTCTTCTCCTCTCTTTCTCTCATTTCTTCACTCTACCTTGCTTATATTTTTTCTCTCCCTCACTTGAACTAAATTATAATGTTATAAGGGTGGTTTTTGATTAAATAAATTATCAAGTGGTTTACCTCTCATAATCATGGGTTTACCTTATCACAATTATGATGCACTTGGTTACTTTTTTGGGGAAGAGAACTCATGTTCTTGTCTTTCTCTCCCTTAGTCAAGATATGCATAGAAAAAGAAGATTTGTATTTAAAAATCATGATAAAATATTCTTAAGACAAGGGATAAGGTCCCCTTAATTTAGGGATTCATTTCTTTTTTCTTTTGTCTCACTCAAGTATGATAGAATTGTCTTTCTAAGTGAAAAATTTTCAGTCCTTGAGTCTTCCTTGCTTGGTTGAAATTATTTGTATAAGATAGAGATACTTTGTCCTAATGCCATATATTGTTACCTACTATTTCATCACATGACTTGCTGAAATTATGAGTGTAGGATATATATATTTTGTACTAATACCATGTATTATTACCTACTATTTTATCACATGGCCTATGAAATTATGAGTGTAGAATATAGATATTTTGTTCTAATGCCATGTATTATATTATTTACTATTTCATCACATGGCTTGCTAAAATTATAAGTGTAGAATATATATGTTTTGTTTTAATTCCATGTGACCTAATCTTGATTATTATTACACTACTTTTTCATCACATGATTCTTATTTTTTTTCCTCTTGGATTTGGGCTCATTATTGTCCATTTCCTTTGCTTTGGCTGAAATTCTATCTCTCATGGAGGGCTTGGTCATATTTTCATTATTTTTATACTATCGGTCCAACTTCTATATCTTAGTCCAAGTATATGTTACAGCTCTTGCTTGGGCTATCCAATTGACTTTCTAAAAACTCATGTGAAATGAAAAATCTTTATATGAAGTGTCCATAGGTGAAGGCCCAAATATATGGGTAGAGATGTTAAACTTAAAAATTCTAACTCTTGAATTAGGAAAAATTACCCTAATCCAATCTTCGTAAATTTTCAAGACCTTTACTTACTTCCAAAAAATTATTTTTCTTACCCAAGAATTTTGCCTCTCTTTAGGATGTTATTTCTAATTTTTCCTATTAGGTTTTCTCCCTTTACCTATTCCCTTAATATTATAAACATTTTTTATGTATACACATAAGGTGAAGAATTTCTAAGGCTTATATTTTCTTAGATATCTAAAATTGTTTAATAAGTTTTATTTTCTTAATTCAATATTTATGTACCTTTATTAATAAAAGAAACAAAATTATGGATGTTACATTTCTCTCCCTCTAAAAGAAATTTTGTCCTCAAAATTTTAGAAATGACCTAATAAGAACAATTGCAGATATTTTTTTCTCATGACTTCTTCTAACTCCCAAGTTGATTCTTCCAGAGTCAAACCTTCCCATAACACCTTAACTTAAGGAATGATTTTATTTCTCAATTGCTTCATGTTGGTGTCTAATATGGATTCCAGTACTAGCTGGTATGTCATGTTCTTTTTTTTTGGATTGGTTTATCCCGTATTACATGTGAGGAATTTGGAAGATACTTTTGGAGCTGTGATACATGGAAAAAATTATGCAGGTTGGACAAATTAGGCGGGAGGGCAACTTGATATGTTGACGTCGCTACTTTCCTCAAAATTTGGTAGGGTCCCAAAAATTGCAGACTTAACTTTCTGGTCTTAAGAGACTTACCAACTCTAGTAGTCAGAAAAAGTTTTAGAAATACATGGTCTTATTCCTTAAACTCCAAAGGCCTGTCTTATTCCTCAAACTCCAAAGGCCTATGTCTCTTATCGTAGTAACTCTTTTTCCGACTCTGAGCTGTAAGTATTTTGTCTCATATCATCTTGATTTGCTCAGTGGTTTTTTGAATTAGGTTAGGATCAAGTAAGTTCTTTTCTCCTACCTCAAACCAACATAGTAGATATCGGCACTTCCTATCATATAAAGCTTCGTAGGGGGCCATCTTAATACTAGAGTGATAGCTATTATTATAAATAAACTCCACTAAAGGTAGGTACTTATTGTGAGCATGGCTAATGAATGAAAATGAAGTGCAAACCCTCTTCAAGTTCCACTTGGATCTATTAGAAGAGCTTGGACTAAAAGATTCAAAGAAGAACTTATTGGTTTAATTCTAGAGGCCCATCAAGGAGAAAACTGCATTATTACTAAAAGAGAGCCAAGACAGGTCTATGTCAATACAATTCACTTAAATATGGGCTAATATCAGCCAATCTCAATATAAACCTAAAGTACAAGAAAAATGAAGGCTAAAGACTAAATATAGGCCTAAAATAAAGGATTTATTTAATGGCTCAATTTAGGTTATGTTTTTCTGATTTATTTACTTTTTGTTTTGTTTATTTGACCAGGAAAGTTTTCTATTTGATAGTTTCTAAAAACGTTTCCTATTTTTTATTTTTTCTTGCTCTATGGGAGTTTCCTATTTAGTTTTCCTTGTTTGTTTAGGTAACTAGCCTATAAATAGACATGTATGCTCTTGAAGAATACATATTATCATTAATAATATTGAGAGTGTTTTCTCTTTGATTCTTCAAAGAACTTTTCTGAACTTATCAAGATTTTCTTGTGGCGTTCAAGAAAGACTTATCACTCACAATCTTTTTTCCTCTTTTCTTGAGTGTGGCGTCTACAATATTTCTTATACCTTTGGTTCTTATCTCTTTATAGATAACAAGTCAATGTCACTTTTCTTTCTATTTATTTATATTATAAATCTGAATTAAAATGCGATCCTTCCAATTAGATTCCATATTGATTCTAGGTCTCACTACTCTTGGTGAGGTTCTTATTAGGGGTTCACATTATTTGGTATCAGAGCCTAAGTTCTAAATCAGGTTTGATCTATCATATTTATTTGTTTTCTTGTTATTATTCCATCTTGCTATCTTGTATTTTTTTTTTCTGTTCTTCATTCTTCTTATCTTCTTTTAATTTCTTGTGTTCTTGGTTCACATACGTAGCTGAGAAAAAAATCCAAAAAAAAAAGGAAAAAAAGGAAAAAAGAATTAAAAAAAAATTCAGAATTAAAAAAAAAAGAGAGTGTAGCTCCATAAAAAAGAAGGAGAAATTTGAAAAGAAAAAAAATTAGAATTCATTATTGTTGAAATTCAAGTTTTCCACTTAGATTTCGCAATGTGGTCTTTAAAAACAAGTGATCCAACAATTCTAATTGCATCAATTATTTTCTTGCTTTGATCTTTTATTTCGTTTACTTTTCTTATTGTGGTTATTTTTCCTATCCCATCTTATTTAATTGCTTATCTTGTCTTTAATTCTTTTTTCTCTTTCCTAATGTTCGATTACTTTGTTTCCTTTGCTTCTTAAAATTTTTCTTTTTTTTTTCCTTTATTCTTTGCATTCTATTAGTTGAGTTTGGATTGTTGCAAGAAGATTTCTGTTTGAGTTTGTTTGAATTTAATAAAGAATTGAAAAAGGGGACTAAAAGAGGAAAAAAACAGGAGAGTGTGAGCTTATTAGAGGGTAAAAGCCAAATTTGAGTAAACACAAGTGTGAATGCCATTAATCTTGAGAGAAACATGTGAGTTAGTGTTGTGAGATTTTTTTAGTCTAACATTGTTTTTGCAGAAAAATCATGTCAAACAACAAGAACAAAAATACTTCCAAAGGTGTGTCGGGAACGGTTGATCCAAAATTGATGATGGAAGCTTTAGTAAGTGAAATGAGAAAATTTTTGAGAGTGAAGATGGGACAGGTTCATGAACGGTTAGATCAGATAGAGAATGCACGTGTGGAAGAGTCACAATACACTCCTAATATACGTATAAGGGGGAGAGTTCAACCAAAGAAAGTAAGTTTTGAAGGTGGAGAGTATTATGGAGATGGTTTTGATGAAGATGATAGAAATTTAAGTATCAATAATAGAAGATATGGTGGGAGGTTAAGAGAAGTTAGAAATTGGAAAAATAATAACTTGGGTAGTTTTAAGATGAAGGTTCTATTGTTTCAAGGCAACAATGACCTTGAAGCTTATCTAAATTGGGAGAGAAGGATGGAGTTGCTATTTTGCTGTTACAACTATTTTGAGTTGAAAAATGTAAAGTTGGCTATCATGAGATTTACTGATTATGCTTATTATTTATTGAGATCAATTGATTTTAAGCAGGAGACAAAATGGAGAAAGGCCTATTGAAATGTGGGAGGAGATGAAAGTGGTTATGAAGAGGAGGTTCATTTCAAGTCACTATCGTAGAGACTTATTTAAGAAGTTGCAAAGCTCTACTCAAGGGTCTAAAAGTGTCAAATACTACTATGATGATCAAGTGAGGTTACAAAAAAAAGAGTAAAGAAAATAAAATGAGTGAAAATAAAAGAGAGAAAGAAATAGAGGCTAAAAAAATTGAGAGAGAAAAAGAGAAAGATGATGAGAAAATTATGAAAGAAAATGAGATAGAGGCTGAGAAAATTAACATAAAAAAGAAAGAGAGGATGAGAAAATTATGAGAGAAAAAGAGATAGAGGCTGAGACAATTAAGAGAGAAAAAGAGAGAGAAGCCGAGAAAATTAATAGAGAAAATAAGAGAGCAAATTCTATCATTGAAAGAAAATCCACAAGAAAACAAATGAATTTTTATGCAAGAGAAAGAAAGGCTGAAAAAGTTTTTGTTTTCAAATCTTCCAATGATTATACTAATGTGTTTAACTCTTCTTTACCTAATATTGAAGTTTCTCATTTGTAGGGTAATGTTCTCAATGTATGTGAGAAAGTGGCATCTGATAAGTTCTTTAGGCATGATGAATTTCTATTTAGAGAAAATAAATTGTGTATGCCTAAATATTCATTCCATGACTTGCTTGTTAAGAAAGCTCAAGGAGGTGGTTTGATGAGACATTTTTACATATCTAAGACTTTAGATTTTTTGCATATGAAACATGATGTGGAATGAATATATCAGCTGTTTATCACTTGTAGACAAGTTAAGTCTAAGATGAAGTCTAATAGATTATATACTTCTTTGCATATACCCAGTGAACCTTGGATTGACATATCTACAGATTTTGTGTTAAGTTTACCTAGGTCAAAATGGGGTAGAGATTCTATATACGCTATTGTTGATAAGTTTTCTAAAATGACATATATCATACCATATCAGAAAATTGATGATGCATCACATATTGCTAATTTCTTTTTCAAGAAAATTGTGAGATTGCATAGCATGCCTAGGAGTATTGTGTCTAATTTTTTTTTAAAACATGTCAAGTTTGTATATAATAAGAGTGTGCATTCTGCAACTAAGTTATCGCATTTTGAAATTATGCATGGTTTTAATCCATTAACTCCTTTAGATTTAACTCCTTTACCAATGACTAACTGTGTTAACTTAGATGAAAAAAAGAGAGTTGATTTTGTTAAAAAGATCTATAAGAAGGCAAGACAAAACATTGAGAGAAAAATTGAAAGATATGTCAACAAACCTAAAATGGGACACAAAAGAATTGTATTTGAGCCTGGAGATTGAGTTTAGTTGCAAATGAGGAAGGAAATGATTTTACCTCAAAGGCATTTAAAACTACTTCAAAAAGGATATAATCCACTTTAAGTAATTGAAAGAATCAATACCAATGCCAATAAATTTGTTCTTTCAAGTAAGTATAATGTTAATACATGTTTCAAAGTTATTGATTTAACTCTTTTTGATGTAGGAGTTGATTTGAAGATAAATCCTTTTCAAGAGGAGGGGAATGATGTGAGCATAGCTAATGAATGGAAATGGAGTGCAGGCCCTCTTCAAGTTCCACTTGGATTTATTAGAAGAGCTTGAGCTAAAATATTTAAAGAAGAACTTATTGGTTTAATTCTAAAGGTTCATCAAGGAGAAAACTGCATTATTATTAAAAGAGAGTCAAGACAGGTCTATGTCAATAAAATCCACTTAAATATGAACCAATATCAGCGAATCTCAATATGGGCCTAAAGTATAAGAAAAATGAAGGCCAAAGACTAAATATAGGCCTAAAATAAAAGATTTATTTAATAGCCCAATTTAGGCTACGTTTTTCTAATTTATTTTCTTTTAATTTTTTTTGTTTATTTGATTATAAAAGTTTCTTATTTGATAGTTTCTAGAAGAGTTTTTTATTTTTAATTTTTTCTTACTCTATAGGAGTTTCTTATTTAGTTTTCCTTTTTTGTTTAGGTAACTAGCTTATAAATAGGCATGTATGCTCTTAAAGAATACATATTATCATTAATAATATTGAGAGTGTTTTCTCTTTGGTTCTTCAAAGAACTTTTCTAAACTTATCAAGATTTTCTTGTAGCGTTAAAGTAAGACTTATCACTCACAATCTTCTTCCTCTTTTCTTGAGTGTGGCGTCTATAATATTTCTTATACCTTTGGTTCTTATCTCTTTATAGATAACGGGTCAATGTCACTTTTCTTTTTATTTATTTATTTTTGTTATAAATCTGAATTAAAACACGATCCTTCCAATTGGATCCCATATTGATTCCGAATCTCACTACTTTTGGTGAGGTTCATATTTGGGGTTCACATAAGTACTTATCCCATCCTTTACCTTGCTCTATCACACAGACTCTCAACATATCTTCTAGGGTTTGAATGGTCTGTTCCATCTGTCTGTCAGTTTGAGGATGGTAGGCAGTACTGAACTGCAACTAGGTTCCAAAAGCCTCCTGCAATGCCTTCCAAAACCTCGATGCGAACCTCGGATCTCTATCAGAAACGATATTTAAGGAAATTCCATGTAATTTGACTATTTTCTAGACATACAACTGGGACAATTTGTCGAGTGAATAGTTAATCTTTATGGGCAAAAATTGAACAGATTTGGTTAATCTGTCTACTATTATCCAGATAGAGTCATGTCCAACTAAAGTCTTAGGTAAGCCCACCACAAAGTCCATCGAAATACTGTCCCATTTCCATTTAAGGATCTCAAGAGGTTGTAGAAATCTCGTTGGCTTTTGATGTTCTACCTTCACCTTCTGATAAATTAAACATTTCACTATAAACTCAGCAATGTCTTTTTTCATCATTGGCCACTAGTACATCCTCTTTAAGTCTTGATACATTTTAGTGGATTCAAGATAGATTGTGTACTTACTCTGATGTGCTTCCTGTAGGATCTTATTTCTCAATTCTTATTCTTAAGGGACACAAATCCTTCATTGATACATGATTACTCAATCTTTCGAGACAGAAAAATTATCTCGATCTTTGTGATCCTGTAGGTATTGGTCGTGAGCTTGAGCCTTTTTAATCTGAGTTCTAAGGTCACACTCTATACTCAACCCATTGATGATTAGCTTCTTTGGGGTAAAAGTGGCGTTTAGCTTCAAATTTCGAATCTCTTCTAGCATTTGCATCTCATACACTATCATCTGACCTATGTGTAGAGATTTTTGACTCAAGGCATTATCTACAACATTTGCCTTTCCTAGATGATACTTTATCTCAAACTTGTAATTATTGAGAATTTCTACCTATCTTCGTTGCCTCATATTTAACTCTTTTTGATAAAAAAGGTACTTAAGACTTTTATTATCACAATATACTTTAAATGTTGCTTTGTATAAATAATGTCGCCAAATCTTTAAGGCTAACACTACCACTGCCAATTCAAGATCATGGGTTATATAATTTCCTTCATGGTGTCTAAGGTGCCTAGAGGCGTAAGTAACTACTCTCTTGTCTTACATTAGCACACACCGCAACCCTTTCGTTGAAGCGTCACTATACACTTCAAAATGTCCTGTGTGGTTTGGAATAATTAAAATAGGAGGAGTGACCAATCTTATTTTAAGCTCCTGAAAAACTAGCTTCACACTCGTCAGTCCATTTAAAGGACTTCCCTTCCTAGTCAATTTATTCAATGGTAATACGAGAGAAGCCTTGTATAAACCTCCTGTAGTATCCTACCAAACCCAGGAAACTTCTGACTTTTGTAACTGTCTTTGGTCTCTCCTATTGAATCACTGCTTCCGTCTTACTAGGGTCTACGGCTATCCCTTTATTAAAGATGACATATCCAAGAAATTTCACCTTTGACAGTCAAAATCCACACTTCTCCAATTTTGCATACAACTTTTTCTCTTTTAGCACTTGCAGCACGATTCAGAGATGTTGTTCATGTTCTTTCTCACTCTTAGAGTATATCAAGATGTCATCAATGAACACTACCACAAATTGATCTAGGTAGGGTTAAAAAATATGATTCATGGAATCCATGAAAATTACAGGTGCATTTGTCAACCTAAAGGGCATTACAAAAAACTTATAGTGCCCATACCTAGTCCTAAAGGCTATTTCTGGTACATTCTCCTCCTTGATCCTAATCTGATGGTATCCTGACCTCAAGTCAATCTTAGAAAAAATAGAGGCTCCCTTTAGTTGATCCAATAAGTCATCTATCCTAGGGAGATGGTACTTGTTTTTGATAATTACCTTATTCAGCTGTTTGTAGTCTATGCATAGTCTCAGGCTCTCATCTTTCTTCTTAACAAATAATACAAGAGCTCCCAAAGGTGATATACTCGATCTAATGAATTTCTTGTCTAACAATTCCTCCAATTGTTTCTCGAGTTCTTGTAGTTTCTTCGAGGCCATTTTATAAGGTGCAATAGAGATAGGCCTTGTCCCGGGTATGAGATCAATAAAGAACTCTATCTCTCTCTCGGGAGGTAAGTATGAAATATCTGGAAGAAACACTTCAAGAAACTCATTAGCTATTGAGATTTCATTAAGTTTCAGTTCAACTTCTAGGTTTGATAAGCATAGGAGAATGTAACCAAGTACTCCACTCTTCAACTCCCAATTGACTTGATTGGCATTTAGCATCAATAATTGCATCTCTTCTTGTGGAGTAAGAGATAGAAATTTAACAGTCTTGGTGCAACAATTTAGCAAGATCCGATTTCTAGACATCCAGTCTAACCTTAGAATGATATCAATACCTCTTAAAGGTAGACATATGAGGTCTACAGAAAAAAAATTTCCTAGATGGTGACCTAACAGTCTTTACATATAGAGGAAGTTAAGACACTTTTCCCTGTGGGGGTTACTACAGATAGCTCATAGGGAGTTTTAGAAATAGAATACTAAATCTCCCTAATGCATTCTTTCGATATAAATAAATGACTAGCACCAAAGTCAAATAACACTATAAGAGCAAATATATAGATATAGACGTACCTTGAATCATTTTGGAGGATTAAGCTACCTCTTGGCCGCTCAGGGTGAAAATCCTTCCTTTCACCTAAGGCCTCTGTTCCAACTATTTTCCTACATTCTGTGGGCAGTTCTTTCCAAAATGACCTTTCTGTTTACATTTGAAGCAGACATCTGGTCCTATGTAGCATGACCGATTACCATGCATACATCCGCACCTATTGCACTTGACTGTGGCGAGGTCTTGTTGGAAAGGTAGGGGACCCGCAATCAATGGCCTTTTCCCAACTCCATATCCTCTTCTCTTCACATTTTTTCTAGGGTTGGAAAAATCTTTATTCCTCTTCCATAGGTTTCTCCTCTACTTCTCGTCCTCCAATGCCCTTAGAATCTTCTCCAAAAGTATAGATTTATTTATCAAAAGCACAAGTTCCCTTATTTTCAAGGCTATCACTGCATTCCTTATTTTTGGGTTCAATCCTATTTCAAACATAACAGCCTTTCATGCTTCATCAGGGTTAAACCTCAGGTAAGAGGAGAACTTAGACAACTCCTCGAACTTAGCGATGTATTGATCTATCGACATGTTACCCTCTCTGAGTTATAGAAATTCAATCTCCTTCTCGTCCCGCACAGTACTTGAAAAGTACCTCTCTAAGAAAAGGTCCTTAAACAACTGCTAGGTGATCTGCCTCTTTTGGTGAGTTAGCAGCTCTCTGGCTCCTTGCCACCAACACTCAGCTTCATCCTTCAACATATATGTAGCAAATAGGTCACCTTGGAAAGAAAGTGGTCTGGTTCTCAAGAACTCAAATAGGCCATTATCATTTCTAGCCACCTAGTTGTTTGTATTTATTTATCCATTTAGGTTGTTACTGTTCTGGAGATGTTGCAGAATTTGATTGGTGGCTGTGACTTGGTCTCAAATTATTGTAGCCAAGTTGTATAGGGTTTCTTCCTTATTGTTTGCAAGGTTCCTCCTCGGTGGTGCCATACCCTACTATGACAAAAACAGAGTTATGCTGCTATTGAGTTGATCAATCCCAATAGTTAGTTCAAAAATATTTACAGTAGTCATAACACCAACACGATATATAGATAGGAAACACTAATAATTTCTTACCTATATGAAATCACTGATCCCCTACACAAAATGACCAAAAAATATACTGAAGACACTATAAAATTGATTCATATAACCATCCACCCACTGGCCATATATGATCGACCTGCTCTGATACCAATTATGTAACAACTCCTTTTTTTACATATATATATATATATATATATATATATATTTATAAAATCCCATGAAGTCATTACCTCTTTACTTCTAACTATTTAACTCATAATAACATTCAATTAAATTAATCAAGCATAATTATGGTTTATGATATATCATTAACACTGATACAATTTTGGGTTCACATACACAACATGAATTAAAAACGTCCATACAAAAATAAAACATGTATATGTCGACATCTTATTAATCTATATTGATCAATTCTGAATATATGGATACGGGTGGTTACACCTTCACCGAGATATTAGCCAACTCGACTAAACGTACACTAAAAGCCAGTTATAGAGAATATTTGCATATTTAGTCTTTTGAACATAATATGAAAATATAGTGAGAATTAAATCTCAGTATATTCAAAAATAAATCATAAGTATCATCAATAAAGCTCATCATGTCATGTTCATCTGTATAAGCTATAGCAAATATCTTAGGTCACATGAATGTACTTTATCTATACACATGAAAATCGTACAGTAACGACATGTATGGCATGAATAATTATTTTCAGAATATCATATGATGGTTATCAACTTATTTTCATATCAAGCTACTCCGGTCAAGGTGAGTACTTTCTACTCTCCGGTACAAGCTTTTCTCGCTTCATCCAACATGGCACACTTTCTCTTTCTTTTCTCATTATCATAGTCATAGTCGTGAGTAGGCCATCCCCTACTAGTGCACCACATGGACCGCGATATGACCGTGCTCGTCCCTTTTTTTTCTTTTCTTTTCACATTAATAGCCAAAAATATGATTTCAATAACAAGTATGTTCGTTATACTCACATGTCATAAGTTATAATCAAAACATAATCATTACCAAAAATTATTGGTAAAATACAATCATGCCATGAACATAATCATTTTCAAATATCACTTTATAATATATTTTCATGTCAAAATTACACACTTAAGATGGTAAGGAGTTCATGCAATTGCAATGGTTAAGACATACACTAGTCATTTATTATTTTTATTTATAAGATTCTTCTTCTTTCTTAAATATTATTTTCATCTCTCACTAATCAAAGTGTACTTCCCTCATTTTAACTCTGATTGAGGTTATCTTGGTGTCCATTTAAATCTAAGACAATCTTATAAAACTCTTATGTTGAAAATTTTAGTGAAATCGTAAGAAATCTTGGTGTTATTACTCCATCAAATTCAATGTTATTTCTTCTTGGGTAGGTTATGATCTCTACTTACTAATCTGACCATATCTCCCTCCTATAGAATCTAAATTGAGTGATTCCAATGGCTAAAAATTCGTGAGTCATATATCTATTTTTTAATGTTAACTATTTCTTTTAATTTCCTACAAATTGTTCCCAATAATTCAAACACATAAACTTACCTAACAAATTCTTTCTTGATTAACTAGTTTATGACCACTGCTTATTAATCTGACCATATTTCCCTCATATGGATTTCAAATTGAATGATTCTAGTGGCTAAATATTTGTGAGACATATATCTTTATTTTTTATGTTAACCATTGCTTTTAATTCCCTACTGATGTTTTCTAGAAATTCAAACACAAAAACTTACCTAACAGATTCTTCCCTGGTTAACCATTTTCTGACCACTACATACTAATCGGTCCATATCTCCCACATTTTAACTCCTAATTGGGTGATTCCAGTGATTAAAAATTTGTGAGACATATATCTACATTTTTCATGTTAAAGATTTCTTTTACTTTCTAACTGATACTTCTCAGAATTTCAAAAACAAAAGTTTTCCTGATTACTCCGAAATCCAGTTTTCTAACCAAACCCTTTCTAAGGTTTTAGTTCATCCATTTATTAAGTCCTCTTCCATTTTCTTCCTAATTTACATCTAATCATAAGATTACTTATTTCAACATTTTAGTTAGATTACTTAAACTTAATTTAACATATTCCATAAATTTTTCACTCTATTCAAATATACATAACAATAGCATAAAAACCCTAAAATTTTGCCACCCATAGTCATACCTATACAGAACTTTTCACACCAATCGAAGTATTCAAAACATCCATCATATTTAAAATTAACATGTAACAAGATATAGCAACAACCATGGCCAATCATCAAAGTAGCAAATATTGTAAATTTTATCAAAATTCTATGATCAAAATCCCATATAAATGTTATAAATTTCAAAACTTTTCTTCAAAAAGAGATATTATTAAACCTACCTAAAGATCTCCCGAGCTCACTTAGTCAATTCTTTTTCTTGTTTACTCTTGAAGGAAGTGGAAAGATTCCTCCCTTACCTTAATTTTTCTAGCAGCTTGAATAAGAGAGGGATGATGAGTTTTGAATCCCAAGGATGAAGAGAAAAGATGGATTCAAGTAGAGATTAAACTAACTTACCTTAAGTACTTAGTCCTTTAGACTTCTTCTTCTTCTTCCTTCCTCTCTTCTCCTCTCTTTCTCTCCTTTTCTCACTCTACCTTGTATCTATTTTTTCTCTCCCTCACTTGGATGAAATTATAATGTTATAAGGTTGGTTTTGCTTAAATAAGTTATCAAGTAGTTTACCTCTCATAATCATAGATCTACCTTATCACAATTATGACGCACTTTGGTTCCTTTTTGGAGGAAGACAACTCATATTCTTATCTTTCTCTCCCTTCATCAAGATATGCATAGCAAAATGAGATTTATATTTCAAAATCATGATAAAATGTTCTTAAGACAAGGGATAAAGTCCCCTTAATTTAGGGATTCATTTCCTTTTTCTTTTATCTCACTCAAGTATGATGGATTTGCCTTTCTAAGTGGTAAATTTCCATCCCTTGGATCTCCCTTGCTTGGCTAAAATTATTTGTGTAAGATAGGGATTCTTTATCCTAATGCCATGTATTACTACCTACTATTTCATCATATGGCTTGCTAAAATTATGAGTGTAGGATATAAATATTTTGTACTAATGTCATGTGACTTAATCTTGATTAGTATTATACTACTATTTCATCACATGGTTCTTATTTTTTTTCTCTTGGATTTGGGCTCATTCTTGCCCATTTCCTTTGCTTTGGCTGAAATTCTACCTCTCATGGAGGGCCTGGTCACATTTTCTTGATTTTTGGGATATTGGTCCAACTTCTATATCCTAGTCTAAGTCTATGTTATATCTCTTGCTTGGGCTATCCAATTGGCTTGCTAAAAACTCATGGGAAGTAAAAAAAAATCTATATGAAGTGTCTATAGGTGAAGGCCCAAATGTATGGGTAGAGATGTTAAACTTAGGAACTCTAACTCTTGAATTAGAAAAAATTACCCTCATTCAATCTTCTTAAAATTTCAAGACCTTTACTTACGTCCAAAAATTTATCTTCCTTACCCAAGAATTTTGCCTCTCTTTAGGATGTTATTTCTAATTTTTCCTATTAGGTTTTCTCTCTTTACATATTCCCTTAATGTTAGAAACATTTTCTATACATACACATAAGGTGAAGAATTTCTAAGGCTTATATTTTCTTAGATATCTAAAAATTGTTTAATAAGTTTCATTTTCTTAATTCAATATTTATGTACCTTTATTAATAAAGAAACAAAATTAGGGATGTTACAATCCTTCAACCAAAGTTATGGTGTCACTTAAATCTATGCTAAAGTTGCTTTAAGAGGGAGGGGAAGGCTCCTAGATGGAGTTTGGCACTATGAGCACCCAACAACAGGCTGAAATGCCACCAAACACTAACTTACGTGATTTGTTGGCCAGCCTTGAAGATATCTTTGAATTACCCTAGCAATTCCCACCACAATGGGACCATGACCACATTATTAAATTGAAACCAGGGGTAGAACCAACAAACATTTGGCCATATAGATACCCATACTACTAGAAAATAGAGACAAAAAAATTGTCAAGGAAATAATGGTTGTCGAGATCATTAAACCCAGCACTAGTCCCTTCTTAAGCCTAGTACTGCTTGTAGAAAAATGGATGGAGAATGGTGATTCTGTGTGGATTATTGAGCCTTGAACAACACCATAGTTCCTGATAAATTTCCCATTCTAGCTATAGATGAATTATTGGATAAACTAGGGGGAGCTGCTAGATTTTTTAAGCTAGACTTGAAATCAGGATACCATAAAGTTATAGTAAAAAGGGAGGACACATAAAAGACAACCTTACGTACCTATGAAGGACATTACGAGTTTCTAGTAAATGCACTTTGGATTGTCCAACACTTCTTCTACATTTCAGTCCCTAATGAATAAGGGTTTTCAGCTCCATTTGAGGAAGTTCATTCTAGTCTTTTTTGATGATATACTAGTCTACAGTAAGGATTGGGAGTCACACCTAGCACATTTGGAAACATCCTTGTCTATATACTAAGTGCCCGTTTGGTACGCTGGAATGGAAAGGAATCTGAGATGGAAAGTAGGATTCTATTGTTTGGTATGATGGAATGGATGGAATGGAGCATTCCATGGAATGCTCTATTCCATCATATGATGGAATATGGACTCCTTCCAATAATGGATGGAATCCATGATTCCATCATAAAATAATACTAATTTCAAATTTTTTGTATTAAAATAATTTAATTTAATTATTAAAAAAATTAATTTGATTATATTTTGTAAAAATTAATTTGTAAGAATTTTTTTTTAAAATTTTTTTATTTAAAAAAATTAATTTAATTATTTTATATTAAAATTAATTTAATCATTTTGTTTATCTTATCTTTTTATTCTTTTAATTTCTATTAATTAAATAATAAAATATTACATTACCTAATTCTTTCCATTGCATACCAAACAAGGTAATAGCATTCTATTCTCTTTTTCATTCCCTCTTCTTTTCTTCTTTCCATTCCACTGAAATTTATTCTAACGTACCAAACGGGCACTAAGGGATAACCATCTATTTTTTAATGCTAAAAGTTGTTCCTTTGGCAAGAAAGAGATTGATTATTTGGGTCACCTTATATCAGTCCAGGGGGTGGTTGCTGACCTACAAAAAATATCTCATATGGTAGACTGGCCATAGCCTAAGACCTTGAAGAATCTTAGAGGGTTTCTTGGTCTTACAGGTATTATCGAAATTTTTTGAGGAAATATGGGAAGATAGTCGTGCCCCTATGCTCCTTAAAAAAGCCTTCAATTAAGGGGAAAAAGCCACAATTGTCTTTAATAGGCTAAAATAAGCTATGAACATATTATCAGTTTTGGCACTCCTTGACTTTCAAAAAAATTTTGTGGTGGAAATTGATGCATAAGGATTAGAGTTAGGAGTAGTGCTAATGCAATAAGGACAACCCCTGGTGTATTTCAACAAGGCTTTGTCCATGAAAGAACATACCAAATCAGTATATGAAAAATAGTTAATGGCCATAGCAACAATAGGTGAAAAGTGACAACATTATTTAATGGGAAGACACTTCATTATTAGAACTGATCAAAGAAGCTTGAAGTTTCTCATGGGACAAAGGGTGCTAGGTAAATAGTCTAAGGAACATGACAAGTAAAGGAACCACTAAAGGTACTAAAAAAAGAACAACAGCTACTAATTCTTCAACTTATATATTTTTGAAAATTTGAAAACTAAGTAATAAGGGTTTTGTGAAATCTTCTAAGATATTAATGGCTAGTAAAAGATGACGAAGAGAAGGAAATTTTCTTATAGCTAAATTGACACATCAAAGGTTTTGAACTAAAAAGAAATACCTAGTTAGAAGCGGAAGCACTTGGCTTGGAAAGTTTTGTGCTATTAAATTTACTTAGTTGAATCAGGTGGTGTTGCAATCACAAAATTTGTATTAGCTCAAGAAATGTATTAATGATTCAACTGGAGAGCAAAAAAGGAAGATTAACAAAACAAGGAGCAAGAGCTAACATTTTTTTATTTTATGCAGCAGCATTTGAGTAATATTAAATTCTATACTGTTAGACTTCCCATAAAAAGGGTCTATCAGAGAAAGAAAAATAAGAAGGGAATTACAGGAGAATTAAAAGAATTGGAAGTAAGTGGAAAATATGAAAACACAAAAGAGGACAGGTGTCTAGAGGAGAATGGCCACATGGAAGAAATGATTAGGACAATAGAATTGGTTATGGAAAAAGGAGAAAAGGAGGAGGGGGAAGGTATGGAAGAACTAAGAAAGAGGAAGGGGAGGCATACTGGCAGCCTTGAGAATGTGCCAAGAATTATCCTTGTTTATTGCTTTGTTTTTACTCATTTCCGCATTCAATTGAGGAGAGGAGTCCTAAGAAGATCTCTGAAAACTATCATCGAGGTACATTCTGCTCTCTATCTCTATGATATTCTGCTGCTAGATTTATTTAGAAATAGTACTGTTGGAGGGTCCTATCAAATTGGTATAAGAGCATACGATCTGGTGAATGGTGCATACGAGAATGGAATCAAGAATGGAAAAAGTGGAACGAGATGTAGGGGAGTTAAAAGAGAAGATGGGAGGCATGGAGAATAGCATGAAATAAATGGTGAAAGTACTCATGGTAATGCAAGAAGCAATGGCTCGAAGAGAACAGAGAGATAAATTTCTAATACATCCTTCTCTTGAACAGGGGGCAATGATTATCGAAGAGACGAGGGTGAAAGTGATACAAGCAATTTAAGGGAAGTACATGGTGACTGGATGGGAGATACTGCGTCGCGGAGGTTGGAGCTTCCAGTGTTCTCAGGTGATGATCCTAGTGGGTGAATTTTTTGAGTAGAACTGTACTTCACTATTAACAGCATAACAGAGGAAGATAAAGTGGCTTCAGCTACGATCTGCATGGAGAGGCAAGTGCTCAGCGGGATTTAGTGGATGAAGACCAGGTTTCTAATGACGAATTGGGCGGTGTTCAAGATGGAATTACTGGATCGATTTTGTTCCACTCAAGGAGGGTCCGTTCATGAAGAATTATTAGCTCTCCGGCAGTGGTCGGGGTGGAAGAATACAAAGAATGCTTTGAAGCTCTCTTAGCACCCCTACGTGACTTATTTGACAACCTTCTAAAAGGAGCTTTCATCAATGGCTTGAACGAAGACATAAAAGCAGAATTCAGAATGATGGGGCCAAACAATCTATCGTAAGCGATGTCTATGGCTCAACGTGTAACACCCTGAATTTCTGTTAATTATATTCACAAAATGGAATATTAAGAAATGATTAAAAAGGGTTAAATAGGGTAATTATAAGGAAATAATTGTGAATATTTAATAAGAGATTTCTCATTTTTTGGAGGAGATAATTAAGAAGGAAGTAGTAATTTCTTTATCTGTAGGGCCATAATTGGGCAGTGAGAAGAGGGATGAAGAGCTACAAAGAGAATTATACAAAAAGCCATTGGTATACACCTCAAGAGGAGATTAAACACTTGGTAAATTTCAACCCAACCAAACAATGCCTTAGCCAATGGTTAGTTAGAAAGTAATGGAGTGGCAAATTTGAAATTCTTAGGGATTGGAAGGCTAATAGTTAAATGAGGAGTAGCTTCTCCAAGATGCTAGCATTAAAATATTATTCCTTGTTGACTTACTAAGGCAAGTAGCTAGCTAAGCAAGGGAGCAGCAGAAATTCTCACAACCAAAGAGAGAAAAGAGAGAAGAAAAAATGGAAGAGAAGGAGACAGAGAGAGAAAGGAAGGTAGAGAGAGAAAGCTAAAATTTTAAGAAGGAAAAGGTAAGTTTTAGCTCTTGATCTTCTCTAACCCTTTGTATGTTCATGAGTTTCCATGGAAACCTAATGGTTGGAGGAAAATTTGCAGCTTAGTGGTGGGTTTTTAGAGAGAGGAATCATCCAAAGCTAGTGAGAGAAACATCTTGGGTGGTGAAAAAGGTAAGATGAACACCCCTTTTTTTATGAGTTCTTGGTTGGATGACTTGATAGGTAACTTGTATGTATGTATTAAAGTATAATGGAAAGGTAGATAGAACCTTTGATGACGCATTTATGGCATTAATGACTGTTTTATGCCTATGTACATGTGATTTAAGGAAAATTTGTGGTGGTTAATTTTGAGGTTTAATCCATGTTTTTAGTGGTCATATGTTATGGAAAAATTTGATTTTTCATGCTTAAAATATTGGTATAATTTTTGGCTGGTTTTCTTGGCTAGTTTGGGAGAAAAAGAGGAAACTTTTTGGGTTTCATGTCCAGAGACGGCCGTGCTCTGGGCTGGATATGTAAAAAATGCAAAACATGACCAGAACATGGTCATGCTTGGTGCGGGTTTATGAGAAACACGACCATGCTATGAGGGAAGCACAGGGAGGAAGCACGGGCATGAAGCATGGTCAGGCCATGCTTCATGCTTCCTCACCCTTTTTCAGCGATTTTTGTTTCCTTTTTAGATCTTAACTAATCATCAATGTTTATGAAGTGATAATAGGAGTTTTATGAGTCATATATGTTAAAGAAATATGTTAATATCTAATTGATTATGTAATGCTTATTGAATTAATTATGAAAGTATAAAGGAATGATGCATGAATGTATATTTGAATGCTATAGATCACTTGTATGTGTAGCCATAAGTGAGTAAATGATGTGTGAATAGTATGAAAGAATGCAAGAGCATGTATGTTTATGCATGTTTATGATGAATTTGTTATGGCATGCATGAGAATGAATGTGGTTTATATATATATATATATATATATATATATATATATGTTTTTGTTGAGACAAGTGGCTGGAAAACATGTAAAAGACATGAGCATGGTCAGGAGAACCTTATCTAAAGTAGGGTGGCCTAGCAACAAGTGTCTCCTTTGCTGTATTGAGGCAACTGACAATCAGAATGATCCTATCTGAAGAAGAGTGGCCTGGCAACATGTGTCTCCCTTACTGTATTGAGGAGACTGACAAGTCCAAGATGACCCTTACCCACTAAGGTGATCCGGCAGTATGCGGCATCTTATGGAGGTAAGACGACTGAAGAGTTGTGGCTGTGATATAGTACAAGGATAGAGAACGCCCTACAGCCTAGAGTGGTCAATGTAGGAAGGACCGCTTCGACCAAAGGCACTCAATAGTGGGTGAGTAGTTGCTCACGCCACATTATCATGCGTGATATTGATGCATAACCTATAAAAAGCATGCACGTATTTATTGTACTTTTATTGTACGAAAGAGAAAGTGTTTTCTATAGTTTATACAGCTGAACATAATACGTAAGTCTTTCATTATGCTTGTATTTATGGGATGTTGACCTTGCTGGGATTTTATACCTCACTATGTTTTCTGGTGTTATGTTCAGATCAGTAAAATGTCGTTCGTTGTGCTAACCATTTTACTGGAGCTTCAGACGGTGGACATCCCCTACTTGGGATAGTTCACTCATAGTGAACTTGTTGGTCATTAATATGGTACAGATTCTTGCTCTCGACCCGCCTCCTCCACCAACAATACCCCAGGGGTGATGGCCAGGGGAAGGACAATAGGATAGTATTATGTGTATAACCTGATAATGTAAATAGGCTAACCCTATTGTTTTGATATAACCCCATGGTACTTTGCCTTTTGGGATGTATGCTTAGTACCTCGGATTACATGTGTATTTACGCTACTAATCTTTGATGTACGTAAACTTCTGTACGTATAGTCCGGTTAAGGCATCCGGGGCTCCGTTGGACATAGTCTAGTTAGGCCCAGTGCATACAATCTATCGGGGACCAAACCCATAAGCTATATCGGAACTACCAGGGCCCAAAGTATTGCTTGCAGTAATTCTAGCCTTGCTCCTATAACATCCAATTTTATGAGAAGCTTCAGGAATAATCGAGAAATATCTGAAACAGGGCAAACCCAACCTGAGACTAGAATCCGTCGAGAGGGTGGGTACCAGAGATTAACAGATGTAGAATACCAAGCCAAACAAGATAGAGGGATCTATTTTAAATGCGACGAAAATTATAGTCCCACCCACAAATGCAAGAACCAACAATTACAAGTATTATTAGTGGAAGACGAGGAAAATGGCAATGACGAAGAGAAGGAAGAGGGAGCTGAAGAACCTAAAATAACAGCAGACACCAACCAAGTTGAAGTTTTGATCAACTCCATGGTGGGCATCGATGGTCCTAGAACGATGAAGATGCGTGGAATCATCAAGACCCGTGAAGTCATAATGCTTATAGACAGTGGGGCGACCCATAACTTCATCTCCAAGGATGTGGTAGCAGCATTACAACTTCCCATGATGCCTAATCTAACCTTCGGGGTGACTATTGGCAATAGCTACCGAGTAAAAGGGGCAGGAGTGTGCAAGAAAGTGAAAGTAGATTTACTAGGTCTAGTCATTATCCAAAACTTCATCCCATTCAAATTGGGGAGCGTAGACTTAATATTAAGAGTGGAATGGCTAAGTTCACTGGGAAAAGTGTGCACGAATTAGAGCACGTTGAAAATGTCTTTTTGTGGAAAGGAAAAAAGTTAAGTCTACAGGGTGATCCTTTCCTAACCAAGCTAATGGTATATTTGAAATTGGCGTTGAAGTCAGTGTAAGCCAGTGGGGAGGGGTACTGGATAATGTTCGGTACTATGACAATCAACCAACAGACTGACCTACCTAACTCTGAACTGCAAGATATATTATCAGAGTTCCCATCCGTCTTCGAAGCACCTCAGACTTTGCCTTAAAGACGCATTCAGGATCATGCCCTTTGGCTGAAATAGGGAGCTGAACCTCCAAATATCCAACCATACCACTACCTTCACTATCAGAAAATAGAAATAGAAAGAATTGTCTAGGAAATGCTGGCCACAAGGATCATCAAACTCAGTGTCAACCTTTTCTCCAGCCCAGTTTTGTTGGTGAAAAAGAAAGATAGAGGGTGGCATTTTTGCGTAGATTATTGTGCTCTTAATGATATTACCATCCTAGAAAAATTTTCCATTCCAGCCATCGATGAATTGCTGGATGAACTGGGGACTGCTACGGTATTATCTAAACTTGACTTAAAATCTGGATATTACCAAATCAGGGTGAAGGATGAAGACACTAAGAAAACTGCATTCTAAACACATGAGGGCCATTACGAATTTCGTGTGATACCATTTGGATTATCAAATGCACCATCAACATTTCAGTCTTTAATGAATGACCTATTTAGACCCTACTTGTGGAAGTTCATTTTGGTGTTTTTTGATGATATATTAGTCTATAGCTCAGATTGGACCTCCCACTATCTTCACCTACAGGAACCTTTCTCTATACTTCACCACAACTGGTTATATGTAAATGGTAAGAAATGTTCATTTGGTAGAAGCGAGATTTATTGTCTAGGGCATATTATCTCTTCAAAAGGGGTAGCTGTTGACCTTGACAAAATCCTCCACATAATGGATTGGCCTCAACCTCAATCACTAAAAGCTCTTAGAGGTTTCTTGGGACTCACTGGATATTAAAGGAGGTTTGTGAAGAATTATGGAAAATTAGCTGAACCTCTTACCAGGTTGCTTAGGAAAGATTCATTCAGCTGGAGAGAAGAAGCCTCCGTAGCCTTAACAAAATTAAAGGAGGCAATGACAACCTTACCAGTCCTTGCATTGCCTAACTTCCAAAAGAGTTTTGTTATGGAGTCTGATGCCTCTGGTTCAGGTTTAGGGGCGGTTTTGATGCAAGAAGGAAGACCCCTCGCTTATTTTAGCAAAGCCCTATCCCTACGAGCTTAGACTAAATCGGTATATGAATGAGAGCTAATGGCAATCATAGCAACAATAAAGAAATGGTGTCACTACTTAATGGGCAGACATTTCATCATTAGAACAGACCAAAGAAGTCTGAAATTTCTCATGGAGCAAAAGATTTTAGGGGAAGATCAACAAAAATGGGTAATTAAGCTATTGGGATTTGACTTCAAAATTCAGTATAAGCCAAGATGTGAAAATAAGGCGCCTGATTCCCTCTCCAGAAAGGAGGATGTTCAGCTAGACAACTTAGCTGTCTCCCAGGTTCACACGGTTGATTTTGACACCATAAAGGAAGAAATAAGGAAAGATGAGAAATTATGATCATAGTCTAGAAAATGTTGGTGGATCCAGTAAGCTGTCTCAATTACAATCTAATCCATAGGAGACTATTGTACAAAGGCAGGTTAGTCTTCAGTCAATCTTCACATTTCATTCCATAAAGCTTGCACGAATTTCATGTATTACCCTTGGGAGGGCATTAGGGATTTTTTTGCACTTACAAGAGGGTATCCAGTATGTTTTTTTGGGACTGCTAAAGAGGGATATTAAACACTTTGTGGCCTCTTGTGAAGTCTGCCAATGAAACAAATATCAAGTAATGCATCCTGCTGGATTGCTACAGCCTCTCCTAGGCAGAGTTCTGGTTCAATACAACCTACCACAGCTCGCTGGGAATGACTCCCTTTCGAGAATTATATAGGAAAGACCCCCCTCTTTTACTTATACACACCGAAGTCCCATCTCGTGTGGAAAAGGTTAATGAACATCTTTAAAACAAAGACATTATTCTCAATCACCTAAAGGAGAATTTGGCCAAAGCCCAACAGCAAATGATCAAATTTGCTAATGCCAAAAGAAGGGAAGTAGAATTTACAGAGGGAGAATGGGTCTTCCTCAAACTACAGCTATATCGCCTACACTCCCTGGCCAAGCTGTCCAATGAGAAGCTGAGTCGTAGATTCTACGGGCCATACCAGATATTGGAAAGAATAGGACCTGTGGCATATCGATTAGACCTTCCATCTATTGCACGCATCAATCTAGTGTTCCATGTTTCACAGCTCAAGAAATGCCTTAATAATGAAATAACTAGCCTTCCCCCTGCCTAACTCAAGAATTGGAGTTACAAGTCCATCTTGAGAAGGTGATAGATGTGCGACTTAGAGTAGATGGAACCACAAAAGTTTTAATACAATGGCAAGACTTGCCAACTTTTGAGAATACCTGGGAGCCCTATGAATTAATCAATAATGCCTTTCCTCACTTCCACCTTGAGGACAAGGTCTCACTCCTTAGGGGGGTATGGTTAGACCTCCCATAAAAAGGGTCTATCATAGAAAAAAAAATAAGAAGGGAATTACAGAAGAATTAAAAGAATTAGAAGCATGTGGAAAATATCAAAACACAAAAGGGAACAGGTGTCCAGAGGAGAATGGCCACAGGGAAGAAACGGTTAGGACAACAGAATTGGTTACGAAAAAAGGAGAAAAGGAGGAAGGGAGGAGGGGGAAGGTAGGGAGGAACTAAGGAAGAGGAAGGGGAGGCATACTGGTAGCTTTGAGAATGTTCCAGGAACTATCCTTGTTTATTGCTTTGTTTTTACTCATTTCCGCATTCAACTGAGGAGAGGAGTCCTAAGAAGATCTCTTAAGACTATCATCGAGGTACATTCTGCTCTCTATCTCTATGATATTCTGCTGTTAGATTTCTCTAGAAATAGTACCTGCTGGAGGGTCCTATCATGTACCAAACCTGCTTTTTGAGCGAATGGGTTAGCTTCCGTAAGAAATCAAACTTGAGGTTGAGTTAACTAAGCTATGGAGGCAGTTTCCCCTTATAATTTACTAGCAACTAGACACATGCTCCAATCTCCACAACACTGAGACTGCTTATCTTCGTTAGGGAATCTGTCCTGCACAAATAGAAACAAGGAAGGTGCAAGATCCACTTGAGATTTCCTATATAATTTACTTATAATTTAATGGTAATGAAACGACTCTACCTTTTCAGTCTCCTTTCACCACAATCTGAACTCCATTTTATTGCACTTCTTAACCAGAAATGTGGTCGTAATTTCCCAATTACATTGTCTTGCTGCTTTCGACGAGAATACAGTGCAAAAGATGAGTTATATGCCCATCAATTAACATTTTCAGATTATTCAGAGCTTCAAAAGTTGCTAAGAACAGAGCAGCCAATGCAAACGTGAGTATTTATTATGCTTATCTTATGGATTTTATAAAATCCACTTTTGTTGAATTATGTTTATGTCCCATACCCAAAATAAATTGCATGTGTATGCCCCTGTGGTGTGGTCCAACTTTGTCTGCAGTATTAATATTTCAACTAAGTTGAAAGTTACTGTTGCATAGAAAGAATATAACTTCTATTTTTATTCAAAGACAACTTGTATGTTACTTCACCACAGGAATATGATGATCCACACTAATCTAGGGCCTTTGACAAGATTCTCGAATTCTACTTTTATTCCAATATTGGGAGTTATCTAGTTAAAGTTTCCGTATTAACAATAACCACAGTAATGTGCTCTTTGCTGCTATTCACTGTCAGCAAGACATAATGTTATTCTTTTCTTCATTAGCAGATTGTTTTAGGCTTCTACATTAAATAGCCAATATAACTATAAGTGCAAATTGCATGACTAGAAATTAAAAGTATACAGAGAATTAACGAGGCAAAATAGTTATCTTTTTCAGGTATATGTAGGCAGTTTATATTCAAACAAAACTCAGTCCTTATTTTTTGGCAATTTCACAATTGAAGCGGTTAATTTACAGCCTAATAATTTTTTCCATTTTTTAAAATTATTATTTTTATAAATAAAGTTTTAAAAATTTATTATATCAAATAAGTAAATAGTGTTTAACCAATCTTTTAAAAAATATTTCTAGCAATATTATTAGTGATTGATCAATCATAAAAAATATATTTTATTGTCAAATTATTAGGTAAGTAATAATAATTCTGTCATTATTATTTTTATAATATATTAAATTTTTTTACTAAAAAATATTTCTTTAAAAATAAAAAAAATACTTTTTATAATTTAAAAAATAAAAATAAATAAATTCCCCCCCCCCCCTAATCACGTCGTCGAGAGCATGTAATTTTTACTAACTAAAATTACAACCTAATAGTGGGTATATTTACCCATTCTTTAAATGAGCATATTTGCCCATTTTTCAAATATAATCATTGAAGCTAATCTGATTTGCATGTCTATTCTTCTACATTAGCTACAGCAACACAGCCATCAAATCATATGTTTATTCCTTCAGATTTATTTGACATATTGGACTATGGAAGACAGCTTATTTGAAGTGCTTGACCATGTTGAAAGAGATAAATTTAGAAAAATGCAAAACCTAAAGGCTGGCATCGTTATCCAACCCTGAAATTATTTAACGATAGAGGACTCTGGACTTATTTGATTGGTCATATTCAAGGATCTTTATCAAGCCAATTTCAACTTATCATGTGGATTTTAAAACATTACAGTTGAAAAAGAAGACGACAACGAAGAGATAGGAAGAAAACCTTACCCCAATTTTTTTTATGTTGCTATAAAGCGATGGTTTACTAGTAAAGGAGATGTCGCGCATGAGGGCTGTCGCTCTTGGAGCTGTCGAAGCTTCAACGGTACACATGGGGGAAGGAGAGGAAAGAGAAGGGATGTGAATAATTTTTATGAAGAGAAGGATGAATGTGTTTGTAACGTTTTATTTTAAGAGAGTATTTTTGTTCATAATCAAATTTATTTTATGCTTTTGTTTGTTTTAATGAGAAATTTCCAATTACTGCTTCTCCATTTTAGCAAAAAAAATTACTTTTGTTGATATTTAAAAGCAAATTTTGGGTCTTCGCCAAACATGATAAAAAAAAGTTTTTTTATTTTTTTAAAATAAGTAACTTTTTTTCTTTTTCTCGAGAGAGGTACGACCAAACATGTTATAAAACTATTCAAAGTGCCGTTTCAAAATAACTGCTTGTATTTTGTATATTTTAAAAACGTCTTCTTCATCGTTGTTAAATTTCTAAAATAGCTGTGGTTTTTTCCAATCACCGCTATATAGCCGTTATTAAATAACCTTTTTCTCAGTGAAGTGTCAGTTTCAGCAATTGCATGTGGGTTTTTTCAGCAGATTTATGTAGTTTATTATCATCTCATCTGTCTCTTTCTCACTTTTTATTTTATTGTTTTGAGTTACTTTATTTTGCATTAACAAGAATCATGAATTTAGATCCAATCAACTTGCTAAAAAATGGGTCAGGACTGAGGCCAATTATGAAGATGTGAAACTCTTGGGAATGAATTTTTCATCAGTAGTATATAAATGTACAATCAAGGCAAGGATCACTTGTGGAACTTGTTCTTGATCCAATTGAAAATAATAGTGAAATGTGGCGTAAATGTTTGGTTGGTTTCCTGTTAAACCAGAGAATGTTTTCTACTCATAGAATGCGAAGAGAGAATGAGCATGCATAGCAGCTTCAAAATGTCGTGAAGGTAGTAGGTAGAGAGACTAGATATATTTTGTATTCTATTTTGTATCAGAAGATCCTCTCTACATGCTCAGGAAGTCTATGGGCTATTGATGGTGCTCTCTTAATTATGGATGCATGGAGATCAAATATGGTTATGAGAAATATGATAATTTCCCAGTCTGAAATTTGGATTCAGTTATGGATGGTTCCACTTGAATATCAATTCCCTAAAATTGCTTAAACACTGGGGTTGATGATTGGTGAGCCTAAGGACATTAACTAGCTAGCATGATAGGTTTCAAAGAAATATTATATTCATGAGGATTAGAGTGATAGACCCATGGAAACCGTTAGTGATGGTTTCCGTATTAAAGTTGGATTATAATACCAAGGTGTGGATTTAGTGCAGATATGAGAGTTTTCAAAATTTGTAAAATCTGTGGTAGGTTGGTCATTTTCCCAAGTAATGCTAATGGACAGAAGAACAAATTCTAAATGCTTTACAGAATCAAGCTGAGACTATTATGAGTAGGTTTAATGTTGGCTATCATATTTCGATATCACAGATTCATTTTGTTAATAGTTCTAAGGTTTTTCTCAAGATGATTCATAGAAAAATGACTAAAGTCAAGCTGTATGAAATAGAAAATGATGTTGTTCATTCCTCAAGGGAATTACCTCCTACTACTTATGGTTTTGATAATTTTTTTTGAATTACAGAATGTTGTTCACCCTTATTTCACAGTTCAAGCAGATCCTTCAAAGGAAGTTAATCCAAACTCATCGCCAGTTTTTTTCACTGAATAACAATCAGTCCGATTGGAGGAAGGTATGCAGTCCAGTCTTGAAAGTAGGTCTTTTGATGACCAACATGTTGGATAACAACTACTCCATTGACCCATCAAACCCTCCTAATTCAAACACGTGGGTTGATATCATGGATACTTCATCGACGAAGGGTGACTAGATGGAGCTTGATGAAGAGGGAGGTGCAATAGGTGGCGGATTGGAAGGAAAGACTTGCACTAACGGCTATGAGGTGGCAGAATTTCAACAGTGCATGCATGCTTGCGATGTGGAAGTCTTTGTCGGTCCCTCAGATGCAACAATGGTGACACATAATGACTCAACTAGTTCTAAGCAAGGAATTAAATTTTCTTTCTTTTCCATCGAAACGACCGAAACGTTTCCGTTTCCTGAGTTACCGATGCGAAACGGAGTTATCGAAACGAAACGAAATGTTTGTTAAAGAATTATGCTATTTCAATTAAAATTGCTATGTTTTGAAATGTTTCGGTAGAAATACTCTTGTTTCAATGGAAATTTTGGTGAAAATACTCTTATTTCGAGTTGTTTCAATAGAAATACTCTTGTTTCGAGTTATTTCGATAGAAATACTCTTGTTTCGAGTTATTTCGATGGAAATACTCTTGTTTCAATGAAAATTTTAGTGAAAATACTCTTATTTCGAGTTTTTTCAATAGAAATACTTTTGTTTCGAGTTATTTTGATGGAAATACTCTTGTTTTGAGTTATTTCGATGGAAATACTCTTGTTTCGAATTATTTCGATAGAAATACTCTTATTTCGAATTATTTCGATGGAAATACTCTTGTTTCGATGAAAAAGTACTAAATTAGTTTGAAAAATAAAAAAAATTAACAATATAAAAGTAGATGAAAATAGCATTATATCATATCTAACACTAAGTTACTTTCTCTCACAAGTCACAACACTTTTATTAACTTCATACTCTCTCCCTTTATTCTTATGACATTATTTTCCTTCATTATCTTTATTTTAAAGAGGAAACTACAAAAATGATACAAAGAGATATTGAAAGGCAAAGAGAGAGAAATATACCTAAAGATAGAGATAGAATTATGGTCGACAGAGAAAGAGACTTAAATATAAATGTCACGAAAGAGTTAAGAAGAAGATAGAGAGATAGATGCAATAAAGATATTGTTGTTGAATACTATTAAGATTTGAGTTGAAGTCCCTACTGTAGTAGTATGTTTACTTACTATTTAATTATAGACATTAATTCAAATTAATTTTAATATAATTTTATATATCTATATTATTAATATTATGTTAAAATCTTTTAAAATTTAAAAAATATTATTTGAAATTATTTGAAACGTTTTTTAAAAAATCTTCCGTTTCATCAAAATTTTCAAAACGTTTCGAAATGTTTTCGTTTTTAGAGTCACCAAAACGATACCTCAAAATGAAATTTAGTACCTTAGTTCTAAGCGGCACGTCTACAAATGTATTTCCCCTTGCTCCACATGTTATGGATCGAACAGTTTAAGGATGAATATATTAGGGATATATAAAATCAAATAAAATTGATTAAATTACTCTAAAATAAAAAAAAATAATTTTAAACAATTTAAATTGTTTTTTTATATAAGAATAAAAAAATTTGATTTAATTTTTAATTAAAAATTTTTTTCAATCAAATTAGATCGGAATCGATGTAATAATATGTTTTTTATATATTTAAATTACTTTAAATTATTGTTTCATCTGCCTTTGACGAGATTTTTCGGCACGCTGCAGTCTTGCACGTCTGGTCACATCTCGCTTAAATATTTTTCACTGTACCATTTTTATAATAAAAATAGTATTTCACTATCATGTGAATTCATTGCTTTTATTTTACAAGACGTTGGCATTATCAGGTGAATTCCCCGGCATTACATTATGTATAATAAAAACTATTATTTCGCTATACCATTTGAAAAAAAGAATGCAGTGTGTAAGTGATAAATTCTCTATGTATAGCTACCATTAGTTCCCCTCTCTCATCTTCCCCATTATTCAGACCCTCCACTCTAATTCTTCTCTATCTCTTCCAAGTGTTGTCCCCATATACTGCTCCACATTTTGCCTTCTGCTGTTTTGCCTACTCCAGCTGACTTTGACATACATATTCCTTAAGTCCATGACCTCCAAACTATCTGCGCACAGTCCATCAAGCTGGGCTATGAATGTCTGGTCATGAAGGATGTCACGACTAAAACCAACTTCTCTCAAGTCGCTGTGAATCCTAGAATAGAGCAATTTTAATATTTAGAATAAAAAACATCGGATGAACCGAACTAAATTGAATTAATTAAATTGATTTTTTACCGATTCGGTTTGGTTTAGTTTTACATATTTCAACTAAAATAAGTTTTTTTTTTATTAAAAAATTTGTAATCAATTTAATTTAGTTGAAACTTTAAAACTGATCAAATCAAACTAACGTGCACGTACATGAATTGGTTCTTGGTGCCTGAGGTAGGTACCTTAATTGATTTTTTTTACAAATGGGATTACTCCTTTAGTTAGGTGGCGACAGGCTCAATTTATTTCTTAATATTTCGGAGCCTATTTGTTTCGTATAGGATTTGCTATTATTGGGCTTGGGTCCAACATACCCGCTAGGATACAAGAAGACGACCTTATGCTTTATGCCTAGTTACAGTGGGCCCTTAATAAGTTTAATGAGTTGTTTCACCTTTGTTTGGATTTGTTTTTAGGGTTTGTTCTTAGAAAAAATGAGGATTATTGTTAAATTGCATACAATTTTTTTCTGATTAGAATTGACCCATATTTTCATTTTTGGTGCAGGTATATGACCATTAGCAAGGTTAAGGAAGGAAACTAACCAAGAAATGGATGAAGGATTGAAGATTGAACGGAAGGAATTGAATATCACGTACAACAATGAGACGTAACGTCCTGACGTTGGAAGCAGAATAGAAGATCCCCATTATATGTAACATCATGACATTGCATATGAATGCTATGACAATGGGGCCTTTCACTAACTTATTGTATTTTGACCTATTTTCCTCCAATTTTGTAATAGTTATAAATAGGCAACCTAGAGCTTTATATTAGGAGTTCATTCTCTAACTTTTTAGAGCTTCCAAGAGGCAAAAGATGGCACCTGAGTTAAAGATCATTAGACTGATCAAGAGATTATTTTAGGGAGTGAGATTTGATAAAATTTCATCTATCTTCTTCATCTTCTCTTCATCTACTCCATATAAATGCATGCCATGTGTAGACTATAAGAGTTTGATCTAATTATTTGAGTTTCTAAATTTTTCATTAATTATTGTGATAACTCCTAAATTTGGAGTTGTTTAGCCTATATTTTCATATGAATTTGCTTGTCCTTTCCTTTGGGTCAATTTGAGTTTAATTGTTTATTGTTTGGCGATAATTTGTTAAATGATGATTAGGTGACTCTAGGTTATAAATTAGTGTAGGTAATGCTTAATTGGAGCCTAAAGGTTGGAAAAAAAACGTATGGTGAAGCGTAAGGAGACGAAAGTACATAAATTTAAGTAACAGTAGCGAAGTAAATCAAAATTTTAACCTTGAAGATGGCTTTGGATTTGATTGAATTTGGTATCAAATTGATTTTCTTTGAAAGAGCTTTTCTAAGGGCATTTTATACACCTTGAAACTCCAACCAGAGAGAGTTATGACTATTTAAAGAAGGAAAGGTTAGGCGCTTATCTCCGTGCCCATTGCGATGAGCTATTTACGAAGGAATGGCATCTCCGTGCCCATTGCAATAAAGGTGTTAAAATCTTTGAAATAACTTATATGCATGTGATCCCAATTATATATATGACCCCTAGGGCTTCCAAAATATATTTTTCACCTTGAAAAGGGCTAAGAGACAGGGGAAAAGAGGTACCACACAAGGGGGAATCAAGATCAAGAAGATGGGGGATTTTCTAAGTTTTGAAAAATTGGAATAATTCTCTATTCTTTTCCGCATACTTTTTCTTTGATTTTGATTAACTTTTCTACAATTGAGATGTTTATTCTACTTCCTATGGAGTATATTTTTAGTTTCTAGGGAATTAATGGATCTTATTATATAGTTTGATTTTCATACATTTCTTTTAATTATTTTCAATATAATATGAGTTGTTTATTCAATTCTATTCTTAATGCTTTTAATTGTGTGAAAACAAATTAGATGATTAGTGTTGTTGTTTTAATTAAAACTCGTAAGTGTACAAATCTATTGGAGTATAGATTAGTTGTATGCAAAGTTAATCACATGAGGATTGTCAATTGAAAAGAGACTTCAATTTAGACCTAAAATAAATAATTATAATATAATTGTTAGAAAGTTTATTTTGTGATAATAATATTAAACTATATATGCAAGAAACTTATATTCTCAAATTAAATTAGAATATATTCAAAGTAAAGATATATGCTAAAAATAGTGAATACACTTTTGGTATATTAAATAAAGATAAAATCAACTCTTTTATTACTCAATTGAAATTCTCACATGAATGAGATTCCATTTAGAAGATGTGTTGTCTTAAAATCACTTGGGTTTATATATGAATTACATTTTTCTCCTTTTTATTGTATTACTAATAATTGAGACATTCTTGTAAAATCAACTCAAGCATACATTGTGCTAATTATCATATTATTTATAATAAATCAATATTGATTCAAATATTTATTGTGTCACATATTGTCTACAATGGATCAAGATTCATACTTTATAAGATTAAAGATGATAAGATGTGAAAGGAAAAAGATTAATGAACATAACAAGAAATACGTGACAAAGCCAACCATTAATAAATAACAAAAAAATAAGGAGGTAAATATAACATCAAATATAAAAATTGAATTCTTAATTAAGAGTTAAATAAATGATTATTATCTAACCAAGATTTTCCCCTTTTCACTTTAACATATGAAGATTAGTTATCCATTACCAAAGTAGGAAAGAAAAATTGATGATGAACATGCATGATGATATTGTGAAAGAAATTAATGATACCAAAATGTTTAAAGAAAGAAGCATATTACAATAACTTTGAACCAAAAAACTCCTTCAAGACCCATTCCCCCTAGCTCACAATATCCCTCTATTCATAGTTACAATTGATGGGTAATTTTTAATAATAGTGGGTAAAAAATTCACTATTGAGACTTTTGAATCTCCTCACGTGCAACCAAAGTAACCCTTAAATCAAACGTTGAATTTCACCGAATTTGCTACCTATGTAAAAATAAAAGTTATAGAAAATTTTGTCATATTTTCAGAATAGTTTAACACGTACATATTGGATATGTACTTTGTGAGTAATGGTCAAAATATTAAGGTAAGGTCGAATTAGATTGTTATAGCAAGCATATTCTCATATGGCCTAATTTTGGCACCTTTAATATTATAATTTCAAAATTATTATGAGATACAATTTTGAATATAATTTATTCTAATTTTCATAGGATAAAAAATTGTATTAATCTGAATTTTGGGTGAGAAAATTATGCCTATTTTTCTGACTTAAGTATTTATCCCTTATCCTACGATGCTGGGTGTTCTGTCTTGAATTTTTATACTTTTGATCTTTTGGAAATGCAATCATAAATCAAGATTGGCTTTATGTACATATCCACTAGGATATGTATCAAAAGTCAATAAAATATTGTTCAATGACTCTTTACTTAGACTATCTTTAATGAATTGAATTTTGTCTTCTCGATTTATGTATATCGTTTCCAAAGTACAACAAATTTGCTTCAATTATTCATATTGATTTTGTTTTCTATTGTTCTTTCCAACTATAAAAGATACACAAAACCAAAGATAAATAAGAAAAATAAGTACTTAAAGATAGCAAAAAGATAAGATGAAAATTTTAATTTATCAGTAGAAGACTCATTTATCAAACACCCCCAAACATAATATTTTGTTTGTCCTCAAGTAAAACATATAAATTTCAAAATTCAAAATATGAGTGAGTGATGAGTTGTCTTTGATTTACTAAGCATTCCTTAAAGATTTCAAGAAATTTGCAACAAAGGAGAATTGCAAGAACCAGAGATTATAGAATTTTAATTCAAATGCAACTCATCATTTACCCTTGAATCACAAGTGCGTGTGGGGTAATCTCATGACATTAAAATTATTGTAATTATATAAGTTTATGTAACCAAATATTTGGATCATATCTCCAAATATGAGTCTGGGAATCTAAAAATTTATTTTTCATGTCACTCTCTACTAATATAGATTAATCATAACACTTAAGATCATGGACAATTCCATTAGACTTGTAATGTATGGCATAGGTTAAAGTTAGATAAAAGAATTTTAATGAAAGCTCAATTCACTCTACAATATAAATGATCATTTAAGTCATTCCAAACAACTCTTAAGATTGTTTTGTGAACTCAACCTTATTCACAACCCTATTTTATTTACTCACACATTGTTTTTCTTTTTTGTAAGTAAACACCCCTAACTTATTTATTTAGAGAGTAATAATTTTTCTTTTTTTTTTTCTTTTTTAATCTGAACTCCTCCCATCCACCCTTGAACCATTTGGTTCTTGATATAACTTTTCAAATGATCATTCCTATGAGTGAAAGGTAAGATTTAGAAATATTTTTGTTTAGAGCCTTGATAATGATATATATATATGTACAAGAAAGGATTAACATCAGTTCAAAATAGATTGCTAGGGATGGCATAATGTATAGGTTGGTTTGAAAAACACAAATGACAACAACAATGTCTAATTCATTTCTTAAATGAAAAGTAGTCTAAAATTTTGTCTCAAGTAATAATTAAACAAGTTCTAGAGTTTTATGTGATCATAAGTCATATTTAAATCACCTAAACCTTTTCTAAATAGATAATCAGTTAAATTTAAAAGATTAAGTGCTCAAGATATAGCGATTCTCGAGTAAAACATAAGTTACAATAAAGTGCACACTCATAGATAATACCTAAGGTTTATCTATTTTCCAAAGGCTACAAACACTTTAAATCATTTTTATCATTGGTGCTAGTTTTTCCTAATCCAAAACATCACTCAAAATTTTTTTTTGAAGATGAACATACAAAAAATTTTGATATGTTACCTGAAAGGAGATTTAAGGAAAAAATGAATATGCAATAAACTAAGCAGAAAATAAAAATTATTCAATCATATACTAAAATAAGTTTCAGATGAAACTTTAAGTCCAATTTGTGCTTTATATGGCTTTCCAACATCCAATTTATTTGAGCTATGGTTGGATTAGGTACATGAATAAATTTTTATAATGTATCAATCAAGTCATTAACATTTTTGCAGAGATAAGTATCTATTGTGCCAAGTATGAGATAAAATTTTTGCTCCACATCTTGATCAAGAAAAGACAATAAGCTATCAAAGAAATTGTTAACATTTAACAAACCTATGAATTTATGATGGATATTTAGTTTTGCCCAAGAAGTTATTTGAAAAATTTCTTCTAAGGTGCCAAAATCACTCAGTAAGGTAATAAAAGCATCAAAATTGCTCATCATTTTAACAATGCATTTGTGCATAAAAGATACCCTTAATTCTTTCCCAACTGTTTTTTCTATGAACTTTGCTATAGTTATGAGTGTAGAAATAATTCCTAGAACTTGGCTTCTTCCTAAATGTGCAGCTGTTGACACACATCCTATTAACCAAAGGCTACCTCCACTATAGACTAAGTAGATTTTTCTCTTAGTTAGTACCCTATCCAAAGGTCGTGTTGCTCTCACAAATTCTCCATTTTTTTCTAGGACTAGAACCACAAAATGCATATGTGTTTTGAAATCAACGACCAACGGGTCCCTCCATATCTGCACTTACATCTGAGTATAAAAGTAAAAGTAATAAAGTGTATATTTATAGAACTTAGAAAGGGTACTAATACATCAGCTATATGATAAATCAGTGGTTGTCAGTTGAATTAAAGATGAAAAAAATTCAAAAATGATGGCACTTGTGTACATGTATAGGTAGTTATAATTGTGACTCACATCTTCCTCTAGTTCTACATTCAGTAACAACTTCAATGCCATCTATGGGTCAAGGATAGGCTTCCCATCCAATTTTATTATAAATTGGTAAGCATGATATTTTAAAGTTAGATTCTTAAGACTGTATCTTTTGTGTTCTTTTTGAAAATATGACCATAGATGAAGAATAGCTTGATATCCATTAGGATGCATATCAAGAGTCAATAAGATATTGCCTAATGACTCTTTACTTAGGCCATACTTAATGAAGCAGATTTTATCTTCTCGATTTATGGATGCCATTACTAAAGAATGGCAACATGTGTTGCAACTTTCACATCCACATTTGCAGCAGACACATAGTCTTTTAATTATGTTTTTTAGCAAAACTGCTTTTTCCTAAACTAAGCATGTAAGAAATGAAACCATTTTTAAACTTACCTACCAATTGTACCTTAACTTTGATTAACCAACGAATACCAATAGGTATACCCATGTTAATTAATAGCCCTAATCTTTCAAATCATTCTCTATAAATTTTTCTTAATGCATTTGATGAGAGAGAAGGAAAATTATTTTTCAATTTTACGAGTATGTCTTCCATTTAAAAAAAAATTAAAGAAAGACCAAAAGCAACAAAAACATGAAAACAATGGAAATTTGAAAGGAAAAGACAATAAGGAAAAAAAAATTAAATAAAGAAAGATCGCATGTAGGTAGCTTGCACAACAACCTCTGACAAAAAACAACCAAAGGAAGCAAATCAATCCTAGTAGACATGATTATGCAAAAATGTCTCCTTCACCTCTAGGTTACGTAACCCTAATGATTTCTATATTTAGCCCTTGACTTTAGACACATCACTATTTAAAATTTTTTTAATCTCCACTGCACCATGTGGATAAACAGTACGAATAAGGAATAAACCTAACCACCAAAAAAGTAGTTTTACTGTGAATAGATGTAAACAAGAATTATATAAAAGGACATTTTGACCTATAATGAGTGGTTTTCTCAATATATTTTTTTCATGAAAAACTTTCATTCGATCCTTATACAATATTCGCTTTCATACGCATCATTCCTTATTTCTTCTAGTTTATTAAGTTGAAGCTTCCTATGAGAAATTCCTTTGTCAAAAGTAAAGTTCAATTGTTTGATAGCCCAATAAGCTTTATGCCCTAATTCTATAGGTAAATGACAAGACTTCCCTTTCACAAATTGGTAAGGAGACATTCTAATATGGATTTTAAAAGTAGTACAATAAGCTTAGCATTAGAAAGTTTCAAAGACCAATCTTTTTTATTTGGGTTAATCGTTTTCTCTAGAATGTGTTTAATTTCCCTATTTAAAATTTCAACTTGACCACTAGTTTGTGGGGGATAAGGGGGAGCAACTGTATGTGTAATTCCATATTTTTTCATTAAAGGCTCAAAATATCTATTGTAAAATTGTTTCCCTCCATTGCTAATGATAGTTCGTGGTATACCAAATCATGAAAAAATGTTTTCTTTAAAAAATTTCACCATAATGTTGTGGTTTATTTTTCTATATGCAAGAGCCTACACCCATTTTGACACATAATCCATAGCAACAAAGATGTATAGATTGCCAAATGAATTAGAAAAATGTCCCATAAAATTAACTCCCAACCATCAAATATTTTAATAATAAGGGTGGAAGTCAAATGCATAATATTTCTACGTAAAATATTGCCTAATTTCTAACATCATTCACAAGAACTACAATACAAATAGGAATCTTTAAACAACGATAGCCAATAAAATCCACATTGCAAAATCTTTACAGTAATCTTTTTAGCACTAAAATGACATCCAGAAGCATAATCATGACAGAAGGAGATAACACCATATTGCTTACTCTTAGGAATACATTTCCTAATGATTTGATTAGGACAATATTTAAATAAGTATGAATTTTTCCAAAAGAATTTATTTACTTTAGTTAAAAATTTGACTCGATAGTGCTTACACTAATGTGTAGGCATTTAACCTGTGTAAGATAATTAGTAACGTCAACAAACCAAGGTAACCGGGAGATAACCATATGTTGCTAATCTAGAAAGGATTCTCTAATAGGCAAGTTATTGTCAACAGACTTAACTATCAATCTAGACAAATGATAAGTTACAACATTTTCAGAATCTTTCTTATCTTGAATCTCTAGATCAAATTCTTACAACAACAATATCCATCTTATAAAACATGTTTTAGAATCCTTCTTAGAGACAAGATATTTAAGCGTAGTATAATATGTAAAGATTACAACCTTAGATCCTAATAAATAAGATATAAACTTGTCTATAACAAATACCATGGCTAATAACTTTTTTCTGTCATAGAATAATTCAATTGAGTATTATTAAGAGTTTTACTAGCATATTATATCACATAGTAACTTGTCCAAATGCTAACCTAACATAACTTCAATTGTAGAATCAGAAGCATCACACATGATTTCAAATGAAAGTTTCTAATTGAGTGATCTAATGATGGATGCAGAGATAAGAAACAATTTAAGCTTCTTAAAATCTTGGATACATTCTTCATAAAAGATTAAAAGTACATATTTGGCAAGCAAATTGCATAAAGGTCTAAAGATTTTGTTGAAATATTTGATGAATCTACAATAAAACCCTACATGGCCTAACAGAAAACGTATCTCTTTCTTTGTCTGAGGCAGTGGAAGACTAGATATCAAATCAATTTTGGCCTTATCCACCTCAACGCCATGATGAGACACAATATACCTTAAGACAATTCCTTTTTAAACCATAAAATGACATTTTTCCTAATTCAAAACAAGATTCTTTTCTTTCCATCTGATTAAGACCAATCTTAAATAGTGTAGACACTCTTTAAAACTAGACCTATGCACAGAAAAAGCATCCATAAGCACTTTTAAAAGTCATTCTACCATGTTAGAAAGTATCGTTGAAAAATGGCAAGTGCATTTCACAATCTATATGGCATTCAATGGTAGTAAAATATTCTAAAAGGACAAGTGAAGGTAGTCTTCTCTTTATCCTCAAGTGCAATAGGAATTTTGTTGTAACTAGAATATCTATCAAGAAAATAATAGTATGCAAGTCCAACCAATCTTTTTAGTATTTGGTTTATAAAGGGAAGTGGAAAACGATCTTTACTTATGACAACATTCAACTTGCAGTAGTCAATACAAACCTGCCACCCAATTTGTACTCTAGTGGGAGCTAGCTCATTATCTTTCTTCTTGACAATAGTTATGCTAGATTTCTTAGGTATTACCTAAACAGGACTGACCCATACACTTTCAAAAATTGGGTAAATGATACTCATATCTAAAAAAAATGTGTTTTCTGGACCTTATGAAACATTGCTTATTATTATAGCTTAGACTTAGATAAAGAACAAAAAGTTGAACTCATTAGAATCCTTAGTGAGCAAAGAGAAGCCATATAATCGGTTTGGTTTGGTTCAGTTTTAGGGTTAAACCCAACCAAAACAATTATAAAAATGTCTAAAACATTTGGGCTTGTCAAATTGGTTTGAGTTAGAGGAATCAAACCAAACCAAACCTATTGGTAATTGGTTTGGTTTGTTCATCGATTTTTTAACATCAAACTATACAAATTTTAAAACTATTTAAAATATAATAAATTATTAAATATACTTAAAAATACCAAAAAATTAATTAAATTCTTACCTTTTTGGAGGACGAATGAATGAACATAGAAGGAAGCATAAAAACTATAAGAAAAAGAGAGGAAATGGATGAAAAACAAGTGAAGAAGGAAGAATAGAGAGAAAAGAATGAAGTGGAAGTGAAGGAAAAAGAAAATGGTGCTTTTGGAGAAGGAAAAACCAAACCAAATGGGTGAAGAGAAAAATGTAAAAGGAAAATACCATCATGCCATGCTTTGGATTCTTTCTTTTGGGAACATGCTATCATGCCATTTTTGGTTGGTACACTACATGCTATTATACCATTTAATAAATGATATTAAAGTTATAATATGTATTATATATAATTGGTTGGTTCATTTTAGTTTAGTTGAGATTCTCTCTCAACCAACAATGAAACTAAATCAATTGGCTTTCACTAACTAAAAAAATTAATTTAAACGACACATTTTTGTTTTATTATTATTTTGGATTGGTTCGGTTTATTTCAATCAATTTTGTTTAGTTTAGATTGGTTTTGTATACCCCTAGAATCTAGTAAAGGTTTCAATTCTAATTAGGGTAGTTTTTCTACAAATGATAGTGGAGCAGACTTAAAAGATGAAAATGTTTCAATCTTAGCTTTCCGTTTATTAGTATCCATTAGTGGTGTGGTCTCTAACAAAGATTTTGCTTCATTAACCAGACAAGCTTTATCTATATTTATGTTAAAGTGAGCCAATCATTTCTTTAGAGATTCATTACCAAAAGAGTTTAAAAATGAATCATAAATTTCATTTTCAATCATGTTGGTTTCACGCAAATTATCCATGCCCACAAGTTGACAAGAAATATTAAAAATATTAAGTTCAATAGTCATATTTTCAAAAGAAAAATTTAACACTCAATTGCAACAATTAATGATTACATTGGATGTTGTTAGAAATAGTTTGCCCAAAATGACAAGAATTTGGGTATCTACATTCTGAACAGGTTTAATGTCAAGAAAAATACAATCAACTAAAATATATATTTTATCAACCTTAATGAGATAACATATTCTATGATAACTTTAGAAATTTTGGTAGACCTATAAGCTAACTAGAAAGTTGGTGTAGGTTTCAACTTTATTTATCCAAGTTTCACAAACATAAAGTATGACAACATATTCACATTTGCTCCTAAATCAGGTATGGCTCATTTAATCATATGGTCACCTATTAAATAAGAAATTATAGGACAACCAGAGTCTTTACATTTGACATGGGTTTTTTTGTTAGATTATGAAACTCACATGTTCAGTCAAAAATATTTTTTTGGAACATTTCCCTTATATTGTACAAATATCTTTCAAAAACTTTGAGTATATAAGTACTTTTTTGATAGCATCAAAGAAAGAGATGTTAATGCTAACTTGCTTAAACACCTCTACAATGTCACAATATCGAGTACTTTTCTTGATTGTAGCAATTTTTTGTGAGAATGGAGCTTTAAGGGCACAAGGTATATGTTCACTTTTATTCACATTTGAGTAATTAAACTTTGACTTTGCATATAACTCTATTTTTCAGGTTCTGGCATAGGAACATGGCTATCAATGACATTTCCAGATCTAAGAGTTGTTATGAACTTAATTTCTTCATTAAAATTTGTTGATGATCCTACTTTAAATTGACCCTTAGGATTAGGAATAGGTTGACTAGAAAATTTCTCTTTCTCCTTCTCTCCTCAAATATTGACTAATTGATCCAATTGTGTTTCAAGCTTTGAGATAGTTTGAGTATTAGATTGAAAAACTTCCTGGGTTGACTGTATGAATTGTTGCAAGGTATCTTTCAAAGACTATCTTCTTTGTTATGGTACCTCGAAAGGAAAAGCATGTTGAGGAACTAAAGGATATAATTTAGGAGGGGAAAATTGTTGCCCTCCTTGATTTATTGAAGGTTGATTTTGTATTAATGGAAAGTTTAGGTAATTCCTCTAATTTGGATTATATATGGGTGCAAATGGGTTGTTTGATGGCTTTCCATAAGATTACTTGCTCAGAGAATGCCTCTTGTTAAGCTAGTGTGGACAGAAAAAATTATACAATATGAGATGTACTAAAACATAAGGAACATGCGTCTTTTTTAGTATTGATAGAATGGTTCGAAGTGTGGCTTAAAGCTAAAGTTTTTACCTTTCTAGTAAGGCTAGCGAAGGTAATTCTCACATCTGTGTGATCATTTACTTCATAAATTCCTCCCATTCTTGGTGTTTAAGACTTTATATCCCTTGGGTCTATGCAATTCCAATGTTGATAGTTTTTAAACAAAGATTATAAGGATCCCCAAGCTTCAACCTCATTTAATCATAAAAAAATTCCACCATGTATGCTTTGGATCATTTGATGATTTGATGGAGCCAAACTATCATTGAAATATTTCACAAGTCTCAAAATTTCAAAGGCATGATGAGGACATTTCAAAAAAAAGGTCATTAAATCTTTTACAACACTCAAAACATTGTTCGCCATCGTAGATTTCTTTCTTAAGGGCATCAGTTTTAAACATGGAATTTTTTTTTACTAGAAACTTATTTACCAATTGGTTTCAACTAGTAATAGTTCCTATATGGAAGGAATTTAACCATTCTCTAACTTTATCTTTTAATGAAAATGGAAAATTTTTAAGTCTAATTGACTCATCATTAAAATTCTAGAAGCGAAATGTTAAGCATATTTCAAGAATTTTTTTTAGTATGCATGTATAGGTCTTCTTTCTCTAAACTGAAAAATGATGGTAAAAGTTGGAGTATGGCTAGTTTAAGTTCAAAGTGAATTGCATTAGTTTGTGGTAACATAATACAATATGGAGTATTGGTTATAGAAAGTGAGAAATATTCTATGTAAGTTTTCTCATGTGCAACTTATTCTTTCATTTTTTATGGTATCCAAATAAAGTCTAATGTTTCAATTCTTGCACTAATAGATGAATCTCAGCTTTTCTTTACCAAATAATTATCTTTACCACATTCCCAAACATATATAAACTATAAAAAAAAGTAGAAACTAATATTTCCTAATTAGGAAAGAGCATCTAATAACACTACACAATGTTAACTACTAGTAACAAAATGCAAATACCACAAAAACACAAGAAAAGAAAGTCAAAAAATTATGCAACAATGATTAATCTTTTTTTAAAAAAAATATTGGTAATAATGGGTAGTATGTAATCAGTAGATTCCCTGAAAAGTATGAAAGAATTATAATGGTTTCACTTTAAATCCATATTCCTTAGGCACCTTTATCCATGTTGACAGAATTAACCAATTTTACACACCCAAATTACCACACCAATTTTCAAGAAACAATTCTTTATAAACAAAATTCTATACAAAGAATAAACAAATACTATAAATTATAACTAGTGGAAGAATTATACTTACTTGAATCCAAATAGCTTTTCGTCGCATTTCCTAACAAATATGCCAAAAGCTTATTGTTATTTTAATTAAAATTCACAAGTGGTATGTAAGGTCAATACCATGAGGACTACCAATTGAAAGGAGACTCTAATTTAAACTCAAAATAAATAATTCTACATAGTTGTCAAAATATTTGTTTTATGAAAAGAATGCAAAAAAAATATGTTCTCAAATTAAATTGGAATGTATTCAAAGTAAATATGTATACTGAGGCTAGGGGATCCACTCTTGGTATATTAAATAAAGATAAACTCAACTCTTTTATTACTCAATTAGAATCTTCACATGAATAAGATTCCATTCATAAGATATGTTATCTTAAGTTCACTTTGTTTTATATATGAAATACATTTGCCTTCTTTTTATTGTATTATTAATAATTGAGTCATTCTTGTAAAATGAATTCAAGCATATATTGTGCCAATAATCATATTGTTTATAATAAATCAATATTGATTTAACCATTTATTGTGTCAAAAATTGCCTACAATGGATCAAGAATCACACTTTACAATGTTAAAAATGAGAAAATGTGAAAGAAAAATATTAATGAACATAACAATAAATAGGTGGCAAAGCCAACCATTAACAAATAAAAACACGAAGTAGGTGGCAAAGCCAATAATTAATAAATAACATAAGAAAATAAGGAGGTAAATACAATGTCAAATATAAACATTGAATTCTTAATTAAGAGTTAAATAAATGATTATTTTCTTACCAAAAGTTTCACCTTTTCACCTTAGCATATGAAGATTAGTTATCCACAATCAAAGTAGGAAAGTAATTGAAGATGAATAAGCATGATGATATTATAAAAGAAATTTTAGGATAACAAAATATCTAAAGAAAGAAGAATATTACAATAACTTAGAAGCAAAAGCCTCCTTCAAGACCTGTTTTCCCTTGGCTCGCAACATCCCCCTATTTATAGTTACAATTGGGGGGTCATTTTCAATAATGATGGGTAGCAAAGTCACATAAGTCAATGTTGACACTTTTGGATCTCTTCAAATGCGATGAAAGTAACCCTTGAATTAAGCATTGAACTCCACCAAATTTGCTGCCCATGTGAAAATAAAAATTGTAAGAAATTTTGTTATATTTGTAGAATGGTATGGCACATACATATTGGATATGTACTTTGTGAGTAATAATCAAAATATTGGGCCAAGGTTGAGTTGGACTACAATAACAAGCAAATTCTCTTCTAGCCCAATTTTGACCTCGTTAATGTCAGAATTTCAAAATCATTGGGAGACACAATTTTAAAGATAATCGATTCTTTTTTCACAGGATTAAAAATTACATTAATCTAATTTTTTTATGAGAAGTTATGCCTTTGTTTTACTTAATTATTTATCGCTTATCCTACGACACCGAGTGTTCGACCTTAAATCTTTATACTTTAACTCTTTTTGAAATACGATCATAAATGAAGATTAGATTGATGTATATATCTACTAGAGTGCATCTCAAGAGTTAATTAAACATATTGTCCAATGACTCCTTACTCAGGCTACCCTTAATAAATTTTATTTTTTCTTCTCAATTTATGGAGATCATTTTCAAAGTACAACAAATTTGCTTCAATTCTTCCAATTGAGTCTACTTTCTATTCTTCTTTCCCACCATAAAAGATACACAAAATCAAAGATAAATAAGGAAAATAAGTGCTTAAAGATGGAAAAAAGATAATATGAATGTTTTTAATTTATGAGTATAAGACTCACTCATTGAACATTCTCAAACTTAACATTTTTCTTGTCCACAAGGAAAATATAAAATTTTTAAAATTCAAAAGATGAGTGAGTGAGAAGTTGTCTTTGACTCATGCCATCCTTAATGAAATATATTTTGTCTTCTCAATTAATGGAGATTATCCTCAAAGTACAATAAATTTTCTTTAATTCTTCCAATTAAGTCCTCTTTCCAATCTTCTTTTCAACTGTAAAAGATACATAAAACTGGTGCGTACTGTGGGCACCGCGGGTACACCCAAATTAATACCTTACCTCTCAACTAACCTGTAGTTGCAAGAGTAAGGGTCGATCCCACAGAGACTGGAATTACCTTATGTGATTCTTGAAAGAAGTTTTGATAATTGTAAGTAAATAAAGTAAAAAGAGAATGCAAGTAATAAAAGAGAGTTATTAATAATAAAGATATTGGTTTCGATTGATATCCACCGTCAAGGGATTGCAATGATCATTGACAATATAATTAATTTAACTTGAATATCTATAATTGGGATTATATCCCTGTTCCTCCTTAAGTCTAGTAATTGATGACAATCGCTTCAATTAAATCTTAATTAATAAGAAATCTATTAGCACATTGGTAAAGTCTAACCTATTAATCGCATGAAGAACTAGAGAAACTGATAGAGTTAAAAAAATATAGACACATTGGCTATATTTAATTTAGTTAATTATTCATCATAGGTTTAATGATTTATAATCCAAAATCTTTAAGTCTATTTGCCTCATGAATCACAGTAATGAAAACTTTGTTCAAAACAAAATTTAACAGTAGATTAAAACAGATAATGTACTAGTAGGCCTTCGTAACAATTATATGAATAATTATTGAAAAGAGAAGAGCAGATGAATAATCAATATTCAATTAAGATTGAACTAATAAAATTAAATCCAAATATCACAATGTATGAAGAACCTATGAGATTTAATTCTTCCTCTACCAACTAAAAGTAACTAGCCACGTAGGGCCATAAGAAAACCTAGAGAAGAATAAGAAGAAGAAATTTGAAAAATTGATCGTTGAATCTTTGGATGGATTGGATGATTTGATGCTTGCTTTCCTTCTTATTTATAGATTAGGAGAGTCCTAAATGAAGGAGGATTGCTTCTATAGTTGTTCCTGGGCTTTTAGGCTTTAATTAGGGTAAAAAAAACCTTAAAAATCGCAATAAAAATGGTGTCGCAAAGGCGAGTGTCGCAAAGACGAGTGTCGTAGTCCTCTTCTGGAGCACCACGGTGGTACAAATGCTTGTAATGGTGTGGTGTGCACTTGTGGGCACCGCGACGCTATGATTTTTCTAGAATTTACAAAATTTGTCAACATAAAAGTTGTATTCCTCTCTCTTAGAGTTCCATTGACACTAGAGTCACCTTAATCAAAGCTGAAAAAGGGGAGATATACCCAAATTAGTAGAAAAAGGTTAGGATTCATTTTGCCACACTACGATTCTGATTTTTAAGCTCTGTAACACTTTGAATTCTACTAAATTTGACAACTTGCTCAGCATCAAAGTTGTAGATAATTGTCTTATATTTTTTTAACCATTTAAACCACTTCAATTGGAGTTCATATGAGAGAGATATTTTCTAATTAGGAATGAAAGGTCTAGAATTGCTGTAATTCAGCATTTTTTCATGAATTTATTATCTTTTTCTCCTCTTTTCTTCTTCCTTTGCTTCTACAATAAAAACACAAAACAAAGATAATTCATAATCATATTTTACTTAAATCAAACAAAAATTAAGTTTAAAGGTATTAAAATCATGTTTAATTATGAACACATCAAATACCCCCACACTCAACCTTTTGCTCGTCCTCAATCAAAATAATCTCTAAAGACAAAATCAAAAATCAATATATGTAATGAGTGTTGGGCTTACCAAAATTTTGCCTCATAACATGAAAACATGCTCAAAAAACTTTTTGAAAGATCATAACCATACACGAGATTAACTCAAATGCAATCCATTATTTTATTCTTTTGAATTCTGAGTGTGTGTGTGTGTGTTTTTTTTTTGTCAATAAATTTTCTTTTACCCAAATGAGTTTATATATCCCAAAATTTTGGGTATGGATATATAATTATTTTAGGATTTCCATAGGCTTATTCTTCATGTTACTTTCCACTAATGTAGTTCAAAACTACCTCTAAGACTAATAAGGCTTTATTTAGCTTGTAATGTGGCCAGAGTATAAGGTATGATAAAGGATACCAATTTAAGATCAATCACCCAACACCACATAATTAAATTTGATCTCTTGGCTTTTTCAAGTTTGGGAAGATTTTTCCCTACACTCATTTTGTTGCTTCAATTGAATTTAATTCATTCTTTTCCGTGGTTATCTATTTCTTTTCTTTCACCCACAGCATTTATTGTTATCCTTTTTTGATTTTTCTTCTCTTTCATTTGCTTCACCTTTCCACCCTTTAGTTAATAAAGCTCTATAAAACAAATATTTAGAAAAACATAGTCATGGAGTGAGTGAATAAGGTCAAAAATAAAGATATTTATACAAAATTTGGCTTTTGGTTTATTTGTGTATATAGAAGAAAAAGTTCATTAAGCTCAAAATAGAAGAACTAAGGATATTTCATTGCTTAGGTTAGGCTTGAAAGGAATCTATCAAATAATGCCTAAATCATCTTTTAATTAATAGTATTAGCTTATGATTTCGCCTTAAGTAGCATTCAAATAAGTTCTAAAATTCTATTGAGATCATAAAATATATTTGAGGTATATAAACCTTCTCTAAGTAAAAGACTAATTAAATGCCCAAATTTATTGTGCAAAAAAAATGTTTGAGGATTCTAAAGTAAAAATAAATTGCAAAAGAGTTAAAATTGTACACAATCATGAATTTTCTACATTTTTCAAGAGTTAAAAATTTTGGATAGTCATATCATTGGCTATTGGTTGTGCCTAACAATACAAAACATAAATTGAAACACTCACACGATCACTCAACTTGCTAAATGCAATAAATGTGCATTGATAGTGAAAATAAAAAATATGATGCTCAAAATAGGGTTACAACTATTCAGGAAAATATACCTCCACCCGCACACACACTTTATATTGTCCTCAATGTAAAATTAAGATGATAATCAAGAGGGAGATATGAAGAGATTTAAGTTAAGTGAACTTTTCTGAATTTGTTTAGGGTAAAAAGAAAGTGCTGCATTACTAGACCTAGAAAATTTTTTATTTTCACTTTTTTTTTTTGAATTTCTATGTTGGGTTGCCTCCCAATAAGTGCCTTTGTTTAATGTTGTGAGCTTGACTCAAAGCTACTTATGTCATTCATGGAGGATCCTTGATGTCTACTTTTATATAAAATTTTTGGTACTGATTCGAGCCTTGAAATTCTATTGCCTGACCAGCAACCATATTAGTAATAACAAGGGGTCCAAACCAAGGGAGATATTTCTTACCTTTGCAGGGTCTAACCCCTTTGATCTCTAGAGGTTGATGCAATTCTACAGTTGGGTTTATACCTTTAAGGTTTGTAATTATTTTTGTAAGGGCACTTCCTTTTTCTTAAAGAATATGCATCAATGCCTCCTCTTTTTTAGCACCTATATTATTGGCAACTATAATAGGTGGTGTATCTCTAACTTCTAAGTATTTAAGGTGATTGGGAAGAGGTGACAGATTTGATCTAGGATCCTGCAAAACAAAAGGTGCAGTTGTTTTATTAGAATTTGGCAATGAGGTAGGGGGATCCTTACCTGTTTGTTGCACTTTTGGAGCTTTTTTTAATTCTTTATTATTCTCCTATAAGTGAACACTCAAGGCTGGTTCCTGAACCTCTTACTCTGAAGGCTCAACATCCTATGCTACAGAATCTATCATATTAATAACATAAGTAGTAAGATCTTTCATGGCACTGCAATTACTGAATTTCATAATTTTTCCTTTAAATTCTATTGTCAGTATGCCACTATGAACATCTATTATGGCCTTGGATGCTTTTAAGAATGATCTTCCTAACAAAATTTGAGTGGATTGATCACCGTTCTCTATATTAAGTACATAAAAATCAGTAGGGAAAATTAAGTCACCAACTTGCACTAAAACATCCTCAACCACACCCTCGGGAATGGTATTAGATTTGTCAACCAATTGAATTATAACACCAGTTTCTTTTAAAGGCCTTAGTGTTAAAGATGCATAAATAGAGTATGGCATGACTTTAATATATGCTTTTAAATCTAGCAGGACCTTCTTAAATTTTGTGTTGCCTATAGTGCAGGGAATGGAAAACATACATGGGTCCTTGCAATTAGTAGAGTTTTCTTTGAATAATTGCAGAAACATGTTCCCCCACTTTTTCTTTCTCAACTCCTTTCAACTTCTTCTTCCATTTTGAGTATGCAATTCCCTCAGGAAATTGGCATAATGGGATTCCTAGTTGATCGCATCTAAAAGAGGAAGATTCACCTTACACTTTATAAAGGTATCATATAAGTCAAAAGTTTTCTCATTCAATATATTTTCTTTTAGAGCTTTAGGAAAGGGAGGTGCATGGTCATATTCAAATAAAGGTGCAGACTTACCTTTTGGATTCTTACCTACCATGGTTGTATTATTTTTTTCCTCTTGCTCATTTGGTACCTCTTGCATTGGTATCTTAGCTTATTTCTCACTTTGTAGCATGATGACACTTACATTTTTCCTTCAGTTTACAACTATTTGAGAGGGCAAATTACTTGAATTTTAAGTATTCAATCGATTAACTGTGGTTGCTAATGGACTCACTTGAGTTGTCAGGTTCTGAATGTTAGCTTTTGTCTCTTGCTGGAATTTAACAGATTTATGCACAAGAGTTTTAATAATATCTTTTAAAGAATTACTTACCTGGGGAGGCCTATTTTGTGCATTCCCATATCTGAAGTTGGGATAATCCTTCCATCCGAAATTATATGTATTAGTATAAGGATCATACCTCTTTGGTTGGCCAGGGAAACCTCCTACATCATTAGCTTGTTTTGTGGATTCCTCTTGAAGTGTAGGGCACATTTCAATTGGGAGCCCTATTACTAAACATATTCCATAGATTTTTACTTGTTGCGGTGTACCTGTAGTAATTTGGCGTACAAAAAAGGTAAGTTTAGATATTTGTTATTGAAGGAAAGAAGTACTTACCTCACGGGCATGTTGAACTGGGGATTCGTGCCTAATGCCAAATTGTTGGGAGTTGGAAGCCATGTTTGATATTAAGATTCTGGCTACTTCAGGAGTCTTATCTACTAGTGCTCCTTCACTAGCTACATTTATCATGTTCCTGTCTCTCTACAAAAGACTATAAAATTATTGGATTAATAGCTGCTCACTAATATGATTATGTGGGCAGCTTGCACAAAACTTGTTAAACCTCTCCCAATACTCATAAAGTGTCTCTCCATATAATTGTCTAATGCCGCATATTTCTTTTCTTATATTTGCGGCTCTAGATGCAGGAAAATAACATTCTAGAAATAACTTGTTCATCTCATTTCAAGTAGTGATAGTGTCAAATGGTAAATAATACAGTCAATCTTTGGCTGAATCTTTTAGGGAGAAAGAAAAAGCCTTGAGTTTAATTTGTTCTTCCATTACTCCAGGGACCTTCATATTGGTACACACCACATGGAATTCCTTTAAGTGCTTATATAGGTCTTCACCTACAATACCATGAAAATTTTGTAAGAGATGAATCAGTCCAGAGTTTAATTCAAAATTAATATTTTCATCGAGGTTAGGAAAAGTAATGCATAAAAGTTGTTGGTGCAGATTTGGAGTTGCAAGCTCCTTCAAGGTCAGATGCCTAGCCATGATTTCTTGCTCCCGATGAATGTCCTCTTCTATGCTTGTATACTAATTTTCTAATATCTAGAATAAATTCAAAATTTTAAGGGTTAGCAGATCAAGTTGTAACAACCTTTTTTCTCTCTTTATTATTATACAATATTGAGTTCACATACACTTCATTAATCAAAACGTACATGCAACATATCAAACACATAGATATTTACATCTTGTTTATTTTGGTTGACCAATTTCGGAGATACAGGTGCGGGCGGTTGCACCTTCACCGGGATCTGAGCCAACTCGACCACAAATATCTTATCTGATTCTGAGATCTACCCAACATAAAGTAACTCGATCCAATGTGCACTAAAAGCCAGAGCCATAGAAAAAGCTGTATAACTAATTTTCTGAACATGATATGAAAATATAATGAGAATTAAATCCCAGTAAGTTCAACAATAAATCATCATCAATATAGCTCATCACGTCATGTTCAGCTGTATAAACTACAGAAAATATCTTTGGTCACATGAATGCATTATATTTATACACATAAGAATCATACAGTAATGATATGTATGACAGGATTAACTATTTTCAGAATATCATATGATGGCTATCAACTTATTCTCATTTCAAGTTACCTCGGTCAGGGTGAGTATCCTCTACTCTCCGGTACGGGCTTTTCTCGCTCCGTCCGACATGGCACACTTTATCTTTCTTTTCTCATAATCATAATCATAACCGTTGGTAGGGCGTCCCCTACTGGTGCACCACACGGATTGCCATGTGACCGTGCTCATTTCTGTTCTTTTCACAATGATAGCCAAAAATATGCTTTCAATAACAAGTATGTTCATCAAAATATAACTATTACCAAAAATCATTGGTAATCATGCCATGAACATAACCATTTCAAATATTACTTTATAAAATATTTCCATGTCAAAATTTTACACTTAAGATGGTAAGAAGTTCATACAATGACAATGGCTATGGCATATACTAGTCATTTACTATTTTCCTTTATAAGATTCGTCTTCTTTTTTAAATATTAATTTCATCTCTTCATTTTCTTTATGCTTGGCCTTTAGTCAATTTCTTCTTATTTATATCATTTCTAACACATGTTCTTACAAATTTATAGAGCATTTTTCTTCAATTTGATTTCTACTATTACCCTATAGTTAAATAGGTTCATCTAGGGTAGAAAAATGTTGAAACCAGCTTCCAACACGGTCTGTCCATGTTTCAGGACACGGCCATACTTTAACAATACTTCAAATGTACTCAAAAACAGCCCTGAACACGGCTAACCCGTGCTTGAAGCACCCAGAACACGGCCTGGCGTGTTCTGTGACCTTTGCACACTAATCAGAGCATAACTCCCTCATTTTAACTCCGATTGAGGTGATCTTGGTGTCTATGGAAAGCTAAGACAATTATCTAAAACTACTATGTTAATCATATCAGGAAAATATTAATAAAGCTCAGTGTTATTACTCCCTTAAATTCAATATTATTTCTTCTCGGGTAGGTTCTAACCTTTACTTACTAATCTGACTATATCTCCCACATAAGAATTCTAAATTAAGTGATTCCAATGGCTAAAAATCCATGACACATAAATATATAATTCATATGTTAACCATTTATTTTAATTTCTTATAGAATTTTCCCAGAAATTAAAACACCGAAGCTATCCTAACATATTCTTCCCTGGTTAACCATTTTCTGACCTTTGTTTACTAATCGGAACATATTTACCTCATATGAACTATAAATTGAATGAGTCCAGTGGCTAAAAATCCGTGACACATATATATTTAATTCTTATGTTAACCATTTATTTTAATTCCCTACAGATAATTCCCAGAAATTAAAACACAGAAGCTATCCTAACCATTTTCTGACCTTTGATTACTAATTGGACCATATCTACCTCATATGGACTCCAAATGGAATGATTCCAGTGGCTAAAAATACGTTACACATATATCTTTAATTCTTATGTTAACAATTTATTTTAATGCCTTATAGATTTTTCCCAGAAATTAAAACACCGAAACTTAAAATTCTGTCACCCATAGCCATACCCATGCAGAACTATCTACACCAACCTAAGTATTCAAACATACATCACATGCAAGATCAATATGTAACATGATATAGCAATATCCATGACCAATCATCAAAGTTCTAAGATCAAAATCTCATATAAATATTATAAGTTTCAAAAGTTTTCTTCAAAAAGAAATATTGTTAAACTTACCTGGAGCACTTAGTCCCCTAGATTTCTCCTTCCTCTTTCTTCCTTTCTTCCTTTCTTCCTCTCCGTTCCTCACTCTACCTTGCTTTTATTTTTCCTCTCCCTCACTTGGACGAAATTCTAATGTTGTAAGGGTGGATTTTCTTATATAGACCACCAAATAATTCACCTTTCATGATCATGGGTCTACCTTATCACAATTAGGATACACTTTGTTGAATTTTTAGAAAACAAACAACTTATGTTCTTGTCTTCCTCTTCCTTAGTCAAGATATGCAAGGAAAAGGAGATTTGTATTTTTAAAATTATGATGATATGTTCTTAAGATAAGGGACAAGGTCCCTTTGATTTAGGGATTCATTTCCATTTTTTTTGTCTTAAACAAGTATGATAGGTTTGCCTTTTTAGGTGGCAAATTTCTAGCCCTTGAATCTCCATTATTTGGTTGATATTATTTGTGTGGCATAGGAATGTTTTGTCCTAATGCCATGTATTATCATACCACTTGCTAGAATTATGAGTGTAGGATATAGATGTTTTTGTCCTAAAGCCTTGTATTATCATGCCACTTGCCAAATTATTAATGTAGAATCACACCACTTGCTAAATTTTTGTCTTAATGCCATGTAACCTAATCTTTATTATTATTACATTATTATATCATCACCTAAATTATTTTATTTTATTTTTCCTCTTGGATTTGGGCTTAGTCCTACCCATTATGGGTTTATTCCTACCCATTTTCTTTGCTTTGGATAAAATTCTACCTTTCTTGGAGGGCTTAGTCACATTTTCATAATTTTTGGACTATTGGTCCAATTACTATATCCTAGTCCAAGTCTATGTTTTATTTCTTGCTTAGGTTATCCAATGGGCTTGCTAGAAACTTATTTGAAGTGGAAAAACTCTATATGAAGTGTCAATAGGTAAAAGCCCAATTTATGGGTGGAGATACTAAACTTAGTAACTTTTACTCTTAAATTAGGAATAATTACCCTAATCCAATCTTTTTGAAATTTTAAGACCTTTAATTCACAAAAATTTATCTTCCTTACCTAAGAATTTCACCTTTCTTTAGCATGTTTATTTCTAATATTTCCTCTTAGGTTTTCTTTCTTTACCTATTCCATTAATATTAGAACATTTCTATGCATATATGTAAGGTGAAGAATTTCTAAGAAAAATATCTAAAAATTACGGGATGTTAGACGAGTCACAAGCATAAATCAAAATAAAAATCACTAAAAATTAATAGATGCAGTCTCCAGCACCGATGCCAAAATTTGGTGTGTACTGTCGTGGGTACACTCAAATTAATACCTTACCTCTCAACTAACATATAGTTGCGGGGTAACGATCGATCTCACAGAGATTGGAATTACCTTATGTGATTCTTGAAAGAGGTTTTGATAATTGGAATTAAACAAAGTAAAAAGAGAATGCAAGTAATAAAAGAGAGTTATTAATAATAAAGACGTTGGTTTCGGTTGATATCCACTGTCAAGAGATTGCATTGATCATTGACAACACAATCAATCTTAACTTGAATATCTATCATTAGGATTTTAACCATATTCTTCATTAAGTCTAGTAATTGATGACAATCGCTTTATTTAAACCCTAATTAATAAGAAATCATTTAGCACATTGGTAAAGTCTAACTTATTAATCGCATGAAGAACTAGAGAAACTAATAAAGCTAAACAAATATAGACACATTGGCTATATCTAATTTAGTTAATTATTCATCATAGGTTTAATGATTTATAATCCAAAATTTTTAAGCATATTTGCCTCATGAATCACAGTAATGAAAACCTTGTTCAAAACATAATTCAGCAGTAGATTAAAACAGATAATATACTAGTAGGCTTTCGTAGCAATTATATGAATAATCATTGAAAAGAGAAGAGCATATGAATAATCAATACTCAATTAAGATTGAACTAATAAAATCAAATCCAAATCTCACAATGCATGAAGATCTCATGAGGTTTCAATATTCCTCTACTAACTAAAAGTAACTAGCCATGCAAAGCTATAAGAAAACCTAGAGAAGAAGAAGAAGAAACTTGAGAAATTAGTCTTTGAATCCTTGGATGGATTGTATGATTTGATTCTTGCTTTCCCTTTTATTTATAGATTGAGAGAGTCCTAAATGAAGTAGAATTGCTTTTAAGGTTGTTCCTGGGCTTTTGGACTTTAATTGGAGTTAAAAAAACCTTAAAAATTGCATTAAAAATGGTGTTGCAACAACGAGTGTCGTGGCGGTATAGACACCATCCACCAGCCAGCTTCTTAACGCTGCAGCGCTCATTTATAGGCACCGAGGTGCTATTATTTTTCCAGAATTTACAAAAATGGTTAAAATTAAAGTTGTATCCTTGTTTCTTAACTTTTCATAACCACTGGAATCACCATAATCAAATCTAAAATGAGGGCGATATACCCACATTAGTGGACAAATGTGAGGATTCATCTTGTTACACTGTGATTCTAAATTTCAAGCTATGTAATGCTCTGAAATCTCCTAAATTTAACAAAGTTCTCAACATCAAAGTTGTAAATAATTGTCGTATCTTTTTCTAGCCACTTGAACGACTTTTATTGGAGTTCATATATGGGAGATATTGTCTAATTTGGGATGAAAGGTTTGGAATTGCTGCAATTCAACATTTTTTAATGATTTTATTATCTTTTTCTCCTCTTTTCTTCTTCCTTTGCTCCTACAACACAAAACACAAAATTAAGATAATTTATAATCATATTTTACTTAAATAAAAAAATTTAAGTTTAAAGGTATTAAAATCTTGCTTAATTATGAACACAAAAAAACCAAAGGTAAATAATAAAAATAAGTGCTTAAAGATGGAAGAAAGATAATATGAAAGTTTTTAATTTATGAGTATAAGAATCACTCATTAAATATCCCCAAACTTAACATTTTACTTGTCCTCAAGTAAAATATAAATTTTTAAAATTCAAAAGATGAGTGAGTAATAAGTTATTTTTGGCTTACTAAGCATTCCTCAATGATTTCAAGAAATTTACAACCATTTGAATAAGAAATAAATGTTATTTATATGTATGGATAGGAATATAAGCAACAATTTTTTATCACTCAAGCCTCCAATAAGTATTTCATTGAAAAACACCTTTGGAGTAGAAGTAGATCCAGTAATCTTCTTCAACTCTAACTTTCTACTAGGGTACACATCAATATTGATTTCAACATATTTGAGCCTCTTCATGTACAAAAATAGCCTATCCTCTTTACATTCTTGGCACCTTAGACATGTGTATATTATAGCCCTTCCTTTCATTACCAAAGGTTATGGTGGCCCCTTAGTCATTAGTTCCCTTTGTACAGTTTTGTTCTCCACATCAAGTGATATTGATATTTCTAAATCATAATTCATTAATAATTAGTTGGTTAGTTAGTTAGTCAATTTTACATATAAGTGGTATTACATATAAGTTAGTTAGTTAGGTTTATTTTTTCATATTATTAAACTAATTAATTATTTGTTTAGATAATGTTGAGAGATTGAAAGCTGGTACTTAATTAAGATTTTATTTATTTCCCTAGGACTTGAGATGGTACTCATTCATTATATTGCAGTTGTGATACATGTACTTGCGTTGTAGTTATAAATTTTAACTAACAAGTTTTGGACATCATTGCCAAGGAATCAATTTAATTTCCTAGTTAATATCAATATTTAATTAGCTCAATTTTAATTCAAACATTTTTATTGTCTTCTTCTTTTTTCAAGTACTTATGCCCACACAGAATTTGATCTTGATTGTCATTTAGACAAAATTAGCTACCATGAAAAGGAGTTGGGATGAATTAGAAAGACAAAGATAGGCTAGTTAGAGAGATCCTTCTTCTCTTCCAATTTATACAAGGATTACAACTACTGCTATATTTATGAATGTACAAATTATAATGGCAACTTCAACAAGAAAAATAATAAATTTTCCTATAATTACAATCCTAGTTAGAATAGCCACCCTAATTTTTATTGGGATAACCCATTAGAGTTATCTATTGCAACCCAGCATACATTACCAACACCTGACATTGGAAGAGAGTATAGATTATTATATAGCAAAGGATAAGTATACATTTTGATGTACTAATGATACAAATAGAGCTATTAATACGTAGTTAGCCTAACTGATTAGTCTTGTTCAAAATAGTGCCCTAGGAGTGATGCTTGAATTGTTTAAAATGCCTTACAAGTGCAAGATTCTAAGTGATACTAAAGTCACTTTCACATTGAAGGAATTGAGTGATATTGATCTCACTCAAAAGGATAAGGAGACAGAAGAGGTAATGCCTAGCTTGTTATTAACAACCCTTGAGTACAAAGTTGTAGAGTAGTTGATAAAGGAGAAATTTGAGTGTTTAATGGTTATATTTTATCCCCTAATTAGTAGTAAACTTGTGATTATTTCCCCGCATTTGGTTATGCTTTGCTCTGGATACTGCTTTGGTTTGTTTTATGTTTTCAAGAGAGCAAAAGAGGCCAAGAAGCAAGGGAAAACACCAATGAGAAGTGCCATATGGATATATAATATGTTGAGGAGGAAGCAAGGAGGAAGCCCACCAAAAATCAGCAAGAAAGGAGCATGGCAGCCCCTAACACGGCCAGGCCGTGCTTGGTGGCATGAAACACGGCCAAGCCGTGCTCTGTGCAAGGAGTGCAGCATTCTCTTAGAAACCAGCCCAAAGCACGTCCAGGCCGTGTCCTGAGACACGACCATGCTTCGGGGTTCGTACTGAATGTAAAAATTAGGGTTTTGGCCACCCAAACTTATATATATTGAAGGGGATACGTAGCAAAACGAGGGAGAGAAGCATTAGGGCTTATTTTTACTCAGTTTTAGGCTTAGGAAACACTGGAGGATTAGGTTTAGAGTAGGATTAAAGTTCAATTTATGTTCTTAGAGTAGATTTGACATTGATTCAAGCTTTGTATTTTATAGTTACATTCAGCATCCAGGTTTTATCTCTCTATCCTTACTTCTACTTCTTCTTCTACTCCATTCTCTTGGTTTGTATTGAACAATTATGATTTGTTTAATGAATTTGATTTTAGTTTCGGTTTTTATTATGCTTGAGTAGTTTGATCTAGGGTTTCGATAAACCCAATTATGATATGATGATACTAGGTTGAATTGAATTAATGGAACCCTAATTGTGTTATACATGGTTAATTAGGATTAGCTATTAAGCATTGGTTATATGAGTTTATGAATGTTTGGCCAATATTTATCATGTCTTAGGATATTAGTTGATGGACTGAAAGGTGAAAACTAATACCTGAACCTAATAGTTAATTAGGGATATCTTAATCACGAAAGTAGTTTAAGATTCTCTAGGAATGAATCAATTAATGGGTACGAGAAAACCGATTAATTGTATTCCATGGTTGGCATAGAACTTAATGGACCTAGGTTGAACTAAGAACCACGAAAATAGGCAATTGGATTAACCTAGGTACGATTAGTAATGCTTGAAAGAGGTTGCTAGTTAATTAAGGCTAAACCATCCCCAATAACCTAGATAATTACAATTAGAGGTATAAATTGGATGTTGAATATCATAAGTGTGGTGAACCGTAACCCTAGGCTTTGTTTAATTGGTTATTTGCATCTATTTAATTGTGACACTCTCTGATCGAATTACATCGATTTAGATAGTATATTTTGTGAAATTCTAGTAGTAGACATTGTTCTCTGTGGGATACGACCTATATTCGCCGGACTAGCTACAGCTACGCCGTGCACTTGCGGTTAATTAGTGAAACATACACACAACAAGTTTTTGGCGTCGTTGCCAGGGAACAGCTGTCAATATTAGATATTTTGCGAAATAGCTAGACTAAATCATTTTTTCTTTTTTATTTTTCTGCATAATTTTCCTTTGCTGATTTTTGCTTCTTTTCTTCCTTTATAGGTGTGTTTCTCTTTTATGCGAAGAGAACGTGAGATTGTTGCTGAATTTGATCCGAAAATTTAACGCACACTTTGAAGGATAAGAAGAAGACAGCAGCAAGGAAATTCTGCAACTACTATGGGGGAAAGAGATAACCGATCTCTGAAGAACTTTACTGCCCCAGACACTCATGGCCTGAATCCCAGCATAGTCAGGCCAGTGGTTGAAGCTAATAATTTCGAGCTGAAGCCATCTTTCTTGTAGATGGTTCAACAGAATCAGTTTGGAGGGTCGCCTACTGAAGACCCTAATTTACACCTCTCAATGTTTTTGGAATACTGTGACACCTTAAAATTGAATGGGGTCTCCTCAGATGTTATTAGGTTGAGATTGTTCCCTTTCTCATTGAGGGACAAGGCCCGTGCATGGTTGCACTCTCTTCCATCGGGGTCCATTACCACTTGGCAACAGCTTTCTCAAACTTTCCTGGTCAAGTATTTCCCACCAAGCAAGACGGCTCACCTGAGGAATCAGATCACTACATTTGCTCAGAAGGATGAGGAATCGTTATATAAGGCTTGGGAGAGATTCAAAGAGCTCCTCAGGATATGCCTACACCATGGGTTGGAGAAGTGGCTGATAGTCCATACATTCTACAATGGACTAATTTACAGCACCCGGATGTCTGTGGATGTTGCAACTGGAAGGGCACTTATGAACAAAATAGTTGATGAGGCATATGAATTAATTGAAGACATGGCTCAGAATCACTACTCCTGGTCTAGTGAGAGGCAGCCCAGAAAACCAGCAGGTATGTATGAAGTAGATGCATTTGATCATCTTACTTCTAAAGTTGATGCGTTGTTTCAGAAGCTAGATAAGTTGAGTATCAACACTGTTGGCTGTTCTCCATCATCTTCTTGTGAGATTTGCGAAGGTGTTGGTCATATGACCAATGAATGCCAGTTTAGAAATTCTCACTGCATTACATACAACCTAGGCTAGAAAAATAACCCAAATCCCACTTACAAGCAGAATGCAAGTCAGCCTCCTCAGAATAACTTCAGGCAACCTCTTGGATTTCAAAATCAGAAGCCATTTAATCCTCCTCCTCCTCCTCCTCAGCCAAAGTCAAATTTGGAGGCTCTGATGGAGAACTTCATCTCCACACAAAGTAAGCACAATGATGAATTCAGAGCTCAGAACCATTCCATGAATGAGGCTATTAAAGATTTAGCCTCCAAGGTAGACTCACTTGCTACTCATAGCAAGATGTTGGAAACCCAGATAGCACAGCAGGCTAGTCTATCTAACAGGAACTATGGCAGACTTCCAGGCTAGGCTGAGAACCCTAGAGAGCATTGCAATGCCATTACCTTGAGAAGTGGTAAGCAGTTGGCTGAATTTGAGAGAAGTGGGGAGATACAGAAAAATGAACCTCAGGTTGTATCTGAGCAGAAAATAGAAGAGGAACCAGAAGAAGAGCCAAAATATGTAGTTCCTGAACCATACAAGCCACCAATTTCTTTTCCTCAAAGGTTGGTTAGGGCCAAGTTAAAGAACCAGTTTGGGAGAATTCTGGATGTGTTGAAGAAGCTTAATATCAATATCCCATTTTTAGAAGCCATCTCCCAAATGCCATCCTATGCAAAATTCCTGAAAGAGATCCTCTCAAACAAGAGGAAAATTGAAGAGTATGCAGTGGTGGCATTAACAGAGGGATCCAGTGCTTTAATTCAGAATAAGCTTCCTCAAAAGCTTAAGGATCCCGAAAACTTCTCCATTCCTTGCTCCATAGGAGATATGAAGATTGATCGAGCCATATGTGACCTTGGAGCAAGTGTCAACCTCATGCCTCTTTCAATTTGCAAAAAGCTTCAGATGGGTGACTTAAAGCCTACCACCATTTCTCTTCATTTGGCTGATCGATCCATCAAGCACCCGATAGGTATATTAGAGGATGTTCCTTTAAAGGTCGGTAAATTTTATATACCGGTTGATTTTGTTATTTTAGAGATGGAGGAAGATGATAAAATCCTCATCATTCTTGGAAGTCCTTTCTTAACTACAGCTGGTGCAAATATAAATGTAAAAGATGGAAAACTTTCTTTGAATGTAGGGGATGAAAAAGTATAGTTTAATTTAAATGATGCTATGAACCCCCCATCTCTAAGTGGATCATGATGTATGATTGGCTTAAATGAACCTCATGTGAATGATAATGCCATGAATTTTTCTCCTTCTGACCCACTTGAATTATGCTCTGTGGAAAGTTCTTTGGTTTATGTCAAACAGGGGGAGGAAAAGCAAGACATTGAGGAGGAAGTGAAAGATACAAAGTTAGAACCCAAACCACCTCCTCAAAGCTTGAATGGAGCAAGGGAAGAATTGAATAAGCCAAAAAGATCTTTGAAGACCATTAGGAAAAGCCTCATACACCACACTAAGAGGTAATGGATCAAAAAGAGAGTTATCCAAACTCTCTTCAAGCCTCCTTGAGTAGAAAGCATGAAAAGGGAGTCGAGCCAATGACTATAAACAAGCGCTTTGTGGGAGGCAACCCACATTTTAATTTTTAAAGTTTCCTTTGGTTTTGTTTTCTAGTTTTTAGTTTAGTTTCTATCTTTAATTTTAGTTGATTTCTTTGGTTATAGGTTTAATGAGTGTTTCCTCATGTATTTTAGGTCCATTCCCATGTGCCCAAGATTATATAAAAGGTTAAAAATTGAGGGAAGTCAAGGAGAATCAAAAGCTGAGGCAAAATTTAAGGATTTGCAGCTTCCAGCCAGTAACACGGGTAAGCCGTGCCACCCACCACTGCCATGCTGCAAGCACGGGCCAAAAGCTGCGAAAATTGATGACACCCACGAGAAGCATGGGCAGGCCATATCCCAGGACACGACCGTGCCCCAGGTAGTTGTTAAAAAAAAAGGGTCATCCAGCCAAAGCATAAGTGGGCCATGTTTTTAACCCAGCTCCAATTCAAAATGCTGCATTGCTTATATCTGGCTTACCTATTGCTGATGCTATACACTTGGCACCAGAGTCAAAGCCCTCCACCACCTCCTTCAGAAGATCAAAAAGCACGTAAGTTCCTTCTTCCTTTGCCTGTACTTTCATTGATATTGACATTGAGGACAATGTCAAGTTTAAGCATGGGGGAGTGACTTTAGGAATGTAATTTTTACTGGTTGAATATTTTGTCTCATGTTTCATTGTATAATCATAAAGTTTGCTATTTTAGAGATAGATTGGCATAATATAGGTTGATTTTTAACTCATGAACATGTGATGCACAATAGGATATGAAATAGGTAGTTATTATTTTAGTCTCTCTCTTCTAGCATTAAACCTATAATTTTTTTTTTGAAAAATATATCTCCTATTGTGCTTTGAATTGTATGCCTTTATTGATTTTTAACACTATGAGAGTGTGAAAGCTGGGAGAGGTGAAAAATGAGGAAATTTAACACCCAAAAAGTTTTCACTCTGAGTATCCCTTCAAGGCACCAAAAAGGCCCTAGTATGAGTACCTAGCTGCCTTTATCCTAGTGAGATGGAGCATAAAATGCACTCACGACATATTTCTAAAAAAAATGATGATGAATGAAATAAAAAAATGAATGACGAGGATGAGAAATAAAAGAAATTGTGTGAGAAAAATAGAAATAAGGGTAAGGCAGCATAGGGAGATCTAAAGGATGAAGTAGTCTACTTGAGTGCTTGAAAGTCAATTAGATGCATACATTCAATGGTATCAATAGAAGTAGATATAAAATAGGGAAATTTTGGTTTAGTCTTAGAAGAACAAAGACTATTTTATAAATTTCTATTCATATATCTATTGTGTGCACATTGATTGAGTGAAGAATTTCCTGTACTACATTTATCTGTTATTTGAAATTTATATGCATCATCTCCCTTCCTTTTAATATGACATGTTATTTGCTTGAGGACAAGCAAAGGTTTAGGCATGGGGGAGTTGATAAAGGGGAAATTTGAGTGTTTAATAGTTATATTTTATCCCCTAATTAGTAGTAAATTTGTGATTATTTCCCTGCATTTGGTTATGCTTTACTCTGGATACTGCTTTGGTTTGTTTTATGTTTTTAGGAGAGCAAAAGAGGTCAAGAAGTAAGGGAAAACACCCATGAGAAGTGCCATATGGATATAGAATATGTTGAGGAGGAAGCAAGGAGGAAGCCCATAAAAAATCTGCAAGAAAGGAGCATGGCAGACCCCAACACGGCCAGGCCGTGCTCTGAACAAGGAGTGCAGCATTCTCCTAGAAACCAGCCCAAAGCACGGCCAGGCCATGTCCTGGGACACGGCCGTGCTTCGGGGTCCATACTGAATGTAAAAATTAGGCTTTTGGCCGCCCAAACTTATATATATTGAAGGGGATACGCAGCAAAACGAGGGAAAGACGCATTAGGGCTTATTTTTACTCAATTTTAGGCTTAAGAAACACCAGAGGATTATGTTTAAAGTAGGATTAAAGTTCAATTTATGTTCTTAGAGTAGATTTGACATTGATTCAAGCCTTGTATTTCATAGTTACATTCAGCATCCAGGTTTTATCTCTCCATCCTTACTTCTACTTCTTCTTCTACTCCAGTCTCTTGGTTTGTATTGAACAATTATGATTTGTTTAATGAATTTGATTTTAGTTTCTGTTTCTATTATGCTTGAGTAGTTTTGATCTAGGGTTTCGGTAAACCCAATTATGATATGATGATACTAAGTTGAATTGAATTAATGGAACCCTATTTGTGTTATACATGGTTAATTAGGATTAGCTATTAAGCATTGGTCATATGAGTTGATGAATATTTGGCCAATATTTATCACGTCTTAGGATATTAGTTGATGGACTGAAAGGTGAAAACTAATACCTGAACCTAATAGTTAATTAGGGATATCTTAATCATGAAAGTAGTTTAAGATTCTCTAGGAATGAATCAATTAATGGGCACGAGAAAACCGATTAATTGTATTCCATGGTTAGCATAGAACTTAATGGACCTAGGTTGAACTAAGAACCACGAAAATAGGTAATTGGATTAACCTAGGTACGATTAGTAACGCTTGAAAGAGGTTGCTAGTTAATTAAGGTTAAACCATCCCCAATAACCTAGATAATTGTAATTAGAGGTATAAATTGGATGTTGAATATCATAAGTGTGGTGAACCGTAACCCTAGGCTTTGTTTAATTGGTTTTTTTCATCTATTTAATTGTGACACTCTCTGATTTAATTACATCGATTTAGATAGCATATTTTGTGAAATTCTAGTAGTTGACATTGTTCTTTGTGGGATACGATCCGTACTCGCCAAACTAGCTACAGCTATGCCGTGCGCTTGCGGTTAATTAGTGAAACATACACAAAACACTAGTGTAGTGAAATTGTGATCAATAGTGAGCCAAAATTAAAAGAGACTAATAGTAAGACTAAACCTCCTAATGCAAGAATGGAAAAAGTAGTAGAGGTTAAAATTCAAGAGGAAAAGAGCTAAGAAGAAAATGCTTAATTTACATTATCTCCATTACCCTTCCTTCAGTACTTTGAAATTAGATAGGTAAATTTAAAATTTTTAATTCTATGTACTTACCTGATAGCTCTAGTTATTATTTTGTAGCTAAAGAGATAGAGAGATCAAATAGATATTTATAGGGAAGCATTCATCAGATGCACCTGATCTATTCTTGTTTTCTACCTTAGAAAACAAAGATGAAGAAGTACCTGAGCCATTGAATTCACTAGATCCACCACTTATGATAAAAGCTACTTCTTAGTTTAAGTCATTAAATATCCTAATCTTCCCTAAATTAGAGATTGAGAGCCTTATTATAAGGATGCCATCATTGGTGCTTAAACCAATACCTATACATTTACATTATTATAAAAGAATATTGGGATGGTTTAAAGCTAATATAAAAGGAGAAAACCTAGCAGATTACAAGCACACAAGCCTATTGTAGTACAATCATGATATGTTCATCATGGATCCACATTGGTTTTGCAGTACAATAATGATATGTTCATCATGGATCCACATTGGTTTTAATCCTTTTTATTATATGTCAGCTGAGTTGATTATTTAGATGTAAAAGCTTCTTGGAAGTAATCTAAGTTTTGTTTCCCTTTCCTTTTCTTTTCTTTTTTAATATTTTTTATTATTTCCTTTTAAGTTTAATTTTTAGTTTATTAGTGTTTGTTAATGTTTGTAGGTGCAAAAAAAATCATAATTGATGGTTAAGCTCCTTAGGTCAAATCTAGGAAACTTTTTTAACATACCTATTCAACACCCTCCTAGTTAGACTTTTAACAATCAAATCACCCTTACTTTTGAGTGCATAGTACTTTGATGCTCTTGAAGACTCCACCTATAGACTGGCCACTCATTGGAAGACTAAGAGAGCTTTTGAAGTGTTGAGGTTGTTGGGTATACTTATGCTTTAAAGCAAGATTGGGGCTTAACTTTTGGTAGCTAAGTACACTTTATTTGTTTGATTTCATTGATATATTATTTTTAAAAAAATTTAATGGCTTTCAAAAGAGCTCAGGAGGTCTTTTTGCAAGTTAGGATACTTCAAAGTCCACCACCTCCTTCCGACACCAAAGGGAATAAAGAAAAGCATATTAATCCCTAACCATCCATACCTATCAAGGGAGTCCTTTTGTTTATATGTTTCTTATGTTTTATTTTTTGAACATTGAGGATAATGTTGCATTTAAGTTTAGGGCGATGATTCTCTTTGAACTAATTTATTTTCAAACTCTTGGTTACTCTAAAATAAGCAGTTTGTCTTATTTTTTTATTCCTTTTTTTGTCTTTGAGTTTATATCTTTTATCTCTTATTGTTGACTCTAGCTTTAAAAACAAAATCCACCATTAAATTATTTATGTGATATTTAAGAACCTATGGAAATCTTTTTTGTTCCATTCTACATGGGTAATTTGATTTAGTTGGTGGTATTTAAAAAGACATGGAATTTTTGCATAGTGAATTTTATTAACTAAATTCAATTTTTGTGTAGGTAAGCTATTTATTGACTTTCCAATGATATTTGTAATTGCCTGCTTGTTTTAGTTCATAGTAAAGTTGAGATTTTTTTTTGTAATGGATAATTCTTTGGAAAACACTACTATAGGATGTCATTTACTTTTGGAGCACGCGCTGATGAATGTTGTGTATAGTTTAGGGAATGATTAGAAGTATGCATAATTGACAATCCTAGAATTTGCTTATATTACTCTTAAGGAAAAAATCCTAGATCACCTTAGATTAGGAAAGGATTTAGACATTATTTGATTCATTTGAGCTTTTCTATGTTGACTTGTAATGTTTAATTTTATCTTTAGTTCCCTATATTGAGATTTGAATGAAGAAAGTATATCTCTTTTGAATGTTGAAAAGCAAAAAGAAAATAGCCTAGTCTATTGTCAAAACCAAAGATGATATCTTTTCACCTAATAGGAATTTTTTTATGAGATGAATATGAAATTAAAAGAAGGAAATTTGGCAATCAAGGAAAAAATAACTAACAAAAGAAAAATAGCCCTAGAGTGTTGAGAAAAGAGAATTAGGAGAGAAAGTAAGGCTCCTATGAGAAAATAAAATGTAAAGTGAATAGATGAAGAGTAATGTCTAAGGTGAATTAGCTTAAATAGAATTATATCATTCCTTTACCTTAGCCACATTACAAGCTTAAAAAGATGTATTGATCCTTGGCTAGGATTGGTCTACATTAGTGAATAGTTTGATGAAAGGCAAACCTATAGTGTTGATCAGTCTTGTGTGCATGCTTTCAATTATTTTCTAGCTTATGCATGATATTTTGAGAATGAGTTCACATACACACAAATGCTGTCCAAGAATGGTTAGATTTAGGTTTAGAAAATTTTTTCTATTATTTTATCTGACTACAATGTGGATATATATTATGGTAAGGTTTATTGCTTACTATTAATGCCTCTTGGTTTATGGTGTTGTTTTTCCCAACATTGACTTTTTTTTAAGATTTGAACTCACGAAGCTTAGGATCCATTTAGTGGCACTTACCATTAAGCTAAGAAATGAAAAGTTCTCCTAAAGTTTCAAAATATAGTATTGAATAAAGTACATTTATTTTTCTTGTCACGATCCATATTTTGGATCACATGACCAGTACGGAATGAAGGTTACCTCACCCGTAAACCTAAACCTAACCAAATGCAGTGTGAAAACCAAGATCTTATTTATTTGAAAACCGTAAAAACAACCAAAATGTTGATCAAATCCATTTTCACATAAAAAAAAATTAAATGTAAAACCATATGATTTAGATAGATATAAATAAAGATCTAACTTCAAATAAACCACATTTCATAAAGATTTTCATTCTTTATACAAATCAGGGTTATCAATTAAAACTCATATTTTAATAAAATTGAAAACGTTATTTATAGTTTTATACAAAACAATATATTTCAAAACAACCCTGTCCCATACGCATTAGAAACAAGGACTCTTCTTGTGGTAGTTTGGAGCAAACTCTAGAGTACAATAACTTATACAAATAAGCAATAAACTAAGACTTAGAAAGCAACTTGGGTTAACCAAGATCAGCCTACACGTCACAACGATCAGATTCGATTCTAAGTTATTTGAAAAACATAAAAAGAAGATGGAGTAAGTCGTGTGACTCAGTAAGTTGGTGGCATGTACTATAGAGGAACAATATAAGTGACACGCATGAACCTTTTGCAAAAATGTACACTTTAAATTAAAGTCCAATATTCATACAAACATAAAATCCTTTAAAAAATGACTAAACAAAGTAATACTTCACCCTTGTCAAGCTGATAAATACGTGGTTCTCAAGATATTTCAATGCTAGAAAACATAATATCATCCATACAATTTACCCACTCTATATTTCAAATCTTCTTTCGGTAAGAAAAGATATTCATCTACACATTCATATCAAACATAAAAATTGGCCTCCATACAATACGTGTACAAATTTTTTTCATAGAACCACGTTTCAATAGAAAACACTTTCCCATTCGAACGTTTCCTTGAAATACATTGTGATCATTTTATACTAAAACATTTTTTTTAGCGGATTTCTTTTGAAAAAGACATATTATCTCTTTTAAACTTTATTTATTTTAAATATTTGAAAAACTAAACTAAATGATCTTATTCTATCCAAAATACAAATTAAGAGAAGAATAATAGTTTAAGGAAGAAATTGTATTTAGACTATTATTTTAAGGAATAATTTGTTGAAGCATAGTTATTATTCTTTGGAAATTCCAAGATGATAGTTATAACAGTCATAAGTTTAAAGAAATCAACTTAATAGAAAGCAATGGTTTTTCCCTAATAGAATTTATAAATCAAGAAGAGGGATTTCATTAAAACAAAAGATTAAGTCTCGGTAATGACAAACATATGAATTTACAAGAAACCAAATAGAAATCTACAATAGAATAATCATATAGAATCTTCAATAATAAATATAAGAAAATAATCTAGAGTTTTAAATAGAACTTGTAGTTTGAAATCAGGTAGGCTTAAGAAATTTAGTTAATAGGAAAACAAAATAAAACAAGGTAAAATAAGGCAAGATAAAAATAAGATAAGCCAAAATAAAATATCTCACTAGTTTGCATATTATGACACTACTAGAAAAAAGAGATTTAGAGACAGAAATTAGAGACGGAATAATTTTTGTCTCTAACAGAGATGGAAATAGAGATGGATTTGGGAAGTTAGGGACGGACGTCGAGTTTTGTAATTTAGAGACAGAATTTAGAGACGAAAAATTTATGTCTCTAATTCCGTCTCTAAATGAGTTTAGAGATGGAATTAGAGACGAAAAATATTCTTCCTCTGAATTAGAGACGGAATATTCCGTCTCTGACTCCAGAGAGGGACAGAGACGAAATATTCCGTCTCTAATTTCGTGAAATTTTTTTGAGACGAATTTAGAGACAGAATAGTTCATATCTGCAATTCCGTCTCTAATCTATAAATTGTGTATATAAATTTTTTATCTCTTATTTTATATCTAATTTTAGAAATAATATTTAAATTATTAGTAAAATTAGCTTGAATTTAGATAATATTTAAAAAAATTTAAGTCACGTTTAATTTGTATAAATAAGTTGATGGAATGAAAATCAAAATAAATTGAAATAGAAAAAGAGGTTAAAAGATATAAATGATGAATCGATATATTTTATTAATATATTTTATTTTACAAATTTTTTATATTTACTTTCATTTTATATTTTTCAGAATTGATGAGTATATATATTTTATTAATATTATGAGAAATGATTTAATAATTTTTTTTAAAAATAAATATTTATGAAGAATAAAGACATGTCTTCCTAATAAATATATGTATGCTTAATTTCAGATATAATATTATTTTGGTCACAATGATTATGTAGTATATAGTATGTTCGTATATGTATATATATGTGTACATATATACATATATACACATATACGAACATACTATATACTACATAATTATTTCTACAAATTAAGCAAAATTTATTTATATTTTTCATCTCTAATTTCGTCTTTAATTATAAAAATACTATATTTAAATATAAAATTAAGGAAGAAAAATTAATTTTAAAAAAATTCGTCTCTACTTTTGAAAATGATGAAATGTATAAATTGTGTATATAAATTTTTATCTCTAATTTCATCTTTAACTTTTGATATAATATTTAAATTATTTTTTGAAATAGAATGTAGAGAAAAAATATTTCCACTTTAAAATTTCTATATGTAATTTTGTCTTTACTGTTTTGGTGAATTTAATATCTGCAATTCAGTTTATTTTTTTTGAAACAATTTTAAAATTATTCATAGTGATAGAAAAATTTCGTTCTTAAATTTTTTGTATTTGTAATTTTGTCGTTATACTTTGAAATACAAACAAAATCATCATTAGAGAAAAAATTTAAGTCTTCATTAATTAATAGAAATAAGTTAATGAAATAGAAATACAGATTCTCTTACACTAATTTATTGTGTTTGATTGATATAATTTACTATAATGTCAGAGATGGACTTTTATTCCAGAGGCAGAAAATTTCGTCTCTAATGTCAGAGACGGATTATTCTGTCTCTAAGAGTAGAGACGGAATATTTCGTCTCTAACTTCAGAGATGAAAAATTCCGTCTCTGAGATCAGAGATAGAAAAATCCGTCTCTGACTCTAGAGACAGAATATTCTGTCTCTGTAGAGACAGAACTCTTAACCGAGATCAGCGATGGATTTTTAGCTGTAGAGACGGAATATAAATTCCGTCTCTAATATTTAGCGACGGCGATATTAGAGACGAAAATTGGTACGTCTCTAACCGAGTTAGAGACGGAATTTTCCATGTTTAGAGACGGAAAAATTCCGTCTCTAAACATGATTTTTCTAGTAGTGTGACAAAACCAATTAAAATAAAGTAAAATAACTTACAACAAGTCAAATTAGAATACCTCTTTTTAAATAGCTTATTATGAAACAATAATTCTTATTTAAAATTTCAAACTAAAAGAAAATTTTATGGTAAAATTAAACAACCTTATTGGGATAAAGAAAATATAAATACAAACCGAGTTTAAACGTTAAAGGAAAGCTTATTTATGTGCTTTCCAAATTTAATTTACAAGTCTCCTAAAGTAGTTGTTAAATTCGTATTTTCATGCTTATTAGATCACTTAGTTGTTTAACCTTTAGATACATAAAACATATTTAATCGAATCAAACTATTAATTCCTTTTAAAGAATATATATTAGATTCTCAAGGAAACATTTTTCTCAAAAAGAATCTTGTAATTCCAGTATAATACCTATATCTGGAATCACTAACTTATTAGAAAAACACATGTAATTTTAAACTTCAATTCCACCATATCATACTTTCTCATCTCCACAATACTCATACTTACATCATGTAAATATATATAAATAAATCAATATTATATGTACTCAGATGGAAATCACAATCAAAATCTTTTACCAGATAATATATACAGGTTTAACAAATAGGTAAACCAAACTATTTGAATCTTAGCAAAGGATATCAAAACTTATATTACTATGATGGTAAAATACTTTGAAATAAAATAGAATGAAATAAATTCCTTTCTGGTAAAACCTGATTAAGAGGATTCCATATAAGAACAATAAACTAACATCATCGGACACACAGTTCGTAACAAAAAATTGTTAATACCGTTGGTCACACATTCCATAAGGGTAAATCACTAGTATCATCAAACACACAATATGTAAGGATAAATCACTAGTATCATCAGACACATAGTCTATAAGGGTAAATAAATACTCATTAAGGCAAAGCCTTTATTATATTAGGAGCCATTATGCATCTCTTAGACCAAGGTATCTACGTGTGCTGGCCATTACATGGATTAGCGTTACTCCTGCTAACTGGGGTTCAAGATGCACCAAAGCTAATATTTATTGTTACTAGTAGACATTGTTTTTGAAATGGTTCCTCCTAAAAAAAACTATATAAAATGCATTCATAAAAATAAATTAGAGAGCAATCCAATCCATTAAATCTTTGTTATCTAAACTCATAGACAAAACTATAACCATTCTATAGAACGATCTTAAAAATAGTAATGGGTTGTCCCCTACCAATTTTCCAATCTTATAAATATTTCCCACATTGCCAAAAACACAATTTTAATCCGGTTCTTAAATTATAAAACAACGCATACTTCCATAAATATATGCCAATAAAAAGCATAATTCAAATCTTATCAATTTTATGATACAATCAAACATAAGTTCCTAAAATCATCTTTATCAAAATTGACATTTCACAACTCAAATCAAATTCAAGAAATCTATGAAGTCACTTGTCCTGTGTCCTAACAACTCTAAGCAATTAGGCCGAAATACCTATTTTCAAACAAACATCAACCATATGGAAATTCTAGCCATAAAGTGTGTGTATGTAAATGTAAAAATATAAAACATAGTTAAAAATTACATGCTATAACATATATGTTATCTACTCACATGACTTTAAGTTCAAGATTGGAAAATGCTTATAGCAACTTCTGAAGCCAAAGCAAGCGAAACAAACTTTGGAATCAAACTTAGAACATCCAAATACCTAGAAAAAACTTCAAAATGTTTGTTACTATTTACTTGCTAGAATCACTATTCATAGAAACCAAAAACATTGTTCATGTTGGATAAAAATAAATCGTATGGCTGTGAAACTTTAAAACTTAACATTTTAACTACTTCTAAGACTATCTATCGTGTTAAAATTTCATTTTAAGGTGCCTAAGCATGCTTATTTGAAGCTAATCTCTTCAGAGTTTACTAGATTTTCGGTGAAACCAATTAGTAAAAAATGTAGCTCTTTTCATCACCAATCCAACAGTACCTTTGACATCTTAAATAGAGGTCTAGATGTTAAGAAATCTTAAATAAATAGTAGGATAGGGTTAGAGAGAGAATAAGTGCATAGGGAGAAAATGGAGCTTTTTAAAGAAGAATTGTGAGCAAAAAATTTAAGATGGTGGGAGCATTATAGTCATTTCACTTGCCATCACGACTCTGGTGCTTTGTCGTCATGATGCTGGTGCTTTTGGAAATAGAATCCTATGTGTTCTGCTTCTGCCATCGCGATAATAACTCTTCTGGACCTCTAAAATAGCAACATGCCTCTCTGTTGTCGTGACTGTGTTTTGCCAGTGTCATAATAGTAATGCTTCTAAATTATGATTTCAAGTTTCTAGAAAACCCCATCATGACATTGCTAAGTTGGCATTGCAACGATGACCTTGTTGATCCATTTTTGAGCTAAAAACTTCAAATGGAGATCTAGATGTCAAGAAATCTTAGGAAGAGAGTAAGATAAGTTTAGAGAGAGAAGTAATGCACATGGAGAAATGGGAGCTTTCTAGAGAAGAATAATGAGCAAAAATTTTAAGATAATGGAGGAATTCTGGTCATTTCACTTGCCATCGCAACTTTGGTACTTTGCCGTCATGATGCTGGTGCTTTTGGAAACTAAATCATGTGTGTTCTACTTTTGTCATTGCTAGGGGTGTACATCGGTTTGGTTTGGTCAGTTTCGGAGACTAAACCAAATCGAATCGATCACATATTTATCAAAAAAAATTGGACCTATTAAGTTTGAGTTTGATCCGTAAAACTGAATGAAATCGAATCGCAGGTAGTCAGTTTAGTTTGTTTCGATTGATCGGTTTTTTCTTCTTACCTTTTTTTCCTTCTTTTGGAAATCTTATGATTTGTGTAGAGTGGCCGACTACTTCAACTTCGTGGCCACAACATCAACAGTTGGGTTATATGGGTGCTGCACCGTAGATCCTATGAGTGCACTCACTTTGGAGTTTATCAATCCAATGACTGTAGATTGCATCACCAGCCGAGAATATGTGGGGGCTGCCGAGTCTAGTTCGGTCAATTCAACGACACTGTTGTTGATTGTAATATCGCGTAATTTTTAAATAATAATATTTTACTATAAAAAAATATTTTTATTGTAACTGATTATATTTTGCTAAAAGTAAATACACTTTTAATTAAAATGATTTTTTTGCTTAAAATAATTATATTTGACTTTAAATAAATTTTATTTTTATAATTTTTTTCTTTTAATATGCATGAAGATATTTTATATTGTGAATTTTTTTTATTAAAATGTTATCAAGAAAAGTCATGATTTAATATTGCGACTAACGTTTTGCAAGAATATAAATTTTTAAAAATTTTTAGGATGTTTTAGGATGAAAAATAATATTTATATGTATATAATTAAAGAATAAAATATCAAATATTTAATTATTAAATAATAATTAAAAAAAAAGAAGCAAAACATGAAAGAGGAGAAGCAAACGCATGCAGGGAGAAGAGAAAATTTTTTCGTGAAGTTTTCTTTCTCTCTCTAGGTTTCAAACTTCTCTCTATGATATCTCCCATTTTAGACATCAAATTGAGATATTGGAGGTATCATTGAACTCGTGGCGACAAAAGTTTCAAAACTCACCAATTAATTTCGTCAGAAGTATATCAAAATTTTGCCAAAAATTGTGAATAGTAACTTATAGGTAATTTTTCTAAAATGCTGAATTTTTTTTATAGTTTTTCTAGCTTTCAAATTAGGGATTTTGTTAAGGATGTAGAGTATTGGTTGTATGATAAATTTTACGGTCAAATAACGTGATTTGGTGCTCTAATTTTGTAAATTGTTCTTCGATGAACAGTGTCCGAACAATGTGTAAACAGTGTTTTTCAGCATGAATAGTACCCCTATCAGTTGACCTATGTTGACCGAGTTTCCCAAGTCAATTTTTAGGTTTTTGGACCCTTCAAATTCGTTTTTGAGGTCTATTTGGTCACACTTGGATTGAAAAAAATACATTTTAAGACTATCTAATCTGGGGCTCTTATTCTGTGAGTAGATAATTCTTTTTATGACTTACCCTATCCTCTTCTTGAACTTTAAATGTATATTTGATTATGTTTATAAATTATTTATACTATTATATATATCTGAAATAGATTAAATTATTTGAATTGTTTACAATCTGGTATATAGTTCAAGAAGAGTATGGTTTTGAAAACGAATTTTTGAACTCATTGAATATGTGATCTTAAATGTATTTCTCATTATATGGTAAAGAAAATATATTGTGCATACGGCATTGATATGTAAAGCTATAAGATTGCCTTGAAAACAGGCATGTATATGTGATTACCCTGATTGGGAAGTTTTTGACAGAAGAATTGTACTGACATTGAAATTTTGTAATATACTGAAAGCTCTGTTTTGAATGATATGACATATGTGTAAATATAATTTATGTAGAGGAATACTATTGGAAACACTGTTGGCTAACAGCAGGTGATATTAGCCCTGGTGCACTTTGATACCTCAGCTAGCAGTTTTTGATAGAAGAATTGTACTGAGAATGAAATTTTGTAATACTGAAAGTTCTGTTTTGAATGATATGACATATGTGTAAATAATAATTTATGTGGAAGAATCCTATTGAAAACACAGTTTGCTAACAACAGGTGATGTTAGCCCTGGTGCACCTTAATATCTCAGCTAACAGGGGTGTTACTAGCCTCGTGTGACGGCCAACACATGGAATATGATATGTGAAGAAGAGCGAGATGCCTCATATCTAGGCGAGATGCCAACTATATGATATGTGATTTTCCTTCCCTTACTATGTGCTTGGAAAATTACCCATATTAGAGCCCCTTCGCGTGTCCTCTTGAATGGTGGTAGGGCAAACCTTAGCTGAGATGATGATTTTAGGCAAATCCTATGCCATCAAAGTACGGAAGGGCTTGAACTCTGATATGGGATCTTCCTAATGTTTTATGAGAAATATTTTGATACATAACAATATTTGAATAATGATCATGCTGTATTGCATATGATTTTGGATATCTGAATGTAATTTGAACTGAGAATATTTGAAATACGGGTCCCATATGGATGTACTTCTGAACTATAATTTTCTATGTGATAAATTTTAATATATGAGTACATCCATATGTTGACCTAAGAAGTCATAGGACGTATTATCTGCACACTGAGTTGTCAAACTCATTACACGATATTTACATTTTTTCATATAAGAATACAGAGTTTGGTTTTTCCCTTTCAGATAGTTTATCAGTTAGGCGACATATTCTCTTGTGAGACCTATTTTATTTTCAAGACTCGTAGATTTTGATTTATAATGTACTTGTACTCTAGAGTATGCTCTAAATGCCACAGACAGGATTTTAGCTTCTACTGTACTTTGATTTTGATAGACTTAGTATGTATATTATGTATACATGGGAATACCTTTCTGTAAAGGAGTGTGCTATACATGTTATTTAAAATATATGTTCGTAAAGTATGTGTTTCACGTGTCCTTAAATTAGGGGTATGACAAGTTGGTATCAGAGTATTAGGTTTTTCTGTGGCTATCAGAGCAAAAAAAATTTTAGTAGGACCTTTAGTATGGATATGAGCTGAACATATTTATACTTTAGGTGTTGCCGAGAGATTCTATAGGGTTTCAATTTTTTTTTCATTCTAAGTTTGTTAAAGTTCCTAGTATAAGGTCAAATGAATATTATGGTATTTTAAAAATTTATTTTGTTTTTTTATAGCCTATGATGTCACCAAAAACTAGAGTGGTTGCTAAAGAAACTGTAGATCGTGCACCCTCTACAGAAGAGTCTACACAATCTACAGTTTCAGTACGAAGAGGCCATAGTAGATGCTGACCTAGAAGAAGAGGCAGAGGTAGAGGGCGTGCACGGGGTATAAGAACCCCAAGACATGATGAACAGGTTAATGTATATGATAGAATCCTTGAGGAGAGAGTAAAATCCCCTCAGGAGCCACATGATAGAACAACTGATATGATTGTTGGCATACATAAGAATTTAGAGACATTGGCTGGATTTATAGTAGAATAGGGCAGAAGGGATGGCCAGCCACTAGAAAATACTCTTAAAGTGCAAGAACTGGAAAGACCAGCTGAACAAAAGAACAAGTTTACAGGGATTGAACTGACATTACCGCAATTTCTAAAGTTGAAGCCCTCGACTTTTCTAGATCAGATATTCAGGAAGACCCACAGATATTCATTGACGCAGAGTTTTGGGGTGTTCCACTAGAAGATCTGTTGAACTAATGTCCTTTCAACTATCAGATGTGGCCCAGGTTTAGTTCAAGACTCTGGTACAAGGAAGAGCAATTACTTTACCACCAATGGAGTGTGATGAATTTAAGGAAGCATTTGAAGAATTAAGATAGACACCGAACATGACATTTTTTAAATATGACATTCATTTTACCTTATTTTCTAGACATGTGTCATATATGGTTCCTAATGAAAAAGATATAATTAAGAGATTTGTTTCAGGGTTGATACGTCCATTATTTAAATCAGTGGATCCCTAGATGAACCATTTTTTAACTTATTCAGCAGCTGTGAATTGTGCAAGAATGATGAAAACACAAGAATTAATAAACATAGAAGGTCTAAGGAGAAGAAAAAAAGATCGATATAGTAATATCCAGACTAGTTATAATTCTAATGTAAGAGGACTAAGATTTTAGAATCCACAACGTTTAACTCAAGTAGGATCTGGTAGTTCCAACCAGGCATCAGTCAATATCAATAAGTAAATAATGATTCAAAGAGATATAAGACCCACTAGTCAACAATATTCAAGATTGATTCCATTATGTTCCATTTGTAGCAGGTCTCATACTGGACAATGTCGCAGAAAAACTGGTGCATGTTTTAAGTGTGGACAAGTAGGTCATCTGATGAGAAATTGTCCACAATTATGAAATTTGAATCAAGTATTAGTACAACTAGCTTTACCCTCTGCACCTGTACTAGCACGACCAAATAGAGTAGGTTCAGTTCAAAAAAGTAGTGGTGGTACTAGTAGAGGATTAAGAAGTTGAAGTCGAGAACAAGCTCGAGTTTTTGCCTTGACACGACAGGATGCTCAGGCCTCAAATACAGTTATGACATGTACATTATCAGTATGTTCCCAGAGAACATATGTACTGTTCGATCCTGGTTCTACTCATTCTTATATACCACCTTGTTTTGCTAAGAAATTGGGTAGAGATTTTACTAGTTTACATTGTTCTTTTATGGTTGCTACTCTATTAGGAGAATTCTTATTGGTAAATAATGTGTATAAATCATGTGAGATTTCAATAAAAGATAAGGAAACTTTTGTAGATTTGATAGTTCTAGATATGATAGATTTTGATGTGATACTGGGAATAGATTGTTTGTCATCATGCCATGCCATTTTAGACTGTTATCTTAAGGTGATTAAGTTTAATATTCTTGGAGAATCTTCCTTCCTGATAAAAGGAGATTGTAGTGAGGTACCCAATAATTTAATCTCTACTCTAATAGATCATAAGCTATTACAAAAAGGATGCTAAGGGTCCTTAGCAGTGGTAAAAAATGTTGATATGAAGTACACCAATATAGAATAGGTTCTAGTGGTTAGAGAAATTTCTGATGTGTTTCCTGAGAAGTTGCCAAGGTTACCCCCAGAATGAGAAATTGAGTTCGGTATTAATTTACTTCTGGGAACCTAACCGGTGTCTATACCTTTATATAGAATGGCACCAGTCGAACTTAAAGAATTGAAAAATCAGTTACAAGACTTGTTAGACAAGGGATTTATTTGCCCAAGTACTTTTCTTTGGGGTATTCCAGTCCTATTTGTGAAAAAGAAAGATGAATCATTACGGTTGTGTATTGATTACAGACAGTTGAATAAGGTGACAGTACGTAATAAATATCCATTACCTCGTACAGATTATTTATTTGACCAACTACATGGTGCCTAATGTTTTTCGAAAATTGATTTGAGATCTGGGTATCATCAACTGAGGATAAGGAATGAGGAAATTTTAAAAACTGCTTTCAGAACTCGATATGGGCACTATGAGTTATTAGTAATGCCATTTGGTTTAACAAATGCTCTAGTTACATTCATGGATTTGATAAATAGAGTATTTAAGCATTTCTTATATCAATTTGTTATTGTATTCATAGATAATATCCTAGAATATTCAATGAGTTTAAAGGAGCATGAGCGACATTTAAGGATAGTTTTGCAAACCCTAAGAGAACACTAATTGTATGCTAAGTTTTTAAAATGTAAATTTTGGCATAGTAGTATTACTTTCTTAGGGCATGTGGTTACCAAGAATGGTATTCAAGTTGATCCTAAAAAGGTAGAGGTAGTGTAGCAATGGCCACACCCTACCACAATTACAGAGATTCGTAGTTTTCTTGGTTTAACAAGCTATTACCGCAGATTCGTTAAAGATTTTTCAAGAATAGCTGCTCCTTTGACGAGGTTGACAAGGAAAGGAATAAAGTTTGACTGGTTAGATGAATGTGAAAGAAATTTCTAGAAACTCGAGAAATGTTTGACTACGGCGCCAGTACTGTCTATTCCTTCAGGTACCGGAAGATATACAGTATACTGTGATGTATCGAGAATTGGATTAGGGTGTGTGTTAATAAAATATGGTCGAGTTATTGCATATACATCCAGACAGCTGAAGCCACATAAGCAAAATTATCCAACTCATGACTTAGAAATGGTATAGTAGTTTTTGCTCTCAAAATTTGAAGGCATTATCTATATGGCGAGACATGCAAAATCTATACATATCATAAAAGTCTCAAATATATTTTTCAACAAAAATATATTAATTTGAAACAAAGAAGATGGATGAAATTACTTAAAGATTATGATTGGACAATACTATATCATCCAAGTAAGGGCAATGCAGTGGTCGATGCATTAAGTAAGAAGTCTATGAGTAGTTTGACTCATATCACAGTGGTAAGGAGGCCTTTGATTAAAGAAATGCATGAGTTGAAAAGTTATGAGGTAGTATTAGAAGTAAAAGAGCTTGGGATACTATTGGCTCATATACAGTTTCAATCGTCTTTAGTTGAGCAGGTGAAAAGGGCACAAAAAGATGATGCCTATTTATGTATGAAAATTGAATAAGTGAAGAATGACAGTGATGTTGAATTTACTGTAGACTCTGAAAGAATTCTAAAATTGAATAAGCGATTGTGTGTACCTAATAAAGAATAATTCAAGAAACAGATTTTAAAGAAAACCCATAGATCTATATATACCATTCATCTTGGGGAAACTAAAATGTATAAATATCTAAAAGAAATTTATTGGTAGGACGGTATGAAGAAAGATATAGTTGATTATGTCTCTCAATACTTAACTTACTAGTAAGTAAAAGCAGAACATCAAAGGCCTGCAAAATTATATCAGCAAATAGAGATACCTGAATGGAAATGGAAAAAAATAACTATAGATTTTGTTACAAGGCTACCACGGGCATCAAAAGGATTTGATTCAATATGGATGATAATTGATAGACTGACTAAATCAACACATTTTCTATCACTGAAAACCACATACAACGTAGCTCAGTATACAGATTTGTATTTGAATGAGATAGTGAGACTTCATGGAGTGCCAATATCGATTATTTCTGATCGAGGACCATAGTTCGCAGCTCATTTTTGGAGAGCCTTCCAAGAAACTTTGGGCACAAAGTTAAATTTCAGTACTGCTTTCCATCTTCAAATAAATGGACAGTCTGAGTGAACCATCCAAATATTAAAAGATATGCTTCGGGCATGTATGTTGGATTTTCAAGGTAGCTGGGAAAGATTTTTGCCCCTAACTGAATTTGCTTATAACAATAGCTATCAAGCCAGTTTACAAATGGCCCCTTTTGAGGCATTATATGGTAGACGTTGTCATTCTTCGATCGGATGGTTTGAGATGAGTGAAGCTAAGATTTTAGGGCCTGATTTGGTATAAGATGCACTTGACAAGGTAAAGTTAATTAATGAAAGATTATTAACAGCCTAGAGTAGATAAAAAGTTTATGTTGATAATAGACGTCGACCATTGAAATTTGCCATAGGTGAACATGTCTTCTTAAAGATATCTCTTATGAAAAGAGTAGTAAGATTTGGGAAGAAAGGGAAGTTAAGTCTACGGTATATAGGACCATTTGAAATTCTTGATAGGATCAGCCTAGTAGCTTATCGTTTAGCTTTGTCACCTGAATTGAGTAAAGTCCATCGAGTCTTTCATGTGTCAGTGTTACTAAAGTACTTACCAGATCTTACACATGTTATACAGTGCTTATAGATTCAGTTACGAAAAAACTTAACTTATGAGAAACAACCAGTAGCGATAGTGGATAGACAAGTAAATAAATTGCGTTAAAAATATACTTATAGTGAAAGTGATATGGCAAAATCATTATTCTAAAGAGGTTACTTGGGAAAAAGAGAATGACATGCTTGCTAGATACCCACATCTTTTTGAATCATGAGGTTAATTTTTATTATAAATATGGAGATGAAATTTAGGGAACAAATTTCTTAAGGAAGGAAGAATGTAATATCCCGTAATTTTTAAATAATAATATTTTCCTATAAACAAATATATTTTTATTGTAAATTATTATATTTTGCTAAAAGTAAATACGCTTTTAATTAAAATAATTTTTGTTTTGATTAAAATAATTATATTTGGCTTTAAATAAATTTTATTATTATTTTTATAAATTTCTTTCTTTTAATATGCATGAAGATATTTTATATTGTGATTTGTTTTATTAAAATTTTATCAAGAAAAGTCATGATTTGATATTGCAACTAAAGTTTTGTAAGAATATAAATTTTTAAAAAAATTTGAGATATTTTACGATGAAAAATAATATTTATATGTATATAATCAAAGAATAAATTTTTAAATATTTAATTATTAAATAATAATTAAAAAAATAGAAGCAAAACATGAAAGAGGAAAAGCAAACACATGCGTGGAGAAGAGAAATTTTTTTGTGAAGTTTCCTTTCTCTCTATAAGTTTCAAACTTTTCTCTAAAATATTTTCCATTCTAGACATCCAATTGAGATACCGAAAGTACCATTGGATTTGTGGTAACGAGAATTTCAAAACCCATCGATCAATTTCGCCAGAAGTTCACTGAAATTTAGCCGAAAGTTGTGAATAGTAACTTATAGGTAATTTTTTTAAAATGTTAGATTTTTGATAGTTTTTCAAACTTTCAAGCTAAGAGTTTTGTTAAAGATGTAAAATATTGGTTGTATGATAAATTTCACGGTCAAACAACGTGATTTGGTGCTATAATTTTACAAATTATTCTTCGGTGAACAGTAACTATGAACAATACCCGAACAGTGTGTGACCAGTATTTTTTAACATGAACAATATTCTATCAGTTGACCAACATTGACCGAGTTTTTAAGGTCATTTTTTAAGTTTTTGAATTTTTTAAACTCATTTTTAAAGTCTATTTGATCATACTTAAATTGCAAAAGTATATTTTAGGAATGTCTAATCTGAGACCCTTACTTTATGAATAAATAATTTTTTTATGACTTATTCTATATTTGTTTTTGAATTTTAAATATATATTTAATTATGTTTATAAGTTATTTATATTATTATATGTTTTTAAAATAAATTAAATTATTTATAATATAATATATAATTTAAAAAATATATAATTTTAAAAATAATAATAATAAAATGAAGGTTAAGGAAAGCATTAAATCGGCAGAACAGAGGACCAATGCTAAGTGATTTAACTTTCAAGAATAAAAAAAAAATTGAAATTTTCCTATTCGATGGCTAGAATATGAAGCAGGCGTTGAGTGATTTGATTTTGTAGAATAAAAAAAAAGTTTGAAAGTCTTTGAAAATTGAAAATACACATGGTTCAGGGAGCCTTGAAAGCTGTAGAGAAATTTAATAATTTAAATATGCCATATAATATTAATAATTAGAACTGAAGCTCCTCGTGAATATGCATTTCACGATTCTCGAGGGATCTTAGCTATGGTAGAATAAAATTTAACAAGCAGAGCAAGAATAATAATTAAATATATAATATATATTAATCGGTTAATTTAATTTTTTTAAAAATTAAAAATTTAATCGAGTTAATCGATTTTTTAATAAAAAATTAATATAAATTATTTTTTATCAATTTTTTTAATTTTATTTTAATTTAAATTAATTCAGTCAATTTTATTAAATTCGGATCGAATTTGTACACCTACAACTGTTGCGATAATAATGGTTACAAACCTATGAAATAGCAACATGTCTCTTTGTTGTTGTAACCGTGTTCAGCCAGCATCGCAATAGTAACGCTTCTGAATTCTGATCCTGAGCTTCTAGAAAAATCTCCCTGTGAAGTTGCCAAGCTAGCATTGCGACGGTGACCCTGTGGATCTATTTTTTAGCTAAAAGCTTCAAAAATCTTAAAATATTTTGTTTACAATTTTTAAATATAACCAAGATAATAAAATAGGGCATATATTAAAAATAAAATATGGTCATTAAATAGAAAAACATAATTATTTTATATAAAAGAGTAAATCAATTTAGATAAAAACACAATCACTTAAGATAACACGAGAACATTTAAGATAAAATATGATTGTTTAAAATTAAGAGATATTATATTTTTCAAAACTCACACCTTTATTTTTAAATTGAGACAAAAATTCTTTTAAAATTTATAAAATTTATACTTACATCTCCTCAAATTTTTTTTTAAAATTACATTAACCTTTCATAGTTAAAATTTTCATAATATTAATTTTATCTTTTAATGATTTGTAATGTGTTAGACTAAGTTATTTATGAGTTTTTAAGATAAAAAATGCATAAAGTATAAGATTAATTAATAATTTTGTGAATGAAAGTTAATTTTTCATATAAATTAAAATTAGAAAGGGTATGAATGTAAATTTCTGAAATCTCAAGGAAGGTGAATTTAATTTATTTTATAATATATGTAAACCAATAATATAATAAAAAATAACATCAACAAAATGTTTTAAGAAATTTTTTTATTTACCAATTAATATTTTTAGAATGTAATCAAGTTAATTTTCTTTATAAAAAATATTATAGCTTTATTTTAAAAAAATATTATTATCACTATTTGATTATTTTTATCTTTTTACTCATTAATATAATTGTCACATATCTTATTTCTTATATATTATATTATTAATTATGAAATTAAGAAACCTATATTTTTTACTCCCTATCAGATTGCACTTAAACCAATCATGTGTAACCCACGTTTTTTATGAGTTCAATGATAAATCTAATTTTTAAAATATTTGAAAATATAACAAGTGACCTTAATTTAAGGTTCTTGACACTTTATTTTAGTTTATGATATACATTCCTCTGCAGGATAAACAATATTTTTGTTAATCATTGTTCTTATTTTTAGAAGTATATTATAAATTTTATTAACAGATTAAACATATAAAAGTTGATTGTCATTTTATTAAAAACTTTTACAATAAGTTTTATCAATTTTAATGATTAATTAGTTAATATTTTTTTATCAAATTCTTAAGAAGTCCACAAATAATATAACAATTAGTTGAAAATATGACAAGTGGCCTTTAAGGTTTTAGACATTTTAGTTTAGTTTATGATATACATTCTTCTGTGGGGCAAGCAATATTTTTCTTAATCATTGTCCTTATTTCTAAAAGTATATCATATATTTTATAAACGGATCAAATATATAAAAGTTGATTGTCATTTTATTAAAAAAAAGATTTTATTAAAAACTCTTACAACAAATTTTGTCAATTTTAATGATTAATTAGTTGACATTTTTATCAAGTTTTTAAGAAGTTTATGAATAAATTATATTTGTAACAAGTTTAAACCTATATGCTTTAACTTGACATGGAGTGTTAGAATTAATATAAATAAATTATATATAATTAGGAAGTATCAATTATATCTCTTGATTTAAGATATTATAGTAACTGTCTTATCCCTAATTTAAGATATTGTAATATTTCTTAATTTAGGGATCATAATCATGTTTTATAATTATTGACTTATCTATAATTTTGTTTATAAATATCAAGGACTGATTTAAGGTTTAGGCCTTTCTTATTGATTATATTTTACAATTCTGTTTTTCTCTTATTTAACAAATTTATCATTATTTAATATTTAAAAAGTTAAATAAAATTTATTAATGATGTTTTAGATATGTAATTTGAAAAATTTTGAATCAAAATTATCTATAAAACTTGTTCTCATGAAAAACTTACCAAACAGATTTTTCGTTCTTTGACGTTCCAAAAATGTTTGACAAATAGATTTTTCAAATGAATATTTTTTTCTTACGTTTTGAAAAGAACTTTTATAGAACTTGTGCTCAAAAACTGTTTTCAAAAGCAAAGACTGCTTCTGATTCTGTTTTATAAAATAAACTTCAATTCTTCGCTCAAACAGGAAATTATTTTTTTTGCTACCATTTAAAAGAGAATTTGTGTTCGTCAAACACATAAATAAAATAAAGGAGAAAATGCACTTTATCACCCTTATCTATTAGAGTAATTGCAATCTCTCCCTTTTTTTGTAATTGTAACAATTTCTTCCATGATCTTTATTTTCATAGTAATATTCTCCTCCCTCTCTATTTTTATTAAAAAAATAAATTTTTTGGAATAGAAAATGACAAAATTATCCCTTTAATTTTTTTTTTTAAAAATAACTCAATTTTTATTCAAAAATTTTATTTTAATTGAAAAACTAATTTCATTTTTAAATAAACACACGTTTTCATCTTTTTTACCTCACCCATCAGCGAAGCTTGCTCACCCACGACACAGAGCACCCACGATCCAGATCCACCACCGAGAAGCATCGCAGCAACCACCGGAAGGAAAGACGACGGCCACCAAAAGGAGAGAATCGTCGCCTGAAAAACAGATTGTCGCAACCTCCAATCACGAGCAAAATCATCGCGGGCAACTAGGTAATGCTCTTTGCTCTTTGCAGCTCTTTGCTGTCCAAATTAATATCTGTGTATGTGCTCTTTGCAGTTTAAGATAACTAATTGGCAGTTTTCTGTTGAATGGCTGCAACCTTTTTCTTTAAACAATAGACATGAATGGATGGTCATGTGGAGAAATTCTGGGATCGGGAAAATGTCCAAGACACTCTAATGTGGGCTAACTAATTTGAATGTCTGTCTGCTGTGTATGGCTTAAAATTTGGGCTGGCATCCTCCATGATCCGATCTGAATAACTTGTGAACAACTCAAGGTTTGTTGAACAAATTAACAAGTAGTGTTTGTTTTGAATAATAAAACTTTGTGGGTTTGTTTTGAATTGAAGTACTGTTTAAGAATGAGTCAATAGAAACTCTCCCAACAATACATATTTTATAACCAGCTTAGTATGGTGGCATCATTTATATTAGTTTCCTCGTGAAAGAGGGAGTAATATTACTTACACACTTATAGAATTTAAGATGACTGATTTATATTTGTCTCAAAACAGTTCTTAAAGTTGCAAAGTTATATTAACTGTGACTCTAGAATTTAAATCTTTTAGAAATATACTGAAATGAATTTTCTCTTGGGTGTTTCATCTTACAAAATAGTCAAAAGAGAACATGAGATAGCTTTGAAGGCTTATATTTTTGTTTGTATTTTTATCCCCTGAATTGACAAATTGTTACTACTTATGTAAATAGATTTAACATCTTCATTGAGACCTAATTAATTAAATGGAGGTATAATTGATTGAATAATATATGATATAACTGTTTGGATGTGTTATCTTATATTCTTTCTTTCATTCTTTCTTTTTATCGTTTTTATCCCTTAGAAGGACTAGCATCATCTCTATATGTACACTACATCATATCTATAACACCACAAGCACATTGATGGACTATAATATGCATGAACATGTCCTTTAAAGGGAGGCAGAGTAATAGCTTTTTATATACTTAACTGATCTTCAAAAAAAAAAAGTTACATATGTTGGATTGCTCCTTTTTTTGCTATTTTGATAAATGATTCTACTGTCCTTTTATCAAATATTTTTCATACATAATCATACACATGGCCCTGTGTGATAGATCTCCTCGTCTGTTGCTAATTTGGGTAATATACCTAATAGCATAAAAAGTAATTGTTGCTTTATATTATATTTGATCCAAATATGAGAATGTTGCAAGCAAGATTGTAGATATATGTACATATGCCAATATGTTTTGTCTGCTAGAAGGCTGACACAAACAAAGAACTATATTTTAATTGCATAATTTCCTGGAGTTCCCCTCAGCACATTCAGCCCCCTCCAATAACGTTTGTATTCTGGCATTGTCTCAATACTTTCTTCTGTAGCTTAAAATACAAACAGGGTTCAACTTGGTAAGTTTACATATGCTATTCTGATTTTTGAGTAGAATATTAGCAGTGCCAGTCTGATTTCTTTTATTTTGGGCAGGACCAGCAGCCTCACCACATCCCATTGATCCCTGTCCACTGCTTGAGACACGAGCATTCCAGTATGCATTCCAGTATTCACAAAAGAAAATTGCTATAACAAAAACTTGTGCATTAACATGTTAAAATTATCGGTCTACTACGAGATGTAATTTCTTCATATGGGTAGATCCACCGATGTGTGAGCATGGAAGGCGTGTCTTGGATAAATTAACGCAATTGAGAAATTTACCTGTACCTAGTAGGGAAAGAGTGAATAGAAATGTTGGAAATAGAGAGAGTTCATGGAAATTTATTTGTTTTGCATCTTGGTGTATTATGTTAAGTGTCGTTATTGGGTTTTGGGAGAAAGATAAAGAAAAATTCTAAATGTAGTTGTATTTTGTAAACATTGGTCAAACTATGAATGTCTGAATGTAGTGGATGAAATTTATTATGAATGTTATGAATGTAGTTGTTTTTAAGATGGGACTTTCAATTTTATTTTTGAATAACCATACAAATGGTAATACATAAGAGCTAATACAAAAAAGCCATATACTATCAATAGAATTATATATCATCTACTAAACAAAAGAACTAATATAAATGAGTTATATACTATTAATTAAACAAAATAGCTATTACAAGGGAGTCATATACTACCCATTAAACAAAAGAGCTAATATAAATGAGTCATATACTATCTATTAAACAAAATAGCTAATCTAGATTTCTTCTTATTTTCTATAGATATTTATTTGCCAGATAGTTAGAAGTGATCTGCCTATTTTTATAGGCTCTCGAACAAGAGTGCTTTGGATATAAAGTTCTAATATGAAATGTACTTTCACCTTTTAATTTGATTCCATATATTCTAAACCCGCAGTTCTTTGCACATTCAACAATGACTTTATTAGGATCATTCTTCTTCCACTTCAAGTCTTTCTCTTGTTGAATGTTCCATTCACATACATCAGTTCTAAAAATGGCCACATTGGAAAATTTTTGACCTACGGTAAAGACTATATTATCCATGTCTTTATCAGGCCTGAACTCATCATATTTTGATGTAGGATAATCTTCATCACTATTCACTGGTGGAGATATCAACTCATCAGAGGGTACATATTCTAATTGGTCATCGATATCTAAATAATTGGTAGGTTCAACTTCCCTCATCGTGAGCTGTCTTGGTACCAAACTTGTTCTCTTATGTGAATTTGTCTGTATAGCCTCCTCACCTATAAATACAAAATAAATATTAATATACAACTACCCATATAACTAAACAATGTCTAGAAGTTATTAATGTACTCAAAATTATATCAATGGAGTTAAATAATCAATTTACCTGCTAAGTCATAAATTTCTTCATCACTGCTTACTACCTCTTTCCAGTAGGGGTCTTCCTCAGTGCCACTGCTATATTTTTCACTTACTTCTTCAAATTCATCATCTTCTTCCACTGACACATCATAGAGGTCACTCATTGTGTCTATCAAATATATTGAAATCTCCATATCTGGCTTATAAATATTATATAGCTCTAACATGCTTTCAATATCAGCATCTGACACAATGTGCATAAGCCCTATGTTCAAACTCTGATCCGGGACAAGATAGTGAACAGAGACGCTTGGTTTCACCATAAACTTTTGTAGTTTGTGCATCAACTCAAAGTATGACACTACATTTCTATCCATAGGGTTTATAGTTGCCACACTACCTCCTATATAGGTAGTCTCCTCCAATCCCCTATATAGTCTACCGCCATAGTGAACAATAAAATTTATATTTGATTTATTTGAACCTGCATACAAAAATTTGTAAATTTGTAAGTACGTAAGGCATTAAAAAATAAAGTTAGTCTAAGTATGATTATATTGCGAGTTCATAAGTGCATAATGCATTAGAAGATAGAGTTGATTCATTTGTCATCTAAAACATTCTATAATTTGTTAATGCATTTACATTTAATTCATAATATCACCACTACTTTCTTTTCCAATTATTTTCCATTTTCTATATAAAAGTCTCTAACTCCATTTGTCAGCAGTGGCTTTATAATTTTTCTATTCTATTACAAACCAGACTCTGTAACTCCATTACTACACTTCCACTGCTATAGCGTAAACATGGAGACCATTATATAATTTTTCTATTCCATTACAAACTAAACTATGTAATTCCAACACTACACTTCCATTGCCATAGAATAAATAGGGGGGACCACTAAATAATTTTTCTATTTCGTTATAAAACAAACTCTTGTAATTTTTCAAGCACCACACTTCCACTGTCATAATATAAACATGAGGGACCACTATATAATTTATCTATAATTCATTAAAAAATAAACTCTATAATTTCATTATCACACTTTCATAGCATAACATGGGGACCACTATACTGCTTTTCTATTCTATTATAAAACAGAATTTGTAATTTCATCACCACATTTCTACTACCATACCATAAACATGGGACCACTATACAACTTTTTTATTCTATTACAAAACAGAATATGTCATCACCACAATTCAACACAACATAAACACGGTGGGACCACTAAAATTATCATAGTGGCCAGCAAAACAACATTCAACCAATAGAATAAATTACATTAAGGGGACATAATTTGTAGATGCATGTATTTCATCACATGCTTCACATTTCTTTATATAATATGTTCTCCACGTCTTCTGTACCTGAGCCTTTCTCCTCCATAGCAAGATAAAAGCAAAATCACGGCTACTTGGGTTGATCCGTTGATGGGCTTGTGAAGTTGATGCTTAGACAATGGCTGCTTCAGTTGGCTTCTTTTGGTTACTATGGAGTTCGAAAATCTGTGTGGACGATGGAAGAGCAATATCCCACAACATCAATAAGCAAAGGATCTCATGCTTATGGTCACTGTAAAGATTGTGTGTTTTTCAGGAGTGGCCATCATCTCTCCTTTCGATGGCCGTCGTCTCTCCTTCCGGTGGTCGCTGCGATGCTTCTCGGTGGTAGATCTGAATCGTGGGTGCTCTATGTCGTGGGTGAGCAAGCTTCACTGATGGGTGAGGTAAAAAAGATGAAAAAGTGTGTTTCTTTAAAAATGAAATTAGTTTTTAAATTAAAATGAAATTTTTGAATAAAAATTGAGTTATTTTTGAAAAAAGAAATTAAAGAGATAGTTTTGTTATTTCCTATCCCAAAAAATTCGTTTGTTTAATAAAAATAGAGAGAGACGGAAAAATGACTATGAAAATAAAGATTAGGGGGGAAATTGTAATTGCTCAAATAGATGAGGGTGGCAAAGTGCATTTTCTCTTAAAATAAAATAAAAAGCATTTTCATTTAAAAAAAAATTAGATTTTCTTCTCTTCTACAGCATGACCAAACAGGCACTATGTCTCAGCAAACAAATAGGAACATTCACATAATCACATCTAAGATATAAATAAAAATAGAAGAGAAATTGATGGAGAAAGAGGATAAGTTTCAAGCAAACAAAAAGGAAGACACGAGTCTAGAACAATACAAAGCTTTTTCAATCACTGATTATGAAAACTAAGGTTACCTTGACCTTTTTTTTTTTTTTTCGCAGGGCTTTAACACTAAGGTTACTTCAATCTGGTTCTAATATTTTGGTTTGCAATGAACTTCAGAATAATCATAAGGCAACTTTCTTCAAGTTTCTTCTGGAAAAGAAATATCTTCCTTTATATTCATGATTGAGCAAACATATAATCACGCCATTCTGATTTTGCCAATTAGATAGAAAACTTTCTATGCCAACTCTATGCAACATTCACTATCACATATTTAACCTGCATTAACTACGCCACCTAAGAAAGAAACAAAAAAGGAACATGGAATCATTAATAATGATAAACTTCTTCTTCTTATTATTATTATTATTATTATTATTATTATTATTATTACAGATTAAGTCAATAATTTCTGTTTATTCTGTGTCTAGATCAATAATTAATAATTAATAATTAATCATATAAAACTTTTAATAATTTTTTTTAACTACATACTATATATTCACTTTCGTCACTTGGTCACTTCGAATTTATAAATCTTATATCTTAATATTACAATAATGATAAATAACATTGATTGGCATATTTGTGTTTGTGTGATTATATGCTATTCAATACTTTTTTATGGTTCTAATGTGACATATTGATGCAAATTATATAGGTCACTTATCAAACATTAGATTAAACATAAAATAAAGTTAGAAGAATTAATTTTTAAGTTTTTTGGGTAGAAAAAACTTAATATTTTAAGTTAAAATAACTGTAAATGTCATACTAATTAGCCAGGATATAATTTTCCATACCTTTAATATAAAAGTTAGTGCCCTGGTTCTAGTCCTAAGTGTATTTCGTTTGAAATGAAAAAAGAAAATATAAAAAAAAGGTCAAACTAGCCGTTGCCAGTTGAAGACGCTGCTGGCAGTTTCAGGACCGACACACGCTCTTCTTCTACTTCAATTCAGCTTAGCTCTCTCTCTCTTACTCTTTCAGCAGCCAGAAGCACCTCGATTCCCTAGCGATCTTGCCTTCTTACATTTCAAGGCTCTGTCTCTAAAAAAGCAAGGCAGATGATGTTCACAGAAGGTCTAGACGAAAACGCAATCAAATGGATCAAGCAGGTTCTATCATCTTCAGTCATACTCCAATTTGCTTTTCTTTGCTTTTTTTTTTTTCCGATCTTTTCGACGTCCTTTTTCTAATGGGTCTTGCTTATTCATTCACCTTTATTGCTTTGTAATTTTATGACTAAAACATGAGTCATTTTGTTCTTTCGAAGGAAATGGCGGCCTTTCTGCTGTTAGTTACTTTTAAATTCTACTTTTTATTTCTTCATTCACTGTTCTGTGATAGGTATCTTAGAATTGGGATGCTGATGCTCTGTTTGAACCTTCTATTGGTTGATGTTTCTTTAAGATCTGGGATCCTTCAAATCAAACCAATTGTAGAGGGACCAAAATGGTTCTTTTGCTTTTGTCCTTTGTTACAGAGGGACCAGAATTTTCAATGAATCAAACCAAATCAAGTGGGTCTTGCTTAAATGCCTTAGGAATGCATTCACTTTTTTTTTACTTTGTAATTTTATGACTATATCATTTGAGTTATTTTGTTCTTTTGAAGGGAACTCGTGGCTTTTCTTTTTCTGAACCTTTTTTTAAAAAAAACATACTTCCCTCAATGTGCTTTTGATGGGTATCTTGGAGCAGGGCTTCTCTGGTTTAAACTTCTAATGGCTGATATTCTTTAAGAACTGGTTTCCTTCAAATCAAATCCATTCTGGGGAATCTGAACTTGTGCTTCCATTTTCGTTACAGGAAAACCTGAATGACTCTTCAAAAATTAATGCACTTCCAAAGAATTTTTTTTTTCGAACATTTATGTCATAATTACTGTTTCCCTTTTCTTACTGCACACAGGGATCAGAAGTACGAGTAGAAGAGTCTTCAATACGATCTCCTTTAACGGAGAAAGTTTCGAGTGAACGGTTTCCGAAATCTCCCCTTACATATAGTGGCAATAGTCTAAGTTCTCCTGTTCTGCCTCCATTAAAGTTCCACTCTGGTTTGCTGGCACCTCGTAACCATGTCTTTTTAGCTTCTGGCTTTGAAGATGGGGACAGTGATGAAAGCATAGATTCAGTTTTGGATGGTGAGGATGAGAATCTCTCTGATGAAGAAGTTTCTGGACAAAACAACCTTGATTACTTGGAGAAGCCAATAGAACAGTGCTACGATGAGGAAGAATTATTTGGATATAAAGTGGCTAAAACAGAAGGGCGCAACGGAATTCTGAAAAATGGGTTGTCAAATGAGAATCTCACGATTGAAGTACCAAGTAGTGTCAGAAGATTGACAGATGGAGAGTTGGGATTTAGAAGATGTGCTCAGAAGAATATGACCCCAGGTGGAGGTAGTCAGCTCCTAACACAAGTCCACCTGCGCAATGTTAATAGCCTTAATGATCCTATGGAATTGGGAACTCCAAGTGCCCCTCCAATCATTGGTGTTGATGTTTCAGAACAGAGAAACTCTGAAGGTTTGGCGATGTATGAACAAAATCCCAATGGATCTAGGCCATCAAGAGAATCAGTGGATCATGATAGAAGTGTAACTTCACATGAATGGAAAACCATGACAATAAAAGCCCCTGAAATCACTGAAGGTTTTGTCATGAATGAACAAACACCCAATGGATCCTGGCCATCAAGAGAGTCATTGGATTATGATGGAAGAAGTGTAAGTTTACATGAATGGAAGTTCAAGACTCTAAAAGCCACTGAAATCAGTGAAAGGTATTTCTGTTGTTAGCTCCACTTCAACCTTCTCTCGGAACTTCTCATTGATTTTGGTTTTGTTTTCGTAAATTTCCGATTCTTCTTTTTCCTAACAAAATTTGGTGTCCTCTTGATATTGGATTATGCAGACTAGACAAAACTTTTACAGAAGATAAAGAAAAGCAAATTCCTCATTTACCATCTTACAACACCAGGTGCTGTCAAGTGTCAACCTTCTATTTAACAATAGTCAAATTGACTGTTTCTGGAAAAGTTAAAGCATAAAAATTCTTACCTATAACTTTATGCATTTTGGTAAAACTTAGTATAAACTCAGCAAAATAAAGTACTATTGCTTTGCTCTCCCTTATGTTGTTGTATATATAATATGCGAATGTACTGGTGTATCATTTATTCAAGCAGTTGATAAATTTCATTAGATTAATAAACTAAAATATATATTTGCTCTCCCTAATTTTGTTGTGTAAATAATTTAAAATTGTTCCAGTATATCACTTGTTCAAGCAGCGGATAAATTTCTTGACATTAACAAACCGCAAAATATCTTTCCAATTACTTTGCACTTTAAGAATGTACCATCAAACTTCAGACTTGGATTATTCACTAAGGGGATGTTTGGTACGTGGTAAGATTTTTCATTCCTAGAAATCATGTTTCGTGGGAAACATGTTTCATAAAAATGATGATTACTGAAAATGTATAAAATGTATTTCATTGACTTTAAATATTTATCTGAGAATCTTTTATTACTACGTTTGATTATAATAGAATTTTTTTTAAAATTGTAGTATTTTTTCAAAAATATCCTCACTTATGTTAAGGTGAGAGAGAGAAAGTGAGTTTAGAGATGACAGAGAGAATGATAGGAAAGAGAGAAAGATTAACAATGATTTGAGCTCTAATTATACTTTGACCCTAAAATGTTGCTTCTTTTCTTGAATCTGAAATTTGAATTCAGATGCTTTGTGAGTGATTAATATATTATTAGGTTGTCAGTGTTATGTTGAAACTCAAAAACCTAATATGCTCTCAACCTTTTGATGTTGTCACAGTAGTTGCAATAGTCAATATGCCTGGCAAACCCTTATCACTTATGATGCCTGTATACGTTTGTGCCTACAAGCGTGGGCAAAAGGCTGCACTGAGGCACCAGAGTTTTTACGAGATGAGTGCCTGGCTCTTCGAAGTGCCTTTGGGTAGGTTCCTCTCCTGGTACAATTAACATATAATTTGACTACATTATTTCTCAACCCATTTTTCCATGTTTCATTGATTCTATAGATTGCATGAGTTCTTGTTGCAACCTCAAGGTGTAAAGCAAACTGAAGGCAGGAATTTAAGGAACTCAGAACAAATATGCCCTTTGAAGGTGAAGAAGGTTGTTGGTAAAATAAGAGTGGAAGGTAACATCATATTGTGAACTTGTCCAATGAATTCATTTAGTATTCTTAAATTTGTGTACTAGCGCATAATAATGCTGTTTGTCGTAAGACCTGGTTTTTATTCCGAGACTATTTGGAAATTATGTTTCTATTATTGTTTGTTTAAATTTTAAATTTGGTTATTTTTCGTATTAGTTTAGGATTTTTGAAAAGGATTACTTTCCTAAGAATCCTGATACTTATTCTGGTTATATTTCTTTTTTCTTAGGAGTTTGATTGCTATCTTTTAGACATTGATATCTCGGTAGTTTACTGCCAAGATACATATATATATTTGTACTCCCAAACCTAAAAGAATATATGAGAAGAATTCTTTTCTACTCTTTTTTCTACATAGTATCAAAGCCATAATCCTCATGGCCGGAAGACCTCAAATGATCTTTCCTTGGGGCACAACCATGAATAGGCACTGGCGGGAGTGTTGACTCGAACACCTCTGGTTCCTTACAGTCAAATCCCATAACAGCAGCGTAAATTCAAATAACATATTCTGATAATTCCTCTCTACAAATCACCTCTCATAAATTCACTGGCAAGAATTATTTGGCATGGTCTCGTTCGGTAGAGATGGTTGTGCGCGACAAAGGGAGATTTGGTTATCTTGATGGATCAGCAGAAAAACCACCAGAAACAAATCCTTTATTCAGAGCTTGGGATGCCCAGAACTCGAGGTCATGGCATGGCTGATCAATTCCATAGAGAAAAAAATTAGTGAAAGTTTTATGTGTTATAGGATAGCTCGAGAGATGTGGGAGGGGCTGCAAAGAGCCAATATTCTGATTTAGAAAATTCCTCTTAACTCTTTGAATTAAGGAATAGAGTTTAACCAAGGCTGAGTTGGACGTTACTATCTATTTTAATGACCTCTCCAAACTCGATAGTCATGGCATGGCTAATCAATTCCATGGAGAAAAAAATTAGTGAAAGTTTTCTGTGTTATAGGACAGCTTGAGAGATGTGGGAGGCTGCAAAACACCAATATTCTGATTTAAAAAATTCTTCTCAACTCTTTGAATTAAGGAATAGAGCCTGGAATTTAACCTAGGCTGAGTTGGACGTTACTACCTATTTTAATGACCTCTCCAAACTATAGCAAGACGTAGACTTGTTCTATAGTGGCCACAAATTGTGTGCCTCATGTGCTGAAAACCACCAGAAGATGGTTGATAAAGAAAGAATCTATAATTTTTTTCTGGACTAAGCAAAGACTTGGATGAGGTTCGAGGAACTCCTTGGAATTAAACCTCTTCCAAGCATAGAAGAAATATTTGCTGAAGTCCGTAGAGAGAAAACAAGGAAAAGAGTTATGTTAGGGACTATTAAACCAAGAATAGATAACTTGACATTCTTTTCCCATGGACATGATAACCAGAAGCCATATAAAAGAGAGTTGTGGTGTGATTATTGTCAAAAGCCGAATCACACCAGAAGATGGTTGATAAAGAAAGAATCTATAATTTTCTTGCTGGGCTAAGCAAAGACTTGGATGAGGTCCGAGAAAGACTCCTTGGAATTAAACCTCTCCCAAGCATAGAAGAAATATTTGCTGAAGTCCATAGAGAGAAAACAAGAAAAAGGGTTATGTTAGGACTGTTAAACCAGGAACATATAATCTAGCATTCTTTTCCCATGGACATGATAACCAGAAGCCACATAAAAGGGAGTTGTGGTGTGATTATTGTCAAAAACCGAATCACACCAGAAGCTGGTTGATAAAGAAAGAATCTATAATTTTCTTGCTGGGCTAAGCAAAGACTTGGATGAAGTCCGTAGAGAGAAAACAAGGAAAAGGGTTATGTTAGGGACTGTTAAACCAGGAACAGATAATCTAGCATTCTTTTCCCATGGACATGATAACCAGAAGCCACATAAAAGGGAGTTGTGGTGTGATTATTGTCAAAAATCGAATCACACCAGAAGATGGTTGATAAAGAAAGAATCTATAATTTTCTTGCTGGGCTAAGCAAAGACTTGGATGAGGTCCGAGAAAGACTCCTTGGAATTAAACCTCTCCCAAGCATAGAAGAAATATTTGCTGAAGTCCGTAGAGAGAAAATAAGGAAAAGGGTTATGTTAGGGACTGTTAAACCAGGAACAGATAATCTAGCATTCTTTTTCCATGGACATGATAATCAGAAGCCACATAAAAGGGAGTTGTAGAGAGAAAATAAGGAAAAGGGTTATGTTAGGGACTGTTAAACCAGGAACAGATAATCTAGCATTCTTTTCCCATGGACATGATAACCAGAAGCCACATAAAAGGGAGTTGTGGTGTGATTATTATCAAAAACCGAATCATACCAGAGAAAAGTGTTGAAAATTGCATGGCAAACCTAACAATTGGAAGAACAGGAAAGAGCCTAAAGGTTATTTGGCAATAACTAAAAATGTCTCAAAAAGAGAAGACAGTCAACTAACCTTGAACCGAGACCAGATGGGGAAACTGCAAAAACTTCTAAACTCTCAGCTCTCAACTTCTAATAACTCTAATTTGAGTACTTCCTTTTTAGCCCAAAAAGATACCTTTATTACAGCTCTTAGTAATTCCTTTAGTTTTCTACAGCCTTGGGTAATAGATTCGGGTGCTATTGACGATATGAAAAGTTATGCTAATATCTTCTTTTCCTATAAACCTAGCCCTAGAAATTTCAAAATTAAAATTGCAGATGGTATTAGAGCAGTTCGTTCTTGGTGCTCGATGACGACTCGCTAGGGACCAAGCGCACCCAAGGTTAAACATGAACTGCCGTGGGCATGAGGATTGGCAGTGTTAGAGTTTTCAATGGCCTCTACTACTTAGAAGAAGATGATGCACAAGATCTCACTCCTGGTTGTGAAGAAAATCCTAGGGAACAATAAGTTATTCTACTGCATTATAAGTTAGGACATCCTAGTTTTCCTATATGAAACATACGTATTCTTCCCTTTTTACGAATAAAGGAAATTTTCAGTGTGAGATTTGTCATATGTCTAAACTCCATAGAGCTAATTTTCCTACTCAACTATACAAATCTTCAAAACTTTTTGTCTTAATCCATAGCGACATACTGGGACCTTCACGTATTCCTAACACCACGAGAAAAAGATAATTTATTATCTTCATTGATGATCATACACGGGTCACGTGGATCTATCTCTTAAAAAAAAAAATGAGGCAACTCAAACCTTCAAACAATTTCATTGTATAATAAAAAATCATTATCAAACTGAAATTCAAGTTCTTAGGATTGTTAATGGGAGAGAATACTTTAACTCTACCCTAGGAGAATACCTTGTAAATAATGACATTATACATCAAAGCTCTTGTGTGGATTCTCACCAACAAAATAGGGTAGCTAAAAGGAAAAACATGCATCTTCTTAAAGTAACCCGGTCTATTATGTTTGGAAGAAAAGTCCCTAAATTTTTTTGGGGAGATTCCATCCTTACAGCTTGCCACCTCATTAATAGACTCCTTACTAGGATCTTGAACTATAAAACTCCCTTAAACCACCTCCTTTAGTGTTGTGTTTTCCTTACACTAGGACCATTGATTCTTTACCCCTCGAGGTATTTGGTTGCAAGGCCTTTGTTCATATCCATGACCACCAACGCAATAAATTTGATCCACGCGCTCACCTATGCATTTTTGTTGGGTACTCCGCTACTCACCAGAAAAATAAAAGTATTTTATTATTATGGATGTCACTTTTTTTGAAAATCAAGCCTATTATGAGAAAAATCCTTTTTCGGGGGGGGGGGGATAGTGATGAAACTAGAAATGAAAGGGAAACCCTTGGCTGGAACCTGACTATGATATAGATCAATTTGAATCTTTGCCTATGCCTAAACCCTAAATCCTACTGATAATGCTCCCATACATGATATTCCTGATTTGGATGAACCAGAAAAATCTGCTACTGAAAATAATCCTAAACCTAGAAAAAATACTCAACCCAAGCTTCATGTTTACACCCGAAGGACTCAATCAAGGAGACCAGGGGCAACTCTACATCTAATCATACTCATGAGACCAAAGCTTCACATGAGGTGAGTGACCTTAAGTGGCCCATAGCTCTTAGGAAAAAACCTCGTTCATACTGAAAATAATCCTGAACCTAGAAAAAATACTCAACCCAAGCTTCATGTTTACACCCGAAGGACTCAATCAAGGAGACCAGGGGCAATTGAGAACTCTACATCTAACCATACTCATGAGACCAAAGCTTTACATGAGGTGAGTGACCTTAAGTGGCCCATAGCTCTTAGGAAAAAACCTCGTTCATGCACTCAGCATCCTATTTCCAATTATGTGTCATATAACCACTTCTTTCCTCCTTTACAAGCTTTTATATCTAACTTATTTGAGGCAAAAATTTCAAGAGATGTCCAGAAAGCATTGAGAAAACCAAAATGGAAGAAGGCTGTTATAGATGAAATGCAAGCTCTAGAAAAAAACCAAACCTGGAGTCTAGAGAGAAAACTCCTCGACAAAGTCCCAGTAGGCTGTAAGTGAGTATTCTCTGTGAAATATAAATTTGATAGCATTATTGAAAGGCACAAAGCCCGGTTAGTTGCCAAGAGCAAGGTATAAAAAATCTCGTATTATTTCAGTAGAAACGACCGAAATTTTTCAGTTTTGGCATCCACTGAAACGAAACACTATAATGGAAATGAAATCTCTCTCACTTCTTCGTTCTTCGTTTCTTCCTCTGCAGTTGATCATTAAAGTCTTCATATAGCAATGACCACAACTGACCTCTTCACTTCCTCTTTTTATTATTTCTATTTTTTAAAAGAATTATAACTTGTTGCAAAGCTACCCCACATGTACGTCCCACCTTAGTTTTTTCTACATATTAATAATTATATAAAAAATATTATTTTAATTAAAAAAATTAATATCTTTTTAACAAAAAAGATTAATATATTTTTAATACAGTTTTTATTTTATATTTAATAGTTAAAATATAATTATTTTTATTTTTAAATATAATAGATTTAAAAATAATAAAATATAAAATATTTTTAACTTCCTAATTAAGTTTATATTATTTTTTAATTATATAATCAATATAAAATATAAATTACAAGAGAAATTTGATTATTCACTCTCAATTTATTCATTTAAAATTTTATTAACAATATTTATAACAAATTTAAGATAACTATATTTAAAATTAATAAAATTTTAAATGTAACGAAATCTATGTCAAATGTTGTTTAATTTTAAGAATATTAATTATATCAATATTATTTTAATGATAATATCATTATTTGATACTAAGTTATTTAATTTTATATATTTATATTATTAATATTATGTTAAAATTTTAAAAAATATTATTTAAAATTATTTGAAACGTTTCTTTAAAAATCTTTCATTTCCACGAAATTTCCATATATTTTCGAAACGTTTCTATTTTTAGAGTTACCGAAACGATATTTCGAAACAAAAATTAGTACCTTGGCTAAGAGTTACACTTAAATTTATGGGATAAACTCCAATGAAATATTTGCCCCAGTTGCTAAAATAAACACTGTCAAAGTACTCCTTTCAATCTCTGCAAATTTAGATTGAAAATTACATCAACTAGATGTAAAAAGCGCCTTTTTAAATAGAGACTTGGAGGAAGAAGTGTACATGGATTTGCCACCCGGTTTTGATCAAAATCAGGAGAGTGAAATTGTATGTAAATTAAACAAGGCACTCTACGGCCTCAAACAGTCACCCAGGGCCTAGTTTGGAAGGTTTACTAAGGTGAGGAAGAAATTTCAAGAGATGTCTAGGAAGCATTGAGAAAACCAGAATAGAAGAAGGCTGTTATAGATGAAATGCAAGCTCTAGAAAAAAAATCAAACCTATAGTCTGGTGAGGAAACCCCTCGAAAAAGTCCCAGTAGGCTGCAAGTGGGTATTCTCTGTGAAATATAAATTTGATAGCACCATTGAAAGTCACAGAACCTGGTTAGTTGTCAAGGGTTACAATCAAACCTATGGGATAGACTACAATGAAACATTTGCCCCAGCTGCCAAAATAAACACTGTCAGAGTACTCCTCTCAATCTCTGCAAAAATTTGGATTGGAAATTACATTAGCTGGATGTAAAAAATGCCTTTCTAGATGGAGAGTTGGAAGAAGAAATGTACATGCCTTTCTACGGCCTCAAATAGTCATCCAGGGCCTGATTTGGAAGGTAGGTGAGGAAGAAATTCCAAAAGATGTCCAAGAAGCATTGAGAAAACCAGAATGGAAGAAGGCTGTTATAGATAAAATGCAAGCTCTACAAAAAACCCAAACCTATAGTTTGATGAGGAAACCCCTTGAAAAAGTCCCAGTAGATTGCAAGTGGATATTCTCTATAAAATATAAATTTGATGGCACCATTGAAAGGCACAAAGTCCGATTAGTTGTCAACAATTATAGTCAAACCTATGGGATAGACTACAATAAAATATTTGCCCCAGTTGCCAAAATAAACACTGTCAGAGTACTCCTCTCAATCTCTACAAATTTGGTTTGAAAATTACATCAGCTGAATGTAAAAAATGCAAATCTAAATGGAGACTTGGAGGAAGAAGTGTACATAGATTTGCCACCCGGTGTTGATCAAAACCTAGAGAGTGGAATTGTATGTAAATTAAACAAGGCACTCTACGGCCTCAAACAGTTACCCAGGGCTTGGTTTGGAAGGTTTACTAAGGTGATCTTGACACAAGGGTACAAGCAGGCTCACACAGATCACACACTCTTTTTTAGATACCAGGAGGGGAGGATAGCAGTCCTTATAGTCTATGTAGATGACATTATAGTAACTGGGAACATAGTTGTCGAACACGCACGATTCACGTTGTGAATCGTGCGGTTCGCTTCGATTCACATGGCCACCGATACAAATCGGTGGCCAAATCGTGATGTGGCTGAAATCGCTACCGGAATCGCACAAATCGGTGCGATTCCGGCACAAATCGCAGAATCGTACGATTCTGCGATTCCGGCCCGCATCTGTTTCCACTTGCGTGATCTTCTGCCAGGAATGGGTGATGTTTTGTTTTTTCTTCCCAAAACCTTGGCCTCGTCCGTCGCCGTCGCCGAGCCGCGCAAGTTCTTTGCCATGCTGCGCGATGGTCTTCTCCCTGTCTTCGACTGCTTCTCTGTTTTTTTTCCACTGAAACTAGAAACACAATCGAGCTTCTCTCAACTTTCTTTCTGTTTTTTTACGAAGAAAGGGTTCAGCGTTTTTTCCATTTATTCTTTTTAATATTTATTTATTTATTAAAAAATATTATAAAAAATAATTTTTAAAGAATTTTTTATTTTCTTAATTTTAAATCTATTCTAACTCATTTAAAGTTAATTATTTTTATTATTTTTATAATTTTTAAGACTTATACATAATTATATTTAAAATTATTATAATAAATATATAATTTAAATATTTTATTTATATTATTTATTTATTTATATTTTATATTATATATTTTAAATTATTTTTTAATATATACATAAATCTTACGATTCGATACGATTTACGATTTACGATTCAAAATTAAATCATTCGATTCACGATTCGAATTGCGATTTGATTACTATGACTGAGAATGATGAAGAAGAAATAACCTGGTTAAAAGCTAAACTGGCGGCAGAATTTGAGATAAAAGACCTTGAGCCCTTGCGTTATTTTCTCAGGATGGAGGTTGCCCGAAATAAAGAGGGAATATCTATCACCCATAGAAAATATATTCTAGATTTACTAAGAGAAACCGGCATACTAGGTTGTAAGCCTATTAATACTCTAATAGATCCCACAAATAAATTGGGAGACAAAAGAGAACAAATATTGGTGGATAAAGGGATACCAGCACTTGGTTAGGAAATTGATCTACCATTCTCACACCAGACCCGATATCGCTTTTGCCGTGAGTGTGGTCAGCCAATACATGCATTCTTCATATGAAGAACACATGGAAGCAGTCCTATGCATTTGAGGTACTTAAAGGGGTCACCTTGGAAAGGACTATTCTTCAAAAAAAATTAAATCTCGGGATGTTGAAAGCTACACGGATGCAGATTAGGCTAGCTTGGTTAAGGATAGAAGGTCAACCTCAGGGTATTGCGCCTTTGTGTGGGGAACCTGGTCACCCAGAGAAGTAAAAAACAGTTGGTAGTGGCTAGAAGCAGCATTGAAGCAGAATTAAGGGCAGGGGCTGAAATTAATGTTGGAAGAGCTGGGAGGAGAAATGAGGCACCCTTTGAAACTTTATTATGACAACAAGGCCGCCATAAATATCTCCCATAATCTAGTTTACCATGTTAGGACAAAACATATGAAAGTGGATAAATACTATCAAGGAAAAAATTGAAGATGGGACGCTATGCATAACCTAAATCAGTGATCAACCTGCTGATATCCTGACTAAACCTCTTACAAGGAATCAATTTGACAAGTTGGTCAACAAGCTGGGAATGTTCAACCTAAAAAATCTAGCTTGAGGGGGGGTGTCGCAAGACCTGTATTTTATTCTCAAACTATCTAAAAATTATGTTTCTGTTATTGTTTGCTTAAATTTTAAATTTGGTTATTTTCCGTATTAGTTTAGGATTCTTGGAAAAAATTACTTTTCTAAGAATCTTGATGGTTATTCCAGTTATATTTTCTTTTTGTTAGGAGGTTATCTCTCTTATTTTTTAGGGGTTTGATTGCTATCTTTTAGGCATTGCTATATATCTTTGTACTCCCAGACCTAAAAGAATATATGAGAAAAACTTTTTTCTACTCCTTCTTTTTCTACACTGTCTGATCTCAATGTCTATATAGAGGCATATATTTTCATGTCTTTTAAAACAACAAATGTAATTATGGCTATGTTCTTAAAAATTGGACCCTTTTTAAACATCTTGAGAATTATCAAGTTCTGTTCAGCTATAACATCATAAAGTTACATAATATTCCACTGAGGTTTTTAGTGGATAATTGCAGTGAGGAAACTTCGGGTTATACCAAGGCGAAAACTTAAGAGCTCATTTTCACAACGAGGAGCAATTTACATGCAAGCTGGGGTGGACTACGTCCGACATGTTTCGTCAGTTGTAAAAAATGGCATAAATTCTAAGAAGTTTGCCTCATTCTCATTGGCTTCAGAAGGTTAGTACATGTGACAGAAGATTTGAAATCTCTGTTTTTGTCAACTCATAAGTGTAACAATATGTTAGTGAATGGAATGGAAACAACCCTGGATGAGTGAAGAATTCATGCATTCTTTCTTTTGATATATGGAAATTACTATTGACCATGATTCATGAATATCTCCTTAGCATAATATTTCTATGTTTCCTTCACTTTACTTAATAGTTTAGAATTCTTTTGACCTTGGTATGGACTGTGTACTGAAAAGAAACTGTCAAAGATTATCTTTACCCCTCACCTAATTGGTTGAGCTTTAGATCAAGTGATATTTTGACAGGTACATTAACCCCAGTTATTCCATTAGTGAACGAGATAACGATATCTGTGTTATTCTTGTAGAGCCACTATCATGTTTGATCCAACTTAAGAGTGCCACAGAAGAAACTGAATCAGAACCAGGCTCCGCAGTTTTTTTGTGCCCTGGAAGTGGAGATTTCCATGATTTGTAAGTTGCCTGTCTACTTTTCTGCTTTCAACTACCCAAATTGCTTGTTTCTGGGATGCTGCTATGCTGTCCCACTTTAGAAACAAGTAAATCGTTGATGTCACTCAAGGTTTAGCAAATGTATCTTACCATAGAAAATTGATGAAGAAACATCTGTACTATGAAACAATCTGAACAGTCAATATATAGTAAAGACTCATACATTGATTCACTAAATCCTTATGTTGCATTACAATACATCCATGTGGAATCTATGTATCACAACCTGGTGGTTTCAAAACATTTCACATACTTTGATACTTGTACTGTCATTGATGTGGTATATGAAATCAAAAGCTCACATATCCACTATGAAGACATTTGGTTCTCTAGTATCTTACATTAGATATCCTTCATACCTAAGATACTAGGGTATTAAAGATTTCAATACTTAGTCTGTGACAATGGGAAAGTTTTCAAAGAAACGGCACGATTGGTATTTCTTAAAAGTTGGCAAAGCATTTTCACTTTAACATGAGAGATTCCAATGTTTTTTTGGGAGTTTTACCTGTGTACAAAACACAGTCATCTAACTCTCGTATCTAAAATGAAAATGTAGATGCTTAGATAAAGATGACTATATATCTAACGCTACCTAAAGGGGAAGTTTCTTGAGTTTAAAAAAGCATGAATTTCTATCATAATCTCCAAGGCGTCTTACACTCGTGTGTAATTCAGTTTCCCAGAGAGCCAAGGGGATGCTTTACTTGTAGAAGTCCAAGATTCAAAAAGGGCAGTCCATGGTCAAGCTAGGATACCAATTTCATCTCTCAGTGATAATCCTGTATGTGATCTACCGTCAAATGGTCTAGAGATTTATTACACTTATCTTTGCTCGGTCTGTAATCAACTTTCCTGAATATGCAGAGTGACAGAATACGGTGGTGGCCAATATATCAGGATGAACATGAATGTGTTGGGAAGATACAGCTTTCCATTGGTAGTACAATGACGAATGATGAAAACATTCATATAAAGGTTATATCTCTACCAAATCAACTTATTTTCATTAAATCTTGTCTATTCAATACAAATTCCCTACTTGTTTATGTAAGAAGATAGCCTTCTAGTCGAGAAGAGCATAAGGATTCGAAACTTATATTCAGCAGTGGCTGGCATCTATAAAACAATTTATGATTCAATTTACATGGAAAATATTCACATTTTTTAAAACTAAAACATGATCCTTTTATTTTCCTTCCTCCGTGGATTAGCTTGGGAGAGAATCATACCTATCCATTCACATTCAAAGGATTAGTTTGGTCATTTTGATACTCATCATAGTTTCACAGTACTTTTATCTACATTTCGGATAGTAACTATCAAGATAGGCAGTTCTGGCTCTCCTGGGTTTAGTCCCATGTTTTCATTTGTCCTGTTTCATATTTTGTGCAGAGCGGGCCTGTCGTGGAAACTCTAGCTTATGATTTATTGCTGGAGGGTGCCATGCGTGCCCAGCATTTCCATTCACGAAACTTGAGGCTAAATGGTCCTTGGAAGTGGTTGTTGAATGCATTTGCAGACTACTATGGAGTTTCTGATTCATATGCTAAGTTGAGGTACCAGGACAGTGAAATATATACACACACACACACACACACACACACACACACACACACATATAGATTTGTTCGCAAGATGGATGAAATAATCAGTTGACTAAGCCCTTTCTTTTTCCAACTATCTCACGTCCAGTCTTCTTGTAGATATCTATTACATGTCATGAATGTGGCTACTCCAACAAAAGACTGCTTAGAGCTGGTGAGAGAGTTACTTTTACCCCTAATAAAAGCCAGAACCGAGAAGAGTTTGACCAGGCAAGAGGTAAGCTGTATATTGCATCTTTTCCGTTGCTGTATCATATCAAATCATAAACGTTTGTTAATTTATTTTTGTTGTTAGTTCTTTCCATAGATTTTAATATAGCGGACCAATGAGACTACTTTAGAGGACTTATTCCACATTTAGGGAAGATTAGAACTTTCTACTGCCCTTGACACAACCACATTATGTAGTTGTTAGCTTTATCGCTTTAGAGGAAACAGAAACATAAAATGAATTGAGTCTCGAGTAGATACATATATATATATATATATATATATATATATCCATTTATAAACCTTGTTTACCTCTTACTTGTCAGGAAGTTAGTAACTGTTTGAAGAACCAAGGCACTAATAGATGGACACTAACCCATTATTAGAGTGTACCATTCTTCTTTGTAATGGTTTCCAAAGCCTCCTTCTGCGTCTACGCTCCTCAATAACGCCCCCTTTTTTGTTCCAATTATGATCTTGATTGCAAATATAGCCTTATCTACATTGAGAATATGCTATCATTTGATGGTTGAGGGAATGACATAATAAAGATAAATGACATTGACATCACACGACAAGCATAATACAGGCATGACAAGGTTGAGTTAGACACAATAAAATGATTTTGTTTGTCAGTATGTACTCTGTCTACATAGAAAACCAATCATTCAGGCAGTAGTATGATGTGGATTATAATTTATTGAAGTTGTTAGTTCATATAACTCTCTTTCCCCCCATCTAGTGAGAAAAGACTTGAGTTCATATAAACTAAATAGAGGAAAGCATCAGTTCTTCTTGTTGAGCTGGTATACCACTTGCTCAAATATCTATTTTTTTGGCAAAGGATTAGGTCCGTCTTTCAAGATAATTTAGCTGCCTGGAACAAGTGATTATTGAAATCTGCATTTTTCTTTTCTTTTATGAAGCATGTGTTGTGGAACAAAGGAAGAAATAAAGAACAATGTCGTAAACACAAATTTACCATCAAAACTTTAAACAAGATTGTAAATCCCCAAGAACATATTTTTCCTTTATATAGGAAACCCAAATAAACCTAATTCCACTGTAACCCACCATCTAAATTCTGACAGTTAAACTCTTGTTCTTTGATTACAAACCCTAAAGTCCAAATTTCAAGTATATAAATAATTAATAGAGTAATAAAAAAATCTTATTGTTGCACTCTCTATATATAGCCGATTCTACCTAGTGAGAAAAAAATTTAATTGTTGTTATTGTTTTGTTGTATTTAAATTTGTGTAGTGATTGTTTGACTACTTTCTACCTTCCTTTCCTTGGCTTATTATTTATAAATTCAATGAAGTTTTAATAAAAGCTTGAGCTCACTGTCCTGTCTATAATTGCTTAAGTTCCATTCTTGAAACATGATTCTATGCTATAGCTCCTCTCTTCTCCCTACTATATTTGCCTTTTCTTTTTCCTTTCATTTAGAGGTATTCTGAAGTTTTCTTATTTTCATGTTTCAACTTTCAACCACCACTTTCAAGAATGGGAAAATTCAAGTCAAGGATATTCATTTGTTAAACCTTTTTAAGCATCGAATATGTTTCATAGAAATGATGTTTTGTTTATTGTCTCTAATGTAATTTCTCTTTTTGAAATGAATCAACTAAACATTATTTTTTATTGGTTTGTTCTTGCAGAGAAGTATACTTATTGACTGTGAAACTCAAATTGAAAACCTTCTGGGTAATGTTTTTGAGAACTACAAATCATTAGATGAAAAGTCGTCAACTGGTTTAACAGATCATTTGGCTCCAACAATCAATTCTGCAGCACCAGCTTTAGCTCCTGCTGTACAAGTCTACACTCTTCTTCATGATATTCTATCTATAGATTCTCAAACTATTCTTAGAAACTATTTGCAGGTAATTTCAGATTGTCATTATTGATAAGTGATCACTTTACCCTTCTTCCATCATAGCTTCTATCATAGAATCAAGTAATATATATATTTGTAGAAGATTTAGAACAAAACAGAATCACATAAAGTTTCTCAAGTTCAATATTTTCCTACTCATGCATGTTAATTATTCAGATAAAAGAAGGCCTGTGAAGCATTTTTGAAAGCTTTTAGTTTTTTTTGTTGTCCTTCCAAACCTGTAAAAAGAAGGTTAATTAACATTCAACCATTCTCAGACAGCAGCAAAGAAGAGGTGCAGGAAGTACATGACAGAGACTGACGAGTTTCTGTCAAGCAACTCCGAAGGTTATCTTATGGATTCCATTACCATCTCAACAGCTTACTTAAAGATGAAAAACCTTTGTGTATATATAAGCAATGAAATTCAGGCAGATATGAAGATTCACAGCCAGAATATATTCCCAAGGTATTTGGCATGCTCAGAGTGGATACTGATTAATTTTAAGTTTCCAATCCCTTCCCCTTCTTAAATCATAACAACAACTTTAATAGTACCTTTATACAAACTCACCCTAAATCTTCTTTGTCTGCTTCAAACGTCTTGATTTTGATTGCTTTATGATTTTCTGACTTCTACCCATTTTTCAGCTCAATTGATCTGACCAATATCACAGCAGCCGTTTACAGCACTGAGCTATGTAACAGGATTAAAAGTTTCCTTTCTTCATGGCCACCATCTAGTCCACAGCAACATGTAAATGAACTTCTAGTTGCAACTGCTGATTTTGAACGGGATCTCGAGTCATGGAATATAAGGTTTGACAATGAAACTTCTCTTATAGCACTATAACATGCAATATCCTTCTATTAAAGCACAAGATCTCTGACATGCCATATTTTCTGCTTCAGTCCCTCACAAGGGGGTGTAGACTCCAGAAATTTGTTCCACAACTATATCATGGTGTGGATACAAGATATGCAACTCAATTTACTTGATCTTTGCAAGGCAGAGAAGGTAATCATTCTCTCAGTTAGTTTATGTAGTAATGATAAGTCTACGATTGTGTATTGAACCTCCTCCCTACAAATAAATGATACAGGTACCATGGTCTGGAGTAATCACAAACCATTCCACTTCCCCATTTGCTGAGGAAATGTATGAGAAAATCAGAGACAACCTTGTTCAGTATGAAGTGGTAATCAACAGGTGGCCTCAGTATTCACTTTATTTGGAAAATGTAAGTTCTAAACTTTTGAGACAATAATGTCATTAAGATTTTGTAGTTGACCCATGTTATGTGAGAGTAATTTATATATAAACGTTTTTTATTAATTATTGAAGAAAATATTTATGCAACTCAAATACATAACAATTTGGTATAATGTGTAGTACGATATACAAACTTCATAGTAAAACTTCCACGAATTAAAATTTATTTGTTTATTAAATGTTTGAAGTTTCGATTAAAAACTGAATTCCTTTGGTAATACTATTTTCTGCCCATTTGTTGAGAGATTAATTTTGATGAAATGTTCTCCTTTGGTATTCAAATGTTGTTCATTAATTTACAAATAAAGTAATGTAACTTTCGCCTCTTAACTTGCTTTCCTCCCAAAATAATTCTCTCTACTTTCAGCCCTTCCACTAATTAATTTTTTTTGTTTATTAAATGTTTGAAGTTTCGATTAAAAACTCAATTCCTTTGGTTATACTATTTTCTGCCCAATTTTTGAGAGATTAATTTGGATGAAATGTTCTCCTTTGGTATTCAAATGTTGTTCATTAATTTACAAATAAAGTAATGTAACTTTCGCCTCTTAACTTCCTTTCCTCCCAAAATAATTCCCTCTACTTTCAGCCCTTCCTAACGAAGTGTTGGCCTAGGTAAAATTGTTATTATTTATTGTGTGTATTGATGTTTTTATTCAATGAACATGTTTGACTTTACGCTTTCCTTTGTCCTAAGGCTGTTGCAAATGTTGAAAGAGCAATTGTGAAAGCCCTGGAGAAGCAATACAGTGATATCTTAGCACCTTTGAAAGATAGCATACCAAAGAGACTTAACTTGCAGGTCCAAAAACTAGCAAGAAGGCAATCAATTACAGTCTATTTGGTTCCAAATCAAGTAAGTTCTCCGTATGCTTGTTTTAGGCTTTTTTTTTATTTGAACTGAGATTAAATACTCAAATTTCATAACACGTTCAAACTTACTATATCTATAGGCATATACAAGCAGGTATTTTGTTGTTGCCGCTATCTGTAATATGTTTATAATATTTTCTTTCATCCAGTTGGGAATATTTTTGAACACCATCAAGAGGATTCTTGATGTACTACATCGTAAAGTGGAAGACATTTTGAAGTCCTGGGCATCCTGTCTGCCAGCCATGGGAGATAAGAAGTCATCCTTCGGGGAGCACATAAATGAAATCACTGTTCTCTTGAGAACCAAGTACAAGACTTACTTGCAAGCAGTAATAGGGAATCTTGTTAACAATGTAAGCTCACTCAGAATCCAGTTTCCTATTTTAGTTTCACTTCACATCCAAGAGCATAACCCCTTCGCTGTCATAAAGTGCTTGTTTGGTACAGCATTGTGTCAGTCACTCAGTCTCAAGAACCTTTTCTGACATAAAACGACAAGTGAAGTTGTAATTAACACAATACTAAGAGTTTTGAATTGTTCAGATGCAAGCTAACCGAAGCACGCGATTGAAAAAGATTTTGGAGGAAACAACAGAAGAAGATGGGGAGGCTGAAGTCCGGGACAGAATGCAATCGCTAAATTCACAACTCATTGATTCAATCTCCAATCTGCATGAGGTCTTTACCAGTCAGATTTTCGTTGCAACATGTCGTGGATTATGGGATAGAATGGGACAGGTGAAGATATAAAAGCTTGTGTTAACTTGATTGGTTCAATCTCAAATACTTACCAGCTCTAATTCTTTTCAATTATTTGTTTTAGATTGTTCTGAAATTTCTGGAAGGGAGGAAAGAGAACAGGATATGGTACAATGGATCTTACTACGCTCTTGGGGTAAGTGGGTCGAGTCAGCCTCTGTATCCTACAAGCTTGTGTTAACTTGATCCTTCCCTTGTTGACTTAATTGTTTCATTTTGTAGATATTGGATGACACATTTGCTTCCCAAATGCAGCGGTTACGAGGAAATGCCCTGCAAGATAAAGATCTTGAGCCTCCTCGTTCGGTGATTGAAGCGCGATCCATTCTTTGCAAAGACACAACTAATGTAACCGATCCGTCTACTTACTTCTTTGTCTAGGAATTGATATTTCTGCAATGGTTAGATCAAAGTGGACCAAAAATATATGGTGGAAATTTCCATTATACATTTGCATCATAGGAATTATTTTTTTCAAAACATAAACATTATATTCTTTCTGCATATAATTGTAACAAATAAATATTTTTATTGGTATAAAAGTAGGCCAAAAGTAGCTTTTTAAGTGGCCTTTGGTACATTTCTATCTTAATTGTTCATGTATTTAGAAATTTATATATAAAAAATTTGAACATGAAATTTATAGAAGAAAAAATTGTTTATTTTATTTTATTTAAGTTATATACAACAAATAAACAAAAAAAAATTTCATGTTTATATTTTAAACATCTTAAAAATATATTTTCAATTATTCAAAAAATTAAAATCCTTATATTTCAATCACCAGCAACCAAGTCGGCACTTGCAAGTACAACATAAATTACAGTTAATTTTATTGAACCATATTTTCTTTCTTTTATCTGAATAAGGTGTTTGGTCAATTAAGATTACACCTGCCAAGATGAAATGGAATGATAAACTACGTCAGCACAAGTGAGCTATTAATATTGTGCCCGTTATATACGATAAAATAATATTATTTTCATATAAATTACAGTTAATTTTATTGAACCATATTTTCTTTCTTTTATCTGAATAAGGTGTTTGGTCAATTAAGATTTACACCTGCCAAGATGAAATGAAATGGTAAACTACGTCAGCACAAGTGAGCTATTAATATTATGCCCGTTATACATGATAAAATAATATTATTTTCATACCTCTTCTTTCCTATATTCTTTCACATATAATATTTTATTATTATTTATCGTTTATCACTAAAATTTATTTATATTAAGTCAATAGTGAAAAGTAGGCGTGAAACCAGCAATTTTTTTCTTCATCAGAATGGTTAATGGCAATTGCCAACGTGACACCTACATGTCATTCCATGAACAAACTTACAATTAGATGCCATGCAAGAATTGCTCATTTGGTGTATCTTTGATAATGTTGTCATTCCATGCATACACTAACATAAAAGTTTGACGCTTGCGATTTGAAGAGTGAGATACAGTGACTTTGGTGACAGCTGTTATAGGCGCCTTGAAGAGACAAACAAATCCTGAATGACATTAGGACAGTGGAATGGTGGAGGGTGTGATTATCTCAATTAGATTGACCTTGAAATGAATGAGTGACCTTGTAGCTGCATTTTCCCAAATATGTTGGTGGGTAGATGGCTGGAAGAGTGGTTTTATGTCTTTTCAAATATGAAAACGGTATAGTCTAACTCTTAATTATATGCTTCAGTTGATATATTGTATATAACAAAAAATTGAGGTCTACAATTAGTTTAACTATGTTATGATTTTGCACATAACCTTAAATGAATATGATTCTAAGGGTTGTGTCATGACCCCAAAATCAAGAGTACCTAACTAGCATGGGTACTGAGAATAATCACATTCCTTGAGTTTTTAACTTGATATAAACATAATTTGAATATCTAGTGCAACATATTAGCAAAATCCATGTGTTTGTGTGTACGTGTATACCATATGAGAGCACTGCTCTCTAAGTTATGAAAGTTTAATTGTCACAACTCAAACATATGGATGTAGATATCCTGCTTATAGTAAATGAAGCACTTCTAGAATACAAATTTTATAAAGTCAAAAAATAAAAAAAATAATCCCACTAGAACAAGGTTGAGCTCACCGAAAAATAGCCTAACCGCTTGCATTGCTGTTGAAGACGGATTAGGTTATATATCCTTATATGAAAACATGAATAGTAAATTAGTGAACTTTATAATTTAGTGAACAAATAATATATACTATAAAAAAAATTGGATAAGCCAAGGGCACGAATTTATCATAATGAAATTATATATAAATCAAGTAAAAGAATTATAGTAAGAAAATATAACATTAACAAAATCAATTTAATTGAAATTAAAGAAATCAAGAATTTATAAATTTGTAAGTAAATAGCTAAATGGTTGTTTGTAGAAATTTTAACAAGTTTTCAAGAGAATTTTATCATAGGTAAAATAAAATAGATTAATTTAAACAAAAGTAGTTAGAAGGATTTTACATTAGAACCATAATCTAACCCCAAGTATATAGCAAGGAAGGATAATCAGAAAACTGGCAAGCATTCTCCTGAATAATTAATAGGCATTCTACCTAAAATTTCCATTCAATCAGTATTCCAGGTAGGAATCACAATTGTGCTTACCAATATCCCTGCTCATTGTAGGTGAGAATCACAATTTTTCACTAATTATCACATCCATGCTCACAGGCGAGAATCACAATTTTTCACTACTTACCCACCATTCCTGCTAGTTGAAGTTTCAAGTTACACCAAAAGTAGAATCTACTATTGCACCAAATATTTTTCTCTTGTAATTTCTAATAATTTTTTGGCCAGCTTGGGTGAAAGTGATTGGTCATATATGTAGTTCTTATCGTTTTGAATTCAATGGTCCTAGTAGTGTCACACATGAAGGTTCAGAAGTGATTGAATCAAGATTTTCCTAAAAGGGTTAGAGAAAGAAAGAAAAGATAGAGAGAGAAAAGAGGGTTGGAGAGTTTTCTAGGGTTTCTACCCCATTTTGCAAAAAGAGACTTTTAAAAAGATGAAGGACCAGCTAACAAAATCCTTATGGTTGGAGGATGCCCTTAAGAATTTGGTTCTTTCCAATATAACCCAAAATTCTTGAAAGTTTTCATTTAAATCCTTGAAACTTTGCAATTACAATCATATTCCTTTAATATTCATAAGAAACCATGTAGATACTCATAATAACTTATGTAAATATTCATAATAAACCATGTGATAAAATAAAATAAATTTCTTCAAACTTATAGTTATTACATTCTTTCTTCTTTAAAAAATTCAGTTTCTGAATTTCAAATCATATATATGAAAATATACTAACCTTATTATTTAAATAAGTGTAAGTACTTGGCACACATATCACTTTTATCTTTCAAGTAGCTTCTTCTTTAGGATGACTTGCCAATTCACTTTTACTATTATATTTCCTTTGAATGTAATTTTTTTACTTATCTTCTTACAATAGCCATTGGTTTCTCCTTATTTGAAAATTATTTATATAACTAAATCTGCTTACAGTAAATTTTTATCAAAGCACTACAGTTGAGCCAACAATATCTAACAATATGTTACTAAGCTAATTTTCTCCAAAATTTCTAATGGATCTGTGTATCTTAACTTAGCTTTCCTTTCTTTCCAAATCCCACCACTCATTTTATAGGAAAAACTCTAAGGAACACATTATCACTTATGAAAATTTCAAGTCTTAACATCTATTGTTAGCATGAATTTTCTATCTACTTTGAACTATTAACAATTTTTCCTTTATTAATCGTATCTTCTTTACTGCATTTTATACCAAGTCGAGTCTTGAAATTTTCTTTCTCAACTCCAACCAAAATCAAATACACATGCTCGAAGCATGTATTCCAACATGTAAATGCTCCCTTCAGGCTAACCATTAGTTTGCATATAAAAATTGTGCTAGGTATCTATGTTTCCAAAAAGACTCTCCAAAACCGAGTTGTCAATTATGAATCTCAATAAGATATGATGGATTTTGATACTCCATGAAGCTTGACTATCTCTTTCAAATATAATTTTGCATACCATCTCCCATATGAAATCAAATACTTTAAGAGTTCATGATACCTAGTAACTAAATCAATATTAATCCTTCTCCTTTAATTTAGGTATTTATATCTCCTAATGTAATCTAAGGAATTTTTTATGTTCAACTTTTACTTGCTAACACACCAAGAAATGGGAAACAATGTTAGTTATATTTTTCTTTATACCATCCCATCAGTACAATTTCTTCAAATCTTGTACATCTTTGTTGGTCTAGGGTAAATAGTATGTAACATCCCTAATTTTATTTCTTTTATTGATAAAAGTACATAAATATTTAATTAAGAAAATAAAATTTATTAGACAATATTTTAGATATCTAAGGAAATATAATCCTTAGAAATTTTTCACCTTATGTATATGCATAGAAAATGTTTCTAACATTAAGAGAACAAATAAATAGGGAAAAACCTAATAGGAAAAACAAATTAGAAATAACATACTAAAGAGATGCAAAATTCTTGGATAAAGAAGATAAATTTTTAGAAACAAGTAGAGGTCTTAAAATTTCAAGAATATTGGATTAGGGTAATTTTTTTTCTAATTCAAGAATTAGAGTTACTAAATTTAAAATCTTTACCCATACATTGGACTTTTACCTATGGACACTTCATATATAATTTTTCCACTTCACATAAGTTTCTAGCAAGCCCATTGGTTAACCTAAGCAAGAAATAAAACATAGACTTGGACTAAGATATAATAATTGGATTAATAGACCAAAATTATGAAAATGTGACCAAGCCCTCCAAGAAAGGTAGACTTTTATCCAAAGCAAAGAAAATGGGTAGGAATAAGCCCAAATCCAAGAGGAAAAATAAAATAAAATAAATTAGATGATGATATAATAATGTAATAATAATAAAGATTAGGTTCCATGGCATTAAGACAAAAATTTAGCAAGTGGTGTGATTCTACATTCATAATTTTGGCAAGTGGCATGATAATACAAAGCTTTAGGACAAAAATATCTATATCCTACACTCATAATTTTAGCAAGTGGTATGATAATACATAGCATTAGGACAAAACATTCCTATCCCACACAAATAATATCAACCAAATAATGGAGATTCAAGGGCTAGAAATTTGCCACCTAAAAAGGCAAACCTATCATACTTGTTTAAGACAAAAGAAAATGGAAATGAATCCCTAAATCAAAGGGACCTTGTCCCTTATCTTAAGAACATATCATCATAATTTTCAAAATACAAATCTCCTTTTCCTATGCATATCTTGACTAAGGAAGAGGAAGACAAGAACATAAGTTATTTTTTTTTCCAAAAATTCAACAAAGTGTATCCTAATTGTGATAAGGTAGACCCATGATCATGAAAGGTGAATTATTTGGTGGTCTATATCAGAAAACTCACCCTTACAACATTAGAATTTCGTCCAAGTGAGGCAGAGGAAAAATAGAAGCAAGGTAAAGTGAGGAAAGGAGAGGAAGAAAGGAAGAAAGAGGAAGGAGAAGTATAGGGGACTAAGTGCTCTAGGTAAGTTTAACAATATTTCTTTTTGAAGAAATTTTTTGAAAATTATAATATTTATATGAGATTTTGATCTTATAACTTTGATGATTGGTCATGGATGTTTCTATATCATGTTACATATTGATCTTGCATGTGATGTATGTTTGAATACTTAGACTGGTATAGAAAGTTCTGCATAGGTATGGCTCTGAGTGGAAAACTTTTTAGCTTCTGTATTTTAATTTCTGGGAATTATATGTATGGAATTAAAATAAATGGTTAACATAAGAATTATAGCTATGTATGTCACGGATTTTTAGCCACTGGAATCATTCAATTTAGAGTTCATATGAGGTAGATATGTTCCGATTAGTAAACAAATGTCAGAAAATGGTTAATCAGGGAAGAATATGTTAGGATAGCTTCGGTGTTTTAATTTCTCAGAAAATGATATAAGGAATTAAAATAAATAGTTAACATATGAATTATATATTTATGTGTCACAGAGGTTTAGCCACTGGAATCATTTAATTTGGAATTTTTGTGTGGGAAATATAGTCAGATTAGTAAGTAAAGGTTAGAACCTACCCGAGAAGAAATAATATTGAATCTAAGGGAGTAATAACACCAAGATTTATTACTATTTTACTGATATGATTAACATAATAGTTTTAGATAATTGTCTTAGCTTTCCATAGACACCAAGATCACCTCAATCGAAGTTAAAATGAGGGAGTTATGCTCTGAGTAGTGAGCAAAGGTCATAGAACACAGCCAGGCCGTGTTCTGGGTGTTTCAAGCACGGGTTAGCTGTGTTCGGGGCTATTTTTGAGTACATTTGAAGTATTTTGAAAGCATGGCCGTATCCTGGAATATGGCCAGATTGTGTTGGAAGCTGGTGAAGCCTATTTTCAACATTTTGCTACCCTAGATGAACCTCTTTAACTATAGGGTAATAGTAGAAATCAAATTGGTGGAAAATGCTCTATAAATTTGTAAGAACATGTGTTAGAAATGATATAAATAAGAAGAAATTGAATAAAGGCCAAGCATAAAGAAAATGAAGAGATGAAATTAATATTTAAAAAAGAAGAAGAATCTTATAAATGACTAGTATATGCCATAGCCATTGCCATTGTATGAACTTCTTACCATCTTAAGTGTGAAATTCTGACATAGAAATATTTTATAAAGTGATATTTGAAATAGTTATATTCATGGCATGATTACCAATGATTTATGGTAATAGTTATATTTTGATGAACATACTTGTTATTGAAAGCATATTTTTGGCTATCATTGTGAAAAGAAAAGAAATGAGCACACTCACATGGCAATTCGTGTGGTGCACCAGTAGGGGACGCCCTACCAACGGTTATGATCATGTTAATGAGAAAAGAAAGAGAAAGTGGGCCATGTCGGACAGAGCGAGAAAAGCCCGTACCGGAGAGTAAAAAATATTCACCCTGACCGGGGTAGCTTGATATGAGAATAAATTGATAGTTATCATATGATATTCTGAAAATAGTTAACCCTGTCATACATGTTATTATTATACGATTCTCATGTGCATAGATATAGTGCATTCATGTGATCAAAGTTATTTTCTGTAGTTTATATAGTTAAATATGACGTGATGAGCTATATTAATGATGATTTATTGTTGAACTTACTGGAATTTAATTCTCACTATATTTTCATATCATGTTCGAAAATTAGTTATGCAGATTTTTCTATAACTCTGGTTTTTAGTGCACGTTGGATCGAATACTTTATGTTGGGCAGATTCCAGAAGCAAATAAAATATTTGTGGTCGAGTTGGCTTAGATCCCGGTGAAAGTGCAACCACCTGCACTTGTATCTCCGGAATTGGTCAACCAGAATAAATAAGATGTAGATTTTTATGTGTTTGATATGTTGTACGTATGTTTTGATTAATGATATGTATGTGAACTCTGTATTGTATAAATTAAATAAATTTTATATTGAGTTAAGTTGTAACGAGGTAATAACCTCATGATATTTAAAAAAAAAAATTTTGATACTTAAATGGAGTTGTTACATAGTACACTTAGCTCTATAAGTTTATTCTAAAATTTTTCTTCTTATTTTGTCTTTATAAAATGGACACGAAGGTTTGCCAAACCTTAGTACATAATCACAATCAACAATAAACTCATTAATTTTTCTAATTTAGACACCATCTGCTAACTTTAATTGTATGTAGACTAATAATACCCCAGGTGACTTTCAATCGAATTGTAATCTACTTCGTTCTAGTTTTTATATTTCTTCTAACAAAGGTCTTCTTACCTTAGCTACATGGGCTAAATTATCCATGGACTTCTACTGAAGGCATCAACCACAACATTAGCATATTTAGAATAATACAACACAATAAATTATAGTCCTTAAGTAATTTGATTCATCTTCCTTACAAAGTCTCTTTATTAAAATATGTACTTGAAACTTTTATGATCAGTATATATCTCATATGTTTCATCAAACAGATAAATTCTCTACATCTTAAGGGAAAATACCATAGCTATCATTTCTAAATCATGGGTTTATAATTATATTCATGTCCTTAAGTTGCTTAAACATATAAGCAATCACCCATCCATGTTGCATCAAGACATAACCCAATTCAATGCTAGATGCATTATAATATACTAAGTATCCTTTTCTTAAGGATAGGGTCAAAACTGATGCCGAAGTAAAAAATCCATTCAATTTTTAAAAACTTTCTTCATAAACATCTAACAATTCAAACTTAACTCCTTTCTAGATAATCTAGTTAAAAGGGCTATAATCTTAAAAAAATATTTAACAAATCTAGGATAATATTCTACCAATCTAAGAAACCTATGAATATCGATAACTATACTAGGATGCAGCCATTATTGCACTATCTCTAATTTCTTTGAATTGACTTGAATACCATCCTTGGTAACATGTTTAGGGAATATTACACTACTAAGTCAAATTTCACATTTCAAAAAATTAACATACAATTTATGCTCTCTCAGAGTCTGCAAAAACATCCTTAATTGTTGCTTATGTTCTTCCTATCTATTTAAGTATCTAAAATGCCATTAATGAATACTATGACCAACTGATCTTAAAAGGGCTCAAACACTTTATTTATTTAATCCATAAATGCCACTAGTTCATTTTCAAGTCAAACATCATTACTAAGAACTCATAATACCTATACCGATTTTAAAGACAATATTAGGAATATCCTCCTTCTTGATTTTCAATTGATAATTCCTTGATCATATATCAATTTTGGAAAAATGCTAGGCACCTTGAAACTAATCGAAAAGTTTATATAGGTAAATGATACTTGTTTATATATAGTGACTTTATTCTACTATTTATAATATATGCATAAATACAGTGATCCACCTTTCTTTTTCCCAAACAAACTTCAAAGTAGCCCAAAGTAATGTACTCACTCAAATAAATTCTTTGTTTTACAAATCTTCTATTTGATCTTGCAACTCTTTAAACTCTATATGTGTCACTCTATGTGAAGGAATAGATACAGGATGAGTCTCAAGGGCTAAGTCAATGCATATATCAATCTCCCTTTTGGAGGTAATCTAAGTAATTCCTCTAAAAATACATCAAGAAATTACTTAACCACATGAATTTGATCTAAACTTGTGGTTTACATATTAATATCTCTATCTATAGCCAAATATTCTTAACATCTTTTTTTTTTGTAAAGATTTTTTAGCTCCTAAGCTTAATATCAAATTATTTGATACCTCCCTATGGTCCCCTTAAATCAAAAAAGATAGTTCACTTGAAATATTAAAACTGTCACTTTAAGATAAATCTAGGGTGGCATAACATAGTTCTAAAGATTATATCTTTAGAAATGGGCCATGGGCAATTGATAGAGGCTTAATGGTTATGCACCATTGGCAACCAAATTTGGTTCTCAAAGAGCTTAATGTCACAAGTACTTCCATATAGGTCCAAATTTTGGGAACTTCTAGTAGAGTATTAGATACCCTACCATAATAGCCAAGGATGTTCTAGAGGTAGGCACTTATTGTCCCTTGAAATATCTTAGTTATATGATTTCATGTATGCATATATACTCGAAGACCACTAATTATGGGTTGTTTGCTCATAGTTTCCCTACATCACCCTATATGGATCCAATATAAATATGAACGAATATTTAAATTTTGTCATAATTGTGACAATATTAGGCATACATGCTCAGGTTGTGATTAGAATGATGAACAAGTTCATGTAATCCTAGAGAAACAACATTTTGATATTATGACAGCTTTTCATGTAGATTATGATTTTTAATGGCTCAAATTCACTTTTTTTAATAAGGCACGTGCATTTATTAGGAGGCCTAGTAAAAGAAGCACCACTATCAAGTTTATTCAATGTCTTAATGGATATTTTTATATTCCTTTATATTTAACACCAGTTGAATTCAACTTTGATAATTTGGAAATAGTAATTTTTTCACCTACTGGTTTTTCTATTGCTTTCAATGAAAGTATTAGTCAAGTGCAATTTAACCCATAGCAATAGGAACAGGGAATTATGAATACTGCTCTACATTATTCACTATTGTTTAGCATAAAAGAGTATCTCGAGGAAGATTTAGAGGATGATGCGCTAAACAAACCATCATAAGGTGTTTTCCACATTTTCAATGATGAGATTAAGGAGGATCTAAAAGAAATGCAAGTAGAAGATATGCATAAATATTATACTCAACAAAAGGGAGCAATATATGGAACCTAACCTAGTAGAACTCTCTAACAACTAGAGTAATTTCCCAGGGAGCGAGAACAATTCACACCTACTTCCAAATATTAATAACAAGAATACGCACTTACGAAGCATGAACACTTTGTTTAAAGACTTGTCGACATGTTGGACACTCTACGGACATAAACACTCCTCAGACACTCTTGGGACACATGTCTTGTGTTCAACTCTAAAAAAAACTAGACACGTGTTTGGCACTTTTTTGAATATAAAATGTCCATCTTTTCATTTGAACCTTAATACCTAGTCATTTTCCTTTTCTCTATCTCTTCTCTTCTTTTTGTTAAACTATCGCCCCATGCTCCTCCTTAATTTCACTAGTTTTTGGTCGCCAGTAACTAGTCTTCAGTCACAGACTATAACATCTATCCTTGTCACCGATTGCACAGCTGTCATACATTGTTTGTGACTCCATTGAAGCTCTCAGGTTTCTTCTCATTATGCTTTATTTTATTTTGGGTTGAGGTGATCCATGCTTTGTTTCATTTTGAATCTCTGATGCTTTACTTCTTGTGACTCCATGGAAACTTGAATCTCTGATGCTTTACTTTGGTTTCATTCGCTTGCTTTTTTTTTTCTGCCTTTGATGCAGTGATGCTCTATTTTTATGCATTTACTTGTTGCTACCTCACATGCTACCCCCAACATCTCAAAAAATGAAAAAGGCTTAAGATAACAGAATTGAGAAATCTATTTATTCACATAAACCATCATGAATCTTACACTGGTCAAATAATCAATCACCATAAGCATGGCTATTTGCTATTTTTTGGTGGCCACTGACCACAAATATGTAACTTGATGATTCATTTTTCCCTTTTCACCAATGTGGTTTGTGTAATATGTAATTTATATTTTTTGAGTAATATATTATATAATATATTAAATGGAACTACAGCATAGATGAATGGAAAAGTGGAAATACATTGTTCTCTTATTTTTATCATCATCATGATAATGATGTTACAAATAAGACAGACATTATGTATGTGATATGATTTCTAGTTTTCTTTTTATTTTATTTTATTTAGCTTGTCAAAAAGTTCTAGTAATGAAAATAGTGATGAATTTAATATGCAAAGATAGCTACAAACCTTTGTGGAGGTTTGTTACAAAAGGGAAAAAGAAAATAAGGGGTAGAGAAAATATATTTTTTACACGTAACTAATGTGAAAATAATTATAAAGAAGCTTATTCTAGAAGTAAGGCTCATTTATTAAATCTACAAGGGTTTAGTATAGGGCCATGCAATAAAATTTCTAAAAAAGATCTTGCTAAGATGAAAATATTAGAAGATGATGTTTGTTAAAGAAAATTAGCATCCATGCTAAAGAAAGTTCCATTGCTACCATCTACTTATGTATCAAGGATTGGTTAATCTAGTAGCACCAGTTCTTCTTTGAATTCATTTAGAGTTAAGAGTTTAGGTGTTAAAACTAAAGAAAAAAAGGGTGTAGAAAAAATTCGTCTTGAAAAGGCACACTGTAATCAAGAAAGATATGAATTAAGAATCCATATTGCTAGGATGTCCTATTTAGGGGCCTCCCATTCCATCTTGTTAGGAATCCTTATTATGTGAGTTCCTTTATTTATGTTTGCAACTATAATTTGGTCTATTTCAGACCTCTAGGCTACAATTTGTTACAAAAAATTTTGTTACAGCAAGAGAAAGCAAATATTAGGAGGATGTTGCAACCCATAAAAACAACATGAAAAGAAAATGGTGTCACCATTGTTTGTGATGGATGGTCAGATCCATAAAAATTGTCTCTTATTAATTTCATGGCGGTGATAGAAAGTGGTCTTATATTCCTAAAAGTTATTAATTGTGAAGGTGAATACAAAGACAAGAAGTTAATAACAAATGCTATTCTTAGTGTAATCTCTGATTTGTAAAGTTGCAGGGGTTCTTATAGAGATATAGTATCCTCATATCTTTTGGACTCCTTATGTATTCTATACATTGAATTTAACTTTGAAGAGTATTTGCAATGTAAAAAATTTAGAGGATAGTGAGATTGCTTTTAATGAGTTTGTTTAGATAAGGAAAATAGTTGATTATGCTATAATGATAAAGAATTTTATCATAAATCACACTATGACGTTGGCTATCTTTAATGAGTTTGTTTCTTTGAAGTTGCTAATCATTTTCGATACTATATTTAGTTCTATTATTATTATATTGAAGAGATTTAAACTTGTAAAACATGGCTTGCAAACAATGGATATTAGTGAGAGATGAAATCTTTATAGGGAAGATAACGTGGGAAAAGCTTAATTAGTCAAGGAGAAAGTTTTCAATGATGTATGGTGGGACAAAATTAATTTTATACTTTCTTTCACATATCCTATTTATAATATGTTGAAAATGGCATATACCAATAAGCCTAGTCTTTACAAAATATATGAAGAGTATGATAGTATGATTGAGCAAGTGAAGAAGGCAATATTTCGCCATGAAAGCAAACTTGATTCTAAGGAGTAAATCATTTTTAATATGATGTATGATATATTGATACATAGGTGGACTAAAAGCAACCCACTTTTTTATTGCCTTGCACATTACTTGAACCCTAGGTAATCTTATTACTTTTTGCTAAGTTGTGTTTTTTAAATTCATTATGTTAATGATAGTAATATATTGTTTCAATTCTCTTTATAGGTACTGTAGTCAATCTTGGTTAAATGAAACTTCTAATGGAATCCCTTAGTAACTTGAAAAAGGTTTATATAGAAAATGTGAAATTATCTAGGTTTAGAAGATTTTACTGAATCAGACTCTATTGATCGAAGAGGGGATATAAAGCCATTGGTGGGCAATTTATAGTCATTTCCTTCCACTTCTCCAAAACCTTGCTTTTAAACTTGTTGGACAACCAACTTCCTCCTTTTGTTGTGAGAGAAATTGGAGAACATACTCATTCATTCACTCATTTAGAAGAAACAAATTGACACCAAAATGTGTCCAAGATTTAGTGTTTGTTCGTAATGATTTTCGGCATTTTTCAAGAAGAAGCCTACAATATATGCAAGGCGATACCAATATGTGGAATATTGGAGAATAGTTGTTTTGATGATGTGTTAGACGATGTTAGAGTTTTATCAGTTACAAATCTATCTTTGGATGAACTAAATTTAAAAAGAATTATTTTCACATATGAATGGAATGAAGACAATAGTGGTAATGAAGAATATATTAAAGAAGAATAAATGTTGATTGTATTATAAATTTATGACAACTTTTTGCAATTAAATTATATTGTGAGTTGTAACTCATTCTATGTTATTGATTTATGGTTTTATATATATATATATATATATATATATATATATATATATATATATATATATATATATATATATATAATCTTGATTTTTTAATTCACGTGTCCTCAACATGCCGGTTTCTACATTTTTTTTTAAATTTACGTGTTCTATGTTCTTGTCTGTGTCCATTCACTACTAGAAAAGTAGGGCATAGCAACGGTTTTATAGTGGCTTTAGCAACGATTTTAACCGTCGCTAATGAGCATAACGACGGTTGGCATAACTGTGGGAATAGCGTTGTTAAGACAGAGTATAGCGATTGTTCAAAACCGTCTTAATAACGGTTAGTGGACCGTCGCTATGTCTGGCTTAACGACGGTTCGTACAATTGTCGTTATGTCCTTCGATATAACAACGGTTCTAGAACTGTCATTATGTCTTTAAAAATAACGACAGTTCATGGAACCGTCATTATGTCTGTTTATAAAATTTTATTAAAAAATTATTAATTGACAAGATTATTTATTTTTATATTATTATTATTTTTGTCATATTTAATCTTTTAAAATATATATGTTTATTCCAATATTCATAATTTACATTATTATTTATTTTTATCTCAAAATTCATAATTTACATTATAATTTAATTTAATTTTATTATTTCTATATTTAATTTTTTAAAATATATATTTTTGTTTAAAATTGTCTATTTTATAATGTTAACTTTTTTTTATCTCTTATATCGATATATATTAAAAAAATTTTAAAAAATAATGTAATGTAAATGACATTCATAAATAAATTATAAAAATAAAATTAATAATGACTTAAAAATTAAAACTACAATATACATTTTTGTAAAAAAAAAATATACAATAAATATCATCAACTCGAACCCTGAGGACCATATGGCGTCTAATCTGCCTGATGTCCACTACCTTTATCACTAGGAACCTAAAAATTAATTTTATTATATAAGTGTTTTAAAATTAAAAATATTAATAAAAATAATTATTTATGAAATTCAGGATTTAAATATTACTCTAAGATTTGCACTCGGAGCAAGTGCAATGTCAAACGGCAGTTGACCCAAAAAGTTCTGGAGTAAGAACATCATAGCTGCCTCCATCTATTTCTGTCGAGTTATCATGTCAGCATCACGTGCCTCTCGTTCTGCCTTTCATCGCTGCTGCTCGACGTCTTGCTCAAGTATGGCCGCTTTCAGACGAGCCACCTCAGTCTGTAATTCATCGTATGAAGGCCCAAACCCAGAGCTCGACCCAACAGAGGCACGTTCGAAGACTTGGGTTGGACAAACACCTAACCCAAATCCTCGAACATGACCCGAGTATTCTGCAATTCCCAAGGCTCTCGCAAGTGAATCATCTGTCGAGAGCTCTTGGGAAGAGCTATCCTCTTGTTGGATCGAGGTAATTTTTTCCTATAAAATAAAAAAGAGACATTAAATTTTTATTACAATTAACAAACAATCAAATAAAATAGTAAATTAACAAAACAATAGTAAAATTTTACATACTGCAACTACTCGAGCCTCGTCGTTAATGTATGTTCCGTAAACTCTTTTATGAGCTGCCGTCTATATATCGCCACGAGTCACTGAACCCCCAACCTCCGCCTCTTGATTAAGTTAACAATTAATAAAAATTTTAAACAAATATGTTTTTTATTTAAAATGAAATAAAATTCTTATGAAAAAAAACTCACAAGCTCAGCCTTTCTACGTGCAAATCTCTTAGATCTAGTTGTATGTGGCATCGTCATACGTCTTCGGTTACGCCTATTTTGAGCAGCCACATTCTAAATAATTGCATAAATAGATTAATTAATCAATGTTTTTGGAAATAAAATATATATGAAAAAATCAATATAAATAATTACTCTGGCCTTCGCGTTAAGTCGGTAGTCAACGAACGTAGCCCAATGGTCACGTGGAATGCCAGATGGGACGTCATTCAGTAACTCCTCCCTCGACTTTGTCCCATTGTACTTGAGCCGAAACACGTTATAACGTGCGGCTCTCCACTTGGCTCCAAGTGACTGTAAAATTACCTTCTTGTGGAGGCCCGTCACATTAAAATGTGTCTACAAAAAATAATACAAATTTCAGTGAAATATTAAAAATATTAAAATATACTTAAGAAGAATTAACAGTCCATACCTATATCGTGTCACGAAACACTCCTGCCTTGTAATCTTTGGGAATGCTCCTCCAATCTTTATATAAGATCGGAAAGAAATGGAAGTTATCCCAAATGGTGCCGAGGAAGACACCAAGGAGACCACCTCCATCTCTAATGGGCTGGTGGGTGTCGTTACACCGGACAACCACCTTGTGCCCATGAGGTAACGCCCAAACATCGTGGACAGTCATCTGTTTGGGTGTCACCTGATCGGTCTCATCTATTACAATATAAAATAAATGAGTTAGCACAATATTTGGATGTTAATTATTATAAATATAAGAAATATTTTATATTATACCTATAACATCGACTGTCCAACTCCTCCTGTGCCTACGCTCCTGTTGAGCAATCTGACGCTCTACCTCAACGACCTCCAACAAATCATCGACGTTTAAGTTGATATCAAAATTGTCGTCTAGTCCCTAGGCGTCGTAAGAGGGGAATGTGGACGGGAGGGGCTCTGACTTCGGCACTGTAGAGTCAGACGGGGGTAGTGTGGACGGTCCAGCCTTTGACTCTGGCGCCCTAGAGTCCGGAGGTACTGTAGACGGGACATCTACTGATTGGACAATATCATCATCGCAAGGCTGTCCTCCCTCGCTACTAGCCAGGCGAGCAACATGGCCAACTAATCTCACCGCACCCGCTCTGTCCGTAAATCCAAATCTACCCCTCCGCATCGTCACTATGCCTGTCAGAATAAAATTAATAACATTAATTTCACCTCATAAATTATTCATTTAAAAATAAGAAAATAATAAAAACATATATAAAAATACATAACAAGCATAAACTGTTCATAAAAAAAATGAAAATATATTCAAGATATTACAGGATCAAATTAATACCGTAGCAGACATAAATTCACTGCTTCTTCTGGAAATAATCTTTCTAAATTTTGAACGCACAACGGATCACTATCATATAAAATATTATTATCGTCCTCGCCCATCTCATATAAATCACGAGGCTTCAAATGTACAACCATACTTCATTTGTTGTTAACCGTATCTTCTACATAATATACTTGATGCGCTTCGGATGCTTTGATGTACGGCTCGTCATCGTCATTTTCACTAGTATGAATCAACCGTGAAAAATTGACAGATGTCACCCCGAAACCATCCGTGGTAATGCCCCTCACTGTTGTTGTATTGGCCCACATACATTTGAATAAAGTAACTATAAAGTGACCGTGATAATTCAATTCTACAATATCCAATAATTTTCCATAATACGGGACTCCACCGAATTACATATTTCTGTCACTGCTACTTGCATAACTCCTTGTCCCGAAAATACCGTGAACTCCACTATTTTGGATTGTCAACCCTTGGTCTCACTCTAACGTTCGAAATTTGAATCCATTTATATTGTATACACTGTATCGGCGTGCTCTATCCAAGGGCCCAATTGCCAAAAAATTTAGTTCAGTTGACAATGTCTCACTACTATCATTTGTCATCTGGGAAAGAAAAATTGAGCCGTGAGTTGTGCTCATAATAGACTGCAAATACAAATTGACTAGGTAAATTGTATACTTACACGACGAGTGAACCAAGAAACAAACTCCCTATGAACTTTTTTATCTATCTCAGAAGACGATCGGGTTCTACTTCGTAAGCTATGTCTTACCCAATCTCTAAATTCTCTGTAAAAAAGTTGATAGGTAAATTTAATGCTTCATATCAATTAGATAAATATTAATGTAACAGTAAGTTTTGGTGTACTCACTGAAGATAAGGATCGACTTCTGGGCAATTTATTAAGACATGACGATGGGCTTGCAATTTTTCTCGCGAAGAAAGTGTGAAATACTAGAACCCACCAACTGGCTTTCTTACTTGTGGAAACAACATACCCCCTAGATGTCCCCACATCAGGTCGATCGTCGACCCGAATAGGACGATTGAACACTGTCTCTACACCCTCCAAATACCTTGAACAAAATATTAAAACTTTTTCAGCAATACATGCCTCGGCTATTGAGCCCTTTGACATTGCTTTATTTCGGACGAATGACTTAAGCTTACCCAAGTATCTGTACAACATACGTTCAACCGATGAAAAATTGATAATAAAAAAAACATAATAGACAAGATAAAACAGATCTGAATATTTTAAGTTTTTGTACCTTTCAATAGGATACATCCAATGATATTGAACTGGTTTGCCTAACTTGGCTTCTTGGACCAAGTGAACTGTTAAGTGTACCATTATTATGAAGAAGGAAGGAGGAAATAACATCTTCATATGACACAGCGTCAGAACAATATGATTTTGAAGTTGGTCAAGTTTGCTGATATTTAAAACTCTGGAACAAACATGTCTGAAGAACGAACAGAACTTGACCAGAACTGCAAACACTTGCTCAGGAAGTGCCTTCCTTATGGCAAAGGGTAGTAGTTGTTCCATAAGAATATGACAATCATAACTTTTCAACCCCCCAATCTTACGTTGTCTTAAATCAATGCATCTAGAAATATTACTACAATATCCGTCAGGCACAGAGGTGTTTTTCAGTGTTTTGAAAAAGATATCTTTACTTTCATTTGTCAACGTGAACAAAGCAGGCCGATACTTACCATTCTCATCTAGCCAAAGCTCTGACCTCACACTTAACTCCTGTAAATCTCTTTGTGCATTGATGTGGTCTTTTGAACGGCCAGTGTCGTTTAATAAATTATACAGAATGTTGTCGCAGACATTTTTTTCGATATGCATCAAATCAAGATTATGCCGCAACAAATTGTTCGCTCAGTATGAAAGTTCAAAAAATATACTTTTTTTACGCCATTGTTGAGTCCCAGCTTCAACCCCTCCGTGACCTCGGGACCTCTGTTCTCCGTTCTTTCCAAATACAACGTTAATATCATTAATTTGTCTGGAAATATCTATACCATTCAATTGTAGTGGAGGATTTCTTCTATCGTCTATTCCATCAAACCTGTTACGGGCCATTCGAAATTTATGACTCAGATTTAGAAAACGACGATGTCCCATAAAACACCATTTCCGACTATGAAGAAGGCGCACAGGAGTTGAATCAAAATTACAGTGTGGACAAGCCAATCCAGTATGAGTATTCCAACCTGATAAACATCCAAGGTCAGGAAAATCATTGATTGTCCACATGAGAGCAATATACATATTGAACATGTCACTGCTGAATGAATCGTAAGTCCGCACACCGTCGAACCATAGCTCCTTCAACTCTTTAATCAACGGTTGCAGAAATACATTTATATCATTTCCTAGTTCCTTTCTACTAGGAATTATCATTAACAGCATAAAAGAACTCTACTTCATACACATCCAAGGAGGAAGATTGTAAGGAATCAGTACGACTGGCCATATGCTGTAACTTGTACTTAAATTTTCAAATGGATTGAAACTATTGGTAGAAATGCCCAAACGCACATTCCTAGGATCTGATGCAAATTGAGGATTTAAGATGCCAAATCTCTTCCATGCCTCGGAGACCCTCGGATGCCTCATTATACCGTCACTATTTCTTTTTTGTGGAATGTCATCTCATATATTTGGCAGTCTTAGAAGACATGAACAATCTTTGTAGCCGGGGCTTTAATGGAAAGTATCTGAAGACTTTATTAGCCACCTTCTTACGCTTCTCCCCTTTTTTCCTCGGTTTCCACCTTGATGCACTGCACTTATTACAAGTATCTTTATTTTCGTTTTCTCCTCAGAATAATATACAATCATTCTTACAGGCATGTATTTTTTTGTAGTTCAACCCCAACTTATTAATGATTTTTTTAGCCTCGTAAAATGAAGTTGGAATCTTTGCATCCAGAAAGACGTCAATCAATAGCTGCAATATCATTGACATAGCTTTGTCGTATATCCCACACAAACACTTGATGTGGTACAAATTCACCAAAAACGACAATTTGGAGTATTTTTCACACCCTTCGTACAATGGTTCTTGCCCATTCTTCAGTAATTCAAAAAAATTTCTTATGCCATCGTCTATCCTTTCACCTGACGGTGGAACCGGCATGTCCACAAAATCAACACTTTCATGTTCATGATGAATTCCAAATACTTCATGGACCATGTCTTGCACAGGGTCATTTCGAACGATTGGACGTTCTGCAACATCGTGTAGTATTATTTGATGTCTTGCAGTAGGATCTTCTGTTACCCTTTCTCCGTGCATACTCCAGAAATCGTAGCCTTGTGGAAAAGGCTTGACGATCAAGTGTTGGCGCACAACCTCCGTAACTTGCCATTTTTTAAATCTGCACTTTGGGCATGGGCAGATTATTTTACCTTCCACACCCGAGTTAACATTTGCAAAATCTAAAAAATCATGTAGACCTTTCAAATACTCTCGGGTGTGTCGAGGTTTATGAATCCAAATCTTATCCATGTCTGAAACCATTATGAAATAAAAAAAAAATTCACTGAATAATACATTTTTAATGCATTATTTCACAATCTAACCCCTTATCGAGGATTAAATAATATACAACAAAGGAAAATTTCATGAATTTTAATTCTATTTAACAATTTAACACTCCTACCAATTTGTATACTTAAATTTAACTACTTATGTTTAAGTTAAAATAAATAATAAAATTTAACTACAAAAAATAATCATTTAATGCAATCATTTATCATTCTTGACAATTTTATTTTATCCAATAAAATTTCTTATTCGTTTTGTTGAAATATTTTACATTGAATTTTTATTTTATTAATTATGAAGCCCAATACAGTTTGGGCTATTATATTCTTGTGTGGATTGTGATAGGTGTGGCCTGCACAAAAAATTTGAGTAGAGACCCAACCTACAACTTTTTTTGCTGTCATTTTTATTCCTATCGAAATGCTGACTGATAACTTGATCACTTTAATTACTATCTGAATTGTTCTCTCTCTCTCTAAACTCTCTCTAAAAATTAAAGGAGTCCAATAGGTTGTAATTCTGTTTCTCTTTAATCTATAGATTCTTCTTGTACGTTTTCTTAATCTATATTTGATTACTCTTATTTATTTTATTGAGATATTATAACATTTGATATCAGAGTATCGTTGTAATATCTCAGTTAAATTTTATTGAGACGAAAAGCTATATTTAAATCTGATATGTAATTTTTCGTACAATTTTCTGTTCACATGACACTTTAACTAGAAGACAAACTAAGTTATCATATTTAAATTGTTTCACCTTATGTTGTAATATCTCGGTTTAATTTTATTGAGATGAAAATCTATATTTAAATATGCTATGCAATTTTGCGTACAATTTTCTGTTCACATGTCACTTTAACTGGAAGAGAAATTAAGTTATCATATTTAAATTGTTTCACCTTATAATTATTAACATAAAATTCTAAGTTAATAATTATGACATTCTTCTTAAATAATAATTAATAATTATTTAATTATTCTAATTAACAAATATAAATATTAATTATTTTTTACTATTAATTTTTTTAAATTAACAACAGATATTTAACCTATATAACATAATATATCATTTACTAAAAACATAACATACAATTTCTAATAAACTAAAAGTATAAACTATTTAAGCAAAACATACAAATATATCAACAACAAAAATTCAAAACATTAAACATAATTAAAATACATACCTTATGTGAAAATAAACAACTCTGAATAACAAGTGTCTGTATATAAACGAAGTATTTACATAAAAAGTTAAAAAACAAATAATTTAATAAATTTAATCAAATTTAGAATTTTAATAAAAACTAATTCATAATAATACAAGTATATAAAAACTTACCTCAAATAAGAGTAAATAAATTCGAACCACTAAAACCACTAGAATTTATCACAAGAAGAAACTCACAAGCGTTTGTAAGAAGAAGTAGAGAAAAATTCAAGTTGCGTAATGAAAATGAAGGAGGAAAGGCGAATTTATAGGAAAGCCGTAGTTTAACGACAGTTTGTCGAGAACCGTCGTCTAATAGGCGCATGGAATAACGACGATTTTGGGAGAACCGTCGTTAAATTGGACCAATTTCCCATAAACGGTCCAATTTTCATGGAATTTTACGATAGTTTATGCTAACCGTTGTACAAATAACGACGGTTAGCTCCTAACCGTCGTGAAACCGGACCGAATACCCATAAACGGTCCAATTTCTGTAGAACTTTACGACGGTTTGTGGTAACCGTCGTTGTATAACGACGATTTTCAGTAATTCGTCGTTGTATAATGACGGTTTTCAGCAATCCGTCGTTATACAACGACGGTTAACACCCTCGTTATATCATTGAATTTAACGACGGTTACAGGAATCGTCGTTAAATAATGATTTAACGACGTTCCTGTAACCGTCGTTAAATGACCGTCGTTAAATCCCATTTTTTTAGTATCGATTTCTCATATATGCCCACTTAATGTCATTTATACCACTTAGTCAATTAAAGTGGGTCCAAACCATGAAAAAATATTATTTCATGTCTAATTGTACATGGATTATGGATAGTCGTTACCCTTTTACTCCGCCTTGGACATGTGGCATTGATTAGGAGTATTCTATGCATTTGAATGTGATGAATCACCTCTATCAGCCTTCAGCTCCTTACAAATACAGGTGTCATGCGATTTGAATTGTTAAGTTGGGAATTTACTCTAGCACAACCCCATTATTAGATCAGGCTTAATTAGCTCCAAAGGGTGTATTCTGGGTATAGTGGGAGAGCCTCCAAATTATAGGCTCTATGTTATACTTTCAACACAGATTTGAAACTTGGAAAACCCATTTTCATTCAGGTATATTTGCACTAAATGACCTATTTCACATTGTAAACCATACTTAAGTGGATTAGTGGCTATTAGTAAGGTGGCGTAAGGTGCATATGATGAGCCAAGTTCTAGTTATTTTAGCACGAATTAACTCCAAATTTACACCAAGTGTCGGCAGCTTACTTTACCCAACCTAAAGAAATAGCTAGAAGTGAGCCTCTGTTGCAACACCATCCACTTTTAATTAATAATGGCAGTAGCTCGCCGAGCTTAGAATTAGAGCTTGAGGAATTTAACATAACTAGAATTGCAATTCCTCAAATGGCGTCATGACAAGAGAAGAATTCCTTAAAAACATCTTGAGCCTCCTAGATTAAAGACACTCAAAATGGAACAACTGCAAAAAATAGAAGTAATAGAGAAGGAACTATCCCAATGTTTTGCTAAAGTCTTAACTAAAAGGAAGTTTAAGGATGATAAATATGCTGGATCCAAAAAACTGGAAATGGCCTTAGATGAAGCTTCAAGCTCTACTTAACAGTTTATGATGTTGGAATTAGGAATTTTGATATGGTTTTGCTGTCTTCTAATAGGTTCAAGGAGGCTGATCCCAAAAATTCTGCTATGGAGAAATGAAGTTGGTGAGTTAGAATTGTAGATATTTGGGCTGTGCTTTTAAAATTCAACATGTCAAATAGCTCATTGAAAGTTTGGTCTTGATGTTATCATTTTGCAAGAAACATTGTGTAAACATAATAAAATAGAAAAGCTAGTAAGGTCGTGAGGCTATCAATCTTTTGTCTCTTTTGACGTTATAAGGAGAAGTGGTGGTCTTTGTGATGTTTTGCCATACTAGATTCATGTGTCATGACTTACCAAGATAATGCTTTTCATTTATCGACAATCTATGGTCCACTTAAGCTAGCATATAGACATATTTTATGGATATTTATGAAGCATATTGGTGCTTATATCCAAGGTCTATGGATTTGTGTATGTGATTTTAACTAGGTTATGAACCTCAAAGATAAGCTTAGTCAATGCTCAAATATGAGAGGAACACTTCAGTTTAGATTAACTTGTGATGAGTTAGGATTAATGGACATTCCTTCTTATGGGAATTGGTTTACAAAGACCAACAACAGAATGGACATGCAGTGCAGCAGCTTGGGAGAAACTTGATCAAATGGTGTGTAATGTGCAATTGCTGGACAACGTTTAAAGATAGTGCGGTGAGTGTAATGCCTATTGCAGTTCTGACCATTCTCACATGGTGTTGAGTACAGAAAAGGCTTCCATTTCGTCAAGTTGCAAATTCAAATTTGAAAGAATGTGGCTTTTAGACCCATCCTATAAAAAGATAATACAGAATGCTTCATCTTAAGAAAGGAGAGGATCGTGTGATTTCACGTTTGTTTCGAAATTGAAACAAACTGAGTAGGAGTTGTGGATTTGAAAGTAAGTTGGACATATGCAGACTACAATAACAAACTTACAGGAGCAGTTATATGAATATCAACAAAATATCCGTACGTATAATGATTTTCACAAGAAGTGACAAATGAGGATTAAACTGGATAAATGCTTAGAGTAAAAGCAAGTTTTTTGGGCTCAATGTGCAAGACAACTCCAGATGCTGCAGAGGATAGAAATACCAATTATTTCCTTAGTCTAGTAAAAAGACGTAGGACTTCTAGATGCATTTATCAAAGTCGAGATCATAATCTGAAATGGGTTACTAATCCACAACAAATTTCGTGGATGGGGGAAGTATATTTTGTGGAGCTTTATGCTGAGAATTTGTTGGATTGTAGTGTTGCTTTGGAAGAATACGTCAACAACTCTAGCATTCCAATTTTAATGGATCATTAGATAAATTATCTATCTAATCCTTTTACTAAATTTGAAATTGAAATTGCTTTATTCTAGAGGGATGGTTCAAAAAGTACTGAGCCTGATGGCATCCCGACAATCTTCTATATGTTATTAAAATGGTAAGCTCTTTCTTAAATAGGGGTTATCTTCTTAAGGAATTGAATAATACCAACATAGTATTAATTCTGAAAACAGATGGACCTCAATCTTTCAAAGACTTTTGGCCTATTAGTCTTTTCATTATCTCATACGTGTAATATCTAAAGTGATGACTGATACGTTGAAACCAATTTTGCAATGGAGTATTACGCCATTCCAAAATGCTTTAATTTGTTAAGGATCGTTATATTTTGGACAACATCCTCTTTGCAAATGAATGTATGCACTTTATTTTTGTCAATGGAAAAAGCAAAAGGGATTCTGGTCTGCAGCCAGGATAGATCTTCATAAGGCATATGATAAAGTTTCTTGGACTTTCTTTATTCAAGTACTACAAATAATGGATTTTCCAGAACAGGAGCAGAAATTAATGATGGAATCTGTCACATTGGTTCAGTATAGAGCCATAATAAATGGCTTTCATACAAGTGCAATTACATCACAATGTGGATTAAGGCAAGGGAATCCACTATCTCCCAATCTATTTATCCTATATGCAAATGTTCTTTCATGGTACCTTACGAATACTAACATTAATAAGCAAATCCTAGGATTATTAATGTCAATTCTCAGGCTGGTACGTAGAATAGTTCTAATTAGGTCAGTTTTGATGTCAATTCCAACTTACCAAATGTTTGGAAATTGATGAATAAGGAAATTTGGGATTGTCAAAGACTCCTTTCCAACTTCTTCTGGGGATATAATAATGAGCACAAGGAAATTCACATACGAGCTCGGCAATCCTTGTTCCTACCTAAGGACAAAAGATCGAGGACTAGGTATGATGTCATTATGGGCCTAGAACCAAGCATTGTTAGTAAAGAAGTACTAGAGAATTTTTGGTTAACCTGATTCTATTTATAGTAGGGTAATGAGATCTAAATATGCAATGAGATCAACTGATGGAGGAATACGTTGTCCTAAGAATGCGTCATCCACATGGAAAGGTATTTTCACTTCTGCTCCTTTTATTGAACGAAACTTGCGATGGTGTGTTGGCAATGGACACTCAATTAGGATAAATAATGAGAAATGGTATCATAGTCATGTGGATCTAAGTGAATGGCATATTGAGGAGGCAGCTAATATTATAACTGAGGGCACGACTACATGGAATCGTGGATTGGTTTGTTCTATCTATGAACCTACAGTTGCAAATTCCATCCTAAATACGTCGATTTCTAGGCATGCATGGTGCTTCTGATAAACTTTTCTGGAAAGGTTCTCAATCTGGAAGATATTCAATGAAGGAAGGGTATCTTAATTTGATGGACGAGGAAGATTCAACAATGGTATCAATGCAAGGACCTAATTGGAGTTTGATTTAGAAATTAACACTGTCGCCACGTTTAAAACCACTTACTGGGAAGGCTTTTACCAAATGTCTGCCTTTAAGGACTAATTTAATCAGAAGAGGGCTGATGGTAACGAAGGATGGCCATTCGGGTGCTTAGAGATAGATATTGGATCATCTTTCCTTAAATGTCTGTTATCTAAAGGGAAAAACAAGATCTTCTGAATTTAGTCATAGTTGTCGGCTAGTGCATTTATAATAATAGAAATCTTGTCCTCTTTCATAACTATCATCTGTCCCCTGGTTAGGTATTTAAGATTAGGTGTGCCAGACTCCACCTTACAGATAATCAGGAGTCCTTCAACGCTGTGATAGCTGGTAGTGTTTCAAGGTGATCATTGACTCCTGGCAATCCTCCACGAAATTGTCTAGTTACCCTTAAATGCTTCTGTACCAAGCTTCCAAGGAGAAAAGGGACATTGTTTATAACTTTTTTTTGCGGTTATTTTTTCTAATCATGCAGAACTTATAATGGTCTTTTCAGGTCTTACAGCAACTAAAGACAAGCGGTCCGTTTGGATAACAGAGCTTACAGTTTATTAAAATTTATCTATCAGTATAAGTATTTTTATGTTAAAAAAATAGTGTTTAGATAAGTTTAAATAAGTAACTTATTAATTTTCATTAAGTTAATTTTAACTTATTTCATAAGTCAGTTTTTTAAATTTATTAAAAAAAGTCTTTGTGAAAACTCAAATTTACATGATCAAGAAGTTATTTTACACTTTTACAAGTTAAAATTTCATCAAAACTATACCATTCATCTCTCTCCTTCCATCAAAACTATATTTAAATATTTTTAAAAAAATTTATAAATTTAAAAAATACTTTTTCAAATACGTATTCAAACGTTAAATAATTTAATTTAAAAATTATTTAAATAAATTGTATACCCAAACTGGGCTAAGGTGTGACTAGAGGGCATCAAATGGATTCGGGATATTATTGCAACAAGGACTAATGCCAGCTTTTATATATATATATATATATGCAGCTACAAGCTCCAAGAATGGTTCGTATTTGTAGCTATGGTGTTGCGGTATCATCAAACTTGTTCGTACTAAGAGATGACATAGTCTCCATGAAAAGTCGGTTTGCAGATACAAGTATTAAATAGTTTACCCAATTAGAAGCATCCTAATTTTACTTTTCCTATTAAATATAAGGCACATTTCCGGAATGTTACTGGGTTGGTATGCAACTCTGTTATCTTATCTTGTTATCTTAATTACAAAAGAAAAAAAAGCAAGAACATGTAATAGTGGTCCAAATTTCATTTGAACACAGGCCCTCCTATCAAAGTATGGAGATGAAATACCGGCCAAAACATGTCAGAATATGCGTACCAAGAAACTCTCATATTTCATTTCCCCATGTTTAGAAAAACATTGACTTCAATTAACAAGTTAGACATAAAAAGAAATAATGATAGTAATAAGTAAATGAATAACAAACCATGTTCAAAGCAGCTTTTATTTACCTAAAAAAAAATAACTAGAGTTGTGGGTAATTTTTTTTTACCGAAAATATTGCATGGGGTATGGAGATAGGGTGTGGAAAATAAAACTCATGTATTAAAGTTACTGATTTTTATAATTAAGAAAGTGTTACTTAAATAAAAGCTTTTGGAAAAAGTTGTGGGTAATTAATGCAAAAGTAAATAACTTTTCCTATCTTATGATGACAAGAAGAAAAAAAAAACCCTCGATAATTAAGCACGGTGGAAATCATTAAGAAATCCAGAAGTACTGTTTAATAGGGGTGTTTAAAATGAATATAAACGCGCATTACACCAGTGCAAATCAAATCGAACTATCAGTTTAATTTGATCTTATTCAAGTAAAAACTTACACACACACACACATAAAATTCTTTGCTTATAAAACTTAGTAATGTTTATTCATAATTTTGTTTTTATAAAAATGAATCTCAATTAATTATAATTTAAAATAATTTGGCTTAAATCAAGAAAAAAATTAAGAAGATTAAAACCTATTAATGAACCTGATTTTCAAAGATCTAATTGGATTCTGCTGAATTATTCGAAAAGAAGAAGAGAAGAATAGGTCAATATTTAAGTAAACTAGTTTGTTTGATTTGGTTTGAATTAGGTCTAAATCTACATTTAACATTCTTCTTCGAGGTGGGATTATTGTGGGTGCTCCAAATTGCCTATTCATACTCTATAGCTAACTAGAATTGTAATTTCCTAAAATAATTTAGTCAATTTATTATATATTTAATATTTTTTAACTCTCATATTATCTATTCAAATTCCCAATTAATAAATTATTTATAGTTATAATTAGTATTAATTTATTACATTAACTTTGATATTTTTATTGTTTTCAAAATTACTTATTAATTTTTAATTTTTTTTATAAAAATAATTTTTGAATTCTATTAATAAAAATGATAATCATGAATATAATTATCAATAAAAAAAATTAAATATTTCCTCTTAAGTTTAGATATAGTTACACATGTAAATTACATGATATGAAAACATTATACAAACAATATTATTCAGTCTAAATAATTTTGGTCTACTTTTCATCCACAAAAATTACCATGCTTCACAACTTAATTAATGCCCATATAATTTTGATTTCCAATTATAAATAAACAAAAGTATAATTTGTCGTAAACTTTTTATAAGTCATTTCTCATTATTTGCGGGATAAATATAAAATCAATTAATAATTTATATAAATAAATATAACAATAAAATAAGAATCAAAGATAAAATAATAAAAAGTAAAGTAATTAATTCACTGTCGAATTTCATAAAGCAAGTATCACAATAAAAATTGATTAGAATATGATACTTAAAAGTGTACTTAAAATAGTTATATCAAGACAAGAATTTAGTTTTATTATTCTATTATTATATGAGGGAAATTAAGATTCAATTTCATAACTTAATTTGATATTGCATAATTGTTAATTATTTGATCTTGTAAAAATTTATACTACCATGAATATGTTGTAGTTTTGAAGAAAAGAAAAATATCGATGGAGAGAAAGAACAAAAGTATAGAAAAAAAAATTTATTCAAGAAAACTAGTTGTCAGAAGCAAAAGTTATTGGAACTAATAATGGTTGTAAAAGAAAATAAAACTGATTATAATTAATTATAATAAAATAATTAAAAATATTTTTGATAAAACATTTAACTTACATAAAATAAATTTGACTACAAATATGTTCAAAAATTATAATTATAATTAATTACAAGAATGTGTAAATAGATAATTTAGCGCTACTCAAATGATAAGGGATAATATTAACACAGAATCTGGGCAATTGTAACTTCAAACAAAAAGTTGAATAAACTAAGTTAATACCTGTAATAAACTAAATTTTATAGAAAAAAAATTAAAAAGTTATCATCTGTTTGTTTAATTATATATATATAAAAAAATTAATCAAACACGTGATACCTTTTTAATCTTTTATTTGTGTAGGACCAAATAAATGGAAAAACCACTCGAGAGTAGAGAAAAGGGCAGAAACGGGAACAAATCGCAGATCCCATCGCTATATAGAAGCAATTGACAACTAAGACAATCGGCAAAGCTTGTTGCCCCGCTCTCAACATGCTGGGAAGCAATCAGGCTACAAAATGACCTTAGGAAAAGTTATATTGACTGGGAAAAATTCCTCTTCCTATACATGCCTGATGCCAGCCCTATTTTGCTTAGTTGATGAATGATAGCAATGAGAACCTTAATCTATCTTTACTGATGAGAACAGGTATTGCACAAAGTAAAATGATACTAGGAAGCCAATGTTTCCCGTTGATAACATAACCGCAACTGCCATAAACAGTGAATAGCCCAGATAAAGGATAGAAGAGACAGGTCCACTCAAACTCTGAAGGTCGAAAACCAAGTAATTAATAGAGTACAAGAAGACATAAAGGGCGACCGAGCCTGAAGCAAAGAATGCCTTCCACCACCATCGACAATCTTCCACACAAAGATGCATATAGGTGAGAACCACCGACACTTAAGCACACACAATGACGAGCAGGAGAAGGACTACCAACAGAAAACCAAATACATAATAAAACCTCCCAAGCCAGATACTGGAGAGAATAAAGAAAAGCTCAATGAATAGGGTTCCGAATGGAAGAGTTCCTGCACCAAGAAGAAGAAGCCATGCTGGATATCTACGTGTATGAATTTCCCTTGGAATCTGATACGTTCGCGCAGGATATTCAATTGGTTGAGCTTTTGTACCCATAAACCCTCCAGCAAGGGTAAGTGGCACCGAAATACAATACCAGAGGAAGAACAACTTAAAATACAATGAAATGGGAATAGCACCAGAACTGTTGCTGCCCCAGAGAATAAAATTAAGTGCTGTTAATATACTAAAAGAAATTCCCGGGAAAAAACATGCAGCAAACCAAGAAATTGACTTCCACCCTTCTGAACTTCACTTAGTGGTCCTCCAGAGACGTACACTGACATAACCAGAAGCAATACCCAGGAAAAGATCTAAAATTATCATCTCCGTTAGTAGCATTCCTCGGGAAGCTGGTGACATGAAAGTATGAAACCAAGGGCTGCGAAAACTATTGTAACAGCAGCCACTCCAGTAATCTGAACCCCATTTCCAACAATCACGCAGAGAAGCTTTGAGCAATCAGGCTCTCTAAATACATCACCCACAACAAGGTTCCATCCTGAAAGCTCCTCATTCATCTGAGCTTGTGCCTCTTTGTCCAATTCCTCATACCTTGTCAAGTCCCTTCTCACAGTTCTTAAGAAAATGATAAAAACGATACCTGCTAGGAAAATGATAACCATCAATGAATTTAGGATTGAAAACGAATGTACTCGAGCACCCTCCATCTTCAAATAAGCATCCCAACGGGACGGCCATCTTACATCACTCTTCACAAACTCAACCTCATATGTAAATGATATCCTCTCTTGCTCCCTTATTATTTGATATTTGTGAAGCTCAGCTGGGCAGCTTATTGGGGAGATCTTATCATACATGTGGAGCTTTATCATGACTTCAGGATCATGTTTAATACTACAAGGGACAACCAGAAAGCCAACTATTTCATATCCAGATGCTTTCTTCTTGTCTGCTTCAGAAATGATGCCCGAACCTCCCTCCCCTGTCCCAATCATCTCAGCACCGCTACCTTCATATTCATGAACCAACACTGTGAATTTGAGGTGGTTAATGATGTAATCTGCAGCACCATCAGGTAGAGTGTATCCAACTGGAAACCCCGTCCACTGTATTTTAACCCCATTCTGATTAGCAAAGCTCATAACCGGAAGTTATCAAGGATCATATTTACCTGATACAGATCGCGTGTTCTTTGTTTCAATAGCTTTACCTCATGCTCATCCACTGGGGTTGTAGTGCAAAGGTAGATTGTCTCATTAGAATTCATCCGGAAGCGGTAAGGTGAGTTATCAATCTGATTTCCCACAAGGAGTTCTCCAAGATTCTCAGCACTTTTCTTTATGCCACCAACGGGCTTACAGTAAGGGAGACTGAAGTAGCTGAAGGGAAGCTCAGTTTCAATAGAAGTCAATGAATTAACTTTGGCATATATAGGATCTCCATTGGAATAAGTGTGCATGTAGCTTCCAGGCAGATAAAAAGCATAGGTAAGTTGGACAAAGACAATGAAATACAGGAAATCCCAGTAGATCGAGGATTTCTTAAGGGTTGGTAACTCCATTCAATTGAATGAAATAACATCATATGTTTTGGAACGCCTTCTGTGAATCTAAGCTGACTACCAAAGCTATATAGAAACATACAATGGAATATCACAGTTTTCGCATCAGGTCCCTTATTTGTTAGGCAGAAGTAATGAAAAGGTGATACAGACAGGCTAGTGAAGGATTTGAATCCTCTGCACAGAAATTGAAAAGTGTCAATTTAAGAAAAAGAAATATAAAAGGTGTATGGAGCTCATATTTAATAAATAAATGGGGTCTACTAATTAAAGGGTTGCACAAATTATGTCTATCTCTCCTATTTCCTTATAAAATGCAGAAAATCCCAATGCACCGGAAGATGAGTTGCATTTTTGTTGTGATTGTTCTTATGCTCTTTGTTCTAATTAATTAGTGATTATTCTTGCGATGGAAGGTTTTTGCTATCATGTTAAATCCCGTAATCAAGCTCCGTGATTTGATCCTGGGCTACTCATTAGCTGATTGGAATCCTCTGAAGAAATTAATTGACTGTCAATTTCAACAGAATTCACTGAACTACAGATACAAGAATTTTCCTCGATATCGAAGGTCACAAGAACAATAATTCAACCAACCTACGCTGGTATGGATAAGCTGCATTCTACAATGTTTCTGAAATTAAGAATGGCAATAAGAAAAAAAAAATAAAGAAACTGCCAGCAGATAAGAAGAATAAGAAACTTGAGCGCATAAGATCTGGTTGTGGCATTGTTTGTCCGCAAACAGACTTCGAAAATTATTAGCTTCAAATATTTGAAAGAAAGAAAGAAACAGAAGAAGACTCACCATGGATTCTATCGATAGAGATCTCAATCACCAGATCGTTAGTAAGGGAATAAATGGAGAAGGAGAAATCTGAAGGGCGTATTCTAAAATTCTATCAAACACAAATAAAATTAATTTTTAAAAATAACAACTAATAAAAAACCTTTTTAAAGCGTTAAAATATTGATTTTCTCTCTTTATATTTTAAAATAAAATCATAATTAATTCATATTTATTTTCCTTTTTTTCTTCTTCTTTGTGATCAATATAAAAAAAGAAATTATAACACACATGTAAATAAATGTTTTTCTTTTTGGCCAAAGGAAGGTATTTTATTTCTCGATAAAAGAGGGAATCCACAAAGTACATAGAAAGAGAATATCGTAATATACACACATCAAAGATGATTGAATTTAACATGAACACATTTGCAGCAAATCAAATTATTCAGATTAAGTTAAATATTTCATCACTTGTTGCCTTAACTTTTTGAGTAATTTGCATGGGGTTACATTAAATATTATTGAATGTTTTGTTATTTCCACTTTTCCACAAAAACCAAATTATGTAACATATAATCTCTAATTTTTCATTTTTTGTATCTCTTGACTCTATTAGCTGCTTAATCAAAAATCACCATGAAGCAAAAGTGTTGACAAAGTTCAAACTAATAGCCTCTGCAACTCTACTATATCTCCATACTTCTTCAGCGTAAGGGCATAAGACCAAAAAGTGAAATAATGTCTTGTCATTTCCATTGCAGTTTGGACATACTGTGTCTTCCATCCTTACGCCTCTATGTAACAAATTTTCTTTATCAAGTCCCCCATTAATGCAGCGCCATATGAAGATTTTAAATTTCTCTTCTATCTTCAACTTCTACAAACCATTGCATCCCGTCTGCACACTTTTCTCCAAGATGTTCCTGCTTCTTAGGTACAATATATTTAGTGCCACATCATAGCCAATTCTAGTGGAGTAGGAACAATGCCTGTTGAGGCACCATATCAGTTTATTCTCATGTGCACTTGGTTGCTCTCTAATTATTACCTAGATTGTGTCTTCATCAAGATAGTTACGAAGCTTGCTTTCGTCCTACTGCCCATTTCTTTCATCCACGAGTTGCCTCACGAGTATATTGTTGGAGTGTAGAGAATCAGGACCATGTAGCCTTATAGGCTTGTTCCAGGTATCCGAAGGGATCCATATATCTATAAAATGGAAGTCTTTATAGTTCTTCATCTGTAGCCTTGTTTAATAACTTCCTTACTTGCTAGAATGGTCCTCCAACCCCAAGATGGGTTAATATCGACCTTTGCTCCTAAGAAGTGATTTGTTGGGAAATATTTCGCCTTGTAAAATCTGCTAATGAAAGCTTTGGGATCTGAACATAATCTCCAAGCTATCTTTACTAGCAATGCTAAATTGGAAGCCTTCAACTCTTTTAATTCTAGACGACCTTCCTTTTTACTCCTACATAATTTTTTTCATTTTGTCCAAAAAAATCTAAATTCAATTTTATTATCACATGCACCAAAAAATTTGCCTCATTAAACTTGTGATATCATTACATAATTTGGCGGATAAGATAAAGTATGACATGGCATATATGGAAATAACATTGATGACAGATTTAAGGAAAATCAACTTCCCTACATGAGATAGGTGTTTCCCTTTCTAGCTTGCAATTCTTTGTTCCACTCTTCTCTTTATGTAGGTGAAAGTTTTTCATTTTGATTTGTTGATAAATGCTGAAAATCCTAGATATTTGTCCTGGGACCCAATATTTGCCACTTTCAATCTATATGCAATTTGTTGTCTAAATCTGTGTGGTGTGTTTTGACAAAAGAAAATAACAGACTTTGACAAGTTAACATTTTATCCTTTAACGTCATACACTTGTATAATTCTATTTAATTCAATGCTAACTTCTGGAGTAATTTGAGTAAATAAAATTGCATCATTAGCACACACAAAAAAGTGTGATACTATGGGTTTCTTCTTGAGCTTCTTACACTTGGCAATGAATTTTTTTTTCTGCATCCTGTAAAATGAAAGAAAGTCCTTCAGCACATATAAAAAAAGATATGGTGAAAGCGGTTCGCCTTGACGTAATCCCCTTGATAGTTTTATCATACCAAAAGATTCTCTTTCTATTGTAACGAAGTAGGAAGTCGTACTCACACACTGCTCAATCAATTCAATCCATTCTGCTCTAAAGCCCATCCTCTTCATAATTTCAAATAGGAATTTTCACTCCACCCTATCGTATGCCTTACTTATATGAAGTTTAATAGCCATCTAAAAAAATTTCCCATTTATTCTTATTTTTTAAATAGTGCATCATCTTATATGCAATTAGAATATTATCTGAAATGAACCTCCCTTTTATTATGAATGTACATTAGTTGCCACTAATAATATTCCCCATTAGTCCTCTCATTCTATTTACTCGTACTTTAGATAAAATCTTATAAATCACTATGCACAAGCTGATATGTCTCAGTTGAGTCATATTATCTGGGTTTGGGTATTTGGGAATGAGGATAATATTCGTATGGTTTATATTTCTCAGTATTTTCTTACTCCAAAAGAAATTGCAAATTGCCAAGTAAATGCCTTCTCCTACTATGTCCCAGTGATTCAAGCCAACATCACTTTGGGCACTATTAGATTCAATAGAGAAAGCAGCTATACATACCTCTCCTCAGAATACTGGTTTTAGCAACCATCGGTTCATTCTACCTCTAACTGTGGGTGGGAGTCCTTGGAGTGCTTCCTCTATATCTATAAATATTGTGGAAGAAAATAGATTATGAACATAATTTTTGGCCACTACTGTTGTTTCATCCCTTCCTTCTTACCAATTGCCTTCTTCATCTTTTACCATCTTGATGGAGTTTCTGACTGTTCTCTTTACAATATGAGCATGGAAAAAACTTGTGCTCTTTTCCTCTTCTTTCAACCATCTTACTCTAGCTTTTTGTTTCCAAAAAAGCTAATCTTATCTTCAGGTTTGGCTAACTCTATTTCTACCGAGCAACATTTGTGAGAATCAAATGGTATTGTCTAATTAATAGTAACTAGTTCCTCTTATAATTCCTTAATGAGCTTCCTTGAATTTAGACAGTTAATTTTTCTCCATTCTATAAGTTTATGTTTGTACTTTTTGAGTTTAAAGAATACCTGAAACATTTTTGACCCACTAACCTCCTCTTTCTAGATTTTTTCAATAATTGTTCTCATAGTTAGGTTGTCTTTCCACCTTGCATCAAGTCAAAATAGATTTATATGTCTTAGTTTCATCAACTTACATTTCAGCCATAACCACTTTAATAACTTGAGCCAAGAAAGTTAACATTTGTCTATGTGATATACAATTGAGTAAATTATATTAATCTTTTGTGAGGTTAAGCTAATTTAATTAGATTTATTTTCCCTTGTTTGAGAAATAGTTACATATTCTTTCAAGTTTGAAATTAGAGCACAAAAAATGTAAAACAAAAACATAAAGGTTAATATTTTTGTACTTTCCTATCTAAATAGATAAATTAATATTCATAATTTTTTGTCACACTTTTCTTCTTAAAAGGTTAGTACAAGAGTAAAAAGTACTTTCAAAGATTGAAGGAAATAGATCTTATGCACATTAAGAATCTAACATTAACTATATTGAAGGAAAATTAATAGTAAGAGGTTCTTCTATATCATAATTTTAAATTTTAAGAAGCGGATGCTAAAACAAGGGTAGAGATCAGTGTAATTTAGCTGAATTTCAAGAGAGATTAGTTTAATTTACTCTATAAAATTTGTTTTAAGTTTTATTTTCAACATTTAACTATTATATACAAGGAGTGAAAAATATCATCGAAATAAATAAAAAAGATTACCAAAAGAAAAAAGAAAAGAAGAAAAGTTTACATCGTAAGGAAGTAAAGATATGTATTACTATTATTAATAATTATTAAGCATAACTCTAAATGTTTTATAGACTTATCAATTGTTTTATTTTGTAACTTTGTTTCTTACCTTATTTTTCTTTAAGATGTATATTGAGTTTTTTTTTTTTCGACTATGACTTTGGAGAATGGTGACACTGGAGGTAGTTCTAGTGAATGGCTATGTGGACACCAAGAAATAACACAAAAGGAGACTCATCTCTTGGCATGTAGTAGTAAGAAGATAAGAAAACAACATAATCAATAACACTACAATGGATGACAGAATGGATGACGTTGTTACAATGCAAAAAGAAGAGAACACAGTGCCCAATCAGGGGAAAAAGTAGGGTGGCGAGAATAATGAAGGTAAGGAAGAGTATCTAAGATCCCATGAAAAGTAACAATGTAGTGTAGTATAGGGACACCTTGTTGGGTTTTATAAGAATGAGTACAAAAGGAGTATTTATAAAGAGATAGTCAGTGAGGTGCTAACTAAAAACTTAACTAACTTGACAACTCACTAACATTTAACAAGTTTTATTACACTTTAACACACCTAATTCAAACTCTAATGGAGTAGTTGCACCACTATGAATACTCTTAATTCAAACTAAGCTTGTCATATAGGCTTAATTAGTTAAACCATTTGCAATTAGATCAGCAGAGGACACATGACTAACAATAATCTTCATATCAAGTTTGTTAGATAGTTTCATTTCTTTTAGATTAGTAGCTCACTAACTCACTTTATAAATACTTCTTTTGTACATAGTCTTATTCATCAATAACACTAAGCTTCATTCTTCCTCTTCACTCTTTAAAGAATATTAAGAAAGATTCCATGCCTAATAGTGAATATTTGTTGAAAATCAAAGCCACTATCAATGCCTTAGAAGTTGTAGGTTCACCACTTTCAGTGTCTAATCATATTGATGCCGTTAGGATACTGTGACATGTAATTGTAGCCAACTACTATTGGTTAGATAATTATTCAAGTACCTAGAGAATAGTTAATATGTGAGACTCTGTAATAGAGCTATTGTACTCCCTAGCTACACCTATATAGGGACCTTTGTACATTCATAGAATAATAAAATTTTCAAGTGATTCTTTCATTTCAACTCCCATGCTTTATCTACTGTATACTCTGACTTTTCTTTTATGGTATTAGAGCTATGAATACCACCATTAAACTCATCACTAGTTTTGCTTCACGAATCTCTTCATTGATGTAAATTTTCAGTCAATTGTGTAGTAGCCTTGTTTAAGTAACATCTATGGAGGTCCAAGATCTAGATTGATTGCAAGATCCAAACTAATTACAAAGTTTTTTACATCCTACATCACTCAAATTAGATGAGCAAAAATTTCTTCCATGGTGTCAATAGGTTTTAACTGTGATCAAAGGACATGACTTATAATAATATATTGCTAGTTCTTACTATATGTTGGCAAAGTTCACAAATTAAGAAGAAGAGATCATTGGTCGGTGCACTTCAGATTTTCTTCAATGGGAATGCGAAGATCAACTCTTATTTTCTTGGCTACTTGTGTTTATGATTGAGACAATGAATGTTCGCATGGTTGGCTGTGAGTATTCTTATCAGATATGGGAAAACCTTATTATATTTTTTTACTTCACAAACAAATGCAAAAGCTCAGCAACTAAAAGAATAGTTAAGAAACATCAAGAAAGGTGCCTTAACAATTTTTGAGTACCTCCTAAAAATCAAGAAAATTGTATATTCCTTTGCTATAGTTGGTTCACCAGTGTCGATCTCAGATTACATTGATATAGTTTTGTTGGTCTCCTAGAGGATTTTGATAATTTTATTACTTCTATTACTACAAAAAAAAGTATTATGTTGCTAAAATTGAGGCCTTACTGATGGCACAAGAAGAACATTTTGAGATGCATATAAGGCAACTTGATTTTGCTATGGTTCATCTTACACATTCTCAAGATAAGAGACAGTCATTTGGCCAATATTATGACAAATATTTTCAACAACAATAAGGTAGCTTCCAACAAAACAGAGGCAGTATCAATCATCAAATTTGTGGAAACTTTCAAAATAACTGAGGTACTTTTGGTTCATACAGAGGAAGAGGCATATTTTAAGAGAAGGAAAACAGTAATAACATGTGGCAAATACGGTCATATATCACTGAACTATTATCATAGATATGACAACAACTACGACTCTTCTCCATTAGTAGATTTTTTAGAATTCTCCATCCACAATCAAGCCAATACTGCCACATTTAGTTCTTCCTTGGCTGCTCAGTCTTGCAGCCCGTTTGGTATAGCAAAATGAAAAAAGGAATGGCATATGGAATGACACATTCCATCATTTGGATGGATAGAATATATGGAATAGAGCATTCCATGAAATGTTGTATTCCATCAACCAAGGAAAAAGTGAGGAAATAGAGTATTCCTTCCAAAAAACCACATATTTACCCTTGAGAAGCCCTTTCTCCCAAATTCAGTATTCCTTCCCTAGAAGCTCCACACTTACTGTGTGGATTTCTACTTTGCATCCTCTCCACAGCTTCTATGTTCCTCTGCATTGCATCCTCTCCACATGGTTCTAGGGCTTTTAGGTTTCTCTGCTTCACATCCCCTCCACAGAGTTCCACGGCTTAACATCTTTCTTCCCTGGCTTGTGAGTTCCACGGCTTTTGAGACACATCATAAATCTAACCCCTTGATAGCCATGAGTGAAGGCTTCTTTGGATTGAAGCCATCGTAGACTTTCAACTTCTCCTGAGTGATCTACCTGAGCTGAACCCGTGGAGGCAGAGGTTCCATCTGCTCTTCAAGTGCCCTAACCCCTTGATTAGCAATGCGAGGATAATGAAAAAGAGGGGAGGCCAGTGATGATGAGCTGCGATGGCTTCCTTCAGGGTTTCCAAAGTTACAAAGCCATGGCTCCTTCTTTCTCCTTGAAGCTCTATTCACCCATCTGCGTTCCACTGCATTCTTCTAGTTCGCGAAGTAGAACCCATTTAGAGTTGAAAAGGAGAGCCTGCCTGGAGTCACGCCATCCACCTATTTCAGTGATTCTCAGTCATGAAGCAGAGCCCCTTTGGAGAAAGCTTGAATATAGTAAAAATTTCTTCTTCATTTTACAAATTTTAGATTCATGATAGACAAAACTTGATTTCACATTATTGATTGAATTAGCTTCTTGTTATGATTTTAGATTCATACTTTTTTTATTTGTTCTAATTTGTCCATGGAATTAGCTTCTTATTCCTAAACTTGCTGCACCTTATTGTTGTGATTGGGTAAATTTCCATCCCCCTGCTGCACCTTGTTGTTGAAGATTAGCTTGTGAGTGATGCAATGTGTGTTGTTTCCATCAGTAGTTGTCTATATTCTAGAAATGTAATTGGCCTTTTATATGGATGTTATTTCTTGATGTTTCTATGTATGCCTATATGCACACTTGTGTGTGCATTGTTTTAATTTATTTGGTGTCTTCATAGTTTATTGATTACACATGACACCATTTTGTGCTAGTCAACTCCAGGTTTGGATCTCCACCCTCCTCCATTCAAAACACCAATCCAAATAAATTTTCTGAATCATCTGTATTTGGTGTGCCTTACAAGGATATGGCTCATAATTGTGAGGCACTTCTGATGGGAAAGCAATACATGTCCAGCTTGATGAGTGACCAACAGACAGCTTCTGAGCTCTAGACTTGGTGGGCTCAAGACCCAGCTTTCTCTCGAGATGTTGAGTGTTTAAATCTTTGTAATTTATTTGTTATTCTTTTCTTCTTCTTTTGCTCATGAGTATTTGAGAAGTATAATTTATTGGCATCTTGTTTTCATGTACATATACAGAAATCGTAGGTTTGTTTATGACAGTAGATTATTAATGAAAAGGAATTTAGATTCCATTTTATTGGCCCAAGTTTTTTGGTTTTTGATGTTGAACTTCAATATCTTCTGTTCTTGTACAGGTGGATTCATTTCATACATTTTTTTTAATTAATGTTGTGATGAAACCCTCTAGTTGGCGCAAAATTGTTATAAAGTCTTCAAACTAAATAAAGAGAACAAAAATAATATTATAAATTTTGGTCATGTGAGTCCCAATTAGAAAGATTTCACAAAACAAAATATTTTTAACAGAACTTTGTACTTTTTTCCAATGTAAATTATAGGATCTTTCTGCTCAAGTTTGATTATTGAAGTATAATACATGTTCTCTTTATCACAAGAAAAAGGATACAGTGATGAACATGGGTACAAAAATAGGTGCAGTGATGAATCTAAGTAGAAAAGAAAGTCATTTGTTTTATTTTAAAAAAATTAATTTAATTCACTTTAGAATAAGAATGTTTATAATTCAATGTTTAAAGGTAATTTATTCTTTTAACTTAGACCGTCTTTCCATTCCTTCAATTTATTCTCATACCAAACAATGAAATATCGCATTACTTCAATTTTTTTCATCACATATCAAACGAGGTAATGTGTTTCTATTCCCACTTCATTTCCTCTTTCTATTCCCACTAAAATTAATTCCACTCAACCAAACAGGAACTTGATTTCTTAATTCAGGAGCAAGCACCCACATTACACCTAATGTAAATAATTTTGTTTAGAAGGAACCATATAATCGACAAGGGAAAGTGCACATAAGGGATGATACAAGTTTATCCATTCAGCGTATTGCTTATTCTCATATTACTTCTCCTTTCACTAATTCTTTGTTGTCTGTAAAACATTTGTTGCATATGCCTACCATTTTTAAGAATTTACTTAGTGTCTCCAAGTTTGCTAAGGATAATTCAGTGCACTTTGAGTTTCAACCAACCTTATGTTGTGTTAAATCATAGGAAACACATCAAGTATTACTTCAAGGTTAAGTTATAAAGGAGCTTTATGTTTTTTATAAAGTAATCCCATCTTCAATCTTTCTGTCTACTTGTAATGTTGATTATAGTTGTAATTTTGTTTCTGATTCTAGTACAAATACTTTTCAAAAATGGAACTATAGGCTTGGACACGCTATCACTAAAATTGTACAGACTTTAATGAATAAATTGAATGTTTCTTTTCATAAGAATGATTTTTCTACTTGTTTAGGGAAAAGTCATAAATCTCCTTTTTTTTCTCTTCAATAACACAGTACACACAACCTCTTGAATTAATCTATTCAGATGTCTAGGGTCCGGCTACCATTCCTTCTATAAATGGTGATAGATACTATGTTTTATTTTTATATGCTTATTCTAAATTCTTTTGGGTTTATATGATGAAACATAAATCTGCGGCTTTACAAATTTTTACACAATTTAAGTCTATGATTAAGTTTTAGTTTGGAAAAAAAATCAAGGCTTTTCGGTTAGATTAGGGGGGTGAATATAGGTCATTTTCAAAATTTCTTACTATTAATGGTATAATGCATAGGTTAAGCTATCCTGACACTCATAAGCAGAATGGATCTACTGGGAGGAAGCATAAACATATAATTGAAATGGATCTTACCTCATTGTAAATGCTTATATACCCCTCAAATATTTAAACTATGCTTTCCAGACCTCCACCTTTCTTATCAATTTATTACCCACCCGAGTTCTTCAAAATTCCTCCTTACTAGAGGTTTTGTTTCATAAAACTCCATATTATAATCTTTTGAGAATATTTGGCTGCCAATGTTTTCCTTACATTAGACTATATAACACTCATAAATTTGATTTTCATTATTAGCCTTGTGTTTTTCTAGGGTATAGTCAATATCATAAGGGTTATCAATACATTGATCCTTCCACTAGAAATGTTTATATAAGTAGGCATGTTACATTTGATGAGTCATCTTTTCCCTTCAAAACTATGTCTTCTTCTTCAAACACATCTAATACTAATATCGTTTCACCCTCTTAAGCACCTTCCATTCCATTACTTCATAATAATAACTAATATGCTCAAATGCCTTTGTCTACATTATAGCTTGTTACTAATAATTAGTGCACTACAGTTACAGTTCCTTATCTAGCTACAGGAAAAACTTCTATAAGTTCTAGTACAAACTTAGTTTTTACAATCTTAAATACTATAGTTACAGTTTATACTAGACTAGTAACATCTGCCTCTATTCATCCAATGTAGACACGGTCTAAGTTTGGTATATATAAGCCCAAAGCATTAACTGTTATTACTGCCCTTGAACCTTCCATAGTGAAGAAAGCAATATGTAGTGCCATGTGGTTTGCTACTATGTAGTGTAAATATGATGCACTTATACATAATAACATACGGTCTTTGGTGTCTCTTCCTCCTAGAAAAAATATAGTGGAATGTAAGTGGGATTTCAAGCTCAAAGAGAACCCAAATGGCACAATTAACAAGCATAAGGTCCAGTTAGTTGCAAAAAGGTATCTTCAACAAGCAGGCAGTGAGTATACATAGATCTTTAGTCCAGTAGTAAAGGCTACCACTATTCATGTAATGCTCATTGTTGATCTTACTAAGGACTAGCCACTTAGATAACTAGATGACAACAATGCTTTCCTCAATGGTGTGCTTTAAGAGTAAGTCTATATGGCACAATTTGAAGGATTTGTCTCCTTTGATCCTAACTTGTTATATAGATTACATAAGTCCCTCTATGGCCTTAAGCAAGCTTAAGGGCATGATTTCATAAGTTGGTAGCCACCTTGATTCATCTTAGGTTTCATTTGTCTAAGTGTGATCAATCTATATTCATAAAGCAAGATGATATTGTTACTAATTTTTCTTAGTTTATGTTAATGACATTTGATAAGTGAGTTTTATACTCATAAATTAAATATTTTCATCTTATCTTTTTTCCTTAATTAAGCATTTATCTCCCTTATTTGTCTTTAGTTTAGTGTATTTTTTTATAGATAGAGAGAAGAATAAAAAATGGACTCAATTGGAGGAATCAAAGCTAAATTGTGGTTCTTTATAAATGATGTCTATAAATTAAGTAGACAAAATAAATTTATTGATGATGGCTAAGTAAAGAGCATTATCTTTTTTACTCCTGAGACGCATCCTAATGGATATATGTATCAATTCAATCTTGATTTATTACCACATTTCTAAAAGAATTGAAACACAAAGATTCAAGATAGAACGCCCAATGTTAAAAATCTATTTGCTGCTTACTTTTTAACTTGATCTTACTGTAGTATTTTGGCCGTATATCAGAAAATACGTATATATTATGTACGAAATTTAGTAAATGAATAGCAGACAGAATTTCATACAACTTTCATGTCTATGTGATGAGCAATTGTAAACATCCAAAGGGCCAAAATTGGGCTAGAAAGGAACATGTTTATTGTTACAGTCCAGCCCAAATTTATTATAGTATTTAAGCCCTATTTCAAAACATACATATTTAATGGATACAAAATTTGCAAGGTGAATAGAATATACAATTTGCTACAACTTTTATGTTCAAGTGATCAAAACATTCGGACATTAAATGGTCCAAAATTAGGCTATAAAATATCATATTTGCTATCGTAGTTTAGCCTGACCTTACTTTAGTGTTTTGGCCATAAATCACAAAATACGTGGCCAATGTTTCTCCACCCTTTATGGATGGAAAGATAATGGAAATATCTACAACTTTTATATTGATGGGATCAGCAGATTCGTTGGCTATTAAGTAGATATCTCATGATGACTTTCGGTGCACATAATACAACACAACTTGTCAACTTTAGTGCAATTTGCTACCCACCATCTTTGTCACTTACTCTCCTTATTTTGTCTATAAATAGAGACATCTTGTGAGCTAGAAAAAGGGGAGAAAAGTTGGACAATGAGTTTGAGAAAATTTTGTTGGAGTTCTAAGTGTTTGTAATGTTTTTCTCTCTTTAGACATTTTGTATCTTTACTTTCTTTCATAAATTTTATCATGTTTCCTCATCTTTCATTTTGCTTTCTTACATTGATTATGGAGAACTAATTTTCTAATACTAAGGTGAAAATGTGAAACTCTTGGTATAAAAAAAATAATTTATCTAACTCTTAATTTTAATATTTATATTTGGTGTTGTATTTATCTTCTTATTTATTCTCTTGTTATGTTCTTTCTTAGAGGATGGTTTTGTTGCCCCTTTGTTATTTATTTTTTTATTATTTAATTTTTAAGAGGATGATTTTGTTGTCCCTCTGTTATTTTTTTTTGTTATTTATTTTCTTAGAGGATGATTTTGTTTTTCCTCTGTTATTTATTTTCTTATTATTTAATTTCTTAATGGTTGGTTTTACCGTCTATTTTATATTATTATTATTGACTCTGTCATCTATTTGTTGTTATGTTTTTCTTTCTTTTATATCTTTCATTTTTAATTTTGTAAAGTGCAAATCTTGATACATTGTAAACAATCTTTGGCACAATAAATTCTTGAATCATTCTTGATTTATTGTAGAAAATATAATAATTGGCATGTTGAATAATTGAATCTATTTTACAAGAGTTATTGATTATTAGTAATATAATAAAAAGAAGGCAAATACACTTTATCTGTAAACCAAAACGAGTTTAATGTAACATATCTTCCTAATGGAACCTTATTTATGTGAGGATTCCATTTGAGTAATAAAAGAGTTAAAATTTATTTTTATTTGATATACCAAAAGTGAATCCCCTAATCTTAGCTTGTTTTTTTTACTTTGAATACATTCCTATTTAATTTCAATATTTTAGTTCTTTGCATATTCTGTTCAATACTTTTATCACAAAATAAACATTTTGGCAACTAAGTTAGAAATATTTAATTTGGATCCGAATTAAATTTTCTCTCAATTGGTAATTCTCGTGGTATCAACCTTGCATACCACTAAATCTATACTCTAATAAATTCGTGCGTGTAACATCCCTAATTTTGTTAAAAGTACATTAACGAAATAAAATTTATTAGACAATATTTTAGATATCTAAGGAAAATATAATCCTTAGAAATTCTTCACCTTATGTATATGCATAGAAAATGTTTCTAACATTAAGAAAACAAATAAAGAGGAAAAATCTAATAGGAAAAAAATTAGAAATAACATATTAAAGAGATGTAAAATTCTTGGATAAGGAAGATAAATTTTTAGAAACAAGTAAAGGTCTTAAAATTTCAAGAACATTAGATTAGGGTAATATTTCCTAATTCAAGAACTAGAATTATTAAGTTTAACATCTTCACCTATACATTGGGCTTTTACCTATAGACACTTCATATAGAATTTTTCCACTTCACATAAGTTTCTAGCAAGCCTATTGGATAACCTAAACAAGAAATAAAACATAGACTTGGATTAGGATATAGAAATTGGACCAATAGCCCAAAAATTATGATAATGTGTTCAAGCCCTCCAAGAAAGGTAAAATTTTATTCAAAGCAAAGAAAATGGGTAGGAATAAGCCCATAATGGGTAGGAATAAGTCCAAACCCAAGAGGAAAAATAAAATAAAATAAATTAGGTGATGATATAATAATGTAATAATAATAAAGATTAGGTTACATGGCATTAAGACAAAAATTTAGTAAGTGGTATGATTCTACATTCATAATTTTGCCAAGTGGCATGATAATACAAGGCTTTAGGACAAAAACATCTATATCCTACACTCATAATTTTAGCAAGTGGTATAATAATACTTGGCATTAGGACAAAACATTCCTATCCCACACAAAAATATCAACCAAATAATGGAAATTCAAGGGTTAGAAATTTGCCACCTAAAAAGGCAAACCTATCATACTTGTTTAAGACAAAAGAAAATGGAAATGAATCCGTAAATCAAAGGGACCTTGTCCCTTATCTTAAGAACATATCATCATAAATTTCAAATTGCAAATCTCCTTTTCCTATGCATATCTTGACTAAGGAAGAGGAAGACAAAAACATAAGTTGTTTGTTTTCCAAAAATTCAACAAAGAGTATCTTAATTGTGATAAGGTAGATCCATGATCATGAAAGGTGAATTATTTGGTGGTCTATATAAGCAAAACCCAACCCATAACATCTTAATTTTGTTCAAGTGAGGAAGAGAGAGAAATAGAAGCAAGGTAGAGTGAGGAAAGGAGAGAAAGAGAGGAGAAGAAAGGAAGGAAAAAGAAGGAGAAGTTTAGAAGGCTAAATACTCAAGGTAAGTTACCTTAATCCTCACTTGAATCCATTTTTTCTTCTTTATCTTTGAGGATCAAAAACTCACCCTCATTCTCTTACCTAAGCTGCTAGAAAAACTAAGGGAAGGGAGGAGTCTTGCTACTTCTTTCAAGAGCAAACAAGAAAATCAATTCACTAAGTGAGTTAGGGAGATTTTTAGGTAAGTTTAACAATATTTCTTTTTGAAGAAAAGTTTTAAAATTTGTAATATTTATATGGGATTTTGATCTTAGCACTTTGATTATTGGTCATGAATGTTGCTTCATCATGTTACATATTGATCATGCATGTGATGTATGTTTGAATACTTAGGCTAGTTTAGATAGTTCTGCATAGGTATGGCTATGGGTGGTAAAACTTTTAGCTTCTATTTTTAAGATTCTGGAAAAAATCGATAAGGAATTATAATAAATGGTTAACATGAAAGTTATAGAGCTATGTCTCATGGAAATTTAGCCACTAGAATTATGCAATTTGGAGTTCATATGAGGTAGATATGATCCGATTAGTACGCAGAGGTCAGAAAATGTTTATTCAGGGAAGAGTATGTTATTAAAGCTTTAGTTTTTGAATTTCTAGAAATATTCTGTAGGGAATTAAAATAGCACGCCAACATAAAAACTATAGATATATGGCTCATGGATTGTTACCAACTGGAATAACTCCATTTGGAGTTCAAATTTGGGAGATATGGTCTAATTAGTCAGTAAAGGTTAGAACCTACATGAGAAGAAATAATACTAAATTTAAAGGAGTAATAACACCACAATATCTTACTATTTTGTTAATATGATTAACATAATAGTTTTAGATAATTGTCTGAGCTTTTCATAGACACTAAGATCATCTTAATCAAAGTTAAAATGAGAGAGTTATGCTCTGATTTGTAAGCAAAGGCTGTGTTAAAAGTTAGTAAAACCTATTTTCAATATTTTTTCTACCCTAGATGAATTTTTTAAACTATAGGGTAATAGTAGAAATCAATTTGAGGTAAAATACTCTATAAAATTTGTAAGAACATATGTTGGAAATGATATAAGTAAAAATAAAATGACTAAATGCCTAGACATAAAGAAAATGAAAAGATGAAAATAATATTCAAGAAAGAAGAGGAATTTTATAAATGAAAATAATAAATGCCTAGTGTATGCCCTAGCTATTACCATTGCATGAACTTACTACCATTTTAAGTGTGTAATTTTTAACATGGAATTTACCCTAGTACTCATATAAAATTTCCAAGAAGTTTTGAAAGTGCCGATTTTATTTGAAAAATCTTAGTATGCTCCGTGGTTGCAGTATTTCCACATCAGAAAAGAATTATTCTAATTACTAGAAAAAAAATTGTGATTTTTGAAAAGTGCATGTCTAAGGAAAGCTCTGGCAAGGAAAGACTTGGTACTTAAGCGTGTCCATTAGTGACCCACCTCTCTTTCCTAGGAACTTTCCTGGTGCGCTGTTTACAGACTACAATTACTATCCAGTTATCGAGGTATTAGTGTGGAATTTTGACATGGACATATTTTATAAAGTAAAAATTAGAAAATGATTATATTCATGGCATAATTTCAGTTTACCAATGAATTTTGAGAATGATTATGTTTTGATAAATTATGGCATGAGAATATAATGAACATACTTGTTATTGGAATCATATTTTCGGCTATTAATATGAAAAGAAAAGAAATGAGCACGGTCACATGGCAATCCGTGTGGTGCACCAGTAGGAGACGCCCTACCAACGGTTATGATTATGTTCATGAGAAAAGAAAGAGAAAGTGTGCCATGTCGGACGGAGCGAGATAAGCCCGTACCGAAAAGTAGAGAATACTCACCTTGATCGGGGTAGCTGGAAGGAAGAATAAGTTGATAGCCATCATATTAAATTCGAAAAATAGTTATTCATGCCATACAAGTCATAACTGTACAATTTTCATGTGCATGATAAAGTGCATTCATGTGACCTAAAGGTATTTTCTGTAGTTTATACAGCTGAACATGACGTGATGAACTATATTGATGATGAATTATTGTTGAACATACTAGGATTTAATTCTCACTATATTTTCATATCATGTTCAGAAAATTAGCTATGCAGTTGTTTTCAATGAGACTTGTTATTGCCGTACGTATGATCGAGGTGCCCTATCTTGGGCAAATACCTATTATTGCAGACATATCAGTTGTTGAAGTGACTGAGATTCCGGCGGAGGTGCCGCCACCCGCACCAGTGGCCCCGGAAATAGTCTATGTGGATGATTAAGGCTTATATGTACATGTATGTCTTATACAAATATTTGTATTAATGATGTGTGTGTAAACTTAGTATTGTATAATTAAATAAATGTTATTGTGAGTTAAGATGAGGTAATAACTTCATGATGTTAAACAAAAAATTGTTACATAAATGGAGCTGTTACATAATTGGTATCAGAGAAGGTCGATCCTAGATGGCCAGTGGGTGGATGGTTATCTGAATCGATCTTATAGTGTCTTGAGTATGTTGTGGTTATGCTGTGTAGGGAATCAGTGATTCCATATAGGTAAGAAATTACTAGTGTTTCCTATCTATATGCCGAGGTGGTGTTATGACTGCTGTTAAATATTTTGAAACTAACTATTGGGTTTGATCACCTCAATAACAGCATAACTTTGTTTTTGCCACAGTAGGAAATGGCACCACCAAGGAGGAATCCGACAAACAATGCGGAAGAAACTCTGCATAACCTGGCCACAGCAATTCGAGACCAAGTCTTGACCTCCAACCAAATTCTACAACACCTCCAGAATGCTAGTAACTCGAATGGTGCTAACAACCGGATGGTTGGAAATGATAACGGCATATCCGAATTCCTGAAAACCAGACCACCTTGTTTCCAAGGTGGTTATGATCCAACGATAGCCGAAAGGTGGATAAGGGAATTAGAGAAAATCTTTGAAGTGATGGGTTGTACTGAGGAGCAGCAAGTAATCTTCGCTGCATATATGTTAAAAGATGAAGCAGAATACTGGTGGCGTGGAGCTAAAGAAATTTTAGCTCACCAGGGAAGACAGATCACCTGGCAAGTGTTCAAAAATACTTTTTTGGAAAAATACTTTCCAAGTACTGTACGGGCAGAGAAGGAGATTGAATTTCTCCAACTCAGGCAGGGCAGCATGACCGTGGACCAGTACATCGCAAGGTTTGAAGAATTGTCTAAGTTCTCCTCTTATCTGCGATTTAACCCTGATGAAGCATGGAAGACAGTTAAGTTCGAAGCAGGATTGAACCCGGAGATAAAGAATGTTGTCGTAGCTATGGAGACCAGGGAGTTTGTACCTCTGATAAATAAATGCAGACTCCTGGAAAAGAGCTTGAGGGCAGTGGAGGATGAGAAACAAAGACGGAACTTCTGGAAAAAGAAGAACGAGCCACAAAACTCTGTCAGAAATGTCAGAGGAAAAAGACAGGCTATTGGCAAGAGGCCATTGACTGCAAGTCCCCGACCTTTCCAACAGGACTTTGCCCCAGTCAAGTGCACTAAGTGCAGACGCATGCATGGTAATCGGCCATGCTACATAGGATAGGATGTCTGCTTCAATTGCGGACAGAAAGGTCATTTTGCGAGAAACTGCCCACTGAATGTGGGAAAGCAGTCGGATAAGAGGCCTCAGCTGAAAGGAAGGGTTTTCACTCTGAGCGGTCAAGAGGCAGCTCAATCTTCTGAAATGATTCAAGGTACATGTTATATCTATGAATTTGCTCTTATGGTGTTGTTTGACTCTGGTGCTAATCATTCATTTATATCAGAAGAATGTATTAGGAAGTTTCAGTTTCCTATTTCTGAAACTCCCTATGAGCTATCCGTAGTAACCCCCATAAGGGAAAAGGTATTAACTTCCTCTGTATGTAAGGACTGTCAAGTCACCATCCAGGAGAAAACTTTTTCTGTAGACCTCGTCTGTTTACTTTTAAGAGGTATTGAGGTCATTATGGGGTTAGACTGGATGTCTAGAAATCAGGTCTTGCTAAATTGTTGTAACAAGACCGTTGAATTTCTACCTCCTACTCCAAAAGAGGAGATACAGTTATTAATGCTTAATGCCAATCAAGTTAATAGGGAGTTGAAGAATGGAGTACTTGGATACATTCTTTTGTGTTTATCAAACCTAGAAGTCGAATCGAAATTTGATGAGATCCCAATAGCCAAAGAGTTTCTTGAAGTATTTCAATCAGATATTCTAGGATTACCTCCTAAGAGAGAGATAGACTTCTCTATTGATCTCTTACCTGGGACAGGGCCTATCTTTATTGCACCTTATAGAATGGCCTCGAAGGAACTACAGGAACTTAAGAAACAGTTGGAGGAACTGTTAGACAAGCAATTCATTAGACCGAGTGTATCACCTTGGGGAGCTCCTGTATTGTTTGTTAAGAAGAAAGATGGAAGTTTGAGACTATGCATAGATTACAGACAGCTGAATAAGGTGACTATTAAAAACAAGTACCCTCTCCCTAGGATAAATGACTTATTGGATCAACTGAAGGGAGCCTCTATCTTTTCTAAAATTGACTTGAGGTCAGGATATCATCAGATTAGGATCAAGGATGAAGATGTATCAAAAACTGCCTTCAGGACTAGGTATGGGCACTATGAGTTTCTCGTAATGCCATTTGGGTTGACAAATGCACCTGCAATTTTCATGGATTACATGAATCGCATTTTTCGACCCTACCTAGATCAATTTGTGGTGGTATTCATTGATGACATCTTGATATATTCTAAAAGTGAAAAAAAACATGAACAACATCTCCGAATCGTGCTGCAAGTGCTGAAGGAGAAAAAGTTGTATGCCAAATTGGAGAAGTGTGAACTTTGGCAATCAGAGGTAAAGTTTCTCGGACATGTCATCTCTAATAGAGGAGTTGCAATCGATCCTAGCAAGACAGAAGCAGTGATTCAGTGGGAGAGACCAAAGTCGGTTACAGAAATAAGAAGTTTCCTGGGTTTGGCAGGATATTACAGGAGGTTTATACAAAACTTCTCTCGTATAGCCTTGCCATTGACTAAATTAACTAGGAAGGGAAGTCCTTTTAAATGGACTGATCAATGTGAAGCTAGTTTCCAAGAGCTTAAGACCAGATTAACCACTCCTCCTGTTTTAGTTATTCCAGACCCCTCAGGATATTTTGCAGTGTATAGTGACGCTTCAAAGAAAGGGCTAAGGTGTGTGTTGATGCAAGACAAGAGAGTAGTTGCTTACGCCTCTAGGCAACTGAGACCCCATGAAGAAAACTACCCAACCCATGATCTTGAATTGGCAGCGGTAGTGTTTGCCCTAAAGATTTGGCGACACTATTTGTACGGGGCAACCTTTGAAGTATATTGTGATCATAAGAGTCTTAAATACCTCTTTGATCAAAAAGAGTTAAACATGAGGCAACGAAGATGGGTAAAATTCCTCAATGACTACAAGTTTGAGATAAAGTATCATCCAGGAAAGGCGAATGTTGTAGCTGATGCCTTGAGTCAAAAATCTCTACACATGGGTCAGATGATGGTGTTTGAGATGCAGATGCTAGAGGAGTTTCGAAATTTAAAGCTAGCCACTACTCTTACTCCAAAGAAGTTAATCATCAATGGGTTAAGTATAGAGTGTGACCTTAGAGCCCAGATTAAAGAGGCTCAAGGCCACGACCAAAACTTACGGGATCATAATAATCAGGGTGGTTTTTCTATTTCGGAAGATGGAGTAATCATGTATCAAGGAAGGGTCTGTGTTCCTCAGGACCAAGAGTTGAGGACTAAGATCCTACAGGAAGTGCATCAGAGTAAATACTCAATCCATCCTGGATCCACTAAATTGTACCAGGATTTAAAGAAGATGTATTGGTGGCCAGGGATGAAAAAGGACATTGCTGAGTTCGTGGCAAAATGTTTAACTTGTCAGAAGGTGAAAGTGGAACATCAAAAACCAGCAGGATTTCTTCAACCTCTGGAGATTCCTGAATGGAAATGGGACATTATTTCGATGGACTTTGTTATGGGTTTACCTAAAACTTCAGTTGGACATGACTCTATTTGGATAATAGTTGACAGATTAACCAAATTTGCTCATTTTCTGCCCATAAAGATTAACTATTTGCTGGATAAATTAGCCCAATTGTATGTCCGGGAAATAGTTAGACTACATGGGATTCCCTTAAATATCATTTCTGATAGAGATCCAAGGTTTATATCGAGGTTTTAGGAGGTATTACAGGAGGCTTTTGGAACCCAATTGCGGTTCAGTACTGCCTATCATCTTCAAACTAATGGGCAGACTGAACGGACAATTCAAACCTTAGAAGATATGTTAAGGGCCTGTGTGATAGAGCAAGGGAAAGGATGGGATAAATACCTACCTTTAGTGGAGTTTGCTTATAATAATAGCTATCATTCTAGCATTAAGATGGCCCCCTATGAAGCTTTATACGGTAGGAAGTGCCGATCTCCACTATGTTGGTTTGAGGTAGGAGAAAAGAACTTGCTGGGTCCTGATGTAGTTCAACAAACCACTGAACAAATCAGGATGATACGAGATAAGATACTTACAGCTCAGAGTCGGCAAAAGAGTTACTATGATAAGAGACATAGACCTCTGGAATTTGAGGAAGGAGATCATGTATTTCTAAAACTTTCCCCGACTACTGGAGTTGGCAGGACTCTCAAGACTAGGAAGCTAAGTCCACGATTTTTGGGACCCTACCAAATTCTGAAGAGAGTAGGAACATCAGCATATCAAATTGCCCTCCCACCTAATTTGTCCAACCTGCATAATGTTTTCCACGTATCACAGTTGCGGAAGTATCTTCCAGATTCATCACATGTAATACAGGATGAACCAATCCAAATAAAGGAGAACATGACATACCAGCTAGTACCTGCATCCATAATGGACACCGACATGAAGCAACTGAGAAATAAAACCATTCCCCTGGTTAAAGTGTTATGGGAAGGTTTAACTCCGGAAGAAGCAACTTGGGAGCTGGAAGAAGTCATAAGGAAGAAATATCCGCAATTGTTCTTATCAGGTAATTTTTGAAATTTTGAGGACAAAATTTCTTTTAGGGGGAGAGAAATGTAACATCCCTAATTTCGTTAAAAGTACATTAACGAAATAAAATTTATTAGACAATATTTTAGATATCTAAGGAAAATATAATCCTTAGAAATTCTTCACCTTATGTATATGCATAGAAAATGTTTCTAACATTAAGAAAACAAATAAAGAGTAAAAACCTAATAGGAAAAAAATTAAAAATAACATTAAAGAGATGTAAAATTCTTGGATAAGGAAGATAAATTTTTAGAAACAAGTAAAGGTATTAAAATTTCAAGAACATTGGATTAGGGTAATTTTTCCTAATTCAAGAACTAGAATTATTAAGTTTAACATCTTCACCCATACATTGGGCTTTTACCTATAAACACTTCATATAGAATTTTTCCACTTCACATAAGTTTCTAGCTAGCCCATTGGATAACCTAAACAAGAAATAAAACATAGACTTGGATTAGGATATAGAAATTGGACCAATAGCCCAAAAATTATGATAATGTGTTCAAGCCCTCCAAGAAAGGTAAAATTTTATTCAAAGCAAAGAAAATGGGTAGGAATAAGCCCAAACCCAAGAGGAAAAATAAAATAAAATAAATTAGGTGATGATATCATAATGTAATAATAATAAAGATTAGGTTACATGGCATTAAGACAAAAATTTAGTAAGTGGTATGATTCTACATTCATAATTTTGCCAAGTGGCATGATAATACAAGGCTTTAGGACAAAAACATCTATATCCTACACTCATAATTTTAGCAAGTGGTATAATAATACTTGGCATTAGGACAAAACATTCCTATCTCACAAAAAAAATATCAACCAAATAATGGAAATTCAAGGGCTAGAAATTTGCCACCTAAAAAGGCAAACCTATCATACTTGTTTAAGACAAAAGAAAATGGAAATGAATCCGTAAATTAAAGGGACCTTGTCCCTTATCTTAAGAACATATCATCATAAATTTCAAATTGCAAATCTCCTTTTCCTATGCATATCTTGACTAAGGAAGAGGAAGACAAGAACATAAGTTGTTTGTTTTCCAAAAATTCAACAAAGTGTATCTTAATTGTGATAAGGTAGATCCATAATCATGAAAGGTGAATTATTTGGTGGTCTATCTAAGCAAAACCCACCCCATAACATCTTAATTTTGTCCAAGTGAGGAAGAGAGAGAAATAGAAGCAAGGTAGAGTGAGGAAAGGAGAGAAAGAGAGGAGAAGAAAGGAAGGAAAAAGAAGGAGAAGTTTAGAAGGCTAAATACTCAAGGTAAGTTACCTTAATCCCCACTTGAATCCATTTTTTCTTCTTTATCTTTGAGGATCAAAAACTCACCCTCCTTCTCTTACCTAAGCTGCTAGAAAAGCTAAGGGAAGGGAGGAGTCTTGCTACTTCTTTCAAGAGCAAACAAGAAAACCAATTCACTAAGTGAGCTAGGGAGATTTTTAGGTAAGTTTAACAATATTTCTTTTTGAAGAAAAGTTTTGAAATTTGTAATATTTATATGGGATTTTGATCTTAGCACTTTGATTATTGGTCATGAATGTTGCTTCATCATGTTACATATTGATCATGCATGTGATGTATGTTTGAATACTTAGGCTGGTTTAGATAGTTCTGCATAGGTATGGCTATGGGCGGTAAAACTTTTAGCTTCTGTTTTTAAGATTCTGGAAAAAATCGGTAAGGAATTAAAATAAATGGTTAACATAAAAGTTATAGATCTATGTCTCATGGAAATTTAGCCACTGGAATTATGCAATTTGGAGTTCATATGAGGTAGATATGATCCGATTAATACGCAGAGGTCAAAAAATGTTTATTCAGGGAAGAGTATGTTATTAAAACTTTAGTTTTTGAATTTTTGGGAATATTCTGTAGGAAATTAAAATAGCGCGCCAACATAACAATTATAGATATATGGCTCATGGATTGTTACCAACTGGAATAATTCAATTTGGAGTTCAAATTTGGGAGATATGGTCTAATTAGTCAGTAAAGGTCAGAACCTACACGAGAAGAAATAATACTGAATTTAAAGGAGTAATAACACCACAATATCTTACTATTTTGTTGATATGATTAACATAATAGTTTTAGATAATTGTCTTAGCTTTTCATAGACACTAAGATCATCTTAATCGGAGTTAAAATGAGAGAGTTATGCTCTGATTTGTAAGCAAAGGCTGTGTTAAAAGTTAGTAAAACCTATTTTCAATATTTTTTCTACCCTAGATGAATTTTTTAAACTATAGGGTAATAGTAGAAATCAATTTGAGGAAAAATGCTCTATAAAATTTGTAAGAACATGTGTTGGAAATGATATAAGTAAAAATAAAATGACTAAATGCCTAGACATAAAGAAAATGAAAAGATGAAAATAATATTCAAGAAAGAAGAGGAATTTTATAAATGAAAATAATAAATGCCTAGTGTATGCCCTAGCTATTGCCATTGTATGAATTTACTACCATTTTAAGTGTGTAATTTTTAACATGGAATTTACCCTAGTACTCATATAAAATTTCCAAGAAGTTTTGAAAGTGCCGGTTTTATTTGAAAAATCTTAGTATGCTTCATGGTTGCAGTATTTCCACATCAGAAAAGAATTATTCTAGTTACTGGAAAAAAAATTGTGATTTGTGAAAAGTGCATGTCTAAGGAAAGCTCTGGCAAGAAAAGACTTGGTACTTAAGCGTGTCCATTAGTGACCCATCTCTCTTTCCTAGGAACTTTCCTGGTGCGCTGTTTACAGACTACAATTACTATCCAGTTATCGAGGTATTAGTGTGGAATTTTGACATGGACATATTTTATAAAGTAAAAATTAGAAAATGATTATATTCATGGCATAATTTCAGTTTATCAATGAATTTTTAGAATGATTATGTTTTGATAAATTATGGCATGAGAATATAATGAACATACTTGTTATTGGAATCATATTTTCGGCTATTAATATGAAAAGAAAAGAAATGAGCACGGTCACATGGCAATCCGTGTGGTGCACCAGTAGGGGACGCCCTACCAACGGTTATGATTATGTTCATGAGAAAAGAAAAAAAAAGTGTGCCATGTCGGACGGAGCGAGATAAGCCCGTACCGAAAAGTAAAGAATACTCACTCTGACCGGTGTAGCTGGAAGGCAGAATAAGTTGATAGCTATCATATTAAATTCGAAAAATAGTTATTCATGCCATACATGTCATAACTGTACAATTTTCATGTGCATGATAAAGTGCATTCATGTGACCTAAAGCTATTTTCTGTAGTTTATACAGCTGAACATGACGTGATGAACTATATTGATGATGAATTATTGTTGAACATACTGGGATTTAATTCTCACTATATTTCCATATCATGTTCAGAAAATTAGCTATGCAGTTGTTTTCAATGAGACTTGTTATTGCCGTACGTATGATCGAGGTGCCCTATCTTGGGCAAATACCTATTATTGCGGACATATCAGTTGTTGAAGTGACTGAGATTCCAGCGGAGGTGCCGCCACCCGCACCAGTGGCCCCGGAAATAGTCTATGTGGATAATTAGGGCTTATATGTACATGTATGTCTTGTACAAATGTTTGTATTAATGATGTGAGTGTAAACTTAGTATTGTATAATTAAATAAATGTTATTGTAAGTTAAAATGAGGTAATAACTTCATGATGTTAAAAAAAAAAGTGTTACATAAATGGAGTTGTTACAGTGCGCTTGCGAGTTTTGATTAAAACAATAATAAGGATTTAGCGCCATTGCTAGGGATTCCAACAAAAAGGCTAATTAGATCCAGGTAAGTATAATTCTTCCACTAGTTATTATTTAGAATATTTATTTATTCTTTATATAGAAAATTTTATTTGTGAAAAAAGTATTTATTAAAAATTTGAGTGGTAATTTGGGTGTGTAAAATTAGTTGATTTTGACAACAAGGATAAAAATTCCTAAGGAGTATGGATTTTAAGTGAGACTATTGTGACTTCTCCACACTTTTTGTAACAACTCCATTTAAGTAACAAATTTTTTTTTAAATACCACGAAGTTATTACCTCGTTACAACTTAACTCAAAATAACATTTATTTAATTTATATAATACAGAGTTTACATACATATCATTAATCAATAACATCCGTACAAAAGTCTAACACATATATAATTACATCTTATTCATCCCTGTTGACCAGTTCCGGAGATACGGGTGCGGGTGGTTGTACCTTCACCGAGATCTTAGTCAACTCGATCATAGACACCATATATATTACTGGAATCAGCTCAAAATAGAGTAACTCGATTCAATATACGCTAAAAGGCAGTGCCATAGAGAAAATCTGCATAATTATTCTTCTGAACATGACATGGAAATATAATGAGAATTAAATCCCAGTAAGTTCAACAATAAATCATCATCAATATAGCTCATCACGTCATGTTCATCTGTATAAACTACAGCAAATATCTTTGGTCACATGAATGCACTATATCTATGCACATGAGAATCGTACAATAATGACATGTATGATAGGATTATCTATTTTTAGAATATCATATGATGACTATTAATTTATTCTCATATCAAGCTACCCCCGTCAAGGTGAGTATTTTCTACTCTTTGGTACAGGCTTTTCTCGCTCCGTCCGACATGGCACACTTTCTCTTTCTTTTCTCATTAGCATAATCATAATCGTTGGTAGGGCGTCTCCTACTGGTGCACCACACGGATCGCCATGTGACCGTACTTATTTCTTTTCTTTTTACATTAATAGCCAAACATATGATTTCAATAACAAGTATGTTCATTATACTCACATACCATAATGTTTCATCAAAATATTTCCATGTCAAAAATTACACACTTAGAATGGTCAGAAGTTCATGCATTGGCAATGGCTATAGCATCTTCTAGTCATTTATTATTTTTATTTATAAGATTCTTCTTTTTTAAATATTAATTTTATTCCTTTATTTTCTTGATGCAAGGTTTCATCTTATCTGATATTCTCTTACTAATCAGAGCATAACTCCCTCAATTTAACTCCGATTTAGATGATCTTGGTGTCAATTTAAAGATACAACAATTATCTAAAACTATTATGTTGAGTAGTTGAGAGAAAAATTAAGAAATCATGGTGATATTACTCCATCAAAATACAGGTTATTTCTTCTCGGGTAAGTTCTGAGCTCTACCTACTAATCTGTCCACATCTCCCATATGAGAATTCCAAATTGAGTGATTCCAGTGGATAAAATTCCATGACACATACAGCTATAATTGTTATGTTAACCATTTATTTTAATTCCTTATAGAATGTTCCCAGAAATTAAAACATAGAAGTTATCCTAATATATTCTTCCCTGATTATCTAGTTTCTGACCTTTACTTACTAATCGAACCATATCTACCTCATATGGACTCTAAATTGAATGATTCCAATGGCTAAAAATCCGTGAGACATAGATCTAAATTTGTTATTTTAACCATTTGTTTTAATTCCCTATATAATATTCCTAGAAATTAAAACACAGAAGTTATCCTAACATATTCTTCCCTGATTAACTATTTTCTGACCTTTGCTTACTAATCAGACCATATCTACCTCATATAGACTCTAAATTGAATGATTCTAGTGGCTAAAACTCCGTGAGCCATAGATATACATTTGTTATGTTAACGATTTGTTTTAATTCCTTACTGATTCTTCCCAGAATTTTAAAAATAGAAGCTTAAAATTTTGCCACCCATAGCCATACCTATGCAAAACCATCTACACCAGCTTAAGTATTCAAATATACATAATATGTAACATGATATAGCAACATCCATGACCAATAATTAAAGTTCTAAAATCAAAATCTCATATAAATATTACAAGTTTCAAAACTTTTCTTCAAAAAAAAAATTGTTAAACTTACCTAGAGCACTTAATCCTCTAGACTTCTCCTTCCTCTTTCTTCCTTTCTTCCTCTCCTTTCCTCACTCTACCTTGCTTCTATTTTTCCTCTCCCTCACTTGGACGAAAATTCTAATATTATAGGGGTGGATTTTGCTTAAATATACCACCAAATAATTCACCTTTCATGATCATGGGTCTACCTTATCACAATTAGGATACACTTGTTTGAATTTTTTGGAAAACAAACAACTCATGTTCTTGACTTCCTCTTCCTTAGTCAAGATATGCATAGGAAAAGGAGATTTGTATTTTGAAAATTATGATAATGTTTTCTTAAGATAAGGGACAAGGTTCATTTGATTTAGGGATTCATTTCCTTTTTCTTTTGTCTTAATCAATTATGATAGGTTTTCCTTTTTAAGTAGCAAATTTCTAGCCCTTGAATCTCCATTATTTGGTTGAAATTATTTGTGTGGGATATGAATGTTTTATCCTAATGCCATGTATTATCATACCACTTGCTAAAATTATGAGTGTAGGATATAGATGTTTTGTCCTAAAACCTTATATTATCATACCACTTGCTAAATTTTTGTCTTAAAGTCATGTAACCTAATCTTTATTATATTATCACATGATTTATTTTATTTTATTTTTCCTCTTGGATTTGGTCTTATTCCTACGCATTTCCTTTGCTTTGGATAAAATTCTATCTTTCTTGGAGGGTTTGGACACATTTTCATAATTTTTAGGCTATCGGTCCAATTTCTATATCTCAGTCCAAGTCTATATTTTATTTCTTGTTTAGGTTATCCAATGGGCTTGCTAGAAACTTATGTGAAGTGGAAAAACTCTATATGAAGTGTCCATATATGAAAGCCCAATGTATGGGTGAATATGTTAAACTTAGTAACTCTAGTTCTTGAATTAGGAAAAATTACCCTAATCTAATGTTTTCTTGAAATTTTAAGACCTTTACTTGTTTTCAAAAATTTATCTTCCTTACCCAAGAATTTCACATTTCTTTAGTATATTATTTCTAATTTTTTCTCTTAGGTTTTCTTTCTTTACCTATTCCATTAATGTTAGAACATTTCTATGCATACACGTAAGGTGAAGAATTTCTAAGGATTATATTTCCTTAGATATCTAAAAATTGTCTAAGAAATTTTATTTCCTTAATTAAATATTTATGTACCTTAAAAAAAATGAAATTAGGGATGTTACTTTGAATACTTTTGTATTTTTATTAATTCATGAAACGAAATTAGGGATGTTACACTTTTCTGGAGATCCATTAATTGAATACCACCTACTATTACTAACACTTAAAAAAAATTTCTTTGTTGCATAATTTTGTGATTTTTTTTCTTTTTGTTGTATTTACACTTTGTTACTTGTAGTTAACATTGTATATATATGTTTTTAAGTTGTAAAATCATCCTCTTTTATAATTGAGTTGTAAGCTATTAGAAATATTTGTTTATAGTTTTTCTTTTAGTTTATCTGCATGCTTGGAAACGTGATAAAGATCAGTGTTTGGTTAGAAAAATTTTAGGATGACCCATTGATTTTAAAATTGGAACATTAGACTTTGTTGGGACACCATAAAAAATGGAAGAACAAGTTGTATACGAGAAAACCGTTATGGAATATTTCTCACTTGTCATAGCTAGTACTCCATCTTGTATAGTGTTACAAAAAATTAATGCAACTCACTTTGAGTTTAAATCATCCATTATCCAACTGTTGCCATCATTTTATGGATTAGAGATAGAAGACTCATACATACATATGAAATAGTTTCTTGAAATCTGCTCGACACTTCGATTCCAAAATTTCAATGATGAGTCAATTAGGCTTAGAATATTTTCATTTTCATTGACAGATAAAGCTAAAGCCTGGTTGAATTCCCTTCCTACAAGAACTATTACTAGTTGGAATCAACTAGTAAATTAAGTTTCTAACAAAAAAATTTCCCATGTCTAAAACAGATGCTCTTAGAAGAGAAATCTCTTATTTTTTTCAAAAAGAGGGTGAACAATTTTTTGAGTGTTAGAAAAGATTTAATGACCTTCTTTTAAAGTGTCCTCATCATGGTTTTAAAATTTGGAGACTCGTGAAATATTTTTATGATGGTTTGACTCTATCAAATTGTCAAATGATCCAAAGTATGCATGGTGGAAGGTTTTTACAGTTAAATGAGGCTAATGCTTGGGGATCCTTAGAGTCTCTATTTGAAAACTCTCAATATTGAAATTGCATTGATCCAAAGGATAGAAAGACTCAAACCCCAAAAAGAGGAGGAATTTATAAAGTGAGTAATGATACAGATGTGAAAGCTACCTTGGCCAATCTTACTAGAAAGGTATAAGCTTTGAATTTTAGCTACACTCTAAACTTTTCTACCAATACTAGGAATGAAGCATGTACTTTATGTTTAAGTACATCTCACACTGCACAATCTTGTCCATCCATACCATTTTACCATCTTTAAACAAGCTAATTCTCTTTAATCTAATGGAAAGTCATCAAATAGCCCGTTTGCACCTACATATAATCCAAATTAGAGGAATTATTCAAACTTTTTATGGAGGCAAAATTAGCCTTCAGTGAATCAAGGTGGGCAACAATTTGCTCTTCCTAACTCATATCCTCCAGTTTCTCAACATGCTCCTCCTTTCAAGGTACCACAACAAAGAAGACCTTCTTTGGAAGATACTCTGCAGCAGTTCATACAATCAACCCAACAAGCTTTACAATCTCACACTCAATCTATTTCAAAGCTTGAAACACAATTGGGTCAAACAGCCAATGTTGTAGGAGAAAGAGAGAAAGGGAAATTTCTCAATCAACCTATTCCTAATCCAAATGGTCAATTTGAAGTAGGATCATCAACAAATTATAATGAGGAAGTGAAGTTTGTAACGACCCTTAAATCTGAAAAAGTAATTGATAATCAAGTTCATACTTCTGAAACTGAAGAATAGAGTCAGTATGAACCACAAATTAATGACTTAAGTGAGAATAAAAGTGAACCTATTCCTTGTGCCCCTAAAACTCCATTCCCACAAAGACTTGAGACAAATAAGAAATGTACTCAATATAGTGACATTTTAGGGGTGTTTAAGCAAGTAAACATTAACATCCATTTTCTTGACGCTATCAAACAAGTACTTGCTTACTCAAAAAATTTTAAAGATCTTTGCACAGTGAAAAGGAAAACCAATGTTCCGAAAAAGGTATTTTTGACTGAACAAGAGAGATTCATTATTTAGCAAAAAACTATTGTCAAGTATAAAGATCCCGGTTGTCCTACAATTTATTGTGTTATAGGTGATCATGTAATTAATCGAGTTTTACTTGATCTAGGAACAAATGTGAATCTGTTGTCGTACTATGTGTATGCAAAACTTGGGTTAGAAAAGTTGAAACCTACACCAATAACCCTTCAATTAGCTGATAGGTTCATAAAAATTCATAAAGGTGTCATAGAGGATGTACTTATTAAGGTTGAAAAAATCTACTTTTCAATAGATTTTATTGTTCTTGAAACTAAACCTGTTGAGAATATATAGACACAAATTCCAGTCATTTTGGGTAACCATTTCTTGCAACATCTAATGCAATAATTAATTGTCAAAATAAAATTTTGAATCTATCTTTTAGAAATATTACTGTAGAACTAAATATTTTTAATGTCTCTCATTAACCTACGGACACTGGTGATTTATGTGAGATTAACATGATAATTGTTGAAATAAAATTTTGAATCTATCTTTTAGAAATATTACTGTAGAACTAAATATTTTTAATGTCTCTCGTTAACCTATGGACACTGGTGATTTATGTGATATCAACATGATTGAGAGTATAATTGATGACTCATTTTTAAGTTCTTTTAACGATGACCCTTTAGAAAAATGTTTGGGTCACTTCAACATAGACATAGATGAGGATTGTTTGATCAATGAAATAAATTCCCTGTTAGATACTACTCCATTGATGAATACCAATTAATGGAAAGTCAAAACAGAGACACTTGCATCTTTGGGGTATGTCCTATTACCATCTATAGAGAAACCTCCCCAGGTAGAGTTAAAACCTTTGTCAAATTATCTGAAATATGTGTTTCTAGGACCTTATAAGACCTTACCTGTTATCATAGCATCTAACCTAAATAGAGAACAGGAAGTTGAACTCATAAAAGTTCTCAGTGAGCATAGTAAAACCATAGGGTGAACAATAGTAGACATTAAAGGTATTAGTCCATTAATTTGCGTACACATAATATATTTGGAGGATAATGTCAAAACCTCAAGAGAGCCACAAAGACGTCTGAATCCAAACATGAAAGAAGTTGTGAGAGCTGAAGTGATTAAACTTCTTGATGTGGGTGTCATTTACCTGATTTCTGATAGTGCATGGGTCAGTCCTGTTTAGGTAGTTTCTAAGAAATCTAACATTATTGTAGTCAAGAATGAAGATAATGAATTAATTTCCACTAGAGTACAAACTGGGTGGCGTGTTTGTATTGATTATCACAAGTTGAATGTTGTTACAAGGAAAGACCATTTTCCACTTCCTTTTATAGACCAAATGCTAGAGAGGTTGGCTAGACATGCATATTATTGTTTTCTTAATGGATATTCGGGTTACAACCAAATTTCTATTGCACCTGAGGATTAATAGAAAAATACATTCACTTGTCCTTTTAGAACATTTGTCTATCGTCAAATGCCATTTGGATTATGCAATGTACTTGCTACATTTCAGTGTTGCATGATTAGCATATTTTCTGACATGGTAGAGCGATTTTTGAAAGTATTTATGGATAATTTTTCTGTGCATGGGTCTAGTTTTAAGGAATGTCCACACCATTTAAGATTGGTCTTAATTAGATGCAAAGAAAAGAATCTTGTTTTGAACTAAGAAAAATGTCATTTCATGGTTAAAAAAAGAATTGTTTTAGGACATATTGTGTCAAATTAGGAGATTGAGGTAGATAAAGTCAAAATTAAATTGATTTCTAGTCTTTCACCTCCTTAGACATTGAAAGAGGTACATTCTTTTTTAGGCCATGTAGGGTTTTATCGTAGATTCATCAAAGATTTTATCAAAATCTCCAAACCTTTGAGTAATTTTCTTGCCAAAGATGCACCTTTTATCTTTGATGAAGAATACTTTCAAGTTTTTGAGAAGCTCAAATCCCTACTCACCTCTGCACCTATATTAGACCACCCAATTAGAATCTTCCATTTGAAATCATGTGTGATGCGTTTTGGGTCAACGTCTATAAAAGTTTTCTTATGTGATATATTATGTTAGTAAAACTCTTAATGATGCTCAATTGAATTATTCTACAATAGAAAGAGTTACTAACTGTGGTATTTTCATTAGACAAGTTTAAATCTTATTTATTAGAATCTAAAGTTGTAGTTTTTTCAGATTATGCTGCATTTAAGTATCTTCTTTTTAAGAAATATGCTAATGCGTATTTGATAAGATGGATACTGTTGTTGCAAGAATTTGACTTATAAATTCGGGATAAGAAAGGATTTGAAAATGTTATGGCTGATCACTTGTCTAGGCTAATAGTTGAATCGAATGACAATAACTTACCTATCGAAGACTCATTTTTAGATGAGCAACTCATATATATTTCTTAGTTACCTTAGTTTGCTGACATTGCTAATTATATTGCCACAGGTCAAATGCCTACATATTGGAGTAAGCAAGATCGGGTAAAATTTTTAGCGGAAGTAAAAAAATTCTTTTGGGAAGATCCATACTTAATTAAGTATTGCCTTTATCAAATCATTTGGAGATGTGTTCCTAAAAGCGAGTAATATAGTGTTTTTTTTTCACGATTATGTTTGTGGAGGTCATTTTAGTGCTAAAAAAACTATTAAAAAAGTCTTGTAATGTGGCTTTTACTAGCCATAACTGTTCAAAAATGCCCATTTGTATTGTAGTTCTTGTGAGTGTTATCAAAAATTGGGCAATATCTCACAGAGGGATATGATGCCTTTAACTCTCATTCTTATTGTTGAGATATTTGATGTCTGGGGAGTTGATTTCATGGGTCATTTTCCTAATTCTTTTGGTAATTTATACATCTTTGTTGCTGTGAATTATGTGTCAAAATAGGTAGAGGCTCTTGCATGTAAAACAAATTATCACAAGATTGTGGTAAATTTCTTGAAAGAAAACATTTTTTCGAGGTTTGGCACACCACGGGCTATCATCAGTGATGGGGAAAACATTTTTATAATAGGCATTTTGAACAGTTAATGAAAAAATATAGCATCACACACAAAGTTGCTACCCCATACCACCCTCAGACTAGTGGTCAAGTTGAGATTTTAAATAGGGAAATTAAAAATATTTTGGAAAAAATGATTAGTCCAAGTAGGAAAGATTGGTCTTTGAAACTTTCTGATGCTTTATGGGCTTATTGTATTGCTTTTAAAACCCCTATTGGAATATCTCCTTACCGACTTATGTATGGCAAGGCCTATCATTTACCTGTTGAGTTAAAACATAAAGCTTAGTGGGCCATCAAACAATTTAACTTTGCTCTTGACAAAGCAAGTTCTCACAGGAAACTTCAACTCAATGAACTAGAAGAAATAAGGAATGATGCATATGAAAATGCAAAAGTGTATAAGGATCGAATGAAAAATTTTCATGACAAAAATATTTTAAGAAAATCATTTATGCAATTCAAAAAGTCCTTCTATATAACTCTCGTTTGCATTTATTTCTAAGAAAACTACGTTCTCGATGGTCAAGACTATTCATTATTCGTACTGTTTATTCACATGGTGCAGTAGAGATTGAAAATCTAAAAAATAGTGATGTGTTTAAAGTCAATGCCCAAAGATTGAAATCATTTTTGGAATTGCGAAACCCAAAGGTAAAGGAGAGACACTTCTGTGTGATCCTGTCTACCAGGATTGATTTGTTTTCTTTGCAAAATTTGCTACGCATGCTATTTAGGTGAGATTTTTTATTTAATTTGCATTAATTTGTTCCGCCATTAATATCTTCTTTTGAATTGCTATTTTTTTCTTGGTTTTGTTACTTTTGATCTTTCTTCAAAAAACAAATGAATTGAGAATGGAAGACATACTTTCAAACTTGAAAAATCATTTTCCTTTTCTTCCACCCAATGCATTAATGAAAATTTATAAAGAACGGCCTAAAACATTGATGTTAATGATGAACATGGGAATACCTACTAATGTCCATTGGCTAATTGAAGCTAAGATACAATTAGCAGGTGAGTCTGCAAATGGTTTCAATTTTTATATGTCTGGTCTAGAAAAAAAGCAATTTTGTTAAAAAGCATAGAGTTAAAAGAATGGGTGTTTGCTACAAATGTGGATGTGAAACTTGCAACATACGTTGCCGTTCTTTGGGATGGGTTTATGTAAATTGAGAAGATAAAATAAAATTCATTAAGGATAGCTTAAGTAAGGAGTCATTGGACGATAAATTTCATCTAACGTCTCTTGAGACGCATCCTAATGGATCTGTGCATATCGGGATTGTTGGTTTATGGCCCCATTTTAAAAAAGAACAGAAATAATACAGTCTTGAAAATCTGACGTTAAAAGACCATGTTTGCCAATTTATAAAAAAATTGGATGGGAAGCATATTCTCAACCATAGAGGGCGTTTAAGTCGTAACTAAATATAAAATCAGAGGAAGATGTGAGCCACAATCACACCTATTGTACGTATACATGCGTGTCGTCATTTTTGAATTTTTCACCTTTAATTTAGCTATCATCCACTAGCCTACTCATATGACTATTGTAATTATGCCGCTATCTTATTCGCATAGCTACTGTAAGTATGCCCTTATCTGAGTTCTATAAATGCAGACATTATTATATTTTCTTTATACTCAAAGTTAAGGTGAGTACAGATATGGAAGGAATCATATTTTGTTAATTTCAAAATATTTGTGTCTTTTGTGATTCTTATAATATCCCGTAATTTTTTTTAAAATAATAATGTTTTGCTATAAACAAATATATTTTTATTTGTTTAAAAATGATTATGTTTTGCTAAAAGCAAATATAATTTTAATTAAAGTAATTATTGTTTTGCTTAAAATAATTATATTAGCCTAAATTTTTGTCTTATTTTTAGAAATATTCTTTATGAGAATGTAAATTTTTTAAAAAAATTGTGATGTTTTAGGATGAAAAACGGTATTTATATGAATATATATAAAATAAAATTTTATTATTCAATTATTAAATAATAATAATAATTATTATTATTATAAAGAATAAAGAAAATGTGGAGGGGGAGACGGAAACTGAAGTAGAAATATGAAATGCAGAGGAAGAGAGTGAATAATGAAAGCGTTAATAGTATCTCCAAATTTTTTTTCTAGATCTGGAGTGTCTACAGGCCTTTGATCTCTAAACTAAGGTTATCACTGGATTCATGACGGAGAATACTACGATTTTGACAAAACAATTTTTCAAATCAACCACTGAATCGCCGCAGATCGGAAATGAAAAATCTTAGAAAAAGGTAAACTCTGAAATCCTTACTTAGAGACCTCAAATTGAAAATCTGACACTGTAGATGGATTCAGAAGTTATATAAACTTTAGGATATGAATTTTTTTGGCCATCTGACAACATTTTGTATGGTGATGAATAGTGAATTCTAGCGGTGAATAGTATTTTCCGACTGTGAATAGTATCCAACAGTTGACCAATGTTGATCAAACACCCGGAGGCCAAACTACATGATTTTGAAGTCATTTCTTAGGTTTTTGGACCCTCCACACATTTTTGAGGTCCATTTGATCAAATTGAGTTTGAAAAAGTGCATTTTAGGGCTGTCCAATCTGGAGCCCTTACCTTGTGAGTAGATGATTCTTCCTATGGTTTGCCCTATACTTTTCTTGATCTTGAAACATGTATATGATTATGTTTATGAGATGTTTACACTTTTATATGTTTCTGAAATGCATTCAAATTATCTAAATTGCTTACAATTTGAAATATAGTTCAAGAAGAATATAGTTTTGAAACTAGATTTCTGAACCCATGGTATAACTAATTTCACATGTATTTCTCATTAAATGATAAAGTGAATATTTATGCATGTGGCATTATTTATAAAGCTATTTGATCGCCTCGAGAAAGGGCATGTACATGTAATAAACCCTAAATAGGAAATTTATGACAGATGAATCTGTACTGAAACTGAAAGTCTGTATTATATTGAGAATTTTATACTGAATTATATGGCATATGTGCATATGATATTTTATGTGGAGGAATCCTATTGGAAACACTGTCTGCTAATAGCAGGTGATGTTAGCCCAGTTAGCAGAGGGTAGTGCTAGCCTCATGTGTCGACCAACACACGGGATATGATATGTGAAGAAGAGCGGGATGCCTCCTATATAGGTGAGATACCAATTATATGAGATGTGATTTGCCTTCCCTTACTATGTGCTTGGAAAATACCCATATTAGAGTCCCTTTGCGTGTCCTCTTAAATGGTGGTAGGGCAAACCTCAGTGAGATGCTGAGTTTAGGCAAATCCTACACCAACAAAGTACGGAAGGGCCTGAACTCTGGTATGGTGGTTTTGATATGGGATCCTCCTAATGTTTTCATGTGAAATGTTTTTAATGCATATCAAGTTTGATTAAATATCATATTGTATCGTATGTAGTTACAAATATTTGAATGTGATTTGAACTGAGAATATTTAAAATGCGGGTCCCATATGGATGTACTTCTGAACTATAATTTTCAATGTGATCAATTTTAATATATGAGTACATCCATATGTTGACCCAAGAAGTCATAGGAGGTATTATCTACTCACTGAGTTGTCAAACTCACTACACGATATTTTCACATTTTACAGACAAAGATACCGAGATTGGTCTTACGGCTACGTGATCAGCTAGGTGTCATATTCTCTGATTGACGTTATGTTGCTTCCAAGGCTCAAATGTTTAAATCTGTCATTGTAATCTAGAGTTTGCTCTGAACACCACAGGCAGGATCTTTGCTTCCGTTGTATTATTGTTAAGCGTAGCATTGGCATGTATAATTAGCTATACTGGAAACTTGTAATGTATGATATTTTCCGAATATGTGACAATGTGAAGTCATATTCAAATATATAAAAGGGTAAAGTTATCTATTTATTGTATAATTCACGTTTCATTAAATTGGGGCGTGACAAGTTAGTATAAGAGCATTAGGTTTCCCTGTGGCTATCAAAGCAAAGGATTCTCTAGTAGGACCTTTAGTATGGATATGAACCAGACATATTTATACTTCAGGTGTTGCTGAGGGATTATATAGGATATTAACTTCCTTTCTATTCCAAGTTTACTTAAGTTCCTAGTGTAAGTTTTGATTAAATATCATGGTATCTTAAAAAGGTGTTTTGTTCTGTATAGTCAATGATGCCACCAAGAACTAAAGTGGTTACTAGAGAAGTTGTAGATCGTGCACCCTCTACAGAAGAGTCTACACAATCTACAATTTCAGTACAAAGAAGTCATGGTAGAGGTCAACCTAGAGGAAGAGGTAGAGGTAGAGGGCGTTCACAGGGTATGAGAACCCCAAGACAAAATGAACAGACCCATGTATCTGATAGAGTTCCTGAGGAAAGAGTAGAACCTCTTCAGGAGCCATATGATAGAACCGCTAATATGATTGCTGGTATTCATAGGATTTTAGAGACATTGGTTGGATTTATAATGGAACAGGGTAGAAGGGAAGGCCAGCAACTAGAAAATGCTCCTAAAGCGCAAGAACTGGGAAGAACAGCTGAGCAAGAGGACAAGCTTACAGGGATTGAGGTGTCATTACCGTAATTCCTTGAGTTAAAACCTCTGAATTTTTTTGGGTTAGATGTTCAGGAAGACCCACAGATATTTATTGATGCGGTTGAATGAGTCCTAAGAGCTTTAGGGTGTTCTAGTAGGAGATCTGTTGAACTAGTATCTTTTTAACTATCTGATATGGATCAAGTTTGGTTTGAGACACTTGTACAATGAATGACAGTTATTTTACCATCAATGGAGAGGGATGAATTTAAGGAAACATCTATGAATCGCTTCCTGCCAATGAGTGAAAGAGACAAGAGGGCCAAAGAATTTGAAGAATTAAGACAGACACCGAACATGACAGTTTCTGAATATAACATCTGTTTTACCCGGTTGTCCAGATATACGCCATATCTGGTTTCTACTAAAAAGGATAGGATTAAGAGGGCGTTTGGTACACGAATTCTTTTTTGTTTCCTGGGAATCTCAATTTGGGAAATTAGAATTCCTATGTTTGGTACAAGTTTTTAAAAATTCATTCATAGGAAACTAGGATTCCCAAGAATCGTTTTTTAGTAAGTTTCCCATAAAAACATTCCCATGGGGAGGGGTGGGAATCTTAATTTTCTACGGGAATGGGAATTCTCATATGATGTTAAAATATAATTATACCCTTCATTAATGACATAATTGTAATAATAATAAAATTTTACTCTCTCTTTCCACTCTCACTCTCTCTCATCTCTTTCTCTCTTTACTCTCTCACTTTCTCTCTCATCCTCTCTCTTCACTCTTACTTTCTCTCTCATAAGAATAAGGAGTTTTTGGAAAATGTATGAAGATTTATAGAAAATTAAGTATAATCAAACAGAAGAATAGAAGATTCCCAGTAATCTTAAAGGTCAACTAAACACATTTTATACATTCTCAGGAATTATAATTCTCATCAATTATGTTTCCCAGGAAACATAATTTTTGGGAACAAAAAACTTTACCTTTTACCAAATGCCCCCTAAGAGGTTTGTTTCAAGATTGATACGCCCATTATTTAAATCGGTGAGTCCTCATATAAATCATTTTTCAACTTATTCAGCAACTATAGATTGTGCTAAAATGATGGAAACACGAGAGCAATCAGACATAGAAGGTTTAAAGAGAAGAAAAAGAGAGTGAGATAGTAATGTATAAACAAGTTATAATCCTAATGTCAAAAGATCAAGATTTCAAAATCCACAACACTTCACTAAAACAGGAACCGATAGCTCTAACAAGACATCAGTGAATATCAATAAGCAGAGAAGGAATCAAAGAGATATGAGACCTGTTAGCCAACAAGATTCAAGATCAATTCCACCATATCCTATTTGTTGTAGGCCTCATACTGGACAGTGTCGCAAAGAAACTAGTGCATGTTTTAAGTGTGGACAAATGGGTCATTTGATGAAGAATTACCCACAGCTACGGAGTTTTAGTCAAGCATCGGTACAACCAACTTTACCCCCTACATCTGTGCTAGCACGACCAAATAGAGCAGCTTCAGTTCAAGCAAGTAGTGGTGGTACTGGTAGAGGATCAAGAAGTCGAGGCTGAGAATAAATTCGAGTTTTTGCTTTGACACGATAAGATGCTCAGGCTTTAAATACAGTTATGACAGGTACATTATCAGTATGTTCCCATAAAGCATATGTCCTGTTCGATCTTGGTTCTACTCATTCTTATATATCACCATGTTTTGTTAGGAGATTGGATAGAAATCCTGCTAGTTTACATTGTTCTTTCATGGTTGCTACTCCAATGGGAGAATTCCTATTAGTAAATGATGTGTATAAATTATGCGAGATTTCAATAGAAGATAAGGAGACTCTTGTAGATTTGATAGTTCTAGATATGGTAGAATTTGATGTTATACTAGGAATGGATTGATTGTCATCATGTCATGCCATTCTAGACTGTCACCTTAAGGTAATCAAGTTTAATTTCCCTAGAGAATCTTCCTTTTTAATATAAGGAGATCGTAGTAAGGAGTCTAATAATTTAATTTTAGCTTTAATAGCTCATAAGCTGTTACAAAAAGGATGTTAAGAGTATTTAACAATAGTCAAATATGTTGATATGAAGTATACCAAAGTAGAGCAAGTTCTAGTGGTTAGAGAATTTCCTGATGTATTTCCTAACGAGTTGCCAAGGTTACCACCAGAATAAGAAATTAAGTTCAGTATTGATTTACTTCCTGGAACTCAACTAGTGTCTATACCTCCATATAGAATGGCACTAACTAAGCTCAACGAGTTAAAAATCCAGTTACAAGACTTGATAGACAAGGTTATATGCCCTAGTACTTCTCCTTGGGGTGCTCCGGTCCTATTTGTGAAAAAGAAAGATGGATCGTTACGGTTGTGTATTGATTACAGACAGTTGAATAAGGTGACAGTATGTAATAAGTATCAATTACCTCGTATAGATGATTTATTTGACCAGCTACAAGGTACCCAATGTTTTTCAAAAATTGATTTGAGATCTAGGTATCATTAATTGAAGATAAAGAATGAGGATATTCTGAAAACTACTTTTAAGACTCGATATGGGCACTATGATTTTTTAGTAATGCCATTTGACTTAACAAATGCTCTAGCTGCATTCATAAATTTGATGAATAGAGTATTTAAACCTTTTCTAGATCAATTCGTCATTGTATTCATAGATGATATCTTGGTTTATTCAAAATGTTCAGAGGAGCATGAGCGACATTTAAGAATAGCATTGCAAACCTTGAGAGAACACCAGTTGTATGCCAAGTTTTCAAAATGTGAATTTTGACTTAGTAGTGTTACCTTCCTAAGGCATGTGGTTACTAAAGATGGTATTCAAGTTGATCCTAAAAAGGTAGAAACGGTGCAGAAATGGCCACACCCTACAACAGTTACAGAGATTCGTAGTTTTCTTGGTTTAGCAGGCTATTACCACAGATTCGTTAAAGATTTTTCAAAGATAGCTGCTCCTTTGACGAGGTTGACAAGAAAGGGAATAAAGTTTGACTGGTCAGATGAATGTGAAAAAAGTTTCTAGAAACTCAAAGAATGTTTGACTACGACGTCAGTATTGGCTATTCCTTCAGGTACTGGAGGATATACGGTATACTGTGATGCATCGAGAATTGGATTAGGATGTGTGTTGATGCAAAATGGTTAAGTCATTGCATATGCATCTAGATAGCTTAAATCGCATGAACAAAAGTATCAGACTCATGACCTAGAAATGACAGCAGTCGTCTTTGCTCTCAAAATTTAGAGGCATTATCTGTATGGTGAGACATGTGAAATTTATACAAATCATAAAAGTCTCAAATATATTTTTTAACAAAAAGATCTTAATTTGAGACAAATACGATGGATGAAATTACTTAAAGATTATGACTGCACAATATTATACCATCTAGGTAAGGCCAATGTTGTGGCTGATGCATTAAGTAGGAAGTTTATGAGTAGTTTAACTCATATCACAATGGTAAGAAGGCCGTTGGTTAAAGAGATACATAAGCTGGAAAGTGATGGGGTAGTAATGGAAGTAAATGAGCCTGGAATATTGTTATCTCATATGCAATTTCAATCATCTTTGATTGAGGTGTAAAAGGCACAGAAAGAAGATGCCTATCTATGCAAGAAAATTGAAGAGGTGAAGAATGGTGGTAAAGTTGAATTTACTGTAGACTCTAAAGGAATTCTAAGATTAGGCAAGCGGTTATGTGTACCTGATAAAGAAGAACTTAAGAAAGAAATTTTAGATGAAACTCATAGATCTATGTATACGATTCATCCTGGAATAACTAAAATGTATAAGGATTTAAAAGAAATTTATTGGTAGAAAGGTATAAAGAAAGACATAGTAGATTACGTGTCTCAATGTTTAACATGTCAGTAGATGAAAGCAAAACATCAAAGGCTTGCAAGACTACATCAGCATATAGAAATACCTGAATGGAAATGGGAAAGAATAATTATGAATTTTGTTACAGGGTTACCGAGAACACCAAAAGGGTTTGATTCAATATGGGTGATCATTGATAGGTTGACTAAGTCATCACATTTCCTACCAATGAAAACCACATACAATGTAGCTCAGTATGCAAGATTATATTTGAATGAAATAGTAAGGCTTCATGGAGTGCCAATATCAATAATTTCTGATCGAGGACCACAATTCATAGCTCATTTTTAGAGAGTTTTCCAAGAAGCTTTGGGCACAAAGTTGAATCTCAGTACTATATTACATCCTCAAACGGATGGACAGTTTGAGCAAACCATTCAAATATTGGAAGAAATACTTCGGGCTTGTGTTTTAGATTTCCAAGGTAGTTAGGAAAGATTTCTGCCTTTAGCTGAATTTGCTTATAACAATAGTTATCAAGTCAGTATACAAATGGCTCCTTTTGAGGCATTATATGGTAGGCATTGCCGTCCTCCGATTGGATGGTTTGAGATGGGCGAAGCAAAGGATTTAGGGCCTGATATGGTACAAGATGCACTGGTCAAGGTAAAATTAATTAAGGAAAGGTTATTAGTAGCTCAAAGTAGACAGAATGCCTATATTGATAATAGACGTCGACCATTGGAATTTGCCATAGGTGAACATGTTTTTCTGAAAATATCTCCTATGAAAGGAGTAGTGAGATTTGAGAAGAAATGGAAGTTAAACCCTCGGTATATAGGACCATTTGAAATTCTTGATAGAATCGGTCCAATAGCTTATCGTTTGGATTTACCTCTTAAATTGGGTAATGTCCATCCAGTTTTTTATGTGTCTATGCTACGAAAATATTTATCAGATCCTACACATGTTATACAATGTTCACAGATTCAATTACAAGAAGATTTAACCTATGAGGAACAACCAATAGCGATAGTGGACAGACAAGTAAAGAAGTTGCGGTCAAAAAAAATACCTACAGTGAAAGTGATATAGAAAAATCACTTTTCTGAGGAAGCTATTTGGGAAAGAGAGGATGATATACACGTCAGATGTCCGCATTTATTTGAACAATGAGGTTAGTATTTATCTACAATTATGGTGATAAAATTCGGTGATCGAATTTCTTAAGGGAGGAAAAATGTAATATCCCATAATTTTTTTAAAAAAAATAATAATGTTTTGCTATAAATAAATATATTTTTATTTGTTTAAAAATGATTATGTTCTGCTAAAATCAAGTATAATTTTAATTAAAGTAATTATTGTTTTGCTTAAAATAATTATATTGGCCTTTAATAAATTTTATTTTATTTTTAGAAATATTATTTCTTTTATTATGTATAAAGATATTTATTTTGTATTTATTTTATTAAGATTTTTATCAAGAAAAGTCATGATTTAAGAGTTTAACTAAAATTTTATGATAATGTAAATTTTTAGAAATTTTTTGGATGTTTTAGGATAAAAAACGGTATTTATATGAATATATATAAAATAAAATTTCATTATTCAATTATTAAATAATAATAATAATTATTATTATTATAAAGAATAAAGAAAAGGGGGAGGGGGAGACAGAAACTGAAGCAGAAATATGAAATGCAGATAAAAAGAGTGAATAGTAAAATAATGTGAATAGTATCTCCAAGTTTTTTCTCTAAATCTGGAGTATCTACAGGCCTCCGATCTCCAAACTAAAGTTATCACTTGATTTAGGACAGAGAATACTATGATTTAGACTGAACAATTTTTCAAATCAACCGATGAATCGCCGCAGATTGAAAGTGAAAAATCTTAGAAAAAAGGTAAACTCAGAAACCCTTATTTAGAGATCTCAAATTGAAAATTTGACACCGTAGATAGATTCAGAAGCTAAATAAACTTTAGGATATGAATTTTTTCTGCTATCTGACAACTTTTTGTCTGGCGATGATTAGTGAATTTCGACAGTGAATAGTATTTTTCGACCATGAATAGTACCTAACAGTTGACCTATGTTGACCAAGCTCCTGAAGGCCACATTACACAATTTTGGAGTCATTTACTAGGTTTTTGGACCCTCCAGACACGTTTTTGAGGTCTATTTGATCAAATTAAGTTTGGAAAAGTGCATTTTAGGGCTGTCCAATCTGGAGCCCTTACCTTGTGAGTAGATGATTCTTCCTATGGCTTGCCCTATACTCTTCTTGATCTTTAAGCATGTATATGATTATGTTTATGAGATATTTACACTTTTATATGTTTCTGAAATGCATTAAAATTATTTGAATTGCTTACAATTTGAAATATAGTTCAAGAAGAGTATAGTTTTGAAACTGGATTTCTGAACCCATGGTATAGCTGATTTCACATGTATTTCTCATTAAATGATAAAGTGAATATTTATGCATGTGGTATTATTTATAAAGATATTTGATCGCCTCGAGAAAGGGCATGTACATGTGATAAACCCTAAATGAAGAATTTATGACAAATGAATCTATGCTGAGATTGAAAATCTGTATTATATTGAGAATTTTATACTGAATTATATGGCATATGTGCATATGATATTTTTTGTGGAGGAATCTTATTGGAAACACTGTCAACTAACAGCAGGTGATGTTAGCCTTAGTGCACCTTGATAACCCAACTAGCAGGGGGTAGTGCTAGCCTCGTGTATCGACCAACACACGGGATATGATATGTGAAGGAGAGCGGGATGCCTCCTTTATGGGCGAGATGCCAATTATATGAAATGTGATTTACCTTCCCTTGCTGTGTGTTTGAGAAATACCCATATTAGAGTCCCTTCGCGTGTCCTCTTGAATGGTGGTAGGGCAAATCTCAGCGGGATACTGAGTTTAGGCAAATCCTACACTAACAAAGTATGGAAGGGCCTGAACTCTGATATGGTGGTTCTGATATGGGATCCTCCTAATATTTGTATGTGAAATTTTTTTAATGTATATAAAGTTTGATTAAATATCATATTGTATCGTATGTGGTTACAGATATTCGAATGTAATTTGAATTGAGAATATTTGAAATACGGGTCCTATATGGATGTACTTCTGAACTATAATTTTCAATGTGATAAATTTTAATATATGAGTACATCCATATGTTGATCAAAGAGGTCATAGGAGGTATTATCTGCTCACTGAGTTGTCAAACTCACTACACGATATTTCCACATTTTACAGACAAAGATATCGAGATTGGTCCTGCGGCTATGTGATCAACTAGGTGTCATATTCTCTGGTTGATCCTATGTTACTTCCAAGGCTCGAATGTTTAAATAAATTTGTCATTGTAATCTAGAGTTTGCTCTGAACGCTACAGGCAGGATCTTTACTTTCGTTGTATTACTGTTAAGCGTAGCATTAGCATGTATAATTAGCTATATTGGAAACTTATAACGTATAATATTTTTTGAATATGTGACAATGTGAAGCTGTATTCAAATATATAAAAGGGTAAAGTTATCTGTTTATTGTGTAATTCATGTTTCATTAAATTAGGGCGTGCCAATTCCAGTCTTTAAAAAAATAAAGAGTATGTAAAGTAGCACAAAATTTGGGTATTGTACTGGCCAGAAGAAAAATTCATTTAGTCTATGGTGGAGGTAGCTATGGGTTAATGGAGTGTGTGTCTGCAGCTGCACATATAAGAGGATGCCAAGTTCTTGGTATTATTCCTACAGATTTAACTGTATCAAACATCATCAAAAAAATAATTGGGAAAGAATTTAGGGTAGCCTTCATGCATTAGCACATTGCTAGAATGATGAGCAACGCTAATGCTTTCATTGTCTTACCAGGTAGTTTTGGTATTCTGGAGAAAAAATTTTAAATAATCTCCTGGGCATAACTGAATATCAACCATAAACCTATAGGTCTATTGAATGTTAATCATTTCTTTGATGGTTTGTTGTCTTTTCTTGATTAAACTATAGAACAAAGGTTTATCTCACATTCAACACGACGAATTCTCATCTCAACTTCAAATGCTGATGAGTTGATTGATGCATTACAAGCATATGTTCCTATTCTTGATCTAACTACACCTCAAATAGATTAGACAACAGACAATTGCAGAAAGCGCAAATTTGACTTAGATCTTCATCTATAATACATTTTATTTTATTGAATAAATTTTTATTTTCTATTTAGTTTATTGTAAATTCATCTTTTCCTAGATATCCTTCCAAGTAATATCTCTTTTAATTTTTGTTGTTTGTTTTGTGTTTATTCTTCATAAAAAAAAAAGCATGAGTGTTGAGCCTCTTATCTCTGTATAGGTTCCAACACATAGATTTCAAAAAAAAAATTGAGTGATGTTTTGGGATTAGGCAAAACTAACACCAATGATAAAAATGGTTTTAAATGCTTGTAACCTTTGGAAAATAGACGAGTTCTGAGTGCTATGTGTCAATCTACACTCTATTGTTAGTTATGTTTTACTTGAGAATCCTAATACCATGAGCACATAATCTTTTACATTTGATTAATTGTTATTTAGAGAAGGTTTATGTGATTCAAATATGACTAGTGATCTTATAAAATTTTAGAACTTGTTTGATTGTCACTTGAGGCGAAATTCTAGACTACTATCCATTTAAAAAATGAATTAGGCATTGTTGAAATCTTTTGAACCTTTTAGACCAACTTATACATTATGCCATCTCTAGTAACCCATTTTGAGCCTATATTTATCTTTTCTTGTACACCTATATTATTATTTAGTTTTTAAACAAAAATATTTCTATCCCTTACCTTTCACTCATAAGAATGATCATTTGAAAACCTATGGTTCAGGGGTGGATGGAAGGAGTTTAAAAAAACAAAAAAAAAGAAGAGAAAAAATAGAACTTCCCAAATAAATAAGTTTGGGGGTGTTTACGTTTAAAGAAAATATATATAGTATGAGCAAATAATGGAAAAATAAGAATAAGGTTGGAGATAGAATTCACATGATAAAATCAAAAGTATTTGGGATGACTTAAATGATCATTTATGTTGTAGAGTGAATTGAGTCTTCATTAATATCTTTTTATCCACTTTTAGCCTATGTCACACATTACAAGCCTAATGAAAGTCCTAATGATCTTAAATGTTATAATTAGTCTACATTAGTGGAGAGTAACATGAAAAATAAGCTTATAGAGTGTCAAATGCAAAAATCTGGGATCTGTTTTAAATATTTGATTACATAAATGTATTTGAATGCAAAAAGTCCAATGTCATAAGATTATCACACACACTTGGGATTTAATAGTAAACTATATGTTGCATTTGAATTAAAGTTCTACATAACCTTGGAATTTTGATATTTTTCTTGGTTGCACATCTTAAATCCTTAAGGAATGCTTAGTAAGCCAAAAATAACTAATCACTCACTTATTTTTTGAAATTTGAAGTTTGTGTGTTTTGTTTGAAGACAAGCAAAAGATTAAGTTTGGGGTATTTGATGACTAAGTTTTATACTCATAAATTAAATATTTTTATCTTATCTTTTTGCCTTAATTAAACATTTATCTCCCTTATTTGTCTTTAGTTTTGTGTATTTTTTATAGATGGAGAGAAGAATAGAAAATGGACTCAATTGGAGGAATCAAAGTTAAATTATGGTTCTTTGAAAATGATGTCTATAAATCAAGCAGACAAAATAAATTCATTGAGGATGGATGAGTAAGGAGCATTATCTTTTTGACACCTGAGACACATCCTAATGGATATATGCATCAATTCAATCTTGATTTATGATCACATTTCTAAAAGAATTGAAATATAAAGATTCAAGATAGAACATCCAATGTTAAAAATCTATTTGCTGCTTGCTTTTCAAATTAATCTTACTGCAGTATTTTGGTCATATTTCAGAAAATACATATATATTATATATGAAATTTGGTAGATGAATAGCTGACAGAATTTCATACAACTTGCATGTTTATGTGATCAGCAAATTTAGATATCCAAAGGGCCAAAATTGGGTTAGAAGATAACATGTTTACTATTGCAGTCTAGCCTAACCTTATTGTAGTTTTTGAGCCCTATTTCAAAAAATACATATTCAATGTATACAAAATTTGCTAAGTGAATAGCATATATAATTTTTTACAACTTTCATATTCAAGTAGTTAGAATATTCGGACATTAAAAGGGCTAAAATTAGGCTAAAAAGATCACATTTGTAGTCCAGCCTGACCTTGTTCTAGTGGTTTGGTCATAAATCACAAAATACATGGATGATTTTTCTCCACCTTATATGGCTGGACAGATAATGGAAGTATCTACAACTTTTATGTTTATGGGATCAGTAGATTCGGCGGCTCACAACAACTTTCGATGCACATAATGCAACACAACTTGTTGACTTTAGTGCAATTTGCTACCCACCATCTTTGTCACCTATTCATCTTGTTTTGTCTATAAATAGAGACATCTTGTGAGCTGAAAAATGGGGAGAAAGGCTGAAGAGTGAGTTTAAAAAAGTTTTGTTAGAGTTCTAAGTGTTTGTAACGTTTGTCTCTCTTTAGACATTTTGTATCTTTACTTTCTTTCATAAATTTTATCATATTTCTTTGTCTTTCATTTTGCTTTCTTACCTTGATTATAGAAAACTAATCTCCTAATGCTAAGGTGAAAGGGTGAAACTCTTGGTATGAAATTAATAATTTATCTAACTCTTAATTTCAATGTTTATATTTGATGTTGTATTTATCTTCTTATTTATTTTTTTGTTATTTTCTTTCTTAGAGGATGGTTTTTTCGCCTCTCTATTATTATTTTTTTCTTCTCTGTTATTTATTTTCTTTTTATTTACTTTCTTAGATGATAGTTTTGTTGCCCCTCTGTTATTTATTTTCTTGTTATTTACTTTCTTAGAGGATGACTTTATTGTCCCTCTGTTATTTATTTTCTTGTTATTTACTTTCTTAGAAGATGATTTTGTTGCACCTTTATTATTTATTTTCTTGTTATTTTACTTTTTAATGGCTGGTTTTACCGCCTACTTTATATTATTGTTATTGACTCTGTCACCTATTTGTTGTTATATTTTTCTTCCTTTTACATCTTTCATTTTTTATTTTGTAAAATGCGAATCTTGATACATTGTAGAAAATCTTTGGCACAATAAATACTTGAATCATTCTTGATTTATTGTAGACAATATAATGATTAGTACGATGTGTACTTGAATCCATTTTACAAGAGTTATTTATTATTAGTAATACAATAAAAAGAAGACAACTACACTTCATTTGTAAACCAAATCGAGTTTAATGTAATATGTCTTTCGAATGGAACCTTATTTATGTGAGGATTCCATTTGAGTAATAAAAGAGTTAAAATTTATTTTTATTTGATATACCAAGAGTGGATCCCCTAACCTTAGCATGTTTCTTTACTTTGAATACATTCTTATTTAATTTTAGTATTTTAGTTCTTTGCATACTCTATTCAGTGTTCTTCTCACAAAATAAACATTCTGGCAACTAGGTTAGAAATATTTATTTTAGATTTGAATTAGATTTTCTCTCAATTGGTAATTGTCGTGGGATCGACCTTACATACAACTAAATCTATACGCCAATATATTCGTGCACTTACAAGTTTTAATTAAAACAATAACAACATTGTCATCACAGGTAGTTCATCTATAGTCATTTCTACTTTAATTACAACTCTTAATTATGTATTTACTCTTAAAGACCTTGGAGACCTTAGTTACTTCCTTGGAATAGAGGTTAAAAGAACCACAGATGCTGGTTTATATTTATCTCAGTCAAAATATATCTCTGACTTACTTATTAGAGCTGCTTTGGATAACTATAACCCTCTTCCTATTCCTATGGTTATTGGCCATAAGTTAACTACTGATTTTGGCATTCCTATGCATGACCCTCATCTTTTTTGATCCATAGCAGGAGGCTTGCAATATGTGACTGTCATTAGACTTAAAATAGTCTTCAATATCAATAAGGTCAATCAATATATGCACAACTCACTAGACACCCATTAGCAAGCTATTAAAAGGATTTTGAGGTACTTGCAGGGGACTAAATTTCACTGTCTACACTTTTGGTCTTCCTACTAAGCTGCATCTTACTGCTTATTATGATTTAGATTGAGCTAGTGACTTTGATAATATGAGGTATACTACAGGCTATTGTGTATATCTTGGTGATAATTTTCTTACTTAGAGCTCAAAGAAGCAATCAATGGTGTCACGATCTACCATAAAGGCTGAGTTTCATAGCTTGGCTCATATTGTGGCAGAATTACAGTGGCTGCAGTCCTTGGTCATTGAATTTTAGCTGCCACTTGATCACCCACCTCAAGTATTTGTGACAACCAAAGTGCTATTTTGTTGTCTGCTAACCCAGTTTTTTGTTAGAGAAAAGGTACAACAAAAAAAGATTATGGTGTCTTATATTCCTTCCTCCTAACAAGTAGCTGATGCCTTGACTAAGCCCATTTCCTTTTCCCATTTTTTTTATTGTCGTACTCATCTCAAGATTGCTGAATTAAGGAAAGGGGAATGAAGTGAAATTAAATTTTGAGATAAGGGGAAATGTTAGGATACTGTGGCCTATAACTGTAGCCAACTACTATTGGTTAGATAGTTAGTCAAGTACTTAAAGAATAGTCAATATATGAGGCTATGTAATAGATATATTATATTCCCTAGTACACCTATATAGGGACCTCTGTACATTCACAAAATAAGATTTTCGAGTTATTCATTCATTTCAACTCACATATTTTATCTACTGTATACTTTGACTTTCCTTTCAGATGCCATATCTAAGGGTCTTTCTGAAGAGTATAACTCTTTATCACCTTTGTTGTTATAGTGTTTCTGAAAGCAAATCTTTTCTATTGGCTCAAGATAGCATATTTGAAAACATAACAAAGTCAATGAATTAGTCTCAATTAATTTGGCTCATAGAAATGGAGGTGGACATGGTAGATAATTTAATAGAGGAAAAGGTGGAGGAAAAGTAAATAACTTTAGGCCCTGGTAACTTGTTAACTATATGGAAAATATGGCCACATTATATGGATCTATTATCATCATTTTAACTAATCTTATTAACCTCAACCTCAATACTCATATTAGCATTAATATTCTAGGTTTAATAATCAAGCTATAAATTCTAGACCTAAAAATCAAACAACTACTATGAGAGCAACTAGTACCTCAGAATGACTGTATGACTCATGTTGGCATCCAAATTTAGGAGCATCACATCATGTGACTCTAGACAGCAACAATTTGATGAATAAAGTGGATTATAATGACCAAGAACAAGTGATGATTGAAAATGGCTTATGTCACAACTAGCATAGGTAAGGGATTAACCCTAGCCCATTAACCTCTATAAAAAATAGTCATAATAATAAAAACAAAGTTTAGCCAACAATCATTCTTACACTTAGATCATAATCTCAGTCAAAAGAACTATTTTATCAAAATACAAATCCATATTTAATATTTACATAAAATTCCAAAACACCATAACACGAAAGCCCTACTTATGACTCATGAAGTCTATCTAGAGTACCAAAACAGAAGAAACAAAACAACAAATAGAGCCCCATATATAAATCGAGCTCATCATAAGATTGCCTATCTATGACGTCAGGGGAGCTGGTTTAGGATTTTTGTTTCTATATGAAATAATTATAAAGAAAAGAAGTGAGTTTGAAAACTTAGTAAATAGAAAACACATGCTATAATAATTTAGAACAATTCAAAAATATAATTCAATTCAATAAAAAATTAATTAGTTCTAAAACCAATGGCCTCCATAAGTTTAAAACAAAGTGTATTATGTAGAAGTTTGGAGGATCCTACAATGAAAACCAAAATTTATCCCAAGCATAAAACAAAGGAGGGAAAATCACAACAACAACAAAGCCTTTTTTCATTAGGTGGGGTTGGCTACATGGATCAAACGACGTCACAGTGGCCTATCATAAATAAGATCAAAAGATAGGTTATTAACTATTAAATCATTCTTAATAGTTTCACCTATTGTTTTCTTTGGTCTCCCTCTATCTCTGACTATCAGACTATTCTCTGTCTGATCTATTCTTCTCACTAGAGCTCCTACAGGTCTTCTCCACACATGACCAAACCACCTTAGGAAAAATCACAAGTTATAATTTATTTCAATATATGTAAAGAGGCATCCTAGCTACTCCTTTGTTAGATCATGTGTGTTGGCCGACACATAAAGCTAGCAACACCCCTAATAACTGGAGTTTTTGAGGTGCACCAAGGCTAGTACATACTGCTATTAACATACAATGTTTCAAAAGAGTATCATGTCAATAAAAATTCAACTATAGCTAATTTGAGTCCATTTCTAATCGAAGAAATCGTATGCATTTACAAGTGTATACAATTCCTATACCCATTTTTGAATCATATCTTTCACAGTTCCAAATAAGTTCAAAAGCAATTACCAAAAATCAATCCATTTCTCAATTATTCAAATCAACATTCAAATAACAAAAGCTCTACCATGCATATATCATTTTAGCATCAATACAATTTAAAATCCATATACTATTTTTGATATAACAAATAGCTAAAATATATGTATAAATTGTAATATAATTACTTTAAAGACTTAGAAAATATATTATGGTATATATTTTCTACTCAAAGAATAAAGTTTCCAAGGTGGGTGATTCTCAAACTAACTTTCGAGACCACTTCAGACCAATCAAACTGCAAGTTCGTATTTGGAAGGTTTGAAAACCAGTTTTGAATTATTAAATTATATACAAAATTTCAAAAGTACTGTTCATGTTTACTGTAAACACTGTTTACATAGGCTAAAAAGTTTTACAATGGTCATGAAACTTCTAACCCTAGTAATATAAAAAATTCTAAAATTATCTACGGTGTTATTTTCTCCATTTGAGGTTCATAAGCATGCTTATTCGTAGTTTACCTTCGTAAGGCTATTCTTTCACATTCTCTAGCAACTTTTTGATGACCGTCTGGCAAAATCAATCAATACAAAACGTTCCTCTCTTTGCCATGAGTCTAATAGTAATTTCAATTTCGCAATCAAAGATATAAAAAGGAAGATGTTTTAGAGAAAGCGTGTGAGAAATGGTTTTAGAGAGAGAAAAGTAGAGGAAAAATGGAGGTTTAAGGGTAGAAGAGTACACAACAAGATATTTTAAGATGAAAGGGGTATTCTAGGAATTTCACATTCCGTCACAACAGGAAGAACTTGGCGTCGTGGCAATGAGGCTACTGGAAAGCCATGTATTCAGATTCTCAAGTTGGTGTCACGATGTTAACTGATTAGCATTGTAACGTTGAACATTCTAAAGTCCGAAACTAAATTTTTGGGCCATTGCCATTGCAATAGTGTGCACTCTATTTCCAATCCAGTTTTCTAGAAATTTTGTCGTCGCAATGGTGAAACTTGGTCATCGCGGCGGTGGCTGTTCTAGCCAGCTTCTTTTTCCTTCCAAAAAAATTTCAAACCTGTATTCAACCACCTAAAAATAAGTCATATAATCAATTCTAGACACTAATTCATTTACTAATCCATTCAAAAAGTAAAGCAACATTTATTAAGAGTGTAAGGCATTTATAGCTTAGGTTTGGCTATACATTATGTTGGGAAAAAAAAATTCTCATCCTTTTAAGCGTTCAATCCTGTTTGTGCTTAATAATCTCTTACATGCTCCTTCAATTTCTAAGAACTTACTTAGTGTATCTCAATTTGCCAATAATAATTAAATTTTCTCTAAATTTCACTCTTCTTGTTTCGTCAAGGCTTAGGGATCCAAGGAAATCCTTTTGCAACGGAGCCTTAGAAATGGGCTCTACACATTTGATTATGTAATCTTCATCAACCTTCCCAAGTTACTACTTCAGCAAATGTCTCTTAAGTTCAATCTAGTGTTGTTCTTTCTATTTTTTGCATCATGTCCTAAGTCAAAGTCAAGTCTTTCCTTTAGTCTTTGGCATCAAAGACTAGGACATCCATCTTCTCAAATTGTCTAACATTTATTGTAGTTTTGCAATCTTTCCCATATTAATACAAATGCCTTTGATTTTTTCCAAGCATGCTTTGATACCATGTCATAAGCGTTAGAAACCAATAGAGAGAATCTAAGAGAAGAGAAAGAAGAGGAAGAATGAAGCTTAATAGTATTGATGAATAAGAATGAGTACAAGAGGGGTATTTATGGAGTGCGTTAGTGAGTTGTTAATCTAACAAAAACTAAAATATCCACTAACCTAATAGCTCACTAACCAACACTTAATCTTACTTATATTCTTACAGGACTATGGGTTATTGCTGATCACTACTTATTGGTGCAAAGATGGCTTCCTAACTTCAAACCTTTCGAGAATGAGTTAAGTAAGTTTGCGATTTGGGTTAGAGTACTGGACTTTCCAGTGGAATATTATAATAAAAAATTTCTTTGGAAGCTTGGTAAAAAAATTGTTTGCACCTTAAAAGTTCACACCAATACTTTGGAAAAACATGCATGATGATTATGTTAAGGTAGAAAAAGGTAAGTTTGCGCGCATTAGTGCTGAGATTAATTTACAAAAGTTAGTGTTAAAGTTCATGTTAAGAAAGAACATTCATAAGGTTGAATATGAAGGCTTGCATCCGGCGTGTTTCGAATGTAGGTGATATGGCCACCGTGAGGATAAATGTCTTTCTTTGACTCACAATGCTAGAACCTCAACATCATGTCAAAACGGTAACAATGCTGGTTTGGTGGGAATGAATTTTCAGCGGCAAGCGACGGTGGTCAACAATGAAGCATTTGGCCCTTGGAAGCTGGTCAAACAACCTATTTGTGAAATCCTACCTATTAGTGTGTTAAGAAAATTATATAAAGGAAAAGTTTTTTGAGAGTATGAAATTATTTGAGAAACCAACTTAGTCTATAACTAGCTGTCCTAAATTCCGTACCCTAATCACAAATTGCCACTTAACCATCCTCAATAGCTAACTTATAATTTGCATATTAATCTCTATCATTAAAGTCCACACAAATCAAAATATCAAACTCCAAGGATATGAAATTACCAATGTCCCAGAAAGTAAATACCAATTGGATTCAACCTTGAAATATAGGATCATCTTGAAAGATTCGTTATTCAAAAGCATATCTTTCACCTCCCTATATGTAATATTTATTATTAAGTAATTTGTTTTAAGGAAAAAAATTCTTTTAATTAAGGAGTGAAATAGGCAGAACTTTTTACCACATTTGAGGGCACTTGGGTAGATATTTACTTTCTCTATTTAGTCGCAAGAAATTTGAACAACAAATAAAAATGTTTTATAAGATTATGACATAATAATCTAGGCGTGTTCTATGGCTAGCCAAAAGGATCGAATGAAAAATATTAGGGAGGCTTACTAATGGACGCTGCAAACAGAAATTAAGTTACAGTAAGTAGTGGTCAAATATTTCCAGCTCTTAACATGTCATTTCTCTCAGAGCTACAACAAGAGGGAGAAGATTACATTACAGGATGTCCACATGATGCTACAGAGCCAAAAGAGTGAAGAGAGATACAAAGGCTGATTGGATTTTGGCAATTACCAAGCAACAACCAAGAGTAGAGAATATGAAATAATATTTAGTGGAACTTGAGGCTGGTCAAGACGTTGTTGTGCACAGGGTCAGCCAAATGATCCAGAAGGTTTTGGTAGGGTCCAACTCCTGTCACAAGACCCTGGACAAAGTAACCCAAGATTGCCAACATAGCCAACCTCCCATTCTTTACTTCCTTGAGCTTCAAGTCCCTTAAGGATTTCTCATCCTTGCCAAAACCAAGAGGGTTAAAAAAGGGTCCTCCAGGGTAAGCAGGGTCTCCAGAACCTCCCAAACCTTTCTCTAGCCCCAAGAAGTACTGCTTCCCCATGGACCCAGGATTGGCCCAGTCTTGAAATCGCCTGTGCTCTGCAAATCCCATGAGAGCCATCTCAAAGACAAAGAGTGTGTAAGGGTCTGCCCAGTAATTGTACGTTCCTGCTGGTGGAATTACACCAGTTTTGAACCAAGGGAGTGCTGTTTCCTCGGGAATTAGGCCAGCCTTGCCAAGAATCTCAGGTGCTATGGCACCAACAGCACCCAACATTGCATAACGCCCATTGATGACCTCACCATATGCTAACCATCTGGGTTCAATGAACCCTCCTGGTCCTTCAGGATCTGAGAGTCCTAGAGGGTCAAATCCATAGTCACCAGGAAGGCTGCAATTTATGCCAAATAAAGTCAACTCCAGAAACTTCAACTATATCTATTACTTTACTAAGTTGCATAGGTAAATGCTAAACACAAACTATTCCTCTAGGTTCACAGCCTCGGAAAATATCAATTCAAACAATTCCAGACTCTGACATAAAATTTACCTGCCATCCAAGTAAGAAAGACTCTGTTTCGATGCAAACCACAAAGGTCTATCTGCTCCTTGCTGAAGTCAAAGACAAACCATAATAGAGAAGGCCTTTTTAATATCTGCAGTTCAAAACACACACACAAAAACACATACAGAGAGAGAAAGAGATAGAGGGAGACAGACCTTGACAGGGGGTGTAGAAGCTGCCTTAACTACAAAGGAGGCTTTTCTGGAGGACCCAATGGGGTGTTGGAGTGGTTTTCCTCCGAGAATCTGTCTGGCAGCCTGCACCGAGGAGGTGAGAGACGATGAGGATACCAGAGCTTGGGTAGCCATGCTTTTCCTCTTTTGTTGCCTCTAGTGCGAGAGAGAGAGAGAGAGAGATAGAGAGAGAGTTTTCTTCTGTTGTGAGAGTCTCACAAGGGTTGAGATGATATCTATTGCTGCCACCAATAAGCCAAGGCAGCAAGAAATGGAGAAAGCTTAGCCACTACTTGTGATTGCGGGCACATTGGCATCGAACTTGTGGACAATCAAGGGGGACGGCCCAATTTTGTGAGCTTCAGATGAGGCAGTATCTGGTTCTCCAACGAAGAGTTTACACGTGGTATTATGAATTGGATAACGGGTATGATTTTCTTCCTCTTGTAATTACGTTGCTGTTGTTAAAAGTCTCCACATCCACGTGGCCTTTTGGGAATCCTCACCATCTCATCTCATAAACAATATCTATCTAAAATGTGAAGGAGGAAAGAGAGAGAAGAAAAAAAAATTGTCTTCATTAAGATATAAGACTAAGAGATGGGTACCACTTTTAATAACTCGATGGTTTTTACTCTTTTTTCCTTTTTGAACACACACCGTCGAAGATTACATAAAAGGAAAATAAATAAATTACAAAATCTTAGGATTTAGGTACCTCTTACGAGGACCAAAGTCCACATAATTCGGGGGTCAAAAACAATGTGCTGAGTTGGTTGACTTTAACTATTCTTGGTTGAGAGAAGTCTAAGTGACCAATGGAAGCCAAAAGGAATCCTAGGGTGAGTTTAATTTATTTTATTTCGAAAATTATTACCTCTGTTCCCTTAGCTTACATTTTGTTTGTGTTAGACATTCGGGAAAATCAATTTTTTGTTTTCTTTTTATTTTTCTTTTTCTTTTTGGAAATGTCGGCTTTCAGGATTCAACTTTTATGTAAATGAGTCTTTGGAACCCTAACTGGTCCTATGAGTCTTTTAAGTTATGCTTCATGAAAACAAAGCTAAAATAGGCATACGAACAAAGAAACAAGTAGTGTAGGAATTTAAACATGCAACGCATCCTATGTGTACTTTATATCCTTCATCACAATTGTTAATCAATAATTTACCAGTGAAGTACTTGCTTATATCTAGATAGTAAAATGCCACCATTTGGTCGGAGAACCCCTCACCTTATCATAAACATAAAGACCTTAAACTACTAATCCACACAAGTATCTCTAATGCATGAGTTACATCATAAAAACCAAAAGGAAGAAAAAGAAAACAAAAAGAGAAAATAAGCCTAAACTATTACAAAAGATGCTCCCTTTAGACATTACAAGGGTCTTGAAGGAAGGTTCACTCTAAGATGTATAGGTATCATTCTCCATGCAAATGAACAGAAAGAAGTAAGTATGCATTTACTAGTAATAAATCAAGTATTATAAGCATATATCGAATGAAAAATGCATAAAAGGGCCAACATAAATGGGAAATGCGTCAGAGTTCAAATTAAATCATGTCTAACGATTAAAGGAGCCTAAAGGGCCAATTTTCTTCTTTAGAAAACATGCATATAACCCACGTACAAGGCAATAAACATGTAGTGTAGAAAATGGGGGTAAGAAAGGATGAACTGAAAATCATGTAAAATATGCTACCATGCACTTTTTGAGCGAAAGCCGCAACCTTAATGCATACTAATGCATAGATAAAAAGCACGGCATGCGATGGCAACAAAAGAAGAATGTTATAAGACCAAGAATCAGGACATGGAAGCTAGTGTAAATTTCAAAATATTAAGATAAGTAAATGTGGACTGAAATCATTCTAAATATGTAATTTTTGAGCCAAAAGGGCCAATTTTCTTCTTTAGAAAACATGCATATAACCCACGTACAAGGCAATAAACATGTAGTGTAGAAAATGGGGGTAAGAAAGGATGAACTGAAAATCATGTAAAATATGCTACCATGCACTTTTTGAGCGAAAGCCGCAACCTTAATGCATACTAATGCATAGATAAAAAGCACGGCATGCGATGGCAACAAAAGAAGAATGTTATAAGACCAAGAATCAGGACATGGAAGCTAGTGTAAATTTCAAAATATTAAGATAAGTAAATGTGGACTGAAATCATTCTAAATATGTAATTTTTGAGCCAAAAACTCAACCTTTATGCTTGCTAACTTAAAGACCAAAAGCATGTGATGTTAGGGCAGAAGGAGAATCATCTTATAACACCAAGAATCATGGCATGACAGCATGCATATAGTGCAAAATATTGTGAAAGAAAACATGAACTGAAATCATGCAAGATATGCTAGTATGAACTTTTCTAGACAAACACGCAACATTTTTTCTTGTTAACTCAAAGATAAAAGGAATAACATGTTAAGGCAGAAAGAGAAGCATATTATAGAATTTAAAACCATGGCATAGCAGAAAGCATATAGTGTAGAAAATTAAGAAAAGGAAATATTAACCGAAATGCAACATATACTAGTGCACTTTTTGAGCCAAAAACCCAACATTTATGCTCACTAAGTCAAAGATAAAAGAAAAAACATGTCAGGGCAGAAAGAGAACCATCTTATAACACCAAGAATCATGGCATGGCCAAGCATATAGTGAAAAAAATTGAGATAAAAAGCGTGCACTGAAAATCATGCCAAACATGTTATCACGCACTTTTGTTTTTAATTAACCATCATACGTACTTGAATATAAATCAATGAACCCTTTTCTCCAAGCTTTTCCCTAGCTAGAAGTCCTTGAGTATGTTGAACCCAAAGGGATGAGAAAGAGCTAAAGATGATGCTTTCCCCTCAATGTTTTTTGTTGGATCAAGGAAAGGACTCACCATCCTTTAACTTTGACCTCTATTTTTTCTTACCTTTGAAATCCCTCTTTCTACCTTACCCTTTAATACTTGACCCTCACTAGTGTTGTCCTCACTATTAGTTTTTCCTTTCTAGTCCTTGTACCTAAGGGCACCCACTAAATCCTCTAAACTAATTGTTTCTCTGTCTTGTTTTAGAATATCAACAAAAATTTTGAAGGACTTGGCAGAGAATGAAGTAATACCAATGTCATGTCTTCATCCTCAAATTTCAGCTGTTGTTGTTATAATTAAAACTCTCAAGCGTACGAATCTATTAGAGTATAAATTTAGTGGTATGCGAAATCGATCCCACTAGGATTGCCAATTGAGAGAAAATCTAATTCAGATCTAAAATAAATATTTCTAACCTAATTGCTAAAAAAAAAAAATTTTCATGAGAAAAATTTTGAGCAAAGTATGCAAAAAATTAAATAGGAATGTAATCAAAGTAAAAAAAAAATATGCTAATGTTAGGGGATCCACTCTTGGTATATCAAATAAAAATAAATTTTAACTCTTTTATTATTCAAATAGAATCCTCACATAAATGAGGTTCCATTCGAAAGATATATTAACTTAAACTCACTTTGGTTTATATATGAAGTGTATTTGCCTTTTTTTTATTTTGTTACTAATAATAAAATAACTCTTATAAAATAGATTCAAATATACACCGTACCAATCACTATATTGTCTACAATAAATCAAGAATGATTTAAATATTTATTGTGCCAATGATTGTCTACAATGTATCAAGATTCACACTTGACAAGATTAAAAATAAAAATATGTAAAAGAACAAAAACATAACAACAAATTAGTAGTAGAGTCAATAATAATAATACAAAGTAGACGGTAAAACTAGCCATTAAGAAATAAAATAATAAGAAAATAAATAATAGAGGAGCAACAAAGCTATCCTCTAAGAAAGAAAATAACAAGAAAATAAATTACAGATGAGAAAAAAATAAATAACAGATGGGAGACAAAGTCATCTTCTAAGAAAGAAAATAACAAGAAAATAAATAATAGAGGGGCAACAAAACTATCCTCTAAGAAAGAAAATAATAAGAAAATAAATAACAAAAGGGCGACAAAGTCATCCTTTAAGAAAGAAAATAACAAAAAAAAATAACAGAGGGGCAACAAAACCATCATCTAAAAAAATAACAAGAAAATAAATAACAGACGGACAATAAAATCATCCTCTAAGAAAGAAAATAACAAGAAAATAAATAAGATAAATACAACATCAAATATAAATATTGAAATTAAAAGTTAGATAAATTATTATTTTCATACCAAAAGTTTCACCCTTTCACCTTAGCATCAAGAAATTAATTCTCCATAATCAAGGTAAGAAAGCAAAATGAAACATGAAGAAACATGATAATATTATGAAAGAAAGTAAAGATACAAAATGTCTAAAGAAAGAAAAATATTACAAGCACTTAGAACTTCAACAAAAACTTTTCCAAGATCACTCTTTAGCCTTTCTTCTCCCTCACTAGCTCACAAGATGTCTCTATTTATAGACACAACAAGGGGGTAGGTGACAAAAATGGTGGGTAGAAAATTGCACTAAAGTTGACAAGTTGTGTTGCATTATGTGCACTGAAATTAATCGTGAGATTACTCATTGATATCCACCGAATCTGCTAATCCCATCAACATAAAAGTTGTAGATATTTTCATTATCTATCTATCCATATACAATTTGGATAAATTGGATATGTAATTTGTAAATTACGACCAAAATATTATAGCAAGTTCAAGCTAGACTACAATAGCAAACATTGTCTTTTATATCCCAATTTTAGCCCTTTTAATGTCCTAATTTGCTGACCACTTGAACATAAACATTGTAGAAAATTGTGTCAAATACTCACTCACCAAATTTCGTATCTATTGAATATATATTTTCAGAAATAAGACTCAAATACTATAGTAAGGTTAGGCTGAACTACAATAATAAACATATTCTTTTCTAACCAAACTTTTTGCCTTTTTGGATGTCCTAATTTGTTGACTACATAAACATGAAAATTGTATGAAATTGTTTCAACTATTCATCCACCAAATTTCATATGTATTGTATACATATTTTTTGATATACAATCAAAATACTGTAGTAAGATCAAGTTGAAAAGCAAGCAGCAAACATATTTTTAACATTGGGTATTCTATCTTGAATCTTTATGTTTCAATTCTTTTAGAAATGTGGTCATAAATCAAGATTGCATTGATGCATATATCAATTATGATGTAAACCCCTGATATGAACCTCACCAAGAGCTGTGAGACCCAGAATCAATATGGGATCTGATTGGAAGGATCGTGTTCTAATCATATTTATAAATAAATAAACTAAACATAAATGACCTTGACCCGTTATCTATAAAGAGATAAGAATCAAAAGTATAAGAAAATATTGAAGACGTCACACTCAAGAAAAGAGAATAAGATTGTGAGTGATAAGTCTTGCTTGACTGCCACAAGAAAAATCTTGATAAGTTCAGAAAAGTTCTCTGAAGAACCAAAGAGAAAACACTCTCAATATTATAAATGATAATCTCTATTATTTATGAGCATACATGCCTAGTTATAGGCCAATAACCTAAATTAACAAGGAAAACTACATAGAAAACTCCTATAGGACAAGGAAAATTAGAAATAAGAAACTCTTCTAGAAACTATCAAATAGGAAACTTTCATAGTTAAATAAACAAAACATTAAAAGTAAATAAATTAGAAAAAAATGTAGCTTAAATTAGGCCATTAAATAAATCCATTATTTTGAGTCTATATTCAGTTTTTAGCCTTCTATCTTCTTGCACTTTAGGTCCATATTCAGATTGGTTGGTATTGACCCATATTTAAGTGGGTTTTAATGACATGGACTAGTTTTGGGCTCTTCTTTTGTAGTAATGCATGTATCTCTTTCATGGGCCTCTAAAATTAAACCATTAAGTTCTTCTTTGAATCTTTTAGCCTAAACTCTTCTAATAGATCCAAGTGGAACTTGAAGATGGCCTACACTCCAGTTTCATTCGTTAGCCGTGCTCACATCACATTAGGATGCGTTTCAAGAGTCAAAAAGATAATGCTCCTTACTCAGCCATCTTCAATGAATTTATTTTATCTGCTTGATTTATAGACATTATTCTCAATGAATCACAATTTAGTTTTGATTCTTCCAATTGAGTCTATTTTTTATTCTTCTCTTCATTTGTGAAAGATGCACAAAATTAAAGATAAGTATAAAAAATAAATGCTTAAATATGACCCAAAAAATAATATGAAAGTGTCTAATTTATGGTTATAAAACTCACTCATCACCAACCTTACATTTTCTAAGTTTAATACCAATTTGTTAAATTCGTCTACGTGGCTCAGAATGCCTTTATCTTCTATTATCTTGAAGGTGAAGAACCTAGCCTTTAAATGCAGCCTATTGGACATAATTTTAGTCATATAAAGAGACTCTGACCTTAACCAAATCTTGGCTACTGATTTCATCTTGGAGACTTCTCTTAGTACATTGTCACCAAGGCTTAAGATGAATGTGTTGTAGGCTTTCTTAAGAACTTCCTCCTCTTTCTCCATTGACCAATTATATAAAAGCTTTGATGCACCCCTAAAGGCCTTTGCCAATCCTTTGTTTTCTAAGTATGTCAATGTCTTCATCTTCCATAAAGAGAAGTCATTGGTGCCGTCAAAATTTTCTATCTCAATCTTAAAGGTGGCTACTATGGCAATTGAATTCTTGGTAGAATCTTAGACACTGCTAGAGCTATAATTAGAATTGGTGCTTGATAGCCTTCTTGCAAGAATCTTTCACATTAATCTCACAAAAATCGAGACACAATGGCTCTTATACTACTTTATGATATGTAACACTCAATGAATGTGTAACCAACTAGCTAGATAACAAGAATTCAAAAACTAGAAAATAAGGAATAAAAGTTATAGACTGCGAATTAACTTGGTTAAGAATCTTAATGTGAGATTCCTACATCTAGCATTAACTTCCACTATAAATCAATTGAACTACAAGCACTCTTAAGCCTTGTTAGAATACAAACTCTCTAAGAATACTCGAGAATTTTTTCCTTCATATTCTAGCTTACTAATTCTAATTCACTCAAGTCACTTTCTCAATTACATAATTATGCCACCTAACAATAAAAAATACTTATGTATAAGGCCATTAGCAACTAGCTACACCTCACATGACTCGATTAGTATAACCTCACGTGCCCTCACTTAATTAGACATAATCCTATTATGCAAGTCTTATATCAACTCCCTACAGCCTTGATTCTAACCTAGCATTGAAATTACTGCATATACAACTACTTGTAGCCTTGTGTTGCCCTACTATAGCCACATTTCCCAAGTCACTAGCTCACTTGCACTTCTTTTGAGTAAACTTAGATGCATACTTCATAGGATAGATATGGGTGGTTAATTTTTTAGTAATGATAACTACTCAATTTAGGGTAATTTAACCTATGGTTTCATACATTACTACTGCCTAGTGTGGACTTGATAAGGGCTTTTTGACTGATTTAGGTTTAGTAATGGTAAGGAGTGATTGAGGTTACAGAGCACTTAATTTGGACTTTGTTTGCATTGGATGAAAAATTAGATGAATTTGAGGGTATAGAGGAGTTTACTATAGTTGTTTTAGATATAGTTTACATTGAATGGAGAGAAAAAGCAATATTCGATATAGATATTGTTGTAGCTATAGGTGGGAAAGTGTTTAGGATAGTGTTAAGTAGCTGTAGAGATAGGTGGGATAGTGTTTGGAATAGGTGAGACAATGTTAAGGACTAAGGGTATACTAGCAGATAATGATTCATTATAGGCAGTAAGTAAAGGAGGCACAGGTGTAATAGAGACTTTAAATGGAAAATCTCTCTCATTAAATGCCACATGTCTGGAAACAAAAATTTTACCACTAGGATTGAGACATATGAACCCTTTGTTGTTGATTGAACAATCGATATAAGTACACTTTTTGGATTTGAACATAAATTTATTCTTTTGAAATGGTTTGAGTAAAGAAAGGATTTGAACATAAATTTATTCTTTTGAAATGGTTTGAGTAAAGAAAAGTAGGCACACCTAAACACCTTGAATAATGAGTAATTAGGGTTGTTTTTTTGTAAATAATCTCAAATGGGTATTTATGTTGCAAAAGAGGAATGGGAAGTCTTTTATTATAAAGTAGGTTGTGATAAAGCTATTTTCCCAGTACTATAGAGGCATGGTAGTTGTAGCAAGTAGGATAAGCCATATCTTAGTAAATATGTCTAAGCTTATTCTCAAAGACTCCATTTTTAAAAAAATGTGTAAGGGTATGTAGTTTTGTGTAGGATCCCATTTTGGATTAAAATTGTTTAAGTGTTATAAATTCTCTTTCTCCATCAATTTAGAGTTGTTTAATTGGAAAATCAAGTCATAACTCAATCATTTCCTTGAATATGATGAAAACAGTAAGTAATTTTGACTTGTTATGCAAAAATTAAATATAGGTGTATCTAGAAAAGGCATCCATGAAGGTTAGATAGTATCTATAGCCATTAGGAAAAGCTACTATAGAAAGGCCTCAACTATCAGCAAAAATCAATTTTAAAGGAGTGTTATATTTAGTGCAAGAATGAGAGGATAACAGTTTTTAGCCTTTCCAAAGACATTAGTTATCAAAAAAATCATAGGCCATTTTATTCACTATAGGAATATTACACTTTGTTAAAACCTTGTTTATAATGGACAATGAGTAGCAACCTAAATGATTATGCCACTAAAAGAACTCTTTTGATAATTCAGTGAAAGCAGTGTGCTCCAAATAAGAGGATTTAGCCTGCAACTACAAATTTTGAATGCGTATAATCTATTAGGCTGCACCATCCTTTGTAGTAGAACCTCCTAAATATCTTAGGATTTGATAACATAATGTTGAAGATGAAATTCAAAATACATTTTTCTTATCCTTTGCAAACCGAGACACTAACTAAGTTCTTATGCATTATATTGCTAAGAAAAAGTGTAGAAGAGTCAGATTGAGATGGAAAATAAGAGTGACTAGTGTGTTGATCAACAAAGCTAATCTATCACCAACAAACACTCTTTTATTACCCAGATAACCAAACCTTACTAACATGCTATTAGCATAAAGAGTGATATGGATAAAGGCACAAGAATATAGGTATCAGTTTGAGTTATCCATGGTGGATGGAGTAGCTATCATGACATATTTTGACTATAAGAGAAATAAGATCCAGAGTTTTAAGTAACCCTAAAATTTGTAGGGAAATGGTAACACTACTAAGCTAAGTGGCCAATTTTGCCTTACGATAAGCATAGAGGCTTTGTGGACCAAGAATTTCAGCCAAAGCTTCCTCTACCACAATTACCTATATAAGGAAAGAATTGAGATGTGTAACAACTCCATTTATGTAAATGTAACAATTTTTTTTTATATATTTGTAAAATTCCATGAAGTTATTACTACTTTAATTCTAACCACTTAACTCGTAATAATAATCATTTTAACCAAGCATAATTGTTATTAACAGTGATACAATACTGAGTTTTCATACACACCATTATTTTACAAATTACACACCATTATTTTACAAACATTTGTACAAAGATACATATTATCTCTAATCATCTATGTCGACTACTTCTGGAGACACTGGTGCGGGTGGCACCTCCATCGGAATCTCAGTCACATCTACTACAGATACATCTGATATAACTAGTAGTTGCCCAAGGTAGGGCACCGCAATCCAACGTACAGAAATAATAAGTGTCATTGAGAAAATCTGCATAATTATTCTTCTAAACGTGATATGGAAATATAGTGATAATTAAATCCCAGTAAGTTCAACAATAAATCATCATCAATATAGCTCATCACGTTATGTTCAGCTGTATAAACTACATAAAATATCTTTGGTCACGTGAATGCATTATATCTATGCACATAAGAATCATACAGTAATGATATGTATGACAGGATTAACTATTTTCAGAATATCATATGATGGCTATCATCTTATTCTCATTTCAAGCTACCCCGGTCAGGGTGAGTATCATCTACTCTCCGGTACGGGCTTTTCTCGCTCCGTCCGACATGGCACACTTTCTCTTTCTTTTCTCATAATCATAATCATAACCGTTGGTAGGGCGTCCCCTACTAGTGCATCACACGGATTGCCATGTGACTGTGCTTATTTCTTTTCTTTTTACAATGAAAGCCAAAAATATGCTTTCAATAACAAGTATGTTCATCAAAATATAACTATTACCAAAAATCATTGGTAATCATACCATGAACATAACCGTTTCAAATATCACTTTATAAAATATTTCCATGTCAAAATTTTACACTTAAGATGGTAAGAAGTTCATACAATGGCAATGGCTATGACATATACTAGTCATTTATTATTTTCATTTATAAGATTCGTCTTCTTTTTTAAACATTAATTTCATCTCTTCATTTTCTTTATGCTTGGCTTTTAGTCATTTTCTTCTTATTTATATCATTTCTAACACATGTTCTTACAAATTTATAGAGCATTTTTCTCCAATTTGATTTCTACTATTACCCTATAGTTAAAGAGGTTCATCTAGGGTAGAAAAATGTTGAAAATAGGCTTCACCAGCTTCCAACACGGTCTGGCCATATTCCAGGACACGGCCATGCTTTAAAAATACTTCAAATGTACTCAAAAACATCCCCAAACACGGCTAAACCGTGCTTGAAGCACCTAGAACACGGCCTGATCGTGTTCTGTGACCTTTGCTCACTAATTAGCGCATAACTCTCTCATTTTAACTCCGATTAAGGTGATCTTGGTGTCTATGGACAGCTAAGACAATTATCTAAAAATAGAATTTATGTTAACCATTTATTTTATTTCCTTACCGATTCTTCCCATAATTTTAAAAACAGAAGCTTAAAGTTTTACCAACCACAGCCATACCTATGCAGAACTATCTAAACCAGCCTAAGTATTCAAACATACATCACATGCAAGATCAATATGTAACATGATAAAGCAACATCCATAACCAATCATCAAAGTTCTAAGATCAAATTCCCATATAGATGTTACAAATTTCAAAACTTTTCTTCGAAAAGAAATATTGTTAAACTTACCTAAGAATCTCCCTAGCTCACTTAGTGAATTGATTTTCTTGTTTCCTTTTGAAAGAAGTAGCAAGATTCCTCCCTTCTCTTAGCTTCTCTAGCAGCTTAGGTAAGAGAAGGAGGGTGAGTTTTTTGAACCTCAAGGATGAAGAAGAAAAATGGATTCAAGTGGAGATTAAGGTAACTTACCTTGAGTACTTAGTCTTCTAAACTTCTCCTTCTTCTTCCTTCCTTTCTTCTCCTCTCTTTCTCTCCTTTCCTCATTCTAACTTGCTTCTATTTCTCTCTCTTCCTCACTTGGACGAAATTAAAATGTTGTAGGGGTGGTTTTTGCTTAAATAGACCACCAAATAATACACCTTTCATGATCATAGGTCTATCTTATCACAATTAGGATACACTTTGTTGAATTTTTGGAAAACAAACAACTTATGTTCTTGTCTTCCTCTTCCTTAGTCAAGATATGCATAGGAAAAGGAGATTTGTATTTTAAAAATTATGATGATATGTTCTTAAGATAAGGGACAAGGTCCCTTTGATTTATGGATTCATTTCCATTTTCTTTTGTCTTAAACAAGTATGATAGGTTTGCCTTTTTAGGTGACAAATTTCTAGCCCTTGAATCTCCATTATTTGGTTGATATTATTTGTGTGGGATAGGAATGTTTTGTCCTAATTCCATGTATTATCATACCACTTGCTAAAATTATGAGTGTAGGATATAGATGTTTTTGTTCTAAAGGCTTGTATTATCATGCCACTTGCCAAAATTATGAATGTAGAATCACACCACTTGCTAAATTTTTGTCTTAATGCCATGTAACCTAATCTTTATTATTATTACATTATTATATCATCACCTAATTTATTTTATTTTATTTTTTCTCTTGGATTTGGGCTTATTCCTACCCATTTTCTTTGCTTTGGATAAAATTCTACCTTTCTTGGAGGGCTTGGTCACATTTTCATAATTTTTGGGCTATTGGTCCAATTACTATATCCTAGTCCAACTCTATGTTTTATTTCTTGCTTAGGTTATCCAATGGGCTTGCTAGAAACTTATGTGAAGTGGAAAAACTCTATATGAAGTGTCCATAGGTAAAAGCCCAATGTATGGGTAAAGATTTTAAATTTAGTAACTCTAGTTCTTGAATTAGGAAAAATTACCCTAATCCAATGTTCTTGAAATTTTAAGACCTTTACTTGTTTCTAAAAATTTACCTTCCTTATCCAAGAATTTTGCATCTCTTTAGTATGTTATTTCTAATTTTTTTCCTATTAGGTTTTTCCTCTTTATTTGTTCTCTTAATGTTAGAAACATTTTCTATGCATATACATAAGGTGAAGAATTTCTAAGGATTATATTTCCTTAGATATCTAAAATATTGTCTAATAAATTTCATTTCCTTAATTAAATATTTATGTACTTTTATCAATAAAAGAAATGAAATTAGGGATGTTACAAGATGAACCTCTATTAAGAGCAAAATAATCCCTCTTAGAATTAGGATTTAAACCCTCTCTAAGAAAACTACCTTTTCTATTAAAACTAAAACTAAAACTTTCAAAATTCTAACTTAAACTCACTTAAGCCATATGAGCATTTACAGATTCTAGTTCTTTCTTTTCTGCATCAATTCTTAATTCTTGGAACAATAACAATAATTTTATCTCATCTATTGAATAAGGGTCTAATTGAGATGTTACAACAGTAATAAAAGTTCCAAATTCATATCCTAATCCTCCAAGAATGGACTCAATTTTCTAATTTTCTCTTATTGGTTCTCCCACTAAACTAAGAGAGTCAAATATCTTTGTAATATTTAGCACATATTTAAACATCAATGAACTACCTTTATTGATTGTTCATAATTACAACCTCAATTGGGTTACCTAGGCATGGGTTCTTGAAGAAAAGAAAATGGCTAATTTGGATCAAATTTGGTAGGAACTTACACACTCAACTATTCGAGTCAAAATAGCTTTAGTCATACTGAAAGCAGTTAAGCCATCAACAATTTATCTTTTTTTCTTTAGTTAAGAAACACAACATTCATCCTGCCATGATCAACATCTTCTTGGGTCTTGAATTGCAGTGGAACTGCATCGAGATCTTTAAAAAACTTTTGTAAATCATGGCCATACACCAATTCTAAGACTTGCTTACTCTAAACCAATAAAATTTTCTTGTCTAGTTTAATTGAAAAGGAATAAGAGAAAGCTACTAGTTCTTTCTTTTGGACAATGTTCTCTGTTTGAGAAAGCAGCTTTGATACCATGTTAGTTTTCCATAGTATGCAAAATTTAAACTAGAGAAGATAAAAGATAGAATGAGAGAAGAGATAAAAGAGTATTCTGTAATTCAATGAATGTTGAAGAGTGATATAGCTACTGCTCTTATATAGAAATCAATATATTATTATTATTACTAACTAATAATGCAACCACTAACAACTTATAACTCAACTATACACAAATATTACATACAATAATTAAATAACTAGCCTTATCTCCTACATGCAGTTGTTTGTTAATTTTACAATTACATTAGTACATGTATAAAAACTTGGAGACCATATATTAAAATAAGTTACAAGTTTTAAATATTTTGAGTCCATTGTAACATCCTAAGTCTCTAATAAAGTTAAATAAATCTAAGAATAAGTAAAAAATACATATGAAAAATAATTAAAATGCTTAGTTATGTGACAATAAGGTATTTATAAAATATGTGACATATAGTTAATCATGAATCATATAAATAAAATTCTTAGGAGCATAATGGATAGGGAGAAGATACAAATACATTTTTAAGACACTACTAATCTAGGATTAGTAGTAAATTAAGGCAATATAAAATAACTAAGGAGCTGCCAAGTAGCACCACAAAATTTTAGCCACATAGTATGCCACATTGGCCACAAAATTGCAGCTACCTTGCACCTACCAAAGTATGCCACATTGCCCACAAAGTTGCAGCCACATAGCATGCCATATTGGTCAAAAAATTACAGCCAACTTGCACCTACCAAAGCATGCCACATTGCCCTTGCACCTACCAAAGCATGCCATATTGCCCACAAAGTTGCAGCCACATAGCATGCCACATTACCTATAAAATTGCAGCCACCTTGCACCTACCAAAGCATGCTATATAGCCACAAAAATTTTAACCAAAATCAGCCAAAAAATTGCCACCTTTCAGCAAGGAAATCCTGCACATAGCCACAGAATTTTCAAACACATTTTAGCCAAGAATCTGCCACCCACTACAGCCATGATTTTGCCCACAATCAGAAAAGATAATACAAAATTTGCTGCCCCATTCCATGCCTCTGCAGTCTCATGGTCTCCCTGCAGAAATCACAAGGGAATCCTTACAAAACACAAGGGAATCCTTGCAAAACACAGCCTTCATTTTCCTCTTGAGTGATGGAAACCAGTGGCCAGCACTAGGTATTATTTTGGACAGCAAATTTAAATCACCCATTCCTCATGCAATCAGTATCCAAGAGGGAGAGAAGACAGCCAAAAAACTTAGAGCTAAAGGGGGAGAGCAACTAGAAAGACGTAGATAAGTTGAAAGAGAAACCAAGATGAGAAGCAAGCTAAAATTTGAGAGCCATAGGAGTATCTCTACACAAGGTGAGTTTCCTCTCTTGAAGAAAATTGGTTTGTAGTAAGTTGAGCTCATTTTGGGTTCTGCATGGGTGATTCTTGAGCATGAGATGGAAGAGGTTAAAGTTGAAAAAATGGAACTCTAGTGTTAAGAAAAAATATTTGTCATCTAATTAAAAAACATGGTGATGCACCACACATTATGCACTATGAAGATATTGTTCCTGCACCTAAACTTTTTAGGCCCTGTGTTCTTGAACTATTTGATTGGGTAAATGGCCTTTAAATTCTCTAATATTTGGTAAGAAAAGTCTTGAAATATTGATAATCAATTATAAAATTTTTTTGTGATTTTTGAGAACCTAAAAATAGGTCATTTATAATCAAAATAGTGCTGAGAAAAATCTATTGGACAGCTTAGGCTGTTGATGGAAATACTAAATATTGAAGAGGTTAGATGTTGAATTTTTGTATGAAAATTTTATGACATGATACAGGGACCCTAATTAAGGACCCCACGAAATTTTAGAGAATTTTGGGCAGGTTAAATCATATAATAAAATATAGAAATTTGGTAGGACAGGAAGTGAGTCAGAACTGACTAGAGCTAGGGATAGCCATAAAAAAGTGTATTATTTGAGAGGACAAATAAATTAGTTTTTACTTGAAATTTTTATGGTGTTTATATAACATATCTAGGATGCTACATATCAAATATCACAAATTTTGAAGAAGTTTTAACCATCCAAAAGAATGAAAAACATAATAGAAATGGAACCGAAACCAATCTGCACTATTCTGGGATATGGAGATACTTATTAGGGTGAATGAAATAGTTAAGTGTTGAGAGATCCACAAAATGAAATAGACATGTAGAGGAACCTCCATGGAAAATTTAAAATTTTTATAGGACTTTTGTCATATTTAATAATAACTCTAAATCTGAGCAGAATTATAGTTTTGTTTTGGGGAGCAGAAGCTCTTAAACTAGAGATTTATGATTTTAGGTGCTAATATGCATGCATTAACAAAAAACTCTTATATATTTTAGTTTGAGTAGCTAGTTGTAATATTGGTAGCCTTAGAAAGGAAGTTATTGTGCAGGAATTGAGGCAGCTAGCTTTTCCTTAAAACACTCTTTATGTTTATGAACTTAAATTTATTAATTTTACTGGTTGCCTTACTTTTATGCTATAATGAATGATGGTCTAAAGATATTTTATATATGCATTCTTAAGAATTAAGGGGTGCCCAAGGTGTACCAAGTAAGCCCTATTTTCCCCATATATTGGCCAATAAAAAGAGATGTATAACCCTTTTGCATGTATGGAGACTGCATTGGGTAAGTAAACCAAAATGTTATGGGTCCCTAGTGTGACCAAGATGATGTATGTATGTATGGTCAGTGCTTATGTTTCAGTGAAATAAATTGAGATGTTTTAAGGAATGGAATGTATACTATTTTTCTGAAAAATTTACTAGCTATTGAGATTGTCATCTTACCTTTTTATGTCCACATAATCACATTCTAGGTACTCTAGCAAAAGGCGAACAACAGAGGTCTCAAGGTTGACTCATCGAAATATGGATTATATATTTTCTTATTGTGTAATATATGTGGGATGGCTTAGTTAAGTGCCAAGTCCCTTTTAGACAGCTCGTAATATGATGTAAAATAAGTTATGGACTGTACACTTTTCTTTATGGCGTGAGAGCCTTTTTATTATAACTAATGCATATCACGCCTAATTAGTTGCTTATAAGGAAATGAAATTTAAAAATGCTTGGAATAGCCTGAAGCACTTGTATGCTTATCCAAGATAACTAACAATATAAGTGAATAGGTGAATTTACGGGTTAGGTAGACATTGCTAGAAATTTACAGATAAGAAAAAAAAAGATAAAATATATAATACTAAAAGGTTTAAGGAGAATATTCTATGATGTGGATGTATGAAATAAGATGTTAGTAAGTAGGTGTTGACATCCATTATACAAAATGATAGCAAAGTAAAGGAGAATGTAAACCATAAGATTCGAGTGTGATGGATGAAATGGAGAAAAATTTTGAGTATCATTTCTGATAGAAAAGTGCTGCTCAAAGTTAAAGAAAAATTTTACTGTACAGCTATTAGACCTACTATATTGTATGATACTGAATGTTAGGTGGTTAAAGACAACATGAAGATAAACTCAATGTTGCAGAGATGAGAATGTTGCGCTAGATGTGTGGACACACCAAAAGAGCTATGATTAGAAATAAGTGCATTAGAAAAAAAGTCGAGGTAGCACCTATTGTAGAGAAGATGGTAGAATCTCGCTTAAGGTGGTTTGAACATATATGGAGAAAACCTACAGAAGCTCTATTGAGAAGAATAGATCAGATGGAGAATATTCCAATAGTTAGAGATAGAGAGAGGTTAAAGAACATAATAGGTAAAACTATTAAGAAGGATTTAATGGTTAATAATCTATCTATTGATCGTATTTATAATAGGCCACTATGATATCGTTTGATCTATATAGCCGACCCCACCTAGTGAAAAAAGACTTTGTTATTGTTGTTGTTGTATAAGTGCACATATTGAGAATACAATATAACGGCTTGAGTAAGATCATATTCTATAGAGAATCTTACCTAAGTTAATTACCAAATTATAACCCCCAATTTTATCCAACAAATCGCAGTTTGTCAAGATAAAATAAGTAGTTAAAGAAAATAAAACTATCATAATTAACTAGAATTCAATTTTTAAGAAGGTTTAGGTATTCAACTTCACTCTATTACATCATTTGATTTTTTACCCCTTTCTTTAATTGATAATTGATCATAACTTCATAAATCACTTATTCAAGCACTTAATTATTTATAAATCCTTCTTAAAATAAATAAAAGTAATTATTCCCCATATATATACGTGAGTAATTGAGCAATAATACAAAGATTAAGCATAGGCTTAATTAAGTCATGCAAATCAATTAGCTTAAGAATAACAAATTGAACCCTAATAATCTAATTGATGATCAAGCAATTAGAAGCATTAAACTCAAAATTTAATAAATAATTTAAATGATGTCTTTCATAGATAAGAAAATAATTTAAACCAAACTATATAATAGAGATTCCCTAAACATTTAGAATAAATAAACTACTCCATATAGTTCATCATAGACATATCAATATCATAAGGAAAGAACATAATCAAAGATAAAAAAGAGTAGAAAAGAGAGAGAAGAGAATTTCACAATTCTCTTAAACCATAACGAGCTCCTCATTCTTGATCATGAATTCTCCTTGTTCTTATGTCATTTTCTCTTAAAGTTGATCCCGACAGAAAGTGCTTCTACATCTTTAAAAAGCGCTTGGCATCCAATTTTATAGTTTTGAGGCAAAAAAGACTAATTTCAATAAAATCAAGACATTTGCATACTCATAGAATTCTCATACTATGGGTAACATATCTATATTAGGCTAGGAATAAAATTGTCACCACTCCCTTCTTTCCATTTGGTCATGGATCTCTTAGAAGTGGCCCAACCCTCGGTAAAACCTTTTTTTGGCACTAGGGACTTGTAAGTCACAGTAATTGGTATGATGTCATAGGCACCCAAAAATAAATCTTACGCTTAAAAAAATCTAGTAGTAAGAGTAAGGTTCAAACTCACAGAGACTATGTAACTTACCTTTATACTTTTGTGAATAGAAAATAGGGGTTTAAATTAACAAAAACAAAATAAAGAAACAACTAAGAAACAATAGCAAAAAAGAGAGTTAATCAAATAATAAAACATTGGCTAGAATCACCTTCCACTATTAAATTTATACCATTGATTATTGATCTATATATTTCAATTCACATTCAAATATTTACCATTGGAACTAAATTCGTATCCCTCCTTAGTTTTAGTTAATTAGAATACAAGTGACCTAATTAACCGTAATTGTTAAACAACCTCATGCAAGAATCTAAGATTTAATCTAGCAATTGCATAAAGAATTAGAGGAATCAATAAATATAAACAACACAAACACAAGAGGTCACATTTAATCTAGTCAATTATTCTTCCTAGAGTTAATAATTCCTTATGCAACAAATCATTAACCTAGTTGCTTCGCAAATTAAAAAGAACAAAAAATTTCAAATTTGATATGTAACTTATCAATAGATTAAAACAATCAATAACTAATGGATCATTTCTAGTAATCAATTGAGAGAATCTTGAGATGAAGAACAAAATAAGAATTGATACTCAATTATAAATTGAAGAATTAAAACACAAATATGATTTCATAGTGTCACGGCCCCAAATGATAGAACACATGACCGGCACGGTATAAGGGTTTCCCCCTAACCGTAAGCCTAACACATAGCATGCACAAATATCCAGCACACAATCCAGAATACATAATAAATATAACTGGCCACATACGCCACATCCAATATAAGAAAATACTGTATATATATATATCTCATGAATCCAACATCCTTGATTCAACTTGACCTATGGCCTCATAGTACAAACATTGTTGTAAAACTTAAAACCATTTTTCAAACAACACAAGAAGCGAGGATCCTGCCTATATGTTCATGGAGATACACTAGACATAAATTTAAACTATACAACCAATACAATGGAGTCTTGCCCAAACTGGGGCTCACCAATGCTATATTTAGCCTCCTATGGAGCTGTAGCTGGATCAGTGTTTCTTTGACTATCTATGGGGAGAAAACAGAAGAGGGGTGAGATTACCACATCTTAGTGAATGGATAAATCATACTATAACAGAAACAGGGCAAACCAAGCACGAGTGTTTCACAATGAGTTTAATAATTGAAACATTAAGCATTTAACCATAATTTATTATAAAAAAAACTAAACAATTCAAATGGATGTTCAAAAGATAAAACAAGATTAACTAAGTAACCATAAAGCAAATCAATTATGCATGGTAAGTAAGAAATGAAGATATTTATGCAATAACAATGATGAATGAGGTATTTTAGAAATATTTAATCTTTAAGAAAAATGCACTAGTTTATTGGAGGTTTTTCCTAACAGATCTATCATCTTCCCCAAGCACATAGCAATGGGTATGGCAATCACTGTAGGCGTAGACATAAGTCCACCCTAAATTTTCCCCAAGCACATAGCAATGGGTATGCAATCACTGTAGGCGTAGACATAAGTCCACCCTAAATTTTGTGTCTTAGGCAGTCATATGCCCGTCACAATATCCTAGGCCAAAGCTTTAACATGATCATGGTGCACCAGGGCTAGCACTACCTGCGGCTAGCTAACAGTGATCTAAAAGGGTCCCTCCAATAGAAAACATTTGAAATATGCTATTCAAAGAGTTTAAAGTAAAACATTTCAATAACTTTACAATAAAGCTATAATTCTCCATCTAGCTCTTTTCATGCATAAAATTTCGTTCTAAAATATATCTCATCCATGAATTCCCATGGAGACCTTTACAATCATAAATTTTCCCTTATAAACATAGATCGTCCGTAGACGTCACATAGATGCTCATCATGCATCAAATCATTTCATGGCTAACTTAGTTCATTTCTATGACTAAGTTCGCATTTCTATAAATCTAGCTCAAATGGAGAATTATCAGCCTAGATGCTTGCCCTACATACCTAGGGTTCAACTAGGATTGAAATTTACAATTTCTAACATGGTTGGAACATATTAGTTTTCAAAGCAGTAAAACAATTTAGCATACATTCCAACTAGTTAAAATCATACGAGAGAGAAAATAAAACATGCGCTATAGTATGAAAAACCCACTCACCTTACTAGGAGTCCAACAACGAGAATTTCACCTCGTGATGGCTCAACAACCTAGAAAACATAGACATAACATGGAAATTAGAAAACTCTAAAAGTCACTATTCACGTCGAAAAATACTATTCACTCGCCGGAACACTATTCATGCCGAAACCTAAAAACCCTATATTCTAGTATAGAAACTAATTCTAAGACTATCTATGGAAAGAAATTCGGTAAAACGAAGCCTAAAACGCGATAAAACGGAGCTCTTCTTCCCACGAGTCCAACGATACCTTACTTGCTCAAATCGGACGTCCGGATGATGAGATATCTTAGAGAGAAATTTGAGGAAAATTTTAGAGAGAGAGAGTTAGGGTTCAGATGAAAGAGAAATGAAGAAAAAGGGGAGGGTCCGCAAAAAAAAGCTATCAGACGAATCTCGCCGCCGGCGAACTCATTCTCGCCGCGGCGAGCCGCGATTTTCGCCGCGGCCAGATTCGAAACCAGAAAACTCATGCTCTCGGGAAAAATACCGCATCATTCTCACCGCGGCGAACTCCATTTCACCGATTTTGACAAAATGTCCAACATGAAAGTTGTAGCCCTTTCTCTTAGTTTGCATAGCCACTTGAATCACCTAATGTGGAGTTCATATGAAGGAGTTAAGCATAAAATAGGGAGCAAAGGTCCAGACCACACTACACTTCGGTTTTTGCCTCGTCTCACTATGATATTCACAGAATTTTCAAAAGTTTCCAACATCAAAGTTGTAGATATATGTCTTATCTTTCATTAGAAATTGGAATTACTTAATTTAGATTTCATATGAGAGAGTTATGATTATATGAGTGACGAAAGTTCAGAAGAAAAGGTCAAAAACGCTCTAAAATTTTACATTGTTCTCAACTTTCTTTGTTTTAAATGATTTATACTTAACCTTCAAAGGTTTTATTAGTTGAGGGTTATTACATTCTCCCCTCCTTATAAAAATTCAGTCCCCGAATTTTACAAGAACCAACAACATAAAAACATAAAACTACTCTTGGAACAGCTGTGGATACTTCTCTCTCATGACGTCCTCTACTTCCCACGTAGCTTCCTCTTTGGAATGATTCTGCCAGATCACCTTCACTGTAGGGATATCCTTAGACCTCAACTTTTTCACTTGTCTATCAACAATGGCCACGGGTTTCTCTTCGTAGGCCAACTTGTCATCCAAAAGGATTTCCTGCGGTTGAATCACATGAGATGGGTCGGGTAGATACTTCCTCAACATCGAGACATGGAAGACTGGATGCACTTCACTCAATCCAGGTGGTAGGGCTAGGCGGTATGCCACTGCTCCTACCCTATCCAGAACTTCAAAAGGTCCAATATACCTCGGGCTTAACTTCCCTTTCTTACCAAACCGCATTATTCCCTTCATGGGTGAAACTCTGAAGAACACGTGATCGCCTAGAGAAAACTCCAACTCCCGACGCCTATGGTCCACATAAGACTTCTGATGACTTTGTGCAGTTAAAAGCCGTTCCCTTATCAACTTAACCTTCTCTATGGCATCTTGCACCAAGTCTGGCCCTAGCAGCTTGGCTTCTCCAACTTCAAACCATCCAACGGGAGATTAGCATCTTCTCTCTCCCATAAAGAGCTTCAAAAGGTGCCATCTGAATACTGGCTTGATAACTGTTGTTGTATGCAAACTCAGCTAATGGCAGGTATCCTTCCCAACTGCCACCAAAATCCAATATACATGCTCTAAGCATATCCTCCAGAATCTGAATCATGCGTTCTGACTGGCCATCTGTTTGGGGATAAAAAGCGGTGCTTAGATCCAACCTCGTTCCCAAAGCTTCTTGAAAAGCTTTCCAAAACCTTGCTGTAAACTGTGGACCTCGATCAGATATGATGAATACAGGGACTCCATGCAATCTGATGATCTCACTCAGATACAGGCTTGCATACTGAGCCACATTAAAGGTAGTCTTCACTGGTTAGAAGTGGGATGACTTGGTCATTCGATCCACTATCACCCATACTGAGTCATAACCCTTAGGGGTCCTCGGTAACCCTGTAACGAAGTCCATAGTAATCCTTTCCCACTTCCACTCCGGTATCTCAATCTGCTGGTGCAAACCGGCAGGCTTCTGGTGTTCAGCTTTCACTTGCTGACAAACCAAGCATTGAGCCACAAAGTTTGCTACATCCTTCTTCATCCCATTCCACCAATACAAGTCCTTGAGGTCACTGTACATCTTATTTGTTCCTGGGTGGATAGTATAGGCTGATTGATGTGCCTCCTCCAAAATCTGCTTCCTCAAGCTATCCACATCGGGTACACACAAGCGTTTCCCACATCTTAACACTCCTTCAGCATCCACGCTGAATTCAGAAGTCTGATTATTCCTAGCTTCATCCTTGAGCTTGGACAGCTTAACATCCTTGTCCTGATCTGCCTTAATCTGCTCAACCAGTGGAGAGTGTAGTTGCATGTGGGCTAACAACACCCCTGGCTCCTTCACTTCAAAGCGTATCCCCTCACCTTCTAGCCGATGAATATCCCTTACCAACGGCCTTCGGAGTAGGGTGATATGGGCTAGACTTCCCATTGACTTTCTGCTCAAAACATCTGCTACCACATTGGCCTTGCCTGGATGGTACAAGATAGTGCAGTCATAGTCGTTCACCAACTCCATCCACCTCCTCTGTCTCAAGTTTAGATCCCTTTGGTGAAAGATGTACTTGAGACTCTTGTGGTCCGTGTAAATCTCACAAGGTTCACCATAGAGATAGTGCCTCCAAATCTTCAAGGCAAAGACCACTGCCGCCATCTCCAGATCATGTGTAGGATAGTTCTGTTCGTGCTTCCTGAGCTGCCTAGATGCATAGGCTACAACATGCCCATTCTGCATTAACACACAACCCAAGCCCACCCTTGAGGCGTCACAGTATACTGAGTATCCTCCAGTGCCCGTTGGGATAGTTAGAACTGGGGTTGTGGTTAGACACTTCTTCAAGGTCTGGAAACTTTCTTCTCATACATCCGACCACTCAAACTTAACTCCCTTCCTGGTTAATCTGGTCAAAAGAGTAGCAATTCTGGAGAAATTCTTGATGAACCTCTGGTAATACCCTGCTAGACCCAAGAAACTTCGGATCTCTGTCACACTAACTGGGCGAGGCCACTGCTGTACTGCCTCTACCTTCTCGGGGTCTACTTGAATGCCGTCCTTCGTGGCTACATGCCCCAGAAACATAACACTGTCCAACCAGAACTCACACTTAGAGAGCTTGGCATACAACTGCTGATCCCTCAAAATCTGCAGAATGACCCGTAGGTGCTGTTCATGCTCCTCATGGTCTTTAGAATAAACCAAGATGTCATCAATGAACATAATGACAAACTGATCTAAGAATGGCTTGAACACCCTGTTCATCAAGTCCATAAAAGCAGCTGGTGCATTAGTTAGTCCAAAAGACATAACTAAAAACTCATAATGACCATAACGGGTCCTAAAAGCTGTCTTGGAAATATCCTCCTTCCTAATCTTCAACTGATGATACCCTGACCTTAGATCAATCTTGGAGAAACATTTCGCTCCTTGAAGTTGATTGAACAAATCATCAATCCTGGGCAAAGGGTAATTATTGCGCACCGTTAGCTTATTCAGTTGCCGATAGTCAATGCAAAGTCGCAAAGACCCGTCTTTCTTCTTCACAAAAAGGACCGAAGCACCCCATGGAGAAGTACTCGGCCTGATGAAGCCTTTATCCAACAAATCCTGCAACTGACTCTTTAGCTCCTTAAGCTCTGTGGGTGCCATCCTGTAAGGCGGTATAGAAATTGGTCGAGCCTCTGGAATAAGGTCGATACCAAACTCTATCTCCCGTTCAGGAGGTAATCCTGGCAACTCTTCTGGGAAGACATCCAGGAATTCTCTTACCACTGCCATCTTGTCTACATCCGGTACCTTCCCATCCACATCTCTAACATATGCCAAGTATCCCTGGCATCCCTTCTTCAACATCTTCTGAGCACCCAAGACTGAAATCAGGTTACTTGGAGCTTTACTTCGATCACACTGGAACCGGAAAAGAACTTCACTTGGAAAGTTGAACTTGATTGCCTTCTCATAGCAATCCAAGGTAGCATAGCATGCTGTCAACCAATCCATTCCTAGGGTTACATCAAAGTATACCATGTCTAGGATGATCAAATCAGCAGATGTCTCCCTATCACCCACTGTCACTTTACATGACTTGCATACATGCTCTACTGGCAAATAATCACCGACCGGGGTGGTTACAAAGAAAGGGGCATCCATCCTAATCGGATCTTTACCCAAACTCTTAACAAAACTAGGGGAGACATAGGAATATGTAGACCTGGGGTCAAACAAAACATATGCTTCATGTAGGAAAACCGAAAGAGTACCTGTCATGACCGCATTTGAAGCTTGTGCATCCTGCCTGGTAAGAGTAAAAATCCTCGGTTCACCTCGGCCTGCTTGGTTTTGACCTCGGCCCATCATCCCTCTACCAGTACCTCTGCTACTTGCTTGGCCCGGTATAGTCCTTATAGGCTGAGCTGTCACTGAGGTTGGTAGTAAGTCGGTCGAGTTGGCCCTTGGCTTGAGCCATACAACTAAGGACATTCCCTCTTCATGTGTCCAGGTTAGTTGCAATGATAGCAAACAATCATCTCCCTACGGCACTGACCAAAATGATGGTTGCCACAAATAGGGCATTATGGCATGTTCTGCTGAATGGCTCTTGGTCCTAGTTGTCCTGGATATCTGGTGTTTCCCTGGCTAAGACCTAGCCTACCACTCGCATCTGGTCTCTGGTTGGGGTTCCCAACATTCTGTGGTGCTGGGCGCTGCTGGCCCTGGAATCGGGGTCCTTGGGAATGAGAACTTTGCCCTCCTTTGGAGCTCCCGTCTCTATCCCTCTTCCTCAGCTTGGCACTCTCAACATCAGCCAAATGCCTAGTCTCCATCATTCTTGCACAGTCCACAGCCTCTGCATAGTTCGAGAATTGCTTCATCTGGGGTGCCACTGATTTAAACAATGCTGGCATCAACCCCTGGATAAACTTCTTGATCATGTCCCTTTCAGTAGGGACCATGTGCGGTGCATACGGCATCAGCTGTGTGAAGCGGTAGTCATACTCCGTGACTGACATACCGGGAGTCTGCTTCAACTCCACAAATTCTTGACACTTGGCATCTCGGATACTCTGAGGCACAAACCTCTCCATGAAGACTTCCTTGAACTCTGGCCATCTCAAAGGTGGCGCTGTAGCTCCCCCTTCCGCACATCATGGTCTTGAACCATACCCGGTCTATACCAGACAACTGGAAAGATGCCAACTCTACTGAGCGGATCTCTGAACACTTAAGAACCTCGCAGATCTTCTCAGTACCCTCTATAAACTCCTGGGGATCTTCACTAGCCAACAACCCCTTGAAGGTTGGCGGTTTCAGCTTCAGGAATTCAGATAGTTCCACTTCCCTCTCAGCGGGTCTCACCTGCCGCTCCACGGACCTAACTGGTTCTGGAACGGAGGTAGCAGTTTTGGGCTGTTGTGGATCTCTTCTATCTTGCCCATCCCTTCCCACGAGTCCAATGATACCTTACTTGCTCAAATCGGATGTCCGGATGATGAGATATCTTAGAGAGAAGTTTGAGGAAAATTTTAGAGAGAGAGAGTTAGGGTTCAGATGAAAGAGAAATGAAGAAAAAGGGGGGGTCCGCAAAAAAAAGCTATCAGACGAATCTCGCCGCCGGCGAACTCATTCTCGCCGCGGCGAGCCGCGATTTTCGCCGCGGCCAGATTCGAAACCAGAAAACTCATGCTCTCGGGAAAAATACCGCATCATTCTCACCGCGGAAAACTCCATTTCACCGAATTTGACAAAATGTCCAACATGACAGTTGTAGCCCTTTCTCTTAGCTTTCCATAGCCACTTGAATCACCTAATTTGGAGTTCATATGAAGGCGTTATGCATAAAATAGTGAGCAAATGTCCAGACCACACTACACTTCGGTTTTTGCCTCGTCTCACTATGATATTCACGGAATTTACAAAAGTTCCCAACATCAAAGTTGTAGATATATGTCTTATCTTTCATTAGAAATTGGAATTACTTAATTTAGATTTCATATGAGAGAGTTATGATTATATGAGTGACGAAAGGTCAGAAGAAAATGTCAAAAACGCTCTAAAATTTTACATTGTTCTCAACTTTCTTTGTTTCAAATGATTTATACTTAACCTTCAAAGGTTTTATTAGTTGAGAGTTATTACACATAGAGTCATATAATCTAAGATTTTTGGATTGAACCAATCAAAATAAACTAGCCATGCAGGGCTATAAAAAAAACAAGAATATGGGAGAAAAGTCTGCTAAGTGGTGTATGAAATACCCTCACAAAAACTTTAATGCATATATTTATAGGCAAGTTTGCCACTTTGGTGTTATAGCCTAGGTCTTCACCATTACGACGCTGCCATTTTTGGAATCCTAATCAAACAAGGTTTCTACTTGTATCATGGCACTAGGTCTTCACCATTATGATGTTGCAGGTATTGTAATTAGGGTTGATACTCGTTTTTCTGGTGTTGCTGCATTGGCTTTACACCATCTCAATGCTCAAGCTATTGGAATATTTTGTAAATATGGATTGTAATTTAATTAATTATTAAACTCAAAAAAGATTGGGCTATTATGATCTTGTGTGGACTGTGATAGGTGGACCACATAGGAAAGTTGGGTAGAGGCCTAACTTACAACGTTTTAGTTGTCAGTTTTTATTCCTATCAAATTGTGCAATTAGAGTCATGACCACTCTAAAAGAATCCTTAGTGAAAACCGAAGAGAAAGTATCTGTGTAATTAATACTTTTTTTCTGATTGTAGTCTTTAACTACAAGTTTGACTTTATGTTTATCAATTTCACTTATAGGTCCTCGTTTAGTTTTAAAAATCCATTTGCAACCTACTGGCTTAAACTCCTTTGGTAACTCTACAAGTTCCTATACATGATTGTGATACATGGAGACAAGTTCTTCATTCATAGTGTAACAACTCCATTTATGTAAATTTTTTTTTTTAAATACCATGAAGTTATTACCTCGTTACAACTTAACTCAATATAACATTTATTTAATTTATACAATACTGAGTTTCCATACACACTATTATTTTACAAACTACACACCATTATTTTACAAACATTTGTACAAAGATACATATTAGTTCTAATCATCTATATCGACTACTTCCGGGGACACTGGTTCGGGTGGCACGTCCACCGGAATCTCAGTTACATCTACGACAGTTACATCAGAAATAACTGGAAGTTGCCCAAGGTAGGGCACCTCGATCCAACGTACAGAGATAATAAGTGTCATAGAGAATATCTGCATATTTATTCTTCTGAACATGATATGGAAATATAGTGAGAATTAAATCCCAGTAAGTTCAACAATAAATCATAATTTACCATCAATATAGTTCATCACGTCATGTTCAGCTGTATAAACTACAGAAAATATCTTTAGGTCACATGAATGCACTTTATCATGCACATGAAAATTATACAGTTATGACATGTATGGCATGAATAACTATTTTTCGAATTTCATATGATGGCTATCCACTTATTCTTACTTCAAGCTACCCAGGTCAGGGTGAGTATTCTCTACTTTTCGGTACGGGCTTATCTCGCTCCGTTCGACATGGCACACTTTCTCTTTCTTTTCTTATTAACATGATCATAACCGTTGGTAGGGCGTCCCCTACTGGTGCATCACACGGATTGCCATGTGACCGTGCTCATTTCTTTTCTTTTCACAATGATAGCCAAAAATATGCTTTCAATAACAAGTATGTTCATCAAAATATAACTATTACCATAAATCATTGGTAATCATGCCATGAACATAACCATTTAAAATATCACTTTATAAAACATTTTCATGTCAAAATTCCATACTAATACCTTGGTAACTGGATAGTAATTGTAGTCTGTAAACGGCGCACCAGAAAAGTTCCCAGGAAAGAGAGGTGGGTCACTAATGGACACGCTTAAGTACCATGTCTTTCCTTGCCAGAGCTTTCCTTAGACATGCACTTTTCACAAATCACAATTTTGTTTTCCAGTAACTAGAATAATTCTTTTCTGATGTGAAAATACTGCAACCACGGAGCATACTAAGATTTTTCAAATAAAACCGGCACTTTCAAAACTTCTTGTAAATTTATATGAGTACTATGGTAAATTCCATGTTAAAAATTACACACTTAAAATGGTAGTAAGTTCATGCAATGGAAATGGCTATGGCTATACTAGTCATTTGTTAAGATTCATCTTCTTTTTAAAATACTAATTTTATTTCTTTATTTTCTTGATGCAGGTTTTTATCCTATCTAACCTTCTCTTACTAATCAGAGCATAACTCCCTCAATTTAACTCTGATGTAGGTGATCTTAGTGTCAATTTCAAGATAAAACAATTATCTAAAACTATTATGTTGAACATTGTAGCGAAATATTAAGAAATCAATGTGATATTACTCCCTAAATGTACAGATTATTTCTTCTCGTGTAGGTTCTGACCTTTACTGACTAATTAGACCATATCTCCCAAATTTGAACTCCAAATTGAGTTATTCCAGTTGGTAAAAAATCCATGAGCCCTATATCTATAATTGTTATCTTGGCGTACGATTTTAACTCCCTACAGAATATTTCCCAGAAATTCAAAAATCTAAAGCTTTAATAACATATTCTGAATAAACATTTTCTGACCTCTGCTTACTAATCAGCTTATATCTACCTCAAATGGACTTCAAATTGAATGATTCCAGTGCCTAAAAATCCATGACACATTTATCTTTAATTCTTATGTTAATAATTTATTTTAATTCCTTACAGATACTTCTCAGAAATTAAAATACCGAAGCTATCCTAACATATTTTTCCCTGATGACCCATTTTCTGACCTTTGTCTACTAATTGGCTCATATCTCCCTCATATGGACTCCAAATTGAATGATTCCAGTGGCGAAAAATCCATGACATACATATCTTTAATTCTTATGTTAACCATTTATTTTAATTCCCTACCAATAATTCCCATAAATTAAATTACCGAAGCTATCCTAACATATTCTTCCCTGATGATTCATTTTCTGACCTTTGACTACTAATTAGACCATAGCTACCTCATATGGACTCCAAATGGAATGATTCCAGTGGATAAAAATCCATGACACATTTATCTTTAATTCTTATGTTAACCATTTATTTTAATTCCTTATAGATTGTTCCGAGAAATTAAAATACCGAAGCTTAAAATTCTGCCACCCATAGCCATAACCATGCAGAACTATCTACACCAACCTAAGTATTCAAACATACATCACATGCAAGATCAATATGTAACATGATATAGCAACATCATGACCAATCATAAAAGTTCTAAGATCAAAATCTCATACAAATATTATAAGTTTCAAAAGTTTTCTTCAAAAAGAAATATTGTTAAACTTACTTGGAGCACTTAGTCTTCTAGACTTCTCCTTCCTCTTTCTTCCTTTCTTCCTCTCCTTTCCTCACTCTACCTTGCTTCTATTTTTTTCTCTCCCTCACTTGGACGAAATTCTAATGTTGTAAGGGTGGGTTTTCTTATATAGACCACCAAATAATTCACCTTTCATGATCATGGGTCTACCTTATCACAATTAGGATACACTTTGTTGAATTTTTGGTAAACAAACAACTTATGTTCTTGTTTTCCTCTTCCTTAGTCAAGATATGCATAGGAAAAGGAGATTTGTATTTTGAAAATTATGATAATATGTTCTTAAGATATGGGACAAGGTCCCTTTGATTTAGGGATTCATTTCCATTTTCTTTTGTCTTAAACAAGTATGATAGGTTTGCCTTTTTAGGTGGCAAATTTCTAGCCCTTGAATCTTCATTATTTGGTTGATATTATTTGTGTGGGCTATGAATGTTTTGTCCTAATACCATGTATTATCATACCACTTGCTAAAATTATGAGTGTAGGATATAGATGTTTTTGTCCTAAAGCCTTGTATTATCATGCCACTTGCTTAAGTGATGAATGTAGAATCACACCACGTGCTAAATTTTTTTGTCTTAATGCCATGTAACCTAATCTTTATTCTTATTATTATATCATCATCTAATTTATTTTATTTTAGTTTTCCTCTTGGATTTGGGCTTATTCCTACCCATTATGGGCTTGTCCTACCCATTTTCTTTGCTTTGGATAAAATTCTTCCTTTCTTGGTGGGCTTGGTCACATTTTCATAATTTTTGGGCTATTTGTGAAATTACTATATCCTAGTCCAAGTCTATGTTTAATTTCTTGTTTAGGTTATCCAATGGGCTTGCTAGAAACTTATGTGAAGTGGAAAAACTCTATATGAAGTGTCCATAGGTAAAAGCCCAATGTTTGGGTAAAGATTTTAAACTTAGTAACTATAGTTCTTGAATTAGGAAAAATTACCCTAATTCAATGTTCTTTGAAAGTTTAAGACCTTTACTTGTTTCTAAAAATTTATCTTCCTTATCCAAGAATTTTGCATCTCTTTAGTATGTTATTTCTAATTTCTTTCCTATTAGATTTTCCTTCTTTATTTGTTCTGTTAGAAACATTTTCTATGCATATACCTAAGGTGAAGAATTTCTAAGGATTATATTTCCTTAGATATCTAAAATATTGTCTAATAAATTTTATTTCCTTAATTAAATTTTTTATGTACCTTTATCAATAAAAGAAACGAAATTAAGGATGTTACACATAGCCTCTAGCCATTCAGAAGAGTGAGTACCCGATATAGCTTCTTAGTAAAATATATGGTTTAAATTATCAATATCTGAATCAAATTCCTATAAATACACTATGTAATCACTAAAAATAACAGACCTACGAACATTTTGAGACCACCTTGGTTCTACAATCGGCTCCTCATCACCCTCTAAGGGTGGTTTCTCCTCACATTCATTTTGATCTACAATATTATTTCTTTCTACTGAAGAGGGTGTCACAGTAGGTACAGGAAAAATATTGCTTTCATCTCATAAAAAGATAGACTTGAGCACATAACTCCCACTTGCAAGGACAGCTTAAAAGAAATTTGCTTAATCTAACTCGATGACCCTAGTAGTGATATCTGGGTAATAAAATCTGTACCTACGAAAACTGATACAATATCCAATAAAGAAACCAGTAACGATTTTAGAATCAAGCTTCATTTGTTATGGATTGTAAAGGTTTACCTATGCTTTACAACTCTATACTCGCATATGCTTCAATGTGGGAGTCTTTCCAAAATACAATTCATATGGGTTCTTTGAAATTGACTTGCTAGGAACTTGATTCAAAATATAGACATCAATTTTCAATGCATCTGTAACAAATTTTTATTTATTATTATTATACAATATAGAGTTCACATACACGTCATTAATTAAAACGTACGTACAACATATCAAATACATAAATATCTACATCTTCTTTATTCTGGTTAACCAATTTCGGAGATACAAGTGCGGGTGGTTACACCTTCATCGAGATCTGAACCAATTCGACCACAAACATTTTATTTTTTTCTAGAATCTGCCCATCATAGAGTAACTCGATCCAACGTGCACTAAAAACTAGAGCCATAGAAAAATCTACATAACTAATTTTCTGAACATGACATGGAAATATAGTGAGAATTAAATCCTAATAAATTCAACAATAAATCATCATCAATATAGTTCATCACATCATATTCATCTGTATAAATTACAACAAATATCTTTGGTCACATGAATGTACTTTATCTATGTACATGAGAATCGTACAGTAATGACATGTATAACATGATTAACTATTTTCAGAATATCATATGATGACTATTAATTTATTCTTATATCAAGCTATCCCAGTCAGGGTGAGTATTTTCTACTCTCCGGTACGAGCTTTTCTCGCTCCGTCCGACATGGCACACTTTCTCTTTCTTTTCTCATTAACATAGTCATAACCGTTGGTAGAGCATCTCTACTGGTGCACCACACAGATTGCCATGTGACCGTGCTTATTTCTTTTCTTTTCACAATAATAGCCAAAAATATGCTTTCAATAACAAGTATGTTCATCAAAATATAATTATTACAAAAAATCATTGGTAATCATGCCATGAACATAACCATTTCAAATATCACTTTATAAAATAGTTCCATGTCAAAATTTTACACTTAAGATGGTAAGAAGTTCATACAATGACAATGGCTATGGCATATACTAGTCATTTATTATTTTCATTTATAAGATTCTTCTTCTTTTTTAAATATTAAATTTATTTCTTTATTTTCTTGATGCATGTTTTCATCCTATCTGACCTTCACTTACTAATCAGAGCATAACTCCCTCAGTTTAACTCTGATGTAGGTGATCTTGGTATCAATTTAAATACAAAACAATTATCTAAAACTATTATGTTGAACTGTTTAGCAAAATATTAAGAAATCAAGGTGATATTACTCCCTTAAAGTATAGGTTATTTCTTATTGGGTAGGTTCTGACCTCTACCTACTAATTTGTCCATATCTCCCTCATAATATTTCCAAATTAAGTGATTCCAGTGGCTCAAAATCCTTGACACATATAGTAATAATTTTATGTTAATCATTTGTTTTAATTCCCTATAGCATTTTCTCAAAAATTAAAACACTGAAACTATCCTAAAATATTCTTCCTTGATTAACCAATTTCTGACTACTGTTTACTAATCGGATCATATCTACCTCATATGGACTCTAAATTGAGTGATTTCAGTGGTTAAAAATCCGTGAGACATAGATCTACATTTTTCATTTTAACCATATGTTTTAATTCCTTACTGATTCTTCCCAGAATTTCAAAAATAGAAACTTAAAATTTTGCCACCCATAGCCATACCTCTGCAGAATTGTCTACACTAGCCTAAGTATTCAAATATACATAATATGTGACATCATATAGTAACATCCATGACCAATCATCAAAGTTCTAAGATCAAAATCTCATATAAATATTATAAGTTTCAAAACTTTTCTTCAAAAAGAAATATTGTTAAACTTACCTCGAGTACTTAGTCCTCTAAACTTCTCCTTCCTCTTTCTTCCTTTCTTCCTTTCTTCCTCTCCTTTCCTCACTCTACCTTGCTTCTATTTTTCCTCTCTCTCACTTGGACAAAAATTCTAATGTTATAAGGGTGTGTTTTGCTTATATATACTATCAAATAATTCAACTTTCATAACCATGGGTCTACCTTATCACAATTAGGATGCACTTGGTTAAATTTTTGAAAAAAAAACAACTCATGTTCTTGTCTTCCTCTTCTTTAGTCAAGATATGCATAGAAAAAAGAGATTTATATTTTGAAAATTATGATAATATATTCTTAAGATAAGGGACAAGGTGCCTTTGATTTAGGAATTTATTTCCTTTTTCTTTTGTCTTAATCAATTATGATAGGTTTTCCTTTTTAGGTAGCAAATTTTCAACCCTTGAATCTTTCTTGCTTAGCTAAAATTATTTGTGTAAGATAAGGATGTTTTGTCATAATGCTATGTATTATTACCCACTTGCTAAAATTATGAGTGTAGGATATAGATGTTTTGTCCTAATGCCATGTATTATCATACCACTTGTTAAAATTATGAATGTAAAATATCACACCACTTGTTAAATTTTTGTCTTAATGCCATGTCACCTAATCTTAATTACACCATTATTTCATCACTTTATTTTATTTTTATTTTTATTTTTATTTTTCCTCTTGGGTTTGGGCTCATTCTTGCTCATTTTCTTTACTTTGGTTAAAATTCTACCTTTCATAATGGGCTTAGTCACATTTTCATAATTTTTGGGTTACCGATCTAATTTCTATATCCTAGTCCAAGTCTATGTTTTATTTCTTCCTTGGGCTATCTTATTGGCTTGCTAAAAATTCATGTGAAGTAGAAAAACTCTATATGAAGTGTTCATAGGTGAAAGTCTAATTTATAGGTGGAGATACTAAACTTAGTAACTTTAACTCTTAAATTAAAAAAAATTACCCTCATCCAATCTTCTTGAAATTTGAATACCTTTACTTTCTTCACAAAAAATTATCTTCCTTATCTAAGAATTTCACCTTTCTTTAGTATATTTATTTCTAATTTTTTTCTCTTAGATTTTCTCTCTTTACCTATTCCATTAATGTTAGAACATTTCTATGATACACGTAAGGTGAAGAATTTCTAAGGATTATATTTTCCTTAGATATCTAAAAATTGTCTAATAAATTTTATTTTCTTAATTAAATATTTATGTACCTTTATCAATAAAAGAAATGAAATTAGGGATGTTATTTTGAATACTTTTGTACTTTTATTAATTCATGAAACGAAATTAGGGATGTTACAGCATCACCCCACAAGAACTTTGACAATGAGAAATGACTGATCATACTTCTAACCATATCCATGAGAGTATGATTCTGCCTTTCTACAACCCTCTTTTGTTGCGGCGTGCTAGGCATTGTATATTAAGCTTCAATACCAAGCAAATGGGTCAGGATTCCTGTCAATCTCAGTATATCTTTCATAATACTCACCACCCCTATCAGATCTAACAGCTTTAATTAATTTTTCATATTTCAACTCAATTGTCGCTTTGAAATTCTTAAATGCATTTAAGGATTCTCCCTTTTCACATAAAAGATCAATCCATCCATACCTTGAGTAATCATATATAAAAGTAATGAAATACTTGAACCCACCCATAGCCATAGGTGTGCTAGGTCCATATATATTAGTATGGATAAAGTCTAAAATATTTTCAGACATCTTTGCCCCTTTATGTCAAGCTCTAACAGTGAATTTTTCCTTCATACAATCAATATAAGTCTCAAATATATGAGAAATCAAGGTCTTATAGAACATTTTTTTAGTCATTCTTTCTAATCTCTCTCTAAAGATGTGGCCTAATTGGTGATGCCACAACATAAAGGAATTATCACCAAGTCTTTAGCATTTATTCCCAATTACAACATTGATTTGATTATTAGAAAGTTTAAGTGACCAATCATTCAAATGATATAAACCACATATTAAGGATGCAGAGCCAATAGTAATAAAATCAAAATAGATATCAATCTTTTCATTTCCTTAAAAAAATAAATAATCACCAACATCTAATACAGAATTCAAAATTAAATTTTTTCTTACAGAAGGTACATAAATAATATTGTTCAAAATCAAAATATGTCCATAATTTAAATTTAAAGAAATGGATCCTATATATTCTATTGATTCCCTATTCCTTACAATTCCAAAGACTATCCTCTGTGTCTCACTAGGGACCCTCTTGTCTTTGAGCCCCTACAAAGAATTCACAACATGCACAGTTGCACCAAAATCCAACCACCAAGAATCATAAGATGTTTCAATACTATTAGACTCAAAATAAACTAGAGCTAAATGGGCAAGTTGAAGAAATGTACCTTCTTTTTATTGTTTATAATAATCAATTCTCTTGTGGCCAAATTTCTTATAGTAATTTCGGGTTCCTTTAAAAAACTTCCATTTTGGTTTTCAATCTTTTCACCATTTTTGTAAAGTTTGGTTTACCACCTTTTTGTACTTCAGGCTTCTTCTCTTTCTTCTTATTCCATCCTTCATATTGGCTACTAGAGCTATGAGATACATAGTTCACAAAGTGAAAATTATTTTTCTTTATAGTTTCTTTTTCTTGAGTAACAATAAATTAATTGGTTAATAGATCATTCTGTTTTTTGCGAATTATGTGAAGTCCTCAAGAACCTATACTTTGCTGGCAATGAATGAAGAATACGATAAACCAATGTGTTTTCACCCAAATCAACTCCATATGATTTCAACTTTTTGTAGTAATGAACAAGTTTCAAAATATGCTCCTTAACACCAAACACCCCATCATATAGAATATTATCAAGCTGTGAAAGATAAATTTTTTATTTATTTTTGTCAAGTCTCTTGTATTTATCACCAATGGCTTTTAGGTAGTCCACTACAATATTCTTTTCAAGAATAATATCCCTAATTCCCTTTTCAATGGTATATTTTATTACTGCCAAACAGATCCAATTGGACTCAAACCATTACTTATGATAAGTCTTGTCAATAGCACTGAACAGCGAAGTGAGATCCCCTGATTTGGGTCTCTCAGAGTCAAATCTTTCTCAAAAATGGTAAGGTACATATTCCAAGGCTTTTTTTAGTCATCATAGTTAGTCTCATTGAGAGCTTTCACAAAATAAAAATACAAGATTACATTAATTATGCGTGCCCAATATAATTATGCGTGCCCAATACAAGATTACATTAATTATGCGTGCCCAATACAAAATTACATTAATTATGCGTGCCTAATAAAATCAACAACAAAATGATAAATAGTAATTATGCGTGCCCAATATAATTATAATACAAGATTCCCAAAATAAAAAATTTTAGTTATACAACTATAATGGCACACAAAGAAGATTTTTATATTATTAAGATTTGGCTCACTCAAAAGTCTATACAAAAATGCATTCAATATTTTCATACCTATGGGGTACAACAATTATTTAATACATTATAAGTGCTATATATATGCCTATCCTTAAAGTCCAAACCCTCAAAATTACATTAATAATGTCATACATATAGGGTTTGTCCATCATCAATGTAATAAGATCATAATAGTGATAAATTATAAAATTTTCATAATCTCTAAGACAAATTAAAGAAATTTTATGAGTCTTTAGAGTTTATCAATAATTAGGGAAATACTAGGTGAACAAATACAATTTTAAAAGGTGTTTAGGGGTAAAAATGTAATTCTTGAGGTTTTTTTAATTATTATACTGGAACTATTTTTTCTGCCCAATTTTTTTTTGAATCAGCTGGACTAGGCTCGTAAATTTGCCTAGTTATATATTTTTTTATTTGATTGGACTAGGCTTGTAATTTGGCCCAGTCTCCTACTTAAGTGAAGCTGTGCGTTTCACTTAAGCCTTAACCCAGATTCTGGGCCTAAACCACAAGCCCAAAAGTAAAAGCCAAGCCTAGTTGGCTTTTTTTATTAGACTGGGCTTGTAATTTGGCCCAGTCTCCTACTTAAGTGAAACTGTACGTTTCACTTAAGTTTAAGCTTAGATTTTTAGTCCAAACCATCAGCCCAGAATCAGAAGCCCAAACCAAGCTATCTTCTTCCTCACCTGATCAGATCCCTAGGACTCGACCCAGCTAGCATCGTGACCCAATTGAAGCACCATAAACTAGAGGATTTCGAGGCTCGTTTTTTGGTGATCCTGACGGCGGTTCTTGGCGAGAAAACCATTATTTTGACTGGAAAAACATGAGAAACATATTTCTCATATAGATTGAAGCAATCAACCACCGAAAGATTAAGATCTACAAGGCAAAAAAATTCTCCGATGCAAACTTCGATCTCACCAAAGTATAAATTGATTTATGATTTGAAGTATAAATTGCTATGATGAGATTCGAAGCATATATGCTTCACGAAACAAGCCCAGAATCCTGTTTGCATCCATATTCATCAGAAACGCCACCTCTCCATTGTGATATGGATTCCCATATTCTCAGAAAGCTGCTTCAAGAATTGATGAATCTCACTTCACATGGGATGTGAGAGGGAGGCCGTAAGTTTGATTCTTGCAATACCCCCATCACGATTTAGCCACCATTCTTGATTCATTTTAATTGTCTTCTAGGTTTTTTATTATTCATGCAAATATGAAAATTACCAATATCAAAATTCAAGAATCTGATTGCTTAATCCAAAACATGGCAACGAGAGAACATTATGCAAAATTGGGAAGCAACCAAATTAAATAGAGAAAGGGCAAAATTAAACAAAAGTGGAAAAGCAACAAAAATTAACATGCAACATTTGGACTTTTCAATTTAGTCAAATTGAACACAATTAAATTGAGATACTACAGTCATGCTCTGATACTAAGTGCTGTAAATACCTCTAAAATTTGATCAATGCATTTATCAGACATTTGATGGAATTAATTTTATAATCTTAGTCCTTTATGTTGATGATATTTTGTTAGCCAGCAATTCGATGAGTTTTCTCAATGAGACAAAGCAATTATTATTATGTCAATTTGATATGAAAGATCTTGGTAAAGCCTCTTTTGTCCTTGGGATACAAATTCATTGTGATAGATCTCGTGGACCTCTTGGTCTATCACAAGCAACCTATATTGAACGAGTACTTAAGAAATTCAATATTGAGTCTTGTGCTCTCTTTTCTGCTCCTGTTCAGAAAGGTGAAATATTATCAGAATTGCATTGTCCTAAGGATGATAAGAAAATAGTTGAAATGAGAAAGATACCATATGCTTCTGCCATAGGCAGCCTTATGTATATTCAGGTCTGTACTTGTCCAGATGTATCCTTCACCAGTGGGGTACTTGGTTGATATTTGAGTGATCCTGGCATGGATAATTGGAAAGCTGTCAAGAAAGTTATAAGGTATCTTCAGGGTACAAAGAATCATATGTTAACTTATAGAAGATTAGATCATCTTAAGGTTGTTCTCTATTCAGATTTTGATTACAATTCTTGTCTAGATGATCGTAAATCCACAACTGGGTACATCTTCATAATGTCTAGAAGAGTTGTTTTGTGAAAAAGTATAAAGCAGACACTTACAACTGTTTCATCTATGGAAGTAGAATATATCGCTTGTTTTGAGACCACACGTCAGGCTATGTGGTTGAGGAAGCTGATATTTGACATGTGCTTAATTGATTCAATATCACGTTCTCTAACCATCTATTGTAATAACAAGTCTGCAGTGTATTGTGCTAATAACCATAGGAACTCGAGCCATACAAAATATTTTGATATCAAACTCATGTTTGTGAAAGAGAAAATTACAAAATCTCAAACTCGTATAATTCACATTCCTAGTGCACAAATTCTTGTAGATTCGTTGACCAAAGGCTTACCCGTAGAAGTTTTTTAAAATCATGTAACTTGTATGGTATTGTGAATTGCTTTGGTGCCTTGGTTTAATGGGAGTCTAAAAAATGTTTGATATCATGTCATTATTTACTTTATTTTTCCTGCAAAGTTTATTTAGTTCAGTTTGATGTATTTTATATCATTTGTATCCCTATAGAATTCCATGATTTTGTTATGATACACTTTATATATATCCATATCATTTGTTTCTCTATAAGAATCAGTGACTCTGTATTGTTCGCTTACTGAACTGAGTTAGAAATAAAATAACATTTTTTGTTTTATTCAGATTATGGAACATTATATTTATGTTTGATATCATTTGCTTCCCCATATGATCCAGTAATTTTGTGAAATTTCATTTGCTGAATTGTGATAGTGGTTTAAAGATGTTTTCCAAATAATTAATTAATGCAATCCAAGTGGGAGATTGTTTGAATATTTTGTAAATATAGATTGTTATTTAATTAATTATTAAGCTCAGAACATATTGGACCGTTATGATCTTGTGTGGACTATGATAGGTGGACCACACAGGAAAGTTGGGTAGAGGCCCAACATATAACCTTTTAGCTGTCAGTTTTTGTTCCTATTAAAAAACTGATTGAATCAGAAAGAGAGAGATAATTCAATTTATTTATTTATTAAGTTAATATAGTTATTTTGACTGATTTTTCTGCACGTGAATTATCGTGCATAAGCATCAATTTTCAGTTAGAACACAACACACTATTGTCTCTTCTCCATCTCTCTCTCTCTCTCTATACTCTCTCTGAAAAAATTAAGAGGGTCTAGTAGATTGTGAGTCTGTCTCTTACGCTATTGATTCATCAGGCATGCTTATTCAATTATGTTTAATTACTCTAATTAATTTATTAAGGTATTTACAAAAGAAGCTACATGAATCCATCTCTATTTTTTAGGCTCTTGCATTGCAACACTGAAGCTTCTGTTTTGTATAATTGTATTTTCAACTTCTTTGCCCCAATTTGGACTATTTTTGCCTCTAATGCCTCCAAATGCTTCATAAATCACAAATTAAGCTTAATAAGTGTATTTAGGCACCAAATAGATTTAAAAAATTAAGTAATAATAGGGGAAACATAATATATTATAGATATATCAAATACCCCCACATCTAACTTTTTACTCGTCCTTAGGCAAATATTAATCATACCACCATATCCAGGTTGCAATTTCATTAACAAAGAATAATTATGCTTTTAAAAAATTCATAACATGTCATGAATTCAACATTTCTTTCTATTAATTAAAATAAAATTTTACTTTGAAGATGACTATTGGCTTTATGGGGAGCCAACAATCACCCTCAGGTACTTGCTGTATGCGTAAGCATGCATTAGTGGGCGCACTGTGATGTCTATCCTTAGCATATATAGACGCAATGTTCTATGCTACCACTATAAGGAAATAAAGTTGCTTCTTGACTATCAACTATAACTTTTAACTCAATGGTAAGCGCTCAATCCTAACAATTGATATCAGAGTATGGTTATAGGTTTGAGTTCCTCAGATGTTGTTGGGGGGAGATTGTTGGCTTTATGGAGAGCTAATGATCACCCTTAACGACTCGTTGCATGTGTAAGCATACATCAATGCTTGACAACCCAACCTATGGGTGCCTAGTGTGTACTGTGAAGTCCTTTATGTCTATTTGCATCACGTATAGATAGAGGGCTTTGTGCTGCCACTATAAGAAAATAAAGTTGTGCCTTAACTATCAGCTATAACTTTTAACCTAATGGTAAGTGTTTCATCCTAACAACAACAATAATCTAAACATGCAAACTCTCATGGGAATAAGTTCTCTCATGTATTCGAAAGGTAGGTGTTTGGTTCAAATTTTTTCAATAGAAATGCTCTATAATAAACTTACATATTTTCTTATTCTCTATCACTATGATCACACACATATATAAATCAAAAGGACTTTTTCAAGGCTGTGATGGGGCTTAGGATTAAGGTGAGAAGTGTTTAGGCAAGGTAGCTCAAAAACCATTGAAATAGTGGAGCAAGAAAAAAAAAATTCAATCCAAGCTTCAATAATTATGAGGCAAAAATAATTTACTCTGTCCAAAGGGCCTTTCGAGTTGGCTTCAAAGCATTCACACTATGCGTATCAATTGCAAAAATCACTTTTCATTTACAGCAGGGTACAATATGCAATACAATAGTCAATTACATTAAAATTATTAAAGTACATTGTTTGTTGAATATATTCAATAACACCCTCCACCATTACCCTAAACAGCCATTCAATACCTAAACCCCATTGTTACATTTATTACTGCCCAGGAAGAACATCAACACAAGTACACAACCCAAAACCATACACAATGCTACAAGAAGCATCCATCTTTTTAGCTTCTTCATAGATTATTGAATCAAACTAACCTTTCTCCTAACAATCACCATCTCATGCTCCTTTGTTAGTGGAAGGTCATTCTAATATAAAAAATTACTATTACCACCATCCTACAATAGATAAACCAACATTAATAGAGGGTATATCTTAATCATATCTGATTAACAAAGGGCACATCCAAAAGTTGAGAACTATTGAGAGGGCAAGTAAAATAGCCAGTACTAAAGTGCTTGCACCTCCAAAACCGTCTGCTTGTTGGTTTGTGACGTTAAAACAATCGCCTTCTCCACACAATAACAATACCGTCCTCCCCTCCATGCAAAGCTCATGGTTACTCTCTTGAGTTTATTTGCCCATGGATCCTTGGCCAAACCAAGTTGAGCCTCGTTGGATTTAATGGGAACACAATATACACTTGACAATTTTGGAAAAATAAGACAAGATGGGGGCAATTTTGTGAGATTGTCAACGGTGTTTGTAAACCATAAATATTGGAGATTTGATACCATAACCGTAATATTTAATTTTCAACTAATAAAATTAAAGCCTAATGAGTCTTATGTTCTTGCCTCGCAAGTAGGGAGTTTGACACTTGTGCAGTAATGTCACACTTGATGGTGGCAAGGCTAATAGAGTTACTTTGGAGGACTTGTGGACTACTACGACAATTTTAGCAAACGTAAAGAATATTTAAAAAAGAAAAAAAAAGATTAGCGATCAAAACAAAATTTTAAACAGAGTTAAAGAGATTAAAATGACAATTTAACCTTTTAAAAATTAGCCTTTCTTTTTAATTCCTCGGGTACACTGAATGGGGACCTGGTCACTTGCGGCTGGTAGAAACGAGCACCTTGTTTTTAAATAAACAGTTATTCACAGTTCCACAGCGAGTAGGGACCTGGTCACTTGCAGCTGATAGAAACGAGCACCTTGTTTTTAAATATTCAGCTATTCATAGTTCCACCACTACATTATCATTATTTAAATTAATGAAATCTCTTTTATCTTTGACTGTTCTATCTCGCTAGTCACCGTGTATTTCTATGTCACAGTTCTCCACTCCTTCTACAAGACTGCTTTGCGATCTAATCTCAGGCTAAGTGCCAAATTGGTAAAATCCCATTACCTGCAATGCCTTCTACCTGCATTGTCCCAGCTCCATCCTCCGTTTTATCATTCAGCTCTTCTTTCTCGCCATTTCCTTCATCTCATCCAACTGCAATATTACTTCGTGGCCAGAGATTAAGGCCTGGTGTTCAAAGCAAAGTTGTGCCTTTTCAGAGATCACCCATTAAGGTAGGAGTGGCAAGAGCCACCATTTCGATGGAGAAAGAGAACCCCGAAGCCGAACGTCCCCAAACTTTTCTCAGAGATTCTGATACTCACGATCAGGCCATTTCTTCGTCTTCTGTGAGGGCCCGCTTTGAGAAGATGATAAGGGAAGCTCAGGACAGCGTGTGCACTGCAATTGAAGCTGCTGATGGCGGGGCCAAGTTCAAGGAGGACGTTTGGTCCAGGCCCGGTGGTGGCGGTGGCATTAGCAGGGTTCTTCAGGATGGTGTCGTCTGGGAGAAAGCTGGGGTTAATGTCTCTGTTGTTTATGGTGTGATGCCGCCTGAGGCTTATCGCGCTGCCAAAGCTGCTGTGACAGCTGATCAAAAACCCGGTCCGGTTCCTTTTTTCGCAGCTGGAATAAGCTCGGTGAGTTTGAATTTCTGCTCCCTCTTCGCAAACATTTTTCAATGAATTGAATTATCGGACGCATCGAATTGAAATTTCATAAACCCTACCCTCAATTTTGGTAAATTGTTTGGATAAAATGTGCTCTCTCAAGGGTACGAAGTGGATGGGCCTTTTGAGTTTTGAGATAACATCTATACAGTGCAGGTGGATTGTGTCACTCTCTAAGTAGAGAGTATGATTTACCTTTAATATTTGTCTAACAAATTTGCCCTTGTCCCTGTTTTTCTTGCTATTCAGGTTTTACATCCAAAGAATCCATTTGCCCCAACATTGCATTTCAATTATCGGTATTTTGAAACTGATGCTCCTAAAGGTATTAATTTTTGGCCCTTCTATATTTTTTAAAAATTTCTTTTTCCAAATATTATGGCATGCTCATTCTGAAGCTGCATTCATACTATGACAGTAGTTTTCAGTTCATATTGCTTAGAACACTTCTGAAGCTGCATTGCACGTTATTATTCATCATAAAAAGAGATTCAACTGTTTGACATTCGCTTTGCCATGAGTATTTGATGCATTAATGCAGGTACATTTGCCTGCGCCAAGCATGAGATTTCCAGAGCATAGTTTTTCCATTCTTTTTGAAAAATTGGCTCTGAGACCACTTATGGTGGTAACTCCTTTTAGAAGCTTCTGTGGTGAAGCCAGAAAGTTCTAAGGAGTCTGTTAGAGGTCCCTCTTATTACATGTTTCCTAGTGGATAAGGGCTCCTATTAGGTGGCCTAGTGGAGTCCTCCACTGGCTGGCAGCTCACCATGCCCCCTTTCTCTTACTTGACACAAGGAGAAAAGATGTAATGTGAGAGTTCTCTATAGTCCTTCCTTCAGGGTTATTTCTAACTAATATTAAGCTTTTGGATTCCTATTTATTGTTTCTGTGACTGCTTCATGTTTGGAATAGGTGGTTATTTGAAGCATCTTTCAGATAATCTAAATAATCATATATGTTTCTAACACCTGGTCAAAGTGGGGACTTCTGTCCAAGATGCATTTAGGTCTTCAAGCCCAGTTATAAGAAAATATTCCTCAGCTACGATTTTTAATTTTGTTTCATCGATTGTTTACAATAAATGACATTAATTAAAATTGGGAACTCTTTTGGTCTCTTACTTTAGTTTACAAAACTCAAAAATGCCAATTTTGATAATTATTCTCTGCTACAAAGAGATTAATCAAAAGCTATATAATTAAAATTGTAGACAACTCTGAAGTATTTTTTCAATTAAATTGTTAAAATCTGCAAAGTTGTCTTTCAAAACCAACTCTCTTGTAGTTTGATTGCTAGTTTTTCCAATTTTTCTCAACCATTCAGTTTCATTAAGGTAAAGTTTTTCTATTCTATTTTTATCTTCTATTGCCTATGGCTATATATAATTTAATCTATTTGATGGGGAAAAAAATGAAACTGAAGAATGTCAAGCACTTGGTATTAATATACAATATAGGTAAAAGGAGGACACATAATGTAATATTATGTCTATTACAATCAGACATCTTGTGTTGTTTGACAGTTTCCTTGTCCAGAAAAAAAATAAATAGAAGGAAAATTTTGGTGGATATTTGTATACCGCAATTATGTGCTGCAACTATCATATTTATGCATTGAAGTTGCAGCTAAATTTAGAGCCCATTAATAGTGATAGTGTTGCTTCCTGCTGCAGATGCTCCTGGAGCACCAAGACAGTGGTGGTTTGGTGGTGGAACTGACTTGACTCCTGCTTACATTTTTGAGGAGGATGTCAAGCATTTCCATTCGGTATGTGTTCGACACACAATACATTGGTTTCTGACATATGATAAATAAAAAATGAGATTTTTCTTAATCAAAACTTCTTCATTTCCTTTGATTTTAAATTGTTACTTCTCTTGGTGTCTTTGTTCTTATGTGAGTAATTTTAATATTTATTTTGAATTCAGGTTCCGCTGAATTTTTTTTTTTTTTAATTTAATTCCTGTGCTTGGATTCTTTTAAAACGTAAGGAAGTGAAAAGTTCAGCACAGGGTTTATTTTCTCTTGATATTTCTGGAAAAGCTTTCTGGAAGTGCTTGAGAATCCTGTAAGCAAGTCTTTTTTTTTTTTTAATTATTTTTTCTAGGTTATTACCTAAAACATGGCAACAGAAATCGTCCATTTGATGTTTTCTGAATTTTCATTTTTAAATATTTTTGGAAACTTTGCTGGTATTGAATTGGCAAACTCTTGTTTTTGTAAAATAAAAAAGCCCTTTTCTGACTCTGCAAACAGATAAATTCTCTCATTTCTCCTAGGGTTTTTTCTCCAGTATCCTGATTGGCAGATTAATAAGGTTTCTAAATTTAAAAAAAAATTGAACATAGAAACCTTAAGTTCTTCAAAGTGATTTTCATTGTCAACTATGTCTGTAGAAATATGCTATATTGCTATTTAATTTATTTAAGGCAATAAAGGAAAAAAAACCTTTACTTAGTATACCTCTCGTTCTATTGTAGATTCAAAAACGTGCTTGTGACAAGTTTGATCCTACATTTTACCCCCGTTTCAAGAAATGGTGTGATGATTATTTTCATATAAAGGTATGGTTCTGCAGTCTTCTTTTGCAGGTTAGAGCTTTTAGTGCAGTATTTGGCGATAGTCTTACTCCTGTTTAATAATCTGAAACTGAATTACTGAACAATAGAAATCGAGGACTCAGCTTTTAAAAAAAAAAGAATACATGTGACGTGAATAAATTTAGTTTGTATATTGGATCCATGTTTGGATAAATTTATATAATGAATGATGGTGGAAACGATCACAGACATGAAAGCAGAAGTAATAAATGAGTACTGCTGCACACTTGTAAATCCTACTTTCATTTTTTTTATTTTTTACTTACACTCCTACTGGAGAAGTTTTCCTTCTTGATATACATATTTGGAAATATAAAGTTTCTTCTAAGGTCAAATCTTTTATTTGGATAGTGTTACTCAATAGAATTAACACTGATGACATGTTACAAATTTGTAGACCTAATACAACCTTGTCTCCTAAATTTGTGTTATGTGCATGTTAAATGCTGAAAATGGTGTTAATTTATTTTTACACGGTAGAGTGGCTGTTTACTTGTGGAATAGATTGGTCGGGATCCTGGGTGAGAGTTGGATTTGTCCATGGGATTTAGAGAAGTTCTTTCTCAATGGTTCACAGGTTTTAGTCAAATGGAGGGTTAAATACTGGGATAATGTTCTGTTTTTGAGTGTTTGGGTAGAACGAAATGCTCATATCTTCAGGGGTGTCTCTTTGCTATAGATGCCTTATGGGATAGGATAACTTTTGCGGCATCTCTTTGGTGTTCAGCACACAGGTTGTTTAAGAGAGTTAGTTTAATAGATATGCAGAGGGACAGGGAAACTTTGTTGCATGATTCATTTTCTTCTTGTTTTTCTTTTTTGGTACTTGATTTCATCTTTCTCCTTTGTCCTACGAGGATATTTCAGGCTTGTTTGATTTCTGTTTTCAAAATCAATATTTTGTTTTTGAATTTTTTTAGAACAAAAAAAACTTGTTTGAGTTGTTTTCTATTTTTGTTTTGGAAACAAGTTCTGAAATTACTTGTTTTTGAAACAACAAAACAAGAATAACCTCTACATATTTTTGTTCTTTTGTTCTTGTTTTTTCTAAATGACTGGTGGCAATGTTGTAAATATAAGGTTTCATTAATGGCAATATTGTAAATATCATTCAAACAAGTTTTTCTTATCTTTTGTTTTTAAAACATAGTTCTTAAAACACATCTCAAAACAAGTTTTGAAAACAAAAAAACAGAAAAAACTTTCAAACAATACCTTCATCTTCCTCTCTTGTAATTTTCTTCCTTCTTTATATATATATATATATATATATATATAATTTTTTTAAATCAAAATAAGTAAATAAATAAATCGGTACCAATGGTAACTGTTGGAAGGATGGTGTGAAAGGGAAGAAGATTGGTGATGTTGTTGCACCAAGAAACAGTTTCGTGATAGTGGAGAAGCCTGGTTGTTATTGCAATATGAAGTCAATAAGAGTGATAATGTGATATAGTAGTGAGGAATCATCAGGAAGTGGTGTGAGAAGGATAATAAGTGACAACATTAGCAATTTTGGAGCATGGTGCATTAAGATGGTGGAGGGATGGTGCTGTGTATAGGTGGTGGTGGAGTTGTGATGCGCAGAAGGTTGAGTTAGTGCGGCATTGTGATGGTTATTGATTATTGAGGTGCTAAACGGTGATGGCACGGAGATACTTGTTTGAGTTAAAATTTAAACTACCACACAAGCGCACCTATCAATTAGCAATATAGTGGCTTAGTAGTTGGTCATCTTCCACCAGAAATCCTCAACTTCGCCTCCTTGCTTTGCCTCTTTGCTCTTCTTCCAATGAAAAGTATGAATTTTGCAACCCATGGTGCCCTTTTATACTTGAGATCACTTTAATCCCTTAAACATTTAACATCTAGATGCCTCGCCACGATGAGCAGAGAGTTTCACTTATTCATTAGCTCCCCATTGTGACATGGTGCATGTCAGCATTTTAAATCTTTGCTTCAAACATTCATAACTTTGGCTTCAGTAGCAGTTTTGGGGCACATGATATATTATTGGAATGATCTTTTGAAGCCCTTCAGTTTAACACCAAATTCACCAAATTTCAAGACTATCTTGAAGGTGAAAATCTATCTATTCTCTACTGTTGTGAGCTTCCTCCTACTTTTACCTTCCTTTATGTATTTTCCCATCTTTTAGCTATTCCTTGAGCATTTACCTACAAAGTTCACCACAAAATTTAACTATTCTTTTGTATTCAAATCTATTCAAAAGGCTAATAGAAGCATATCACTCCAAATGAGGAGTTATCAATACTACCATTGGAAGAGTTAGTTGTTGTTGTAGTAGTAGTATAATGGTAGTGCTGGTCAAGTTGGTCATAGTGTAATGATCTAAAGTGATGACAGTGAGCTGTGAATGAAATAGTGATGGTGGTAGTGTAAGTTATTAATATCATTTTGCTGAGTGCTTTCAGCAATAAGAAATTAACTTCATTATTCTTTTTTTAATAGAAAAAGAAATTTCATTAAGAAAGAAGAGGAATACAAAGAGAGGAGGATAATTTATCCTCCACAAGAAACTACTTAAAGAGAAGAATACAATGAAACAAAGAAGCAACTCTCAAATTTAAACACGCACAATAGCAGCCCAATCTCGTTACAAATTTGAAATGGCAACCCTTTTAAAAAGCACATGAGCTGTGCACCAAAGAGAAGCCAAAAATCATTTCCTTTCCCATAACATATCTAAGGACATTGTGGAATTGTGCTGTGTTTACAATTTTGTGGTGTGTTTGGTTGGAAAGGAATGCTCAAATTTTATTATTTTTATTTTTATAATCCAGGGCTGAATTTTTCTTATCAAACATACCAAAATAATGTTATTGCAATAAGTATGAAGGGCATTAACAAACAACAATAATTAAGTGCTGAAGAAATTTTATTTCAGTTTTGGTATGAGTTATGAAACAAACCCTCATTATTTTCAAAGTTTATTTATCGTATCTCAAAAGACGATGCACTCATCATCTGCATTTTTCTTGTCATTATATTATTGGGTTCCTTAATCAGTGCCATCAATACTTCACGCACTTGAGGAATTGAAGTGTGTAGCTCTCTCTGTTTAATTGAGTTTTCACTGTTGCTTCTTTCTATTCTAATAAATTTAATCTTAACATTTTCTGTTAAGCATTGGCTTAAATGCTATTTTAACGTCAGTCACAGGGCTTCTCAATATTTAGTCTTGAATAACAGAGCTATGAACTCAAAAGCAAAGCATAAAAACTAGATTTAATTATCATGTTGGTCCCTAAAGTTTCACTCAATTTTCTATTTAGTCCTTACAATTTAAAAGTATGTAATTGGGTCTGTGTCATTATATTTTTCTCTGAGGGATGTAAAATACTGTTGACTTGGAAAGTGATGCGTCACCTTGGCACTTGGTTTTCAATCAAATTATCCAAATCATGTGATGCCATGCAGATTAAGTGGCTAGGCTTATTTGGATTGAAGATAAACTATTTTGAGTGTCAAGTTGACACATTGTTTGTTAGGTCAGCAGAATTTCATGGTCCACGAACAGATATATAATAACAGGGATTCAATTACAATTTTTTTTTTTTGAATTATAAAGAATAAATTACAAACTTTTAAACTGTAGGGACTAAATTAAAAATTCAGCAAAATTATAGGGACTAACAGAGTAATTAAACCTAAAAACTATTATAAATATGTTATTTCTTCAAAGCTTACAGCTTTGAGTCTTAATCTTAGTTATAAACTTGTTCGAGTCTTAGCTATATATTGTAAATCAGTTAATTCATATGAAAACTAACATTTGAATCTTAGTGGTAGCTTTAATTCTCCATACAACTTGGAAAATTGTAAATTGTTCTGTTAAGTAAAGGGACAGCAATGGAGATTCAAGAATGAGAAGAAAGGGAGAATAGGAGACTAGATAGAACAGCAGAGAGGGGAGTGAGAATTAGAACAAATAGTGGACCATAGAAGATAAGTATAACAGATTTAAAGATAGAAAAGAGAGAGAGAGACAGATGTACCTAGCAGAACATAAAGAATAAAGAGGGAAGAAAACTAACCTGAAGTGAGGCAGTGTGCAGCAATGAAGAGAGGAGAGGAGACACGTTGATGTAAGAGCTGTGGAGGTCTGAGGTTTGAACAGAAGCCTGAGAGGTTTAAAAAAAAACCTTAATGAAGGAGACCAATTCTTGAAATGATCCCCTTCAAATAGTGCGCATGGAGCATGCAATGTGCCATTGCCCTTGGTGCATATTACACTCGCCGTGAGTGCAGCACCTGAAAATCACAATGCCACCATGGATTTGCACATTGCATGATGCAGCAGCACGATGTGCCATCAAATTTCAAATTCAGAACTTTACAGGCTGCAGTTATAGCATTAGTTTAATTATAGTAATTTAATGGAAATTTAAAATTATATAGTCAAACTTTGAGTCAACTATTGATTCAACCACTGAGGCTTTCTGGAGTTAAAGAGGGCTTCTTCATGTAATTTATGCTATTAAGAGCTACAAAACCTAAAAATAAAGCTCTTTTCCTTCATCTAGAAAATGTTTTTATCACTTCGAGAAAGTTAAATGATGCAGTATCCACTTGGATAATGATGTATGCTAAATACTTACAATTGTTACATATTGGTGACACACTGCATATAGTTGTCCAACTGTCTCAAGATCTTATGAGTCTTTGGAATTGACCAAAAATTTAAAAAAATGCTATCTCGAGCAATTTCACAATTTGGCTGTTATGAATTCTTACTTGAGCGCTGTTGTAAATAGATGGGTTTTGTTTATATGGGTTGACTTTTTTGTAGGCCTGTTAATTGCAGGCTTTACAGGTTTCATTTGATTTCTCATCTCATAATGCAATTACAGGCATATGGGACTAGGCCTGTTAATTGCAGGCTTTGCAGGTTTCATTTGATTTCTCATCTCATAATGCAATTGCGGGACCTTATTAACAATATCAGCCTTACAATGTTTGACATTTATATATATATATATTTAAAGTTTAACATTCATTGAAAAAGTTTAATCTCATTGTTTTTGTCTCTTGCTTGTGATATGTTTATTAATATAATAGAATGTTACTCTCTTGCTCAGATTTTTAGAATATACTTATTTGAATCAACATCTCATGTAATAAGATTATGATAGAAACCTCAAGTTCACTACTAGATTTGTGAAATACCGCCCAGAAAAGTAGAAAATTCAGCAAATAAGAAAGAAAAAAACATCTCAGCTCTGAGAGACTAGGCCCTCATCTCAACTCATAAAAATTCTGCATATTCCACGCTCTTTATTAACCTTCAGCCTAACTATCTTCTAGAAATCCTTCTAATAAGTCTCTACGTGTCCCTCTATTTAGCCCCCTCCCCTCAACCGTATTGATGAAGAATGGAATACGAATATTAGGATTACTATGGTCAATGGTTATATGGGTAATTTTTTGTAAGCCAAGAATTAAGCCATGGCTTACAAATAATTACCCATATTACCATTTACCACAGCTATCCTAATATTCTTATTCCATTCTAAATCACGATTCTTGCTGGATATGCTGCTCATTTTTCCCAACTACACTCTATCAATACCCCCAAGAGGTCTAACCTTGTGCAATAAGCTTGAATGACTTCCAAGTATTCTCATAATCAGGTAGCTCCTTCATCTTAATCAATACTTCACTTTCCCCCTTATCTCCTTATTTTATATCCCTAACTTATGCATGATGAACTAACAACTCCAAATCCCTAGATTCATACTCAACATCTTTTCCCAACACATCATCTTGGGGAGAGGGTTATTTTTCTGGCTTCCTTGTGGTCTTCTGCACATGGTTTTTTTTTATGGGGGGTTTCTCTTGTAGATTTAAAAAGGGATTTGCTAGGTCATTTGAGCTAATGATTGTTCAGTTTTTTGTTTTCTGTTTTTTGAGAACTACTTGTCCTCTTATGGTTGTAACTTCTACTTATCTTCTCCTCAATAAATTCTTTTTTCTATCTAAAAAAAATACTCGAACTTCTTTACTCTGTATCAGCTCCATAATTCACGCAAGCATTAATGTCTTCGATCACAATAGCTTATCCAAATTGCTCCCATATTCTTGGACTTTCCTCCTCAATTGATTCAAGCATTGACTTAAGTAATACCACTTTCTAAGACAAGGAGGAATCTCCTCGCAGCTTAACCCTCTTTCCTCGTTAAAGTAATGCCATTGTTAAGTTTTTCCAATTTGTTTCAACGTTTCCTAAGGACTCCAGCCATGCCATAACCAAAACAACAACTGCGCTTCCTTTTTGGAATGGATAGAAACCTTGTACCATCAGAACTTGTTGCAAACATAGCTTGATTTTTTGACAAATTCCTTCCCCTTGAACCTTGTACTCATTCCCCACTAAAACACGAAACTTCTTAGTACCATCTACTAGAATTTCTAATTTTTGAACCACTTCCTAGGTGATGAAATTGTAGGTTGCCCCACTAATCAAAATTGTAACCTCTAGGTCTAATGTTCCTATTAACTTAATGGTATTTAGCAGTAGCAAATCCAATTATGGAATTGAAGAATAACTCTACTTGGCTTTCAGCCTCATCTTTGTCACTTGCTTGCTCATCCACTTCTTTCACTCCACTCTTCTTCTTCAGAGACCACTTGTGGCATTTTGTTTCAGATTTAGACTCTAAACTAATGGGAACCAGTATTGCTTCCCTACTCCTACAACTCTGGTATACTCAAGGAGGCAGCAGAAACGTGAAGCAAGGAAGGTAGCCAAGTCAGCAAGGCCCAAACCATTATTGGTTTATGAAAGAAGAGGGAAAACACGTGAGGAAGGGGAAGTTAGTTACAGAGAGAGAAAGAATGAAGGAGTGGGAGGGGGATAGGAGGAAACGAAGGGAAGCAGAGGGGTATTTATTACTTCAAACGAGGGGAAGGAGGGCATGGGAGAATTGGAGTAAGGATTAGAGCTGCTAATTGTTTAGTGTCAGGACTTTCGCCATCTGTGGTACCATCTTTCCATAGTTTCATTTTTTGCACTTGCTATTCGCTGTACTAGATTGGGGAGTATTCCTAAAATTGATATATCTGCATTGATATCATATTGTTTTGCATATTAGCCTATATAATAAAACTGCCCATCTTTCCTTCTCTTTTATTATACTGTCGTTTTTGTGCAATAAGAAGATAAGTGCATGGGGTTCCATCAATTTGGTAACAGAACACTAAGATCTGGGTAATGGTCAGTACGAGAATGGATTCAAGAATGGATGCTTTGGAAAAGGAGATGGACATTGTGCGGGATTACATGTTGGAAATTAAGGAGGTATTAACGGAGATTCGTAAGTAGGGGGCTGAAACTGCGAAGAGAGTGACCGGAGGAAAGTCAGTGGAAGGACAACAGGACTCTCGTAATTCTGAAGAAGAGGGAGGTGGAAGCACAGGGGAGATAGATAAACTAGGAAACCAGTTCCGAAGGTTAGAGTTGCCGGTGTTCATGGGTGAGGATCCTATCGGATGGGTATTCAGAGTGGAGAGATATTTTAGCTTAAACAGGGTAACGGAGGAAGAGAAGATGGGAGCAGTGGCATTGTGCTTGGAAGGGAAGGCATTGAACTGGTATCAGTGGATGGATTCCAGGACACCAGTGAATGATTGGGAAGTATTTAAACGAGAGTTGATAGAGCGATTCCAGCCTTCCTAGAGCGGAGATGGGTATGAGATGTTGATGGCTTTGAAGTAGGAAACAACTGTGACAGAGTACTGGGAGAAAGTCGAGCTCCTCTCAGCTCCCTTAAAGGACGCCACTGAATCTATGCTCATCGGTGCGTTCAAGAATGGCCTGCGAGAAGACATCCAAGCTGAAGTTAGGGTGGGGACGTTAGGATCGTTGAAGGATCTAATGGGCCTGGCCCATAAAATTGAGAAACAAAATTGGGTACTAGATAAGGCTAGAGAGGCCCAGTGGAATAAGAACCCAAGGAGTGTGGGGTTAAGACCCATGATAGGAACACAGTCTAGAATTATGGGCTTTGCTGAAACCGGAAGGACCACAACGGTAACAACTGTCCCCAAGAATGAAGGGGTCGATTTGAAAACTTTCGTGGTATCATCTTTGTCAACGGGGACAATTGAGGGCAAATTCAAGAGGCTCACGGAGGCCGAGGCGGCGAGGAAGAGGGAATTGGGCCTCTGTTACCGGTGCGATGAGAGGTATTTTTCAGGCCATCGTTGCCCAAACAAGCAGCTATAGGTGTTACTTCTAGCTGAGGAGGAGGAGGAGAGTGAACCTAAGATAGAACTTGAGGGCCACCGAATCGAGGAACCCGAGGAGAAACCGATGGAGCTGTCAATAAACTCCATCGTAGGGCTATCAACAGGCAGAACCATGAAATTAAAAGGAAAGATTCTCAGGCAAGAGGTTATCATGATGATCGACAGTGAGGCTTCCCACAATTTCATTTCTTATCGAGTGGTCCAAGAACTATCACTGCCAGTAGCAAAACCAAGAACTTCGGCATGATTGTAGGAAATGGGTACACAGTACAAGGAGAAGGAATTTTCCCTTCGATATCACTGGATTTACCCGGGTGTGGAGTGACCCAACCATTCTTCTCGTTTGAGCTGGGTAGTGCAAAGGTGGTGTTAGACATGATGTGGTTGGCAACATTAGGAGAAGTATACGCTGATTGGGGAAAGCTGAGTATGAAGTTCAGAATGGGTCAAGGGTGGGTACATCTCTAGGGAGATCCCATGCTGGCCAAAACGTTGGTATCCATTAAAGCCATGATCAAGACACTGAGAGGGGCTGAGTAGAGTTATTTGGTGGAATTCGGGCAGCTATCCATACAGACCGAGGGGAATATCCAGTAGAGGTGACAGAGTTATTAAAGGAGTTTAAAGTTTTATTTGAGCAACTGAAGGGACTTCCTCCTCCACGAGGTCATGATCATTCAATCCACATCAGAGGGTTGCCCACCACCCAATGTAAGGCCTTACCGTTATCCACACTCATAAAAGAATGAGATTGAACAGCTGGTTCGTGAGATGCTCACTGCTGGGATCATAAGACCCAGCACTAGTCCATTTTCAAGTCCAGTCTTGCTGGTTAAGAAAAAGATGAAAGTTGGCGCTTTTGCATAGACTATCACACATTAAACAAGATCACAGTACCAGACAAGTTCCCAATACCAGCCATTGATGAGCTTTTGGATGAATTAGGAGGGGCAATATGGTTCACCAAGCTGGATTTAAAATCTGGGTACCATCAAATCCGTATGAAAGAAGGAGAGGAGTACAAGACAGTCTTCAGAACCCATGAGGGGCATTACGAATTCATGGTAATACCTTTCGAACTTACCAATGCCCCCTCCACTTTTTAGGCTCTCATGAATAACATATTCAAGGGCTTCTTAAGGAAATTCATGCTAGTGTTCTTCGATGATATTCTAATATATAACTTTGATTTACCTACACATTTAACCCACCTTAGAGCCGCTCTAGAGATTCTGCAGCTACAGGACTGATCATCAACAAGAAAAAATGTCTCTTCGCCCAAGTCCAGGTAGAATATTTGGGGCACCTTATCTCACGAGAAGGATTAAAGGCTGATCCAGTAAAGATTGCTAGCATGGTGCAATGGCCTGTCCCAAAAGATTTAAAGTTACTCAAAGGATTTCTGGGTTTAACTGAGTACTATAGAAAGTTCGTTAAACATTATGGCAAAATAGCTGCACCTCTAACAGACTTGTTAAAGAATGATGCTTTTGTGTGGGGAGAAAAGGCACAAGAAGCCTTCTAGCAACTCAAAACTGCGATGACTACTGTGCCTGTATTAGCTATGCCTAACTTCTCCCTTCCATTTGAGTTGGAGGCTGATGCCTCAGGGAGAGGGATAGGTGCAGGTCTCATGCAAAGAGGGCGGCCTATAGCATACTTTAGCCAGGCTTTATCAACACGGGCCCAGCAGAACTCAGTATATGAGAGGGAATTAATGGAAATTGGGGTGGCAGTACAGAAATGGAGACACTATCTCATGGGACACCATTTTATAATCAAAAGAGACCAAAGGAGTCTGAAATTCTTACTGGAATAGAGAATCTTGGGGCAGGATCAACAAAAGTGGGTAGCCAAGTTAATTGAGTTTGATTTCGAAATACAATACAAACTGAAGAATGAGAATAGAGCTGTGGATGCACTCTCCCGCAAAGAGGAAATGTCCCTGAACGCATTATCAATGTGGTAGTCCAATGAACTGGAAACCTAGCTATTGGAAGCTCAAAAGGACAAGCAGATTTCTAGTATCGTGCAACAAATCATTTCAGGACAACTAACCCATCCAGATTACAGTCTGAAGGCAGGACAGCTCCTCTTCAAAGGAAGGTTGGTGATTCCCAACAATTTTCTCCGGATTCCTTTACTAATCCAGGAGTTTCATGTCACACCCATGAAAAAACACTCTGGTTACCTATGGACTTATAGGAGGTTAGCAAAAATAGTGTGCTGGGAGGGAATGAAAAGAAAGGTCCAAAACTTCGTGGCGGCTTGTGATATCTGTAACAGAAATAAGTATTTGGCCCAAAGTCTTGCAAGATTGTTACAACCACTACCAATTCCGCAACAGGAATGGGAAGACATCAGCCTAGACTTTATTAGTGGCTTACCAAAATCGCAAGGTTCTGATGTTATTATGGTAGTAGTGGATAGATTTACAAAATATGTACATTTCATACCTCTTTCTCATCCTTTTTCTGCCAAAGAAGTGGCAGAGGTCTTTTGCAAGGAGGTTGTCTGCCTACATGGGATCCCCAAATTCATGGTGTCGGATAGAGATCGGATCTTTACTAGCCAATTCTGGAGGGAGTTATTCAGACTCACAGGTACCCACCTCAAATTCAGTTCTCGTTATTATCGTCAAACGGATGGTCAGACGGAAGTGGTTAATAGAAGTTTGGAAACTTATCTATGATGCTTTGTAGGAGATAGACCAAAACAGTGGGTTAAATGGGTTCCTTGGGCAAAATATTGGTTTAACTCAACTTATAACCGATCATCAGGTATGACACCTTTTAAGACCTTGTATTGCTGCGATCCTCTCACCTTATTCAAATTGAACAATGAGCCTTCAATTGTAGAAGAAGTGAACAGCCAACTAAAGACCCGAGACTTGATATTAAAGGAGCTCAAAAAACATTTGGAAAAGGCTCAAGAGCAAATGAAGAAAGCTGCCAGAGGAGAACTGAACTATCATTTGAGGAGGGAGATTGGGTGTATTTGAAATTACGACCTTATAAAATGAGGTCTATTGCTAAAAGGATCAATGAAAAGCTGTCCCCCAGGTTCTACGGGCCCTACTTAATACAGGAAAAAATTGGGCAAGTGGCTTACAAACTAGAACTGCCAGAAATAGCAAAAAATCCACCCAATATTCCACATTTCCCAATTGAAGAAAGCCCTACACCCAGCCACCCAAGTCCAGATGTTTTCTCAAGCACTGACCGAGGAGATGGAATTAGAAGTGGAACCAGAGGAAGTAAAACATGTCTGAGTACTTACCAATGGCCACAGGGAAGTTCTAATCAAATGGAAGAATCTGCCAAATTGTGAAAGCACCTGGGAAAGTGCAGAAACTATCAAGAATCAGTTTCCAGCCTTTCACCTTGAGGACAAGGTGAATTTTGAAGGGGTGGTATTGATGGGAACCAATATTGCTTCCCTACTCCTACAACTTTGGTATACTCAAGGAGGCAGCAGAAATGTGAAGCAAGAAAGGAAGCCAGGTCAGCAGGGCCCAAACCGTTATTGGTTTATGAAAGAAGAGGGAAAACACGTGAGGAAGGGGAAGTTTGTTACAGAGAGAGAAAGGATGAAGGAGTGGGAGGGGCACAGGAGGAAACGAAGGGAAGCAGAGGGGTATTTATTACTTCAGACGAAGGGAAGGAGGGCATGGGAGAATTGGAGTAAGGACTGGAGCTGTGACTACTTAGTGTTAGGACTTCTGCCATCTGTGGTACCATCTTTCCATAGTTTCATTTTCTGCACTTGCTATTCGTTGTACTAGATCAGGGAGTATTCCTGAAACTGATATATCTGAACACCAATATCATATTGTTCTGCTTATTAGCCTATATAATAAAACTGTCCATCTTTCCTTCTCTTTTATTATACTATCGTTTCTGTGCGATAAGACGATAAGTGCAGGGGGTTTCATAAAAAACGCAGTCCCTTTTCACATTTAGATTGATATTCAGCCTTAGACATCCTGCAAAGGTTCCCCCCTTCCAGCCTGCAAAGGCTCCATCGTACACTCTCCTATCTTTTTGCCCGTTGGAACCTTATTAATCTAGGCACTACTCATGGCCAAATACAGTGTCTTGGATGGGTTGCTTAACCCATGCACCCTACCCACATCCATCTTTCCCTGTCCCTTGCTGTTTGGAGTAGTTCTGCCCAACCCTCATGCCCCGTAACCTTTGCTTGAGTTTTCAGCCCAATAATTTTTATGGGGCCCAATTAGTTTAGAATAATTCCCAGCACTTTCCTCCTTAGCCCTTTCCACAACCCAATTCTTTTCTTGAATGTCTTTGGATAAATTCATAATATGAATTAACGAGTTGTGCTATCATAGTATCATCCCTTACCTCTGCCCTAATTTCCTCATCCACCCGTTTACTAAGGCCTCCATCAACAGCTGGCCTGGCACCTCCCTCAACAGTGCCCATAGAAGCTCAAAAAAGCTCTCTAAATTTTGCCATGCTGCCTATCTTCCTGATTGCTAAGATTTCATCATAAACTTTCTCTTCCTGGGATTGCCAGAAGCGTTTTAATAGAGCTCCCTTGAGGGCTCCCCAAGTAGTGATAGGATATTTGGTTTGAACCCATTTATACCAGTTAAGGGCTATACATTCCATACAAACTGCTGCTATTGCAAGTCTTTCTTTCTCCCTCAGGCTTGCCATTGATTTGGAAGTATTGATCTACCCAGAATAACCAACCATAAGGATCTTTGCCGGAGAATACAGGTAACTTCAGTTTTTTTCCCATGTTCCTCTCTTTCCATCACAAGCTCTCCCATCCCAGAACCACCTGAAGCCATTACCATTGGAGCATTGTCCTTGGACTGTTTCACCAAGCTGGTGACACTGTCCTGTGTACTTTTCATTCACCCTTTCATTTCCCCCAGATATTTATTCATCACATTCACATCACTACTTGACTGCCCCAAATCTAGCCTCATGTCCCACATCTCTTTCTCTAGGATTTCCACTTCAGAATCCACTCTAGTACTGACAATTCCCCATCATGGAACTGGCTTTGACACCAAATTGACAGGATTCTCAAGTTCACTATCAGATTTGTGAGATACAACCGAGAAAAGTAGAATATTAAGCAAATAAGAAAGGAGAATATCCCAGCTCTGGGACTAGGTCCTCACCACTACTCACCAAAATTCTGCATACCCTTCCACTTCTTCCCAGCCTCTTTATTAACCTTCGACCTAACTTCGTCTAGAAATCCTTCTCATTAGTCTCCATGTGTCCCTCCACATAGCCTTCCCCCCCTCAACCGTTTCTTGCTGGATATGCTTCTCATTTCTTCAAACCACACCATTTTTTCTTTAGATGCGTATAGACTCTCCTATTTGAAGGTCAAACAAATTATATTTTGTTCAAATCAGGATTATTGAGGTGGATGCCTTTTCTCATGTTCAAAGGTTTTTAATGAATTCAGTTTTGGTAGTTTATTTGATCAAATAAGTTCATGACATGCTTCTGCTGAATGGTTTACTCTATGTTGGCTCTTAATCGGATCCTACATTCAGCATCGGAATGAAAGAAGAGGGCTTGGAGGAATATTTTTTGATGATCTGAATGACTATGATCAGGAGATGCTACTCTCCTTTGCCACTGGTAATTTCTTGCTTTATTGCATATATGAATCAATGCTTCTCCTTAGGTAGATATCTGGCTTTTTCTGTCTCATGCTTGCTTAAACTATGGTTTACTTGCAGAATGTACCGATTCTGTTATTCCTGCATATATACCAATAATAGAGAAGAGGAAGGATTTGGCTTTTACAGATCGGCACAAAGCATGGCAACAATTGCGAAGGGGACGTTATGTTGAATTCAATTTGGTATTGAACCTATCTCTAGGATAAATGTATTGTTCTGTTCATATTTTCTGACTAGGCTTGAAATTGTCTAATCATTATTCAATTTCAGGTTTATGATCGGGGTACGACTTTTGGACTTAAAACAGGAGGGAGAATAGAAAGTATTCTTGTTTCTCTTCCACTGACTGCTCGGTGGGAATATGATCATGTAAGATTTTGGTATTCTTTGTGTAATGATTCAATATTAGATACTACACTAACTTCTACTGAAAGGTTGGTATCATTTTATTTGCAGAAACCAGAGGAGGGAAGCGAGGAATGGAAGCTTTTAGATGCTTGCATCAACCCCAAGGACTGGATCTAATTTTTCAGCTCTCCCCCCCCCCCCCTCCCTTTTTTTACGTTGCCATTTATGTTCAATAATACTAGACCTTGGTTCCTCATTTATTTATTTTTTGGTGGTTATAGTTAGTGCTTGTTTTGGCAAGTCACAGTTGTTAAGCTTCTAGCGGGTTAATTGTAAATCAAGTGTTTTGCAGAGGCATCTCTTCAAAAAGGGAAATCCTCAAACGGAGTTAGTGTAATTTTCTCACCGTTTAATTCACGCTGCGTTTACACTTTTCACATGCAACATTTTATTATGAAATGTTACTTCGTGATTCAGTTTCTAAATTAAATTAATGCTATGGGGGTAACTGGGCAAAGAGTGTGGAAATACCACTTTTAAGATAAATATATTAACATGCTATTTATATTCAATTAATTTGTATCCTGGTCATGTGAGAGTTGAAATGAATACAAGATTATATATATATATATATAATTATTATTTTATCTGCCTCTACCTGATAAATTTAGTATTTTAGAGAAAGAATTGACAGTGAGAGGCATTTTAGGTTTTTTGAAAAGAAATATTGACATGTGTCCGAATATAAGATACAATAAAAATATAAATTAAAGAGATATTATAATTTAAAAATTTTGTAATTAAAAGTATAAATCAAAGTGAAAGTTTTATTTTTTTAAAGTCTTATTTGGTTGGTGAAAATAAAATATAGAATGAAAATAGAATGGATTGAAATAAAAAATAATAATTTGGTTTTGTTGTTAAAAATAATAAAAAATATAAATTCTACATAATGCCGATTATTTTTTATAAAGTAATTTAGATTATTTTTAAAAATAGGTGAAAAGTGAATAATATAAGAGAAAAAAATAAAAAATACAAAAGATTAAATATTTTTTATTATTTTATTTATTTATAAAAAAAATTATAATTAAAAATTTTAATATTATTTAACAAAATTTAATTTAAAATTTTATATTAATAATAATTTATTTTATTTTTTATTTATAACATTTAAAATAATTTTTAAGTTAAAATAATATTATTATAATATTATTATTTTTTTAATAATATTTTTATCATTTTAACAATTTTAATTAATTTTATTTTTTTATTTTATTAAATATAATTTTAATTATAATATTTTATTTTAGTTTATTTTTATTTTTTCTATTATTACTGACAAAATGAGACCTTAAGTTAAAGTCGTTAATTTTACATCACAAGTAAGCAATGTACTATTTTCACCTTAATAAATACTCTAGAGTGATAGTCGGAAAAACAGAGCAAAAAAAATCACAATAAAAATAAAATAAAAAAGCCAACGATCATTTCAATAAAATGTAAAAAGTAGTTTCCCTTTCTCTTTGAAATATGAGCACTGTGCTTCCAAGGCAGAAATATATATTAAAAACAAGTACTACACGTAATCTGTAATTTAATTAATTAATTAACTAATCAATTAATCTATAGCTTTCGATGATACATTTTTCTTTTCTTTTTTTTGGTACATGATGATGATACATTTCAAATGTATAGCGACCAACGAATACTTGCGATACCAAACTCATACTATTAACCTTTTGAGCTGCCATTATTGACCAGCGAGCACTGAGCCATCGGCCTCGACATCTGACCTGCGGCACTGGCCGGACACCTCATCGCTTCTGACGCCGGCGGTACCATACAATTGTAAGACAAGCACAACGACGCCGTATCGGGCAACACCATGCCCATCTCCAGTGGAAGCCCCGTGAAGTAATTATGTTGAAGATACAATGTTCTGGTGTCACCGCGGTACATGCTCTTAACGTACTCCTCAGGCACCGTGCCCATCAGACGGTTATTATTCAAGAACAAGCTCTCGACCCCAACAAGTATCGTTGATAACTCCCCGGTCAGAGAGTTGTGGCTCAGGTCGACGATCGATCCCTCACCGTATGATGGGGACGAGATCAACGGCCTGTTTTCCCTCTTTGGGACCCCACCTGATAGATTGTTCCGTTGCAATAAAAGCGAAGAGAGTGTGGGACTAAAGAAAAGTGGGGCCGGAATGGGCCCATCGAACTGGTTCATGCTCAGGTCGAGGAACGATAACTCCGAGAGCGACTCCAAGCCGTTAAGTGGGCCCCACATCCGGTTCTGAGATAGCGAGAGGTAACGGAGTGATGACGGCACTGACGGCGGTAACGGCCCGCTAAGCATGTTATTTTTCAAATCCAAATGGAGGAGCTGAGAAGAGACTCGGGGTAACTTGCCGGAGATGGAGTTGGAGGCTAAGATGAGAACTTTCAGTTCCGGCAACTCCGTGAGACTCGGTGGGATTGATCCGGTGAGTAGGTTATGACTCAGATCGAGGGTGTGCAGGCTTTTCAGCGCGGATAGGGTGATGGGTATGGCACCGGTGAAGCGGTTGCTGGGCAAGGAAATAACTCCAAGTTTGGCGAGTTTCCCGAGTTCGGGTGGGATGGACCCGGTTACGATTCCAGGAGAGAGGATGAGTTGGGTTAACTCGGCAAGGTTGGAGACTGAAGGGGAAAGTGAGCCGGCGAGTCCGGTTGAGCCAGAGAGCCCCGTGCCGAGTGATAGAATTGTGACTCGGAGGGTGTGTATGGGAAGGGAAGTATCGAGAGAGCAGATGACGCCGGAGAAGGAAGAGCAGGGATCGGAATTGTTGAAGTCCCATGTAGAGAAGAAGGGTTGGGTGGTGGAGACGTCAGTGAGGGTGTTCTTGATGGCGAGAAGGGCCTTGAGATCGAAGAGGTTGAGCTTTGGAGGTTGATTTTGCGGGAGTTGAAGTGATGGGGTTGGAAGTAGTGAAAGGTGAAGGAGCATAAAAGGGAAGAAGAGCAGAAAAGAGTGACGTGGGATGCCCATTTACAGAAGCAAAACCAACAGCAAACACAAACAGAGAGAATGAGCGAGTGAGAAAAGTGCGTATAAAGTGTTTGCGAATTTGACAGGGAGAATCAGGTTTGTGTTTTTGACCGAGCAGTAGTGTTAGTGCAGAATTAAAGAGAGGTCAGTGAAGCTGAGAAGTTTGGTGCAGAAAAAGAAATGAGAGCAGAGCAGCTGGGGAGCGTGACAGTACAAAGAGGGAGGAACAAAGGGTTGAAATGAGGAAAACGACAGATCAGTATTTTGGTTGCTTCTGTTTCTTAAGTATGGGGCTGTTGCCGTAGATGTCGGCGAAGAAATATGGGTGGCGGAGGAGACGAGGAAATAAAACCTTTTTTCCGGTTCCGAAAATTTATGAGTAACAAATTTAAAATTTATCATTTACTCATAAAAAATTATTTTAATTGAATTACATAAAAATGACAATTTTTTAATTTTTTATTTATATAAATTTTAGTTTATCAACAATTAACCAACCATTTACTCTTTTAACTGTCCATGAATATTAATTCTACGATGCCATTTGAACAGAAAACTGCATGAATGCCCCAAATGACAAATCAAAGGAAAATGTGACATCTGTACTAAATAACTGTTCCAATAAATCATCCCACTTTGTGTTTTTTTTTTTTTTCTAAAAAACTTGCTAAAACCGGTTATAGCACGTCAAGCACCTAAGAATGGATGGCTTTAGTTGATGACCCACCTCACGTTGTGAACAGATATATTCTAAATGATTTAATGGGTGTACGCAGATTTGAATTTATACAAAGATATTTGTAAACAAAAAATTAATATTTTAAATAAAATTAATTATATATTAAAAGGTTGTGAGGACAATAAAAAAAATTAAAGTATAGTTTGCTTATTTATGTCTATGTTTACTCTAAAAGAAAAAATATATAATTTCGAATGTAGCAGTAATTAAATGTATAATAAATTAAAGAAAAATAAAATTATTATATGTATGCTTTATATTTATTTTAAAATAATTTCAATAAAATAAACAAAAAAAATAAACATTTAAATTTAATTATTTTGGCAATAAATTTTAATTACATTATAATCCTATTAAAAAAATAAAAGCATGTTTGGTTTGTGAAACATAAAATTATTTTTACCAAAATGTGCAATAATTCAAAAAAAAATTATAAGTGGAGGATCAAACTTGCCACCTTCCCAACCATTTGAACAGTTGAACTAGTCTTAAGTGGTCATTCAACTTATAATTTTTATTGATTCATTACACAATTTGATTTATAGTTTGTTTAGAAAAAATTTCATTCTCTCGAGTCTCATTTGCCATAATAGTATAAGTAATCCTCAATAACATTATAATAATATATTCATATCTTAATAGCAGTCATAATTATAACTGTGACAATAATAATAACAACAATGTAATAAGGTAATGATGAAACTAATAGTGATGATAGTAAAACTGTCTTAATAATAATAGTGGTAGTGAAGAGAAAGTAATAAAAAAATGTCAATAGTAATAGCAGTAGCAAAGAATAATAAAAATAATGATTATAGTGACAAAATAAAAAGATATTGACAAATGAGAATAAAAAACATTATTTATAAAAAAAAAACATATACAAAATTTATTACCAAGACTTATTCTAAAGTGCTAACCGAAACTTTTACAAATTTCACATCAAACATCATATAATACTAAATTTTATTATTTTATACTATCATATCTAACTTTATACAATGCACCAAATAAGGCCATAAACTAAAATATTAATAAGTCACTATTTCTTAGTAAATTATATAATAACAATATTTATGGGTCAATAATTAGGGAAATAACACTTATTCCCTCTTATCTATATTATTAATTGTAAACATCTTGTTTAATCAAAAAAACTATTGTAATGTCTCATAAATCTATGAATTTATTGCCAACAACACATAAAATGACAAAAATACCTCTTTGATTCATCTTCTTTTCTAATCATCTTGACAAAATTGCTCTTTGATCTCTTAATTTATTTTTTGTTAGTAAACTAAAAGTAGCTTTTCTAAAGTCTATTAATTTATAAAAAAATCATTATTTATATCTAAACCACAATTCAAATGGAAAAAATATAAAAATTCAAAGAATTACACCAAAAACTCTCAACTCAAAATTTTAAAACCATAAATCAAAAAGTCTAAAATTCTAAAATATTAAACTTTAAAACCCTAAACATTAAACTATAAATTTTAAACTTTAAACGTTAAGTCTCAAAATCCTAAATATCAAACTCTAAAACCCAAACATAAAAAACTCACAATCTAAACACCTAAACCTCAAAACACTATACCACAAATCTCATAAAAACCTAAAAACACAAAATCTCAAACCATAGGTACCAAAACTCTAAATACTAAATTTTAAATTCTAAAACCTTAAATCCTCAAATTCAAAAACTCAAAACGCAAACCTCAAATTTAAACTCTAAACCCCAAACACCAAACTCCAAATTTTAAACTAGAACCTTTAAATTTCAAACCTGCAAAGTCCAAAAACTAAACCACTAAAATCCAAACCCAAAATATTAAAACCTCAAACACCAAACTCCAATTTCTAAACCCTAATACTACAATCCCCAAACCTCTAAATGACAAGTTTGAAACCTCCAAATGACAAGCTCGAAACCTCCAAATACCAAACTCCAAACTCTAGACATCAAAACTTTAGATCCCTAAACCCAAACTTCTAACCATAAAATCTCAAACCTCAAACATCTAAAACTCTAAACCCAAAAACTTTAAACCATAAATCTCAACCTACAAACCCAAAACCCCAAACCTCAAAATCCCAAACCATAAGTTCTCATGCCTAAAACTTTAAATCCAAATCTCAAACACCTAAACCTCAAAATCCAAAATCTCAAATTTTAAAACACAAACCTTAAACACCAAAACACTAAATCTCAAACTTCAAATTTTAAAATCCCAAATCCCAAACTCTATACATGTTAAGATTTAGGATTTCATTTTTTAGGGTTAATGATTTAGGGTTTAGTATTTTATGATTTAGGATTTATGGTTTAAGTTTTAGGTTTTATGGTTAAGGGTTTTAGGGTTAAGAGTTTTGAGGTTTAGGATTGAGAGTTTAAGGTTTTGGATATGGTGTAGGTTTATAGTTTGAGGTTGAGTTGTAAAGTTTTGATATTTGAGGTTTAGGACTTAGAATTTTGAGGTTTAGGGTTTGGAGTTTGAGTGTTTGAGGTTTAGGGTTTCATTTTTTGAGGTTTAAGGCCCATTTTTGGTTTTTAGGGTTTGGAGATTAGGTTTTAGAATTTTGGGTTTGGGGTTTAGATTTAGATTTTAGACTTTGGGATTTTAGGGTTTGTAGTTTGGAGTTTGTGGTTTAAATTTTGGATTTGGCATTTAGAGTTTGAGGTTTTTTCTTTTGCAGCTTATGGTTTATAGTTAGGAGGTTTCAAGTTTGAAATTTTAAAGTTTAGGCTTTAAGATTTACAATTTAGGTTTAAGTGTTTGAGGTTTGGATTTTTCAGATTTAAGAGGTTTGGGGATTAAGGGTTTGAGATTTATGAATTAGGGTTAAAAGTATGGAGTAGAGATTTGGACTTTGGTATTTGGGGATTTTAAGTTTCGGTATTTAGATTTTGGGGTTTTAAAGTTTTAATATTTGAAATTTGGAGTTTAATGTTTGAGGTTTTGGAGTTTTTGTTTAGAGTTTTAAGGTTTTTATAATTTTAGATCTTGAAGTTTAAGTTTTAAAGAGTAATTTTTTTTCCTTTTTTCTTTTTAGGGGAAATGGTAATTTGCCACCCTGAAGTATCAATGTAGTTGCAACTTCCCTTCCGTTCTTTTAAAGATTGCAATTTTCCCCCTGTTATTTGAATTGATTGTAATTTGCCCCCAACTGTTAATTTTACCGTTAACTCTAACTTTTTAAATTATAGGAAAATAACCTTTTAGTTTTTTTTATCCTATACAAATTTAATTACTCTTCTCACAATTTGTTTTTTCTTGTAAATACGCTAAAGCTTTACGGGGAGGGAGAGAAGCAACATCGTCTTCGCCAAACACAGAGCGACCCAAGCAATGCTGTGAAGGAATTCGCATGTTGGTTGTTGAATTGTTGAATCCATTGTTGGTCGTCGAAGCTAGAGGAGTCACGTTGGTCGTCGAAGCCAAAGGCACCGCGTTGTTCATCACCAAGCCACCATGTCATTCACTCTGTTGACCATTGAAGCTTCTGTGTCGTCCAGTGTTTGCCATTAAAGAGTTTTTGCCTGAGCACCTGTGGAGGAAGAAGCAATGGGAAGCCAGGGAAAGAAGAAGAGAAGGATCCTTTGCCTTGTATTTCTGGTCTCTGTTCTTGTGCGTGCATATGTTTTCCAAACCCAAAGCACCACAAAGAAGGCAAGTATCCTATCCTAAGTAACTGCAAAGAACCAATCTAATTACAAAAATTACAACATTTGTTTTGCAAGCTTTTTGTGACATTTTCTTTTTACTTCAACCATCAACGTTACTGAAATATTATATTCCATAAAAATTATTGCCACGTGAAAATTATTTGACATTTGGCAGCCCTTGTCTTCAGAACATACAATCCTACCCCTGGTGGGCTTGCCTTTCTCCTTCATCTTCAAAGCCTTTCCACTTTTCATGTGTTCAATTTCAAGGTTTCCTGAAAAAGAATCCTCCTTGACTTCCCTGGTTGTGTATTTGGATTCTTGTTGATCCTTTTGGGATGAGGAGGATGACAACTTGGGTGGTGACAGCGACTGAGGAGGCAACAATTCAACATCATGACTTGCATTTGGATCAAATTGCAAAGTTTTGTTTTTACTTTCCACCTTGATGACATACAAAGTCGTTTCCTCAACCTCATCGTTGCTAGATTTCTTAAGTTCATCTTTTCTAGTCTTTGACTGATTCTTTAGATGAGATACAACTTTGAAGTTCCTGTTCTTTCTCACATTAATACTTGAAACTCTATTAACAGAAGGTTTAGGGGGAAATAAAGCTCTTGAAGGGGTTAACAATTTTCTTGAAGCTAATTTGGGGAAGGCTGCTCTCTCTTCCATCTTCAGCTTACTATTTCCATGGCCACTAGAGCCTTCTGAGGATTTCATAGAGAATATTGTCTTCACTGTGACAGGGCTTGACTTCGAAGAAGTCACATGCTTTTCAGATAACTCCATTTGTTTAGCTTTAAATGGAGTTGGTTTCACAGGGAGAACATCGGCTTCGCTGCGTCGGGTGAGTGGCTTCGCTGCAACGATGAATGGCTTCACTGGGTGGGGGTATATCTCCATGAAGAAGGGGGATGGTTGTGTTTGCGAAGAAGATGCCCGATATTCGTTCAAGCTGAAGAAATGACCAAATAAATTATTTTGTTTTTTTTTCTTTCAATTAGAAGAGGTTATTTTTGATATTTCAAATGGGAAATCCGTTATATTTGACGGAAATTTGGAAGTTGGGGGGAGATTGCATTCAATCAGAAGGAAAGGTGGGACATTGCGATTTTTCAAAGGAGGGGGTGGATATTGCAATTGGATTGAAAGGTTAGGGTGGGAAAGTGATGTTTCCCCTTCTTTTTAATAATGGCATTAGTGAAAAGGATATGACTGATATTTTTTAAAGTTAAGAGATTTTAGACAATTTACTTTTAGTTAAAGGATAAAAAAAATTGAAAAATAAATTTAAAGAACAAAAAGATAATTTGGCCAAGATTATTAGTAAGGACAAAAAAAGGGATCGGTGATGTTGTTTGCAATGGATTCCTAAATTGTGGGGCGTCCCAATAAGTTTTATATTAGGAGAGATAATACAATTGATAGTATAGTACTAATTATACAGTGATAAAGTGTATAAAAAATGCTAACTTTATAAACTTTTGCAATTTGCACACCAAACCTCATATAATGCTGAATTTCGTTAATTTCTTCTATCATATATAGTCTTATACACGCATCAAATTGGACACATACTGACATATTAATAAGTCATTATGCCCTAGTAAATTAGATAATCATGATCTTTATGAGCCTATCATTTTTTAATTAGATATTTAGATTAGTTGTCCTTTAATCCAACAAATATTTATACATAAAAACAATTTAATCTATTTAATTTACCTTAACTATAGAAAATAGTTCTAAGTGTTAATTAAAGTATTAAAAATAATAATTAAAAAGAGTAATAGCACAATTTTAAAATTACAAAATAAAATTTTATCAAATAAGTACAGGATTGATTAATTAAAATTAAAATTATTAAATTATTAAAATAAATAAAAATTAGAGAGACAAAAATTCTTAAATTAAAAAAAGACATACTATAATATTTTTTAAAAATCAATTAGAACTACTAAAATTGTAATTGAGTCTAAATATTTTTTCTATGTTTAATCCATTTATATTTTTCATAAAAATAAAAGCTAATATAAACAACAAATAATGGGTAATTTTTATTTTTACTCGAGAAAACAAATACACTTTTTGGCATTAGTGCCATCATAAGTACAGTAGCAATAAAAGAGATTGAGATAAAAAAAAATCAACCAATGATTTTCACATAATAATAGTAATCTCATAATTTAAAATTTCACAAATGTTTGAGGAATTTGTATAAATGAGAATTGAGACCAGGATATTTTCAGCAGTATCACAAGTTTCCCTTCCATTATGAACAGCCGTTGGATGACGCAATTTGTCTTGGCTACTATTATTGTGACACATAAACATTGCTGCATATATAGATGCAACCAGTTACATCATAAAGAGGGTCATGCATACTGACCAGGCTTCATAACTGAAAATGGGCCCCCAAAAAAGAAGGCAGAGGAATCAAGTTGCTGCATTAATGAACACAAGTGCTAAGTTTTGCAGTGTCTTTTATGGTTTCAGAATTCAGAATATCGTACTTACCGAGCAGGTTGAATGGGGAGACTATTTGGGAGGAGAGATACATTCACTTTCCCCTACGAGGGAGTGAAGGAAAGGAAATCTTATTTTGTTAACGATATCAATTTGTTTTGTTTAATTTATTATCCAAAAGTATAATTTTGTATGGCCTTTGATCATTCATTTAGTTTATTTTTTGTTTTTAACGAAACTAACAAAGTTATGTATAAAAAAAAATTAACAAAATTGATTACGTAAATTTTTTGAGTGATGTGACACTTTTATGTTTTTTTTTCCTTATAGAAGAAGTATTTAACTAAGATTTATGATATATATTGATTAAAACACTATTGTTTAATGGCTTGTACCCCATGATTAGTATAAGAGTGTCACGTAATTTATTAATATGATATATAATAAAAAAACTCAATTTGAATGATTTTATTGACGAAAGTTAGACATAACAATGTAAATAAAACAAAATTTAATATTAAGATAATAAATTGAGGCAAAAAATTTGTTAAGAAACAAATTAATGCTACATCTGTTTCCGAAGGACCAAAAAACCCTTCTATTTTCTTTCAAATAACTGAGTAAAGTTGGTGACCTATTCTCTCATTCTTTTTCTCTTTTTTTTTTCTGGGGCTGAATTGGTGACCTATTCATTAATGGATAAAGAGTACAATTGTATTAGTAGATTATTGGTTCAATAAATGGTCTTTCAAACAAAAATTGGAAATAATAGTATAATTGATATTGTTATTGTCACGAATAAATTATGCCCTCAACGTGTCTCATTCCGTTATAGTTCATGTTATCTATTAATTAAGTTGTGAAATCTACTCCATTCAATTGAAAATATTTTTTAGATAAATATTTAGAGCTTGGTTTGTTAACAGCAAACTGAGAAAAGTGACATACTCTAGTGAGTTCAATGTTTGATTCCAGAGGGTCACACTTCAATTTGTTAGATATATTAATAAAATTTGTATTTTAGTAGTACTCTATAATTTATAGACAAGATCCTTACTTCCATCTACATCTGTAATATATTATATGGTTATGCGAATTTTGGAGAAATCTCATATGGATATTTATGTATTTGAAAATTCTGTTTGAAAATTTAATGAAATGGTTTATGCTAAAACCAATTTAATTATAGTTTTTTCTATTTACCTATTTTGAGGCTTGAGAGATTGGATTGTTTTCAATGCACGTGCCAATCACCCTCCTGACTGCTTATCATCATCCCTTAGCAAGTCATAAAACTTCAAAGTAGGCAGATTTTGATCCTTTTCCAAATCTTGATTGTCTTGATTCATTCCATCACTTGTGACATCCATAAACATACCAATGTAGGGGTTCCTAGCTAGCCTTCACTCTATGGTTAACTTCAAGGAATGTTGAACCATTATCTCAAACCATGCTTTTCACTATGAAGCGTCAAATTTACATACCCCTCCATGAATCTGTAACCGTATAAATATATTTTTTACTAAAAAGGAATCCATTCGACCATGATTCTTACATCTTGCACATGGATAAGGAATGTGACTTAATGAATCCAAAGTTAAGTGCTCCTTAGCAAACTTAATAATGTACTTAACCCCCAGTCTTGAAATCTTCACTTACACAACCAATGGGATCTTTTCTTTGTAACATCTTACTTCGATCAGATCTCATGATTGCCAAAATCATTTTAGCACATCAATATAATCATCTACAATATTCTTATCTCTATCTTAATACAGTATATATAACTCTATCCCATTGGAGAAGTCACTTTTTCAACACTTGGTTGATAGCACACACACGAATCACACCTATTTATTTGAAATAATTCTGGCAGCATTTTCCATTTGTCTCCAAAGTGCATGACTCAAATGTTGTAACATCTACCATGATCAAGTATACATCGAAGAACAAAACGACAATTTTGTTAAGTATAGGATGTGAAATTTAAGAAATAACTATTAATCATGTGAAGAAATAGTTTCTTACCAAACTCTCCAACTCAAACGATCCAAAATTCAATTCAATGAGAGGTACCTCAAAAATATGCAAGCTCACTTCTATCGAGTCTTAAGCAGAAAACTAAGGATTCACTCCAGTTTTAACTTGAATTTCAACTCAAACTTTAACCCTATGATGCATTTGCACTAGTATTTTGAAAATCAAATTCCTAGGATATATGCTGAAAAAGTCACCAATATTGGTGAACCTTTTCCCCTACTTAACAAAAATTTTCGAGAACGCAGAAAACTAATGGGACTTTCCCCTTGCGGGAACTCTGGAATCTAATCACTAACAAAACTATTAGTATAACGAATTTACAAGGATTACTCCTTTTGGGAACTCCAAAACCCAATTCAATTACCAAAACTATTAGTATAACAAATTAATGTGAATTGCACTTTTTGGAAGCATTAACAATTAACTCAACTATATATTAAAACTACCAATTCAATAATTAATGTGGAAACCTTTTTGAGAGCCGAGAAAAGTAATTACCTCTTTTAGAAACCCCAATAATTAATTTAAGTATTAAACATGCATATTTAATAATTAGTAGGAATTAACTCTTTCGGAAACCTAGAATGTAATAGGAATTACCTAATTTTCCAACCCCAAAAGTTAATAGAAATCAACACTTTTGCAAACCCCGACAATTAATTCAACTACGTACTAACAAGCATATTTAACAATTAATGGGAATTACCTCTTTAATTTGAGAACCCCAAAATCTAATCAAATACGAAAAGTACTAATAAAAACATGTGTACTAACATTGACATAAGAACAAAAAAATTCTAACTTTAATAGAGATGCACGAAATATCCACTAGTGATACTTGCTTGTCACCTAAAAAAGCAAAATGAACAATTAAGCAACTAAAATTTCCAAAACCAGTTCCAAAATGAAAAAAACTCAAATCAACATCATACAATTTTTACAACTTTGTAATGAACTGCCTAGTAAAATTCTTTTTTCAATAAAAAAATGTGTGTGTGTATGAGAGAGAGAAAGAGAGAAGGTGGGGAAGTAAGAGTGAAAAACTAGATGAATGGGTCTTGGGGGACAAGGGGTTTAAGACATATTAGGGATTACAGAGAGGGAATCCTTGGCCACACTAAGACTTCCAGTGGCAATTAAAGTTGATACTGAAAGTCAACTTGTTAAATAAAACATTCAATGACGAGTTTAAGTTGTTGTTGACTGGCCACGAATAACTCCGTCGCTGAAACTTTCAATGACGACTTATTAGAGTTGTAACTGAAAGTTAACTTTCTATCGTAACTAAACTAGCCAATAAAAATATCAAATATTGTCATTACAAATCTTTAAGTAGTTACTGAAAGACTTTTTTAAATGATGACTTAGTAAGGTCACCACTAAAAATGTATTTTCGGTGACAACTTTAGTCGTCATGGAAAATCATTTTTATTGGCGACCTTACTAAGTTGTCACTAAAAAGTCATCATCGAAAGTACATTTTCAATTACGACTACTGTTGTCACTGAAAGTAGCTTTCAATGGTGACTTATTAAGGTTGTCATTAAAAATATATTCGGTGACAACTTTTATGATCATTGAATCTCTTATTTTATTTTATTTTATTTTATTTTTTTATATTTTCATTTGCACTTTAAAATAAAACCTTGCATTATAATTAAAAATCAAAACCAAGGAAATTAATAAAATTATATGCATTACCATAGTTTCAAACATAATACATTATTGTTGATAGAGATATACCATGTCAATCAACATAAAATAATATACATAAGGCTTAATAGAAAACTATATATATTAAGAACAATTAACTTCATGATTCTATCGGAGATGCCAATGTTACATTAGTTGTAGAAGTTAGTGCAGCACCACCCATAAGGTCTAGCAGAATTTATCTTTGTTTATATCACAGTATATATATATATATATATATATGGCAATCTAGAAGAGAAAAATTATCTTTAAGAAAAGTTCTGGCGAAGTTGAATGTAGTTCTTACTTCTTCAATCTTAAAGTGCATATGAATATGTACATTTTGTCTATATTGAGACTAAATGTGGTTCATCTATATACATCTTATGGGTATAAATGTCATCCATATAGAATAAAAGATACAATATCCCCCCAAAAATTACTCAATCAATTTTGAACTTGAAGTTATGGCCAACTCATTTGTCTTTTTTTTTTAGTAATATTTTTCTTCTCAAAACTGAAATAACATAGCAATATCACCACACAGCATGTAAGTTTCATCTTAAATTGGTTATCTTTCTACATCAACAGCACAGGTCCAAAAATAAAATTTAAGAAGACTACCCTTTCCAACTAAATTAATTAAATTGGATATTAAATTTGATGCCAATATGATGTACACCTCTCCTAAATTAATTAAATCCAATTAAGGTAAAAGCTAGAAATTTCAATGTAGCACAAATGAGGAGACAGCTCACATAGTACTAGCTTTAGTATTTAAAATTGAAATAATCTGGATTTATTTCCCACCCATTCCACAAGCAATAATTAACTAGTCTCCCAGAAAAAAAAAACCATTTGACAAGTGGTGATAAGCTTAGTCTTCTTCAATGCTGCCCAAGTCGATATATATGTTTGCTTTTCATAATTAACGCCATAAGCAACAACCACATTGGCTCAATAGCTTTAAGTGATAGAGAACAAGAATATTATATATAGGGGTTGAAAATTAGTCCTACTTGTACTCGTCTGCATGCATTACCTGTAATCCATTTCTAGCAATGAAATTATCATAGAGCTCTTGAAGATTTGAGGCAGGCCAATACTAGCAATGAAATGGCTTTCTTTCAGGGACATTTCATGTTACAAAACCCTCGCCAAGATGACTATAAACCACTACCTTCTCTCAACTCACTTCTACCCTTGTGCACACCTCCAGAATATCATGGTATTCTCTATCACTCTCTAAAACACAATTACTCACATATTCTGGAATTAATGGGTTTCAAATGTTGATGCAGGGGAATAGGACAACAGGTAGCATTGGCTATGTAAGCTCTATGCATAGAATCTTTTCTTAACATCAGTACCATAAATAATATGACAAGTGAGGCCAACAAATTATTAAATGTTATGTGGCAGGCGTATAGTTACATCTTGAGCAAAAATTTCATTTTTTATTGTTATTCTTTTTCAAAATATAAAGACTAACAATTTGAAGGGACCGCTAATGTGGCAAGAATAAGTAGAGAACAAAATGTTATGGAGATGGTAAACAGTAAACAAAATGTTGTAATGATATAAGTGGAAAAGAAAATGTACAGCATAAGCATGAAAGATTAATTGAACAAACAATCTAAGATGAAACAGAAATCAATTTCTCTAGCCATAATTATGCTGCAAAATTATTATTTTGTGTTTGTGTTAGTAACCAGCCAATATCTTTAAGAGTACTTCCAGGGCCCGGTTGAAAGCTATAATAGCTCTAACACTCAAAAAGGATTACAATAATGTTTGGAAAAATATTTTAATTTTCACCAAAAAAAAATACAACGAGGGAGTTGAAAATAGGGTTCTTGCTAAATACTGTTCACTATAGCATCACTCTTATTATGTATACTAATTTTCCATACGAAGCCTCGAGCTGATGCAAAAAAGTCTTGGTCTTATATATGATCAATTAACAAACCAGCACAAGAAGCTACTTGGCTTAGCCAAGTGGTGTGGGTGGGGTGGGATGAGGGTAGTGATTAGAGGTTTGACTCCATTGTACCAGAAAAACAAACTGGCGCAAGAAAGGTTCAATATTATCTTACGGTCAGACTTCAAAAACTCTTATCTCAGGTAAATCAACAATAACTTACTAGCTTCTACTGTAACATGACAGAAGAAACAGGAAATGCAGTCCAATAGATTCCCATTACACTCTTGGAGTAGAATTTTGGGTAAAATATGACTTTCTTGTACATGATCTCTCAAGCACTTTCTCTCAATCTATGGTAAAATTTCAATAACTACCGTTGTAGCATTAGTACTCAAAATTCACTCTTCCAGTTCCTGTCAAAAGCTCATTCTTTCTGCTCTAGTCCTAATGCTTGTTAACATATTTCATTTACAACCGTAGAGACACAAAAAATCATAATTATCCTCAGTAGAGGCCACTGGATGGCTAAACATCAACCAGAATCAGGGTTCTCAAGGGGAAAGCTGTGATTGTTTCCAACTCCATGGTTTTGACTTTAGCATTTCTCAAGTCTCTGGGTGTGTTTTTGTGATTCCATGGCTGTGACTTTAACCATTTTCTTCACTTTTGATTCGAGCTTTGCTGAATTTGCTTTAAGGGAATAACCGATGAGTCACTGAATTTATCAATAAAACACAGTTTCAATTAAGAAGTTGAAATTTAAGTACAGCAAAGTAAGATCATAAAAGAAATGGTGGGAAACGCGATAGTATTAAAGTTGGACTATTCCTGGTAATGATTACATCACACAGTTTTCTTTAGCAGGTTTTGAGCTGAAAATTATGGGAAAGTGATACACTAATTACTGGTGTTGAAAGTTGAAAAAAGAATTATATAATAAACTTCAAACAGGAAAAAACAAAAGTAAGTTATAACATAAAACTAGATAATACATGTTATCATAAAAGAGAAAGTGAACCACTTTGGACTTCTAGTACTCCAAAGTTGAACTGTTACTATTTAGAACACTAGTCAAACTCAAACCATTAAAGGAGAGGTAAATAGTTAAGTACTACCACCAGGATAACAAACTAATATTTAAAATCAAAAGATTTTAAACAGGACTGACGAAGCAGGTTTTAATTTACTAGCAATGCCAAAGTCGCTAAATATTAAAAGAAAAATGCTATCCATATAGACTTAAATTAATCATGGACAAACTAGATCTAGCTCAAGGAGATTGATTAAATGCCAAAATATTTCGTAATTTAAACAAGAATTAACACTAGGTGCCCTTTATTTATGCATTAATTTGTTTGGTCTATCAGCCAAACAAGTAGTTTATCATGTAAAATACTAATTATAACAAATTATTTAATTATAAAATCATTTGAGTTTGAGTTTTGTTAACATTTTTTCTCCATCATTTCCTTTTCAATACCAAGATTTGATAAAACAATATTCAATACATTATTTTCACCCAAAACATGTGATTGCTCAACAATTGCATACGAGAACTTATGAGTTTAATTAAACAAACAAACAATGAATATCTTACCAAAACCAAATTAAACAATTGCATAAAAAGATAAATAGATAAGACAAGACATTGGGAAAACTTGTAAGAATAGGAACTGTAGAGATCAATGTTCATTGTGTTGCAGACTCTAATTGGGCCAAAGCCACTCCATTTATGTGATGAAATAGTCAAATCAATGATTCCATATATAAGCCGTTCATTTTAGAATATAATAAATAAAGAAAAGGTAAATAAGAAGTGCAAATGATTCAAATTCAATTATTAGAGAATTTATGTTGATCTATTTTAGAATAATATTTCCACAATGAATAACATTTTAGACCAGTCCATGCTGCAACTTTAGATAGGGTTGACAACTTGCCATTCCCAAAGTAAAATTTTAAACCATGCTTGCAAAATTCGCTCAAATATAAAACAAAACCCCCACAAAGCATTAATTCAAACAAAAAACCCCCCAAATCGAACCCTAAAACTGAATCAAAACATATATAAAATCGAGGAAAAATTACATGGGAAAGTGACATTACCTTGAACACTTTACAGTGGGTTCTCCGATGGTGGAAGTACATAGCCCGTGGTTCTCCGATAGTGAAAATGAAATGAATAGCTTCTTGGTGGAGTTCTCACACCAAGCTCAACTAGTAGTGAAGATATGAGAGCAATTTCTTAGAGAGTTCTGAGAAAGAGAGAGAAAAAAAGGAAGCAATTATGCAATTGTAGAGGTTCAAGAGACAAAGAATGAAGAAATCTTACAAGTAGAGAGGTGTGAGAGAGTGGGAGGGAATTGGTTTTCTAAGTGAAAGTAAAAGCGTGGGAGAAGAAAGAAAAGCCCGAGCTATTTTTGGTTTTGGGTTTTAGTGATGACCCAAAAAAAAGTCATCACTAAATCATCGAAATCTATCTTTTAGTGACAACCATTTAGGGTTGTCATTGAAGGTATGGCATTTTCAATGGTGACACATCATAATCACCACTAAAATATATATTTATGTGATGACTTCCAAGAGCTCGCCATATAAAGGTATTATAGTCTACCTTTCAGCAACGATCCCTTTAGGTAGTCATTGAAAGTATTTTTCAATGACGACTTTTTAGGTTACCACTTAAAAGTCGTAATTGAAAACTATTTTTTTTATAGTGCCAATCCATTGCTAGTCATCGTGTTTTTTTTTAAATATTAGCCAAGGAATATTGCCTTGCTAAAAAAAACTTAGCAAGGAGCATTGGGATAGCAAGGGCATCACTAATTTGTATGTAATCGACTGGTATTTCTTTTTTATTTACTCAATCTAGTGAGTAATTTCTTTTATTGGTTAATATGTTGCTAATTAGCGACAAATTAGAGAAAAAAAATTAAATTTCTTCCTTAATTCCATTACTAATTTCAAATTTTCTTGTAGTGTTAACCTTATCATGTCTTTAACACTGGCATAAAAATTCTTTAGGATTTTCTCAATAAAAATGTCTTTAAAAAAATCTTAACATATATATGAGTAAATTTTTTAAGTTGTAACTATATCAAGTTGTAAGTATCTTTTTATAGTAAGGATCTAATTACAAAAATTTAAAATTAAGTATAAAACTTTTAAAGTACAAAATATTAAAATTAAGGTACAACCGCGCAACAAAACTAAGCAGAATAATTAAAACTTATGTTGCATTTCATGTTATTTCACTATAAAATTGCTAATTTCAAGCTGAGAGTTCAACCAAAAATGAAAGTTATTTTTAACTCATTATCAAATTAATATAAGTTAGCATTTCAAGAATGCGTAAAAAAATTAGCAGATTGAGATATTGAGTTACAGATGATCAGCATATATACATATATCAATATATCAGTGTGTGTGTGTGTGTGTGTGTGTGTCTCTCTCTCTCTCTCTCTCTCTATATATATATATATATATATATATATATATATATATATATATATAATAAATCTTAAAATTTATAAAATTACAATTCAAATTTATTGAATTCCTAATTTGAGTGGTTCCAAATGCAATAGCAATTCGCATTATTTATGCTGTCGGCCAATAATGCTTATGGAACATTGGCCCGAGAGCAAATCTAAAAGGATAAATAAGACTAATCATGCATTTTGTTTGTTTGCAATAGACAATGGAAATTCAATATGCTTGCACCTTACTTTTTGGGCACGGGAGATGCATGGGGGCAGACACCAAATACGTGTATTTTATCTAACGACAGGGTCTAAATAAACTTTTTAGATTTGTATAGTGTTTCTTCACTCATTACCATACAAAGTGGTAGACTGCAATAATATCGTTGTGCACACAGTAAAGACGGCTATTTGTTGACGCTCAGGCTAGGTAAGAATATTCTTTCCCAATGTTTTCTTTTAATGAACAAACAGATAAGAGGTAATTTCTTAATTTATCTGCATTTTTTTTGTGACGATTGAAGGTTCCAGCCTTTTTCAGGTTTGAAGAAGTATCTTGGAAGCTATTAAAATCCTTCAAATGGGTTGTAGATAGAAGGTAGCAGGAACTAACACTACTCTTGATGTTATAGGGTCCCAAGTTGTTAGAACAATTAGAAAAATAGGTGATAAATAAACTGTATATCACTATGTCAGGATCTTATGTTGAATTATTAAGAAATATGATAGAGAAGATATACCTGAATCTATCTATTGATAAAGACAAAAGAGAAGTTATTAGTTTTTTAAGACTACAGACATTAACCACCTTCCTAATTTGAGATGGGAGTAAAAAAAAAACTATACGTAAAAACTCAGCTCATTTATCTTTGTGCCTTAGAGACTACAACCTGATATAATTGTATATGATTTTCTTATCTTTGACCCATCACAAAAGACATATGTCACATTATATTTTTATCCATAAAGTGACACATACCAATTGTTTTTGATATTTTGTAAATCTATAAACTGGTAATTTAATGAATAACTTAATTAGGTCTTTTATTAGATGACAAGTTCCTATATAATTAATTAATATACGTGAGCCCTTAAAATATTCCAACACCCTTGGCTTCCTATAAAATTACCTTCATTTAAATACAAGGTCCAGATCTTTTACCACAACAAGTTTGTTATTTTAATCTGCTTATTCATCGGGTTACAGGACGATGGAAAGTGAATAAAGAAAGAGAGATCCTCCCTCATGATATTGCTAATGCTGTACTTGATAATTCCATTACACAGAGAGAGGACACTGGTTTTTGACATTACTTAAAAAAAGGCATTTATTCAGTGACCTCGGAGTATCCAATTGCCTTTGCATTCATATCTAACAAGGAAAGTCTTCCTGATGTGAGTAGTGAAATGAATATGTGGAATAAAATCTTGAAGTTGAGGGTCCCTAAAAAAGATTAAGCTTTTCTTCTGGAAGTTCTTACATAATGTACTTGCTACAAAAGTGAATTTGATCTAACATGGTGTCCAATTTCTGATATAGAATGTCCTTTTTGTGGTACTGAGATGAAGAGCTCATCTCATATTCCATATATATGATGTACAAGAAATCAGAATTACAAGATCATAATCTAAGGTCAGCTTTTTTACTATAGTATGTACCTTGTACTTAACCATAATATTCCTGATTTATGTCTTAATTTTACAATTTATTTAGGTCAAATTATAAAAATTCTTTATGAATCTTAGGAAATGATTAGATTGAGGAGAATGAAAGGAAAATAAAAGAGAAAGAAATATTTTATTTGAATCTATATTAATGTTTAGATTAAACCTTCCCTTATCTTCCCTTCTTCATTCTCCTCAATCCAATTATATCCTTATAATGAAACATTTCTTTCATTTGGGTGTTTTTTTTAATAAGGAGGTAGGAGAATAAAAGATTTTCAACCACCTTTCTACTATCCTTCAAACTCCTCTTTCTCTTATAATTTTAAGTTCTCCCAATTTCAAAGATTTTGAAGAAGAAATTAATCATTAACCATTGTGAGCACCGTATTTTATGTAGGTACTTTTGTCCACATATATTTTTGTCTAATCAAAAAATAAAAAATTAAAAAAAAAAATAATTTTCAGCATTGTTTTATTTTTTTCTTAATTTTTTTTAGAGTAAATCAAACTAAAATTATTTAATCTTTTGTTTTGTCTTATTTTATTTTTGGACTAATTCAGTTGTCGTCTTCAAGTTTAAAGTTTTAGAGCTTAGATTTTTTTTTCTGAAAAAGGTAAGTTGATTTCATTTATGAAAATAAAAAATGGATGTGATTCCCACAAGCTAAAGAGGTAGAGAGTTTATCTTAACCACTATAAGTACATATTCAACTTAAACAAAAAAAAAAGAGGATCAAAGATAGCTAAATAGTAGAAGATCAATTATGAAAAATTGCATTATTTCGAGTTTTTTAAATGTGTTAAAGAAGGTGAACAACAAATTCCAACCAATCTTTATTGCCATTCATGTTCTTCACTATAGCCACAAGGCCTTTCCACCATTCCACCATAGAAAGATTAGAGAAGGATTATAGATATATATTCGGCATCAAATTGACTTACTAGATATTACCAGCATTATAACAAAAAAATAGCACAACAACACTTCTGTCCATAAGATATTAGATTGATAATAGCCAAATCACCAAAAAAATGATATGAGATGATAGCACAATAGTTTTCAAAACATCAAAACCATAGTGGCTAATAATCGCTTTAGAATACTCTTGATCATCTCTAAGGATATTGTCACTTTGAAAGAGTCTTCTTGTTAGACTATTAGGTCCATAATTGAAGATATGGAAAGAAGAAATCTTTCATGGAAGAAAGAGGTAAACTTGTATAAAGGAAAAGCAAGACTTCTTTAAAAAAGGAAACTAAACTAAAAGAGGAAAAGAGAAAAAAAAAAGTAGAAGAAGGAGGAGAGGGGGCTATCGTTGTCGGGCTTATTTTGAGTTTTATTAATTCATCCTTGTTATGGTTTAGGTCTTAGTAATGTGAGTTTTACGATCAAAATTAATTCATAAATTGTGTCAGAGTTAACGATTTAAACTAAATGTCCTTAGTAGGAGTAAGCATAACCTAATTGAACATGTACACAAACTTATGATATCCGTTGGGCCAAATTGGATGAATGGATTTCAATGGGTGAGATTTAATTGAAATGTCCTATTTGTTTGGTCAAATCAGGTGTTGATAATGAAACTTATAGCAACCCAAACCCGAAGAATTGTGTTTCTATATATTTTAATATCTCTTTTGGCTTTTTGAATGTGTCTTGTGTTCTTCTAGAGACATGTGCATAATATCAACTACTCACTCTCACTTTTTGGGTGTGTGTATGTGAAAGAGAAAGAGAAAGAATAAATGATATCATACGATAAATCAGGAAGAGATGGGATTTAATTTGGTGCAAGAGAATAGATAGAAAGAGGTGAAGAGACTATAATGCTATTATCAGTACTGGTGTGTTATTCTATGTGTTCTTTGTAACAACCTTTTTTTTTCCTTTATTATTATACAATATTGAGTTCACATACATGTCATTAATCAAAACATACGTATAACATATAAAACAGATAGATATTTACATCTTGTTTATTTTGGTTGACCAATTCCGGAGATACAGGTGCGGGTGGTTGCACCTTCACCGGGATCTGAGCCAACTCGACCACAAACATCTTATTTGATTCTGAAATCTTCCCAACATAAAGTAACTCGATCCAATGTGCACTAAAAGCCAGAGCCTTAGAAACAAAAGCTGCATAAATAATTTTCTGAACATGATATGGAAATATAGTGAGAATTAAATCCCAGTAAGTTCAACAATAAATTATCATCAGTAAAGCTCATCACGTTATGTTCAGCTGTATAAACTACAGAAAATATCTTTGGTCACATGAATGCATTATATCTATGCACATAAGAATCATACTGTAATGATATGTATGACAGGATTAACCATTTTCAAAATATCATATGATGGCCATCAACTTATTCTCATTTCAAGCTACCCCGGTCAGGGTGAGTATCCTCTACTCTCTGGTACGGGCTTTTCTCGCTCCGTCCGACATGGCCCACTTTCTCTTTCTTTTCTCATTATCATGATCATAACCGTTGGTAAGGCGTCCCCTACTGGTGCACCACACGGATTGCCATGTGACCGTGCTTATTTCTTTTCTTTTCACAATGATAGCCAAAAATATGCTTTCAACAACAAGTATGTTCATCAAAATATAACTATTACCATAAATCATTGGTAATCATGCCATGAACATAACCATTTCAAATATCACTTTATAAAATATTTCCATGTCAAAATTTCATACTTAAGATGGTAAGAAGTTCATACAATGGCAATGGCTATGGCTATACTAGTCATTTATTAAGATTCATCTTTTTTTTTAAATACTAATTTTATTTCTTTATTTTCTTGATGAAGGTTTTCATCCTATCTAACCTTCTCTTACTAATCAGAGTATAACTCCCTCAATTTAACTCTGATGTAGGTGATCTTGGTGTCCATTTCAAGATAAAACAATTATCTAAAACTATTATGTTGAACATTGTAGCGAAACATTAAGAAACAAAGGTGATATTACTCCCTCAAAGTACAGGATAGTTCCTCTCGGATAGGTTCTGACCTTTACTGACTAATTAGACCATATCTCCCAAATTGGAACTCCAAATTGTGTTATTCCAGTTGGTAAAAATCCATGAGCCATATATCTATAATTGTTATGTTGGCGCGCTATTTTAATTCCCTATAGAATATTCCCAGAAATTCAAAAACTAAAGCATTAATAACATACTCTTCCCTGAATAAACATTTTCTGACCTCTGCTTACTAATCGGATCATATCTACCTCATATGAACTCCAAATTGCATAATTCCAGTGGGTATATTTCCATGAGACATAGATATATAACTTTCATGTTAACCATTTATTTTAATTCCATACAGATAATTCCCAAAAATTAAAATACAAAAGCTTTCCTAACATAATCTTCCCTGATGAACCATTTTCTGACCTTGGCTTACTAATCGGACCATATCTACCACATGTGAACTCCAAATTGAATGATTCCAGTGGCTAAAAATCTATGACACACATATCTTTAATTCTTATGTTAACCATTTATTTTAATTCCCTACCAATAATTCCCAGAAATTAAATTACCGAAGCTATCCTAACATATTCTTCCCTGATGATTCATTTTCTGACCTTTGACTACTAATCAGACCATAGCTACCTCATATGGACTCCAAGTGGAATGCTTCCAGTGGGAGAAAATCCGTGACACATATATCTTTAATTCTTATGTTAACCATTTATTTTAATTCCTTATAGATTGTTCCCAGAAATTAAAATACCGAAGCTTAAAATTCTGTCAACCATAGCCATATCCATGCAGAACTATCTACACCAACCTAAGTATTCAAACATACATCACATGCAAGATCAATATGCAACATGATATAGCAACATCCATGACCAATCATCAAAGTTCTAAGATCAAAATCTCATATAAATATTATGAGTTTCAAAGGTTTTCTTCAAAAAGAAATATTGTTAAACTTACCTGGAGCACTTAGTCTCCTAGACTTCTCCTTCCTCTTTCTTCCTTTCTTCCTCTCCTTTCCTCACACTACCTTGCTTCTATTTTTGCTCTCCCTCACTTGGACGAAATTCTAATGTTGTAAGGGTGGGTTTTCTTAAATAGACCACCAAATAATTCACCTTTCATAATCATGGGTCTACCTTATCACAATTAGGATACACTTTGTTGAATTTTTGGAAAACAAACAACTTATGTTCTTGTCTTCCTCTTCCTTAGTCAAGATATGCATAGAAAAAGGAGATTTGTATTTTGAAAATTATGATGATATGTTCTTAAGATATGGGGCAAGATCCCTTTGATTTAGGGATTCATTTCCTTTTTCTTTTGTCTTAATCAAGTATGATAGATTTGCCTTTTTAAGTGGCAAATTTCTAGCCCTTGAATTTTCCTTACTTAACTAAAATTATTTGTGTAGGATAATGATGTTTTGTCATAATGCTATGTATTATTACCCACTTGCTAAAGTTATGAATGTAGGATATAGATGTTTTTGTCCTAAAGCCTTGTATTATTATGCCACTTGCCAAAATGATGAATGTAGAATCACACCACTTGTCAAATTTTTATCTTAATGCCATGTCACTTAATCTTGATTACACTAATATTTCATCACTTTAATTTTATTTTTATTTTTCCTCTTGGGTTTGGGCTCATTCTTGCCCATTTTCCTTACTTTGGTTAAAATTCTTCCTTTCATAATGGGCTTGGTCACATTTTCATATTTTTGGACTATCGGTCCAACTTCTATATCCTAGTCCAAGTCTATGTTTTATTTCTTCCTTGGCCTATCCTATTGGCTTGCTAAAAATTCATGTGAAGTAGAAAAACTCTATATGAAGTGTCTATAGGTTAAAGCCCAATTACGGGTGGAGATACTAAACTTAGTAACTTTTGCTCTTAAATTAAGAAAAATTACCCTAATCCGATCTTCTTGAAATTTTAAGACATTTACTTACTTCACAAAAATTTATCTTTCTTTACCTAAGAATTTCACCTTTCTTTAACATGTTTATTTCTAATATTTCCTCTTAGGTTTTCTTTCTTTACCTATTCCATTAATATTAGAACATTTCTATGCATATATGTAAGGTGAAGAATTTCTAAGGAAAATATCTAAAAGTTACGGGATGTTACATTCTTCCCCCCTTAAGAAATTCGGTCCCCGAATTTCAATCCATCCTACCACATGTAGGGAATGAAATTAAGGCATTATTCAGAGTTACCAAGCTTATTACCTAAATAATTAGAGATATCTTTTCTGTTTGACATCTTTACTTTTTAATATGTCTATTCACTTGAGTGATTTTGCCTTATAACTTAACCATAAGAATTTCTTTCACTCATAAGTTCTTCAATTTATATCCTCTAACCCGCATGAATATATCTATGGGTCGATATAAGAAAACACACACATAAAGGAACATATTCACCTTCATATTGGGTAACTATCTTTTCTTATTCTATACTTCTATCAAGTCATTTTTTTTTCATATATCAATATCATCCCCTGAATATCATTGTCTTAATCTATCATCTATTTTTATCCTCAAATCCTTTAATCAATATGTTAAACATACGTTGCACTAAATACTTCAAACCTTTAATAACATTTATGTACCATTGATACATGTCTAATAATTCCAACCTACCTCATCACAGTAATTATATACCAACTTATTAACACCATTAAACTCTTTGTCAAAAGTTTCAATTATTTCTTTTATCATCTTCAAAAGCACCTCAATCTAACTTATGTCAATCCCATTTAATTCACCCAATCATTTCAAGAAGATTTTTCCTAACAATTACGCATACATGAATTCTGAATTCCAACATAATTTAAATCCTCGATACTAGACTCAATTTAGCATGATATAATCCTTTAACACAAATATCTTGATCACTTACAGTACTTTCGGACATGGTTCTCAGAATATTCTCTATATTTCCAAATTAAGAGTTCAAAGACTAATTTAAATCCTACTTCCTATATTTTATTCCTCAAGATCTTCAACACCACTAATTCTCTTGATTTCATTCGTCAAAACACCATAAGACCATCATCGGTCCATTCTTTTCAAACCTTTCATTATTTTAACCTATTAACAACTTAGATACCATAATAACCAAGTTTCAAAGGAAGAAATTATCTTTAATTGTAATGAGGGAAAATAACCTTGCATTTAATGCCAACCGTTAATGAGTGAAACAGACGAAAAGCATAATAGAGAATGGTTCCAAAAGCGAAAGTCAAAAGTTTTGACAAAGCATTGAAAAATATTAAAATCGGTGGCCGCAATTCTTGAAAATTTGTAAACAAAATCTATCTATGATTTCAACAAAAATCGGTGGCCGCAAATTTTGAATATATGTGTCAGAATATACTTTAAATCTATTGGTATTCAGTGGAAAGATATCACATGGAAAAAGAAACATTTCTGAGCTTATAGAAGTCTGTGAAAATCAAAGAATATGTAGTTAACTGGTAGGATGCAGTTGATTGCTTCAAAATAGATGTAATCAATCAACTGTAAATTAACCAGTCCAAATTAAAATTTCTCAAAATAGCTAGTCGACTTAATAATACTGATAGTCGATTGGCGAAAACATTGAGAATACAAAATAAATAATTTGATTGCATTTTGTTTTTTTTTTACTTTTTTTTTTCAATGACGGCTATCACCTACAACTTTTCTACAAGAATCAAAACATCAATGCTTCATCAAAGACAACAAGATAAAAACAGATTTCTGGTGATATCTTATCTTATACTCTTTATGTGCTTAATATGGGTCACAGTCATACTACTGTACATATACATGCTTGCCGTCATTTTTGAATTTTTTTTTATTTATTTACCTTTAATTTAGTTAATATCCACCAATCACTCACACAGTTGTTCTAATAATACCCGGCCTATTCGCATAGCTATTATAAATATGCCCTTCTCTGAGTTCTATAAATACTTACATTAGTATCTTTGTCTATTCTCAAAGTTAAGGTGATAGAAATTATGGAGGGAACAGCATTCCGTCAGTTTCGAAATATCTGTGTCTTTTGTGGTTCCAGTCCTGGAAAAGATGAGGAGTATGTTAAAGCAGCACAAAATCTGGGTATGGTGATGGCTAGGAGAAAAATTCATTTAGTGTATGGTGGAGGTAACTGTGGGTTAATGGGGTGTGTGGCTACAGCTGCACATGCAGGGGGATGCCAAGTTCTAGGTATTATTCCTACAGCTCTAGCTACATCTAGCAACATAGGGAAGACAATTGGGGAAGAATATAGGGTAGTTTCCATGCATGAACGCATGGCTAGAATGATGAGCAATGCTGACGCCTTCATTGCCTTACCAGGTGGTTTTGGTACTTTAGAGGAGATTTTCCAAATAGTCTCTTGGGCACAACTGAATATGCATCACAAACCGGTAGATTTGTTAAATGTTAATCACTTCTTTGATGGTCTGTTATCTTTTCTAGATCAAGTTGTGGAACATAGGTTTATCCCACACTCAGCACGACAAATTCTCATCTCAGCTTCAAATGCTGAAGAGTTGATTGATGCTTTACAAGCCTATGTTTATGTACCTGATCCAACTATGACTCAAATAGAATGGACGATAGATAACCGCAAGAAGCGTAAATTAGATTTGGATCTTAATCTTTAAATGTAGTAAAACGTAGCCATTATTGTACTACTTTTACTTTCTTAGAGTCTACTTGGATACCATATTTACCAACCATACTCCTTTAGAGTTGGTAAAACTATCTTTGAATGTTTCTTATGATCCTCTGAACTTTTGAAATATTCTAGTTATCATCAATAATAAAAAATTGATACAGGGATGACCTAACTACTATTCATTAAATCTATGAATGTAGCTAAAATATTTGTCAATTTAAATGCATCACCACGAACTCATAATGCCCATAATAAGTTCTACATCCTCTTCTCTTATCCTTAATTAATGTTACTCATATCCCAAATCTATTTGTGGAAAAATATTGAACACCTTATAACTGGTCAAACAGGTAATCTATACGAGCTAATGGGTTTCTATTCTACATTGTTACCTTATTCAACTGTCTACAATCTATGCATAGTCATAGTGATCCATCTTTCTTTTTCACAAATAGAACTAGAGCACTCCAAATAAAAGTACAAGGGCATTTAAATCCCTTGTCTAAAAAGTCTTGTAAATTTTTTTTCCAGTAACTAGAATAATTCTTTTCTGATGTGGAAATACTGCAACCACGAAGCATACTAAGATTTTTCAAATAAAACCGGCACCTTCAAAACTTCTTAGAAATTTTATATGAGTACTAGGGTAAATTCCATGTTAAAATTCCACACTAATATCTTGGTAACTGGATAATAATTGTAGTCTGTAAACAGCGCACCAGAAAAGTTCCTAGGAAAGAGAGGTGGGTCACTAATGGATACGCTTAAGTACCAAGTCTTTCCTTGCCAGAGCTTTCCTTAGACATGCACTTTTCACAAATCACAATTTTTTTTTAATTCAATCGATATCATTCTATATAGGGATATAGATACTAGTTGGGTTCTAAGGAGTAAATCAATACCAAATTCTCGAATTGCTGTGGCAAGGTTGTGCAAGATTTTCTCCGCATTGTTTGCCGGATTCCGCCTTGGTGGTGCCATTTCCTACTGTGGGAAAAATAAATTTATGCTACTATTGAGGTGATCAAGCCCAATAGTTAGTTTCAAAACAATATTTAACAGCAGTCATAACAACACCTCGGCATATAGATAAGAAACACTAGTAATTTCTTACCTATATGAGTCACAGATCCCCTACACAGCACAACCACAACATACTCAAGACACTATAAGATCGATTCAGATAACCATCCACCCACTGGCCATCTAGGATCGACCTGCTCTGATACCAATTATGTAACAACCTTTTTTTTTCCTTTATTATTATACAATATTGAGTTCACATACATGTCATTAATCAAAACATACGTATAACATATAAAACAGATAGATATTTACATCTTGTTTATTTTGGTTGACCAATTCCGGAGATACAGGTGCGGGTGGTTGCACCTTCACCGGGATCTGAGCCAACTCGACCACAAACATCTTATTTGATTCTGAAATCTTCCCAACATAAAGTAACTCGATCCAATGTGCACTAAAAGCCAGAGCCTTAGAAACAAAAGCTGCATAAATAATTTTCTGAACATGATATGGAAATATAGTGAGAATTAAATCTCAGTAAGTTCAACAATAAATTATCATCAGTAAAACTCATCACGTTATGTTCAGCTGTATAAACTACAGAAAATATCTTTGGTCACATGAATGCATTATATCTATGCACATAAGAATCATACTGTAATGATATGTATGATAGGATTAACCATTTTCAAAATATCATATGATGGCCATCAACTTATTCTCATTTCAAGCTACCCCGGTCAGGGTGAGTATCCTCTACTCTCTGGTACGGGCTTTTCTCGCTCCGTCCGACATGGCCCACTTTCTCTTTCTTTTCTCATTATCATGATCATAACCGTTGGTAAGGCGTCCCTTACTGGTGCACCACACGGATTGCCATGTGACCGTGCTTATTTCTTTTCTTTTCACAATGATAGCCAAAAATATGCTTTCAACAACAAGTATGTTCATCAAAATATAACTATTACCATAAATCATTGGTAATCATGCCATGAACATAACCATTTCAAATATCACTTTATAAAATATTTCCATGTCAAAATTTCATACTTAAGATGGTAAGAAGTTCATACAATGGCAATGGCTATGGCTATACTAGTCATTTATTAAGATTCATCTTTTTTTTTTAAATACTAATTTTATTTCTTTATTTTCTTGATGAAGGTTTTCATCCTATCTAACCTTCTCTTACTAATCAGAGTATAACTCCCTCAATTTAACTCTGATGTAGGTGATCTTGGTGTCCATTTCAAGATAAAACAATTATCTAAAACTATTATGTTGAACATTGTAGCGAAAAATTAAGAAACAAAGGTGATATTACTCCCTCAAAGTACAGGATAGTTCCTCTCGGATAGGTTCTGACCTTTACTGACTAATTAGACCATATCTCCCAAATTGGAACTCCAAATTGCGTTATTCCAGTTGGTAAAAATCCATGAGCCATATATCTATAATTGTTATGTTGGCGCGCTATTTTAATTCCCTATAGAATATTCCCAGAAATTCAAAAACTAAAGCATTAATAACATACTCTTCCCTGAATAAACATTTTCTGACCTCTGCTTACTAATCGGATCATATCTACCTCATATGAACTCCAAATTGCATAATTCCAGTGGGTATATTTCCATGAGACATAGATATATAACTTTCATGTTAACCATTTATTTTAATTCCATACAGATAATTCCCAAAAATTAAAATACAAAAGCTTTCCTAACATAATCTTCCCTGATGAACCATTTTCTGACCTTGGCTTACTAATCGGACCATATCTACCACATGTGAACTCCAAATTGAATGATTCCAGTGGCTAAAAATCCATGACACACATATCTTTAATTCTTATGTTAACCATTTATTTTAATTCCCTACCAATAATTCCCAGAAATTAAATTACCGAAGCTATCCTAACATATTCTTTCCTGATGATTCATTTTCTGACCTTTGACTACTAATCAGACCATAGCTACCTCATATGGACTCCAAGTGGAATGCTTCCAGTGGGAGAAAATCCGTAACACATATATCTTTAATTCTTATGTTAACCATTTATTTTAATTCCTTATAGATTGTTCCCAGAAATTAAAATACCGAAGCTTAAAATTCTGTCAACCATAGCCATATCCATGCAGAACTATCTACACCAACCTAAGTATTCAAACATACATCACATGCAAGATCAATATGCAACATGATATAGCAACATCCATGACCAATCATCAAAGTTCTAAGATCAAAATCTCATATAAATATTATGAGTTTCAAAGGTTTTCTTCAAAAAGAAATATTGTTAAACTTACCTGGAGCACTTAGTCTCCTAGACTTCTCCTTCCTCTTTCTTCCTTTCTTCCTCTCCTTTCCTCACACTACCTTGCTTCTATTTTTTCTCTCCCTCACTTGGACGAAATTCTAATGTTGTAAGGGTGGGTTTTCTTATATAGACCACCAAATAATTCACCTTTCATGATCATGGGTCTACCTTATCACAATTAGGATACACTTTGTTGAATTTTTGGAAAACAAACAACTTATGTTCTTGTCTTCCTCTTCCTTAGTCAAGATATGCATAGAAAAAGGAGATTTGTATTTTGAAAATTATGATGATATGTTCTTAAGATATGGGGCAAGATCCCTTTGATTTAGGGATTCATTTCCTTTTTCTTTTGTCTTAATCAAGTATGATAGATTTGCCTTTTTAAGTGGCAAATTTCTAGCCCTTGAATTTTCCTTACTTAACTAAAATTATTTGTGTAGGATAATGATGTTTTGTCATAATGCTATGTATTATTACCCACTTGCTAAAGTTATGAATGTAGGATATAGATGTTTTTGTCCTAAAGCCTTGTATTATTATGCCACTTGCCAAAATGATGAATGTAGAATCACACCACTTGTCAAATTTTTGTCTTAATGCCATGTCACTTAATCTTGATTACACTAATATTTCATCACTTTAATTTTATTTTTATTTTTCCTCTTGGGTTTGGGCTCATTCTTGCCCATTTTCCTTACTTTGGTTAAAATTCTTCCTTTCATAATGGGCTTGGTCACATTTTCATGATTTTTGGACTATCGGTCCAACTTCTATATCCTAGTCCAAGTCTATGTTTTATTTCTTCCTTGGCCTATCCTATTGGCTTGCTAAAAATTCATGTGAAGTAGAAAAACTCTATATGAAGTGTCTATAGGTTAAAGCCCAATTACGGGTGGAGATACTAAACTTAGTAACTTTTGCTCTTAAATTAAGAAAAATTACCCTAATCCGATCTTCTTGAAATTTTAAGACCTTTACTTACTTCACAAAAATTTATCTTTCTTTACCTAAGAATTTCACCTTTCTTTAACATGTTTATTTCTAATATTTCCTCTTAGGTTTTCTTTCTTTACCTATTCCATTAATATTAGAACATTTCTATGCATATATGTAAGGTGAAGAATTTCTAAGGAAAATATCTAAAAGTTACGGGATGTTACATTCTTTGTGCCTATGTTTTTATCATCACCTCCAAAGTTGAGTTTGTTCTAAAAGTTTTCTCTTAAATTTATTCCTTGTTTGATTTCAACAATTCCAGATAATAAATATTTCATAAAATATCAGTTCTACATTAAGAGCAAAAAAATAAGTTGATTGGTTAAAATAGTGATACAAAAACTCTAAAAAAATCATAGACATGTGAGTGGAATGCTATCTACATGTTTGTAGAGATTGCATGTTATTCTTTTTATTTTAATTGTTCAACCTAATGAAACTCAACCAATTCAATACAAAACTGGACAATCCTATGAATTTCGAGTGGCCTAAAAATGGTCAATGATGGGTGTTATATTTTTTACCTGATTGTTGTTAGGTCGAGTTGAGTTTGAACTCAAATCCAACCGAAGTTGATTGATACTCACCTCTAGTCCTTATTGCTTAGCAAGGGGAAGTTCCATTCATGTCCCTAATTATCTAGGCATATCCTATATCTCATTCATATCCCCTTTATTTTATTAACTTAGTATAGTAAGATTTAGTGAACTCTCTTGATTTCATTTAAATTTTAGATGATTACTATATCTAAAAAAATTAAAGACAAATAAAAGAAAAGAGAAAATATGAATAAAGGATCATTTAATCCTATTAGATAAAAGATCATAAAGCTACACATCTTTTAAAAAGGAAGTAGGAGACCCATTGTAAAGAGAAAAGTTCATTTAGTAGGATGGGATAAAGTTACTTCCAGAATAAAGATTGGATGCTTGAACATTACAAAAATTAAAAATAAGGTCAAGATCAACCTTGCCACACTAAGATGGAGATCTTTGAAGGAGAAGTAACTTATGGGGAGCTTGCTTTCAGAATAACCATGGAACGGAGCTAGAAAAAGGGAAAATAAGCAAATCTATTATCAAGAACTATCTGGATAAGGGAAAAGAATTTGGTAGATAAAGGAAGTAGATGGTTGGAGAAACAACTTCTACAGCCACTAACGGTTGGGTTTAGGAACTATAAGAAGCCAAATTCATGGCTCACTAAACAAATTAAAAAGACAACCTTACTATTGGAGTGTGATTTCAGTTGTAACAATCTGAATGTTAGCAAGGATGCCAAGTAGAATCAGTTAGTCATATTAGTCCAGCTAGCAGTAGCGAGTTGTGTTATAGTTAGTTACCCAGTGTCCTGAGATTTATAACTAAGTCTTTGTGTAACATTGTGATTTAAGTTGTTCGATAATACTAGCATTTTTTTCTCTTTCCTTCCTCCTTGATCTTTTTCATGGTATCAAAGCCATAAAGATACTCTAAATGGACTATGATTCTTTTATCCCTTCAGTTTCCTCCTTGGTTTCCAATCCAAAGAGTAAAATCACCACCTTCAGTAAAGTTGTGCAACTAGTGAAGTTTCTTGAAGGTCCACAATCCATTTCACCTACATTCAAAATAATAGTTGACACATAAATTGGAAAAGTGAGCAATGAATTTACTGAATATGAATTGCAGGATCAACTCGAGCTCTCTTAGATGCTTTCCAGCATGCTTACCAAAGTCATTGGATGCGAGCACTCATACGACGTGTGAGACCAAATTCTTATTTTTTTTAGTCACATCCACAAGCATGAATTACTTAGGTCAAATCACAACTTCGAATGATCAGAAAAGATGAGTTAATAATGAGCAATTAGTTGTTGAAAATCAAGAGTGTGGTAAATTCACTTGCAGTGATAGGATGCTTCATGATTGTGAATGATCACCTCGAATACATATTTGAAGGTCTCACCGCAAACTATGATGCCTTCATCACTTTAATTGTGACTTGAAAAAATTTGTATACAATTAGCGAGATATAATTGCTCTTCATATCACAAGAACCTTGAATAGAAAAACACACAAAGTTTGTCAACACTATCTTTGTAAAAATCACTCAAAGAAACATACACAAGGACGAGGATCCAATTTCAATTCTAGATTCAATCAAAATTCTAGCAAAGGTTCAAATTATTTCAGAGGTGGATTTAGTCTTAATTTCAGAGGTGGCTCTACTTATGGAAGAGGCTTTCAAGGCAGAGGTGGTCGAAATGCTAAAGGCAGATGACACATTATGTGTCAAGTATGTCACAAGTCAAGACACTCAGCTATCAATTACTACTTCTAGTGTGACTAAGTATATCAAGAGCAGTCACATTACTTAGCACCTAACTCTAGCAACACTCAGTATAGTTCTTATGGCTCAAGACCTTAAAAGCCTCAAGGTCACATTATTGCAATGATAGTGGTTCTAGGAAAGTAGCACTAGCGACTACACTTGGTATATAGATTTTTGAGCAACTCATCTTGACACTCTAGACAGCCAAAATCTCATGCAGAAAAGCAAATATTTTGGTTATGAACAAGTTCACATAGGAGATGGTGCACATTTGTGTATATTTAGCATCATTTTATCTACAATTAAGTCACCTTTCATTTTCTATATATTATCTATAAAAGACTTACTACATGTACCTACAATGACAAAGAACCTACTCAATGTTTCAAAATTTACAAGAGACAATAAGGTGGTGTATCTCAAATTTCATCCATTTGTTTGCTTTATGAAAGCTCATGGTTTTCACTAGATCATTTTGAAGGGGTAGCTTAGAGATGGATTATGTACCTTCACTGATTTTACAATGGAACATAATAAGTAGCAATCTAGCAACCAAAAAATTGAGTTTAGCAATTTTTTACTTACTCTCAACCCAATTTAGCTATAAGATAAACATTAGTGCCAAGAATACTCTCCAGATCAATTTCTTCTATAACTAGTAATAAAGTTTCCTCAAATGTATGGCATAACCAATTAGCCCATTGGTTTTCCCAAAACCTTGTGAAATTTTTACAGTCTTGTAAACTTCTTATTGATAATAGACAATTTCTGAATTTTTACAACTCTTGTCAGTTGGGAAAAAGCCACAAATTATCATTTACTAATTCAGTTTCTTACTATATTAAACCTTTGTGATTGATAAATAGTAATATTTGGGGACCATCTCCAGTTGTTTCAACTGGTGGATACAAGTATTATATTAATTTTATTTATGCTTATACAAGACACACTTGGGTGTACTTTCTAAAGGAAAAATTAGAAGCGTTGATTGTTTTTAGACAAATTAAGGCAATCGTGGAATTACAATTGAAAAAAAAAATCAAATGCCTTCAAACTGACTAGGAAGGAGAGTTTAGAGCTTTGACACATTTTCTTAAGAAGAGGGCATCATTCATAGGAAATCTTATTTTCACACACATAAGCAAAATAGAGTGGCTAACAGAAAGCATATACATTTAGTTAAAATGGGAATAACCATCCTAGCTACAACCTTTCTTTCCATCATATGCTGGCAAGAAGCCTTTACAACAACAAAGTATATAATTAACATATTACCCACTTTAATTCTGAATAATCTTAATCCTTTTGATAGTTATTCTCTAAACCTATAGATTATCTGCATCTAAGGACTTTTGGCTGCTCCTTCTTTTCCACATTTACGACCTTACAATAGGCATAAGTTGAATTACAGGTCCATAAGATGCACCTTCCTTAGATATAGCTTGTAGCATAAAGGTTACAAATGCTTGAGTCCTAATAGTCAGTCGTATATCTCTAGAGATGTGATTTTTAATGAAAGTAGATTTCCCTTTACAAGAAATACTTCAGTAGAAGCTGATTATGTACTAGTAACTCAAGACCCTTAAGATTATGTACCTACATTACCATTAATAGTGCCACTACAGAACTTACAAGCTGCAGAAGTTATAAGTAGATATTCTAATTAAGTTGTTTCTTAAAACCACATTCAATCTCACATTCCTACAAGTCTTAAGCAATATAAAAACATTGAGAATATAACACCACATGAACATAATATGAATACAGTCACTAGTAACACATCTCATATTGGAGAAAATAGCCCTCATTTATCTTATGATGTTGCAGTAAGAACTTCTAATACTCAAACTGTGCTAAACTTCCATCCAATGATGACAAGAGCAAGACATGGCATTTTCAAGCCTAAGATCCTTTACACTATGACTGAACCCACTTTAGTTGTAGAAGCATTATCTCGTCCTAGTAGGAAAGCAGTAATGCAAGAGGAGTTCAGTACATTAATAGAGAACGAGACCTGCACACTAGTGTCATTACCTCCAAGCAAATATACAATTAGTTGTAAGTATATATTCAAGATAAAGTAGAATTTTGATGGTTCATTGAATAAATTCAAATCTAGGTTGATGGCCAAAGGTTTGCAACAGAAGGAAGGATTTTACTACACTAAAGTCTTTAGCCCTGTAGTAAAGCCTAAAACTATTTGTATAATCTTTACACTTGTCTTAACACACAATTGAGCAGTACACCAAGTTGACATCAACAACACCTTCCTCAATGGTGTTTTTCAAGAGGAGGTTTACATGTATTAACCCCTGAGGTTTTAAGATGAAGATAAGTCCTTAGTCTGTAACTTGAATAAATCCCTTTATAGGTCAAAGCAAGATCCCTGGGTGTGGTTCAAAAAACTTGCTTCAACTTTTCTTGCTCTTGGTTTTGTATCAAGTAAATGTGATCATTCATATTTTATACAAGTTTCAGAAAAAGGAAATTACTTACTTGTTAGTTTATGTTTATAAGATAATTTTCATTAGTAGCTAAATTTTAACAATACCTTGATTGATTTCAAAATTAAACACTATCTTTCCTCTAAAAGACCTTGGACCTTTGAATTATTTTCTAGGAGCTAAACAACAAAAGTTAGGAAGTGATAAGTTTATTTTCTCTTAAACCAAGTATATTTGAGACTTGTTGGCTAAAGCAAAAATGTAGAATGTAAAGTCGATTACCACACCTATAAGGGTTAGAGAAAAGATACTAGATGGTGATAGTGAACCCTTTGGTGATACATCTTTGTATAGAACAGTGGCAAGGCCTTACAATATTTAACCATTACTAGGCCCGAATTATCCTAGTGTTAGCAAAGTTTGCCAACATATGCACAACCCATCAAATGTCTACCAAAAGGTTGTTAAAAGGGTCTTAAGGTATCTAAAGGGAACTACATGCTTTGGTTTATTGCTACAAAAGACAAGATCTATGGAGCTTAATGGGTTTAGTGATGTAGACTAAGGTGCAAATCCCATTAGCAAGCAATCCATCACTAGAATTTCCATCTATGATAGAGTGAATCTCATATCTTGGACATCTAAGTAACAAACCATGGTTTCCCACTCTAGTACCAAGGCTGAGTATCATAACCTAGCCAATATAGTGGCTATAATGGTCTGAATTCATTCTCTACTAAAGGAACTCGATTTTCAACTAGCTTACACTTCAATTATTCATTGTGACAACTTATCAACTATGCTCATGACAAGAAATCCAATACTTCATAAATAAAAAGCACATAGAGCTAGATCTTTACTTTATTAGAGAAAAGGCCATTAGAAAAGAAATTGTACTGACTTATGTTTCATCGGCAAACTAAGTAGCAAATGGAATGACCAAATCTTTGTATCAAGTTTTGTTTAAAGACTTTAGGGGAAAAATCAAGATAATAAAGTTACCTCCCCTGAGTTTGAAGGGGAGTGTCGGAGTGTGATTTTAGTTGTAACAATTTGAATGACAACAAGGATGCTAAGTAGGATCAGTTAGTCCAATTAGCAAGTTATTAGTCTATTTGGCAGTAGCTTGTTGTGTTCTAATCAGTGTCCCAAGGCTTATAAATAAGTCTCTATGTAACACTGTAATTCAAGTTGTTCAATAATATTGGCATTTCTAATCTCCTTCCTTCCTCATTGATCTTCTTTAGTCGCTAGTTGACTTGATACAAAATGACCAGTTGTTGCTAGATCACTTATCATTCTAATTTCCCCATCAACTTTGCATGGAGATCCGTACATATCCTCTCTCCCCCTCTATCCTTGAACGAGACATGATTAGCTAGAAAGCAAACTAAAATGTAGAGTTTTCTTCTATCTTGGCTTAAGACTTATTAGGGTAATCGATTAGTAGTAGCTTGGACATGGCATGGATTTGGAAATGCCTATGCCACCTTAGCATTTAGTTCTTCTTATGGCTTTGCTCTAAGAATATTATCCAACAGTATATATTGTGCCCCCTTTGCTTTTCTCAACTGGCCAAAGACACTAATGCATTGAAAGCCCAAACAATGGAGAAAAGAATTATAAGCCAATAAAATTAGGAAGAATTGAAGTTTTCATTAAAGAAGTTATTAATCACAAGCTACTAAGATGAGTACAGGGATGCAAATTATTATTCTGTTTATTAGCTAAGTCTGAAAAACATAATGAAAAACATGAATAGTAACCTATTTAGCATGATCATTATTTTCAATAAGTAAATTACAATAAAATCTCAATTGAAAAGTTTTTGCCTTCTAAAGTTCTGAGATCCACTATTAACCAGAAAAAGGGGTTCACGTTAGTTACACAAACATGTCTCCTTATTATAAACTATAAGGAAACAAAGGTATGCAGATATAGTAAGCAATCTAGATTCTCACTCTCCCAATTGAATGCTAGATAAAGGTAGCATTATTAATCGATGACCAAGGCCACAAATATCCATTTTACTTTTATAAAACATGAGTGTCAGTTTTAGAGAAAGACATTGTGCGCAAGAGCTTATCCCAAATCACAATAAAATTTAAAAATATAATTAGTTTAAAATAATTGTCTTAAAATTTTTGTTGAAAAACTTTAAAATTTTGTCAAAAAATCAAAAGTGGAAATAGTTTTAAGGAGATAATAATTTTTTATATAATTTATTTGAAAAAAATAAAATAATTTATTGGAAAAAATAGAAATGTAGCAAAAAATAGAAATAATTTAAAAAAACAACAAAAGCCAAAATGTAGCCAAAACGCGGGGTAGGAGAGCTGTGTCCCATTCAAACGTATGCACATTCTGCTTTCTCACGCTGTGAACCCTTTGCTTTCTCACGCACAAATCTCCACTCACAAAGCCATTATCAATTCCCAGGGACAAGTTCTCAAAGCAACAGTACGCAGGTGAAAGGAGCTCGAATTTACAGCTTTGTGGGGGACATTGCTGGAGAATCCATCTTGAAGTGTCCAAGGTAGTGCAATGCTCCTTGGATTTTTTTACCTTTTGTTTAATTAGTTTGGGGTGTTTTGAAATTCCTGTTGGAATTTATGTTTTTGGTTTTCTTATTCTACATTTGAGCATATTTTGGGAGGCTATAATGAATGCTAGGGCACGATATATCTCTCCATCTTTCTTCCTTTCTTTGTATCTATTAACTGTTGAATGAGCTACAATTGAATGAGCTATAAGCATGCCTTCATATTTGTATCTATAAGGAATATAGAAATTATCTGACATTTCTTTCATGTTCTGATTTTGATCTGTCTCAATATATCTCTCTAGCTTTCTTCCTTTCTTCTATTTTGTGGTGTTCCACCATTTTGGGTTGGTTAGTTTTCTCTTGCGAATGATGTTTTAAAGATTTTGTGAGAGTGAGATCTTAAATAGCTAAGAATCCACTTTTAAGTCACTTTGGGGTTCATGAAATAATATATTAAAATGAATTTAAAATTATGACAGTAACAAAAATTGTGGGAAGAAAATTAAATGCATGTCTATGAATAACTTTGAATATGGTCAAGAAAAAGTATTTAGTTTGTTACTCAATTTATTTATATTATTCTCTAGTCCATGAAATTTACTTGGATTGTGACAATAAGAACAAAAAAGGTATGGATCTTGCACTCATCATAATCGTGCGTCATCTGATTATGAGATGCTAAGATGACTAATTGCATTACTAGCAATAGTAGCAAAGTATTATATGATTATCGACTGATTTTGATGGGGCCATTAAACTAGTTAACCATTTTTTCTTTTTCTTTTACTGTGCCTAGAATATATATCAGCATTAATCTACACCTGCTTAAATGGGATCTTATTTTCATGGATTCATCTACAATGATCTCACTCTCTTGTTTTGTTTTTTAATACATTGCATTTTCATACATGAGAAAGAAAGACATTATAAATTTTATTTTATTTATTTTCTTCAGTGCTATTTCTTTTTTTTTCTCTCTGTAAGTTTGTTTTTCTAAATTATCTCTCTCAAAAAGCAGAAACTGAACAAGGAGTTGCACAAGCAATTATATGATACAATCCAACACATTTATACATAAGTAACAAATGCATTTTTCTTAGCAATAGGACACTTTTGTTGAGTTGAATGAACCTTTATTTTTTTAGCTTTATACTAGTATTTACGAAAAGTTTTGCAATAATTTGAGTTGTATTATCATGAGAAGATATACGTAGACTTGGTCTGGGGATTGGTTACATAATGGTTAATATTTGCTAATCATGTATTGGTATTTAGGGAAAGATATGCTGAAAGTACTTAAAAAAATGAAAGAAACTATCATGCAAGTTGCAGAATTCTTTGGTTACATATGGTTAATATTTTGTCTTTGGATGACTAAAAGAATTGCTTTTTGTCTGTTTTGTTCTAAGGGGTGGCCATTGTTTGATTTATATATTGAACTTTTGGTTATGTCTCTCCTGTCATTATGATTTCTGGAGTGTAACTTATGATTGCTCCTCATGGTTGAATTTTTTTTACTATGGAATATTTCAAAAACAACCTAATGCATTGATGGGAAATTTAGTTACAAATAGTTGTTAACCTATTTTATTTTATATGGTTAGTTATTGTAGCAAAAAGTGCTCTCTTGATATACAATAGGAAAACAAAATTGAATATGGTTCAATTTTCTTTCATTTAAATCAAACATAGAGAAAGTATCTTGCATTCAAAATCTCAAATAGGGGAATGGACCATCTGTCCTTCAAATAGGTTTTCCCAAGTAACAAGTGACACCAAAAATAAAATGAAGTGGAAGAAGTATATTAAATCAACATTGAAATCTGTATGTGTTTTTTGAATTTGGAATAGGTCTGCTTGTTTTGCTCTTGGTGGCTAAGGACAGTAAGGAGTAATTGTGGCCTTGTAAGTAGGAGTTCCAAACTTTTGAGATATCTTACTACTTTGTAGACATTAATCCCTCATTTATAATTGAGATGAGGCAGTCCTTTTTCATGTTTAAACTTGTAGAGAAACTAATGGAGGAGCTTTTTTTAATTCATTTTTAATCCCCTCACATTTTTTTCTACCAGAAAAATTTTGATAACAAATATTTGATTATTGTTTTTCACAATTATTCAAATATTATCTTGTACAAAAGAATTAATGATTTTGGATCACTAAAGAGAAAAAAATATCGAGATGTAGAAACTTGTTTTATTAGTCTGTTACATTACTGCCAAATTGTGTGATTTACACTTTGCAATTCCAAAACATGGTTATTGTTGGGAAGAGTTCAGAACTATGGTATATGAAGCTCTAAGGATGTTAGCTATATTTACTTTCATAGTGGTAGAACCACTTGACATCAAACTTACGAAATTTTTTGACATTGCTATTTAGATACAGCAAGTATTAATTGGATATAATAGATTTGGCAAGATGATTGTTAATAAGTTTTGTCCAAATATTTGTGCATGATGATGTAAATATTATAGAAATTTGATAGTTATTGTGTCACATCCTTTTTCTAATCTACAATATAATTAGCAATACATTGTGTCATTTATTTGATAATTATTTTTCAGGCTTTTTACCTTGTTTTCTTTCTAAATTCTAAAACCAAATATATATATATATATATATATATATATATATATATATATATATATATATATATATATATATATATGCTTTGCATTGTCAATGTTTTGACATTTTAGTGTAGCATTAACCTATGCAATATCTTTGTCATATTTAACTTAGGAGTTCAATTTTAATTACTTCCTCACATAACATTTTAAGTGTATATATAATTTTGTTGCATAAAGGAATCATAAATGATAGTATGTACTGAATAATTTTGGGTGTTCAATATCTTTGCCATATTTTTCATTTTGATTGTTGATAAATTAAGTGTCACTTTTTTGCTTATTACAATATTTTGTCCTTTATTGACTATCTCTTTTCTTTGTTTCCATTCAGGTTTTAACTATCGTGGTTTTGCTAATACTCATATCGCTTATTTCACCAAATTGTTAAAGAAAAAGGGTAGCATTTTCTAGCACTCTATATTTTATTAAAACACTTGTTTCATATAGGGAGATAATATTGTTTAAACTGTATCTCAATATATGATAAGTTGAAGATGTTTATTAACTTATGAAGTTGTTATGCTTATTTAGTAACTTCGTTCTTGTTTCTTGCACCAACTTATAAAAAAAAAATTAGCATATTATTTTTTTCACAAAAAATATTAATGGTTTTCTTGTCCTTGTGATATGGAACTTAATGTAAGGTTGTTCATTGTTTAGATGACTTGCAACTAATTGAATAATGTCATCATGTATTTTTATTTGTTTAATTTACAATATATGCATTTAGAGAATTGAGTTCCACTTCTCTCCTCCTAATTAAAGGTGGTTCACATTGAGTTTCTTGTACAAAATCATAATGTTGTTAGTAGGAACATAAACTGATATTGGTTGGAATATGTTGACCTTACTTCAATGGTTGTCATCAATGTATCATCATTATTTGACTTATGTATACTATTTTCGTTGCTTATGTTATCATAATGTGAAATATCAATGTGACACATGATAGTGAACTTCAATGCTATATTAAAAGTGACTTGCAATATTGTGTCATATTCTTTATTTGTTTTGGAAAGGGTAACAATCAATAAGTCTAAAATTTAATACATGAACATTGTGTTCTTTCATATTTCTCATTTATCATTTTCTTTTACGTTCAAACATTGCCGAGATAAATTCAATAGCCTTTGTATACATTGAATCAATGTTTATATTTTTTTTCCGTAACCTTTTTATAGTTAGAAATTACTTAAAAGCATATATAATAATTGTTATTATTTAATTAGCTTATACTTTGTATTACTTGCTGATTATTAATTTGTTTCTATGTGTTATAAATAGGGACAAATTTCAATACTGTCAACTGAGAGTACTATACCAAATTCTACAACTAATGCAATATTAGCAACTTCAAGAGAACCATAGACTGGATGCTTTTTATTTTGTCAATATTTTATTTTTTGTATTTTTTAATTTTTTGTTAACTGACATATGGTTGTTACTTATCAACAAAATTTTGTTGTAGCTGAAATTATTTTAATATATATCATTCTATTAAAATTTTTTGTTTCCATTCATATTAGTGCATGTTTTATTTTTAAAGAAAACCAAATTGTTAAAAAAAAATAATATAGAAGATTTAGTGACAACTATTTTTTTCATTGAATCTCTATTTGCATACAACTTTTAGTGACAACTAATGTTAGTTGTCACTGAAAACAGAGAAGGTGTGTTATATATAGTTAAAACACTTTTAGTGACAATTTTTATTGACATTAAAAACATACTTTCAGTGACGACTTATATTGTCACTAAAATCAATTACGTTCAAGATTTTTAGCGACGACTTTTACAAATCGTCATTAAAAGTTCTTTTCAATGACGACCTTTAACATTACTGAAACTTCAGATTTGCGATACCTTCTGTGAGGACCACAAAAATCGTCATTAAAGATATATTTAATGACGACTAAAGTCGTCACAAAAGACCTTGATAGTCTCCCTATGATATTTTTGTGACAATTTCAAACTTTTAGTAATAAGTTTTTTATATTTCAGTTACGATTTTAGTGGTCACTGAAAGTGTAACTTTAGTGACGACTCCAAAAATCGTCACAAAAAATCTTGAACGATAGCATTTTTTAAGGTCAAGGGGCGACGACAAAAAATTGTCCCAAAATGTCTTCTGTAACTACTTTTTAAACTTTTATGACAACTTTAATAGTCACACAGAAGACATTTTTCCTTGCAGTGATAGTTGGTTTTGCAAATAAAGTGAGATTTTGCCCCATCATCTTGGCTAAGTTATGGGGCATCTTACATGGCCTCCGTTTGGCTCACGGCACAAGTGTTTCTTTGTTAGAAGTGGAAAATAATTCGAAATTGGTACTGGATTCAAATTTTCAAAATGAATGGCCTAACCATCACCTTTTCAATATTATCTCTAAGTGCGGCTACTGGATGAATTTTTGTCAAATTAAGCTGTAACTCGCCTATTAGGAAGGCAATGGAGCAGCTGATGCTTTGACCAAAATAGCCCATGAACAAGAAAAAAACTCTGGCGTACTTATTCCCTCCCCTATCCCTTGTGAATGTTCTGTTCACTGATGTTCAAGGTGTTGATACTCCTAGAACTATTTTAAGTAGGATGGATTTGTCAGCATGTTATTTTATCATTATGCTATATGACTGTGTTGTGAACTTCATCGTTTAATCTAAATTTCCTTTTTACTTGAAGAAAAAGAGGAAGAGAGCACAAGAAAGCGGAGACAGAGATTAAAGTGGGCTTCAGAGAAAAAGGAAACACAAAGTGAAAAAGAAAGAGGCAGACTCAGCAGGAAAGAAAGGAGCCAGGGCGATCAGCGAATGAAGACAGAAACAGGGAGAGCAAGAACTACGCTTCAAGTTTATGATTCAAAGAGAGAACCGTGCTTCGTCCTAGCTAGGGTTCGAGGCTCAAATACAAACTACCCGAACAGCAGCTCCTCTGTACATGTAATGGATTTTCTTCTTAATTGTGAATGGGTTCTCAAGGAGGTTTTTTTCTCCCCCAATTTTTGTTATTCTGATATATTAAAGGCTGGTTTGGTTACTTTGCCGCTAACCGTTCTGTTTTGATTTGCTTAACTCTGGGGGTTGGTTTTGGATAATTAGGCTATGGTAAGATCTTGATTGAGCATTTGAATGTGGTATGAATTCGGTTGTGAATCTGAATGTAACGTGAATTTGGTTCTGGTTTACCAAAAAAAAAAAAAAATGGTTCGTTCTGGCATGCTATTATATTTCCCACGAAATTTTCTTTTACACTGGTATGCTGGTCACAGTCTGTTTTTGGGAGATTAGAGGAATAGGTGGGATTATGCTCTCTATCTTTGGTTTTCATGATTTTATAGAAGCCTATTAATAAACAAGAATGCATTTGGGGAATTTATGTATCTGGATAATAGTAAGCGATAAGCATATGAATCTAATTTTAATTTTGCATGACGTTTAGGAACTTGGGTATTATATGCTTTAATGTTTATTAGAGGTCCAAGTGAATCTTTTATTTGGATGTTACAAATCCTCGGTACTCGGGCATATTTAAACCAGCATTAATAAACGTCACATGATTTACCCATCGTTTGATTTTAAGTAGCCTATATTTATATCCTTCTATTGATTTCTTGTGCATGAATTATGGCTCATGTGAGCAATGTGAGGCCTTGGACAGCGTGGTTATTTTAGAAGCACTAGAAGACAAGTCTCAATTTAACCCAGGATTTTCTTGTTTTTGAGCTATTTTTTAGATTAGGCTTTTCTTTTATTTTTGTTTCAAATTAAAATAATTTGTAATTTCATGCATTTTAAATAATATATGTCCTCATAGTATATGCTCTTATGCTAATGATATAACAAATTGACCTTTTAGAAGTGGCTCACTCCTTTAGCTGGACATAAGTTGGGTCGTCATCTCATTCAACGACTCATCTGCAATATCTCTAAGAAAATAATTAGAAAAGGAATTAGGGAGCATTCATACTTATATTTATTTTTTATTAGTTTTGTATGTTTTGGATCATCAAATTAACTATTTATGCATATGCGATTGTTTCGGGGTTCCAAAAAATTCAAGGTATTTAGTTTCTGAAATTATTTTCAATTTTTTTTTGCAAGTTTTTATTATTTAAAAAATACATTCGTATTACAAAGCTGAAAATTTGGTCATCTTTAATTTCAAATCAAATTATTAATTTTATAATTGACCTTCAACGGTTATAAGATTATTTTTATTTTTTTAATATTTATGATATGCTGTTAACTTCCATTGAACACATTTTCTATCATGTTTTTTTTATTTTCAATAAAAATAAAAATATGAAAAAGAAAACCAAAGAGACTCTGAGTTTTTCGTCGTTGGGATTTCAAATGCCCACATTGCCATAAACTACAAGGGTTTCAATAGCTCATTTTTTTAAAATAGTAAGTAAAAGATGCTCTCTTTTTTTAAAAAAATTCTAAAAAAATAAAAAATGAGAATAAAACCAATGGGTAAAATAAAATTTTAAAATACAATCAACTCTCATTCACTTTAGATTTCATTTTACTTGTTTACTATTATTCTTTTACAAAAAACTAATTTTATTTTTCTAAAATTCAATCAACAAGCCCATGTGTTTTTCGTTTCTATTTGATCTATGTGAGCATCTTTTTTATAAAATACATAAAATTTAGGATATGTTTAATAACTGGTTTAAACAATAATTTTTATTTTCAGTTATTTTGAAAAAAAATTATTTTTTATTTTTTAAAAAATAAATTATGATATGTTTAATAACTTAAGTGTTTTGAAATTTTTTTTTTCTCAAAACACTTAAAAATTAAAAAAAAAAAACATATTTTCAAAATAATTTATTAAATAAATTCTTTTTTTTTTGCAGAATAATTTTTAAACATACAAACACTCAAAGTTTCCTAGATCACGCCTAATTTTTTCACTTTTTTTCTTTTAAAAATTTTAAGGTAAATTTTATTTTTCTTATTTTTTGGTACAATAATTCCTTTTGCTCTCTCGCATATTTTTTATTATGCTTGCATGTGTTTTATAGAGATTTAAAGTATATACATTGTTTAATTACACATTTTAATTCTTTATTTATTTATTTTGCTTTATGGACGTAGGGGGCTCCTAACACATTCCTTACACATACTACACTCTTGAACTTATCTTAGTTTAAAGACTTTTTTTTAATGAAATTTTTTTTTACAATTATCTTTTAAAAATAGAATTTTGAAGGTAATTGTTACAAGTCCCACATTGATGAAACAAGCCATTGTGGAGTGGTACTTAAACTTGAGAGGTTCTCTCAAACTTAAGTACCACCCCACAATGACTTGTTTCACCAATGTAGGACTTGTAACATTCTATTCTCCTTGAGAAACTGGACGCCCACGGACGGCCTACTCTTGGCTGCCTACTCAGGGTGGCTTGTTTCACCAATGTGGAACTTGTAACAGTAATTCTATATTAAAAAGATTTATATATATATATATATATATATATATATATATATATATATATATATATATATATATTTGAACAAATGAAAAACTAGAAACTTTTTAAGGTGCAAGGTGGGGATAGAAGCCCAAATGCCATAAACTAAACAAGAAACTGTAGATTCTAGGAACCTCACTCTCCTTCACAGTAAGAGGAGGAAAACCCTTAGCAAGGGGAAGGCTCCAAATCATGAGAGCCCAAAGTCCTAAGTTAAGGCCAGGCCTGCCAATTGTATGAACGACATTCCCTTCTCATGGAAGATTCAGCCACTTCTTCCTGTAGCCCAACTTAACAGCCACCAACACAAGTTTTAGATATGGCGGCTCTTTCTTTCATTTTTTTCACTTTTTTCTTCTTTCGTAGTTTCATTTTTTTAGAAATTTTTGTTTGTCTCTTTCAAAAAAATTTCTAATTCCTTTAGAAATTTTTTTCACCATTTTAGAAGTCTTAAAGTTTCAAGATTTTATATCCCTTTCTTTTAAATTTATAATTTTGTGATCAAATCTACAATTCTAAACTCAAATTTAAATATATAAAAAAACTATATCTATGACTTCATGTTTGTAAGAGTAGAAGAAATTTAAAAAGAAGATTTGAAATGTTGCTCTCAATAAATGTGTGGCTTATTATTTATTTATTTATTTATTATATTGTATTTATTGTGTATCTAAAATATTGACATGTAATACTTAATATATTAGTATTTATACAATAAGTTAACAGAATTGGTGAAAAATATATATTTTATGGAATGCTGATTATTTCATGTGAGAAAATTGGTATTACTTCCAAAAACAGATTGAAAATAAATAATAGAATAAAAAAATAAAAAGACTAATATATATTTCTCTTATTTATTTATAATTTTTTTATAATTAAAAAATATATATTTAAATTAAATTTTTTAATACTTTTTAATAAAATTTAATTCAAAATTTTATATTACTAATAATTTATTTTTTTATTATAATATTTAAAATATTTTTTAAGGTTAAAATAATTTTATTTTAATAATTTATTTTTTAATAATATTTTTTTATCAATTTTTATTTTATCTATTTTTGTACTGTATCAAACATAATTTTAATAATAACATTTTATTTTATTTTTAATTTTTATTTATATTTTTTTCTTTGCTAACAACTAAATGTAATCTTAAAAATGAATAAAAATAAGAATTAAAAATTAAATAAAAATAAAAGTTGAAAATAAAATTAAATAAAATAGAACACTATCATTAAATTTATATTTGGTATGACATAAAAAATAATAAAATAAAAATTGATAAAAAGTTAAAAATATAATTAAAAAATAATATTTTTAAAACTTAAAAAATTATTTTAAATAATATAAATAAAAAATAAAATAAATTATTAATAATATAAAAATTAAATTAAATTTTGTTAAACAATATTAAAAATTTTAATTTTAATATATATTTTTAATTACATAAAATTTTATAAATAAATAAAATAGTAATTCATTGTATTATTCCCTTTCTACTTATTTTAGATAATATCAATTTTTTCACATAATTAGTACTCCGTTAAACCCGCGTTTTTCGTTATGAATGGCCTGTGCTTGTCTCAGAAAAACAAATGCTTCGGGCTTCATACCAACACCCCTTCCTCTAGACTGGTTTCTAAAATAATCCACCACAGATTTTGAGTCATTCTCCAAAATAAACTTCGTAAATCCCGTCCTCTTAGCAGGGATCAATCCCTCTAAGGCTCCCTTCAACCTTGCAACAAAGCAGGGTTAATATTACAGTTGCGGCTCGCCCCGCAATTATGAGGTGATTCTATATCTCACCATTGATTGCATCAGCGTTCCATTGCGATCAAACACCAATCCAACATCAATCTCTATTTTCTAATTAGATACCCAATAAACCAAATAGCGAACACCAATCAAACGTCAATAATTAGAATCAACTACAACTTAAACATGTACCAGATCTAGAGAAGAGAAGAGAGTTTGAACAGTCCCAAAATATTCCCAACCAAGTCCCATCTTCACATTTATATTACCTGATCTTTAATCTCTATTTTCTACTCTGGTAATTTTCATGATTCCAAAAAAGAACTCTCAGCATGTGGTTTTTTTATCTGAACAGGGGCAGAGCAACAGAAGATTTGGGCGGGGTGCCGAACAGGGGGTGGGGGTTTACTAGTGGGGACTGGGAGCTATAGTTGGTGCCACTCTCCATAAGAGGTTAATGAGGGGGAAAGGGAAGGAAGAAACAGGGAAAGATAAAAGGGGAGGCGAGAAGCACAAAAGTCGTCAGTGAGAATCAGATTCAATGATCGTTACCTCCCCTATTGTTGATATTAATAAATTTGATATTTAAATTGTTTTGAAGTGTTCTTGTTTGTTTTCTTTCTGGTTCTACACCAGCTGTCCTTATTGTATAATCTAGAGTTGTACAAAGTTTAATTCAGTTTGATTTTGGGGTTCAACCAAATCGAATCGAATCACTAAAAAAATAAAAAAATTTAAGTTTAATTAATTTAGTTCAGATTTATTAAATCGAATCAAACTAAATTGTTATTTAAACAGTTCGGTTTGATTCAAATTTTTGATTTTTTGACTTTTTTTTTGTTAAATTTTTTAATTTTTTTAAACCCAAAGCATTCCTTTAATTTGTATCCACACTTTGTTTGGACCCAAGACCAATTTTTTGTATCCATATTGCTTCCGCTTCAGTTTTACATATCTTCTCATCATGGACGCCTAACATCACTTTAGGAGCTCTATAGGATCGAGATTGTACATAGAGGCACAATTTGTCTGTTCAATAACTTTTATCTCACAATTTCTGTAGCTTTTTATTAGAATATTTTCTGGCTTTAGGTCACAGTGAATCACTCCCAGGCTGTGTAAGTAATTTGTAAACTTTTCGGCGCCAGTTGAATATCTTAATTCTAATCAGCTCTCTTAAAATATTTCCTTTTTAATAAATGACAATAATAACAAGAATGAATATTATTGATTAATATGCAAGTCTTGTGCAGTCTAAAAACTCGCAGAACAAGGCACAAGCAGTACGGGCCAAGAGATGTGGCCGTCGAGTTCGAAGGGGGAAGGAGTAGAGCTTGCTCGATTTGAGACGCAAAATATCCAGACTTGACAGGCACCGAAATGGAGCGCGGAGGCTGCTGATTAGAATGAAGCCAGTGCGAAACGATGTTCACGAAACCAAAGTGTCACGAAGGGTTGCGTAATCACGCCCAGAAGGGCACAAGCAGAGAAGCTAGGGATTTTGGGCAGAGGGAAGAAACTCGTTTGCGAAGAAAGACTAAGGCCCAGTTATGTGAAAAAAATTAAAACAAGTAAAATATAAAAAATTAAGTTTAATAATATATATTTAAAATAAAACCGTCGGTTTAGTTTGATTCAATTTAATTTTTGTCCAAATCAAAAATCAAAAACTGAACCAACCGGTTTTTAAAAAAAAAAACGAATTAAACCAATTTTAATCAATTTAATTTAATTTTTGGTCAGTTTAGTTTAATTTTTTCAATTTAGTTCGGTCTAATTCGATTTATGTATATCCCTAGTATAACCTAGATGCCAATGGACTCCAATGGAACAAGCAAATAAGTAAAACCCAAATACGATTAAATATAAATAAATAGTTGAGTTTCAAAAATATCGAGAAATTTCCAAATCCATTAGCATCACCAACAAAGGAAAGGTCTACAATTCTGAAATTTAATTGGAATAGTATCTGCTACCGATAGAGAACATTGCAGAAATGCATAGGTAGTCCAAACGAGTACAATTAAAACTGCTTCAACCAAGGGAATTACCAACTAGGCAGTGTCTGTTGCTGGTTGGGTCACTCCAAACTTCACTAACAGCTTATTCAGCGTATCAGGTGAACAAACTTGATACTTCACTTTTCCCGAAGGTGACAGGAAAACCTCAGCAAGTTCAAGCTTATCTGAGGTCAAACTTGTGCTGTCCATAGTTTTACTGAGTACCTTCAGGGCAAGTTGCACAGCTTCTTCCCTCGTGATATCATCCTTGTAATCTTGTTTTAGTATTGACTGTGCCGCCTGGTTATTTGCACCGATAGCTGCAGCTTTCCAACCACCATAATTTCCACTAGGGTCACTCATGTAAAGTTGAAAGCCAAAGTTTTTGTCCCATCCAGCAAAAAGGAATGAGACACCAAATGGCCGAAGACCTCCAAATTGTGTGTATCCTTGCTTAGTATCACAAAGAGATTGAACTAACTGCTCGACTGGCATGGGCTCTTGATAGGCATAAGTGTAACGTTGTGCTTGGACCCTAGCTGTATTGATTAGGATGTTAGCATCTGACATTATCCCAGCCACAGCACAAGCAACATGATCATCAATCTTATACATCTTCTCGGTTGAGGTTGAGGTTTGCAGAAGCTTGGATGTTACCTTCTTCTCACCGACCAAGACAACCCCATCTTTTGATAAGATCCCTATTGCAGTACCAGCATTTCCAATGGCCTCCATTGCATACTCCACTTGGTAAAGACGACCTTCAGGAGAGAAAATTGTTGTACGGCTATCATATCTCCGGGACATCTTGATCTCTGACTATTAATTCAAAAGCAAAGAGAAAGGAATAAAGGAATTAAAAGTAGTACTTTGTACATGCAGATGAAATTAATCAACGTTAAATACTGTTATTCCTACACAATATATGCCAACTTAGGAAAAAATTATAAACTAAATTAACAATATATAGCAAGAAAAATACAGTATTGAATTAAAAATGAACCTATATATAAGAAGTCGCCCTCCCCTACTTTTTCCAGTAGGAAATCAATCCTCACCATCATGGTAATTACTAAAAACTCATCATTAATCAGTTTCCCATGAAATTTTTTTTATGAGAATACAATTTGACGGAATAATGTAGGCCTCATCACCATAAATAGAAGCACCACCAAGAAATAATAGAGATGTACATGATAGAAGATCAAAGAAATAGTTCTTTCAAGTGCAATTAAGGAAACTAAAACATCATAATTTAAAATCTGGATTTACATACCCAGAAAGAACACAAAATTTAGAAAATCCTATAAGTTCTTGTTTTAAACACAGGAATTTCCAGTACCTACAAGACTTCATAAATAAAAAATAACAATAAAAAAATTGTAAGAGTGTTAGAGATTACACAAATCAAACGATAATAGGAGTTTAATGGTAAAAGTATATAAAACCATCATTCAAATATATGTGTAAAGTAAAGTTACCGTATTGAAAAAAAAAATTATCTTAAATAAATAGGCTTGAATAAATTAAAAGGAGTATGAAGAAGGAAGAAGCAAGGGAGAGAAAGGAACATTGAATTTCAACCCTTTACTCATCAGTCAATCAATCTCTATAAAACAAAAATAGGTCATGGCTGACCAATTGAATGACATCTATAATGGATGGGAATATTTTATATGAGAACATTTCTTGAATATTAAACCCACTTTTATTGAAATGCTTTGATAGATAACAAACTATGATTTAGAATACAAGAATTTTCCTGGAACACCTGTGTAAATTATAAAAATTCACTTTTAGATAAAGTAAAATATGAAAATTGTTAATGATCCATGTACACCAAGTGTGGATCGAAAAAACTTGGGTGGTTCCACAAATTGAGATAAAGTAAAATCATCAACTAAACATATTTAGTCATTGGCCAAATCATTGAGAAGACTTTCATTGCTTTCCACAAAATGTATAAGGATTAAGGAACGGTGAACATAAAGCTAGAGGCGACTTACTCAAATCTACTAATAGTGTTAACTCATCTGAAAAAACAAAAATAAAAAAGCCTTGAAGCAAAATTCATTCTGCAGACTATTAGAATACTAAAAAGAAACTTCCCCAATGCACCAAAAAAAAAAAAAAAAGAAACATCCCCAAGGTTAAAAATTCGCCTAGCTCTCACTGAAATGATTGAAGTTCTTCTGTTCTACTGAAATTTGAGCTGCAGAGCACCCCATCTCCTCCCATAAAGCCCATATCATTGTAACAGGATTTGAACTTAGGACTTAAACATGGAAAAACTAGTGCTCAACCATTGGAATATTCCATTCAGAACCTAGCTTTAAACTTTAAACAAATAACTTTTTTGCCTTTTTTAGTCAAACAAAAAATGTAGGATATTAAGCTAATAATTCTATCACCCACACAATGTAACTCCAAAGAACCATTTTTCTAGGCTCTGGCAGGCCAAAACAAGGAAACATCTAAGGCAACTATAAACCTCCAATAAAGAACAATACAAAGGCTGCTTCAGGAATCTAGCCAGTAGCTATAAGGTCACAATTTTGCCTGGTAGATTACACTGTCAATTAGGGAAATGACCAAATGAACTGTGCAAATAAGAAAGGAAAGTTATAATTGGAAACTAACCATAATACCTAAGGTGTTAGGCATCGCAATTCAGCAGAAAATACACTGCACATCAGACATTCTATACTTCTTAACAGACAAAAATTGAATGTTACATGTGAGAGAGAACCAGCCAAAAAGAAAAACTCTATACTTTCAAGCCCTATTTGGCACGCTGTATAAAATACGGCCTAATAGTATTACATAAGATAAGGTCCTATAAGATAAGACTGAATTATATAAAATTTTTATACAAAAGAATATTTGGTACATCATTGTTTTATGCAAATGAATGGATAACATTATAGAAACATGTGTTTGATGTTCAACTGTATAAGATAAAAAGTGATTATTTTGAAAAAATTACCCATTTAACATAATCATATAGGCTCACATTCTTAAAGTTCAGATGTACAGATAAACATTCCAGTATTACTAAAATGAACTTCTTTTCTTTTTCTTTTTCTTCAACTTAAAAATCCTGAGTGGTAGATTTGAATAGGAACTTGATCAAGGATACAAAACGCAACTTTCTTACAATACAGTCATAGTTGATTTAAAGATCAAACTCTTTTTTTCTTTTTTTTCATTTCAGCTCCTTGAAGACCCATTTGTCTTATTTGCATATATTACCAAAATGCGATCTCTCAGACCTTGATGGAAGATATATTAACAAGGAACCAACAAAAAGCATAGCAATGCATTAAGGTTCTATCAGTGTAAGCTTACAAATACCAGCCCAGATAACAACAATTATAGGCTTCTCTGAGTCAACTTCCCACGACCTTCAATTTGTCTTTTTTATCATTCCATCCTAGATTTTTTTAAAAAAATATAGCTGCCAGCTACAAAGAGACTTCCAAGAACTTGTAATACGAAGGTATTAATCAGTGCAAAAATTAACTTCCTAAATCAAAAGGACAAACAAATTTCAGAACACAAGTTTTTGATTCTCTGTTCCTAAATCAAAAGCGCAAACCCAATTTCACAACTCTGCTCCTTTATTCCCATTTTTTATTCTCTGCTGCTCCCCCCCCCCCTTCCCACTAAAGCTTCTCAGTCTCCCTTCTCTTCTCTCCATTCTGCTTTCTTTTTGGGCCTCCTCTCTCTTTTCTCTCTCTGATACCTGCTATTCTCTCTATCTCTCCCTTACTCTCTGTCACAAGATCTAGGATTTATTTCCTGATTTGTGTTGATTCTTGTTTCCTATTTTGTTATCCTTAATTGTTAGGATTTTTTGGGGGGATTATTTTCTTGGAATCTCGATGCTTTATTTCGGATTCTATTGCTGTTTTTTAGGAGTTTATTATTTGTTCTTTTTAGGGATTTTCTTACTAGCTTTTAGGGATTAATTTCTTGGCAGTTCAGTTTTCCAAGTTCCTTATATAAACCTGTACCCTTCAGTGAATTAAATATAGGAGAGGAATTTCTCTTCTATTCTCTTTTTCTAGATGGCATTAGAGCCACATACCATTAACTTCCATGGCAGATAGACCCTAAGTGATTTTTTCTCGGAGAACAGCCATGACTAGCACTAAAGGGAGCATTGACTCAAAAACCTCAATTTCTTTACAGTCGACCCCCATACCAATAGCACAAATTCAATCTACATACTTTGATAATTCCTCTCTACAAATCACCTCTCATAAACTCACTGGAAAAAAAAAAAAAAAACTACCTAGCTTGGTCTTGGTGAGGAGATGGTGGTCCGTGGCAAGGAAATATTTGGATATCTCGATGGCTCTACAAAGAAACTAGTTGAAACAGACCCTTTATTCAAAACCTGGGATACCCAGAATTCAATGGTCATGGCATGGCTAATCAATTCCATAGACGAAAAGATAAGTAAGTTTCCTATCCTACAAAATAGCTCAGGACACGTGGGATGTAGCTAAATGCCAATATTTAGATTTTGGAAAACTCATCCCAACTTTTTGAACTAAGAAACAAGGTTCAAAATTTAATCCAAGTCGAGATGGATGTCACAACTTACTTCAATACCCTATCCAAACTTTAGCAAGAGGTTGATCTTTTCAGTAGTGGTCAAAGAATATGTTCCTTATGTACTAAAAACTACCATAAGGTAGTCAATAAAGAAAAGATTTATGACTTTCTTGTGGGTTTGAACAAGGAGTTTGATGAAGTTCGTAGATGACTCCTTGGTCTCAAATCTCTTCCATGCGTAGAGGAGATATTTGCTGAAGTCCGCATAGAAGAAACCAGAAAAATGGTCATGTTAGGTACTGCAGAACCAGTCATAGACAACTTAGCTTTTTTATCTCGTGGCCATGATAGCCGAAAGTTGCAGAAGGATATGTGGTGTGATTAATGTCAAAAACCTAATCACACCCGAGAAAGGTGCTAGAAATTGCATGGCAAACTCAACAACTGGAGAAACAATCAGAAGGGGACCAAGGTGTATCAAACTACAACAACAACTATTTCAAGGGGAGTTGATAATCAGCTGTCTCTAAACCGAGAACAAATTGAGCAACTACAGCAGCTACTTAATTCTTAGCTATCAAATATGAACCTCTCAAACACCACCCCAGGTACCTCTCTTAGCCCAAAAAGGTATTTTCATTACTCCTCTTTGTAGCACTTCCAAATCTATTCAGCCTTGGGTAATAGACTTTAAAGCCATTGACCACATGAGAGAATGTGCTAGCCTTTTCTATTCTTTTAAACCTAGTTTTGGGAACTTAAAAATTAAAATTACATATAGATCCTTTGCTATAGTTGCTAGTATTGGTACCATCAACATCATCCCCTCAATTTCTCTCAAGAATGCCTTTCATGTTCCTAAGTTATCGTGCAATCTTTTATCTGTGAGTAAATTCACAAAAGACCTAAATTGTACTGTCCTATTCCCACAATCTACTTGCATTTTTCAAGACAAGATTTTGTGCACAAAGATTAGCAGTGCTAGAGTTCTCAATGGTCTCTACTATTTGGAAGACAATGATAACAAACAAGGTCTTATTGCTAGATGTGAATTAGCTTCTAGAAAACAACAAATTATGCTCCTGCATTCTAAGTTAGGTCACCCTAACTTTCTTTACATGAAACATTTGTATCCCTCTCTTTTTAAGAATAAAGATACATTTCAATGTGATGCTTATCAAATATCTAAACACCACATAACAAATTTTCCCACCTAGCCCTACAAATCTTCTAAACAGTTTGCCTAGATTCATAATGACATATGGGGCCCTTCTCACGTTCCCAATATAATTGGAAAAAGATGGTTCATCACTTTTATTGATGATCATACATGTGTCATGTTAGCAACCCAGAAGCCAAAAACGGAAAACACTATATTTGATTAAAATTCAATATCAAGTACAGCAGAATTCAACACACTCTGATTGGAAATTCACCCCAACCAGCCCAAGCCCAAGCCTAAGCTTCCTTTTGAGAAAACAATTCTCAGACCCACAAACAACCAAAAATTAACCAACCTACTATCCCTCACTCAACCACTAACTTATACATATATTTTTTCACCACTCACACACTTAAATAACTACCCACTAAATAACTACCTTTAAACTACCTATTCAAATAAACCAGCCACGTTTTTGGGCTTCATATGCTAAAATAACTACCCACTAACCACAAACACACTTGAATAACTACTCTAAAACATACTAAAATAACCACCCACTAAATAACTACCTTTTAACCACCTATTTTATTAATTTAGGCTTCTTTCCCCTCATGAACCAACACCCTATGGCCCATATCCACATGACCCACATCTAGGCTCCTAACAATACCGTCTGCTGGACTTTAGCCTTGTCCTCAAGGCTAAAATTGAGCAATGGTTCTATTGTCATTTGCTGTTGAATTAATACCCAATAAGCCCATTGTGTTACACTCTAGTTCTCCTCCAGTTTCTGAATTTCTTGCGTCAAGGCCAACGATTTCTCCTTCTGGGCTTAACACTTCATTATCTTCCAGTACCAATAACCTCAGTTGCTTCTCTGGACACCGATGAAGGGGATGAAATTTGTCACCACATTTGAAACAAAGTCCCTTGGCCCTACGTTCCATCAATTCTGGATAGCTAATGGAGTGCACTCCTGAAATTTTTCCCACACTCCCACTTTTCTCCCCATTTTCGGTCTTTGCGGTGTGTGACAAGGAAGAATCATGGCCCCTGTTTGCAACTGGAACCGAGGAGCCCGATGCATGGGAGTCGCGACTTCTGGTGGGAACCCACCCAGTTGTGGTTCCAAATCGACTCCCTTGATAGGTGTGACCCGAGTCCCAGTGACCCAGATTGGGTACTGGGTTGGACCGGAATGGACCCACACCAGAAACACCCTATTCATAACCACCCAAAAACCGTCCTTTTCCCGTTGCTTTCTGGGCTGTTTCTTCGTCTCCCATTATTTCATCCTCAACGTCCCTAGCCATGCGCAGCAGTTGTCCACGGGACAGGGGGTTCAGGGTCCCTACTCTTCTTTTGATGGAAGGTTGCAATCCACTCATGAAATATCCCACATATTGTTCTTCTGGTAGGCGAGGGACTTGAGAGGAGATTAACTCAAATGCTTCAATGTAATCTTGCACACTCCCATCCTGTTTTAACGCTGCCAATTCTTCAAAAGGATTCTCATGCTTCCTTCCCCCATATCTGGCTATAAAAGCACGTTTAAGTTTTTCCCAAGATAAGTGATCCTCAGTCTCCTTAAGCAAATTAAACCAATGAATGGTAGGACCTTCCATGCTCACATGTGCCAATTTAACTTTGACTTCAGGAGTTTTCTGTACTTCAAAATAAACTTCAGCCTTGGTAATCCAAGCTACTGGATCTAGGCCATCGAAAATGGGGAGTTCAATCCTTTTAACTTACCTTTTATAATCATCTAAATAGTCTCCTTTCGATTCTAAGAATCCAGGTTGGGAAGATCTCTCATTTGATGAAGACTCCTCCCCTGATAATGCTGCCTCCTTTCTCTTTCCCAATTGCTTACTGATCTCCTGTAGAAGAGATCCATGCTGTTGCAATTCAGTCATCATTCTTTGCATAGCAGTTTTTATTTCCTCCATATTCCCTTCTTGTACAGCCATCCTTGCTTCCAGAACATCTATTCTATCAGACATCTTTAGCATGCCTTCCCCACTTGTTATCCGGCAGGTCGGACCAAATGTTAGGAACCCAAAAGCCAAAAACAGAAAACACTATATTTGATTAAAATTCAATATCAAGTACAGCAGAATTCAACACAAACTGATTGGAAATTCACCCCAACCAGCCCAAGCTTAAGCTTCCTTATGAGAAAACAATTCTCAGACCCACAAACAACCAGAAATTAACCAACCTACTCCCCCTCACTCACCCACTAACTTATACATATATTTTTTCACCACTCACACACTTAGATAACTACCCACTAAATAACTACCTTTAAACTACCTATTCAAATAAACCAACCACGTTTTTGGGCTTCATATGCTAAAACAACTACCCACTAACCACAAACACACTTGAATAACTACTCTAAAACATACTAAAATAACCACCCACTAAATAACTACCTTTTAACTACCTATTTTATTAATTTGGGCTTCTTTCCCTCATGAACCAACACCCCATGGCCCATATCCACATGACCCACATCTAGTCTCCTAACATGTCACATGGATTTATCTATTAAAAGAAAAAAAATGAGGCAACTCGAGCCATCAAACAATTCCATCTTTTGATAAGAAACCAATATCAAACTGAAATCCAAATCTTTTGGATTGATAACAAGAGAGAATGATTTAATGCCATTTTAGGGGAAAATCTTCTGCACAATGGCATTATCCACTAAAGCTCATGTGTTGATACTCCCCAACAAAATAGAGTGGCTAAAAGAAAAAACGAACATCTTGAAGTTACGCAGTCCACCATGATTGCCAAGAATGTTCTTAAATTTTTTTGGAGAGATGCTATCCTTTCTGCCTATTATCTCATTAACCGGCTCCCTACTCAAACTCTCAACTACAAGACTCCTCTAAATTTCTTCCTTCAGTTTTTCCTCAGACCCAGATCTATTGACTCCTTACCCCTTAAAGTTTTTGGTTGTAAGTCATTTGTCCATATTCATAATCATACAACAACAACAACAAGCAAGCCTTTTCTCACTAAGTGAGGTCGGTTATATAGATCAAATGACGTTACAATAGCCTATTATAAATAAGATAAGATTATTAACTATTAAATCTTTCTTAATAGTTTCACCTATTATTTTTTTTTGACTCACCTCTACCTATAATTATCGGATTACTTTCCATCTGATCTGCTCTTTTAAAGAAGTCGTTTGCAGGTCTTCTCCACAACCAAACTACCTTAAGCAAAATTCTATCATCTTCACCACTACTACCCCAACTTTCTCTCTAATGCACTCATTTCTAATTATATCTCTTCTAGTGTATCCACACATCCGACGCAATATTTTCATCTTTGCAATATTGAGTTTATCTTCATATTGTCTTTTAACCACTCAATATTCAATATCATACAATATAACAAGTTTTATAGCTGTACAGTAGAATTTTCCTTTAACTTTAAACAAAACTTTTCTATCACAAATGAGACTCAAAACCTTCCTTCATTTAATCTATCCCACTTAAATCCTATGGTTTACATCTTCCTTTACTTTGCCATCATTTTGTATAATGGACTCAAAATATTTAAAATTTGTAACTTGTTTTAATATATAGTCTCCAAATTTTACTTTTAAATTCGTATTTATTTGCTTTTTACTAAAAATACATTTTATATATTCTGCTTTATTTCTACTTATACGAAAACCATGTGTCTTCAAAGCTTGTCTCCATGACTAACTTCATATTTATTTCTTCTTTCGATTCACCATTTAAAGATTATATCATCTACAAAAATATACACCAAGGCCCCAAATCTTGTATATGTTCAATAACTGCATCCAAAATCAAATTAAAAAGATATGAACTAAGAGATGACCCTTAATGTAGTCCAATAGTTGTAGAAAAATCCTGTGTCCCTATTTTGTGTTCTCACACAAATCGTGATCCTATCGTATATTTTTGATTGCTCGAAAATACGCAATATATATTCCTTTCTTTTCTAAAACCTTTTATAAAATCTCTCTTAGCACTTTGTCATGTTTTTTCTAGATTAATAAAAACCATATGTAGATCTTTTGCCTCCGATATCTTTCCATTAATCTTCGCAGTAAGTAAATTGCTTCCATAGTTGACCTTCTTAGCATGAAACTAAATTAATTCTCTATGACTTGACTCTCTTATCTTTATCTCTGCTCAATGACCTTCTCCCATAACTTTATAGTATGTCTCATGAGTTTAATCATCTTATACTTGGAACAGTTCTTTATGTCCCTCTTATTTTTATAGATAGAGATTAAAGTACTTCTCATCCGTATTCATAATCATAACTGAAACAAATTTGATTCACGTGCTCACCACTACATTTTTGTTGGGTATTTTGCTACTCAACATGGTTATAAGTGCTACTCTCTAGAAAACCAAAAATACTTTGTCACTATGGATGATACTTCCTTTGAAAATCAAGCATACTATTACAAAATTCCCTTTCAGGGGAGGAACGAAGATGAGTCCAAGAATGAAAGGGAAACCTTTGACTAGGAGCCTATTTTTGACATAAACCAATGTTCACAACTTGAACCAGTACCTATCCCTGTACCTGAACCCGATACCTTACCTAAACCTACACCTATCAATCAATTTTCTATACCTGAATCTCCTAACCAGATTGAACTTATTCTTGAATCTGAGGCTGAAAATTATATCAATAATACCACAGCTAGAAGTGATTCACAACCTAACTCTTGTTTATTCTCAAAGAAATCATTCAAGAAGGATTGAGAATGTTGAGGACTCTGTACCTGGCCATATTCATGAGACTGAGGCAACACTTGAGGTTAGTTATCTTAATTGACCCATAGATTTAAGAAAGAAACCTCGCTCTTATACACAACATCCCATTTCTAATTACATCTCTTATAATCGTTTATCTTCTTCTTTCCAAGCCTTTGTCACTAACTTGTTTGAAGAAGAAATTCCTAGAGATATTCAAGAAGCTTCAAGCAAACCAGAATAGAGAAAGGCTGTGATGGAGGAGATCCAAGCCTCGAAAAAAAAACCAGACTTGGAATCTCATGAAAAAACCTCTAGACAAAACTCTAATAGGCTATAAATAGGTGTTTTGGTGAAGTATAAATATAATGGTACCATTGATATATAGAAAGCGCGGTTAGTTGCAAAAGGCTACACCCAAACTTATGGTGTTGACTACAATGAAACATTTGCCCCAGTTGCTAAAATAAATATTGTCAAGGTCCTTCTCTCCATTGTTGCAAACCTAAACTGAGAATAACATCACATGGATGTAAAGAATACTTTTCTTAATTGTGATTTGGAGGAGAAAGTATACATGGATCTTCTACCTGGATTTGATCAAAATAAAAGAATAGAATTGTTTGTAGTCTAAACAAGTCTATAGACTGAAACAGTCACCAAGAGTTTGGTTTGAGAGATTTACTAAGGCAGTGTTGCAGCAAGGGTACAAACAGGCTCATACAAACCATACTATTTTCTATCAACCCAAGAGGGGTAAAAACACAATTCTTATAGTCTATGTAGATAATATTATAGTGACTGGAAGTGATACTATTGAGATAACGATTAAAAGTTAAGTTAGCTGCAGAGTTTGAAATAAAGGACCTTAGACCCTTGCGTTACTTCCTTGGTACGAAGGTTTCCCAGGACAAAAGAGGAATATATGTTACCCAAAGAAAATATATTTTAGCTTTACTAAAGGAAACTGGAATGCTAGGTTGCAAACCCATCGACACACCTATGGATCCAACAAATAAACTAGAAGGTAAAGAGGAACAGGTTCTTGTTGATACAAGGAGGTACTAGAGCCTAGTTGAGAAGCTAATCTACCTCTCCCACACCAGGCCAAACACAGAAACTAGAAGGTAAAGAGGAACAGGTTCTTGTTGATACAAAAAGATACCAAAGCCTGGTTGGGAAGCTAATCTGCCTCACCCACACCAAGCCAAACTTGGCTTTTGCTGTAAGGGTTGTCAGCCAATACATGCATTCTCCATAGGAAGAACACATGGACGTAATCCTACGCATCTTGAGATATCTCAAGAGAACACTGGGTAAAGGATTGTTCTATAGCAAAAATAAGTCTCAGAGCATTGAAAGTTACACGGATGTTGATGGGGCAAGTCCAATTAAAAACAGAAAGTCAACCTCAAGCTTTTGCACGTTTGTTTAGGGGAATCTAGTAACTTGTAGAAACAAAAAACAACTTGTAGTAGCAAGGAGTAGCTCTAAGGCAAAACTAAGGGCACTAGCCCATGGTACCTGTGAAATTTTACGGCTAAAAATGTTAATGGAAGAACTCGAAGTAGACATGAAACCTCCCTTAAAATCTACTGTGACAACAAAGCTACTATAAATATCTCTCACAATCTTATTCATCATGACCGGACAAAGCATGTGGAAGTAGATAAGATATTTTATCAAAGAAAAGATTGAAGATGGGACCCTATGTATAACCGGACAAAGCATGTGGAAGTAGATAAGATATTTTATCAAAGAAAAGATTGAAGATGGGACCCTATGTATAACCTATGTGTCAATAGGGGATCATGCAGCTTGACATTTTGACAAAGCCTCTTTCAAGAAGCCCATTTGAAAAGTTAGTTAGCAAGATAGGGATGTTTAATCTTGGGAATCCAGCTTGAGGGGGGTGTCACAAGATCTTTGTGTTGATTCTTGTTTCCTATTTTGTTATCCTTTATTGTTAGGACTTTTTGGTGGGATTATTTTCCTGGAATCTTGGTGTTTTATTTAAGATGCAGTTGATGTTTTCTAGGAGTTTATTGTTTATTCTTTTTAGGGGTTTTCTTGCTATCTTTTAGGGATTGATTCCTTGGTAGTTCAATTTGTCAAGTTCCCTATATAAACTTGTACCCCTTCAGTGAATTAAATATACGTGAGGAATTTCTTTTTTGTTCTCTTCTTCTACACTCTCTATTCCCCCTTCGCTTGTGTTGCTTCTTTTTATATTATTAAAGAGGAAACTTGGAGATGCTGGCAATGAAGGACACCGAAGACACAGGTGGTGAAGGACAAGGATAACAACAACGAAGGAAAACGATGTCATGAACCAAGTAATTGGGTGATGAAGGGGATGGGAGAAAGAATACCAGAAGCTATGAAGCACGGACACTTCGTTTTAAGACATGTCGACATGTCTGACACCGACACTCCTCGGACACTCTTGGGACACGTGTCAAACGCGTGTCCTGTCCAACTTTTAAAAAACAATATTAAAAAAAAACTCGTGTCGGACACCTTTTTGAACGTGTCCGACACTTATTTCGAATATTTTGAGCACAAATCTTCCATCCCCTTTAGATTTTCATTTGAAGTTCGAACTTGTATCTTAGTCATCGCAATATGTCTTCCATTGAAGTTGGGTCCCTATAATCTATCGTAGCTTGCATCTAGGTCATCACATCTCTATTGTTTGTTTTTGTTGACCATAGAGTAAGTTCCTCTATTTTCTCTTATTGGATTTGGCTATGTGCGTGGCTATGTGCATATTCTTTTTCAACGAGTTTTCGAAGTTTTTTTTATGCAAACATATATACCTATTCGAAAATTTGTTTTTGGGCTTCAAGATTTTCTATGGAGGAAAAGAAAACCAAATTCTTCTAATTTTTGTATTGTTTCTTAATGTTTTACATAGTCGCAGTGACAAAGAACTGAGATAGCTTTTGTTTATGGTAAGGGAGTTGAATTATAATAATGCACATATAATTCTTTTTGGAGTTGCTCTCTTTACTTTTATTCTTTGTTATTGTTGTATGTACACATAATTTTTGTATTCTTTGTTATTTTTTGTTTTTATTAATGTTAGAATTTTATCGGTTACAAATCTATCTTTGTATAATTTAGAATTAGAAAGTTCTTTTCACATACGAAGAAAATGAAAACAATAGTGACAACAAAGAATATATTGAAAAAGATTGAATGCTGATTGTATTATAAATTTATGATAAGTTTTTTGGGATTAAGTTGTGAAGTGAGTTATAAATATTATTGTTTTCTGATACTATATATATATATATATATATATTTTTTTTTTTTTTAATTCACGTGTCTTTAACGTGTCGTGTCTTGTATTTTTTTAAAATTTACGTGTCACGTGTCCGTGTCGTGTCCCGTGTCCGTGCTTCATAAACCAGAAGATATTCTCTTTATTGAGGATAGTATTGGCATTTCTATTATTTTTTAATTCATTTCTTATACAATCAAATATAATTAGGCCAAGGGAGACCTGATTAAATTATACATTGCCCACTGTATTAAGAGAGGTTGACTGGATAAGCTTCTACAATGCAATGGTCACACCAAACACTTGATAAAGATAAACTGTATAGTATAAGATTATACAATCAGGCCTTATAGAGTATGCCAAACAGGGGCTCAATGCACTAAATAATTGGAAGCCAGACAAACTTGGAAACGTAGAGATCAAACTAGAATAGAGATATTGTCTGGTGGAATTGACCAATAACCTGTGAAGCACCAAATATGACCAAAAGGGCACAGCCAGATACATATCTAGCATCACACTGATGTTTTTTTTTTCATGTTTTGAATTTTCTTATTCTGGATGCACCTTAAACACAGTTTGGATATGGCTTATATAAGGTAGACCTAGATACAGCTTGGATACTCCAGCCCACACACTACAGCAATTCTTCCCCTGATTTTAGGAGAAACGAGACAAAAATAAGAAATAAAAAAACTGAGATTGAAGTAAATAGAAGAAAACTGGATAAGCAGTGGAGATTTTAATGTCAAGCAGAGCAAAATATTAGATAGTGGGAGAGGAAGATCGGAATAAACAAGATCTTCTTTCCTTTCCTCTTGGTGTGGTCAGCTTTAAATTATTTTTTCTGGTTGATGTACCAAAGCTTCTAGCAAATAGGGATGAGAAACTAAAGAATTGGGAAAGAGGATTCCAACTGATAGAAGGAACAAGTGGCAAGGCCAGGGAAAGGCAGAGTAGGAGGAGCATATTATCCATGGGTTGGGTTTATTTCTTGCTCAAGATACATTAGCCCATTGCATATATAAAAAGTTAGCTTAAAACTTGAGTTTTATTTTGTATATTAAAGAATATATTAAGAAACATATATTATGATTTATTAATTTCATAATATAAAAATTATTATATGATACACTGATAGCCAACGCTTGTTTAATTTTACAACCATTAATACTCAAATTATTTTTATTATTAATGAATTCATACTAAAGTATTATAACCATATTGTATCCTATAATTTTAAGAATTTTTCGTATTACTGTATGAGTATAGTCCAATAATACTATATAGAGCCCTAAATTCAATGTAATTCAATCAACGTACCAGAAGCTGTAGCTAACAATGAAATCTCTATAAACCTTCCAAGCAGATTAATAAGAATTCTCTGTGCCTTATAAGAATTACTTTTATTTATTATCTTAAACTACTCTGACTCTTCCAATATTCAACTCAAAAACTACACAGGAATACTATAGAAATTTGCGACCAAGTCTTGTTAACGATTCTTTCACAAATTTACAGAGAATCTCAAATTAGAAAGCATGAATACATGAGAAAGGCCCATACAAAACCCCAACAAAATTGTAAAGGCGCCAATTTTCAAAAATATCATTGCATAGGAAATTGGAAGTCTGGGACAGTCAGACAGATGTATTATTACTAAACATCAACCAGCACTTCCCACTACTTGTTCTTAAACCATCACAATATGGCAGGGAAATTGGATATTCAGTAGCAGTCAGCACCCACAGAGCTACTCCAAGAGCCTTCGTCTCCATTCACTCACCTCATAAATGACAGAAGCTATAAGTAATACTAAAACTATAACAAGATAATTTGTTGCCAAAAGGAAAAGTCGTCCATTGAAAATGGACAGTGAAATTTAATGGGTTATGTGCCTTTTCAAAAGGAAAGAGTTCCTATAACACCAAAATTTTGTCGTCTAAAAGTTAGAGTCATCTAGCCTTATAGAGAAAAGTGTAATAACTCGACGTCAAAAGAAATAAGTAAAAAAAAGTAGCCCCACTACTCAATTACTAAAATTCAGTTGTCATTGTCAAATATATTATATAAGAAGACAAAGCCTTAAACAGAACTAAGACTTCAACCCTAGAAGTTCCAACTGAGAATGAACCCTAACTTTCAGTTGGACTTCCATATGTAAAATTAAAATAACTTGACACCAAGGAAAAGAAACCATGGAACTCTTGAAATACCCGGTGAATAAAATTTTCTTAATGATTTTTCCATGTATGAATAGCGTATAAAATGATTACCCAATTATAACACCAAAATACACTCAACTGAAGCAGTAAAGGGTATAATATTTGGCTCCATCTCCACTATACTGACCTCAAATATAAAATGCCCAACATCTTATGACTAGAAATAGTTCACAAGTATTTACCCCTTTTCCAGGTTGCATTAAAAAAAAAGTATTGTTTCATCCTCTATTTCATCAGATCAACAAAATAGGTTGCCCTATTCTATAGCAAAGGGTACATAAAATTGACAAACAGAAAACTCTTGCAGCTATTTAAAATAGAAAAGAGAACAGTATCCATAAAGCCTTTACTTCGGAAGTGAAACCTAAAATGAACATATCACATTTGTCTTCAGAAAATTCAGAAAGAAAAAAAAAATAGTAGATTTGACCAACCAAAGGACCAGGCCTGGAATTTGGGTAATCTATTTTCCCTCATTAATATGGAGTTAAAAATATTAAAAAGTAGTAAAAGAAAGAGAAACGAAGAAACCCATGAAGCAGAAATCAAAACAAGGAAAAGAAAGAAATTGAAACACATCGTGCGAAACCAAACAGATCTAAATAAAAACTAAACTATAAGATGATCTTACCTGCTATTCCTCTTGGAGAATCGAAAGATTCAGCAGACTGCTTCGCTCGGTTGTGTGTACTATAACGATTGTTCCTTAGAAAAATTTGCTGCAGCTTCGTTTTGTTCTGGTCGCCCAGCTTCCTCGCCAAGAAAGTGCTTTTTTCTTTTGTTCAATGAGTTGGGCCTCCACCGTCCCCTGGACTAGGAGTGCTAACCGGGGGGGGGGGGGGGACTTGGGTCATCATTCTCTGTCGGTCTTGACCGGAAACAAAAATTTTCTCTTCAGGCCCAATAGATTTGAATTTATATATATCAGTAATCAAGCAAGTTTGACAATTTAAAACAGTTATGGCCATAAAAAAATTAAAATAAAGAAGAAGAAGAAGAAGACATTAAAAAAAAAAGTATTAAGGCATTTCAATATTTGAACCGTCATTGAGCTAGGTACCTATGTGGACAAAAAAAAAAAAAAAAATTTGGTATTCAAATGAAATTTTTAGTTTTTCAAATGGATCTAAATCCATAATTAAATCAACTATGAAAAATGTTATAATTTTATGTTCAAATTTCACTTATTTTAATATAATTTTAAATTATTCTTAAAGACAAATTTCTATCCTCTCATTTTAGTTTTAACATTTTTCTTATTTAAAAATAATATATTTTAAATCGTTTCTGTGTAAAATAATTTTTATTTTTATTTTCAAATTTAATTATAATTCAAAACTAAATTTTTATTCTAATTTTGACTTTCTCCCTTGTAATTTTAGTTTGAAATTTAAACTAGAGAAAAGAAAATCATTTGTAATTAATTAGGTTTCTAAATTGGATCCGCATGCCATGGTTTTATTTAATATAGGGCCACTTGAACATATGTATCGATCTCAAATCCATGTCTATCTTGACATGTATGTGCATTTCAATTTATTTTTTATTATTTATATTTTGATATCAAAAAGAGTTTCAAACCTTTAAATATATATATTTTTTCTTTTTAGTTTAGAATGTCAATGTTGAAGAAATTGTCTGTTTGATAGAAAAATAGGTTTTATAAGAACGTTTTCTTAACTTTTAGATGTTGGAAACGATGAAAATTGTTAACTAATGGAACAATATGTCAATGAGACCCTACTTAGTGTGGATAACAATGGAAAATGGGGCCATATAAAATCAAAGTAGCTTTTTTTTTTCACAAGATAATTTTAAACAGTTCAATTTGGGCCGATTCATTTCTAAAATGAGCCTCAATCCTAAGTTCAAATCTGGACCCACCAACTCGCAAGTTAAACCTTGTCCAAAAAAAATAACTCGCAAGTTAAATGGACATGTTTACAACCTTCCACTATTATTTAATTTTAAAATATTAATAATAATAAATAACTTAAATTTATAAAACATAAGTAAAAAATAGTTAATCACTTTTAGAACTTATTTTTATCCAAAATTGCAACAATTTACGTACTCAAATATTAAAGCATACTCAAATATTAAAGTATACTTTTTGTCCCTTACCTTTAAGGTGAATTTCAATTAGTCCTACATGTTTTGTTTGACACAATTTCATTTTATATTATTCTAAAAAACTTTAATGTTTTTCTAATGATTAACATCATCTAAATTATTAATGAAAAATAATGATGTCTCATATGATACTGATAAGTGTAATTTTTTCATAATTTTTATTACTCTTTTAATTATTAAAATTGCTAGTTATTCTTTTATTTTTAAAAAAAAATTATTCCATTCTATTTATTTTTATTTATTTATTTTTATGGAATGAGATGGATAAGTGCAACAAGAGGAAGAAGAATGACAAAGGTAAACACAACACGTAAAAAAAGAGCCTTTAATGCAAGCCATTCAAATTCTAATGGGAGAATGTTATATAGTTTTAATTCGAATGGAAAAGTTATTATCTCATGTATTAAATATTAGATAAGCACTTATCTATATACATAACAAAAGAATTATTTTATAGATAAGAATTAATGAGAATGGTTTCGCAAAACAATTATCTTAAAGTCCTATAGTAGCTAGGTGGAGAAAAAAGTGGAGTTGTTAGCCAAATCATCTCTATCCCTTGCAAATTGTATGGATGGTAGATTGCCATTTGAATTATTTAAGGATTAGTTAAGGATATACATTAAAGGAGAAAGAGAAAGAGTGTTGGCAAAGCATTCTTATCCTTTGAAGTTTGTGGGACTGGCTAAAGTTATTAAATCAAATTGAAGATAGTTACTGCATGACTTTAAAAGAAGCAAGCAAGAGGTATTATAAGGAAGGTAAGTAGTTGGAACCGTGAATGGAGAGTGGAGAAGTAGAAAAACCCATGGCTTACTTGGAGATTAGAAGTTGTTGATGTCAAATAACAGAAGTGATTGAGAACTGTATAACAAGAGGAGAAGTAGCAAGATTTATGTGAATTGAAGAGGAGCAGCAATTGAACAATTGAATTAGAGAGAGCTAAATTGATAAGTAGTTGAAGTAAGAGAAAAAGCTTGAATCAAATTGAGAAAAAGTTGGAACGAGTGTTATACACTCAAGGAAATTAAGAGAACATTCAAAATCACATCTCTTATTGTTAAAAGAAAAGGAAACCCATCACAGCTCCCTACAATTACAATCGAAGAAAACAAATTGAATAGGAATCCAATTTCTTCTTACTCTCTCCCTTCTACCCTTGTTACCATAGCTGTCTAACTTATTCTTATTATAGCTACTAACTAACCTAACTATCCATTAGCAATGTGCACAATGTAACAGTTAATTTGTTGTTATTCATTTAAACAAAGTGGTGCATTTCGTTAGTTACATTTAAGCAAAATGATGTGTTTTCTAATTTCTCTTCTCAAGTGTAATAAAGACTCCCTCCCTAAGATGTTCCTTGTCCTCAAGGAACTCAATGTGCTTGAGAATCGAAGAAGAATAGAAACTACTATTGGAATTATGGGCAAATCATCCATGTGGCATCTTCCATATTGGTATCAGCCCACTGGACTAACAACTAAGTGACTACAACACCTCTTATTTTAATTAATCTTCTATTTATCACCCTTAATAGTATCAGTGGCATATTCCTTTCCTCATCTAAAGGGAGTACTGTAGGTGAGGCTAGTTTAATCCCATGGTATTTCTTAAGAAGAGAAATGTAAAAAATATTATGGATTCTTGTCTTTTCTGGCAACTTTAATTTGTAAGCCATAGAGCAAACTCTTTTAGTTACCTTAAATAGGCCATATAAAGAGCTACAAGTTTATAAAATTTTCTATTAGGTACAAAGGATTGTCTGTATGGCTGCAACTTGAGATAGACTGTGTCCCTTACTTAAAATTTCCTTTCAATTATATGCTTATTTGTTTGTAGTTTCATTCTATTTTGAGTTTTTCTCAAATTGACTTATAGGAGTGCAGAATTAGCTTCTCTTGATCTCTCCATAACATCTACTTATTCCCTTAATGATTAACCCTCAATGTACATGTTGCAAAGAGTAAGGGGCATACCCATACAATTTTTTAAAAGGTGTCAACCTAATAGCAAATTGGTATATAGTGTTATACCAAAATTTTGCCTATGGAAGGTACTCTTCCTATTTGTCAAGGCTTCTTACCCACTATGCATTTCAAGTAACATTCGAGAGTCCTAGTTAGAACCTTTATCTGTCCATCAAATTATGGGTGATAGGCTATCAATTTGTGGTTTCATATACCTTAGACCTTAAAGAGCTCTTTCTAAAAATAGCTTAAGAATATTAGGTCTCTATCATAGATTACCACTGAAGGCCATCCATGCAACTTAATGACATTAGTAATTAATTGTTTGGCCACCAGTGCAACTATAATAGGAAGGGAAAGTGCCATGAAATGTCTAGTTTGTCTACAACCATCAAAATCACAATTTTACCATATGAACTAGGTAAACCAGTGATGAAGTTTAAAGAAATTGTATGTCAAGTAGTGTTAGTGATGAGTAGGGGCTATAATAAACCAGGAGGTATTGTTTCATTCTTCTTCTATTGACCATAATATCATTGCCTTACAAATTCCTAAACTTGCTTCTACAATCATTTCCAATAGAAAAATGCCTTGATCCTTTTGTAAGTGCTATCTATTCTTGAATGCCCAACCCATGGTGAATTATGGTACATGGATATTATTTCTCCCTTTAATCGATTGTCTATCTCTACAGCCACCTTGCCCTTTCTCTATCCCCACTACCACCTTGCCCTTTCTCTTGAGTATATCATCATCCCGCTCATATTTTGAATCACTACCTAATTAAGCTAGCAGCTTTTTTATCTTTTCTTGGATTTTGTTATCTGAAGTGTAAATGGCTTTTATTTTTTGCATGAGAACTAAATCTACCACTACTATGGCCATTAAAATGTTGTCTTCTCCTATGCTAAAATATTTTTGATCTACAACATTGTCTTTTTCCTTCTTGTATTCAATATCAAAATTAAGGCCCATTAGTTTTTCTAAACCCCAATTTCCCATAGTGGTATTAAATTGCTGATTTAGAATATGTCTAAGGGATTGTTAGTCTATTTTCATTGTGAAGTGGTGGTCTATAAGATATGTAGACCATTTCTTTACTACAAAAATCAAAGCAAATAGTTTCCTCTCATATATAGACATAGCTTAGTACTTTGACCCCATTGCTTTGTTGATATAAACTAAAAATCTTCCTTGCTACATAAGAATGACACCAATAACAGTTCTTAGTGGATCAATTTCAACCACAAATGGTTTATTGAAATCAAGCATAGCTAGTAATGAAGCTTCAGTCAGTAACTTCTTGAGTTCTTCAAAAGTCTTCTGAACTTGTTCTCTAATTTGAAAGCTTGTTCCTTAAATAGTTCGATCAAGGGTTTGGCTGAGTCTATAGCCCTTATGAATCTATGATAGTACCTTGATATCCCCAAGAACCCACATAGTTCCTTTACTAATTGGGGATTTAGCCAATTCTAAACAGCTTGGATTTTTTTAGGACCTACGACTACTCTTTGCTAAGAGATAATATGGCCTAGGTATTCCCAAGTTATACCAAAAGTGCACTTACAAGTGCTGTTGTCACTCCTTACTGTAGACTAGAATATCATCAAAAAATCCTAAGACAAATTTCCTTAATAATGGTCTAAAAATTTGATTAATCAATGCTTGAAAAGCAGTAGAAGCATTAGTCAATTTGAAGGGCATTGCTAACTATTTATAGTGTCTATTATGAATACAAAAGGCTATTTAAGAATTTTAAGTTTATGCATACGAATTTGGTGGTAACCAGATTTCAAATCTAATTTACTGAAGTATTTTGTCCCTTGTAATTCATCACGTAGTTCCTTAATTAAGGGAATTAGAAATTTGTCCATGATTTTTTTAATGCTCCTCTTCTTTTTCTGATAGTAATTCTTCTTTATCTTATTTTAACCATATAGCATTTAGTCTATCCACACCTTGCATTCATTTTTGTGATTAGGATTATACTTCTCTCCATAGAATTTACATAGCCCTTTTGCCAATCTAGTTGTAATCTCAAATGGTTCCAATTCCCTTGACCCTCTAATATTTTTGTTTGGTTTCTACTATAACTTGTGGTATAGGAATTAGCAGAAGGTTTTAGATATGAGGTGGGTCATCCTAGGGTCAAGTAATATAGTAACAAGTTGAGTTCAAGCACTAATTTTTCCTAAATTCTAACCATTCCTATAGCTTTATTCACATTTCTTGGTTTTTAAAACCTCAAACTTTTTACAAGGGCAACCTTCCTAAGAAATAGCTTAAGGGCATATGATTATTTACTAATATTCTAGCAATAAGGTCATCAAATAACTCCATGTACTAAGCTAAAATATCAGTTTGTTTTAAGTTCACTAACTTAGGCATAAGGTCATCAAAACTATTGACATCAAATCGAATTCCTATAGCCTCAATAGTTTTTTTTCAATCAAGAGATTTCGTACCTTTAGACCTTAGATAATGTCTCTGCCATGCAAAAGCTTATCCTTCATTACAATTAGTAGCAACTTCAATTTTTTATCTTAAGAAATATCTTCTAACATAAAAAAATCATTCACAGTTATCTTTTTATAATCCCATTTCCATCGAAGCTTGGAAATGACAACTTTAAGGAATCTTGAAGTGAATTCACCTTAGATTCTACCTTTTTTTCTCTCAAATTTTCTTCATCAACTCTAAGAATCCTTTGGTTTGAGAATTCTCCCATAGATACTAGATTCTTGTGAACATTTTTCTTTAGCTTCTTGATATCATTCTGCTTAAGATCACATAAATCCTCCCCCATACTATTGACCTTCTCTTCCACTACTCCTATTTATTTCTCTAATTCTATCATTCACCCACTCTTTTGGCTTGCACGTCTTCGTGCAAGGTGTACATTGACTACACCTGACATAATTTTTTTTATGACCTACCTCAGTCGACGATTTAGACAACTCATATCGACCAGACAAACTAAGACTCTGATACCAAATGATGCAAGAAAAACGGCTTAAAAAGTAATTATCCCCAAAAACTAGGATGTTGGGGTGAGGGTAACTAAGGTCTTATAAAACCTCTTACCTAGTAATATTTTAGCTGATGTAGGACTTTGCCGACAGTTATTTGATAATCACCCTCACCATTACACAGTTCACATCAATTATCTTCTATTACACATCTTGGATAGTGACCTCTTCCCCCATTTTTAATCAATCACTTGCTTTGGTACCACAAAAAAAACTTAAGCAAACTAAGAACATATAGAATCACGTCTCTTATTGTTAAAGGAAAGGAAAACCCATCATGAATCCCTGCAATTACAATAGAAGAATATAACTTAAATGAAAATCCAATTTCTTCTCACTCTCTCCCTTATATCCTCATTACTGTAGTTGTTTAACTTATTTCTGCTATGACTATTAACTAACCTAACTATCCCCTTAGCCACATGTACTATGCAATGGTTATTCCATTGTTATCATTTAAACAAAATGGTGCATTTCATTTTATTACATTTAAGCAAAACGGTGTGTTTCCTAATTTCTCTTCTCAAGTGTAGCAGAATTAGAGCTATTGGAACTAAGAATTCGAGAAAAGAAAAGAGGGTTGAAAACTCTAGAGTTTGAAAAAGAATTCACAAGAGTTTTTATTTCATCTTCCCATCTATTTATTTACTTGAATGCAACATATTAAGATTATGTTTATTTTCAAAGTTAGTATGGAGTAGTTTATTTTCTAGGACTTTGATGTAGCCTAGCTTTGGAAATACAATGAGTTTCTATGTTATTCTAGTTTTCCTATTTTTCAAGATTGTGTGTTTAATTTTTATTCTTAATGCTTTCAATTTTTTGCCCAATTATTGATTGATCTAGTTATTCATAATTAAACCAAGAGGTAAAGTTGTGATATAAAGACCTAAGATTAAACACCATTAATTAAACAAAAGTTAAGAGACTCTTTACTGCAACTAATGTGACTTTATATTTAAGCAAATCTAGGGAACTTAATAAGTTTTTAAATAATTAAATTCATAGAGAGATGTTGTGTTATTAAGTGGAGATATTCTTGGTGTTATTCGAGAGAAGACATTGAATAGATTAAGGATTTGTGTCAACAATATGGAAGATTACAATTTTGAAGAGAACACGAAATTATAAATTGTATGGAATTAGCTAGGTGAAATCAAAAGCTCTAAAGTTGTTTTTTATTAATCTAAAATATTTGAACTTAGTTTCTTTGTTTTATTTCTTTGTTTAAATATTATTTTCGATTTTGTTATGTAATTTAGTTTAGGTGATAGAAATAATTTTAGATTTTGGCTTTTCCAAATAGTAAGTAATTTAGTGAATTTAAGTAGTCAATGAATCAATTAGTACTTGTAAGTTTGACATCCTTTACTTAAACTCTTTACTATTTATTGCTATTTTGTGCATTACAAATATTACATCAGATACTTTTTTGTGGCACGTATGTGACCTAAAAGTTTAGGTTCCAATTTCTTCTTCTTGCATTACTAGAACTTTCTCGTTGAATTTAGGGTTTGAAAACCCAAATTCCATAATGCTAGCTGTCGAACTTAGAAGGCTAACTTCCCATCAAATTTCATTGTTTTCATTGATGAATATTGAAAGAGATTCACTACAAAATTTTCGGCTTTCAGCGGCGACTAAAGTCGCTGCTAAAGGTCAAAAAATCGCTGCTAAAGGGTTTTAGCAGCGACTTTTGGTCGCTACCCAGTCGTTGCAGATAATGCCGTTGCTGAAAGTTTTCAGTGACGACTAATGGAGTCGCCACAGAATCCAACAAATATCGCTGCCTTAGATGCTAGTCGCCACGGAAAGAATATACTTTTAGTAGCGACTGATATAAAGTCGCCATTAAAAATAACCTTTGGTGGCGACCTCAAGGCGCCACCAAAACCTTTGGTGGCGACCTCAAGGCGCCACCAAAACCTTTGGTGGCGACCTAAGGTTGCCACCAAAGGGTTCCTAAGGTGGCCACCAAAACTTTTGGCGGCGACCTTAAGGCGCCACCAAAGGTTTTGGCAGCGACCTTAAGATCGCCACCAAAAGTTTCAATATTCATTTTTTAGTGGCAATAATAAATCGTGACCGAATCTTTCAATGGCGACTTTGTCGTCACCAAAAGTCTCAATATTTAAATTTTTTCCTTTGAGATTCAATGACAATCTCTTTTAGTCGCCACCATAGATTGCAAACTTTTTTTATTAATAAATTTATCATTTTATATTAGAATAATTAAAACTTTAATAAAAATTAAGATAAATAAAATTATTGATAAAATGATAATATTAGCATATATCAAATGTAGCAAATATTATACACTAATATCATGTCAATTCCATGTTCAAAAAAAACATCATGTCAAGTAAAAAGAAAACAATACACAACTAAATATTAACAAAAACAATCAACTCGGTGCTTCATTTGGAGATGTTGGTGTCATATTAGCTACAATGGTTGGAGAAGCACTGCTCGAAAAAGTTCTTGGAAATTGTCCCTGTTTAATCAAATGTAACAATTAATATAACTTAAAAATTAATACAAACAAAACAATATCATGTAAGAAATTTCTATAGCCAAACACAATTGAAAAATAACATTATGCAATAGCCAATAATATTATAACTATAAATACTCTTATGTCATTCTCAACTCAAAAGTATTATATCAAGCAAGAAGAATAGCAAATGTATCCTTTCTAATTTCTTTGTCCAATAAAAAAACAATATGTTATAAAGGAAAGAGATTACAAAAAAAAGACAACACATTTAAGACTCTATTTATGGAAACCTTCATTAACTCTGCATTCCTACTAAAACCGAATGTATCATATCAAGTAAGAAAATAGTATTTTTCCTTCATAAAAGAAGAATCCATTAGAAAGAAAAGGAATTTCAAGAAAAAAAGAATAAAATGTCCTCCTAGAACCCAAAAAATAAAAACAAAGAAACAAAAACATAAAATATCAACCGATAAGAATTAGGCTAGTCCTTCTACATATCATGTAAGCTAATCATGTTTATAGTCATTTCGAAAGATAGAAGCGAATAAATAATACTCCAACAATGGCTACCATACATCTTTTCTCAACCAGAATTATATTGTGAAGTAAATATATTAATATCAAAACTATTGCAAAGCAGACAACAAAAAAAGGGCAATTCTAAGATCAAATTCACTATAGTCCAGAAATATCATTGATGAAGAAAAAGTAAACAGAATCAGAAATAGGCGAGTACTTCTACTCAGTGAACCCAAACTTCAAGCTTCATATTATCAAAATAAAGAGCCTACAATGTACATAACTCATTCATATTTAAGCTATGCAAAATGAATGCTCTAAAAGAACATAGCAAAAAGAAATCGCCAAAAGTAGCCAACATTCACTTAGTTTAGTTTTCATCACAAAACAAATAATAATTCAAAAATATGTATCCCTATCAAACAGGATATAATATGGAGTTTAAGAGAACAAAGACATATCATATACACATTCCCAAAATTCCTCAAGAATCTAAAACAGGAGATTTATGTATAAGGAAGCCTTTACTTCAAAATATTACAGAAATTCTTATCATGCATTTCACAAAAAATCCAAAACAATTAAAATTTTCATTCAAGCTAACTATTAGCAAATTTCACTTAATTGCAGGTCAAAGATGCTGGCTACATAAGGCTTAGCAGCACAAAGAACATATTGATAGGAAATGGGTAATTTCCTAAGCCAACTCTACGCTAACGAAAGAGAAACTATCATTGTTGATGGCTATAACGATACCAACTACTTGTCCACTGCTAATTATCCTATCTCTCACATCTTCTATAGCCTTAGCTTAACATGCATGCACATAGCAACAAGAGAATATTTACTAAGTACCCCGTCTCTCACTTCTTCTCTAGTCTTAGCTTAACATGCATGCTCATAGCAACAAGAGAATATTTATTAAGTTGTAATAATGTAAAAAAACAAAATATAGGCATTGAAATGATTTAATAGCAATGGCAAGATCAAAATTTTTAGCTTAAGCACCAGATCCATACATATTCTCAATTTGATCAAGGAAAATACCTATTGAAGAGATGTGATTAGAGAAGCCATCTGTGACTATAGAAAATACATATGACAAAGAATTAAGATGCTTAGTTATGTGATTATAAGGCAAGTATAAAATAGGTGATATAATTAATATTGAAATATATAAAAAAAATATTTTTGGAACATAAAGGTGACATAGTTAATATTGAAGTATATAAACAAATATATTCTTTATGATGCTATTAATTTAGGATTAGCAATATAATAAGGAAGGAAAAAGCATTATGTGATGCTATACAAATATATATACTTATTTTCTCTCATCTCCACCATACACATTATAATATATATAAGAGTTGAACAAAAAAATATATGTTTTCACGTATTTAAATATTTATAAAGATTTCCAAAAATAATTATAATATCTTAATTACTGTCATGTGCTTTTAATTTTTACACTAGTATTGGATGAAAGTTTAAACGTAATTAATATAAAAAAATAGATTAATGTATTAATGGCAAAAATAAAGCATTTATAATTAGTTAAATCATTTAAGTACAAAGTCAAATTCAAATTCCCTTGGTACAAAATCTTGATGATTAATATGATGTAAGTCTTGATGTGAAACTTCAACCAAAATGGTGCATTTAGTATCTAATAAGTTGTTTCGCAAAAGTCACTGTTAAGGGGGGAAAAATTTAGCCCCCTTGTTCACCAATAAATAAATAAATTTAGCTGTTACGTTATTTTAATTTGTGTGATCAATATTAGAATATCTAAATACATGATTTTCTTCCATGACAGAATAGCAGGTATTTTTTTTATAAGCAGAATAGCAGATCTTACATTTTTGTTTTCTGTACTTGATTTTGATTTGCAATAGCATAATCAGACACATCTAAAATTAATTTCTCAGATAAAGTTAATGGAACAAACCAATAATTTAAAGGGGAGTTGGATTTAAAAATAGAAGCTTCCAATATAGTCATTGTCGCTACTTAACCTGAAATAGAATAGAATGCATTAAAATAAAATTTTGGGATTAATCTCGGAGTCAATAACTGGGTGTGGGTATTGGGAAATTTAATGGATTCATGGGTTTCTATTGAGAGAATTGGAGAACCTGTTGCCTAGCATATTGCTTATACATAGAACTAAGACGATAATTTTGACAGTAGAATGCTGCTTATCCATATATACTCACAAGCAGAATAATGCTAATTGACTTTTTTTTCCAACTCTTACTAATTTTTAAATCTGAAAGTCTTAAGTTTATGTCTTAACCCTCAAGCATAAGATACTTTCCCTAACAAATACTTCTACTGCGTTACCAACATAAAATAACTGACACTACTAACAAGCATAAATAAATAAGTAAACAAAGTAAAAGAAGAACAGAGCATGGAATTAGCTAGGTTTATCTTAAGTAGCTAAAGCTCCAGTTTGTATTAAAGAAAAGCACAACCATGATAGGTTGAATCAAGCAAAGCATATATTTACTCCCTTAAAAAAGGGTAAAGTTTGAACTTTTCATCTCAGCTGATCCTTTCCTTGCCCTTATCATTTTGCACATTTGGAGTTCCCAAATTCATTTCTTGAAGACCCGGGCAGATGAGGTCTTTGATTACATATATTAAATGGGATCAGCATTACCATAACAAGAAACAGAGGAAAAATTGCAGAACAGAGCAACTACTTCATACTATTCACGTGATATTTCAACCACGTGACACACTAATCGTAACCATATTAGAGTCTTCATGTGTCTGTTCTTTTTGCATGGTGTGGTTAAAACTATACTAGATTTAAAGATGGATTACAACGTGCAAACATGGGCCTAATTCAGTGGTAAGGCTGAGATTCATCGTGGGAACTACTTTCAAAATGGCATTAAATGCTCAGTGTTTTTATTCAAAACATAATAACGGATAAAAAATTACGATAACAGAGCACAACACATTACACTTGTAAAACTACAGAAGGAACCATAATTGACAACCAAAGGAAATACAAGCAAATATACATTTCATGAATATCTTAGTGAGAACATTTCCTGATGTCAATACACAAGCACATCTTTCACAATATGATGCATGGATCAGATATATCATGGAATTTTTTTTAAGAAAAAAAAAATCTAATGACCATGACATTCGGGGAAAGTGTTTTACTTTACATAATTCTTCTTGTCTAGGCTCCAATTCGCTCCAGCAACTACTTCCATTTGAAATGCATTCTGCTAGTACTTTGGTGTTTTTGACTATAGCTTATCCTTGATCCTGCAACCATAGTTCTAGGTGTCAGAAGACATTCAAGGGTTCAATCAGTGAAAAGCAAGGTTAGTCCTATCACAGGTACAAATGTGGGTCGCAAGTTGCAATAAGAATAAAAGATCTTTATCCTGTGAAAAGATGAAAAATGGATGATAATGGTTGGTAAGATCAAGTTCAGATCATTCAGTTATTTTTCTATTTCTTTCAAAAGACTAGTCTCATCAGTCTCAGGTATGTCCATAGGAATACAGCATAACTCACATAATAAATTGACAATGCAGCCAAGTTTTTATATGAAACAGAAATTACAAATAGGCATCCACATAGTAAAGTCAAATTCACTCCACCTTTGAGCCAAGACATCAGTTTATCCAATCATAGTACCAGAATGGACAATCAAGAAGGTCAATTTTGTTGTGCCAAGTGCCAACAACTTACTTCTCACCAGAAAACACCTTTTTCAAGCTCTTTAGTCAATTATACAACTACTAACATAACCCCCCCCCAAAAAAAAGAAGAAAAGATATGATGACGTTACAATGTTTCTATAGATACTCGTATGAATGTCTCCACATCTATGTATTTTTATTAACTCAGACCCAACAGTAACCACCCTGAACACTTGTAGCAATTACGTCTCCCTCAAAAGTAACAAAAAAAAATTTTACTTTCCCACATAGAAATGTATGAATATATTAATCACAAATTTGCCACATTTACTTCAAATAGTGATCAATCTCCTGGATCACTAACATGTATTCACCAACAGAGAGAACAAAAACCACTTGATATTAAATAGAAGTCTGAAATGCCCAGGTTGGCTCTAGCAGAGTAGCAAGTCAGATAACACAAGAAAAGAATTATAAAGGAAAAAATAATGCACCAACTTGTGGAGATAAGAGGCTTTAAGAAAGCAAGGGAAAAGTGGAAGTGCGAATAAAAGAACGCAATGAGAAAGTATGGAAAGTTTAATACTCACTTGCCTCTTGATCCTTCGCAGTTTTCTCAGCCTAAGTGGTTGTCATTCACACTTGGCTGTGAACAAGCACATAATAATATTACTATATTTGCAACAAAAAAAATAGCTGCTCACTTGCTGATACAAAGTAAAGCGATTTTCCACCTAGGCATTATAAAACTAATTACAAAGGTTCAGGTGTTCCATCCATCTAGCGTTAGAGCAGATTCTTAAAGGCTTTTCTCGCAAAATAAGAATCAGAAACAGATGCATTTTCGAAGAACAGAGCATGGAACTGGCAGTAAAATGAAAGGAAGCAAAGGAAGGGAAAGAACGAAGCAAGCTAACCTCCTTCGGGAGCTACGAAGCTCACAACCACGACCACGGGTGGAAGTCTTTCGGTGCAGCAAGAACAGATGTGAGAGCTTCAAACGAAGGGAAAGAACAGAGGTGGAAGTCTTTCGTTGCAGCAACAGCAGGAGGGCTGAGAGGAAAACCGAGAGGGTAAGCTTTGAAAATTTTTGCCAAGGTAGCAGAGATTCTTGGTGCCAAAATGGGAGGGGAGAGGCTGAGAGGGAAAATGAAAACAACCTGGAGGGAAAACGAATATGGGAGCGTGCTGTATTTTTTTTTTAATTTATTTTTAATATATTTTTTCTGAAAATTTTTAAAAAATTATTTTTCTTTAAAAAAGCAAAATGAAAATAAATTATAAAAAAAGTAATTTTTTTAAAATAATATTTTGTTGAAAATTTTAAATTTTTATTTTCTATTAAAATTTTTAAATAAATTTTTTTAAAATAATTTGTTGAAAAAAGTTAAAATTTTAAAATATATTTAAAAATAAAAATCCAATTTTTCAAAAAATTTTGATATTTTTTAAGTTTATTTTGTCATTTTTTTATATATTTTTAAATTTTAATTTTTCAACAAATTATTTTAAAAAATTAAATAGAAAATTAAAATTAAAAATTTTATACTTTATTTTAAATTTTCTTTTTTAAAGAAAAATAGTTTTTTTAAAAAAATAAAAATTTAAAAAAATTTAAAACGCAATGCAAAGACTGCATTTTGAACCACAGCACGCTCTATTATGCCAAGAGGCATAGCAGAGGATCCGTATTCTTGAATCACCAACAATTTAAATAAAGTGCCTTGCTATAAACTAAATTAGGAATCAATTTAAGGAGTAAATGAAAATAATTGATAATAAAGAAACCAGCTGCAATATGCTCCAAAATTTATATGAAATTCAAATCAAAACAAATATAGATGATAAGCATGTTATTGAAGTAAATTTTCTCTTGGATGCACTTTCTTAAAGAAAGTGATATATGGTTGATGAGTGAGAGGGTCTTGCAAGACAAAGCTACCAGCAATTCTATAAAAGAAATGATTAGTCAGTATTGTATGGAAGCAATGACTATAATAAAAACTTTGATAATTAAATTAAATTATATTAGAGATTCATGATAAATTTATTTGATAGAATGAGTTGCAAAGCAGAGGATCCGTAATCTTAAATCATCATCGATTTAAATAAAGCGCCTTACTATAAACTAAATTAGGAATAAATTTAAGGAGTAAATAAAAATAATTGATAATAAAGAAACAAGCTGCAATATACTCCAAAATTTATATGAAATTCAAATCAAAACAAATATAGATGATAAGCACGTTATTGAAGTAAATTTTCTCTTGGATGCATTTTCTTAAAGGAAGTGATATATGGTTGATTAGTGAGAGGGTCTTGCAAGACAGAGTTACCAGTAATTCTATAAAAAAAATGGTTAATCAGTATTGTATGGAAGCAATGGCTCTAATAAAAACTTTGATAATTAAATTAAATTAGAGATCCATGATAAATTTATTTGATAGAATGAGTATACAATACCTCACTATGAAGTAGGGGTGAGAATGGATCCGGTCGAATCGACAAAATTTGAGTTAAAATATTAACACTTAAATTGGACTAACATTTTTAAATTATAAAAAAATTTGTATTATATTAAATTAAATTGGATGAATCGAAACTAAAAATATTTTCATAATTAAATTAGAGATTCATAATAAACTTATTTGAGAGAATTACAGTTAATAAATATACAAAATCTTACCATGAAGTAGGGGTGAGAATAGGTAAGGTTGAATTGACAAAATTTATGTTAAAAAATTAATACTTAAATTTGACTAAAATTTGCACTATTAATTTTTACCAATAGTTTAATTTCAATTGGCAAAAGAAGTACAATTATTTTATTTATTTTTCATATTACTGTAGAGAAGTTTTTTAATTGATTTCAACTTCTGATTTTGAGGAAAATCATGTGGTAATCTAGCATGAAGAAATTAACAACAATTACACTTTTTAACAATAAAAGGATAAAATTAAACAAAACTCAATAAAGATAAAATGATCCAATGATAGGAACAAAAAGGAGATTAAAAGATAACATTAATAAACTTTATTATTTTCTTGTACATGTTGTCACTAACATCAATTCTAATATCTTTCGTTATATTTGATTATTTAAAATAATTAAATATATTATGGTTCAAAACTTCAAATGTAAAAAAAATTATGAAGTCAATTCTTAACAAAAACAAAAAAAGCACAATCACAAATAATAATATAAGCATGAAATCATTAAATTTAATTAATTATTTCATCATTCTTTCATTAATTGTATTATGACTTTGTAAATTATTTAATTTAAACTCCAAAGCTGCTTTTCTTTTGAGTGATTTTATTTAGATATACAATAATTGCAAGAATTATTTAAGTAACATTTTCATACTTGAAGAGATATATGCTCAGGGGATTTCGGGGAAATATATTTGGATTTTTTTAAAATTTGTCTTTAATTTATTTCAATAACAATAAATTTTGTCTTTTATCATTTTTTAAATTAAATAGTTATTTTGTTTTTTTAAAGATATATACATTATTAATTTGATATTTAAAATTTTACCTAATTAATTTAATATTTAATAAAAAAATAGCTTAAGTTAAAAAAATTTTGAATTTATTTTATTAGTAAATATTTAACACATTTTTTTATCTTATAACTAAAATCTTATATAGTTTAACTAAAAATATAGTATTGTTAAATGTGACAAAATGTTAAAAGAGAGAAAAAGAATAAAAAAATTATTTTTTTACTTTTAGTGGCGACTTAAGGTCGCCACTGAAAGTCTAGCTAGTTAATTTTATTACTTTTAGTGGCGACCTCCTCTAGGTCGCCACTGAAAGTATATGTTTAGTGGCGATTATTAAAAGTCGTCACTGAAAGTTCACATTTCAGTGGCGACTATTAAAAGTCGCCACTGAAAGTTCATCTTTCAGTGGCGACTATTAATAGTCGCCACTAAACATACATTTTTAGTGGCGACCCATTAAGGTCGCCACTAGAAATAATTTTCAGTGGCGACTTTCATGGGTCGCCACAGAAAAGTCGCCACTGAAACTTCAATTTCTTGTAGTGATTAAGTCTAATGTTGCCCTTTATGGAAGTGCTAGGATAGTCAATGTTTGTAGTTCAACTTTTCGGTTCAGTGAGTATAGGGGCTAGCCGAGTCATGTAATAGACCAAGGCAATTAATCTCCCTTTCTAATTACGATGCATTTTTTATGTAGTGGGTCAATGTGAACAGTTTTGCTTTTGTTAAGGTTCCAAGTGGTTTTGAAGATAATACTTTCAACAATAGCTCATTTGGAATTTCTTCTAGATTAAAAAAAAATAAAATCTGTGGTTGATGTTGAACATAGTACCTGGGTTAGGAGAAATGGTGGTTCACTTCCATGGCTTATTTGAATATTATTTAGATTTTCTGCAATAAATCGGCTCATGGAATTATTTGATACCTTCTATCCATTAAATGGTGATGCATGATGGTTCTCCTGCTATGGTAGTCCAAAAATGGTTCTCCAAATGGCTCAACCTACCAATCGCAAACATCTGTTTCCAGATGTTCACTAAAGAAAATTGGGACCAAGCCTGATGCAAAGGATTGGTGCATGCAATCAAGAAGAGGGAACCCAATAATTGTAATGCGACAATTAATGTGAGTAATTTAACACCAGTAGCAGTGGAGAAGGTCGGAGGGAAAGTAGACGAAGTCTGACGAAGAAAATTATATATTTTAAGGCGAAAATCAACTTTTTGTCCCTTAAATTTTATCAAAGGTTCACTTTAGTCCCTAGATTTTTTTTTTATCCATTCTAATCCTAAAGTTACATTTTTAAAAAAAATTTCGTCCCTATTAACTCTGTTAATTATATCGCTAAAATTTGCTGACGTGACTAAGAGAAATGTACATTTAATGAAAATCTCTTATTTTGTCTGGTCCTCCTGTAATAATGTTTTAAATTCCCAAAAAAAAAAAGAGAAAATATCAATAAGTAAAAATAAGAAAATAAAAAATGTGCATCAAAGTTCTTGAGTCAGTATTTTGTTTTTATTTTGAGTCTTTTTTTAATATTATTATGTTTTTATTTAATTGTTATTTTATTTTTTAGTGTCACTTTGAGTCTGAACTTTTTTGTCTTTCACTTAATTTTTATTTTTAATATTGCCTTTACTCATTTTTATTTTTATTTTTATTTTTATTTTTATTTTTATTTTTCTTTTAAATTTTTGAGTCTTTTAGATACCATTTCTTTTTAAGTCATCTAATTTTATACATGAACTTCTGCTTAAAATTATTTGTATATGTCCTTTTAAGCCTTTTGGGTTTTGGTAAATCCAATCCAACCACTGGGGTCGTGAGTCATGGAATTTCACTCATCTTAATGAAGAAGAGAAAACTCTATCCTTCGGTGCATATTTAAAGATCTTGGGTCAACAAGAAAGTAAAATAAAATTTAAAAATAAAAGCAATCAGAATCAAAATAAAAAAACAAAGAAGAAGAAAGAATTAGGTTCCAAGTTTACCTTCACTTTACCAAAGCATTGACATCTTGTAGCTTTCAAAAAACTCAAGCTAAGAGAAGAGAAGGGCTTGAAAGAAAAAGAGTGAAAGTCACCTTTTGGTCATTGAAGAGAAAAAAAAAAACATGCAGCGGCAGTAGATTTCTTGCCCTCATGATTTGGATTTCAAACAGTAGCATTGGAGATAGCAATGAAAGTAACATCGAGGTGTCGTTCCGTAATGATTCTGTACTGATTCAATGGTTAAAAAGTACAGCAGAAGAAGATTTCTTTCCCTCATGATTTGGATTTCAAACAGTAGCATTGGAGATAGCAATGAAAGTAACATCGAGGTGTAGTTCCGTAATGATTCTGTATTGACTCAATGGTTAGAAAGTATGTTCTTTCCACCCAAACACTTTCTCACATGTTTAGTTTCATATGAAATCAATGTAATAATTTTTGGATCCAATTTGTATATGTTTTGAGCATAAAAGACTAGACTATTCCGAAACTAGACTCATAGGGTGGAGTATATTTTGGTAATGATTTTGTTCTGATCTCGAAATTTTAAAAAAAAATTCGTTTTACAAAAATAATTTCTTTCGTTTATAATTTATATGAATTTAATTTCATGAATTTTTTGGATCCCATTTGAATATGTTTTAAATATAAAAGATGTTACTGTTTTGAAAATGGATTCATCAGGTAAGGTGTATTGATCTCATCGCTGAAAAACCATTTTATTTGTACCCAAATACTCTTTCACATTAAATTGATTTCATTATTTTTTTTTATCATGTTTGAATATGTTTTGAACATAAAAGCATATGACTATTTTAAAATTAGACTCTTCGGTTTTTTACATTTTTCTTTCATCATTCTGTATTGGTTAGGTATTGGAAAAATGTGTTTCTTGCATCCCTAATATTTCTATTACATGTCTACTTTCATATAAGATTTATTCCATGCATTTTAAAATCTGTTTGGATATGATTGTAGCATGAAAACCCAAATTGCTCTGAAACTGAACTAAGAAATTTGTACATTTTTCTCTAATAATTCTGTATTGATTACCTACTAGAAAAATGTGTTTCTTGCTGCCCTAACATTTTCTTCCATGTCTATTTTCATATGAAATTTATTACATACATTTTTTAATCTATTTGGGTATACTTTGAGCGTGAAACCCATGATTGCTCTAAAACCAAATTCATTGGTTTGCATGTTTTTCTCTGATCATTCGGTATTGATTACCTACTGGGAAAGCATGTTTCTTTCTACCCTAACATTCTATACTATGTCTATTTTCATATGAACTTTATTACATGCATTTTTTAATCTGCTTGGGTATAATTTGAGCATGAAAATCTATGATTGCTTTATATATAACCAAACTTATCGGTTTGCAGGTTTTTCTCTGATCATTTTGTATTAGTTTCCTACTAGAAAACGTGTTTGTTTATGCCCTAATATTCCCTTCCATGTCTATTTTTATATTCAATTTATTCTATACTGTTTTCAATCTATTGGGGAATGATTTAAGCATAAAAACCCATTATTGCTCTAAAATCAAACTCATTAGTTTGCACATTTTTCTCTGATCATTCTATATTGATCACCTACTGGAAAACCATTTTTCTTGCATCCCTAACATTCTTTTACATGTATATTTTTATATGAAATTTATTTCATTCATTTTTCAAGTCTGTTTGGATATGATTTGAGCATGAAAGCCCATGATTGCTACAAAACTATGCTCATCAGTTTGCACATATTTCTCTAGTTGTTCTGTTTTGATTACCTACTAGAAAAATATGTTTCTTTCTTCTTTGACATTCTCTTACATGTCTATTCCTTGAAGTATGTTCAATTGATAATTGGGAAATGTAGTGAACGTCATTATGAGAGAGCAATAGAAATTTATGCAAATGAATGAGGACTCTTGGACGCACGGGGAGAAGAGAAAGCACGTAGATACAAATTGGTTTATTCTTTTCTCTCTTTTGTTTAATTATAAGATGTTGTCTGTGAATTGATGCCATTAAGTACAAAGCGCACACACCACAATGAATGCTTGCTGTATTTTTTTTTTCTTTTATTTCTCTATTACTTTCTTTTTCATTTCCTTTTTTAGAGTTTTCATGTATAGGCCTTGATCAGTCTATTGTGGGTACTGATTTTGGTTAAGTCATATATAATAAAAAATGAGTTCTAATGATTTTTTTTCTTTCTTCCTCATTCAAAAATATTTGAAAATTACAAAAATCCTTTATCCAAAAAATAGATTTTTTTTTTTATCAAAACCCAAAAAAATATTTTTTAAAACAAAAAAAATATATAAAAAAAATGCAAAATAAGGCAAAAGGTGATAATGGGTTTTCAAATAAAACTAACCAAACTCAATTAAAGTTTGTTTGGATTACCACCTAAATCTTTCTTTCTCACCAAATATAGTTTAAAAGCAATCAATTCATCTCATCACTTTTCTATCATGCGAACTAGGAGAGCTTCGATCCCTTCACTGAGTATATAGGCCCTAGATCTATTTCTAGGTCAAGTCTGTCTTTGTAAATATTTTTGTTTTTTCACTATTTTTTTATAATTTCATTTTCTATTAATGCATAGCTTCAATAAGGGTAATTAAAATATAATTAAAGCTATACAATATTTGTATCATTATCTTAGGGTAACTATTCTTTAAAATGGGTGTTATGGAGTGTTTAACATTTTTTCTACTTATAATCAACACATGAAATGTTAGGAAATAATATGATTTGAAGATAAAACTGTATCCAAAAATGTGTGTAAACACACTGTCTTTAAAGTGATATTTACTTCTACTACGTTTGCTGCAGGGTATATAGTAAATCAACTTTATAAGTAATCTCAAACACCCAGAGATTGACAGATAACAATTTTTGGAATCTTTCTTGAAAACAATTTTGAAGTTTCAGAGAAGACAATGGAAGATAATAAATTCGTTTTATGAAAATTGATTTTTTTTTTCACTCTGTCAGATCATTTATAATAAAATTTTGTATAAATATGTTTATCCTGTAGAATTATGATCTTTTTGAAAAGTTATAAATTATAACTTTTTTGAAAATCATATCTTTTCAATTTAAAATTTGAATTAAAAAAAACCGTTGAAATTATTTAAAAATTCGTTTTAAAAGAAAACCGTTGAATTTGACTCAATTCAACGCACGCGTCAAGTGCTAAATACTAAGTATTTTTTAAATATATATAAATATATATATATATATATATATATAAATATTTATTTAATATATGGTGTGATAATTAATTTATAAAAATTTAAAATTATTTATAATAATTCAACATAAGACTTAAAATTTTTATATACTCACATATTTTTTTTAAATTAATTATTTTTTTTAATATGAAACGTACTTGGTTTACATACGGTACTTTCCAAAAAAAATTTTAAAATTTTTTATTTTTAAATAAATTTTGGTGGTGACTCCATCGAAAAGTAATTTTAAAATGTTTTTGAACTTTTTTAAAAAAAAATTTGCCATGAGCGTCGTGTGGTTCTTTTGGGGGACTGGTGTGACACTTGGACTTTCACTTTTACCACATCACTTTCTTCATCTGATGTGACTATTTAAAAATAAAAAGGACTAAAATGCACTTAATTTAATAGCCTAAAATATCTAATGCTTGAAAAAAATTAGTAAATAAAATGCCCTATAACCCATGGAAGGAAACTCAAAAACTTAAACAAAAAAAAAGCTGAAATCGAAGAACAAAATGTAAATTTGGAAACTTCGCTTGTTACCTTTTTAACTAGTGCAATCCAAAACCATGGTTATTACAAGTCTAACATTTAAATTTGAAATTCACCTGAACTTTTAATATGATGTATTTGCGTCTATTGTTAAATCTAAAGTATTTCCAGAAGAAAAGTTGAAAAACCATCTTCATATTCAGCAAGTTAATATTTTTCCATAAACCAACTATTCTCGTGACCTTTTTGGGTTGGAACGTTGAACTACTATTAAACATATCAAATTGGTAAAGCAAACGAATTGACAATCATATTAAATCCAAACAAGAGCTTTCCATTTTGCTGTTACTGCTGCTGCTGCTGCCAACCTCATTCCTTATCCTCCCTGCCATTTCCAATTTCTTATTTCGTAGCTTAATTTCTCACCGGATTGTTCATACAGGAAAGGGAAGGTTTTGATGCCAAATAATGAAGCAACTATGGATTCCTATCTTCCGTCCTTTCTTCTTTGGAGAGTCTTCTGTATGGTGTTTGTTTTTAGCCAATGGGTTATTGTTTGATGATATTTCGATCTACGGATTTTGTTTTTGGTCCAAGTGTTGGAGTTTCTGCACATGGGTTATTGGGCATTTTAGTTACCTTTTCTTAAGGCATTGGGTATTTTAGTTTTTTGAATTAATTAAGGACATTTTAATTCTTTTAGTTTTAAAACAGCCACATTAGATAAAGAAAGTGATGTGACAAAACTATAGGTAAAAGTGTGCAATTCTATGAGTCACTTCAGCAAATTTTAATTGTGTAATTAACGAAGTTAACAAAGAAGAAAAATTAGGGAAAAAATGTAATATTTAGGATAAAAATGGACACACACACACACACACACAGATATATATATATATATATAAGGGACAAAAGTGAAACTTTGGTGAAACTAAAGGGACTAAAATTTTATTTTTTGCCTATATTTTATGTTTTTCTAAAGTTTATGTGAGTGATGCTTGTGGCCTATTAAATCATACGCATATAAGCGGAGGATTCAAATAATCAACTTCTATTACTATTTTTAATGGTGTTAGCAATTATCAACACATTGAAACTTCTTAGAACAATAAAGGATGAAATTGAGTTAAAAAAAAAAGACTATTAAGATGAAACTGAAATACACCTCAAAGTTAATGGACAAAACTTATACTTTAACCTTTATATTTCACACCCTTTTCTATCTTAAAAAAACTCAATATTTTAATATTAATTTAGTGATATATATATATCTGTGTGTGTGTGTGTGTGTGTGTGTATGTATGTATGTATGTATGTATGTATGTATATTTTTTATCTCAAGATTTTCTCTTAGGCTTTAAGAACGTACTGTGTGTGTATGAAATTTGTTATCTACGGATAGAATAAAAACATATATCATATATAACATATTATTGGAAAAACAATGATGGAGGCCAACCCTAACTAGCTTGCTTAGGACCACGGGCTAAATAATCCGAACAAAAAAATGCTTAAAATGTTAAAACCCAAGATTGCACTGTATACAAGTTAAACGAACTAGTCTTTTTGATATACTCTACCAGTGCCATCAGAGGAAAATGAATTTCGTTTTGAAAATCAAAAGTGACGTCAATTACGAAGCCAGTCTTTTTGGCTCCTATTCTCTCTCTTCTGGTTCCATCTCCACTTCTAACAACACCACCTTATATAGGCTGACAAAATGGCTGCAATAGTTACAGTAGTCCCCTTAATCTTTCTTTAGCCTTCTTTCTCCATCTTTTGGATCACGTTAATTAGAAAAGGCCATCAAAGATCTTGACTCTTCAACTTAGATCTATGTTGAAGTAATCTTTCTCTATTAGACTATATATCGTCAAAAACAAAAACTAATGTCACAACCTCTCATAAGGTTGTTGCTAGATAAGGCAACCAACACCAAAGAAAGGGTGAATTGGGTGTTTCAATAAAACATAAAAATTTGTTGCTAAAGCTTAAAAAAAATCTTTTGATACTGAAGATAATTTAAAGATGAATGTACATTTTAAACATTTGAGTATATATACAAAACTTAATGCACATTCAAGTAAGAAAGCACAAGGATAAAGCTAGCCAAAAAAACCACAAGATAAAATAGAATATTAGAAAGCTATATATTAGAAAACTTATAATGCAACAAATTAAAAGAGCAAGGGAAAGAAAATCAAACACAATGATTTATCTCGGTTCAACTCAATCATCAAGTCTACATCAGTCTTTAAGTTGCAACTTGATAATTTTCACTATCTCCATAGGTTTACAATAGGCGCTTGTGAGCTTTCCACGTAGTTGATAATCGGGTTTTTTCCCCTTACAAACACTTACAATAAATGTTCTCACACTAAAGCTGATGTGAACCCCTGATATGAACCTCACCAAGAGTAGTGAGACCCGAAATCAATATGGGATCCGATTAGAAGGATCGTGTTTTAATCAGATTTATAATAAAAATAAATTAAAGAAAATGACCTTGACCCATTATCTATAAAGAAATAAGAACCAAAGGTATAAGAAATATTGCAGACGCCACACTCAAGAAAGAGAAAGAAGATTGTGAGTGATAAGTCTTACTTGAACGCCATAAGATAAATCTTGATAAGTTCAGAAAAGTTTTTTGAAGAATTAAAGAGAAAACCCTTTCAATAATATAAATGATAATCTGAATTGTTCATGAGCATACATGCCTATTTATAGGTCAATAACCTAAACTAACAAGGAAAACTATATAGGAAACTCCTATAGGACAAGAAAAATTAGAAATGGGAAGCTGTTCTAGAAACTATTAAATAGGAAACTCCTATAGAGTAAGGAAAAATATAAATAGGAAACTCTTCTAGAAACTATCAAATAGGAAACTTTCCTAATCAAATAAACAAAATATTAAAAGTAAATAAATTAGAAAAAACGTAGCTTAAATTAGGCCATTAAATAAATCCATTATTTTGAGCATATATTCAGTTTTTAGCCTTCAATCTTCTTGCACTTTATATCTATATTCAGATTGGCTAGTCTTGACCCATATTTAAGTGGGTTTTAATGACATGGACCAATTTTGGGTATTCTTTTGTAGTAATGCATGTATCTCCTTAATGGACCTTTAGAATGAAACTATTAAATTCTTTTTTGAATCTTTTAGCCCGATCTCTTATGACAGGTCCACTTGGGACTTCCAGCAGGTCTGCATTCCATTTACATTTGCTAGCCGTGATCACATCAAAAGCTTCAGGGGACCCTTCCCTTAAACTTCTCAATCAACAAGAGAATGAGGTAGAAGGTTAAGAAACAAAATAAACTCTCTCACAAGAGTGAATATACAATTGAAACATAACTTAGCAAGGACATATAATCAAATGAGCTCAAAAATCATTTTGAGATGTTTAAAAGATGTAATCTCTTGCTTCACACCTCAATAAGCCCTTGTATTTATAGAATTTTGGCCAATATAACTGTTTGGAGTCATTAAGAGTAGGACATAAAACTATAGCCATTGGATTGTGGTAATTTTGCTATAAGGAAAAGTGAAAGATGTTTAGTACACCATGGTAGCTGATTGGCATTTGTCTAAAGGCCCTTTTTTGAACTTTTAGCATTGGATAGTCCATTGTTTACTAGGGAAATTGATTAACTTAATTTCAGCAGCTACAAGTCAAGAAACTGATCGAACGGTTCTTCTGTTCTATCGACAGTTAACTATACTCAAATTTTAGTAGTTATATTTTTCTCATTTTGAATCCATTTTAGACATATGACCTATCAATACAAAGCTTGTTGAGTCTAGTTTTCAATACAATATGTTTTAGTCCAAAATGATTTATATTGTGTAAGGCATGGATAGAAAAATGAACATAATTTAGTTAAAAACAATATCTTACTACCTTGAAATGCCTATTTACTACATCTTTTATTTAACTTCATTTTGGGTGGGTGACCTATCATTAAAAATCTCTAGGATTGTAGTTTCTAATTCATAATTTTCAATTCAAAAATATATTTAATTTGTATGATATGAATAAAATAGTAACCAAAAGTAAAAAATAAAGTTGAGTTAAAAGTCATATCTTACTATTTTATTTTTCCTATTTACTTCATCTTCTCTTTAACTCCATTTTGATTAAATGATATATTAAAATATCTTTGAGTCTAGTTTTCAATGCAACAAATTTTGGTCCAAAATGCTTTGTAATTTAGGAGATAAGGATAAAAGAGTGACCAAAAGTCAAAAATAGAGTTTAGTAAAAATCTATATTTCATTATCTTTTCTTTCATATGATCTATAAAAACATGTTCTAAGATATATTTTTGAGTTCAAGAGTTTCTAAGTCATTTCACATTTAATTCTAAGTCTAGAGTACCTAAGGATTAATTTATCTTGAACTCTTGAGGTTCCTTGACTTGGAAAGTTTCCTTCATTTGCTTTGTTGATGCAACCAAACTTTTATTTCTTAAATTCTTTCTCTTTAGTTCTTAGAGCATCTTTTTTTGAGTTAAACATAATATTGATATTCCATATTTCTTTATTTCAATTGAAGAGTTGGCATTGAAATAAAGAAATATGGAATATCAATGATATTATTTTTTTAGTCAATGCAAACTTTAACTTGCCAACCAAGTAATTAGTCTAAAGAACAATATGCATGATTCAATGATATTATATAATGTAAACAATTTTGTCGTGCATATGAAATTCCTAGAAGCATATATCTAATATGTAATTCCTAGAAGCATATATCATAGTTAGTGCATAAGGCATAATTATGTCACGCCCCTACTTTAAGGGCACGTAAAACATATACTTTACGGATAGATTTTTACTATAATAGGTATAATATAAGCATTTATTATAGAAACAGATACAGATAGGTTCTATCATGTAAACACAATATACAGATTAATTTTATAAATATCATAGTAACAAATTAAGCAATGATCTTGCCTGTGGTGTTCAAAGCATACTCTAGAGTATAAATACAACATAAATCAAAATCTATGAGCTCTGAAAACAAAATAGGCTCACCAAAGAATATGTCGCCTAGCTGATCACCTATTTAAAGAGAAATGACCAAACTCTGTATTCTTATATGAAAAATATGAAAAATACCGTATAGTGAGTTTGACAACTCAGTGAGCAAATAATACCTCCTATGATCTCTTAGGTCAACATATGAATGTATTCATATTTTAAAATTTTTCACATAAAAAATACAGTTCGAAAGTGCATTTATATAGGACTCGCATTTCAAATATTCTCAAAACAAAGGATATTCAAATATCCAAAACCATATATTGTACTGTATGATCATTAAATAAATGTTGTTATGCATCAAAATATTTCACATGAAAATATTAGAAGGATCCTATATCAGAACTACCATATTAGAGTTTAAGTCTTTCCGTACTTTAGTGGTGTAGGATTTGCCTAAACTCAGCATCCTATCTAAGGTTTGCCCTACCACTATTTAAGAGGACACACGAAGGGACTCTAATATGGGCATTTCTCAAGCACACAGCAAGGGAGGACAAATCACATATCATATAGTCGGCATCTCGCTCAAATAGGAGGCATCCCGCTCTCCTTTAATATTATATCCCATGTGTTGGCCGTCACACGAGGCTAGCACCACCCCTGCTAGCTGAGGTGTAAAAGTGCACCAGGGCTAACATCACTTTCTGTTAGTAAACAGTGTTTTCAATAGGATTCTTTCACAGAAATCATTATTTACACATATGCCATATTGTTTAAAACAGAGATTTCAGTATAATACATAATTTACATTCTCAATAAAATTTCTCTGTCAGAAATTTTTCAATCAAGGTTATTACATATACATGCCCTTTGCCAAGGCAATTTTATAGCTTTATATATAAATGCCACATGCATAATATATTTCTTTTACCATATGATGAAAAATATATTTAGAATCACATATTCAATGAGTTTAAAATTTTATTTTCGAAACCATATTCTTTTTGAATTATTTGCCAGATAATAAACAAATCAAGTAATTTAATCAGTTTCAGAGACATATAAAAGTACAAATAACTTGTAAACAGAACCAATTATACATTTAAAGTTCAAGAAAAGTATAGGGTAAGTCATAGAACGAATTATCTACTTACAAGATAAGGCTCCAGGTTGGACAGCCTCTAAATGTACTTTTTCAATTCAAATTTGACTAAATAGACTTCAAAAACGACTCTGGAGGGTCTAAAAACTTAGGAAATGACTCCGAGAGTTTGGTCAACACTGGTCAATTGATGAGGTACTGTTCACGGTCAGAATTACTATTCACACATACCGAAATCACTATTCATGCCAGTCAGAGTTATTGTTTATGACACCAAAAGTTGTCAAATGACCGTGAAACTTCATATCCTATAGTTTATTTATCTCTTAAATTCATTTACGGTGTCAGATTTTCAAATTGAAATCTCTAAATAGGAGTTTTAAAACTTACTTTTTTTAAAAAAATTCTACTTTTGATCTGTAGCAATTCTACGACTGATTTAAAAAATTGTTTGGCCAAAATTGTAGTATTCTCCGTACAGAATCCAGTAGTACCCTTAGTTTTGAGATCAGATCTCGAAAGTACTTCAGATCTAAAGAGAGAAAATAGAGGAGAGAGAGTGAATAATAATCTCTCAATAAACCTATGGAATATTTTTTAAAAATGATGAAGGGACCAAATAGAAATTTGCTAATTGTTGGAGGAAGTCCTTTAAATTTTATTATTTATATTTTGACCCTTAAACTTTTAAAAAATTATACTTTGACCCCAAAAATATTAATAAGTTTTTATTTTCATCCATAAAATCTTTTAATTACATCTCTACGCCTTTATTTCTTTTAATAATCTATACATAAATGAGAATTACTAAATTTTAGTATTGTTACATTCTCCCCCCTTAAGAAATTCAGTCCCCAAATTTCAAACCATTCTATCACAAGTAGGGAATGAAGTTAAGGGTTTAAGGCATAAATTACGGTTATTAACCTCACTACTCAAGTAATTAGGGATATCTCTTTACTTGAGTAATTTTGCCATATAACCTTTACCATAGAAATTTCCTTCAACCATAAGTTTTTCACTTGTTGATTAACAATAGACATTGTTTTTTCCTCATAATTAAGTCAAATTTTTGTCCAATTGAATTTCTTGGAATTAACTAACATGAGAAGAATCTGATAGATACTTCCTTAGTATTGATGCAAAAAAGATTATATCAACATAACTTAATCTTGATGGCAAGATTAGGCGATATACTATTATATCTACTTTGTTCAAAATTTCAAAAGAGCCTATATACTAGAGCTTAACTTTTTTCTTCTTTCCAAACCCCATTACCTCTTTCTTGGATGAATCCTTTAAGAATATTTGGTCACTAATTGATAATTTCTAGTGTTATAATATTTATGATCCTTATAGTCTTTTGACATATATTAAGTTGCTTGTATTTTTTTCCTAATCAATTTCATTTTATCAACGGCATTTTACAATAAGTCTGACCCCACTAAATTATTTAACAAAAAGTTAGTAACATCTCTTACATAAGGCTTTAAGTCATCTAATATCACTTTATTATAGGCGAATTCTGCTAAGAGATTTCTCACTAAACTCGAAGACATATGCTTGAAGCATACTCTCCAAACTATCATCATCAATCTAAGTTAGTCATATTCTATCGATTGTATGTTATTCCAAATTAGATTCCAAAAACTTAACTTTACTTAACTCACTCACTTATTAGGAAACTTACGATATTTCATATAAAACCACAAATGGTGCCATTTATATATTGACATGATAACTACTGATATGGCAAGTTCAACTAAAGACAAATAACTTCTCCCAACTTTCACCAAAATTATATAACGATACTTAAATTTACTATCAGCTATACTATAATCTAACAAAGATCCTTAAGCTTCCTGAATAGTTCTCTTGAAACAAAATATTCAATTTTTACTTGCTGACATATCAAACAATGAAAAATATTTCACTTGTATCTTCTTGTTACCATTATACTAGTACAGTTCTTTCATATCTTAGTATATCCTTATTGCCTTGGGTTATCCATATTCACAATCTATGGCTTCTTTCTAAAATCTCCTTTCTCAACAATTATTCACTCGTGAATTTTTAATCTCAACATAATTCACATTCTAGATACTAGACTCAACTTAGCATGGTATAAACCGTTAACACAAATACCTTGATCATTTTACATTATTTTTGGAATTGGTTCTCAAAATATTTTCCATTACTTTAACATACTAACTACTTGGATACTATAATAATTGAGTTTCAAAGAAAAGAAATTAACTTTCCTTGTAATGAGGGAAAAGAACCTTGTATTTAATGCCAAACATTAATGAAGGAGAATGTAGTAGAATAGATAAAAAGCGTAATAGAGAATGGAAGTCAAAATTTTGGACAAAGCATTGAAAGAAAATTAAAATCGGTGGCTGTAATTCTTGAAAAACTATAAACAAAATTATAGTTGCTATTTCGGCAAAATCGGTGGTCACAATTTTTAAATATATGTGCCAAAATCTAATTCAAAGCTACCGTTATTCGGTGAAAGAATATCACATGAAAAAAAAGCATTTCTGAACTTATAAAAGTTTGTGAAAAATAAAGAGCATGTAGTTAACTAGTAGGATGTAGTTGATTGCTTCAAAACATATGTAATCGATCAATTGTAAAATAAATTAGTTCAAATTAAAAATTTACAAAATAACTATTTGATTTAACAATACCAATAATCGACTGGTAAAAATATTGGAAAAACAAAATAAATAATTTAATTGTCCCTCTTCAACAACTAACTGGTTTGCATTTTAATTTTTTTTTTACAATGACGCCTATCACTTACAACTTCTCTACAATAATCAAGACATCAATACTTTATCAATTACTACAAGATAAAAAACTTTCTAGTGATACCTTAATCTTATTCTCTTTATGTTTTTAATTAAACTACAATCATAACTACTATACATATGTATGTGCGTCGTCATTTTTGAAATTCACCTTCAATTTAGTTGATATCCACCGGCCACTCAAATAGCTGTTGTAATTATATCCGGCCTATTTGCATAACTATTATAAGTATGCCCTTCTCTGAGTTCTATAAATACACATATTAGTATCTTTACCTTTATACTCAAAGTTAGGGTGAGTGGAGTTATGGAAGGAATTGCATTTCGTCAGTTTTGAAATATTTGTGTCTTTTGTGGTTCCAGTCCTAAAAATGATGGAGAGTATGTGAAAGTAGCACAAAATCTGGGTACGGTGCTTGCTAAGAGAAAAATTCATTTAGTCTACGATAGAGGTGACCATGGGTTAATGGGGTGCGTGTCTACAGCTACACATGTAGGAGGATGTCAAATTATATGTATTATTCCTATAACTCTACCTGCATCCAACATCATAGGGAAGATAATTAGGGAAGAATTTAGGGTAGCTTCCATGCATGAGCGCATGGCTAGAATGATAAGCAATGTTGATGTCTTCATTGTCTTACTAGGTGGTTTTGGTACTTTAGAGGAGATTTTTCAAATAGTTTCTTAGGTATAATTGAATATGCATTACAAACCGATAGGTTTTTAAATGTTAATCACTTCTTTAATGGTTTATTGTCTTTTTTTGATCAAGTTGCGGAACAAAGATTTATCTCACACTCAGCACGAAGAATTCTCATATCAGCTTCTAATGCTGATGAGTTGATTGATTTGATACTTTACAAGCGTTTGTTTATATACCTGATCCAACTATAGCACAAATAGATTAGACGACAGACAACTGCAGGAAGTACAAATTGAACTTGGATTTTCTTCTATAACTATAGTAGGACATAACCATTATTGTACCGTTTTTACTTTCTTAAGATTTACTTAAATACTATCCTTGTTAACCACATGCCCTAAGAAAGTAACACAAGTAAGTCAAAATTCACATTTTGAATGCTTAGCATGTAGCTGATGTTCCCTTTGAGTTTATAAAAATATCTTTAAATGTTGTTTATGATTCTCTAAACTCTTGAAATATAATAATATATTGTCAATAAATACAATACTAAATTGATCCAAGAATAGTTTAAGTACTCTATTCATTAAGTCCATGAATGTAGTTGGGCATTTGTCAAACTAAATGGCATTACTAAGAACTCATAGTGCTTATACCAAGTCCTAAAAGCAGTTTTTGAAATGTCCTCCTCTCTTATCCTCAATTGATGATACTTAGATCTTAAATCAATTTTTGAAAAACATTGAGCACACTATAGTTGGTCAAACAAATCATCTATACAAGGTAATGAGTATTTATTACTCACTATCACTTTATTTAATTATCTGTAATCTATGCATAACCGCAGTTATCCATCATTTTTTTCACAAATAGGACTGAAACACCTTAAGAAGTACTAGGGTGTATAAATCTCTTGTCTAACAAGTCTTATAACTATTTTTTTTTTAATTCTTTAAGTTCATTCGATATCATTCTATATAGGGATATAGATACTAGTTGGGTTACAAGAAATAAATCAATATCAAAGTCTATTTTTCGTTTCGGGATAATACAAGCAATTCTTCTAGAAACACATCAGAAAATTTTCTAACCACTGGAACCTGATCAACATTGGTATACTTTATATCAACATCTCTTACTACTGCCAAATATTCTTGTCACGATTTTTGTAATAACTTATGGGATGCTAAAGCTGAAATTAAATTATTTAGTACATGCTTCCACTTATTGTTCATTACTTGTAACTCCTTTACTAACCTTTTATGCTATTGATGAAATCTTTATACTGTATCAGCTAGAATGCACTTTAAAACACTTAAAGAAAGTCAACCTATTTTGAATTTATTCTTTAACATGCTTAGGCAATGTCTTAACAATTAATCATGAAAAGCTTATATCTATCCAAGAGTTCTTTACATTAATTACCCATTTTGTATACCTCAAATTTTAAATTTTCATGGGCAAACCTTCATTTCTCATAATGTTTGTACATAATATTATTGAAAATCAAACTGTCTTTGAATCCTTTATATTAAGAAAATCTATTATTGAAAAGCATTATTTTCATAGATTCCTTACTCTCAAATTCAATCCACCCCACAACTTGTAAATTCCAATTATATACATAGGTTCCAACAACACTCACTTTATTACAAACTGTTATCTTTGAAGTAACAACTTCGATCACATTATAACCCACTATCAATACTATATTAGCTATTCGTCATATTGTTTCACATAAGTAAATCAAACAACCAATTCAAACCTTCTTAACATCCAAACAAGCTATTACCTTTGTGTTCAGATGGAATCTTCTTATTTTCAGTTAATTCTTTTACTTTGTACCCAAGAGGGCTCTCTTTTTCATTGTTCATCAAAACGAGTTCAAAAGCTGAATTGGTAGTCCACACTCAAGAGGCACCATCTAGGACATACGCATCGATACTTAAACATTGCATATTTAAGGATAAAAGTTAGAAGGAAGAAGAGGATGACATCATATAGTATTCCATAGCAGCACCATGAATATAAATATATCCGCGGTTATATACCTATACTCAAAGTCTTACTACAGAATCCTTGCTCAGATAGCCACAGGAAAACCTATTGCTTTAATACTAACTTGTCACGCCTCTACTTTTAAGGGCACGTGAAATATATACTTTACGGATAGATCTTTACTATAATATATATAATACAAGTATTCATTATAGAAACATATACAGATAGGTTCTTTCATGTAAACACAATATATAGACTAAGTTTATAAATATTATAATAACAACAGAAGTAAGGATCATGCCTATGGCATTCAGAGTATACTCTAGAATACAAGTACAATATAAATCAAAATCTATGAACCCTGGAAACAAAATAAGCTCACTAGAGAATATGTCACCTAGCTAATCACCTATCTGAAGGGAAATGACCAAACTCCGTATTCTTATATGAAAAATGTAGAAATATCGTGTAGTGAGTTAGATAAATCAGTGAGCAAATAATACTTCCTATGAACTCTTAGGTCAATATATGGATGTACTCATATTTTAAAATTTGTCACATAGAAAATACATTTCGGAAATACATCCATATGGAACTCGTATTTCAAATATTCTCAAAACAAAGGATATTCAAATATCCAAAACCATATACTGTATTGTATAATCATTAAACAAATGTTGTTATAAATCAAAATATTTTACATGAAAATATTAGGATGATCTTATATCAGAACCACCATATCAGAGTTCAAACCCTTCCGTATTTTGGTGGTGTAGGATTTGCCTAAACTCAGCATCTAAACTAAGGTTTACCCTACCACCATGCAAGAGGACACACGAAGGGACTATAATATGGGCATTTTCCAAGCATATAGTAAGGGAGGGCAAATCACATATCATATAACCGGCATCTCGCTCAAATAGAAGAATCCCGCTCTCTTTCACATATCATACTCCGTGTGTTGGCCGTCACATGAGGCTAGCATTACCCTTGTTAGCTGAGGTGTAAAGGTGCACCAAGGCTAACATCACCTGCTGTTAGCAAACCGTGTTTCTAATAGGATTCCTCCATAGAAATCATTATTTACACATATGCCATATTGTTCAAAATAGAGGTTTCAATATAATACAAAATTTTCAGTCTCAATAAAATTCCTCTATCAGAAATTTTCTAATTAGGGTTATCACATATACATGCTATTTTTCAAGGCAATCTTATAGCTTTACATATCAATGCCATGTGCTCAATATATTTTCTTTACCATATGATGAGAAATACATTTAGAATCACATATTTAATGAGTTCAAAAATTTATTTTCAAAACCATACTCTTTTCGAAGTATATACTAAATAATAAACAAATAAGGTAAATTAATCCATTTTAGAGACATATAAAAGTATAAATAACTTGTAAACATAATCAATTATACATTTAAAGTTAAAAAAGAGCATAGGGTAAGTCATAAAAAGAATTATCTACTCACAAGATAAAGCTTCAGGTTGGACAGCTTCAAAATACATTTTTTCAATCTAAATTTGACTAAATAGACATCAAAAATGAGTTTAGAGGGTCCAAAAATTTAGAAAATGACTCTGGGAGCTTGGTCAACTAATGGGTACTATTCACGAGTGGAATTACTGTTCACACATATCGAAATCACTATTCACACCAGTCGGAGTTATTGTTTATGACACCAAAAGTTGTCAGATGACCGTGAAACTTTATATCCTATAGTTTATCTATCTTCTGAATCTATTTACGGTGTCATATTTTCATTTTGAGGTCTCTAAATAGGAGTTTCAAAACTTATATTTTTCTAAGATTTTCTACTTTCGATTTGCGGCGTTTCTGTGCTGATTTTAAAAATTGTTTGGCCAAAATTATAATACTCTCCATCCTGAATCCAATGGTACCCTCAGTTTTGAGATCGGATGCTCGAAAGTACTCCAAATCTAGAGAGAGAAAATGGAGCAGAGAGAGTGAATAGTAATCTCTCAATAAACCTACAGAAGATTTTTAAAAAATGATGGAGGGACCAAATAACAATTTGGTAATTGTTGGAGTAAGTCCTTTAAATTTTATTATTTATAGTTTGATCCTTAAACTTTTAGAAAATTACACTTTGACCCCAAACATATTAATAATTTTTTATTTTCATCCTTAAAACTTTTCAATTACATCTCTACTCCTTTATTTCTTTTAATATTCTATACATAAATGAGAATTACTAAATTTTAGGGTTGTTACAAATTATGTATAAGATATTACGTATTAAAGGTTATAATCATGCATAGCACATATTAATCAAATAAGCACATATATTTGCAACACATTTGTTGTCATCAAAACTTATGACATAGAACTCTATATCTAACACCTTTCATGACATTTATGATGTTTGAGTTAAAAATTTAATGGAGCTACCACCAATTTTATTTTTATTTTAAAAGGGAAATAAATTGGAAAAATTCTTTATTTTCTAGTCCACAAATAAGGATTGAATTGAGAATTAATTTGAGAGTGGAAAATGTGTTAAAAATCCCACAATACCTATTTTTTTGGACAAATGGAATACTGCTATTCATACATAATGAGAAATACATTAGACATTAAGGCAAGTAAACATAAGACAAAGATAGGATAAACAAGTCCTACAACTTCTAAAGATATAAAAAAAATTACTATGACTAATAAAAAAAGAGACAACACACCTTTCAAACGCTAGTATATCAAATATTTCATCTCAACATATTAGATATGCAGCTAATACAACATAAAAAAGAAAAAGAAAAAATATGTATCCTTAGAAAGGTAACACACCTCCTAACCTTCTCTAAAGTTTAGCTCTCCTCAAATTTTTTTCTACTCAGTTATAAGGCCGGCGTTGTAAATTTGATATTTTTCTACTCATATTTGAAAGAGACGTAAAACCTTGAAGCTACAAAATCTCTTTTGAAAAAAAGGAAAATTTTTCCTAACAGAAGTATAAAACTCTCCTAAAGAAAGGAAATAGCTTTTCTAAAGAAAGAAAATACCAAAAAATAGTGAAAGAAAAAGAGGAGAAAGAGAAGAAAAGGGGTTGCCCAAAACTTACGCATTATTGGTGAAGAAGAGAAAGAAAGGGGGCAATACCTATTTAAAAAAAAGTTGTTGATAAGGGATATTTTGTATCCCTCATAGGCCTATGGGGCTTGTCTATGTCAAGGGTCAATTGATACACCTCAACGACCCACACAACATAATAAACTTGAGTACACCATGAATTTGATTGAAGGTGATCGTGCTTACAATACATCTGTTATTATGTGTTAACATTATCCAATGCTATTAATACCATGAATGATGAAGCTAATGGTCATTTAACATGATGTAATTGTTGAAACACATCAACCGATGATAATTACCCTTTTACCTCTGTGGGTTCACTTATTTAAACCATTTCGTTTTTCTAAGGTAAGGACCTATCCTTTGCCATTTGAAGCTTTCATTAGCCCTTGTATTGTAAGCTCACTAACTTAATAATTAGAGTTTGTGTTAAAGCATGCAGCATTATTTCTTGATAACAAGAAAGCAAAGATGCTACCACCTTACTTTGATAACAAAGGTGCTAGGCACCCTTTATAGACAATAAGCAAGCAAGGGTGATGCATCCTTGTTTAACAACAAGCAAGCAAGGATGTTGCACCATTGCCTTACAATAATTAAGTAAGGTTGCTCCACTTTTTCTTGATAGCAAGCAAGGAAGGGAGTTACACCCTTGGTTATTTATTTAATTATTTTTTAAAAAAATTTCTTGAATTCCTTGGTCATGTTTAGATTAGTTTGAATGTCATTATAATCTTTTCCAAATTCATATTTTTTGCCTTTTGTAGTAGTAACAAAATTGGTTTCTATTACAAAAAGATTTTTTTAATTGTATGAAATATTAATGGATAAAAGTTAGTTAAGGGTTGGGAATAAAGATGATCCAAAGTACATAAAAGGATTATATGATTTGGTTAAATAGCCATATAGTCAACTAGAGGTTGACATTAGCATTCAATGCCCATGCAAAAGATGAAGAAATGTGGTATACAAGTTGAAACATGAATTATGGTTTCTTCTATAGAAGAATGATTTATGGCAATCTAATGAGATTTAGGATCTTCATCAAGAAAATTTCAAAATGCCTTCATATTTGCGTACTGAAGCCAATTATCAAGCATAAGAAAATTTTAAAGAGGATGACATTACTGGGATGATACACCAAGTATATAGAGTTTTGAACATATACGAGATGAACAACTATTAAGCATAAGAAAATTTTAAAGAGGATGACATTACTAGAATGATACACCAGGTATATAGAGTTGTGAACATAAAGGATATGGACAACTATGTAGAAAATATTGAGAAGAAAAATTTTCTTTGAAATAATTTTTACCAATTATTGGAAAACAAAAAGAAAAGTCTTTATCCAAATTGTGTTAATGTATTGAAGTGGTCATTCATAGTTAGGCTACTTCATTTGAAGTGCCTTAATTTCTGGAGTGATAAGTTTGTAGATATACTGTTGGGTTTTTTTAGAGAAATTTTACCAAAGAGGGTCGGGTACCTAAGTCTTATTATGAATCCAAAAAGGTTGTTCAAGAATTAGGGCTATACTACAAAAAATATATACATGTAAGAATTATTGCTTTTTATATCAACAAAAATATGCCAATACATAGTCATGCCTTGGGTGAAAGCTATCTAGATGGAAATCAAAAGGGCACAAAAGAAAAAAATAATGATGTGAACCATGCAATGGTGATGATGATTATCGAGTGAATATCGGTAAAGTCCTAAATCGATTAGTAATAGAGGTCTTGGGTGTTATATATATGAGTTCACAATCCTCCCCTTATGAGTTAACTTTTGAGGTAGAGTTAGGCAGGTTCATATCATGTGGTATTAAAGCCTACTTTCGTTTAGTCGGTGTGTGTTGGTCAGATCGCCGACCGAGGCAGGTTGTCAAAAAAATTGCACCATAGTGTTAGCTCGTGGTGTAGCCCGTGTACACATTGCATGAGGACGTGCAAGTTTAAAGAGTAGGCAAATAATGTAAACCATGCAATTGTGAGGGTGATTATTAAGTGAATATCAGCAAAGTCTCACATCTGTTAGTGAGAAAGGTCTTTGGTGTTATATATATGGGTTCGCAATTCTTCCCTTACGAGCTAACTTTTGAGGTGAAGTTAGGCGGGTTTATATCATGTGGTATAAGAGCCTACCTTCTTCGAAAAAAAAAGAAAAAAATTGAAATAAAAAAAGAAGAGAATGCAGAATTCTGAAAAAAGAAGAGAAATTCGAAAAAAATAGATAAAATTCAGTATTGTTGAAATTCAAGTTTTCCACCTAGTTTTTACAATTTGGTCTAAAAAAAGAACCAATAATTATAATTGCACCAATTATTTTTCTTGCTCTTTCCTCTAGTATTTGATTTCTTTCTATTCTAATTGCTTTCTTGATGTGATTTTCTTATTCAATTGCTTATCTTGTCTTCATATTTTTCTTTCTAAAGTTCTATTGCTTTGTTTCCTTTACTTCTTAAAATTATATATTTTTTCTTTATTCTTTGCATTATATTAGTTGAGTTTAGATTGTTATAAGAAGAGTTTTTATTTAAGTTCAATAAAGAACTAAAAGAGGAGGATAAGAAAGGAAAATGCAAGAAACTGTGAGCTTATAAGAGTATAAAAGCCACATTTGAGTAAACACGAGTGTGAGTGCCATTAATCTTGAGAGAAATACTTGAGCTAGTGCTGTGAGATTTTTTTTAGTCTAACATCGTTTTGTAGGAAAATCAAATCACACAACAAGGACAAAAATACTTTTAAAGTTGTGTCAGGAATGATAGATCCAAAGTTGATGATGGAAGGTTTAATGAATGAGATAAAGATATTGTTGTGTGTGGAGATGGAGCAAGTTCATGAATGTTTAGATCGGGTAAAGAATACACATGTGGAGCAGTCACAAAACACTTCCAATATGCATAGGAGGGAGAGAGTTCAACTAAGAAAAATGAGTTTTGAAGGTGAAAGTATTATAAAGATGGTTTTGATGAAAATGATAGGGATTTGAGTGTTAAAAATAAGAGATATGGTGGAGGTTAGAGAAGCTAGGAATTGGGATGATAATAACTTAGATAGTATTAAGATAAAGGTTCTTTTGTTTTAAGGAAAAAATGACCCTGAAACTTATCTAAATGGGAGAAAATAATGGAGATGCTATTTGATTGTTACAATTGTTTTGAGTTAAACAAGGTAAAATTGGTTGTCATTAGATTTACTAACTATGCTATTATTTGGTGGAATCAATTGGTTTTGAGCAGGAGACCAAATGGAGAAAGGTTTATTGAGACATGGGAGGAGATGAAAGCAGTTATGATGAAGTAATTCATTCCAAGTCACTACCATAGGGACTTATTTAAGAAGTTGCAAAGCCCTACTCATGGGTCTAAAAGTGTTAAACATTACTATAATGATTAAGTAGGGTTACAAAAAAAAGAGTGAAGAAAAGATACTGAGTGAAAATAAGAGGGAAAAATAGAAAGATACTTAGAAAATTATGAAAGAATAAAGATATAAAGGCTGAGAAAATTATGAAAGAAAAAAGAAGAGAGGTCGAGAAAATTATGAAAGAAAAAGAGATCGAGATCGAGAAAATTAAGAGAGAAAATGAGAGAAAGATGGAGAAATTGAGAGAGCAAATTCGGTCTTTGAAAGAAAAATCAAGAGAAAACAAATGAGTTTTTATGCAAGAGAAAGTGTGATAAAAAATGTTTTGTTTTCAAATTTGCCAATTATTGTACTAATGAGCTTAACTCTTCTTTACCCAATATTGAAGTTTCTCTTTTGCAGGGTAATGTTCTCAATACATGTGAGAAAGTGGCATTTGATAAGCTCTTTGGGCATAATGAATTTATGTATAGAAAAAATAAATTGTGTATGCCTAAATATCCATTGCATGACTTGCTTGTTACGGAAGCTCAAAGAGGTGGTTTGATGAGATATTTTTGCATATATAAGACTTTAGATACTATGCATATGAAACATGATATGGAACAAATTAAGATGAAGCCTAATGGATTATATACTTCTTTGCATATACCTTGAGAAACTTGGATTGACATATCTATAGATTTTGTCTTGAATTTACCTAGGTACAAAATGGGTAGAGATTCTATATATGTAGTTGTTGATAGGTTTTCTAAAATGACATATTTCATACTATGTCATAAAATTGATGAGGCATTACATATTGTTGATTTGTTTTTTTAAGAAAATTATGAAATTGCATGGCATGCCTAAGAGTATTGTGTCTGATTTGTTTTTGAAAGACGGTTTGCCACACGTCCAGTTTGGATATAATAGGAGTATACATTCTGCAACTAAGTTTTTGCCTTTTCAAATTGTGTATAGGTTAAATCTATTAACTCTTTTGGATTTAACTCATTTCCCTATAGCTAGGCAAGTTAACTTAGATAGAAAAAAGAAAGTTAATTTTGTTAAACAGATCTATAAGAAGGCTCAACAAAACATTAAGAGAAAATTTGAACAATATGCCAACTAAAATAAAAAAGGGCACAAAAGAATTGTATTTGAGCCTAAAGATTAGGTTTGGTTGCATATGAGGAAGGAAAAATTTCTTAATCAAAGGCTTTTTAAACTACTTCAAAGAGAATATAGTTTGATTCAAGTGATTGAAATAATCAATGACAATGCCTGCAAACAATATCTTCAAGGTAAGTATAATGTTAGTGCAACTTTAATGTTTCTGATTTATGTCCTTTTTATGTAGGTGATGATTTGAGGACAAATCTTTTTCAAGAGGAGGAGAATGATGAGATCATGGCTAGGACTGAGAAACATAAATAGAATGCGAACCCGCTTCAAATCCCAGTTGGACCTATCATAAAAGTTCAGGCTAAAAGATTCAAAGAAGCACTTAATGGTCTAATTCTAGAGGCCCACCAAGGAGATACTTGCATTACTACAAAAGAAGAGTCAAGACTGGTCTATGTCATTAAAACTAACTTAAATATGTGCCAAGACCAGCCAATCTAAATATAGGCCTAAACTACAAAAAGATTAAAGACTGAAGACTGAATATAGGCCCAAAATCAAAGAGTTATTTAATGGCCCAATTTGGGCTACATTTTTTTTTCTAATTTATTTAATTTAATTTTAAGTTTATTTGACTAAGAAATTTTTCTATTTGATTGTTTCCTTATCTGACTAAAAGAGTTTTCTATTTTTAATTTTTCTTGCTCTATTGGAATTTTTTATTTAGTTTTCCTTGTTTGTTTGTGTAATTAGCCTATAAATAGGCATGTATACTCTTGAACAAATTCAGATTATTACATATTATTATTATTAATATTGAGAGTGTTTTCTCTTTAGTTCTTAAAAGATTTTTTTTTGAACTTATCAAGATTATCTTGTGGCATTTAAGCAAGACTTATCACTCACAATCTTCTTCTCCTTTATTGAGTATGGAATTTACAATATTTTTTTATACATTTGGTTCTTATATTTTTATAGATAACGAGTTAAGGTTATTTTCTTTAATTTATTTTGTTATAAATCTGAATTAAAACACAATTTTTCTAATTTGATCCCATATTAATTTTGGGTTTCACTACCCTTGGTGAGGTTCATATTAGGTGTTCATATCATGTGGTATTAGAACCTACCATCGTCTAGTTAGTGTCGGTTGGACAGATCGCTGATTGAGGTAGGTCGTCAAAAAAATTGCTTCATGGTGGTAATTTATGGTGTAGCCTTGCACAAGGATGTGCAAGCCTAAAGAGTGGGCAAATGATGTGAACCATGCAATGGTGAGAGTGATTATCGAGTAAATATCGGCAAAGTCCCATATCATTTAGTGAGGGAGATCTTGGGTATTATATATATGGGTCGTAATCCTCCCTTTACGAGCTAACTTTTGAGGTGGAGTTAGGTAGGTTCATATCAAAGAAGCACATAAAGCCTAAATTGCAAAGATTGTACATGGCAAGAAACACGACTAAAGATATTAGGTGATATAAGGTGGAACATCTTGATAATAGTGTGTTAAGACACTTACCTGACTTTATTACTTAAAAGTCCTTTAATGAGCAACATCCTAATTTCTTTAGTGATCTTGAAAATATTGGTTAGGTTTGCAAGAGATGTCTTTCAACCATATGAAAATATGAGTGTTAGCCATAGTATTTGGCTAGTTGTTCTTCTACCATAGAATTTATCCCCTTATAATTGTATGAAACAATCATACTTCATGATTATACTTTTTATTCTAGGCCCATGTGTCTCAGTGATGATATAGAAGTTTGCTTGCAATCAATGATTGAGGAGTTAAAAGAATAGTGGGAGTTGGGATAGAGACTTATAATGACCATTCATAATCAAATTTCAAGATGTATGATGCTATTATATGAAAAATATGCATATGGCAATTTTTTAGGATGGTCAACTAAAGGAAAGTTTACATTTCCTTGTTGCCACTAAAATATCCACATTATTTCTTAAAAAAGTAATTGTTACATGGCCAACAATTCATTCATGTAATTGAAACAAGAGGGCATTTGGTAGTAACATATAAAATAATGTCGCATCTATATTTGAAGTCAGCTTTGAAGAACTTGAACAACTACAAAACTTAAGCAATGTGGCATTTAAAAAGGGGAAAAGACCAAGCACAACCAATCTAGTGTTGCTTACAATTAAAGGAAGAAGAAAATTTTCTTCCAAGTAGCTTATTAAAATTTTTTTTTTGTTATGACACAATCTTTATGACATGTACATTGAGAAAAATGTTTAAGACAAAATTGTTCAACAATGATGAATATGACTAAAAAGACAAAAGAGACACTAAAGAGTCGATATAATTTGATGGACTTCATAATTATGGTAGGGTTGCACCCTATTGAAAATGGGAAAAACATTTTGCTATTAGTAGCATTTTATCAGCTATCCCCACATGAGAAATTGAAAATTTGTATTTTTTTTTGCTTTATCCTAGTTCCATTGTATTGAATATTATTTTACATTAGGCTATGTTGTTGAACTCATGACAACGTTTTGGATGGAATGTGTCAAAAATGTAAAGATATTGGCATTACCTTCAAATTGCGTATATGTACTTGTGTTTGAGATTCTTAAACACATTGTGAAACAAAAAGGAATATGTTTGCCGCTAACTGAGAAGAAACTCATTTTTAGCTATCGCTACTGTCACGGCTCCAAATGATGGAATACATGACCAGCACGGCATAAAGGTTTCCCCCTAGCCGTAAGCCTAACACATAGCATGCACAAACATTCAGCACACAATCCAGAGTACATAATAAATATAAGAAAATACTGTATATATATATATATATATATATATATATATCTCATGAATCCAATATCCTTGATTCAACTTGACCCATTGCCTCATAATACAAACATCGTTGTAAAACTTAAAACCATTTTTCAAACAACACAAGAAGCGAGGATCCTGCCTGTAAGTTCATGGAGATACACTAGACATAAACTTAAACTATACAACCAGTACAACGGAACCTTGCCCAAACTGGGGCTCACCAATGCTATATTTAGCCTCCTATGGAGCTGTAGCTGGATAAATATTTCTTTGACTATATGTGGGGCGAAAACAGAAGAGGGGTGAGATTACCACATCTCAGTGAATGGATAAATCATACTATAACAGAAACAGGGCAAACCAAGCACGAGTGTTTCACAATGAGTTTAATAATTGAAACATTAAGCATTTAACCATAATTTATTATAAAAACTAAACAATTCAAATGGATGTTCAAAAGATAAAACAAGATTAAATAAGTAACCATAAAGCAAATCAATTATGCATGGTAAGTAAGAAATGAAGATATTTATGCAATAACAATGATGAATGAGGTATTTTAGAAATATTTAATCTTTAAGAAAAATACACTAATTTATTGGAGTTATTTCCTGACAGATCATCATTTTCCCCAAGCACATAGCAAGGGAAGGGTAATCACTGTAGGAAGTCCACCTTAAATTTTCCCCAAGTACATAGCAATGGGTATGGCAATCACTGTAGGCATAGACATAAGTCTACCCTAAATTTTCCAAGCACATAGAAATGGGTCCCCAAGCACATAGCAATGGGTATGGAAATCACTGTAGGCATAGACATAAGTCTACCCTAAATCCCTGTGTCTTAGGCAGTTATATGCCCGTCACAGTATCCTAGGCCGAAGCCTTAACATGATCATGGTGCAACAGGGCTAGCACTACTTGCGGCCAGCTAACAGTGATCTAAAAGGATCCCTCCAATAGAAAACATTTGAAATATGCTATTCAAAGAGTTTAAAGTAAAACATTTCAATAACTTTACGATAAAGCTATAATTCTCCATCTAGCTCTTTTCATGCATAAAATTCTATTCTAAAATATATCTCGTCTATGAATTCCCATGGAGACCTTTAAATCATAAACTTTTCCTTTTTAAACATAGATCGTCCGTAGACGTTACATAGATACTTATCATGCATCAAATCACTTCATGGCTAACTTAATTTATTTCTATGACTAAGTTCGCATTTCTATAAATCTAGCTCAAATGGAGAATTAATAGTCTAGATGCTTGCCCTGCATACCTAGGGTTCAACTAGGATTGTAATTTACAATTTTTAACATGGTTGGAACATATTGGTTTTCAAAGCGGTAAAACAATTTAACATACATTCCAACTAGTTAAAATCATACGAGAGAGTTATAAATCAAATTCCTAAAACATGCGCTATAGTATGAAAAACCCACTCACCTTACTAGGAGTCCAACAACGAGAATTTCACCTCGTGATGGCTCAACAACCTAGAAAACATAGACATAACATGAAAATTAGAAAACTCTAAAAGTCACTATTCATGCCGAAAAACACTATTCACTAGCCGAAAACACTATTCATGCCGAAACCTAAAAACCCTATATTCTAGTATAGAAACTAATTCTAAGACTATCTATGGAAAGAAATTCGGTAAAACGAAGCCTAAAACGCGATTAAACGAAGTTTTACCTTTGGAGGTACTATTCATACGATTTTTCGGCGACCTTCCGGCAACTTTCCGGCGAAATTGATCGGTGGGATTTGTAGCTCTTCTTCCCACGAGTCCAACGATACCTTACTATCTCAAATCGGACGTCCGGATGATGAGATATCTTAGAGAGAAGTTTGAGAAAAATTTTAGAGAGAGAGAGATAGGGTTCAGATGAAAGAGAAATGAAGGAAAAGCGGGGGTCTGCAAAAAAAACCTATCTGACGAATCTCGCCGCCGGCGAACTCATTCTCACCGCGGCGAGCCGCTATTTTCGCCGCGGCCAGATTCGAAACCAGAAAACTCATGCTCTTGGGAAAATGCCGCATCATTCTTGCCGCGGCGAACATATTCTCGACGCGGCGAATTTATTCTAGCCTCGGCAAAGTCCATTTCACCGAATTTGACAAAATATCTAACATGAAAGTTGTAGCCCTTTCTCTTAGCTTTCCGTATCCACTTGAATCACCTAATTTGGAGTTCATATGAAGGAGTTATGCATAAAATAGTGAGCAAAGTTTTAGACCACACTACTCTTCGGTTTTTGCCTCTTCTCACTATCATATTCACGGAATTTGCAAAAGTTCCCAACATCATAGTTGTAGATATATGTCTTATCGTTCATTATAAATTGGAATAACTTAATTTAGATTTCATATGAGAGAGTTATGCTTATATGAGTGACGAAAGGTCAGAAGAAAAGGTCGGAAACGCTCTAAAATTTTACATTGTTCTCAACTTTCTTTGTTTCAAATGATTTATACTTAACCTTCAAAGGTTTTATTAGTTGAGGGTTATTACATTCTCCCCTCCTTATAAAAAATTTGGTCCTCGAATTTTACAAAAACCAACAACATGAAAACATAAAACTACTCTTGGAACAGCTGTGGATACTTCTCTCTCATGACGTCCTCTACTTCCCACGTAGCTTCCTCTTTAGAATGATTCTGCCAGATCACCTTCACTGTAGGGATATCCTTAGACCTCAACTTTTTTACTTGTCTGTCAACAATGGCCACGGGTTTCTCTTCGTAGGCCAACTTGTCTTCCAAAAGGATTTCCTGCGGTTGAATCACATGAGATGCGTCGGGTAGATACTTCCTCAACATCGAGACATGGAAGACTGGATGCACTTCACTCAATCCAGGTGGTAGGGCTAGGCGGTATGCCACTGCTCCTACCCTATCCAGAATTTCAAAAGGTCTAATATACCTTGGGCTTAACTTCCCTTTCTTACCAAACCGTATGATTCCCTTCATGGGTGAAACTCTAAAGAATACGTGATCGCCTAGAGAAAACTCCAACTCCCGACGCCTATGGTCCACATAAGCCTTCTGACGACTTTGTGTAGTTAAAAGCCGTTCCCTTATCAGTTTGACCTTCTCTATGGCATCTTGCACCAAGTCTGGCCCTAGCAGCTTGACTTCTCCAACTTCAAACCATCCAACGGGAGATCGGCATCTTCTCCCATAAAGAGCTTCAAAAGGTGCCATCTGAATACTGGCTTGATAACTGTTGTTGTATGCAAACTCAGCTAATGGCAGGTATCCTTCCCAACTGCCACCAAAATCCAAAATACATGCTCTAAGCATATCCTTCAGAATTTGAATCGTGCGTTCTGACTGACCATCTGTTTGGGGATGAAAAGCAGTGCTTAGATCCAACCTCGTTCCCAAAGCTTCTTGAAAAGCTTTCCAAAACCTTGCTGTAAACTGTGGACCTCGATCAGATATGATGGATACAGGGACTCCATGTGTAACAACCTCTTTTTTTTTTCCTTTATTATTATACAATATTGAGTTCACATACATGTCATTAATCAAAACAGACGTATAACATATCAAACACATATATATTTACATCTTGTTTATTTTGGTTGACCAATTCCGGAGATACAGGTGCAGGTGGTTGCACCTTCACCGGGATATGAGCCAACTCGACCACAAACATCTTATTTGATTCTGAAATCTGCCCAACATAAAGTAACTCGATCCAATGTGCACTAAAAGCCAGAGCTTTAGAAACAAAAGCTGCATAAATAATTTTCTGAACATGATATGGAAATATAGTGAGAATTAAATCCCAGTAAGTTCAACAATAAATTATCATCAGTAAAGCTCATCACGTCATGTTCAACTGTATAAACTACAGAAAATATCTTTGGTCACATGAATGCATTATATCTATGCACATAAGAATCATACTGTAATGATATGTATGACAGGATTAACTATTTTCAAAATATCATATGATGGCCATCAACTTATTCTCATTTCAAGCTACCCCAGTCAGGGTGAGTATCCTCTACTCTCCAGTACGGGCTTTTCTCGCTCCGTCCGACATGGCCCACTTTCTCTTTCTTTTCTCATTATCATGATCATAACCGTTGGTAGGGCGTCCCCTACTGGTGCACCACACGGATTGCCATGTGACCGTGCTCATTTCTTTTCTTTTCACAATGATAGCCAAAAATATGCTTTCAATAACAAGTATGTTAATCAAAATATAACTATTACCATAAATCATTGGTAATCATGCCATGAACATAACTATTTCAAATATCACTTTATAAAATATTTCCATGTCAAAATTTCACACTTAAGATGGTAAGAAATTCATACAATGGCAATGGCTATGGCTATACTAGTCATTTATTAAGATTCATCTTCTTTTTTTTAAATACTAATTTTATTTCTTTATTTGCTTGATACAGGTTTTCATCCTATCTAACATTCTCTTAGTAATCAGACCATAACTCCCTCAATTTAACTCTGATGTAGGTGATCTTGGTGTCCATTTCAAGATAAAACAATTATCTAAAGCTATTATGTTGAACATTGTAGCAAAAAATTAAGAAACAAAGGTTATATTACTCCCTCAAATTACAGGATAGTTCCTCTCAGATAGGTTCTGACCTTTACTGACTAATTAGACCATATCTCCCAAATTGGAACTTCAAATTGAGTTATTCCAGTTGGTAAGAATCCATGAGCCATATATCTATAATTGTTGTGTTGGCGTGATATTTTAATTCCCTATAGAATATTCTCAGAAATTCAAAAACTAAAACATTAATAACATACTCTTCCCTGAATAAACATTTTCTGACCTCTGCTTACTAATCGGATCATATCTACCTCATATGAACTCCAAATTGTATAATTCCAGTGGGTATATTTCCATGAGACATAGATATATAACGTTCATGTTAACCATTTATTTTAATTCCATACAGATAATTCCCAGAAATTAAAATACAAAAGCTGTCCTAACATAATCTTCCCTGATGAACCATTTTCTGACCTTGGCTTACTAATCGGACCATATCTACCACATTTGGACTCCAAATTGAATGATTCCAGTGGCTAAAAATCCATGACACACATATATTTAATTCTTATGTTAACCATTTATTTTAATTCCCTACCAATAATTCTCAGAAATTAAATTACCGAAGCTATCCTAATATATTCTTCCCTGATGATTCATTTTATGACCTTTGACTACTACTCAGACCATAGCTACCTCATATGGACTCCAAATGGAATGATTCCAGTGGGTGAAAATTCGTGACACATATATCTTTAATTCTTATGTTAACCATTTATTTTAATTTCTTATAGATTGTTCCCAGAAATTAAATTACCGAAACTTAAAAGTCTGTCAACCATAGCCATACCCATGCAGAACTATCTACACCAACCTAAGTATTCAAACATACATCACATGCAAGATCAATATGTAACATGATATAGCAACATCCATGACCAATCATCAAAGTTCTAAGATCAAAATCTCATATAAATATTATGAGTTTCAAAGGTTTTCTTCAGAAAGAAATATTGTTAAACTTACATGGAGCACTTAGTCCCCTAGACTTCTCCTTCCTCTTTCTTCCTTTCTTCCTCTCCTTTCCTCACACTACCTTGCTTCTATTTTTGCTCTCCCTCACTTGGACGAAATTCTAATGTTGTAAGGGTGGGTTTTCTTATATAGACCACCAAATAATTCACCTTTCATGATCATGGGTCTACCTTATCACAATTAGGATACACTTTGTTGAATTTTTGGAAAACAAACAACTTATGTTCTTGTCTTCCTCTTCCTTAGTCAAGATATGCATAGAAAAAGGAGATTTGTATGATGATATGTTCTTAAGATATGGGACAAGATCCCTTTGATTTAGGGATTCATTTCCTTTTTCTTTTATCTTAATCAAGTATGATAGATTTGCCTTTTTAAGTGGCAAATTTCTAGCCCTTGAATTTTCCTTACTTAACTAAAATTATTTGTGTAGGATAATGATGTTTTGTCATAATGCTATGTATTATTACCCACTTGCTAAAGTTATGAATGTAGGATATAGATGTTTTTGTCCTAAAGCCTTGTATTATTATGCCACTTGCCAAAATGATGAATGTAGAATCACACCACTTGCTAAATTTTTGTCTTAATGCCATGTCACTTAATCTTGATTTCACCAATATTTCATCACTTTAATTTTATTTTTATTTTTTTATTTTTCCTCTTGGATTTGGGCTCATTCTTGCCCATTTTCCTTACTTTGGTTAAAATTCTACCTTTCATAATGGGCTTGGTCACATTTTCATGATTTTTGGGCTACCGGTCCAATTTCTATATCCTAGTCCAAGTCTATGTTTTATTTCTTCCTTGGGCTATCCTATTGGCTTGCTAAAAATTCATGTGAAGTAGAAAAACTCTATATGAAGTGTCTATAGGTTAAAGCCCAATTACAGGTGGAGATACTAAACTTAGTAACTTTTGCTCTTAAATTAAGAAAAATTACCCTAATCCGATCTTCTTGAAATTTTAAGACCTTTACTTACTTCACAAAATTTATCTTTCTTTACCTAAGAATTTCACCTTTCTTTAACATGTTTATTTCTAATATTTCCTCTTAGGTTTTCTTTCTTTACCTATTCCATTAATATTAGAACATTTCTATGCATATATGTAAGGTGAAGAATTTCTAAGGAAAATATCTAAAAATTATGGGATGTTACATTCTTCCCCCCTTAAGAAATTCGGTCCCCGAATTTCAATCCATCCTACCACATGTAGGGAATGAAATTAAGCCATTATTCAGAGTTACCAAGCTTGTAACCTAAATAATTAGAGATATCTTTTCTGTATGACATCTTTACTTTTTAATATGTCTATTCACTTGAGTGATTTTGCCATATAACTTAACCATAAGGATTTCTTTCACTCATAAGTTCTTCAATTGATATCCTCTAGCCCGCATGGATATATCTATGGGTCGATATTAGAAAACACACATATAAAGGAACATATATACCTTCATATTGTGTAACTATCTTTTCTTATTCCAAACTTCTATGAAGTCAATTTTTATTTATTTATTTATTTATTTATTTTTTCATATATCAACATCATCCCCTGAATATCATCATCTTAATCTATCATCTATTTTTATCCTCAAATCCTTTAATCAATATGTTAAACATACGTAGCAATAAATCCTTCAAACCTTTAATAACGTTTATGTACCATTGACACATGTCTAATAATTTCAACTTACCTCATCACAGTAATTCTATACTAGCTTATTAACACCATTAAACTCATTGTCAAAAATTTCAATTATTTCTTCTATCATATCCAAAAGCACCTCATTCTAGCTTATGCCAATCCCATTTAATTCACCCAATCATTTCAAGAAGATTTTTCCTAACAATTACTCATACATGAATTCTCAATTCCAACATAATTCACATCCTAGATACTAGACTCAATTTAGCATGATATAATCCTTTAAAACAAATATCTTAATAACCTACATTATTTTCGGACATGGTTCTCAGAATATTCTCTATATTTCCAAATTAAGAGTTCAAAGACTAACTTAAATCCTACTTCCTATATTTTATTCCTCGAGAACTTCAACACCACTAATTCTCTTAATTACATTCGTCAAAACACCATAAGACCATCATCTGTCCATTCTTTTCAAACTTTTCATTACTTTAATCTATTAACAACTTAGACACCATAATAACCAAGTTTCAAAGGAAGAAATTATCTTTAATTGTAATGAGGGAAAATAACCTTGCATTTAATGCCAACCGTTAATGAGTGAAACAGACGAAAAGCATAATAGAGAATGGTTCCAAAAGCGAAAGTCAAAAGTTTTGACAAAGCATTGAAAAATATTAAAATCAGTGGCCGCAATTCTTGAAAATCTGTAAACAAAATCTATCTATGATTTCAACAAAAATCGGTGGCCGCAAATTTTGAATATATGTGTCAGAATCTACTTTAAATCTATTGGTATTCGGTGGAAAGATATCACATGGAAAAAGAAACATTTCTGAGTTTATAAAAGTCTGTGAAAATCAAAGAATATGTAGTTAACTGGTAGGATGCAGTTGATTGCTTCAAAATAGATGTAATCAATCAACTGTAAATTAACTAGTCCAAATTAAAATTTCTCAAAATAGCTAGTCGACTTAATAATACTGATAGTCGACTGGCAAAAATATTGAGAATACAAAATAAATCATTTGATTGCATTTTTTTTTCAATGACGGCTATCACCTACAACTTTTCTACAAGAATCAAAACATCAATGCTTCATCAAAGACAACAAGATAAAGACAGATTTCTGGTGATATCTTATCTTATACTCTTTATGTGCTTAATATGGGTCACAGTCATACTACTGTACATATACATGCTTGCCGTCATTTTTGAATTTTTTTTTACCTTTAATTTAGCTGATATCCACCAATCACTCACATAGTTGTTCTAATAATACCCGGCCTATTTGCATAGCTATTATAAATATGCCCTTCTCTGAGTTCTATAAATACTTACATTAGTATCTTTATCTATTCTCAAAGTTAAGTTTGCTACATCCTTCTTCATCCCATTCCACCAATACAAGTCTTTAAGGTCACTGTACATCTTATTTATTCCTGGGTGGATAGTATAGGCTGATTGATATGCCTCCTCCAAAATCTGCTTCCTCAAGCTATCCACATCGGGTACACACAAGCGCTTCCCATATCTTAACACTCCTTCAGCATCCACGCTGAATTCAGAAGTTTGATTATTCCTAGCTTCATCCTTGAGCTTGGACAGCTAAGTATCCTTGTCCTATTCTGCCTTAATCTGCTCAACCAGTGGAGAGTGTAGTTGCATGTGGGCTAACAACACCCCTGGCTCCTTCACTTTAAAGCGCATCCCCTCACCTTCTAGTCGATGAATATCCCTTACCAACGGCCTCCAGAGTAGGGTGATATGGGCTAGACTCCCCATTGAATTTTTGCTCAAAGCATCTGCTACCACATTGGCCTTGCCTGGATGGTACAAGATAGTGCAGTCATAGTCCTTCACCAACTCCATCCACCTCCTCTGTCTCAAGTTAAGATCCCTTTGTTGAAAGATGTACTTGATGCTCTTGTGGTCCGTGTAAATCTCACAGGGTTCACCATAGAGATAGTGCCTCCAAATCTTCAAGGCAAAGACCACTGCCGCCATTTCCAGATCATGTGTAGGATAGTTCTGTTCGTGCTTCCTGAGCTGCCTAGATGCATAGGCTACAACATGACCATTCTGCATTAACACACAACCCAAGCCCACCCATGAGGCGTCACAGTATACCGAGTATCCTCCTGTGCCTGTTGGGATGGTTAGAACTGGGGTTGTGGTTAGACACTTCTTCAAGGTCTAGAAACTTTCTTCGCATACATCCGACCACTCAAACTTAACTCCCTTCCTGGTTAATCTGGTCAAAGGAGCAGCAATTCTGGAGAAATCCTTGATGAACCTCCGGTAATACCCTGCTAGATCCAAGAAACTTCGGATCTCCGTCACACTAACTGGGCGAGGCAACTGCTGTACTGCCTCTACCTTATCGGGGTCTACTTGAATGCCGTCCTTCGTGACTACATGCCCCAGAAACATAACGCTGTCCAACCAGAACTCACACTTAGAGAGCTTGGCATACAACTGCTGATCCCTCAAAATCTGCAGAATGACCCGTAGGTGCTGTTCATGCTCCTCATGGTCTTTAGAATAAACTAAGATATCATCAATGAACACAATGACAAGCTGATCTAAGAATGGCTTGAACACCCTGTTCATCAAGTTCATAAAAGCAGCTGGTGCGTTAGTTAGTCCAAAAGACATAACCAAAAACTCATAATGACCATAACGGGTCCTAAAAGCTGTCTTGGAAATATCCTCCTTCTTGATCTTCAACTGATGATACCCTGACCTCAGATCAATCTTGGAGAAACATTTCGCTCCTTGAAGTTGATCGAACAGATCATCAATCCTAGGCAAAGGGTAATTATTGGGCACCGTTAGCTTATTCAGTTGCCGATAATTAATGCAAAGTCGCAAAGACCCATCTTTCTTCTTCACAAAAAGGACTGTAGCACCCCATGGAGAAGTACTCGGCCTGATGAATCCCTTATCCAACAAATCCTGCAACTGACTCTTTAGCTCCTTAAACTCTGTGGGTGCCATCCTGTAAGGCGGTATAGAAATTGGTCGAGCCTCTGGAATAAGGTCGATACCAAGCTCTATCTCCCGTTCAGGAGGTAATCCTGGCAACTCTTCTGGGAAGACATCCAGGAATTCTCTTACCACTGCCATCTTGTCTACATCTGGTAGCTTCCCATCTACATCTCTAACATATGCCAAATATCCCTGGCATCCCTTCTTCAACATCTTCTGAGCACCTAAGACTGAAATCAGGTTACTTGGAGCTTTACTTCGATCACACTGGAACCGGAAAGGAACTTCACTTAGAAAGTTGAACTTGATTGCCTTCTCATAGCAATCCAAGGTAGCATAGCATGCTGCCAACCAATCCATTCCTAGGATTACATCAAAGTCGACCATGTCTAGGATGATCAAATCAGCAGATGTCTCCCTATCACCCACTGACACTTTACATGACTTGCATATATGCTCTACTGGCAAACAATCACTGACCGGGGTGGTTACAAAGAAAGGGGCATCCATCTCAATCAGATCTTACCCAAAATCTTAGCAAAACTAGGGGAGACATAGGAATATGTAGACCCGGGGTCAAACAAAACATATGCTTCATGTAGGCAAACCGAAAGAGTACCTGTCATGACTGCATTTGAAGTTTGTGCATCCTGTCTGGTAAGAGCAAAAATCCTCGGTTGACCTCAGCCTGCTTAACTTTGATCTCGGCCCATCATCCCTCTACCAGTACCTCTGCCACTTGCTTGGCCCGGTATAGTCTTTATAGGCTGAGCTGCCACTGGGGTTGGTAGCAAAGCCGGTTGAGTTAGCCCTTGGCTTGAGCCATACAACTAGGGACATTCCCTCTTCATGTGTCCAGGTTGGTTGCAATGATAGTAAACAACCATCTCCCTGCGGCACTGACCAAAGTGATGGTTGCCACAAATAGGGCATTGTGGCCTGTTCTGCTGAAGGGCTCTTGGTCCTGGTTGACCTGGATACCTGGTGTTTCTTTGGCTAAGACCTAGCCTACCTCTTGCATCTGATCTCTAGTTGGGGTTCCCAACATTCTGTAGTGCTGGGCGCTGCTGGCCCTGAAATCGTGGTCCTTGGGAATGAGAACTTTGCCCTCTTTTGGAGCTCACGTCTCTATCCCTCTTTCTCAGCTTGGCACTCTCGACATCGGCCAAATGCCTAGTCTCCATCATTCTTGCATAGTCCACAGCCTCTGCATAGTTGGGGAATTACTTCATCTGGGGTGCCACTGATTTAAACAATACTGGTATCAACCCCTGGATAAATTTCTTGATCATGTCCCTTTTAGTAGGGACCATGTGCGGTGCATACGGCAACAGCTGTGTGAAGCGATAGTCATACTCCGTGACTGTCATACCGGGAGTCTGCTTCAACTCCACAAATTCTTGACACTTGGCATCTCGGATACTCTGAGGCATAAACCTCTCCATGAAGACTTCCTTGAACTCTGGCCATCTCAAAGGTGGCGTTGTAGCTCCTCTTCCGCGCATCATGGTCTTAAACCATACCTGCGCTACACCAGACAGCTGGAAGGATGCCAACTCTACTGATCGGATCTCTGAACACTTAAGCACCTCACAGATCTTCTCAGTGTCTTCTATAAACTCCTGGGGATCTTCACTAGCCAACAACCCCTTAAAGGTTGGCGGTTTCAGCTTCAGGAACTCAGATAGTTCCACTTCCCTCTCGGCAGGTCTCACATGCCGCTCCACAGACCTAATTGGTTCTGGAACGGAGGTAGCCGTTTCGGGCTGTTGTGGGTCCCTTCTATCTTACCCATCCCTTCTTTCAGCTAGATTTTCTATTGCCCGCTGCATACCCTGCATGGTTACCAATATCTGGGCTATCACATCATCCCGGGGGTGAGAAGACATTTCCCCCGTCCTGGGAGTCTCAGCTTGCTCATTGGTCAACTCAGCTTGTTTGGCTGCTTCAACAGCCCTTACACCCCTGCCACTGCCTCTTGCACTGGCTCTAGGTCGGCCTCTGCCACGACCTCTACCTCGGCCTCTAGGCACGGGTACTGCGGACTGAGCAGACTCTTCAGCCATATGCTCTTGAGCCGCGGGTTGCCTAACCTTTGATCTCGTTCTTGGTGGCATCTCGCTACAAAACAGAGATAGCCCAACCATCACTTAACCATGCCAACTTAACATACTATAAACTGACTTACTTAAACAAAAAGACAACATCCTATCGAACCCCTTTAGCAGCACCGTGAGTATAAGCATGTCCGGATTCATACCCATACTCAAAGTCCTACCTAAAGGTCCGTTACTCCATGAACACAGGGAAACCTAATCCTCTGATACCATATTGTCACGGCCCCAAATGATGGAACACATGACCGGCACGGCATAAGGGTTTCCCCCTAGCCGTAAGCCTAACACATAGCATGCACAAACATTCAGCTCACAATCCAGAGTACATAATAAATATAACTGGCCACATACGCCACATCCAATATAAGAAAATACTGTATATATATATATATATCTCTCTCTCATGAATCCAACATCCTTGATTCAACCTGGCCCATGGCCTCATAATACAAACATCGTTGTAAAACTTAAAACCATTTTTCAAACAACACAAGAAGCGAGGATCCTGCTTGTAAGTTCATGGAGATACACTAGACATAAACTTAAACTATACAACCAGTACAACGGAACCTTGCCCAAACTGGGGCTCACCAATGCCATATTTAACCTCCTATGGAGCTGTAGCTGGATCAATGTTTCTTTGACTATCTGTGGGGAGAAAACAAAAGAGGGGTGAGATTACCACATCTCAGTGAATGGATAAATCATACTATAACAGAAACAGGGCAAACCAAGCCCGAGTGTTTCACAATGAGTTTAATAATTGAAACATTAAGCATTTAACCATAATTTATTATGAAAACCAAACAATTCAAATGGATGTTCAAAAGATAAAACAAGATTAAATAAGTAACCATAAAGCAAATCAATTATGCATGGTAAGTAAGAAATGAAGATATTTATGCAATAACAATGATGAATGAGGTATTTTAGAAATATTTAATCTTTAAGAAAAATACACTAATTTATTGAAGTTCTTTCCTAACAGATCATCATTTTCCCCAAGCACATAGCAAGGGAGGGGTAATCACTATAGGAAGTCCACCTTAAATTTTCCCCAAGCACATAGCAATGGGTATGTCAATCACTGTAGGCATAGACATAAGTCTACCCTAAATTTTTCAAGCACATAGCAATGGGTATGGAAATCACTGTAGGCATAGACATAAGTCTACCATAAATCCCTGTGTCTTAGGCAGTTATATGCCCGTCACAGTATCCTAGGCCGAAGCCTTAACATGATCATGGTGCACCAGGGCTAACACTACCTGCGGCCAGCTAACAGTGATCTAAAAGGATCCCTCCAATAGAAAACATTTGAAATATGCTATTCAAAGAGTTTAAAGTAAAACATTTCAATAACTTTACGATAAAGCTATAATTCTCCATCTAGCTCTTTTCATGCATAAAATTCTATTTTAAAATATATCTCCTCCATGAATTCCCATAGAGACATTTAAAATCATAAACTTTTCCTTTTTAAACATAGATCGTCCGTAGACGTTACATAGATACTTATCATGCATCAAATCACTTCATGGCTAACTTAGTTCATTTCTATGACTAAGTTCGCATTTCTATAAATCTAGCTCAAATGGAGAATTAATAGTCTAGATGCTTGCCCTGCATACCTAGGGTTCAACTAGGATTGAAATTTACAATTTCTAACATGGTTGGAACATATTGGTTTTCAAAGCGGTAAAACAATTTAACATACATTCCAACTAGTTAAAATCATACGAGAGAGTTATAAATCAAATTCCTAAAACATGCGCTATAGTATGAAAAACCCACTCACCTTACTAGGAGTCCAACAACGAGAATTTCACCTCGTGATGGCTCAACAACCTAGAAAACATAGACATAACATGAAAATTAGAAAACTCTAAAAGTCACTATTCACGCCGAAAAACACTATTCACTCACCGGAAATACTATTCATTCTGAAACCTAAAAACCCTATATTCTAGTATAGAAACTAATTCTAAGACTATCTATGGAAAGAAATTCGGTAAAACGAAGCCTAAAACGCGATTAAACGGAGTTTTACCTTTGGAGGTACTATTCACACGATTTTCCAGTGACCTTCCGGCGAATTTCCAGCAAAATTGATCGGTGGGATTTGTAGCTCTTCTTCCCACGAGTCCAACGATACCTTACTTGCTCAAATCGGACGTCCGGATGATGAGATATCTTATAGAGAAGTTTGAGAAAATTTTAGAGAAAGAGAGTTAGGGTTCAGATGAAAGAGAAATGAAGGAAAAGGGGGGGTCCGCAAAAAAAAGCTATCTGACAAATCTCGCCGCCGGCGAACTCATTCTCGCCGCGGCGAGCCGCGATTTTTGCCGCAGCCAGATTCGAAACCAGAAAACTCATGCTCTCGGGAAAATGCCGCATCATTCTCGCCGCGACGAATATATTATCACCGCGGCGAACTCCATTTCACCGAATTTGATAAAATGTCTAACATGATAGTTGTAGCCCTTTCTCTTAGCTTTCGGTAGCCACTTGAATCACCTAATTTAGAGTTCATATGAATGAGTTATGTATAAAATAGTGAGCAAAGGTCCAGACCACACTATGCTTCGATTTTTGCCTCTTCTCACTATCATATTTACGGAATTTGCAAAATTTCCCAACATGATAGTTGTAGATATATGTCTTATCTTTCATTAGAAATTGGAATCACTTAATTTAGATTTCATATGAGAGAGTTATGCTTATATGAGTGACAAAAGGTCAGAAGAAAAGGTCGGAAACGCTCTAAAATTTTACATTGTTCTCAACTTTCTTTGTTTCAAATGATTTATACTTAACCTTCAAAGGTTTTATTAGTTGAGGGTTATTACATCTACCATGCATCTTAATTTAAGTATCTATATTAATCGTATTTTTTGTTCTTTGATTGAATCATGCATTGGCCTTTGGCCTCTTAGTATTTTCTTTATTTATGGAATGCTTTTTGGTTTTCTCTTTATGAAATCTTGGTTTGTTCTACAGCAACCTCGTGAGGTCACTTTGAGCACTTTTACATGCTTAAGACTTTTATGCTCAAGAATTGTCTCCAAGGCTGCTAGTTACACATGTTTTACCTGTTCTTTTATGACTAAGAATTGTTTATATAATGTAATTAAGCATATGCTTATTCTTTCATATTATAGTTGTGTTTGTATTCTCTTATTTGTGGACAGTTTGGTTTGTTCTATACTAGGATTTCTTCAAATGAATTTGTTGCAAAATTACTTAAAGTTATTGGATGCCTAATTTCATTCTATGAGAAAAATCAATTTCATATAATGGCCAATTGCTTGGGTTAAAATGGGATTATTAGTTAATTTTTGTTTTGTCAAATTTGGTAGATGAGGATCATGATTAAATGTGTTATTCATGTGGGTTGGGTTAGGGTTTGAAATATGTATTGAAATTGGTTTTGGCATATCAATTGGAAAAGGTTTTAGCATTTTGGCAGTGTTACTTGGTCATTTTAGCATAATTATAGTTGTTCTTTCTTTTCTTTTTCCTTTTTAAAATGTTATATATATTTTTTTGGTTCATTTTCTATATTAGAACAGGCATAAACTCTAATAATCTTTACAGCTAATCTTATACGTAATGCTGCACTAAACCTTTTAAGAAAACCACCTAGTTAAATGTATTTGATGATTTTAATATAGGAAAAAATGCCGTTTGCCACCTTAATATATTGGTGCCATTGTAATTTTCTCCCTTTTCATTCAATTAGAACAATGCCCCCAAATCTTTTTTTTATTGCAACTTACCCCCCACCGTTAAACTCCATCGTTAAATCTAACTCTTAAAGATGTGAAATGACTAAACTATCCTTAAAAAAATGAAGAAATCATATTTTATTTTAAAAAATCAATTACATATTTTTCAAACAACATGAGTGCCTCCATGTTCCCCTGCTCTTTGAAACACCACCCACTACTAGCAAGTGATGCCATGTGAGCAACTTTTTGTGCCTAAGCTAGCGTCACTTCAAGCAACCCAGTAACATCTGACAACCACTGTTTTCCCCCAATCTTCCTCTACAAAAATTTATCCCTTCTTGAACCCACTAGCTGTGAGTTTTTTAGCCACCGAAAGAGTCACCACGAGTAACCCAACACGGGCAGACACTATCTAATTCTACCCGAGCATCAACCTGCGAGCACCTTCTTTACAAAGATACCTTCTAATTTAGTCATGAATTTGATTTCATCTTGCTATGGAGTACAAAGGTTTAGGTATATAAAAAGTGGTCCCAACAATGTAATTTGATAGACATATAGGTTTACATATTCTATTTGCAGTCCCAGCTCTGATGTCTTTTTGGTTGTTTATGTATATTCCATACGCACTGTAAAGTTGTAGTAAAAACTACAGTAATATTAAAATCATCTTTTAACATCAGAATCTCTTTCTAAAAGATATATTTTTGGTAATCATAATTTTAATCATAGCCTATATTTTTCTTCACTTTAATTTCTAGTTAGTTCTACCATAGTACTTAGTGGGATTTCTGAAGGAATAAATTAGAAGCATAAGATTCAACTTTTGATTAAAAATTACTTTTTACTACAAGATATTATGAACTTGTGTAGAAAGTATGTAGCATATTTATACCTGTAAACACTTTTAAAATTGTGTATAATTCGAAAAAGACATACAATATGAGAAGATATTGCTTATAACTACAATTCATAGGATTGCTTCTTTGAATATTAAACATATATATAGTGGGGAGGTTCTAAATATGAAAAATGTTGATGAGTTATTGAAGGAAGTCATATTAGAAGATAAAGAAAGCAAGTTGCTTACACAATTTTGTCTCTTCACAATTCATTTTATTTTCCCAACTTTATTAATTGATAGTTGTTGCATTACACCTAGAGATAGAGAGAATGATTAACTTCTGATCTTTGATAAGCCCTATGGCTACCCACATGCACCCCATCAATAAATTCTCGTTGGTTTCATCAAGTGCTAATGGTTTCCTTTTTATGCCAAGAGTTTGGTTCTTAGGAATAAATCTGTTTGCAATATTTTTTTTTGTTTATATTTAGTTTCATCAAGTGATGGTAGTTTTTTTATTTATGAATATATCCCATCATCTTAACTTGATAATGATTTGTAATTGGACTCTAAGTCAAAAGTAAATGTTTTCTTATTTAGTTTCATCTTTTATTTCAAGGTGGGACCAGTTGTTTATCTAGTATCTAGTTTTTGTAACATATTTAATGTTGTTTAGCTTGCCATTATGATAATTTTCATTGGTCCCACCATGTTTAATCCATGGCAGAGAAGTGTACTGATGAGATTTTGTAATTTTTTGATATCATTATTTCAAATTTGGTAAATTCAAAGTGTTTTATCAAAAGAATTATTTGTGATAACAAAGTTATTTGGTAATAAAGATTATAATTGCTATTTGACTCTACCTTACATGCCTATTAACCGATAAAATTACTTAATTGTAGTAAATTTTCATATATTCACATGTCTTGAAAAGTGTTAGACTTAAGAAGAGCATGCTCATGTTAGTGGACCAACTTAAGAATTTTAGCAAAATTCATATGAAATAATTGTAATCCTACAAATAGCATTGGAGCTTTAGCTTTTAGAGAATTTCACAAAAAATGAAAAAAAAATTAAGAAAGACAGTAGTGGTCATATTATGAATAGAATATAATTGTGTTAACAAATTATAAAATATTTCAGGCAAAATTTACTTTGCAATAAACAATTTAGATTCCTCAAATAAATTGATAACAAATAATGATAACATACCAATGTATTCACTTTTGAATTAGTGCCTTACATTAGCCTTTTGTGTTTAATGGATGGTATATAAGGCCACTGTATTAACTTTTGTATTTTATAGATTGTATATGTCACGGCCCCAAATGATAGAACACATGACCGGCACGGTATAAGGGTTTCCCCCTAACCGTAAGCCTAACACATAGCATGCACAAATATCCAGCACACAATCCAGAGTACATAATAAATATAACTGGCCACATACGCCACATCCAATATAAGAAAATACTGTATATATATATATATATATATATATATATATATATATATATATATCTCATGAATCCAACATCCTTGATTCAACTTGGCCCATGGCCTCATAGTACAAACATTGTTGTAAAACTTAAAACCATTTTTCAAACAACACAAGAAGCGAGGATCCTGCCTGTATGTTTATGGAGATACACTAGACATAAACTTAAACTATACAACCAATACAATGGAGTCTTGCCCAAACTGGGGCTCACCAATGCTATAGTTAGCCTCCTATGGAGCTGTAGCTGGATCAGTGTTTCTTTGACTATCTGTGGGGAGAAAACAGAAGAGAGGTGAGATTACCACATCTCAGTAAATAGATAAATCATACTATAACAGAAACAGGGCAAACTAAGCACGAGTGTTTCGCAATGAATTAAATAATTGAAATCAAGGTATAGAAAACATTAAACATTTAACCGTAATTTATTGAAAGAATGCTAAACAGTTCAAATGATAAAACATGATTAAATCAATAACTGTAAGCAAATCAATTATGCATGGTAAGTAATAAATGAAGATACTTATACAATAACAATGATGAATGAGGTATTTTAGAAATATTTAATCTTTAAGAAAAATGCACTAGTTTATTGGAGGTCTTTCCTAGCAGATCTATCATCTTCCCCAAGCACATAGCAATGGGTATGGCAATCACTGTAGGCGTAGACATAAGTCCACCCTAAATTTTCCCCAAGCACATAGCAATGGGTATGGCAATCACTGTAGGCATAGACATAAGTCTACCCTAAATTTCCTAAGCACATAGCAATGGGTATGGTAATCACTGTAGGCATAGACATAAGTCTACCCTAAATCCCTGTGTCTTAGGCAGTCATATGCCCGTCACAGTATCCTAGGCCGAAGCTTTAACATGATCATGGTGCACCAGGGCTAGCACTACCTGCGGCTAGCTAACAGTGATCTAAAAGGGGCCCTCCAATAGAAAACATTTGAAATATGCTATTCAGAGAGTTTAAAGTAAAACATTTCAATAACTTTACAATAAAGCTATAATTCTCCATCTAACTCTTTTCATGCATAAAACTCTATTCTAAAATATATCTCATCCATGAATTCCCATGGAGACCTTTAAAATCATAAACTTTCCCTTTTTAAACATAGATCGTCCGTAGACGTTACATAGATACTTGTCATGCATCAAATCACTTCATGGCTAACTTAGTTCATTTCTATGACTAAGTTCGCATTTCTATAAATCTATCTCAAATGGAGAATTAATAGTCTAGATGCTTGCCCTGCATACCTAGGGTTCAACTAGGATTGAAATTTACAATTTCTAACATGGTTGGAACATATTGGTTTTCAAAGCGGTAAAACAATTTAACATACATTCCAACTAGTTAAAATCATACGAGAGAGTTATAAATCAAATTCCTAAAACATGCGCTATAGTATGAAAAACCCACTCACCTTACTAGGAGTCTAACAACGAGAATTTCACCTCGTGATGGCTCAACAACCTAGAAAACATAGCCATAACATGAAAATTAGAAAACTCTAAAAGTCACTATTCACGCCGAAAAATACTATTCACTCGCCAGAAAACTATTCATGCCGAAACCTAAAAATCCTATATTCTAGTATAGAAACTAATTCTAAGACTATCTATTGAAATAAATTCGGTAAAACGAAGCCTAAAACGCGATTAAACGGAGTTTTACCTTTGGAGGTACTATTCACGCGATTTTCCGGTGACCTTCTGGCGAATTTCCGGCGAAATTGATCGGTGGAATTTGTAGCTCTTCTTCCCACGAGTCCAACGATACCTTACTTGCTCAAATCGGACGTCTGGATGATGTGATATCTTAGAGAGAAGTTTGAGGAAAATTTTAGAGAGAGAGAGTTAGGGTTCGGATGAAAGAGAAATGAAGAAAAAGGGGGGTCCGCAAAAAAAAACTATCAGACGAATCTCGCCGACGGCGAACTCATTCTCGCCGCGATTTTCGCCGCGGCCAGATTCGAAACCAGAAAACTCATGCTCTCGGGAAAAATACCGCATCATTCTCGCCGCGGCGAATTATTCTCGCCGTTGCGAACTCTATGTCACCGAATTTGACAACATGTCCAACATGAAAGTTGTAGCCCTTTCTCTTAGATTTTCATAGCCACTTGAATCACCTAATTTGGAGTTCATATGAAGGAGTTATGTATAAAATAGTGAGCAAAGGTCCAAACCACACTACACTTCGGTTTTTGCCTCGTCTCACTATGATATTCACGGAATTTGTAAAAGTTCCCAACATCAAAGTTGTAGATATATGTCTTATCTTTCATTAAAAATTAGAATTACTTAATTTAGATTTCATATGAGAGAGTTATGATTATATGAGTGACGAAAGGTCAGAAGAAAAGATCGAAAACACTCTAAAATTTTACATTGTTCTCAACTTTCTTTGTTTCAAATGATTTATACTTAACCTTCAAAGGTTTTATTAGTTGATGGTTATTACAGTATATAACTCCCTTGAATTAGTCTTTGTATTTAATGGATAGTATATAATTAAGAACTCCATGACATACTTAACAACTACATTCTTAACAATTAAGAAATACAACACTTTTAATATAATCTAGCAAGTGTTTACAAAATACATTGATGGAATTTTTATCATTTAACTCATAATTTTAATATACTTTTCCTCCAAAAACTAATTACAACACCCAACAAAATATATCATGACACAAGGCAAATGAATTTCTACCAGCTTTCTCCATTGCCAACATTTCTATTCACCATTTCCATACTAGGTGTAAGTAAATCTCATAGTTGTCTAAGTTTGAACAAGACACGCCTTTCATGTTCACACGTTGGTGAATTTATCCATTTGAAGAAATCACCTTTCCCAGTAGAGCAGTAATTCGTACATGTTAAAAATTTTCTTCCAAAGTTGTCATTTGTGAATGAAATAAGTTGACAAACTCATTATGCACAATCACACATGGTGATTCTTCTCTAGAAGTTCCTAGAACTCTAGTGGATTGAATCTTGTGATATAATTTAGTAGCTCAATCTTGCAAAAGAAAATTACAACAAATCAGAACTTAGCATAGAATTTAAGTATATGATAGCTTATAAAATGCCTCCTTGTCAGGTAGAAAAGCATGTAGGTAGACAAATAAATATGCCATTCCCTTTGGATAAACTAATAAACAATAGAAAAAACATGTAGACACATAAATAAACTTAATGTAGTGCATAATAGAAGCCATGTACAGATGTCGTATTGTTAATCAATGTGAAATTTTGGGTTGGTTAATGACCGATATAGGGGCTAAGTTTGATAGCTTATCATTTCTTGTTAGTTTCTAGTATGTCACACTTGACACTAAGTTTCCTTTTGGCATGTTGATCTATTGGCTTTAAAACTATTTATTTCTTCTATCTTGTTGTAATTAACATGGGATTATTACATAATAATAGCAATTTTTATTACAACTTTACAGTGCGCATGGAATATACATAAACAACCAAAAAGAGATTAGAGCTTTCTCAACTTAAAAGGAATACAAACAGATAAAAATAAACTATTCAATCACTTAAGATTAAAAATTCTCCTATGAAATTTCATGATTCTCATATGAAAACAAATAGTCTTACACAACCACCCAACTGACCAAATACTTTACTATTATTTATTCCTAAAGCATTGTACTACTCTAAACTATTACATTATAGCATATAATAAAATTATATTTAGCCTCTCTCTTCTTTTTCTTGTATCATACTTGTTCAAGTACCTATTTATAATAATTTTTTATTAACGTAATTGTTCAAGTACCAATGTTTGTTCTATTATAATAACTTGCACCGTTTATTCTTCTTATCTATATAAGATTCTCTTCAAGAAACGCACCCACTACATCAGCTCTTGTCTTCTATAGTAGCTGAAGGTACAATTTCAACCCTTTATTCCTGCACTTTCTATTCTCTCATTCCAGATTCAAACAAACAATTAAAAATAAACAAAACCATAATGACAAATTATTGAGAGATAGTATTTAATTGTGAACGATTTTCAGTTCTTATTATATTTAAAAGCCTTAATTACCTCGAATAATCCATAACTATCTTTATTTGCAAAAACAAATAACACCATCATAAAACGAGGGAAATTCTAACGAAAGTAACTTCTCATTTAAAATAGAAGCCATGGCATTAGATTTTCCGTACAAACTTATGTGACATATAGTGGCTTAAATGAAAGTTCAAGGAAGAAACTTGATGTAGTGCATCACCCTTTTTATCTTTCAAGTTGAAAAAGTAGAATCACCAAGAGGGGAATTTTACTAGGAAAAACAATTTAGGCAAAAATTAAAAAATGCATCACAATAAGAAAATATTTACTTTTGACTTAGAGTCCAATTACAAATCATTATTAAACTAAGAGGCTGAGATATAGTCATGAAGAAAAAACTACCAAATTAAACTAAATATAAATGACAAAATCACTGCAAGCAAGCAGATGTATTCCTAAGAACCAAACTCATAGGCATAAAGAGAAAACCACAAGCACTTGATGAAATCAAATATGACTTCAAAAAAATGTAGTTTTAGGAATTGAGAAGCTGTTTAAATTCAAACGAATTGTTAAAAATAAGCAAAACCATAATGGGAATTGTACATTTAGAAGTCACTTAATGTTTCCATATATAGCTCAATGAAGGTGCAATCCAACAAAATTTATTTAACAGATACAATGGATAACATAAGTTGTTATTAAACATCAGCAGAAAAACTTAAACAAACTTAAGTGATTTAGACTCAGCTTAGGGTGACGTCGATCAAGGAAGAGGAGCTTGGTTTTTGTAGGAGAAAACTAGGAAGAATGATGGCCATCGAATACTGCTGGATTGCTCGTGGTGATGTCAACCAAGGCATGGCATGTTGCTTACAGTGGCGTCGCTTACCAGTAGTGGTTGGTATTTCAAAGAATAGGGGAACATGGGGTTGCTAACACTGATGCACATAGAGAAAAAAGAAATTATTTTGTTTAAAAAATATGTAATTGATTTTTAAAAGAAAATATAATTTCCTATTTTTTTATTAAAAAGAAGGTAGTTTGGTCATTTCACATCTTTAGGAGTTAGATTTAACAGTAGAGTTTAATGGTGGCGGGTAAGTTGCAATAAAAAAAGATTGGGGGGAGGGGTAATTACTTCAATTGAAAGAAAATGAGAAAAATTGCAATTCCATCAATACATTAAGGTAGTAAAGTGCATTTTCTCATTTAGTATATATATAATTTTTGGTAAGGTTGATCGGTAACTAACGAGCTACTTAAAAGTTTGTTGTATTTGAAAAATTAGTATTTATTTAAAATTAATTATTTCAATTTGTCTATCATTTTCTCTTTATCCTTCCTCATTATGATTGTAAAAACATATTAAAAATATTGCAAAAAAATCAAGAGATTTAATGACGATTTTTTTTACTATTAAAATTTCAATTTCAGTAGTTATATAAGTATGAACAACATATGTTTAGAGTTATGGTGTCGACAATCTATGCGTTTAGCCATGACTTTTTTATACTCCAATGCTTACACAACAAAAATAATAAGGCGAAATTGATAAAAATGTAATCTTATACAATTTCATTTCAAAATTTCTAATACAATTTAAATTGTTTTAGGGTGCGCTTGCTGTAGTCTTTTTTGTTTTTATTTTTATTAAAAACAGAAAATAGTTATGAAATTTTATTTGGTTAACTTTTGTAGTTTTTATTTTTAGAAAATGTTTTCTAAATTTTTAAAAATTTTGGAAATAAAAAATTTATTTTTTTCATCATTTTTAGTAAGAGACAGTAGCTTTTGCAATTATTCTAAACTTATTACAATGTGTATTAGCAGTTTATGATGAAAAAAAAAATTAAAAATAGTGAAAATAAAAATAAATAAATAAAAAATAAATAGCATTCCAAAAATATAGAACATAAAAATAAAAAACGTTTTTTAAAAATAAACTTTTTTTTTTTTCTGAGAACAATAAACACCCTTAGATACTAGCTGTACGGTAGGCGAAGGTCAAACGATTGGAGTGGTCAACCCAAAAGCGTACTTGACAAGGATTTCGACTCAATGGAGTATTGTGCAATCTTCAGAGGCAGGCTTCATGTATATATTTCTCTGTTTGCTGAAGAAAAGGAGCCAAACCGATACACTTCTTCAACTCTCACCCTTTCAGAGCCATGTTACCTTCGAAACGAATCAAAATCATACTAAAAGCTAAACCAGCATCCACTTCCATTGGCACCCAATCCTTAACCTCAGCCACCGTGGTGGCTGAGAATGATGACCTCTTGATGGAAATCCTTGTTCGTCTGCCCATTAAATCCATTCTCAAATTCAAATCTGTTTCCAAACATTGGCTCTCACTCATTTCCAATCCCCAATTCTCTCACCTTTGTAGAACATTTCCAATCTCAGCCACTGGCCTCTTCTTGCGCAGCTTTTCAATCTTGAATAACAAGCCAAAAGTCATTTTCGTCGATCTTAGCCCCAATTCCATTAATTTTCCCTCTCGTGCTCCCTTTGAATTTCTTTCTTTTGTTAGCGACCCATTAGGGATTAAAATCCTGCAATCATGTAATGGGTTGCTTTTGTGTTCTAGCTCCCTACCTAATCCACGCAAAACCCATTATTACGTATACAATCCCACTACCAAGCAATATTCTATTCTTCCCCCATTGAAGTACCATGGGGGATTTAGGAATGTGCTTGGTGTTAGTTTAGCTTTTGACCCTTCCAAGTCACCCCATTATAAAGTGGTTTGTGTTAGGCGTTGTGGTTTTTCCTTTTCAAGCCATTGTCAAATTGAGATTTACTCATCTCAAAATGGACCGTGGAGGGTCTCTAGTTGTTGTTTCACTGCCTCTGTTAATGTAGAATTCCATCGTGGGGTGTTTTGCAATGGTGCTGTTCATTGGTTAAACAATTGGGAAAAATCTTTGTTCTTCAAGGTTGATGAAGAGGAAGTGCGAGATATGCCGATACCTTCGACACGCCATGATTGGGATCAAAGGACGATCGAGTATTTTGGAGAGTCCAGGGATCATTTGCATCTCATTGAGATTTATGGGCCAAGGACATTGAAGTTTAATGCCTATGAGATGAAAATGGACTACTCTGGGTGGTTTTTGAAGTATCGTGTTGATCTTAATGCGGTTCCTATTTCGTTTCCAGACATGATAAGTGAGGATCTTCAACCAGGTGACTGGAACTATTATAATTTTTCAATACTTTCTCTTATAAGAGCCAAGGAAAATGACAGTTCTTTTTTGGTGCTAAACATCCTTGGGAAAGTGGTGCGATACAATTTTGAAGACAAATCATTTCAAGAACTCCTTGAAATTGCTGGTACTGAGTCTTCAATAATGCATGATTGGTCTCAAGCTTATCAATACATTGAAAATCTTTGTTGTCCTTGATTGGCATCCTCGTATAAGTATGTGTTGTCCGCTAAGAGTGTCTGATATCTAAAATGGGATAGACTCTGACGTGAGTTAAGTTTTCTTCATATGTTCTTTTCTACCTTTTAGGTTTTAACATGGGCTGATTAGAGGCTATTTTCACTGTTCAAAAAATCTATAGAATACAAGTTACCCAAAATTATTAGTTTTCAGCACTATGATGTGGAACGGTGTTATTTGAGTCGTTTTCATCGAATGAGGAAGTTCTACTGTCACTCGTTTAATAATCTATTTCAAATCCCAAGTATGGTTTAATGAAAATAATTTATTTACCCTATTATCGTATGAGTTTTAAAACTCTAGTTCTTTCTTGGTCAGAATTTATCAAATCATCCTCTACAAATAATGGAATTCCACTTAGTATAGCGGAAGAAAAAGAAGCTAGAAGCAAGTAGGATGCTTTCTTTTGATATCAAACACAGTTGAGGCCTTTTTTTTTTCCTAAAGATATTGCATGGAAAGGGGGAGAAGGAAAGGAATCTTCATGCATTAAACCTCTGACACACAAATCTTCATGCATTAAAACCTCTGATTCTTATGGCCAGGGAAAACAGAACAATACCAAAAACAGAGATGCTGAAAATAGAACAGTACCGAAAACTGAGATGGGAGAAAGTGTTTATGAATATTGTTCTTGTTGTATTTTCTGTACAAGAGGTCAAAATATATATACAGCCTATTCTAGGCTTAACTTTTAATTAATGTATCAATCTCTATATGGTTGGTATAATCATATTGGGTTGGATTATTTGCAATACTTATGGATGATTTATGATCACAAAACAACCTTAATATTGGAGCTTCAATTTCAAGTTTTAGCTCTTCAAGAACTTTTTAAATTTATAACCGTCACATACTCTATTTTCCATTGCCCTAAACTCAGCCTTAATACTAGTTCATGCAACCACATTCTTTTTTCGCTTTTCTAAGTGACCAAATTACCCCAAAGGTATGTATAATAACCAAATGTTAATCTTTTATCAGAATTTGACCTTGCATAACCTGCATTTGTGAATGCTTCTATACCTCTTTGATTACCCTTTTTAAATACAAACCTCTACTGGTGACCTCCTCAACTATCTCAAGATCTTATGCATTGTCTCCAGATCCTCTTCATATGATGAGTGCATAAACTGACTCACAAAACTAATAGCAAAGGCGATATCTGACGTTTATGAGAAAGATAAATGAGTTTCCTTATAAGGCATTGAGACTGGCTTTTATCAACAGGAACTATACCTAAACTTCGCCCAACTTCTGATTAGGGTCTATGGATGTATTATTAGGTCTACAACCACTCATTTTTGTTTCTTCTAATATATTAAGAACATATTTTCTCTAGGACACTGATATTTCCTTCTTAGATCTGGCAACCTTTATGCATAAAAATAGTGGAGAGGGCTCAACTCCTTAATTTCAAACTTTGATACAAGGCACTTCTTCAACTTGCTTATCTCATTGCCATCACTCCCTGTGAGTATTATATCATCCATATATACAATCAAAATCACTATATTTCCATCACATGTATGTTTTATAAACATTGTATGATTTGATTGCCCTTAACTTTATCCTTTTCTCCTAGTAATTCTCGTAAACCTTTTAAATCAAGCATGCGGGGATTGCTTTAGACTTAAAGAGACTTCTTCAACTTACACACCTTTCCTTCAATTTTTTCTTCAAAGTTTGGAGGTGCATCCATATAAAATTCATCTTCTAACTTTTTATTGAAAAATGCATTTTTAACATCTATTGTGTTGGGATTTAGGCCAAAATTTTTTCAAGAAAGTATAAAAGAATGAAAGAAAAAAAAGTGTACACACACAAATTTACCCTAGTTTAGGAATTCAGTGTGAATTCTCTATATCCAACATTCAAGTTTCTGTGCACTCTTCTTAGAATCAAACCAGTATGATGGGCCTGCCGTGCTCAAAACCTATTTTAGAAGGAATAAGGATAAGAAAGATGGGCTGGACCAAAGCAGGATGAGTGACCCAAATGTAAGGATACAAGAGAGATTACGGGTATACCCTAGGGGGAAGAGAGGGATAGGAGAAGGCGGGGAAAAAAAGGTTGTAACTAACTCCAAATCCTACGTGGAGGAGGAGGTATATATACCAGCTGCATGAAGATTGGGGGTGTGGAGAATTTTGTCAAGAGGATTTCTGGGAGAGAACTTGACCTCTCAAAAGTCAGGCCAGATCACTCAACTCTATCTTTTCTGTTAACTCTATTTTCATTCCTCTGTTATCCGTTCATCTACATTGCTGATAGTGACTATCTTTACTGATATACTATTTTTCGTTAATAATACTTCACCATTTGTTTCATTGTCTCTGTTGAGTCATTTCTTGCAATTCTGAGGCTGAAATAGGCTAGAGGGTTCTATCACAGTACAATGTGTTTTACAAGCCTTTTTCTTCACGAGTCACTTTCATTATTCTTGTAGATGTTTTCTCTCTAAAACACACAAGCCTTTCTATTTTTCTCTGATTGTTAATCTACTCCCAACCTCTTTGGAATTGGTTTATATATCACCAATATTTATAAGACTATCCGTGAACCCTTTAAGTAACTAACTCACATAACCACTTTAATTATGCAAATAACCATGTCTCCTAAACACCTAGGCCTTTCATTAATTACAACAAAATCAATTACAAATGAGCAACCTAGTATATAACTAAAAGACACTAAAACATCAACCTTTGACAGTACCTCTAATAGCTAGCTACCGATGCTTGGATCAGCCACTAATGCAACTACCTTCCTTGCATTACAAGGCTATCATTAGGTAGAAATTAGAGCCATTATTTCGATAAATCTTCAGCTTCAATCTAATTTGTAGTTGACTCTAAAATGCACAACACCTAGCAGTTAATGTTGGACATAATATGTGATAATCCTCACCAAGTTCAAATAATGATTAAATTTGCTTAAAGTTACTAGTTTTTTTATCATGTATGCAGGGCTATCTTCTTGCACACCTTCTCCATAGTTACTATGCATTGTACCACCATATCTTTGATAAAATGTAGCGTAATATCTATGTGTTTAGTCCTCTCATGCAAGTCTCAGTGCTTAGTTAGGTGTATAGAGATTTAATTGTCAGACATCACTTCCACTTTACTCTACTTTACCTCAAGTTCCTCTACTATCCCCTTCATCCAAATAGCCTTTTTAACTCCTTCTATGGTTGTAATGTATTTATCCTTAGTGGTAGATAATGCAACCATTGTGCTTTTTAGCTCACTATACATCTAAAAAGTATGCATGACCTCTTATTATCTAGATCTTTAGCAAAGTCAACATCTATAAATCCTTTTAAATTTTGTGTTTCTGCAGCAAACTTCTCATATAGTAAACCTACACTAGAAGCTTCGTTGATGTATATGAAAAATCCACTTTACTACCTCTCAATGGCTCTTTCTAAGTTTTGTCATATACTTGTTAACTAGGCTTGTAGAATAAGCCAAATCTAGCCTTATATATACCATAGCATACATAAAGCTTCCCACTACACTTACATAAGGAATACTTTCCATCATGGCATTTTTTTTTCAGAATTAGGAATCAATGTAACCAATAGTTTGTAATGAGCAGCAATAGGAGTTTGGATTGGTTTAGCTTTAACTATCACAAACCTTTCTATTATCTTCTGCTAGTTGTGTCTTTGGGAAATAAATAACTTCCCTTTCTCCCTATCTCAATAGATTTCCATCCCCAAAATATTCTTCAAAACTCTTAAGTCCTTCATTTTAAACTCCTTACTTAGTTGTAGTTTTAGGTTTGTATTCCACCTTTGTCACTTAATGCAATCAACATGTCATCCATATACAATAGTAAGATTATGCCAATTAACTCTCTTACCTATTTGATATGTACACAACTATCAGTTTTTCCCCTTTAAAAGTCATTCCTCATCATAAATTTATCAAAACTTAATTACCATTACCTTAGAGACTACTTTAGGTCATAAAGGGATTTCTTCAATAAACAAATTTTGCTCTTATCTCCAAGCTACATAAAACCCTCTGATTGTGTCATCGAAATTGTCTCTTCAAGGGTGCCATGTAGGAAGGAAATGTTTACATCAATTTGCTCTAGCTTTAGGCTAAGTGGTTTATGTGTGTCTCAATCATGCTAAAAAATAATATTGATAATAACCTTACCTTTTAAACTAATCTGTAGTAGTGGGAGTAAGTATTGATCTTACAGAGAATGGTAGCAACTACCTTTGCAATTAAAAATGAGGATTTGTCACACAAAAATTAGAATAAACGATAAATGGAACAAGCAGTAAATATTGCAAATTTTTTGGGATTAAACATAATGAGAATGCATTGATTAAGTATACTTTCACCGTTAGAGTAATTTACTGGTTATCAATAGAAATTATTTCATTCAATTATGATATTCATGATTGGAATCCAATCCAATTGTTCTTTAGGTTTAGTTAATAAAAAAACTCACAATCTATGTAATCCTAGTTATCAAACAACCTTATCCATGTGTCTAAGATTTAGCTTAATAATTGCAATAGAAACTAGAAAAACCAATGAAGCTAAATAACTCAAACACACACAGTTGGGTTTAACTTAATTGAATATTATTCCTAAATTTAATAATTGCTAACGCAATAGATCACTAAACCCCATTTGCTTCATAAATTAGAGTGACCAAATACTTCTGGATTTGGTTTTATAATTTGGCTATAGGTTAACCTTATTTAATTATTAGAGGGCTTTTTCCAAAAATCAAGCAAGACAACCATAGAAATAATCATAAAAGAATAATTCAATACCTAAAATTGAATTAGCATAGACAAAGAGCAAATATCTAATCTCACATTATCATCCTACTATTGAGGTTCTAATAACTTAACTAATAAAAAAAATTAGTCACACAGGGCCATAATAAAAATCATGTAGAAAGTAAAGAAAAGAGAATAGCTTAAGCTAAATATGATCTTCAAAGGTTCCTGCTCTCCAAAAGCTTTGATGATGATTTTGGGGTGTCTCTGTCCATCTATTTATAACCTTGGAAGTCCCTTATGGGCCTTGCTTATGTTTGATTAAGGTTTGGTCCACTGGAGTTGTAACATAGGTTAAATTATCTGTTTTACAGCTTTTTTCTTCATACTGTCACACTAGCATCACAGCGATAAGAAGCTAGTGCCATGATACTCTATCTTCTAGAACAAATATGGGTTATATATGTTCACTAGTGTTGTGGCACTAGAGCTTCTGCCTTGTTTTTTGTTTGTAATGCTTCATCTTTTCCTTGAATTTTTTCACTTTTCCTTTACTTTTCCACTTTCTTAGCTCTTATAAGACAAAACAAAAAATTAAACTAATTCCTAACATATTTCACTTAAAAACTAACAAATAGCAAGTTTAAAGGTACTATATTTATGATTAATTATCCATTTATCACCAAACTCATTCACCAAAGAAAGTAGCACTCGGATTAGGGTGTGTTTTACCTTTGGTGAGTAGATTTCATTATAGTCTACTCCTTCCCTTTGTGTGAACCTTAGCCACAAGTTTTTCCTTGAACCTGACTTTTTCACAACTCTTAGTGTCTTCCTTCTTGTAAAACTACTCACAATCTACTAACTTTTGTTTCCTTGGCCTATCAACCAATTCCTAAGTGTTTTTTTTTGTAAGGGATTGCATTTCTTCTTCATGGAATCCTTCTAAAATTTCCACTCTTCATTGGTTTCTACATCTTAATAACTCTTAGGCTCATAGTCATCTAGCTCCTTAGCTATTAACAGAGCATATGCTACAATGCCTTTGAACCAATACTTAAGAGGTTGCTTTCTAACTCTCTTAGACATATTTCTTATTAGTGAGTAGTTAGGGTCATCCACCTGCCTTGTTGGCTATTCTACCTTTTCTTTAGATTAATCCATATCAACTTAAGCATTGTTGTCCTCTTTCTTGCCATTAGGATGAATATTGGGTGTAGTAAAATTCTTCTCTAAATAATACATCTTTGCTTATAATGGTTTTGACTTATTTCGTTCCTTAAACCAAAGCATGTAGCCTTTTAAACCTTTAGGGTGTCTAATGATCATGCATTTCCTTACTCTAAGGTCCAACTTGCCTTATCTTTTATGTACAAAGACCACTCATCGAAATACCTTTAGATTTTCCAAATTTAGGGTTTGCCTTATCCACATTTTTTTTGGAGTTTTAAGGTCTATTGTTGTAGATGGGCGTTTGTTTATGAAGTAAGAAGTAGTAGTGACAGCTTTTCCCTAAAACCTTTAAGGAACCTTTGCCTCTATTAGTATGTTCCTTACCCTCTCCAATATGGTCATATTCATCCTTTTAGCTAAGCCATTTCTTTGTGGAGTGGCACTCACTATTTTGTGCCTAACAATTCCCTCTTGTACTAGGAAATTGTTAAACTCTTTATTAAGGAACTCTAGCCCATTGTTTGTCCTCAATTTCTTGACTTTCTTCATACTTTATAGCTCAACCATCATTTTCTACTCCTTGAACTTACTAAAGGCATCATTCTTGTTCATCAAGATATACGCCTAGATTTTCCCTGAGTAGTCATCAATGAAGCTGATAAAGTATCTTCTGCTCCCTAGAGATTCTATTATGACATGCCATCACAATTAGAATGAATTTATGCAAGGTTCTCATGTGTCACATTTATAGACTTGCCAAACTTTAAACTTGTAGCCTTACTACATATGTAGCTTTCATAGAAGCTTTTCACCCTGCGATCCTTGTTTCTCAAGTTTTAGCAACCTTTCCAAACTTACATGGCCCAAACTTTTGTATCAAATTGAAGTAAGTGAGTTATCTTCAACCTCCTTTACCAATATTGTTGTGCTTATGATAGTGATGCCTTAGAGAGTATATAGACTTCTGTCCCTTATACCTTTCATCACTACCATCTACCCCTTGGTCACCTTTAGGACATCATTCTCTCCCTTCTAGGTCTAGCCATTCTGTGCCAATAGCCCAATAAAATGAGATTTCTTTTTAACTTATGAACAAGCCTTACTTTAGTCAGAATTCATTATATCCCATAATTTTTCTTTAACCTAATAATGCTAGTCCAGTCACTTTGCAGGGCTTAGTGTTGCCCAGCAAAACATCCCTTCCAACAACCTCCTTATAAGACTTAAAGTAGTCTATGTTTGGAGTCATGTGGAAGGAATAACCTAAATCCAAAATCCACTGCTTGTCTACACTTTTAGTGGTCACAACCAATACTTGTGCAAACTCATACCCATCAAACTCTTAATGTACTACAAGAGCCTTACCCCTATCATTTTGAAGTTCCTTTTCTTTTTCTTGTTAGAGTAGTCTTTCTTAAAGTTCCACTCTTTATGGCAATAGAAGCACTTTAGCTTTTTGCCATCCTTAGTGTCACGGCCCCAAATGATGGAACACATGACCGGCACGACATAAGGGTTTTCCCCTAGCCGCAAGCCTAACACATAGCATGCACAAAAATCCAGCACACAATCCAGAGTACATAATAAATATAACTGGACACATATGCCACATCCAATATCAGAAAATACTGTATATATGTATATATATATATCTCATGATATCTCATGAATCCAACATTCTGATTCAACTTGGCCCATGGCCTCATAATATTCATGTGATTCAACTTGGCCCAAGGCTTTATAATACCAACATTTGTTGTAAACATAAAACCATTTTTCAAACAACACATCAAAATACGCAAGAAAGCGAGGATCCTGCCTGTATGTTCATGGAGATACTCTAGACATAAACTAAACTAGACAATCATTACAAAATAACCTTGCCCAAACTGGGGCTCACCAACGCTATATTCAGCCTCCTACGAAGCTGTAGCTGGATCAAAGTTTCTTTGACTATCTGTGGGGAGGAAACAGAAGAGGGGTGAGATTACCACATCTCAGTGAATGGATAAATCATACTATAACTGAAACAGGGTAAACCAAGCACGAATGTTTCGTAATGGGTTTAATAATTGAAATCCAAATGTAAAGATAATAATAGAAACATTAAGCATTTAACCATAATTTATTGAAAGAATAGCTAAACATTTCAAATGTATGTTCAAAAGATAAAATAGAATTAAATCAGTAACCATAAAGCAAATTAATTATGCATGGTAAGTAATAAATGAAGTTATTTATGCAATAAAAATGATGAATGAGATATTTTAAAAAAATAATTTAATCTTTAAGAAAAATGCACTAGTTTATTGGAGGTCTTTCCTAACAGATCTATCATCTCCCCCAAGCACACAGCAAGGGTAGGGTAATCACTGTAGGCGTAGACATAAGTCCACCCTAAATTCCCCCAAGCACACAGCAAGGGTAGGGTAATCACTGTAGGCGTAGACATAAGTCCACCCTAAATCCCTGTGTCTTAGACAGTCATAGGCCCGTCACAGTATCCTAGGCCGAAGCCTTCACATGACCATGGTGCACCAGGGCTAGCACTACCTGCGGCTAGCTAACAGTGATCTAAAAGGGTTCCTCCAATAGAAAATATTTGAAAATATGCTATTCAAAGCGTTTAAAGTAAAACATTTCAATAACATTATAATAAAACTATAATTCTCCATCTAGCTCTTTTCATGCATAAAACTCCGTTCAAAAATATGTTTCATCCATGTATTCCCATGGAGACCTTTATCATCATAAACTTTCCCTTTAAACATAGATCGTCCATAGACGTCGCATAGATGCTCTTCATGCATCAAATCATTTTAAACATAGATCGTCCGTAGACGTCGTATAAATGCTCATTATGCATCAAATCATTTTAAACATTTTCATGGCTAACTTAGTTCATTTCTATGACTAAGTTTGCATTTCTATAAATCTAGCTCAAATGGAGAATTATAAGTCTAGATGCTTGCCCTGCATACCTAGGGTTCAACTATGATTGAAATTTATAATTTCTAACATGGTTGGAACATATTGGTTTTCAAAGCAGTAAAACAATTTAGCATACATTCCAACTAGTTAAAATCATACGAGAGAGAGAGTTATAAACTGAATTCATAAAGCATGCGCTATAGTATGAAAAACCCACTCACAGGTAAGGGCTCCAGATTGGACAGCCCTAAAATCCTAGTTCCTGGTCTGAATTCGGTAAAATAGACCCCAAAATCTAGTCCGGAAGGTCCAAAAACCTTAAATGAGCTTGGTTACTGTTCACCGCCGGGAAACACTATTCACGCCGAAAAACACTATTCACTGCCACTATTCACCGCCGGAAAACACTATTCACTGTCACAAAAATTTTACCGAATCAACAAAACAATTTCATATCCTAATATTTATCTAATTTCTGAATCCATCTACGGAGTCAGATTTCTAATTAGAAGTCCCTAAGTAAGGTTTTTCAGAACTTACCTTTTACCGAGATTTTTTACTTCAGATCTACGGCGATTCAACGGTTGATTTCAAAAACTGATCGGTCAAAATTGAAGTACTCTTCGTCCTGAATCCAGTAACACCTTCAGTTTTGATATCGGAAGTTCTTAAACACTCCAAATCGAAAGATAAAATTTGAGATTACTATTCACTCACTATGCATGCACTATTCCTTTCTCTCTTTTTTTTCCTTTCTTTTTCTTCTGAAATCGTCCGCCCTCGGTTTTCATTTATCAACTTTCGTTTTTTTTTTAAATATAATAATAATTATTAAATAATTAATAATAAGATTTTCTTTTATAAAAATTCATATAAATTCTATTTTTCATCATAAAATATCCCAAAAATTTCTAAAAATTTCCTTTCTCATAAATCTTTAGTTAAACTCTTAAATTATAATTTTTCTTAATAAAAATCATAATAAAACAAATTTCAAAACAAATATATTTATTTATATTAAAAGAAAGAATATTTCTAAAAATACCATACAAATTCATTAGAGGCCGATATAATTATTTTAAGCAACATAATACTTCTTTTACTTAAAAGTCCACTTACTTTTAACAAATCATAATCATTTCTACATAAATAATAATATTTTTGCTAATAGCGCGCCAAAATATAAATTCTCATATTTCTTTTGTAATTCTTTAATCCATGTAATAAATATACATATTTTCTATGATTCTTATCTCTATTGTCAAAATTCTCTCTTTTATTCTAAATTTCCTTTAATTGGAATTTTCGTTAAATTTTACGGTTATTACACTTAGACTTTGATCTTTCATTCTTTTCTCCTTACGGTTTCTCTTCTCTAACCTACCCTTCACTATCAAGCTATCACCAATTTCCTCTCATTTAGATTTCTTCTTTTGCTCTGTAGATTTTAAAACCCTTACAACATCCTTAAAGGAAATGGTTTCCCTTCCATGCTATAGTATATCTACTAAGTTTTCATAAGACTTGGGCAATGAATGAAGAAGCACTAAAGCCTTGTCTTCATTCTCATACTTTACATCTATATTTTCTAAGTCTAGTATGAGTTAGTCAAACTCATTTAAATACAAAAAGAGGTCAAACCCCTCTGCCATTTTAAGTGTAAAGAATTTAGCCTTAAGATATAGTCTAGTAGAGATGTTATTGGTCATATATGAAGAATATAGCCTTAACTAGATTCCTCCAGTTGATTTGAGCTTGAAAACCTTCATTAGAACATTATCTATCAGGCTCAAGTTTAGGATGTTGAAGGCCTTCTCCAGAACCTCCTCTTTCATTTTTGGGTTCCAACCATTTAGGAGCTTGTTAGGACCTTCTAAAGCCTTCACTAGCCTTATGTTGCCAAGATGAGCCATTATCTTTATCTTCCAAAGGCCAAAATCATTGGATCCATCAAATTTCTCAATGCCAACTTTGAATGATGATGCCATTACCAAGTTTTATATTAAGACCCTATGCAATTACAACAAGAATGGATCTAAACATTTCCAAAAGCTATCCATATAATTGAATGGACCTCTAGCCATGTATATAACTAAAAGACACTAAAACAACAACCTTTGACACTACTTCCAATAGCTAGCTACTACTCCTTAGGTCAGCCACCAATGTAGCTACCTTTATTGCATTATAAGGTTTTCACTATATAGAAATTAGAACCATTATTCCCACAAGTTGATACAATAGCTAATCCAAATTTATAGCTAGTGAAAGTGGCACTTGAATAGTATTTAGTTTAGATATTGGAGCAAACGTCTCCTAATAATTAACTCCATAGGTCTGTATGTAACATTTTGCCACTAATCTTGCTTTATACTATTCTAAGGATTCATTTGATTTGAACTTCACAATAAACACCCATTTACAATCAACCACTAATGTCTCAATTCTCTGGTAGGTGTACTATCTCTCATGTACCATTTTTCTCTAATGTCTCAATTTCATCTAAGACAACCTTCTTCCATTTAGGAACTGTTAGTGCTTCTTGTATAGACATAACTATATCCACACTTGTGAATGTTTGAATGTGAGACAAAGGCATAATAAGATAGTGAAAAGTTTTGATATGACACAAAATTTGAAAGGGTGGGTACATAATCTAATACATTTCCTAAGAGCAATGGAAGCATTTGGAGATTCAGAATGTATGTCTTTAGGTGAAGTAATTCAAATTCAGAGATTTTACCTGAATTCTCATACTCTGGTCCTAAATTAGATGCTTGACATTGTGAGAGTGTAGCTACATCCCTATTACTTTATTTTTTTATTCTCTATGTAGACTTTTCCAAATAGTCTCTCATCATTGAAGCATGCCTCATATATTATCATAGTTTTCATATTATGTTTAGGTATCACAACAGGCTATTGTTCTCTAATATTTAAAGTATTAAAATAAAAAATAACCTCAAAGCCTATTTTAGCCATATCATTAGTCTTAGTTTCAAAAAACGAGTCTTCACACTCAATCCCTCCTAAAGAGAAGTTAAAAAAAAATTTGAGACTCAAAGAATGCAACATCTATTGTGACAAAAAAAATTTTGATTTTGGATCAAAGCATCTATACCCTTTTTGAGTAGGAGAATACACACTTCAATGCTCGTAGATCTAACTTATATCTATTATGATTATGTATTTGAACAAAAGCAACACAGCCAAAAACTTTAAAAGGTAAATATGAAGTAAGACATAACAGTGGAAAGGTTTGAAAACTTTCAGTGGCGTCTCAAAGTTTGAAACTCTTGATGTCATTTGGTTAATAAGATAAGTAGTAGTAAGGATGACCTCACCCCATAAGTATTTAGGTACCAATATTATAAACATTAAGGACCTAGCTACTTTTAGTAGGTGTTTTCTTTTGCTATCTCGTTTTGTTAAGGGGTGTCAATTCAAAACCTAGGGTGAAATTTTTCTTTTTTAAAGAAATATGTGCCTGGGATTCAATTGTCCCTTCTAAACACTTGAATTTTGGTTTGAAATTGGGTTCTAACTATGTTATAAAAATTTTAAAAAACATGTTCTACTTATGACATATCTTTCAGTAAGTATACCTAACTTAGACATTATGATCATCAATGAAAGTTGAAAACCATCTTTTTTTTTTTAGAAATTGTTGAGATTTTTTATGGTTCCTATACATCACTATGGATTATAGTAAAATGTTTAGATGCTTTGTATGGTTAAGCAGGAGAAGATGCATGATGATGCTTATCTATTTGGCACACATCACATTGAAAAGATGATAACATTTTATTTTAAAATAAGTCTAAAAACAAAGGCTTTATTATAAAAAATTGGGATGGCCTAAAAATCACAATGATTTGACAAAAACTTAACATAACATTTAAGATCATGGGTAAGTTTAATAATAGATAGAAAATTACATGAA